>OZ043921.1:4096067-5374874 GCA_964056405.1 Acronicta alni
AGATTCATTTACAAACATATTTATTTATTAATTCTTAACGGCCTTTGATACTGATTGATACTCTAACATATTTACAAAAAAAAATCGAAAATAGGTAAACGGCTGAGTCTATAAGTTCAGTTCATTTATAAACTTTCTCAGTTTCCCTTATTCTGTGGAAAACCCTAAAAAATGACAGGTCAAACTTTAAGAAAAAACGGAATGATATTTTATAGGATTGTAAAATTCTTGAGTTGAATGCTATGGGTCGTCAAAAATACACGCGTAAACGAGTTTTAAGATTTTTTTATTTAAGGTCATTGCGGTTGTCCTTTGAAATATTAGCTACAAAAACTTTATACAGGGTGGCGTGGCTAGATATCAAGTATGGTATGATTTATTTTATTTTCAATTTCCATCGTATTATTTTAACTTATGTTGAGATAAAAACATAAACAAAAACAATGGCAGAGTATGAAGTCTACCAATCCGCATTAAGCCAGCATGACTCTATAGTCATGCTGGCTTAATGCGGAATAAGGCTATCCTAATTACTCTCATTCTGAGAGGAAACCTGTTCCTGCTGATCGGCCGTGTGACACTATGGGTTGTTGATGATCATAATTTAAAGGTATCTGTGATGATTTGAAGAGACCTTGTTTTTATTTTCTAATGAAGGCAACGTGTTACAAAATCTTACCTAACTACTCCGTTATCTTGATACGTGTTTGTATTTTTTTCTTATACCATCATTTGTCCATCATCACTGTTAAACACGGGTCTTCCTCACATAGTAGGGCTTAGACTGTAGTCCACCACTGGAAAAATACGGTTAAAACAACAGAGTTATGCAGACATATATAACAGTTATAAGGTTATTACCTTACTGCATAACTGTTAAACCATTCAGTGAGTGATAGGTAATTGACATGTTTCCACTTACTATCAAAGCTTGTGGGATGAAAGAGAATCGCCTGTCGTTTGACTTTATGCTTCCAGTAGTTCCATCTAGAAAGAAATCCTTAAAAACATTCATACGTAAATTTAAATGTACAACCGGTAACCGGTGCACTCGCCTTACTTAAAAGACTTCACTCCAACAATGGCCACTTACAGTTTTTACGATAACGTCATTACATCTTTTACTATGGACTTTTTTTTGTAAAAAGTAATGTAAAAATATAAAAATCATTTTTATAGAGGGATATTATATGAAGATTAGTGTTTATTGTCTAGTCATCCGCAACAGCGCGGTCTCGGAATTTTAGAACGAAATATTTTGTTTTGATGGATGTTTAAATAACATACATACCATCACGGCTGTACTCCACGAAAGGTTAGGTAGAGGCATGTTAATGTACACACACCGTTTGCCGGTATGTTTAGGTCCCATGTACCGTGGCACGCCTATTGCACTGCCAATAACGGGGCACAAATACAAACTTCGAGCTGTTACTAGAAAACTACTTTCATAAAAAAGACCCCATAACACTTTGCTCGACTTTGCAGGACCTCTATAGTAGCAGTCGTGTCGTAAACCACTAGATTGATGACGCAATTAGTATACATAACCTTCCGTACAACCTAACATAATCTTCCGTACAACCTAAGTCACGAGTGAATAGGTTATTTCTAAGCAAGCATGCTGCATTGTTGACGGCATCATCACTTATTTTCAAGTAAGGTGAAACTCCGCCTATCCAAGATAATTATATGCATGTGAAAATTTGTGTATGTAAACGTACCCAGGATACAGGAGGTAATCCTAGTGTGGGGCAATGATTTATAAAAAAAATGAGTGGGATATGAGCCAAGTTAGCAAGGCGGAAGCTCATGTCGGTATCGTACCGATAAAAACTGCACTTGTCTTTCCTTGTCTTATCTCACATTCACCATGACCATTGCCGCGGCAAGACAAGGGTAGGATAGTTATTGTCTGACATTTGAGGCGACAGGGTATGTTGAAAAATAGAATGATTTACCATAGAGTTTTGCATACCTACAAATTTATCAGGGTATTGCTGTACAGTATTACTGTACCCCAAATAATAAAAATGATGACGTTTATCCGACTTCCAAATGATGATAAAAAATTATCTACTATTTATCTAATGTGTGGTACTATTTAATTATCTTGTGTAAGACACAAGACATTTTTTGCTTGTTTCAAAGAAATTAAGGCTTCTATTTAGACTGGAAAGTGATTTAAAAATGTAATAACAATTTCTACGAATAATTCTAGCTGAAAAAATGCAACGAGCATCCTAATAACAGTTTTGCGTGACTCCAAATTGCTTGTACTTTTACTATAGTTGCAATGGCATTTGTGGAATTATAAGAATACGAAATTATTATGAAAATTTATTTTTACATCTATATTCGACGATACTCAGGTTTTATAGAAATGAAAACTTTTTTTTTGAGTTGGAGACGAGAAATATTTGTTTTGTTTTTGTTATGTATATTAAAGAGATTGTTTACTATTACTTTCGGATATAAACATTTTATTTTAATTAGGATTTCGGGGGATCGATGCTATAGTAGGTACTGATATAATAATATGACAAATAAATAAATATTTGAGACATTTTACACGGTACCGTCTAGTCCCAAACTAAGTAGAGCTTGGTCATTGTCTAGTCAATGGAAATAATACAATTTTCTTTATGCTTAATAGGCTGGCGTTTGATCACTATCTCAACTGATGTTAAATGATGATGCTGTCAACGATGGAGCACGTTTGCCGATAAATAACCTATTTACAGAATGAAAGTTGACTTATATGAATATAAGTATATTATACTTATCTTTTTGTATTCATTTCCATTCTAAGATTTTAAAGCTATTTGACATCAGTCACACCTATTGAGAAGCAAAAACTTGCTTTTCAATAGGTGTTAAATAAAGACATAAATTCAGACCGTGAAGGCAAAATTCGCGGGCAAATGGCGGGTAGGAGTCCCGGTGGCTTAGTGGTCATAGCGTCTGCTGTACCTGACCAGAAGACGCAGGTTAGAAACCTGCCCGCGGTCGAATGTTTCCTTCGCTGAAATAGCTTATATATACTTGTTTGTAAATACATACAATAATTAAGAAACACTCAAATATATTATATGCATATTTGTGTCTTGTGAAAATTGAACCTAAATCTCGTGATCAACAGTCTGATATTCGAACCACTAGACCACAGTTCGATTCAGGTCAAAGCTCACAAGTTCATGAAAAAACTGAAACATGTTCATTGAAAAATGATATAGATAATTCGGTCAGAAAGTTGATAATACTCTTCGAGAAAATAAATAAACTCTCTAGAAAGAAAATCAAACAAAAAAAGAGTTCTTACAAAATATTTACACAACGTAATTTGAAGTCAAAGTTACTATTTGTTTGTTGGCCGAATTCCCATTGACCACGCGTAGGATCACGCAAAGCGTCGCTTAAGATTTCTTTACCATTCGTTACGTTCGGTAAATGATGTGGCTTCTAAAACAGCCTCAGCTTTGCCACAATACTTTAAACATCACTTTTTGCAATCAACATTACATAATTTAGAATCTAAATTCCGAACAATTCTGCACAACTACAAACAAATTTCTTCGAAAATTTTTACTACAGTAAAATTCAGTACATTTTTATAACCAAAATTCTGCTGTTGCGGTCGCTCACTTTGTGGCCACAAGCTAAAAAACTGTATTTTCACCGCACATTTTATGGAATTCCTTTGACATGGCATCCGACCATTACTTTGTAGTTGATTGCTACGAATCGTGGAGGGCTACGGCGTAGAGCTACGTGCGTAAACGTTGGCTTTTGTTTTTTATAGGAAATAGATTAGGTTTGGTTTGTTAAGAATATAAAGGAATTCTTTGATTTTATACTAGGATTATAAGCAGGTGTAAGATTTGCTCTTATTGTGACAAAAAAAGGCACCTTTCACAATCAAAGGGTTCCACGAATACAGCCAGAAATAGATAAGAATTGTTTGGTACATTCTCATGAGTCGAGTTTTATAGATATATCACATTAATGTGTAGATCGCTTAAAAGGCGTAGGTATTATCTGTACACAGTAAAAAACATAGTCACTTTCCACTGTATTTTCCTCTGTTCGCTAAGATCTTTCAGACTACGCAACGGATTTTAATGCGGTTTTCATTATCATTTAGATAATTTCTTCTGGAAAGTTTATAGGTATAACTAGCTTAATGCTTAATTTCTGAATAATACTATTAAAATAATGTTAAATACGTTTTCAGGCTAAAACAATTCTCATAGATATGCGATATACCAGCGAGAACTGCCATTGTAACATTTCTCTCCAAGGTATGGAGGAATGCGCGATGTGCTAACTGTTTGACTGGTCTCCCATCCAGAGACTGATCGCGGCAAGCGTAGCATTAATATTACAGATCACATCTGTATTCACTGTTTCTGTAGGCAGGTAAACTAGGAATGTTTAGGTCCCATGTAATAGGGGGTGAAACTATAGCCGTTAACTGGGCAAAAAGCCAAACTTCAAGCTACTAAGAATTTCATAGATATACATACATACTATTACGCCCGTATTCCCCGAACGGTTAAGCAGAGGTGTACTAATGTACACCCATAATTCGCTGGTATATTTAAGTTCCATGTAATAGAGGGCGAGCCTAGTGCCATTAACCGGGCACAAATCTGAACCGAGCTGCTGCTGAGAATTTTATAAAAAAACCCAATAACACTGCTCAACCTGGAAATAGAACTGACCCACACACAAACCACTCAAGCGAAGCATGGTATCAATATGGTAGTTTGATCGGTCGATCAGAATGGAAATTATATAGCCACCAGCCCCATCTCTCCTTATGACACCCCTGTTAATACAGTAAACTCCAAAAACCTTGTATGTTCTATAGTAACAAAAGTGTATTGAAACCAACAAAAGAGGATTATAGGCATTCAATCATTCAAACGTTTGATCCCTTCAATTAGCCCATGAATGGGGCGAACGATTATGTCGTCGATAATAATACAATATTAAAATTATTGATAGCTAAGGGGAAACACGGGTGTTTTGCCCCACGCTTGATGATCACGCAATGATTTTTAATTTTTTATACGTTTTTTGTTGGTGGTAAGACATAATAATAATTCGTTTATTTCAGACAAAGTCCATAGTGTGTTAGTTAAATAGTAACAATAAGCTTAATATCTAGTGAAATATCTTATATTGTAAATTACATGATTTATTATCAACTGTGGTCAAGATGACATCTTATTACAACCACAGTATTGCAACTCCTCCGTACGAACGCCCTCGCAGAATGCCCGCTGAGCTATCCACCGCTGATTTTCCAACATAGTCGAAATTGGGGTCAATGCCTCCCAACACAGAAAGGTCGTGGGGCATCAACCAAGTTTCCTGTAGCGCAATGATGTCCGATGTGTCCGATCCATAGCAGTCTCACGTAGTCTATTGATCTTGTTAAAGATCTATAATAAAAAATTTAATGATGATATTCCATTGTTACCATTATAGGATCGGGATAGAATAGCCTGGCCTTCATCTTCTGTGATCAGTGATAAACAACCACTTCAGGTAGAAACAGACTGATCCCCACGTACGCAACGTATGCAACGCATTATGACACATGAACACATGATTTTATTTTCGGATTAGAAACACACACGCATAGGATTGCGTTGCATACGATAAGTGTGTCTCTGATCGATACGTTTTTCAATCAAGAGCCCAGATATCATAACGCATTGCATACGTTGTTTCTACCTTTAATCATCTAGTTTATAGTGCTGTGAAAGTGATGTTCTGCTGCTTTTATTTCTTATTTTAGTTTTTTTTAATCTCAATTACTTGTAGTATTAGGCTTTTCAGATTTAGTTATAGAAATGTAAGGATGTTGATGTGTGTGAGAATATATATTTTTTCTTTCTTCTAGAAGCCCATGCGGATTTTCTTTCTGTGCTTAAAAACCAAAAGTACACAGATACAAGTACATTATTGTAGATACTTCAAAACAATACGATTGGAATTTCTTACAAAATTATCATAATTTACATACTGTACCGCCCACCTATCAAACAATTGCCAAAAGATCTTCTGATAAACGATACCATCTGTACGGAAACAAAAAAATATACCATAAAATGCTATTTATTACTACATTAGAGGTACATTCGGTTTTTATAGGTCGTTGACCTGATGAAAACTGGCACGCAATCACCCGTGGTAATGATTCAAGGGAAAGTGGACTTTATTGCTACTAGCGACCAGACCCGGCTTCGCACAGGTGTAATGTATTGTGTGTATATAATTGCCTCGTTAGTCTAGTGGTTTAAGCGCAACTGCTAGGCTAGAGATCCTGGGCTTAATTCCCAGGTCGAGCAAAATGTTATTGGTTTTTTTTATATTAGTAGCAGCTCCTAGTTTAGAAATTGCAAGGAGAGCCTATTGTGCCCAATGCAGTACATGAGATCCAATACAGTATACCGGCGAACTGTGGCGAACTCTGCCTAATACTTCGGGGAATAACTCTCCGAGCCTTTGTTCCTAACTATGTGGGAGTGAACTTCCAGTCTAAACAGATGCGGTTGAATATCAGTGTTTTACACAAAGAAACTACCAGACCTCCGCAGCCCAATTTCTGGTCGATACCGAGACCTTGAGATGATTAAGTGTGGTGGAATGTGATGGAATCCTCTGAATTATAGGCAAAACTGTATCAAAATTAGTTGAAGTGGTTTCAAAAAAGTCAACCGAGATACAGAAAGACAGACAACGACCTTGTTTTCTTCTATCTATATAGATTTAATGATAAAAGCATACGAAGACCGGGACGACATGGTAAGAGATTTAAATTTTTACCTATGGACATAAATGGGAAAATGAATTGCTATATCGATACGTTTGAAATAAACATACAGCAAAATAAATAAATAAGGTCTCTGGAAGTCGTTGGATGCAGGTGGAATATAACCGGTCCTTGTGGAAGTCTATTGGGGAGCAGTGGTCTTTGTTCAGCAGTGGACCTCCTGTGGCTGATATCAGATGATTATGATGAAGCATACGGCTAGCCTAACGGTAAGTAGTTACGGTTTCGCATCATGTGGATATGAACTCAATTTAAGTAACTACATAGATTTCCCGATTGAACATTTTAGTACACAAACTGAGTTGGCTTTCACGTAATAAAAGATCAAATTGAACACACTTCAAAGTACAGATAAATAGAATCGAAAACATCTTGTCGTTAATCGATACAGATTTATAGAGGACATGTGATAAGTATATTTTGGTCCTTATTGCATAAGTGATAGGGTCGTAAGCGCTAGCTATTTTGCGGCCGCTTCTATAAGGCTCGCGACACACGGACGACGAGTTGACATGTAAATGTTAGTTTGCCGTGTCAGATGGTTATGATATTTTATCTAACCATTTCATTAGTCATGTTTGCAAGGACAACCATAACTATCTTACACTCGGCGTTGATATATTTTATTGTCTATGCAACGCCAACGCGATAGGCCTAGGCGGAGATGGTGGGATAAGCTGGACTCAATCCTTAATAAGGACGGACAGAGAGATTAGAAGAAGAGTGGCGAAGCCTTAGCCCTGCTGTGGGATATTACAGGGTTAATTATAAAAATAATAATTCAAAAATTACTAGTTCTCTAACAAGATTTTTATTGCTTTAAGTTCGAATATTATATTAAGTGGTTTGTTTTTTTAGTTTAACTATCTGAAATGATTGCTAATCAAACTTAGTATACAATATATGTTACCTTTATGGTAGGTACTAATAAGGTTTATGTACCTGGTACATAAATACTTTCAATCTTCAGAAGTTTCATAAGCTTGTCTATAGACACTGTTTTTGGGTCAAAGCTACCAATTTCCTTAACCTTTTTTGTGATTATTTACAAACACGCTCTATCAATGTCACTAGAAATAAATTGCTTACGAAATATTTTCCAATTTACACGTCATTTTCAATTATTTTGTTAGTTTATTCGTTCAATTGTTTATTTCTAAAACATCTCTATAATTCAATCAGTGTCGTCATATATTAATTGGATATAGGATCAGATTGAATGTACTTACTAACTCGAGAGGGTAACATTGTCGGTACTATGAATTTAAGGTTTCATAAGAATATTTTAAGGCAATTTTCATATGAAACCATTATAACAACACGTTTGACGCAGCTGCTCAGCGATCGGCTTCTGCGCCATGGGTTGTGAGTTCAATCCCCGCATGGAACAAATATTTGTATTACCTACATATGTATGTGAAAGTTTGTGTTTGTAAACGCACCCATGATACAGAGGAAAATCCAAGGCAAGGTTTAAAAAAAAAGAAAATAATCGTGCTTCCAATGGTATAAATTTCGATTATAAATTCTCTTTGTTTGTTGCCTTTTCTCAACAAAACCGCTTACCAAATTTCGAAAAATTTTGACAAAGAACTAGATTAAAAGACACAAGTAAAGCCACGGACAGTACATATTTATTAATATAAATTACACAATCACAATGAAAATAGAATATCCAAAACATCGAAATAATATTGTTTCAGGCGATGTGTATTGCAAAACTTGCCGAACACATACACGGGGAATTACCAACAACAGAATAGCCGCCCATGTGCAGTCGTCCTTAATCAAATTATTCAAATAGAAGATTCCGCTCGCCTCCGAGGCGCCCGCGGAGCATTCAACAAATAAGAACATTTACTCGATGAGGACTCTGTTAAGCATTGCAATCTGTTGTTTATATTTACCCTGCTTCTTTTGATTTCGTATACATTGACCTCACGAAGGTCTTAGTCAAATGAATGAGTCGACATTAAGACTAGAGTAACAAACTATCACGCCTGTATTCCTAGAAGGACAGGGCAGAGTATGTTGGGTCCTATGTAAAAAGTAGCGAGCCTATTACCATTGACCGGACACAGACACACTACGAAATGTTATTGAGAAATTCATAGAAAAACCTAGTAACATTTTGCTCGACCTGAGAGTCGCACCTAGGACCTCAAGCGTAGCAGTTATGCTTACGGTCACTAAGCTAATGAGGCATTTGAAGACTAACATGACTGAAGTACTTAATTTTTTTACTGGTATAATCATTTTAGCTACCTTTACAGATCTCTAGTATTGTGGTATCATGACAGAAGAAACATATTATGATAAATAATAAGTTAGCATTTAAATTTTTTTTTGTATATTTAGGAGCTAATCTAAATATCTATCATCATCAACCCATATACTGTCCCACTACTGGGCACGGGTCTCCTCTCATATTGAGAGGGATTAGGCTATTAGTCCACCACGCTGGCCTAGTGCGGGTTGGCAGGCTTCACAAACCGTCGAGAAAAATCTCTAAGGTATGCAGGTTTCCTCACGAAGTTTTCCTTCACCGTTTAAGCGAGTGATAATTAAAGATCTAAAAAATACGTTGATTGTCTTTACCCCGTTTTCAATATGTAGCATAGTGAGGTTGAAAGATAAAATAAGAGGTTTTGGCGATACACAACTTCTTATATTGCAATTTATTTTATTTTGGTTCACCAACAATAAAATTGCTTACATCAAAAATACACACATTAAATAAGAAAATTTCGACAAGAGCAACGGTGTTTCAATTACTTAAAAGCAAACACTGCGCCATCTACGAAATAGGTAGTAAATCGTAAGCTAACTTGTATAAATGAAACTAAACACACGATATATTAAGTAAAATTGAAAACAAATTAAAGAACATCAAACATACCAAAAAGGAATGTTTTACATCAACAAGAACGTCGACTCGGTAGGGCCTTCGATTCGATGTTGAATCGATAAGAACATCGCTCCTAAATAAAAAAAAAAATAAGTAGTCAACTAAAAAGAAACCAAAATAAAATATGTACTTACTCCAAGTAGAAGACAAGAAAACTTTTACCGATGTTATCAGAATAATTATCAGTTAATGAAACTGACAATCTCATTGAATTCTTATAATTTCATTTCTGAAATAGATATAAGAAACCGTATTTAGTTATCAATTTGATGCCAAAAACTTGAACCTTTCGACAGAAATCAAATCGGAGTCAATAATAAGGCTTCATCAAGCCTTCAAACCAACAGGCTTACTTAATTAAAAATTAAATTTAGGAGCTCATCGTCTTGATAGAGATCTTTTAATGATTCGACGGAGAATCAAACGATAATGCTTTCCTGTCACGCGATGTATATTGACTTGGGTACTAGGATAGTGGAACTATGCTTTTTTAAAAGGTTGTAAATAAGTACATAAGTACATAAGTAAATAGGTTGAAGTCTGAAGTTAGAAATATTTCAATCCATTTTGCTGGCCTACTAAGCAGCATTTCAGATTATTTTGTCTCGAGGTACCTATTTATTTTCATTTAATTTTATTAGTCCATTATTTTGCAAAATTATAGACTATATGGTACACCATCTTAAGGTATTTTTTCATCTTATACCTGGCAATTAAGATTTTAAGTCGTTTTTCACAGAGAATTGATTGTCCTCTCTTTGAAATACTGAGTTAAATAATGATCGTTCTCTTACTGTAATTTACTTCTTCTGCTACATAATTTTAACTTCTGAGGTGCTCGGGCTAAGGCTGTTCTGATTTATCGATCTGAAAGGAAAACTCGCTTTTCGCGTTTAGTCTAGAGATGAGTGACAGTTATTAGTAGTATAAAGTTACAATATCGGTAATTATTGCTCAATAAAATAAATTGGGTTGCGCAGTTCTAATGTTGTTCTCGTGTTAAATATTAATATTCAGCCGCATCTCATTTACTCTTCAAAACCTATACTGATATGTTGTACCAATTTTTTATAGTACGAAATATCCTCATGGATCCTCCATGGATTAAAAACCGTACTTGCCTTCACTTGCCCTATGGGATCAACGAAATTCGCCACAACAATGACTGGCTGCCGTCCAGTAAACGCTATACCTACAAAATATCTTGTACAGAGGCTAGAACATCAAGCTACCCTAATCTGTCAAATTTCTTTGATAGATTTTCATTTTTAATACATTGTAATAAGGTTCATATTCAATTGGGAAAATTTGACAGCTTTGGATAGATTGACCTGCAGGCGTCTGTACCTACTGAAAACAAATAAATTTATTTATTATTTATCTATGTAGTTAGATTGGAAAAAGCCTAAAATGATAACATGCTTTTGCCAACTCACTCTCTCGTCTCCAGCCATAATCTCAGCAAGAGAATTATACGACTGCATGATTCTGTATGGTGACCGAATTCTGTAGACGAACTGCTGCGAAAGAATTCTGACACCAGAATATAGCTATAACAATGGAGTAGGTGACGGTTTCAATATTTTTTAATAATCATAAATTTTAATGGTCATATAACAAAGAGAATTATACATTAAATTTTATTGCACGATATATAACATACTCAAGTTAATGGATGGCTGTGTTTTAAATGGATTTGTTCAATTTAATGTCAAAGGCGCCATTTGTTACTTCCAGAATTATTATGATGTTGTGTACAAGTGTAATAAAATGCTTTAGATTTGTTTTGTCATTAGGGTTTTTCTCATGCGTCATTTTTATTGCTTTTGTTGGTATTATTACATGTACATATATGTACCTAATTTGGTTCTAAGTTCAGATTTGAGTGCACGTTTGGCGTCACCTCGCCATTATTGCTGTGCCGTGTTGTAGGTTCGATTCCCACCCTAGACAAATCTTTTTGTGATCTACCGATAATTGGCTTTAGTCTGGGTGTACTTTCGTCCGTTAATTATACAGGGTGGAAGGGACATCGACGCGCAACGGCTTACCATGACTTCAGTACATGATTTATTTTACAATTTTTCCTTAAATTTTATTTAACTCCAAAAAATAAACGTAAAATTTAAGAAAAAGCCGACGAAAAATTCCAGCGCACGGGGGTCCAGAATTATGTACTGAAGTCATGGTAAGCCGTTGCGCGTCGATGTCCCTTCCACACTGTATATTTGTGAAGTCCCTCGTGATACAGGGCTGTTCCTTAGAATGGAAATTACCTATTTATTAAAAAAATATATATAACACATACACTGTACAGATATAATATACCTACGTATATTTATTAGTAACCTAAGTGGTGAAGAAAAGCTTTGCATGCCTGAGAGAGTGCTGAACCTTGTATGCCTTGTTGTGGACTGCTGATTATGAGGTCGTGGCTTCCATTTCCACAGGACACAAATATTTATGTGGTGAACATGTGTTGTTTGTCTGGGTGTGTCATATGTATCATAAGTATTTATTTACAAAAAAAAAAATGTACATGAGTATTATAATATCCATTGTTTAGTACCCATAGTTTGGGACTAGGAGGTGCTGTGTAAAATTTTCCAACAATATTTATTATCATTATATTAACTCAGTGGAATATAATGTCTATCAACCCGCAGTAGGCTAGCTTTGTGTACTATAGCGTAACTAATGGGTTGACAATGATAATTTGTGTGTAGTACCAGTATTTGCTACCCACGTATTCTACATTATACCTCTGACGTCAAGGCAACTAATACCTACTAAGATCCTATTGAACTTCAATGTATATAATCAGGCAAGGCCATTATCAGCGAGGCTCATTAGATTTTACGTGGCTTAATCCAACCCATCCGACAAACGCAGCACGCGATTATGGTCTTTATGCAAATGTAATTATGAGTGTCGGGCGACTATTGTCAGGGAGCGAACTGAAGGTAATCACGTTACCCTTTCGAGTGAAAAATTCTGAGAGAAACTGTTTCGGGACACGGTTTTGAGCGTGGAAGTGGACGTGTGGAGTAATGTCCGCATTAAGAAACGGAAAGAGATAAAAAATATAATATAATATAGATGGAGATTATACACTTTTATTTGGTTTGAGAGAGTTTATCTAAACTAATATAATAAAGCTGAAGATCTTTTGTTTGTTTGTTTGAACGCATTAATAATCTCTGAAACTACCCGTTGGATTTGAAAAAATATTTTTGCTTTTGATAGCCTCATTCTTGAGGAAGGTGTGAGGATATTTAACATCACGCTACGGCCCTTCGGAACCCAGCAAAAAGAAAATGGTCAGGGCGGGTGACACCATGGGGCACAGCTAGTAATTAATATGCAAGAGAGTTAATTGATAAATTGTAATTAATATTACATAGGTAGTAACAAATAAGATCGGATCCGTTTATTTTAATCTCTTTGCTATACTATTTACTATTTATCCAACCTGTCAAACCTGAGGCTGGATCTAACTGTTTAACGTAAGTACTCGTATCATCGCATGAAATAATATTATTAACATCGAAACAAAATTTACGATTATTATTAGCATTTGGTCGGAAAGAAAGTCTACTAATTATGCTGTAATGCTTTCTCGCTTCATCATTATCCCTATACTGTCCCACTGCTGGGCACGAGTCTCTTCAAAGAATGAGAGGGTTAGTTGTTGTTATTGGAATATAGACTATCCGCATTATATAACGAATGTAGACTAAACCGCCTAGTGGTGGATCACGCTGGTCTAATGCGGTTTGGCAGACTTCACACGCTGTCGAGAAAATCTCTAAGCCGTGCCGGTTTCCTCACGATATTTTTCTGTACCGTTTAAGCGAGTGATAATTAATACCTAAAAGCACATGATTTCGAAAAGTCAGAGGTGCTTGCTATCACTAAGTTTTATTTCTCACTTACATATTATATTAAACATCTACTCCATAATAAAATTATCAACTTTAAGAGTCACCCTTTATAGTGATAACAACTAACAAACAACAAATTTCTGAAAACCATTTCTGAATGAGTGCTTTCATTCTCCGATTTTACTTCTGTTACCCTCGAATTGTTAATTTGGGACTGATTGTTTTAATGAATAGCGTTGGAATATTCCATTCCGATAAACGATACAACCATCGGTTACTATTTCCGTGCTTCAGTCGATATTGTAATTAATTATTCAAAGAAATAGCTAATCGTTGTGCGTATTTTTGGTACAAGTGGGTCAGTTAAAATAATTTATATAGTTTGAAATAAAACTACTTTTTACGGATTTTATCGCGTATATTGATATTATTAATCCCGACGTTTCGGACCCTTTACAGCGTCCATGGTCACGGGTAGACTGAGGTGGTGGGCGTCTTGATGATATAATTACTGACAGCTACCCTACATTTTTTATTGTTACATGATCAATGACACTTATTACTAATTATTAATTAAAACTAGATGGAGCCGGCATTTCCTAGCTGACGACCTCTGAGAAGAAACGCCGAAACAAACTCAGAGAATCATGGTCTCTTTTAAAGTAAAAATATTCAATGATCATGTTTTAGTTGTTAATTATTGGCAATCCGATTCACGCAGAACGAGCTCACAGTATCCTTTGGTCTTGCAGTTGTAGGCCTGGATTTTGGTTTAATAGAATCTATAACAGGATTCCAAGCAGGTGGTAAGACCCAGCCATCTTCTCTATTGAAATTTGGATGTTTTTTAATTTCAATAGCCTCACGAATCATCCTGGGTAGGTATCGACTTTCCTTCGCAAGTATTTGTGGTTTATCAAATCTGATATAATTCTGGGCCTTGTCAAGAGTATGTTCACAAACTGCTGACTTCTTGGAACGGCGGTGTTTGACATCGGCGATGTGTTCTTTTACGCGGGTCCCTATGCTTCTTTTAGTTTGGCCTATATATGAGAGACCGCAATCACAATCAAGCTTGTATACGCCCGCATCTTGTAGAGGTATATGGCACTTGACAGATGGTAAGAACTGACTGATCTTCTTCAGCGGCTTGAAGTATGTTTTAATTGAAGCACGCTTCAAGATGTAGCCAATTTTGTCGGTGACTCCTCTAACATATGGTAGTACGGCAGGTAAGCGCTCAACTGTGGCACGTTTCACACGGTTTCTGTGGCAAGGGCGCGGTATTCGGAGCTTGTTGTCATGCAGGACTTGCTTGACATGTTGAAGCTCAGCAGCCAGGTGTTGCTCATCACAGATCCCATGTGCTCTCTGAAACAAAGATTTACCGACGGTAGATAACTGTGTTGGGTGGTGGTGCGATTCACCATTTAGGTATTTGTCTGTATGGGTTTTCTTTCGATACACAGTATGACTCAAGGTGTTGTTATGATTACGAATTACTAAAACATCTAAGATAGGTAAAGAGTTATTAGCCTCTGACTCCATAGTAAATTGAATTTTTGAATGTAAGGAGTTGAGATGATCTAGAAATGCTGTTACTTTGTTAGATGGTAATATGGTGAAAGTATCATCTACATATCGCTTATAGAACCTAGGTGTTACAGGAGCAGATTGTAAGGCAATCTCCTCAAAATCTTCCATAAAGATATCAGCAATAATGGGAGATACCGGAGAGCCCATTGCTACCCCATCTACCTGCGTGTAGAATTGATTATTCCACAACAAATAGCCAGAGGTTAGGCAATGTTTTAATAGTTCAGCATATTCAATAGGCATGTTATTCTCTACTAGTTTCCTAGATACAATTCTGATGCAGTCTTCAACAGGTAAGCATGTAAATAATGACTGAACATCAAAACTGACCATAGTTTCATTGTCGGTGAGATGTAGGTGTTTTATTTCACTGACAAAATGGTATGAATCCTTCACATGTGCTGCCGTGTTCCCTCTTAGTGTAGTGAGTACTTTGGCTAAGTGTTGAGCCAATCTATAGGTTGGTGAGTCGATTTGGCTGACTATTGGACGCAACGGAGCATTAGTTTTGTGTATCTTAGGCAGCCCATACAGTTTTGGTGGTTTAGCGCAACTAGGAACTAAATATTTGACATCTAGATTTAATGTGTCGGAGTGCTTTTTTATCAAATCACTAGTTAATTTCAAAGTTTTAGTTGTTGGATCTGTTTTCACTAGTTTGTATGTACTGACATCCGATAAAAGGTCTTGTATTTTATCATTATAATCTGATGTGTCCATTACCACCGTAGCATTACCTTTATCTGCACGTAGAATAGTTAATTCAGGCCTGTTGCGAAGGTCTTTTAGCGCAAGAAATTGGTTTTTAGTTAGATTTAGTTTGGGTGGTTTACTACGACGTACTACTGACGAAATGTCTTGCCGTATCGCTTCTAAATCATGTTTATTTATATTATTTTTATACAGGCACTCTTCCACATTGCAAATTATGCACCACCACCACCTCAGTCTACCCGTGACCATGGACGCTGTAAAGGGTCCGAAACGTCGGGATTAATAATATCAATATACGCGATAAAATCCGTAAAAAGTAGTTTTATTTCAATGTATAATATTCGCGTAAATGTCAGAAATCAATTTATATAGTGTTTAAAATAACATGGTAACTCGTGTTTTTTTATCTATATTATTGTTGTTTTCCAATCTTTTGACTAATCATTATGAAAGTCACTAAGTAATTAAATATTTGTGACATTTTACATCTACCATCTATTTACAAACTGAGCAGAGGGTGTGCTATTACGGGTACTAGACAATGGTTATAATACTTTTTTTTTGTAAATATACAAGAAACATCTAGACAAACACAAGTACTTCTAATAAAACTACTTTTTTGCAGATTTCATAGCGTTATATTGAAATTATTAAACCCAACGTTTTGGACCCTTTACAGCGTCGATGGTTACAGATAGACTAATATTCGCGTGATTGTCAGAGTTTAATACCATAACTTGTTTTAATCACATAAATATTAATTTGTGTTTTGTGGGAGTCGAACCCACGACATTGTTATCAGCAATCACTGAAAAATCAGCTTTAAAAGCGTTGACATGTCTGTGTTGACAAAAAGGCAACTTATGAACCACGACACCTTTAATAAGGGTTACTCTATCATATTTTCTGAACGAAAACTAAACGAAATTCATTGATATTTTCACTACTTATGTATAATCGTTACCAGCGCTTTCTACTCTTAGGAAATTATTCTAGAAATCAGATTAAAGTCTTCTAGAATCAGATAAGCCCTGTAAAGATATCTCGATTGCCAAGTCTCAAGTGCCTGGTGTAAACTTTCCAATTTATTCCTTAAAAGGAACTAATAATATTTAAACTAGGCCAGTTTCCAAAATGCTTAGGTACATTTAGAACGAAAATCTTATTTTATCTTGAATATCTTTTCGTAGAAACAATTTGATGAGGAAATTAATCCCCAACGTTAGATTTTAGATTACATTTCCTATTATTATAAGTTTGTATTTTATATTATTTACAGGTAACAACATAAAATATAAAGCTTGTTAGGTTACTAAGACTAGTTTACTCCATGCGATTTTAAGTAGGAAGCAATCAGCAAGGCCTCTCACTTTGATGGGATACGGTGAGTACTAGACGAGCCTAAAAGGTAAGAGAAAGCAAGTATGGTTTTTGTCGGTACGAGTCAAAAACCTTATTTGCTTTCCCTCATGGATTTTCATGAATCCTCGTGGATCGTCCTATAAATGATAAATGATATTTATTTCAGTAAAAAGGTGTGGAAAATTCTCCTGTCTAGACAAGACAACCCGAAAAAAAGTCGAGACATTTTTTCATCCTAAAACTAGCTCAGGCCGCAGCATTCGTCAGGTTCTCGATTGATTTTTTAAATTAGCGATTTAAATTGATTTCTTAAAAATAGTATTGGTTTTAAGATAACATTGAGTTGTTAGATGCTGGGAATCTTTTTTTTATAATCTCGATTATACTTACATTTATTTACCTTCAATGTCCACATATCATGTAATCGCAACATTTGATTGTACCAGTGAAATATGTAACACCTTTTATTGAAAAGTGCCAATGGAGTTTCTTACTAGATTCTTCTGCATAGCTTTTTGAACATATACCTCAAGTTTTAATGTTTCATAAACGCTTGTAAGCTTATTTTGAATAAAAACATTTTGAATTTTAATAACCACAATTTCGGAAAAAAATCCACTTATCTGGAAATCCAAACATTTTATTTAACGCTTAATTCCTAGAAAGAATTATTCGACAAATCCCAATGAATGAAAATAACATTAATTCCTTTACAAGATGATTGCAATAAATATTTAAAAGCATCGATAGAAATCACAAACCAGAGAATCTTTCGATTCGATTCGCTACTTGGTAAACGAATTCAAATTATATGTTAATACAGCACTTCCTATGTAGAGACATCAGTTGGTATTATGTTAATATGGTAACGAGTCGACTCGGGACGGTTAATCAAGCCATATTCGTATTGAGACGGTACACAGTGCCCTCGTTGGAGCTTGATACTAATATGTATAGACGGGTTTATTTGCTGCGCGAAAAACGCGTCGTGTTTGGTTATCAAAACGTCCGGAGGGATCATTCTTGCATTTCGCAACGGAGGGTTAAATTGTGGGCAGCCAAAATTGTTTCGGTGTAGTTTTAGATAAACTTTGGCATAGGTATAATCGTTGTCTGACAGAATTTTAAAAGGATTTATATAAAGCAAAATTATTTGTTTGGCACCTTTAGGTATAAAATTAAATCATTATAGAATTAAATTTACTACTTTACCAACATCTAAATTTAAATAAAAATACCTAATGTCGTCTTGGATAATAATTTATACCAGATTTATCAGCGCATATAGTTACATAATGTATAAATAAAACAATGTAAATGGGTGGGATCCTGGTGTCCTGAAACACAGACCACGAGTCTAGCTTAGGCACCAGTCTCCCACAATATATATAAAAAAAAAACCTACACAACATTGCAAGATTTCATAAAAAATATATGACAATAAAATATTTGATATTAACTTCGCCAATATAAATACTTTTGACCTACCTAAAAAAAGAAAAACGCCAACAGTATCCAAAGGGAAGATTCTAAGAAATCACTTTAATATTTTATTATTCCCCAACTTGGGTCTAATTAATGAAAAAAAAGGAAGCAAAACAATATAAAAGTCTTGTTCCCTAGGTGGAGGTCCTACGTGACCGGAAAAATGATAAAATAAAAGTAAATAATAATACAAAAACCCTTGTCCGTTTGTCCGTTATGGCTTTTAGGGTCGTGGGATGCCTTTTGCTCTATAGTACGGTGGTAATTTATTAACGGCCTCTATCGGAAATATTCGCATTATCTAATGTTATGAGGCAATATTAGATGCAAGATGGCGCCTGACACTTAAAACGGAATAATAGATACTTATGGTGTTACGTGAGCTATTATTATTAATTGAACCTCCTACGTTTTCCCAACTATGTAGGAGTCAGCTAACAGTATAATCGGATGCGGCTGAATATCAGTTTTTTACATGAAGGGACTGTCATTAGACCTCTGCATCCCAATTTCTGGGCAGTACCGATAAATTATAATGACAAATGATATTGTGGAGAGGCGAGGTGTATTGCCCCTCCGACGAAAAGGGAGGACCCTCCAACCAGGCGGGTGTTGTGCCTGGCGGGCCACGGCCCGACGGTCGATTTTTTTTTTTTTTTTGACGGACATAGTTTTTAGCTCGAGGGAGCTTTAAAAACTTAACCGGACTAGGTGGCGAGGCACCAAATGCCTCCAGCCAGGGGCAACTTATAAACTAAGCAACACAGCTAAGGGTGTCCCCTGCGGGACTCGGACCTCGGCTTAGGGCGTTGCTGGGGGGGCAGCTAGGGACGGCTGGATCTGGGTTTAAATTATTTAGGGGCGAATTTAAAGCTACTGGCTCGGCACGGGCCGGCTCGAGCAAGGGACGGGGAGGATTACCGTTAAGGGGTCTTCGCGACGGGCCTCGCCGGCGAGGACGGTATATCGGGCGGCGTTTTTGTGCGTGTGTTTTGAGAGTGCTAGTCACTCTGTTTGACTCCTGCGCTAGGGTGATTTGGTCGTCAGGGTAAGTGAGTGCGTGCCTTGGGCGGCGCACTCTACTTATCTGAGAGGGTTTGTAGTCTACGCTACTGACCACAAGGGGATTAGGGTGAAGGGGGGCCAAATCGAAATAGCGCTTAGAGGCGCGTTTCATAAACTGCTTGATGGTAGGCAGTTTTAGGTCTAAGTGAAGGTCCCTATTGCGCACGTACCAAGGGGCGCCCGTGGCTTTGCGCATGAATCTGTTTTGGAGGGTCTGCATCCTATGGATAGCGGGACTTTCTATGTGAGCGAATACGACACTCGCATAGGTCATGATGGGGCGAATACACATCACGTAAATTCTCACCTTGTATTTGAGGGAGAGTTTACTGCGTGCATTGAGCATGCCATGTAGACGTCCTAGAGCAAAAGCGGCGCGCGAACGCACCGTTTTTATGTGCTCTCGGAACGTAAGTCGGTAATCTAGAACCACGCCCAAGTATTTGGCTTTCTTTTCCCAAGGGATTTGTTGGCCGAAGAGGGAGATGGGTTGGGCTTGAGCGGAGAGGTCGGAACTCTTGTGAAAGAGAACCGCCGCGCTCTTGGAGGGATTCACCTCTATTCTCCATTTCCTGAACCAATTCCCTAGGGCACTGACTGAGGATTGGAGAATTTTGGTGATGTTTGTTAGGCTGATGCCGGAATAATATATAGCCGTGTCGTCAGCGAATAGAGCCAACTGTGACTTGGATCTTTTTGGAATATCGCTGGTGTACAGCGTGAAAAGGAGGCCGACGGTCGATGTCGGGCGGTTGTATATATGCAACTTTTCGTTGCGAATGTTGCTTGCGCGATTCAGGACTTCCTAGTTCTATGTAGCGCGGTAGATGTCGCTACAATATTTATTTCTGTAAGTACATTTTTCAAAGACAATTTTACAAGTCAATGTTTTTAATTTTTTTAAGCTACATGGCTCCGATATTTCCTAACTGACGACCTCTGGGAGAAACACCGAAACAAATTCAGAGAATCATAGTCTCTTTTAAAGTCCAGACATGGAATAGTAACAATTATGTAAGTGTTACAATGTAGGGCAATGTCTGAAATGGCCTTTTGAAGGCCATAGCGGCTTTGAGTAGACATATTTATACTGCGGATACACTATCATCGGGCATTTTGGACTTATTTTTAGCGCGGCTGCTACGCTAGAGGTCCTGGGTTCGATCCCCAGGTCGAGCAAAGTGTTATTGGGTTTTTCAATGAAATTCTCAGTAGCAGCTCGGAGTCTGGATTTGTGCCCGGTTAATGGCAATAGGCTCGCCCCCTATTACATGGGACCTAAACATACCGGCGAAATGTGGGTGTACATTAGTACACCTCTGCCTAACCCTGCGGGGAATACAGGCGTGATGGTATGTATGTTTTTAACACTAACGGTTGTCATAGGTTCATATATTATTATTATTATTATATGACAATCGGGACTGACAGCTTTACATTTTTCCGAGGCATAAAGGCATTTCGATGTGTTAAGGATGGTCACCTATCCAGAAAATGACCGCGTCTAGCGCAGCTTAACCTGGCATATCGATTGATCACCGTAGTTAACTCTAATTATTATTAATAAAGGATTTATAGCCCAATGCTGTCTAAGCACAATATTCAAAGGAGTTTGTTATACCGTATCTTGTCACCAAAAAAGCAGCACGGAACCACCTCTAATCCCTATCGCCTCGTCTGTATCCCTAAAGGGTTAAAGCTAGAAGTGTACTGCTATTATATATGTAAAAAGTCAAAGTTTGTAGGTGCGTTGTTAGGCCGCATATTATAGGGCGAGAGCTGACTGATAGCTTACCGTAAGAAACACAACACAGCTCAAAGCAATGTTATTTCAATTCGATTTTCTGCAAGGTGGACGTACTTCCCCAGTCGGGCAACTTTAATTTCAGTGGAATTACTCCCACTAAGCAGTGATAGCCTAGTGGTATGACCATTGGACTGCCAAGTCGAAGGTCTCGAGTTCAAACCCAAGGCACGCATCTCGGACTTTTCGAATTCATGTGCGCATTAATAATTAATTATCACTCGCTTAAACGGTGAAGGAAAACATCGCGAGGAGACCTGCATACCTTAGAGAATTTTCTCGACGGTTTGTGAAGTCTGCCAACCCGCATTAGGCCAGTGTGGTGGACGATAGCCTAATCCCTCTCAATATGAGAGGAGACCCGTGCCCAGCAGTGGGACAGTATTTGGGTTGATGATGATGATGACTCCCACTATGCCCTACCTCTCTTGAATGGCTTTTTGAGACAAAAATTAGCCTATATCCTTCTCCAACGTCTAATCTAACAATATACCAGATAGACAGAGTTATCTTGCATTAGTAGTAGGGATCTAGGCTGTGGCTTGTACAGTCAACAAAAGAGTTAAATATACAATATCGATAGCAACCGAAATTTGTATTTTTATATAGATTTCGACATAAATAATTACGCGCCAAAGGGTTAGGTATGTAGCTGTTTACAATACCTACGTTTCGACACAATATATTGCGTGATACATTATTACACAATTTTTATCAAAACACAGATGTTTAATTAGCTGCCTGGATACCTAACTCTTTTGGTGACCGTACATAAATATGATGGTTTGTCTTAAAACTTTGTGTGTTTCCACTAAGATATGAAGCTACAAGTTTATAAGTTATCGTAGCGTGCGTCGCAACTTACAAGAAAACTAACCTCCTTTCGAAATTAAACTGTCGATTTATTTGCTCTGGCAGATGGATTGCTTGTCGGTTAGACAATTGTCTAATATAACTTGACCTGCACTCTTCCTATTTCACTCCCTTCTTATTACGAACATCTTAGTCGCAAGGAAGGATAGGGGAGTTCAAGTGTGGCTGGTGTTGAAACAGCACGTCAGTTTTGGCGAATCGTAGTCGGAAGTCCGAGGTCACGTGGCGCTCGCGGCGTATATCCGGTTACGAGTAGGGAGCGAATCGGTAAAGGGTGAGAGTTATTTGAAATTGCTCGAAATATCGATATTCGGGCAATGTAACGTCTTCGATATGTTGCGTTGTAGCCAAATCTTTAAATATATTATGTTTGTTTCGTTGAAAATACAATAAAAATTAAATAGACCTATTTTTAAACATTTGTAATATGTACCTATTTACTTTTAGTAAACTGTTTTGCTAAATAACATACAAACATAACATACCATCACGTTTGTATAATATTATTAATATACAGTATGTCCACCTACAGTTCGTCGGTATGACTAGGTTCCAAGTGATACGACGAGCCTATTGGCATTAACCGGGTACAAATCAGAACTCCGAGCTGCTACTGATAATTTCACAGAAAAACACAAAATTTTGATATGGGAATCGAATTGATCTTAGGACCTTTAGAGTAGCCAGCAGTCGTAATATTTACATAATACTCAACAAAATATTACACCCTGTATAAGTTTATTTGCGCCCTTACCCAGAACTGAACCGTATAGGGTTTTATCAACGCTGACGTAAGTACAGTTTGCTTCCCCTAAACGCGTAGACATACACTTACACGCTATCGTTTTACACGATGCGAAATTAATATAATCAGTTTTATGGCAGCAAGACATGGAGAGTGTTTTTAATAATAAGTTCCCCCTTTATTACCGTCTTTAAAAAAAGAGTTTAGCTTCGACTTTCTGGTTGCATATACCTTTGTTTTTACTTTAACTAATGTTAATTCATTTAAATATCTCCCGTATCGTGGATGATTAATTTATAAGCCCAAACACATGCATGAAGACCCAGACCAGTAACAACTAACTGCATTTTATAAATATTTTCCACAAACTTGAACTAGAAACCAGTGCGCACAAGTGCCCCAAAGAAGTTTATTAATGTGTAATAACTGATAAGAAATAAGTAATTCTCAGCAAAAATAAAATGCTGTTATATATAATTTTTACTAGTGTAATAAATTAACACAGAAATGTGTTCCTGGGGAGTTGCGCCGCTTGTTCTCAGTTATAACAATAGGAAACAGTTACCGGTGAGCGTTTTGGGGGTTGTCTAAAAAGTATAAATAACGTCCAAAAGGTACTAGTTTACATTGAATAAACGATTTTCATTTTGACTTTGAAGCTAGATAAGGGGTCTGGAGTCTGGTGATAACGGCCTATTAGGGTTCTGGCGAATACGAGCACGAGGAGAATATTTCGTGGATTCTCCGCAATATAAAAAGCACTAGGTACAAACGTAGGTCTAGGTCTAATGGATTTCATTTCCTTTCACAGCTTATAAAAACAATCCTATCAAAAATCAAAGAGAATCTAACCCTCAATTTACATCCTAAAAACAATAAAAGCAGTGCGTGGGACAAAAGTCAACGTCAATGTTAGTGCTAATAAAATGGACGACTCTCTATCGCCTATAAACTATAAACTTTTTGCCCAAAATCAAATCTTAGATTATGTCCTGATGTCTCCTCGTAAAATTACGAAGGGTCGAGAATCAGAAGGACTGTTATTGTCGGAGATATGCAATATCGCTTGTGACGATCAGCGCTCGCAAGAATACGGTGTTTGTGAAACAAATGAATAAGAACCAATAGAAGATGTTATAGTAAAATTAATATTTTACGATAATTTATGATAATGGAATATTTTTTATACAGTAATCTGTATAAAAAATATTCCATTATCAATGCACGCAACCATGCCACACCCCTAACAAATAACTTTTTTATTTATTGCTTTCTGAATTCATTGTAATGTAAATGCTAAAGATGAATAAAAAGTCAAATAAAAAAGAATTGCAAAGGTATATCCGACATTTGCATGACAGTTATTTTGCGATATAAATTAATAATCATTGATCTAACCGATATCCGACATAATGCAGAAATTGGTTTTTATCTACAAATATCCGACATAATGCAGAAATTGTTTTTTTTTTAAGTTAATTATCAATTCTAATTTGACGATGATGACGCATTATGTCCATGCTGGTGACCATTTTCTATTGCTAGGCGGTTACTGATGTGTCCCCTCATAGCTGATATATCAAATTGTTAATTACTCAATTCTAATCATCTTTTCAATTAATAATAACTTGACTAAATTGCTACGATTCTTGCGTACTTCTTTACATTTTCATAATCATAGAGTTCACATACACCTGTTGTAAGTACTATCCACCTGACCTCTTTGAGGCACTATCTAGATTTTACTTTCTAATATTATATTATTCCCGTACATACATTATTATTCCATTTTTTTTAGTTCTATAGGTAGGTTCAATGTAACATAGCTGAGCCGAACACATTCAGTTCAAACCCTCGATTTAATTCTCGAGTGTTCTAAATGAATGTATTGTTTTTATGTTAATTGGATTAGGAATTAGTGAGGCGTGTAATTGGGTGAATACAGTACTGAATGGCACGGCGTCGTCGGCACGGTGCGTGACAACCGTCCCCTATTGTAAAAAAAGAATGTGTTGCGTTTTGTTTTGTGTAAATCGGTTCCGAATAGTGTTGGGACCCGATTGCAATGTTTGTTAATAAAGGTACCATCCATTTGGGGTTTACGTACAGTATGTTAATTATTGACGTACTTTTAGACATGTTATAATTGACGTACTTGTAGGTATTTTTTTATTAAAGTACTTTTAGGGTACCGTTCGCAGAAGGTAGCTCGTTAGGTCCTAGCTGTTTCCTAACTATGTTGGGGTTGGCTAGTTTCGGAGCTGTTGGCAGAATTCGGCAATTTCTGGGGAATACCGACATCCTGAGGATAGACTGGTGGATTTTTGTGCTTCTAACTACCAATAGCAATTGTCATAGATTTTATAAATGATTACCCATCCCCAGACTGACCGTGGTTAGCGCAGCTTAACCTTGCAGGTCAGTTGATCAACGTTATTACTTGGCCACGAGCCCCTGTCTGTTTGTAAACCAGGGAACGGCTTTTTTAAATTTTCTCAGGAACTACTTAATTAACTAGAATTTTGCACAGTTACAGACCTCACTATCCCGCACCAATTTTATGGAGGAAGATTTTTTTTTGCTCGTGGTTTTAAACGTGGCTGTTTGAATAACTCTTGATTACCATAAAAATTCTTTTTTGAAGTTATAATACTTGTAATTTAAAGATAGCTTAGTGACATGGCCATTGGACTACCGCGTCGCGTATCTCTGACTTTTGAATGAATGTGTGGATTAATAATTAATTATCACTTAAACGGTGAAGGAAAACATCGTGACGAAACTTAGAGATATTTCTTGACGGTGCGTGAAGTGTATCAACCCGCATTAGGCCAGCGTGGTGGAGTATAGCCTAATCCCTCTCAATCGGAGAGGAGACCCGTGCCCAGCAGTGGGACAGTATATGGGTTGATGATGACACTAATTCTATATTTAATAAGCTGCACTTCTGATTCGTAGATTAATATCACTATACATATACCGAGGCTCAATTAGCAAACACAATAAAAATAACAATTGTTACAACACTTGGGAGGATCACGTTTTCTTTTATGATTTATTGTACGTATGATACTGGTATCAACTTCAATATTTTGCTTTGAGTTTTATTATAATTAAACAAACATGCAACACTAAGTTGCTGATATGCCATATATAATCTAAAGACAACAAAGCATCCCAAGCGTATGATTAAGTCATTCTTTCATTAACTGACATAGAAAAACGTAACATATATTATATACATTAAATTACTAAATTGAGCTGTTTTCATTTCATGTTCAACTTTACAAACCAAAAATAATATAAACGTATTTTATTACGAAACATTTTTTCGTGAGGGTGGAAATTAAATTTATATCAGGGTAGGGAATCACAAATAAATATTGTAACGCTGTCATAAAACAATAAATGCTACTGCAATTATGTAAATTGGTTGTACGAGCAAAGTTGAACAAATAAAAATAAACTTCGTCTCTCCCCCTAAATATGAAATCGCAATATAACAGTATAAGGGGATACTTCCTTATTATGAACTTATTCCCTTCATCCATGGTGTTTTTCATACCATAATCCCCCTTCCCATTCTCCCCTTTATGTTAAAAGATTGCGAAGATTTGATGTGTTTTCTGGCGGTCGTTGATGTGCAAAGAAAGGGGGAGTCTAGCTAGGAAATTGATCATTACTGTCTAGGGATATTTTTAACCGAAATACGTCTATTGACGTTGTTTTTGATGGGGAGGTCGATATCCTGTAGGGGACGATTAGCGGCTGTCTGTCAGGATTTAATTACTTGTCAATTTCAGGTTTCTGATTATTTACTCGTATCACTTTAATGGCTAAATACTTTTGGTAATAAACTGAGGTTTTGTTAGCTGCGTTGTTTTTTTTATTTTCATTGAAGTTTTTTTATACTGTTTATTAAAATACGATAATATGTACCACAATAATTGACGATATGTAAATAATCATCTTGCATATTCGGGCTATTAGCATCTGTTTATATGTACCGCAATTACGCCTATAGGCGTTAAAATACACAAGTACACTCCAATCAAGATAAAACCCAAACAGTGACACCTCAACTTAAAAGGGCTCAAAACTTGAGGCAATCAATGTGGGCTTAATACCCAGTTGTTAGAAATTGCCCGATAGAAAGTTGGTGTAATCTCTTGTGGATCAACTCGCAGTACGTGAGGGTAGATTGGGCTAAGGGATGGTGTTCCACACGATTTAGTTAATCACTGTGCGGTAATCAAAGGAAGAGGTAATGTACTCCTGTTTAGAGAGGACCAATTGCGTAGTTTTTACCGCGAGTCGGTTAGTTGATGATGTCAATTTTTTCTTGTCGTCTGTCTTACCTGTTTGAAAGCACAGAGAGGGTCTAAGATGGATCACGTAATACGAGTAAGTACACACGGTGACAAATCTAGCTATACAGTTTGCCCTTGTGGATCGACCGTATTTCATCGCAATAACGGTAATTTTTATAGTGCAACTCTATAGCATGACGTATTGTCGTAGGTACTCTTTAATTCATATCCAATTTTAAAAAGCATCTAGAAATAATTATTACTTTGTTATTTTTGGCACTGCTATTTTCTATCTACAAAGTTTACAACCATTCAGAAGTATAGCTTTTTTTTTAATTAGTCTTTTCTGGTGCCACTTGATCGAATCATTACGCATTTTATATGAAAGTAGGTAATTTTCTTCACTGCTTACGCAATTTTCAATTCATTTCGTAATAAGTACAGAGGTATAACATTTTTGACTCTATTTCAATTTTGGTACGTTTTACAATGTTTAATACTTTAGCTTTGTCAACAATATGTATTATTTCTGAGAAAAAAAAAATACTTTCTGTTAAGACAAGAGCTTCACAGTACAGGAGTAAGAATTATCCCAAACTAAAATAAGAAAACGTATCGTGACACGCATACAGGTTCCTAGTCAGTGTTGCCCTAATCCCGCATGGATTAATTTGGCACAAGCGTGGGAGGTGATTGGCCCAAGGGTTGTGCCTATGGGATTTAGTTAATCGCTATGGTTATCAAAGGTAGACTCGATTACTATCGTAACAATCGAATTGAATGTTTTCCGGGATTGAAGGGTTCTGCAGATGAGGGATTTTGAGTAAGTTGTTTGTGTTTATCTGTTTTAGATATCGACCTTGAGGCGATGGAAACATTCCACAGCCAACATTTATCTACCAAGATTATTATGAATGGAGTTTTACTTATCAATGCATCCTTTGGACTAAATATTTTGCGAAAATTTAGTGTACTATCATACTCTGTCTTTACCGTGCCAAAAATCAAAGCGGAGTGATAGATATTATCGTTCAGATTAATTTGAACCTAGGTTTAAAGAAATTTATTCTCAAAAGAACAATTACAGTTCACTGATATGAGAAAACAAAAAATTACGAAACTATATAAACAAAGATGTCGTCTAGTGACGAAGCATGCATACACTTATTAAAAAATAGTACATATTAATAGTTAGACTTAAACAATAAGTAAGAACATGTAGTGATAAATAATATAAATACACAAACTGGCCAGTTAGACTTACCACAGGGATACATTCAAGACTTTAAATTATATTTTATTGTGTTTTTTATGATTAGTGACAGCGGAAGTATGAATGAGTAGGTATGTGGTATTTATGTAGAATGTGTCGACTTAGCTATAACAATTTCGAGAGCAGACCCAGTAATGAAAAAGCACAACCATCAATATATATACCATAAACTGCATCAAGTTAAATATTTTTGGGTTTTTTTTTTTTTTTTTTACACAGCACCAATTAGTTCCAAACCAAGCAGAGCCTGTAAGTACTATGGGTACTAGACATAATATTTACAGACAATTTTTTTTTTTTTTTTTTAAACATAATGCACACACTCATACCCATCACATACTTATATGTGTCTTATGAGAATCCAACCCATTAGACGACAGACGTCGTCTAAGTTAATTATTTTCAAGTTATAATAATAATAATAGATTTGATAATTTTTGAAAATGAGGTATTCTCAAAACACATATTCAAATAACATAATCAATATAATTATGTGTGAAAGAGGGTAATTCTACAATACTGTTCGCTTCGGCCGCGGCGTACGCGCACCCGCTCAGTCGTTGTTTACTAAGGTCTATACCACAGTACATGAGCGGGAGCGATTTGGTTCGTGATTTAGATAATTTTGTATGTTATAGGTTACTGGTCTTCCCCTTTTTGATGGGTTTTTTTTTTTTTAATATTAATCGTACCTAATCAAATATACATCTATATAAACATCCCAAACAATGTAATAGTACTGTTTAGTATAAGTAAGTAGGTATGTAACTGTAAGTATATTTATATAGGTATATATTTATTTATTCCTAGTAAATATGTTAGACGAAGAATTATATCATAATTCCTTTATTTTTATTTATTTATTCATATGTATAATATATTATTTTTATCCTTTGTATAAAATTACCTATATACATATATGTATATATATATTTTTTTTTTCATTATCTATTCTGAGAACTGGTCAAAAACGCAGTGGGATGCAAAAGGCAATTGAGTATGTTAGATATTTATTTGTCAGAAGTAAAACAAGTGAGCGCTCTACGCAAAGTTAGACACTGCACTGTGTGAGCAACCTTATTCGTTATTTTATTGATGTAGTCCAGGAGTTTGCTAGCTTTTTATATCATTTATATTTTATATATATATTTTTTTTATTTTTACATGTTATTTAGTGAATTTAAATTTATAATTTAATGTTAAATTGAGTATTTATTGAACTATGTACGTAATTTTTTTAGGATATATTCTCTAAGTTTTCTTTTGTATATGTGGATACTTTTGCATTCTTTTATTTCATTTGGAAGCTTATTGTATAGTGTAACTCCTTCATATAATAAATTCTTTTTGCCGTATTGTTTTGTTCTGGGCGGACGTAAAATAATTTTATTTTTATTTCTTAGGTTATATTTGCTTGTTTTTATAGTAAGTGCAATGTTCGTTTGTATAGAATTGGTTAGAATCTTGTGTACTAGTACACATGTATAATAAATGTAAAGCTCATGTAAATTAAATAATTTTGTTTTAGCGTATAGGTCCTTGGTAGGAGTTAAAAAGTCGTAGCAATATAACCGCTTAATAATTTTGTTCTGTGATATTTGTAAATTTAGAAGGCTAGTTTTTGATGCCGATCCCCAGATCTCTACTAAATATTCTAGTTGTGATTTAACTAAAGAATTATATATATTACATTTTACTTTGTAAGGAAAGCAGTTCCCTATTTTACGGAGTGCCCCAGAAAGAGCTGTCAGTTTTGTTCTTACGTGGTTTATGTGCGCTTTCCAGGATAATTTATCATCCAATAATAAGCCAAGATATTTTTCATTATTAGATTTATTAATGATGTGGTTATTTACTTTCAATGGATTATGTGGTGGAATATTTTTGTTCTTAGATGTAAATATCATATATGAGGTTTTTGATGTATTGATTGTGAGAAGGTTATGTAGAAACCATTCGTTTATGAGATCTAAATCCTGCTGAGCATCTTTTATCACATCATGTACGGATTTGCCAAAGTAAAATAAACAAGTATCATCTGCATAAAGAGTTAGATACCCCGTTAAGCCTATTTGATTTATATTATTCACATAAATAAGAAATAATAAGGGACCTAAAATGGAACCTTGTGGTACTCCGAATGTGATGTTTTGAGGACTACTCTCGTAATTACCAATTTTAACAATTTGATTTCTATTTGTTAGGTAAGATTTAAGTACGTTGTATGCTGTTTCAATAATCCCTAAGTTATTTAGCTTTTCCAAAAGTTTTGAGTGGCTAACCGTGTCAAAAGCCTTTTTTAAATCTATAAACACACCTAAACATATTTTTTTTTTCGTCAATATTTGTTTTAATTTTTGTAATTAAGTCAATTGTGGCACATAATGTGTTAGATTTTTGCCTGAAGCCATATTGTTCTTTTATGAAAAATTTTTTTTCATTTAAGTAATCATTTAAACGTCTATAGATTATTTTTTCAAAAATTTTCGATATTACCGGGAGCACTGATATTGGCCTGTAGTTATTTGGATCTGTTTTTGTGCCAGATTTGTAAATAGGTGATACTTTAGCCACCTTGAGACTATTAGGAAATAGGCCATTGTCCAAACATTTATTTATGCATTTTGTGAGAGGTAGAGTTATAAACTTTTTTATAGATTTTAATGCTTTTGTGCTTATTCCATCTATACCTATACTAGAACTAACATCCAAACTATCTATCAGTTTTGATACTTCCTCGGTCGAACATAATTCAAGCTGTGTGAGAGTATTTGTGTGTATGTGGTCATCTTTGTACATCAGTGTATTACCTGAGTTAATGTGGTAGCTCCGTGGTATCGCACTGGCCAGTTCCTCACCAATAGTAGAAAAACAATGGTTCAGAGTATTACAAACAACTTTGCCATCAGTTACAATTTTTGAGTTGATTATAAGTTTAGGAGGATTGGTATTGGATTTGGTGGTATTCGCTGTTAAGGAATTAATAACCTTCCACATCTTCTTTGGATTCCTATTGCATTGGTCGAACATTTTGTGATAGTAACTATTTTTGTCAGAGTTTATTTTATGAACCTAGTGCGATGAACGATGGAAATAAATGAGAAACAAAACGAATCAAGTATAAAATGTAAAATTTCATACCATCACGGATGTATTAACCGAAGGGTTAGGCAAAGGTGTACTCATGTATACCTACGGTTCGCCGGTATGTTAGGGTCCCATGTATTAAGGGGCGAGTCTCGAGCTGCTACTGAGAATTTTATAGAAAAATCAATAGCATTGCTCGACCTGGGAATCAAGCCCAAGACCTGAAGCGTAGCCGTTGCGCTCATCACCATCACCTCATTGGCTAATGAGGCAGTAACATTTTCTGCTAGATACATGTTTTTTATTTTTGTAGAACAATGTTTATCAATTTAAACTAAATAAATATCAATAAATGAGAACGGAATTCTAAAATTATAATGGGTTTCACTTGCCAGTTCATAAAGAAAAAAAAACCATGGTACAAAATTACAATAATACGAGTCAATTAAAAAGTAAACCCGGAGGTAACAGTTATGAAAAATACAGTTTTCCTTATTCCAACTGTATTAATTTTCATGGAAATTTTCCTTAAAACTTTACAAAGTATGCCTATCCTGTCATTCTGTCGGATGAAACTCGGCATAATTAACATTTATACAGTAAACGCAATGGGAGTTTGGTTTTAAACTAATTGTTGTTCACCAGTCTCTGTGACTGTTACAATTTCATGCTCTTTTAATTATGGAACCCCTATATTTGTTATACAGACTGAGGTCAAATCACGGTTTTCATTTCATAATGAAGTTTTGTTAGGTTGGTATTACGATATTATATTTTTCTTTTTACGACGTCGAACATAATTTTGTTAATTTAAAATAAGAATGTGTTAGCCTTTTTTTATTCTTAATAAAGATATGAATGAAGGACTGAATGGAGACGTGTTGTTTTGATATATTTTAATTCCTTCTTTTTTAAGATTATGAGTAAGAATAATACAATTATGTGTGAGTTACATGTTAAGACAGTGGTTTATACCTGAACATTAATTTGTATCAATATAACGTAATCGTTAGTTATTAACTAGCGAAAGTAAATTAATATCTTGCAAAACGGTAGCTAGTCATTTTATAACCTATGCTGATATTCTAACGCCTGATTTTATTATTCTAACTTTGTCTTTAACATAAACTTGATTTTCCTACTCCTGAATATTTTGTATGATACGTACTTACCCCGATCCCGAACATTTCGGTATGCATACGTCTGTTCTTATTCAAAAATAAAATCGTTACGCTTCAGTCTGCTTACATACAAGGACAAATATTTGCAGGATTTACATCAAACTCGGCACATCACGTAATTTATCAGAGTATGACGTCACCGGAAAAAAAAACATAAGATGCCACTGTCTCGTAAAGGAAAAAGTTTCGCACACCTACTCTACGGATAGATAATTAAATTCTTGGAGCATTAATCTTAGTTAGGCCTTTTTACACGTGAAACTTTTTTGATTATGTGTATTTTGCTTGGCCTTAAGGGCTTATTGTTAGAATGGGCTTTACTTTTGTTTAAGGAAACTAATTGTACGCTAAATAGTGTGTTCTAGATAAAAGATTTTGTACATACAGTTTAAGACTAAGCTTTGTTGTGAATTTACGTAAGTTCTTATACATAATACATATGAATTGTATTAAATCGAAATTCAACCCTAAATCTGCAAGACTAAAGGATAAATGTACGGTGAGCTCATTCTGCGTGTATCAGATTGTTAATAAAATTACCAATAGCTGTCAGTAACTATAACATCAAGACGCCCACCACGACAGTATCTACTCCATGGACACTGTAGCTGTATTAATAAGTAGATACGGGCCCTCCGTATCTACTTATAAATAAAAAAAAATATTTGACACATCAAACTTGTACCAACATTAAATGGACGTAATGTCCATTTTATAGTATATCAAATTTATAAATGTTGCTGAAGTCACCTTAATATTGAAAATGTAATGGAGAAATTGGAAATCTTGAAAATAACTAAGTTATAAGCACTTCGAATCTTGCATGTCGTCAAATTTTCTAAAAATTTAGGTATAACTAGATTGAGCCAAATTTCTACGTAAAACCTTAACTCATCATAACTCATTTCAACAGAGTGGATATGAAAGTCATCTTAAGTGTCCTGTTTTTATTTGTATAGTACGGAACCCTAATAGTTCAAAGCTTTTAATAGAAAACAAAATGTCGTAAAGAATATGAAAAATCATCGCTGTACCTACATAGGCAGGTCGATCGGAGAATTTAAAAACTAACAAGTTATACCGACCGACCGGCGGATGGTATCGCTTCGTGTTATTACTTTGACCTCGAACCGTTTACTTACACTCTAGGCACAACGGGAGTAAGGCTATTTTTGTAGGCCGGGATTTTTGCTGATGTTACGTGACTTACGACCCAATGGGTCCCAATTCATTGGAAATGGTTGATATTTAAGGTTGCCAGTGCTACACAAGGAAACGTTGTGTTGGCAGTGCGGGGATTTTGACCTTTATACTGCCAACCCAACTATTCATCTTTCGTTTTACAGGGTCGGCAATGCGCCATGATAGGTACTCCTGGTAACCGCTTACCATCAGGTGGGCCGTATGCTTGTTTGCAACCTTATAAGTATAAAAAAATGGTAACACAGCGGGCTCACACGAGAAGCCCTAATAAGCTAGACTTGTTCCAAAAATACTGAAATTTTCAGAAGGCAGTGAAAAGTGGAGGAAGGATGTGGTGAAAGAGTAGAAAATTTTGACCAAGAATCAAATTTTGGGGGTGGTTAAAATAATATGAATCCGGTGACATGAGGCTGACTCGAAAAATACTGGACAAGTACTAAGAGTATACTGTAAATGTATACATAGTTAATTACTTTTGGTTTGCAAGATGGATAGCGTAGATTGATCATCAAGATTTTTACTGTCCCACTGCTGGGAACGGGTCGTCTCTTAGCATGGGAACAGTTAGCTTTTAATCCACCATGCTGGGCTAAGTATGGGTTGGCAGACTTCACATGCAGTCGAAAAAATCTCTCAAGCATGAGGGTTTCGACACAATGTTTTCCTTCACCGTATAAGCGAGTGATAAATTATTGACACGCACATGGTTATGAAAATTCAGAGCAGACTTGGATTTGAACTCGAAGCCGTTGACTTGGTAGTTTAATGGTCATATCACTAGGCTGCCACTGCTATTTATATCGAGGAGGAAAGACTATTTTAAATGGATTACATTTTTATTTCTGAAGTATTTGTAATAATTATTTTAATAACCTGTAGGTTTGTGGAGGCCTACAATGTAGCACATTAGCAACTTTTCACCGAAGCAATATTTACGCTAAAATAATTAAAGTTTCACAAAATTAAATTACCCCAGTGTATTACATCACATACTTACTATGGCAAGTCACGCGGTCCAATTTTCTGAAAAGCCTCCACTTCATATATAAAAACACGCCAGGTAGTAGGCAGTCATTATATCAGCCACACTCCAATATGCATACCATCCGTATCAGGCCTATATCCTCGAAGGGTTGACAGAGATCTACTCATAACCCACAGTTTGCTGGTATGTTTTAATTACCGCGTTGTTAAGGCCTATTGCCATTTCTCGGGCATAAATCCGAATTCTGAGCTACTACTGAGAATTTCATAGACTTTTTGTCTATGAAATCCTCAGTAGCAGCTCACTGTGCTGGCTTACTTCCAGGCAAGTATGCTCCATCGTTGACCGCATCATTAATTAACGTCAGGTGAGATAGTCAAACGCAAGCATAAAAAAAGGTATAAAATACCCACCATCACAACAGTGATGGTAATCACTGAATTCTTTAATATGACAACTTAAACGATTTAAAAAAGATCGTGAGAAACTGTTTTTTTAATGGGATACGAGCAGACGGATCGCCTGATGGTAAGCGATTACCACCACCCATGGAAACCCAGTCCAAGCCCAGCAACACCAAGTCACAAGCGCGTTGCCGGCCTCTAAACTGTTTATTAAAAATCTGTTAATGGTTCAACAGAGAACGTGGAGACGTTTTTATTTCTAATGAAAATTTTATGTGAGACATTTGCATACTTATTTTGAGGTAATAAAGTTGGTTATTTTATTTTTTGACTGCTAACGCACCGCTTCAAGGACGGAGTTTTACCTGGTTTTAGTAAAGTAAGAACGTTCTGAAGTTCATCAAATATGTATTCAGCTCAAGGTATTTGACGACTACAGGTGTGGAATTTTCCGTACATAAAGTAGATTCTATGAGGATTTCTTCATAGATTGTCTGCCACCTGGAGAGGTGCTAAGGTTGGCAGAAGTCCGGAACTCCTGCCGACTAAAAACCGCATTTCCTTGGCCTATATATTTTTTTTTTTTTATTTGTTGACGTCGACAAACTAGCAGACGAGCCACCTGATGGTAAGTGGTCATCGTCGCCCATGGACATCTGCAACACACGAGGAGTTGCTGATGCGTTGCCGGCCCTTAAGGAACCTGTATACACGCCGTTTGAAGAACCCCATGTCATAGCATACAGGGAAAACCTCAGCAGGGAGACCGTTCCACATCTTGCAGGTGCGCGGGAGAAAACTGCGCGACGCTCTAACATTCTTGGAGACCCAGGTCTCCAGAGTGTGAGGATGGGCTCTGCTTCTGATGCGGGTGGTGCGTTTCGAAGGTTATGGGGATCTGGTTTTAAGGCAATAATAGTTCGCAATACTACGTCCCTCAAAATTTAGATCTCCATCAGACTTTCCCAATAAGTAAGGCAAATGTTGATAACACTGTAAAACTGCGAATGTAACTTATCTAATGAGAGAGATTGAAAATATTTGTTTATGAGGAATGCTACAATGCGATAATGCGTTATTGCTAGGTCTAGTGTCCCACGTTGGGCGCCATTTTAAGTCCTTCATTTGCATTCAAACAAATACCAATACCTCGATACATTATATTATGCCGGGGAGACTATTGTATTCTTTGAGTTATTTATTTACCGTTGCAGAAGAGATTTAAAATCCCGTAACCTAAACTTGTATGTATTTCATACTTAGCATAGACAACGACTTGTTTAATGTATTTCAAATTGTATGTGACTAGCTTTTGCTGTACTTCACTTGCATTCAAAAGACTTTTTGAGACAAGATTGACTTTATACTAAAATTCATATACCTAAATTGAATATAACAAATGGATAATAACTTTCGCGTCTGTAATATTAGAATGGATTATTTTAACTGTTTCATTAGGCTAGCTTAACTGCTAAGCTAAAGGTTCTGCTATGTGTGCTATGTGTGTTCGATTCCCAGGTCAAGCAGAGGTTTTGCTTTGAAATTCCCAAAAGCAGTTTGGAGCTTAGATTAGCGCTCAATTCATGGCAATAGGCTCTCTCGATCTCTATTATTTGGTACACAAACATACCGGTGAACTGTGGCAGAGGCAGAGGTGTGCAGTACACTTCTGCCACTCTTGTTACCTCTTTCTTCTCTCCTCTCTCTGCCAACCCATTGGCCAATACAGGCATGTTGGTACCTATGTTATGTCGTGGATTATTTCAACAAAGACTGTTGTAACTAAATCCATTGATATGATAGTTGAACATTCGTTGAAAGCTGCTTCGATTCGCGTCATGACTTATTACTCCCAGCTCTCCTCTAGTTTTGAAACTGTGGTATAACGATACCCATGAGGATTTATGGGGCGGTCTGTTCACAGCAACTACTTATTCAACTGCTTCGCTTGATGTACTGCGTCATTGGCCTGGTGGCTACAAGTGTGGCTGCCGAGTATGATGTCTTGAGTTCGATTCACATATCGAGGAAAGTGTTATTGTGTTATGTTATAAATAGATAAATAAAATAAAATAATTTATTTCAGGCTATAAGTACCCAAAATGAAGGTCGAACCCATGAAGGTTTCAGTAGCAGCTTGAAGTTTAGATTAGTGCAATGTTTAATGTTAATGTTCATAATGTCTATGGAGGTTCATAATGGGCTTGCCCCTAGAAACCTAAATATCAGCGACCTATTGATTTACATCAGAAGGGCTATTCTAGTGCTTAAAAAATATTCAAAATATAATTTCAGTTCAGCTTGATAAATATCTATTCTTAATTCAATATTACTTCTTCGCGTTTATATATTGGAATATAATAAACCGCGTATCAAAAATACTGGTTGAGCGACAAAATTACTGATTGAGCAGCAAAATACAGATATCGGTTAGGTTAGGTTAGAACTGTGACCACACGACGCCAGAACCAAATCTGAATGTTTTGAGTGTATATAACAATATTTTGAGGTGACTATTTTGCTGCTCAATCAGTAATTTTGTCGCTCAATCAGTATTTTTGCTGTGCATGTTTTGTATACAAAATGACATTTTTTATTGGCAGTTAAATACTAGCCTTATATATTTGGTAGAATAGTTTGTTAGATGTTTCTTATGTCTTATAAATAATAAATGTATTTATAAATTATATTTATTTCTGTAAATAGATCTTTTAAAGACACAATACAAGTCAATGTTTTTTGCGTTTTTTAACTGACGACCTCTGAGAACACACACCACCGTTTATACAGGTGGTTGTTGATTATATATAATCAACAACCACCTGTATAAACTCAGAGAATCATAGTTTTTTAATGTCCAGACATAGGATAGTAGCAAATATGAATATTGCCTTTTGTATAAAGAACCATAGCGATTTTGAGACCAGTCCCCGCCGAGAGAACGCATGCATCAATCATTGTATAGCTCAACAATAATTTAGGGCGGTCAATAATATAAAAAAATATATATTTATATCATATCCATCTACTCTACCCTTAGTAAAAGCTCTGCTTAGTTGGAGACTAGATCGTGCTGTATAAAATTTCCCAAATATTTTTGAAATACCAGAACTATCCTTTAGTACACCACTGCCTAACCTTACGAGGATATAGTCGTTATATTATGCTAAATATAATCAAGAATTTCAAACAAGGATGTTTCAGGCCTCATCGCTAATTACAAACAAATTAGTTTACAAAGCTGAAAGTAGTCATTCATAATACAAAGTATTATATAGCAGTCCCTAATGTATATTTAATTATGTCTTGTGTATTTGTTATGGTAAGTATTTAAGTATGTATGTATCTTTATTAAAACTTTCAAAAATTACAAAGTTATGCAAAGCCCCACAAAACCGTCTTTACGGTTTATCTGTGGGTACAGAAAACAACTTACGCACTAATAATATAAACTTATCTAGCTTATTGCACTGAACATAAAAACTTAGTAGTAATTCTACAATTACACAATTTCTGCAATGGTAACAACAATGTATCAGAAAGAATGATGACCTACCATCATTCTTTCTGATACATTGTTCAACTCTTTAAGCAATTTTTAAAGTGTAACGGTATGGTAAGTATTTAAATGTAATCCATGATGAAAGTGAATAACTTAAGCTTAATAGTTTATTGTTGTGTTTTAACTTACCTTGTTACTACTGACGACTGCTATAGGTCCTGGGTTTGATGATCAGGTCGAGCAATTGTGTTATTTAGTTGTTCTATAAAATTCTCAGTAACAGTTTGGATTGGTGCCCCGTTAATGGCAAAAGGTTAATAACTATCAGTATGGGTGTATATTGTACGTCTCTGCCTTATCGTTCGGAGAATAAAGGTAAGCTATGTTAAGCTTGTTCCGACATTGACTCATCGAAATGTACAGTTTGCTCTTTGGACTGCCCCAAATTTCGTCACAATCTGTGTTTTTGATTTTCCAACTGTATACCTTGAAGTTCTGTTGTGTGTACATTGGTAGGTTAGATTTTTTTTTACAAGACATGTCTGGTGATAGTGAATAGGTAAGGAACAAAGTTTTTTTAGTATTTTATCCAATCGCGTAACATCGTCATCATCACCCATATAATGTTCCTCTGCTGAGCACGGGTCTCCTCTCAAGTTGAGAGGTATTAGACTATAGTCCAGCATGCTGGCCTATTGTGTGTTGGCAGACTTCAAACGCCGTCGAGAAAATCTCTAATGCATGCAGGTTTCCTTAAGATGTTTTCCTTCACCGTTTAAGCGAGTGGTAATACATTATGATTGAAAAGTTGGAGGTGCGTGCCTTGGATTCAAACCTGAGATCTTTGACTTAGCAGTCCAATGGTCTTATCACTAGGCTATCACTGTCTCTTCGACATCGATTGATTCGTAGAAATCGGTCGAAGGTCGAGCTTTAAATGAATAGTAAAAAGGATGTACTTAAAAGGAGTCCCTATTAATTTATTATTGCTAATGAATCCGTTTCAGAGCCTTTTTCTCTTCAGTTACAAACTCGAGGCTGAGATCACGAGTAGGTATATTTTATTATATTTTAAAAGCGTTCCTGTCAGTGGTATAAACGAATGAATATTACACTAGACAAAAAAAAATTTTTTTTTTCATTGACAATGGTTGAACAAAAATGAACACATACCTAATTATGGTAAATAAATCAAACCAAAAAGTTTTTCTTCATAAAACCTTGCAAAATAAAATATATATCTACAGAATTATACTTTCGAATTCGACTACGAATTGCGATTAATTCTTCTAACATATTTTCAATTAAAAACAAATTTATTTTCTCGATTAAATTGAAACAAACCAATTTGTACTGACGATAACAAAGTGGTTAGACTGTCACAGTGGCCTACCAAACAAATATTGTGGACTCTCTCCAAATACATTTAGATTGGTTAGAGGTATTGTTTTACCTCGATCATCATTTAGTTTTTACTCTAAAATTTTTGAAAAAATATATGACATTCAATTCGTATACACTTGGGAATATAATAGTTTTTATTTTTATTTTATAATTGTGTAAAGTGTAATTTTTTTGTACATTATGTGTAGGTATAGTTTTTTTTCAGTAAAACACTTTAATCACAGGTTTTAATAAAAAATATATAAATAAATACACAGATCATTGTTAAGTAAATAAAATCTGTAATTATATTTTTAGTAGTAAAAAGAGTAGGTAACCTAATGCGTACCTACTTAGCTTCTCATTAAGTTAAGTAAAAAACATGAACGCCTACTCATGTAGGCTTTTGTATATTTTTGTATATAATTTTCTTTGTCGTTGGTATTTTATAACATATTTTTTTAAATTATTCATAATTATAATTTACGGAAGAAGAACTTACAAAAAAAAATTGACTAATCTAGCGTAATACCCAGAAAGCTTTATAACTACTGATCAAAAATTCTCACAGAAAAATGAATGATTGTTGCAAAATGAAATGAAAATATCCAATTGCCGGCGCTCTTTGGCAAAACACGGGCGATGTAGCATGTAAATAAGTCTTTACGAATTAGGGACGGCATCTTTCATCTCTGTTCGGAACGATTAGGTATTCATAAGATCGCTCGCTCGTGCCTTGTTCCCCGCCCCCGGAACAATTTTTGGGCCATGATTTATTTTTGTGTGTAAACAAAAAAGTTTTACTGCCCCAAAGTAATATGAATCTATAATGCCCAGCTTCCTTACTTTCCTTTCAAAAATTACTTTGTGTGTTTGAGGATTATGGAAACTTTAACAGGAAAAGTTGATAATCACCAAACAGTGACCTCGTGTTCTGTTGTTTCGTTTATTTCTCAACACAGTTATTCAAAATTCGCGTCAACAAAAACTAAACTAAATAAACTTTACCTTACGTAAATATAAAAATCTAAAATATAAATTGTAACTGCCTCATTAACTTAGTAGTCTAGTGAAATCCTGGGTTTGATTCTCAGCTTGAGCTAAGCGTTAGTCAGCCCGGTTAATGAAAATTAGGCTCGCCCTCTCTTATATGGGACTCAGACTTACCGGCGAAGTCTGGGTATACATAAGTACCTACACATCTTAACCTTAAGGGGGAAACCAGGTATGATACATGTTACATCATGTTATGTTTTAAAATAGAAATGAATTCTTGAACCTTTAAACCTTCCCATGCACCATCGTGATCAGCATTTCAACATCAGTGAGATGCATATGGACATTTATATTTGTTAATGATAAGTACTAACAGCATTTATTTCGGGTTACGTGTCCCTTATTATAATTACATATGGTTCTAATTTAAATTATTACCATACCGCCAAAGCAACCCTGTCGGGGTATACAGGTATGATTGTATTATGGTTCCTGTATTCCAAGAGGGTTATTTTTAAACACAATATACTTACAGTTCACTCTAGTAGGCTTTGAGGTTTCTAGTAATAGAACCGGTCGTGAATTCATTACTACTTTAAGCTGGGAATTTCCTGGTGGAAATCCAGGCCATAAAGGTATCCGTTTTTTGTGATTTGGAAATTATTATGTAGGGTGTTAAAAAATTAAGCCTGAGAATTTCGTAAAGTTGCTCGATATCCAAAAACATACATTAGAAAAGAAAAAAAAAAATACATTAAAGAAGTCATAAAAAAAATGTTGTTGTTCTTCGTCTGTCGGGGCTGGTCAGCTCTTACTGTCAATGGCAATCTTTCAAATATTTTTTTCTGTTTAATTATTATACTGGATTAATTATTATAGTACACATCAAACTGCATCGTTCTCATGAACTATTCATAACAAAATTTGTAAACCAAGATTGAAAGAACATAATATTATCTGCGGCTGATACGAAGAAAAAAGCGTTACTTTTTTTTAAACTTTATTGTTTCTTTATAATGTTTATTACACATGTAATTATATTATGCGGAGCACCGCACCATCAGGTATCATAATACGTACAACAAGTATTATTTATTTCTATTGTTACTTGTATACAATAATAAACTTTTGACATAATAATAACTGGTTATACTTAGATCTGTCAATATCCTAATTCAAGATAAAACAGTTTCAATTACTTTTTTTCGTTATTTTACATCAAGACAGATCAGTTATCTGAAGGCTTATTCTGGTAATTAAAAATGTTCAAAATATAACTCCGATCTAAATCGAATACCATTTGACGTTTCAGTGTCATAAATGTCAAACGGTATTCTCTTAAACTTACAAACAACGTCAAACGTGAGTATGTCGAGATCGAAAATGTGACCAAAAAGTATGACATTAATGATTACCCGGAACTACATTTTCAACTTTTTTAATTAACAGATTTGATCTTTTGGACAGATTTTATGTACACTGGAAATTAAACACGATTTTTTAATGACAGCATCTGTCAAGAAAGCACTTCGATATTTTTATTTAAGTAACGAGTCTTAAGAAATTAAGGGGACGGGGGTCAAGACTAATTAGGTTTTTTTTACAATTTTCACAAAATAAAATGAAACTATGTAATTAATAGGCAACAAAATTTCACAAGTCAAATATACTTTACGTATTTTATTTATTAATTCATATTTAATACAAAATACCGGTCACAGAAAGAATAATAGTATACAAACAATATTTGATTTCAAATCAGAATTGTTTTCTAACTATGTAAAATATTTTCTCCTAATTTACGCTTACATCTATCTACTCTATTACATTATAGTAGGTATTTTTTATATTTTTATACAGATATTTGCTTTTTCAAATGGGTCTTATTGCAAGTGCAGTTAAATTCAAAATTATTTGAGTAATTTTAATTCAATATGCAATTTTGAATTCCTATTGAAGTATGTTTTTTTAGGGCTAGGAGGTTCTTTATTCAAATTTTATTTAAAATAGCTTCTTATATAGGCTAGTTTGTTTTAAATTTTGCAATCAGTTACTTACTTCGTGTTTTAAAACCTTATTAAGACCCCTTTGTAAAAGCTTCCTTACAATTACTATTTACAACATCATTTAGACTCACAAAATTACTAAAAACTTACTTACAATTTACATCACTTAATACATTATAATATTAAAGGCTAGATAGAGTGATTCGTATATTCTCAACTATGTACAATTTTCATTTCTAAACATTTTGTGTTTTTAAACGTAGTATTGTCAGCTGTTTATACATTCCTGTGTCCACTATCTTTATGTCCTTTCACTGGAATAATAGATTCATCGTCATTTTTCTAATACACATCTATGATAAACAAGAATATTACGTTTGAATCTTATTTGCCAATAAATGTAATACAAATTATTCATTACAATCCTGATAGAATTAAAACATTAACTGGAAGTTTAATCATATAATGACGAGGGTCTTCATAATAATTATATTGTAAATCAAATCTATCAATACATAAATTAATACGATTAACACGCTTTATATTACACTATATACAACACTAGGAACAAGCGTTACCTACTTGCTCTTGGATTTACTTTATATTGTACATAACACAACCCACACTATAAAATAGCAAATTTGTTTCAGTCGATTATATTGACAGAATTATCATCTTCATTACTATTGACAATATAAGCGACTGATGTTGATAAAATCTCGTATTTATTTACATTTATTCGAAGATTCGTATGTGTCAAGAGAGTGTTAGGAAGAGGCAAGCGGCCAACACCAGGCAGTGCGCAGGCGACGTTGGTGCGAAAGCCTGCCCCCCTCGCTGCATCGCCGCAGGGTATTCACCTGATAAAGGAAAAATCGAATTTGCTTCTTTGGCAAAAATTAAAACTGTTCTCAACAATATTGGTAGCAACAAAACTAATATAGAAGAGAATCAGGTTAGAAGTCAAGTACTGATGATACTGAAGCCATGGTGGAAAAAAGTATTGAATATGGCAATTATTTAACTACGCAGTAAATTTCACAGTTTAGGGCAAATTTGACTGCAACTGCAAATATTTTACAGACTGCCCGATTAGTTGAATATTTAACCAATAGGAGTTAAAATTTAGGAACTGAGATTTAAATCGCTATTCGTAGACTAAGATCCGGATATCCATGATAAAAATTGACCAAGTTTTAGAGACGCGTTAGATTAAATTTACTTTCAATAAACGATTACTAGTTGGTTCTACAAGAGGTAAGACAGACAAAATAATACCACTTAGTAATAAATGTTGACTACATAAAAACTCCTTATTACATCGCAATTTTGCCCATTGTTCTCAACCACGAACCTAACATTAAAAAGAAACATAAAATTCCGTTGATTCATCGCTTTAATGATAATAGTCTTTAGCCTTAATTTTTATTCCAAGCGAGGTTTAAAAAAATGTATTTTCTTTCCTTTATCTTGCAGAGGTCGTTTATCAAGTAGATTGGGATGCTCTTTACGAATCGCCGTCAAGATTTAAAGATTAAGGATTTTATAAATTATGATTTGAATTAAACAGATTCATGATAAGGGATTCATTAATAGTGACATCTTGTTATGTTTTTACCCAAAAGTCAGCAATTAATTTGAATGTTAAATATTCTTTTTTGTACTTTCGTAAAAGCTATTCTGGGGCATAATTTTGACACAAAATACAATTTTAATCAAACTCTGACTACTGTTTGTAAACAAACAGAAAATTCAATGGAATATTACTACCAAGTCCCGATAAAAATTAAACTTGAAATAAGAAACCAAAATCGTAAGCCATCAATCTAAGTTGACTCACCGTTGAGCACATGTACTACGATGCTCTTCGACTGCGCGTTGCTTGGGTTACACTGATACGTCCCGGAATCCGAAGGTCTTGCCTGCTGGATTAGCAGGAACGAGGTCGTCGTCTCCCCCTTCTCAGTCACCACCGACACGCCCCCTCTCGGGGAGTCGTAGCTTATTATCTGTACACATTTGATTCACTCCATGTTTTATGGTAATAGGATTGATGCTATTTTCTAGATTGGATACATTTTCCTGTTTTTCATGTTATAAAACTGTTGGATTGGATATATTATGGTAATCCAGATTATGTCTGACAAATAGAATTACATCTGGGCTGTTGATTCCGAGAGCTGTGTTAAAAGAACTGTAGGGGTATAAATAAACTGCAATGTGGTTGAAATAAAATTGCTTGGTGTCATCTGAAGCAAGTAATTTGATTAAAGAGAACTAGTATTTATTTGATGAAAATATTTATTCTTTTAGGAAACAATTTTTTATCATTATTTTGTCTGTATTTTGTATGTTACGGAAATAGTTTAATATTAGTAGCTTTTCAGTTGTAGAATTAAGTTACATTTATTTCTAGGCTAATAAATAAATTTTATCTGGTATTGCATATATATATTTTAAGCTATGTAAAATACTAAATTGGATCTGGATGAACTAAATAGATTAATGAAAATTCTTGCAAAAAATTTTTTTAAGAACACTAAATTATGAATCTTACCGCATCATTATGATTCCAAAATATGTAGGCGGGTGGTTCCGGTGAATACAGAACCACGCACGTGAGGTTGATGGTGCTGCCCCGGTCAATGTAGAGGTCAGGCCCACCAATGATCTCTGTTGTTGGTTCTGTAACAAAATCATACATATCATCACGCCTGTCTTCCCCGAAGGTTTTAATAATATAATAATAAATAATAATAATAATAATAATAAATTCTTTATTGACAAAACTTTGTTCACAATTGAATGAAATCCCTGGCCCCTACGCTAGTATGAACTGTATTGCAGGAGCCAGTGCTTTCGCCCAGTCTAAGTATGCAAGACATGCCAACAAAAGAAGAAAATAATAATAATAAAATAAAAATTAGCAATACACTACGAATAACAAATTAATAATCTAATGTAGGATAGGTTCGGTTCGTGTGTGTGTGTGTGTGTGTGTGTGTTTGTGTGTGTGTGTATATGTGTGTTTGTGTGTGCGTGTGTGTTTAGAGTGTGTAAGTGAGTTTAGTTTAGTTCTTATATATTAATGTTAAGCAGGTTTTCAGTAGCGTCATAGTCCAGAGTCATCAGCCATGTAAGTATTACTTTTTTGATTTGTCTATTATTGAGTTTCCTAGTTATAATTTTTTTGTTTAAAATGTTGTACATGCGAGGAGCTATGACTGAATAGTGTCTTTGTGCAGAGGACGTGTTTACACGAGGAATCGGGCAGCGAATTTTTCTTTTTGGTTCATCTGGTAGTGAAAGGATGGACTTCTTGTGGTATCTTCGGATTATTTCGTATAAGAAGATTTTTCTTATTGAGAGTACATTGGCTTTTGCATATACGAGGGTTGTAGGGTGCCTAAACGGAAGATGCATCATTACTTTGAGGACTGCGCGTTGTGCTCTTTCTGCCGTGATAAGGAAGGTCTTTCCCGCGCCGCCCCACGCACAGATGCAGTACCTTATCAAGCATTCACATAATGCTCTATAGGTTTGGATTAGGAGTTGTTCATTTGCAACTGTTCGTAGATTTTTGAATATATATACCATTTTCCTAATCCTCCCTGCCAGAGCATTAATGTGGATGTTCCAGGTGAGTTTGTCATCAAGAAAAACGCCCAGGTATTTGATGTGCGTGACGCGAGACAGGACAGTGCAGTCACAGGTTACGCGATTTTCGGAGTGGTTGCATGGATATGTGTGTATTTTTAGATCCAGCTCTTGACTTGCTCTTGATTTTGTGGATTGGGAAAAGCAGATGTATTTTGTTTTGGTAGTGTTGAGAGACAGGAGACTAATTTCGAGCCATTTTGTGACGTTTGCCAAACCCTTTTCCGCCCGGTGGAAAACTCTTTCCCATGTCTTGTCATGAAAGAGGAGAGCGGTATCGTCCGCGAACATGATTATGTCAAGACCCGGCAAGGCAGCAGCACATAGTTCATTGATGTAAATCAGAAAAAGGGTCGGAGCGAGTGTGCTGCCTTGTGGTACACCGTAACTACAGGAAGAATAGTCACTTTCATGTTTACCCACTCTAACTTGCTGTGACCTGCCCGATAGGTAGTCTTGGAACCATCCTAGCGTCAGTCCTCTGATACCCACGTTCTCCAGTCTCGTAAGCAGGATAGGAATGGAGACAGTATCAAATGCCTTCTGAAGATCAAGAAAAACTCCCAGACACTTTTCACCTTTATCCAGAGAAGAAGACAGGGCCGCAGTAAGCGCCAGAACTGCATCCTCGGTTGACTTGCCAGATCGGAACCCGTATTGGTTCTCATGTAGAAAGCAATTGCTCTCAAGGTACCCAATTAATCTCTTATTCACCAGCTTTTCTAGAATTTTGGTAATGGTAGATAAGAGTGATATCGGTCTATAATTAGCTGGATTGTCCTTGTCACCGGCCTTGTAAATAGGACACACAACAGCCCGTTTGAGCAACTCAGGAAAAATGCCCGACTCGAGACTCAGATTACACAGGTGTGCGATGGGGGCTACTAGTGAATTTATGTTTTGTTTCAGTATATTCGTCGAGATGCCATCCCATCCTGATGCACTGTGTGATCTGAGTCCCAGCACGATACTCTGCACTTCGTAGGGATCTGTAGGTATTAGAGACATAGAGTTCAAAGGAGTGTCTGAGGTCCTTGCACATGACGCCAAGTCAGCCTCATTGGTACTCATTTGATTTATGATGTGATCGGCTAGCGACTCACCGATAGATGTAAAGTAGGTATTGACTTTATTTAGTGACATCATAGGTGAGTCAGAGAGTTGGAGAAGCTCTTCTGGGAAGCTTTTGTTCGTTTTAATGTTGCATATTTCCTTTATGGTTTTCCAAGTCTCCTTTATATTGCCGTTATTATCAGTTAGTTTTTTGTGATAGTATTCTACTTTCAATTTTTTAATTATATTGTTACATTTTTTTAGGCAGATGTGTACCAATGTACATCTACAGATCGCCGGTATGTTTAAGTCCCATGTAATATTGGGTGGTAGTAGGACGGTGGTAGCCTAGTGATATAACCATTGAACTGCCAAGTCAAAGGTCTCGAGTTCGAATCCTAAGCACACACCTTTGACTTTTCGAGATCATGTCCGTATTAATAAATTAATTATTATCACTCGTTTAAACGGTGATGGAAAACATCGTGAGGAATTCTGCGTGCCTTAGAGATTTATCTCGATGGAGTGTGAAGTCTGCCAACCCGCACTAGGCCAGCGTAGTGGGCTATACCCAATTCCCTATCAATCTGAGAGGAGATCCGTGCCCAGCAGTGGGACATTATATGGGTTGATGATATATAGGGGGCGAGCCTTATGCCATTAAATCAGCACAAAACCAAACTAAGCTGCTACCGAGAATTATATAGAAAGACTCAATAGCACTGGTCCATCTGGAAATCAAACCCAACAACTCTAGCGTAGCAGTCGCGCTTTGGACCACTAGAATAACGAGGCAGTTGTAACAAAACATCTCAGCTAGTTGTAGTGGTATAATATTTTTTTACTGGCCGTCTGTTAGCCGCAAGCCTATACAATCAAGCTACAGTCCGGTAATGCTGGCCTTACGCCAATTTGGACCTAACACATTATCTCTTCAATGTTTTCCTTCTTCAGATTTTAGTGGGAATGGATGGCGTATTAAGTTATAGGGTCGACTTTCTGTCTAACCAGATACGACTGAATATCAGTATTTTACACGAATCAACTGCCATTACACCTCCGCAAGTCAATTTCTTGGCAATACCGATATCCTGAGATAGAGTACTTTCTGACTACTACTAACGATTGTCATAGGTGTTCGCATGACAACCGGGACTGACAGCTACCGTGTTCTCCGAAACACGGAGGAGTCTCGATGTGTTTAGAATGGTCACCTATCCACATACTGACTCCGGCTGCAAGATTAAGCTGAGTGCAACTTAATCTTGCAGGACGATTCATTGGCAGATCAACTTAGCCACGAGCCCTGAGGGGCTATTCTAGGAGACTAATCTACTAATTTTATTTTTCTTTACAGTAAGTAATATTTATTTCAATTCTACTAAAAATTTAAAGCCATCAAACATAACATTTCTTATTAACGAAAGGTCGTCGGTGTGTTTTGTTTTTCTTATAGCCCCATAAGTCGCGTGCGTGCCCATAATACGCCGCACTTAATTAACCGACTTGGCCAAACATGAGTAACACAAACATTTTGTGCTAAGTTCACTAACTTCGTGACGCAAATGTAGCTTACTCACATCAAACACAAACAGCTATGATAAACGTTAAATTAAAAGTTGATTCTGCTATTTGTTTAGGTACGTCACTGATATTAGAAGTAATTAGATATTAAAAGTAGTCTCAACGGCTCTTCTGACGTAATCAAGGGATGGTAGCAGTTCACCTGTAAATTTTCTCTGTCTGTGGCTTGAAGCCGTTATTTCAAAGAATCTTCGGTAAAATATTGACCTTTCGGAGGCCTTGGCTTTTAGAATACTTGCTTAGGATAGTTCTAAGAGAAATTATGTATATAGCCCTTATCGCTCACCCGTTTGCTTTCATCTAGGTCTACTTTTGTGATGTAATAATCGTTGTAACCCTCTAGGGCTTAGAAGCCTCAAGGTTGTGGCCTTAATATTTCAAAGGCTCCCACTAGGCCCCTACATTTCACTTAATTTTATTATATTTATCCCAAACATTGTTAGTTGCTAGAGTATAAATTCCTCATAGATTACAATTTAATTTGCTGTACACATCAAGTTTTTACTAAAAAAGAAACGCCACATAAATGTTATTAATACAATGTGATGAATAATCTTTCACTTAAAATTAATTTCGGTCTTGTTTTTAGAATGTTTATCGACGTGACAATAGTTTACCATAAATTAAATACGGGTAGTCAACACTGGAGTCATGACACAATCTATTACGTTCAAATTACAAAGGGCGAGTTCAAAGGCCTGTTTCATGGAGTATTACAAATTCACAGAACTAATTAGAGTATTTAACGAGCACAATATAAACTGAAGGTTTTGTTTGTTGAATTAGATACGCACAATAAAATTCGCCGACGTCTCACATTCGGGTATAAAATGTTAAGATTTAGGAATTGGTAGTTATTAATTGGAAAAGTTCAAATTACATAATATTGCATCGCATTTGATTTCTGTCTTGTGGCCTTGGTGTGTAAAGACTAAATAAGAGAAAAGGTGAAACAACTATTATACTTTTTACTACGAACTATTCTTAGGATAATTTCTTTTTCGTTAGCTATGCAATGGCGGCCTAGTGTGTGTGGGTTGATAGATTTAACACGTCAACGAAGAAATGGTCTCGTCTTTCCAGGTGGTAGACGATCAGTGAGGATTTTCCGTACGTTTCACGATGTTTTGCTTCGCCGTTTACTGATAATTAATTAGAAACAAAGAAAGAAAAGTATCTATTTTCGCCCAATACGACGCATGACAATTATTAATGGGCCAAAGGCCATTGTCTCAGTTTTGATACTGAGTTGGTAACTAAGTGCCAACTTAAGAAAAAAAATAACTAAACTATAAACATTACAAACAAAATATATCAAATAGTAAATACGATAAATTAAATTAATTTAAGCCCTAGGTTTAAATAAAAGAGACGGATGAGCATCGCGTGAGCGAAAAAAGGTCAGAGCTCAGCAATATGCTGAGCTCTGACCTTTTTTCGCTTTTTTCGCTTTTTTCGCTTTTTTGCTGCGGTGATGCAACACCAACACCGCTGGTTTTCAGTAATGACCATAGACAATTAGTAATACACTCGTGATTTCGAAAAGTCAGCAATGCGTAGTTAGATTCGAAACCCATACTAGACCTGAGAGTTCATGATCATATAACTAAGTAATCACTGTTTTATCTTCTCACTTTTTAATAGCACCAAGAACTACAGACAGATTTTCTAAATCATCCCAAAAAAAAAGCACGAAAAGATAACATAATTTAAGCTGAAGTGCTTTCGTCAGAGTAGTCAATAAACTAGATACTAATAACAAGACCCAGGGTCGAATAAATCCAATAAGTATCGGCTTACCAACAACATTGAGATGTATAAAATGACTCATGTGTGGAGTCGTGGATATTTGACACTCGTAAATCCCCGAATCCCTGTGCTGCGGGTATTTGATCTGGAACAAAAATATAAGTATTACGGTAGGGTAGATTCACTTCAGGAGCTAACATGCGCTCCAAGACATCATTTTGTCGGACCACCTAGTCTCTATAGTTATTAGCCTCAGCATGAGGTAACTAAATTATTTCGAGGCTCGTTGGTCGGTGAATTATAATAATATTTGCAATTTGAAATAGTAAAACAACGTATATTTTAATATTTTTTTGCATAAATAATTTCAAATTTTTTATAAATTTTTGTATTCGTTCCTATTTGATATTTATGAACAGCCATTTGCATTTCATGTGAATCTTATTTATTCTTTAGAGAAAACAGCTAATAAATATGCGTTGGGTACGTGTTTTTTGTATCTTTCGAGAATCTTAAACTAAACAACATTTATGTTTTGTCAATACATTGAACCATTCTTCATCATAAATAATTTATCAGATTCATAAAATTTCAAAGAAAGATTTTTTGAGATGGACAGAAAATAATGAGGGATGTAACCACCCACCTTAGGTCAACGTACAGACTACAGTACGTTTCATTTAGCCCACTGGGTATAAAATAATAAAGCAATGTATATATCTAGCTTAATTTTCTGGTCTAGTGAGCATGATAAATATGTCAATGTATATTTCAAAATATTTTTCTCGTAATCTGTTTTATAATTTAATATCTAGCTCAAACTTCACTCGCATTCCTGAGAAATTCTTGAGACATAAAGCCTATATCTTTCTGCAAGGTCTAATCTATCTCTGTACCAAATTTCATCAAAATTAGTTAAGCGGTTTAAGCGTGAAAGCGTAAAAGATAGACAGACATTGTTATTTTTGCATTTATCATAACAATAAAAACTAATATTTTGTGCCGCTTGACATAATTTAAATACCTATGCACCCTACAAAGGAAATGTAGGAATTTTGAACCATTAATTTAAAATATGATGTAATTTAAGAGAAATAAATACATATTATTATTAATGTTATTGTTATGTTTAATTAGAAATAAAAAAAAATACATAATTAGTTGTCTACATAAATCTATCTAGGGAAAGAGCAATTTTTTCAATACATTTTGTAATAGCCTGGGTATCGGGTCTGCTCACTTTTTATCTCATGGCAAGTTTCCAAAACACAGATTGAGATCTTAAGTGGATACTTGAACATATAGCGGACTTAAGACCTAGAACTTAAAGGCTCGGATCTTATGTGACCCAATGTATGTACCTACTCACCAAAATACTTTAACTTTGTATAAATTTTTTTAAGAGCGCTTTACTTTTAATTACTGTTACTTCAATATTTATTATTATCCAATGCAATAGACGTATCAAGCAACGTCTGTGGATCCTTAGGAATGAATTTTATATTAATAATATCTTTTTGTATATTTTTGGCATTTTCCATGCTAAGATTTTAAAGTTATTTAGAAAAGGAATCACGGTGGCTCAGTGGTCATAGCGTCTGGTGTACCTAACCGGAAGACGCAGGTTCGAATCCTGCCCGCGGTCGAATTTTTCCTTTTCTAAATAACTATTAATAATATTATCATTATGTAACTCTATGGACTATATAACCTAAATACATTATAAACAATGATATTTGACATAAATTACTTATTAAAAAAATCGGATTCCTCTAATTTTTATACCTAGTCTGTTCCTAAATTTGGATAATGTTTTTTTTTTTTAATCTACCATACGGGCAGTGTAAAAGCCTCTCAAGTAATACGCAATTACTTTCCACAATTTTGCACAATAACACTTTTTAAAATGACTGTACTTAGGGCCGTCCGGAAAACTTAACTTAAGGACAGCTATATAGAATTAGGTACGTAAACTTAAACACGAATAACCATGCAATACATAATTATTATGTACCTATTGTCTGAACAATTTCTAAATATTTTATTTTTAATAAGTAGGTACCCCCACCCCACATGCCCTGAGTATCGAAATATACTGTGTATATTTATCGTGTTTTTTTTTGCCACCGCGTTCAATTGTTAACACTAGTTAACAATTGAAAGATCAATTTATGTTTTTTTTTTTGCATTAAAGTTAAATTTAACGAATTATTAAAAATATTTAAACAAAATTTGTTGATTATGATGTTAATACTTACTCGTAAAGGCCTACGCAGACCGACGGCATGGCATAGGATTTAAATTTTTAACAATGGACATTCAAACGTACCGTTATAGCAATACGATATAAATTGCTCTGCTTTAAAGTTGTGCCGTGGTATCGAATGGGATTTCATTGTACTCGGAAGATGCGCCACGGGATCCCGCGACGGGATGACGTTGTGTACTGTGGTAGGCAACGGCATGCCGACATGCTCATTGTGACATCCCGGTCTGCGTTGGCCTTAATATATTCTTGCAAGTTTATTACTATTTTACAGTGAATAATTATTACCTGTAAAGTCCAGTCCTCGGAATGTGGCAAGTGAATCGCTCTAAACCTTTGATCACTCGTGTATGTGTACCGTCCAACTGTCAGCAGATGTATGTCTCTATGTCGTACCCATGATACTTGCATGTTCAACTGAAACAAACACTTTTTATTAATAATTGTTTAGACAGTTTCATAGGCCATAGACTAAGGAAAATGCTTTTTGTACAGGTGGTAAACAAAGCAGACGGTCCGCTTATAAACGCAATAGGGACTTATAAATAATACTCGTATCACCAAGGAACTTACTTGCCACCTTGAGATGCCACTTATTAAGAATCTTTGTCCGGTTTTCGGTGTTGAAACAATAAAAATACTGAGATTCATCATCAACCCATATACTGTTCCACTGCTGGCTATGAGTCTCCTCTCCGCTGGCAAAGTACGAGGCATGCAGGTTTAGTTCACGATGGCACTGGATCTCACGATGTTTTTCCTTCACCGTTTTAGCAAGTTATAATTCATTAGATGAATTTGAAAAGGCAGAGGTGCGTGCCTTGGATTCGAACTCGAGACCTTTGACTTGGCAGTCAATCTATTTATTATCTTTCATGTCATAAGTTTATTAAGACCTCATTTTCGGCGTCAAACCTCCTATTTGATGTAAAAATGAAGAAACATCACACTGGTTTATGCTAGGACACACCTAGCAGCTTTGTAATGACATTTAACGTAGTATTATACAGAAAAAATATTCATGTCGTACTAACAAAAACTTATACAATACAATCTTAAATAATCAGTAAGTTAATCAGACAGAATATCTCAGAGATTAGTACATTAACGCTAAAATCAAAGGAAATAATGTCCGAAGGCTCTCAAGCCAAAAAAAATGCAAGCACCCCAGCATTAATACAATCTACAAGCATTATCTCTAAAATATTCTTGGCAACCGGATATTCGGCTGGCCTTTAATATTTCAAAGGAAAATGAGGTAGTTAACGAAAACTCATTTTGGTTTGACGAGAAAAAAATAAGACCTAGTAGAATCACATTAGTGATAGCTTATAACCTGGGAAATGGAACTATTAGGCTCCCTGTCCATCAAAGCAGAGTAGTGAATCGAGTCGTCCGGGGAGAAACGGGATGAAGCGAGTAAGCCGAGCTAAGCTACGGTGTCCTAAAATATCACCGGATGTAAGCAGTCAGTTCTACCCGTAGATACTCTCTTGTGGCACTTATACCGCTCCGTCCATCTTCAGCAGTATGACATAATTCACTGTTGGGAACTACCCTCTCTTTCGCTTTGCCAATCTCGACATTCCTCATTCATGTTAAACTTGGTGGTAACATGTCATCTGCCCATACATATGTCGTCCCGCTTCACTACGTTAAAATGTGCATTTTTTTACGATTACGATTGACCTGGTGTGTTCTGTAAGACACAATCAGAGTCTGAGCAAAGTCTCATAGCTCTATCTATCTCGATTCAAACCATAATGTTCTTACACCATAAAAAAGCTTGCAGTTCGCTCCGCCCCTCTACTTTAGTGGGCAGGCAGCCTTAATGGTATAGCTGTGTAACTTGTACCGTAGTGTCATTAGCATTAGTTTGGTTACAAAGCTTTGTTCCCATTCCATTGAAGCTATCATTACAGTTCTTAATGAAGGAGGATTTTATCTTTTGTTTAGGTAGCCACATATTCTTGCTGATTATATCCACTAACGGTTTTCCAAGGTCGATATTTAAAAACAAGTTATTTTATTTAATTTGATAAATCTAAACGTTATATTGAAATGAAAGCATAGACGAAAATACTGGTCAACTATAAACAAATATTTAGATGACGCAATCTAATTATTATTGTAAAACTTGCTTAATCGAATATATCCCATAATTTCGTATAATATATTAGCATAATTATTATTTTTATGAAATGTTATATCATGCTATTTTAACAATAATAAAATAACATTCATTTTATCATTATATTTTAATATTTCACGTGGATAGATAGATATTCAGAGATTTATTTCACCAATTTGCTGCCCCAAACTAAATTATTAAACATTCAATATTTTCTCAACTTATAATATTTTAGAAGGCCCAAAATCATGCATAAACTTTTCGTCATAAAATTCTCTAAGTTAACACCTATATAAAATTCAGTTACCCGTAGACTTATTAAAAAAACACAGAACAGTTTACCCCAGACGTGCGGACCAATTACCGTCCAGCACATAAATTTAAAAACGTTGATGGCGTCGCATTAAAAAAATTGTGTGAAAGAAACAGAGATCTCGTTACCCCAACTTGTTATTTATGTGGGATGTGGCGAGTCGGCCTAATGAGACTTTTATTTATAAAGTTGAGCACAATACAGACTTTAAAGTTTCATTGTGCTATTGTTACGTTTCATTTTAAGCGAGGAGTTGGTGGTACACCTCTATGTAAATTGGACGTTGCCTGTTGGAATAAGGGTAACTCGTTAGTACGGTTGTGTGTACTCGAGTTTACGCGCACGTCTGTATTGTAAGGGCGTGCTTACACTGAGTGCGTCGGGGCGGCATTAATGTTGTGAAGTAATTTGACTTTCTCGGATGCAAGTTGAGATGGCAATTTTATGGTACGGATATTTCTGACTGTTAGGAACTTTTATGTTTTGATGATAAGCTGGGACGAGTGACAGTTGAATACTGAAACGCTAATTTATTTTTGCGACTTGGGACATTTTAGTGATGAATAACGCGGTGTATGTAAGTAATTTTAAAATTTTATAACAACACAAACATGTATTATTATCTGTCTACTTACCAATGACTTTGATCATAATGATTCGCAAAATGACAGTAGTAGTGTCATTTTCGATTTTTAGTGACTCGTCGAATATTACATGAACATGTACCTATATCACTAATACGCCAAGTATGGCGTCCATGCTTATTGTACGTAATATTAATATAAGCGTGTTAGTAGTGCAATATTTCGTCGTATGAGCCAACTTATTGTGACAAGCAGAATCCCCAAAATATACAACATATCCATTTTCGCAGATATACGTGCAAAATGGCAAGATTTTATCCCAACCTTTTATCTAGTGAATTAGCGTCATTTCACAGGAGGGTGGAATCTTGGAACAAATAAGATGCTGCATTGCTTTTAGTCATTATAAATTAATATATAATTCTGTTATTTGTAGTTTTATGTTCTTCGTTACAAAATTTTTAAAAAATCCTCATTTTTCTTGCAGTTACTTAGTTGATATTTTTTTAGAACTCATGAAATTGTGACAGTTATTATTTCGCGTAACTATATCACAAAACACATGTATAAAAGTAAAAGTAAAAGATTTAATATTATTTTATTTTATTTATGTAATTTTTTTCTTCCTTCGTTTTGCTATTAACCCTCTCTCTCTCTCTCTCTAAGTCACTCGACTTGATTAAATCGGTTTTAGTCAATTTCACTTGCGCCAAAAAGGTGAAGATACATAAAGAGAAGCTAAGCAAACAAAAATGGTATTAGATTTGTAATACTTACGGTTTTATTCCCTAAATTCTTGACACGGCAGTTAAGATACGCGGTCTTGCCGAGCAGTGCCGTAACGTTCTTGGACGCCATCAGGTCGAAGTACGGCCCGGTCCGAGGCGTGGGCCGCGGTCCGTCCAGGGCCGCACCGGGCCGGATTGCGTTGTCCACGGTCCCAGCCGGTGACGCCGTGGCTGACGCGTTTGTCGGCGATCCCTTACCGAGCTCGCGTTGTGCCGATGACACTGAGTGAGAGAAAGTGTTTGTTAGTTTAGTGTTATTGAAGATAATAAGTAGATCACACTAATCCTTCGATTTGCTACATTTTAGGAGAACATTTTTAGATTACATATAGGATTTATTAAATGAAATCGCGGTTTGAAAAAGAAGTGACAGTCTTAAAGACTGCCTACATACACACTTTTTTCTTCATAAAACAAACCTGATACTAATAAAATCTAGAACTAAATTTCGTTACGACTCCAAACAGTTTTAACCAACGCCAACCTTTAAAATAAATTTCAGCAAATTGACTCAACTCGAAGTTACTTTCCCCACTTAAACCCTTGCAAATATAGTACGGGAAGGTACTGGAATAGATTAACGTCGACAACTTTATTATCCCTGTCTGTTCTACTGGAAACTCCGTAAAACCGATCACGTGTGTGAACATCACTGGGTGACGTCACACCGGGCAGTCACGCCGTGTGCCTGTGCAACTGAAAACGATGTACGAGATTTTTATTTTATTTTCTTGGAGATTCCCGTTTGAAATTGGAATCGTTGAATACGAATGATGAATGTGACTCTTATTTGCTGCGATAAATTTTGTTTATGTTTGTAAAATACCATGACGCCTATATTCCTTGAAGGGAGCAGAGGTATAATAAAGTACATCCACAATTTTCCGGTATGTTTAGATCCCGTGTAATAGACGGCGAGTCATTAACCGGACACAAATCCAAATTCCAAGCTGCTACTGATAATTAGAAAATAGAAAAACCCAATAACACAGCTCAACCTGGGCCTCAAGCATAGCAGTCACGCTAGGCTAATTACTTCGTCTTCTCATGGTGTAGAGCCTAGTTTATATACCACCTTTTTACTCATTTGAAAATTAATTATTTACCCGAAACTACTGAGAATTGCCAAACTAGTTTCAGACCGCAATCATGAGGATATCTTGCGGTATTCGGTAAGGTTAGAAGTCGATAATAATTATAAAATAAGATTTATTGATATTTTAATAAGTTGCAAGACTAAATATGACTACTAAATGCGATAAAATCCGTAAAAAGTAGTTTTATTTCAATGTTTAATATTCGCGTAAGTGTCAGAAATCAATATGACTGCTATTTAAGACTTCGTACGCCCAAAAAACCCGTCTACTTCAAGATTAGTCGGGTCTTACAGTCTACACGTCCCTCCGATAAATGTTATTATTCTAATTTGTGAGAGCAAAACGTAATTAAGAGGAATTGTTATCTGCACACCAAGCTACCACAATCTGTCAAATTTCTTTGATTGATTTTCAACTTCAACAAATCGGTAAGGTACATAATCAATTGGGAAAATTTGACAGTTTTCGATAGCTTGACCACCAAATAAATGATTGCACTACTAAAAACCTTATCGAAGAACTTATAGGTGCGAGGACCAATCACATGGAGCGACAACCGTTTGGATTTTTGTAGTTTTGATTAATTTGATAAGCTGTTTTTGTACTAATATATGAGATGCTCATACATAATACTAAATTTTATTGTTGTTAACACATTAAAAAACCGTTATTTAGATGTGATAATTTTGGTGCGCAAAACATAGGCTCGGTGATAATCATTTATGTTGAAAGATCTAAGTAAAACAACTCATACCATAGCTACAAACAAATGTTTACGGAACTAAAGTGTGAAAATAAGTTACCACAAGTACTGTCAAACAAAAAACTATACGTCACCTATGAAATTACTAAAACAAAGAAGACAAACAGTACTTACTACTCGCATGTACTATTTGTTTTGCGACCTTGCATCAAAATGCTTTCAGGGGCTCGGTAAGTAACATGTGAGCTAATGTTATTTTAATGTACAGTACTATTCAGAAGTTCTACTCTCGAGACATTATTTTGTTTTGGAAACATTAGAGTAGTATCAAAGTGTTCACTTCCTTGAAGTTTTGTTACAAATACTAGGTACACACAGACAGTTCCTGAACGACCAAGAAAAACTTCGTGAGGAAAACTGATTATCTTGTCTAACTCCCCTACTGACAAGAGATCCGCGCTCATTAGTGGGAGAGTAAATATGAGTTCTTCTTCTCCAAGATGTATATGTAGCCTTCAACTTTTTATTCTTAAATCACCATAGATGGATACGAGTATTTTATCATCATAAATTTTTTTGAAAGAGTACATCTCTAGTCTACAGTATCTTATTTGAAATCTAAACAATGAAACCTCAAGGCGTATAAAATTAAGAGGCGTATCGTTCACCTACCCTTAATACCACAATTATAATGAAAAGCGTTGTCGTCTCTATCACTTATTATCCTGTCATTTAGAATGGCACCTGTTCCCCTTGAACTTCCTTCGGTGTCTCCTTTCTTTTCTCTGTTATCATTGTTCATATTATCTGAATCATTGTATCTAGATGACGAGGTTTGTTTGTTACTAGGTGAGATGCTTTATTTATTGTGTACTCTTTGCCAATTTCTAAAGACACATTTCTTATTCTATGGGATTTATAAGACACAAAAGATAATAACCTTATCGCCCCTTAGAAAGTTTGATATTATTTTGTTGATTTTTAGTCTCTGTTGATTCGCTGTTTCTCTTTTTGAAATATCTAACGGATGATTTTATATTATTGTTTGTCAGAATGTTTTAAGACTCTATACACTTACACACTACCTAACTCTACACACTTTTTTTGTGATATATTTTATTTTACTTAAAAGAAAATAAAGCTCATTTTATATCAAATTGCAAACACTTTCTAAATGGATGTAGAAAAAAATGTCAAGAGGGATAAAAAAGATGTATAAAAACTTGAACAAGAACTGTGTGCTCAAATTAAATTGTGATCTGATTTACAACGTGCTCTATAAAATATTTCAGCAATTTGGTAGTGTGCTCTTATAAGTTTCAAAGGTTAGACACAATCTAAGTCATTATAAAAAAGAAATTACATGTCAGACATTTCAGACTAAATAATGCCTCCTTATAATTAATAAGACGACATTTTTCACAGAAATACAATATTGGAGTGAAGTATTGCGAGTACCATATGGGTAACCAAAAAGTTTATTCAAAGAAACACTCTAACAATAGAAAGTACAAAAAAGTATTACCAAGCCAAAAAGTCCAATGTACCCTAAAGACCGTAATAAAGAATCAAAAGATCTAATGACGTGAGAAGTTATTATTATAACTTCTCAAAATTTACCGCAAGCAAACATTAGGGTACAAATAAATTTACCACATAAGAATCGATTGTACCCACTTTCTGTGGGCCCGATGCTAATAACATACATGATAATAAACTAAGGTCTCGCCTATTGTTATTACTGGGGGTATTGAATATCACAAAATGGCCGAATACAAGGGATCGGAACAAAACACGGCAAGGAAGGGTTCGTTGGTAATTTTATAGCGGAAGCCCTAACATATTTTTGGAGGTGAAATGTCAAAACTTTTTTGTGTGTCAATGATTTTGTTTTCACTAAAATGCTATTGTGCCAGTTTTTATCATTCTAATATGCAGTTGACGTTCCAAAAAAATATCGTGTTATTATTTGTAGTGATGCGTGAATGTAATATAAAAACATATTTGATACACGTCAAATATGTTTTTATCTTATAAATAATTACAATTACCACTAATTTAGCGTTTACGCTGATTTCAATAAAAGTAGGAACATGTGTTCCAAAATCTAAAAGTGGCATTTGTAACTATAATATTAAATTTAAAATTAGTCGTATGAGTTTGGTATGAGACAAGCTGGTGAATTAACAGAATATACTGCAACGTTTTCAACTTTGAATCCCACATACCCATTTCTCCTGAATAGTGTTTTCAAAATAGTTTCAGCATTAATTGCAAATGAGTTCAAGGATTCGAGTTTAGAAGTACGTATATACAATATATTTAAGGATAGAGCAGACAGTATCATAAATGCAAAAGAGGATTCTCTCTAGCGAGTTTTAGTCCAACTATATCAAACTTAATCACCAAATGTAACAGCACGCTGGAGTGTCTTAAGCTATCATTTCTTAGTTACGTTTGATATGAAGATATACATATAAAGTCGTTTCTTAAGCATGTGTTTAAAGTTAAGTAATACGCATTGCAGATGCCGCAATGGAATGGCTCCTAGATGTCTAGTTTCTGCAGTATTTGGAATTATGTGGTGGTTAGGTTCGAAATAAAACAGATTTTTTTCGTAGCAGAAAGAGCTTATGTTTTTTGGGAAAAATCTAAAGACTTGGATTACTCATGCGGTGGTTTTCCAGTGCCATTTGTAAGGATTCGGTTCATAAATGAAGATGTGGCGTTAAACTTCACTGCTATCTTTGTTAGTCTTAGTGAAACGGGTGCCAGTTTCATATCAGGATTATTTATTGTTGGTTTACTGGTTTGTTCTTTTAATTAGTCTCATTCTGACGACGGTAACTGAGTTGATGATAATGATGACTTATTTATTTCCTAAATACTGCAATCACCAGTTTATGAATACCAAACATATTTTGTATAGGTAAAAGAAGGGTAAATATAAATATAAGTTTGTGGATGAGTGACCATTCATGTGATTAGTGATTCTTAACATATCAAATCATTCTTAACACATGCACTCCGTGCCTCGGAGAGTATCTCTCATCAGCTCGGAGAGCATATAAAGCCGTCGATCTCGGTTGTCATATTAACACCTATGATAGTGGTAGTCAGAAGCTCAAAAAGCATGACAATCAATCTATCCCCAGGATATCGGTATTGCCCGGGAATTGAGCTGCGGATAATTACGGAACTCCTGGTATTTAGCCGCATCTGATTAGACTGGAAGCCATAACTGTTTGTGTAGATTCATAAACCAGATTGCAAACCAACTGCCACCAAAATGGTAATAATTAACATTTTAGCGGGAAAAGTGACGTGGAAAATGAGTTCACAAAAGAGGTTTCTATAATAAAAACAGAAATCAAAACTTTGAAACTATAGTTCTCAATAGCATTTGTTAATATCTCATAACTTTTAACAGCCGATAATCCAAATACCCAAGAAATAAAACAAGCCGAATGGATAGCAGTAATAAAACCGACCATTACCGAAGTAAACAATATTAGAGAAAGAGTCGTGGTTATAAATCTTAGCAGAAATGCCCAGACAGCGATAGCCGGCCAAATTGTGGCGAAAGAAAGCACAATATACGTAACATATAAGTTAGATTACGTTGTCTTGTCGTCCGAAGATTTTCTTTAGATAGTAAAGTAGTATTCTTTTTTGTAAGAAATGTTTTTCTGGAAGGTTAAGTGAATGATTAGAGGGATTGTCTGAAGTGGTAATAGTCATACCAATTTCGTTTTCATATTGATTGGAAATAGAAAAGAAGACAAATTGGTGTCATTGTTATTTTCAAACTTAATCAAACGGTGTAATGACTTAATCAAACGGTGTAATGTTCTCATTACACCGTTTGATTAAGTTTAACTTTATAAGATTAAGGTAATAAATAGAAGATAAAACGTTTTAAACTTATACGAATATTTTCTAGAATATTCGTATAAGTTTAAAATGAGAAATAAATGAATGAAAGCCGGGATTACAATATTCCTTACTAGGGCAGTGTTAAACAGAGAACTTAATTTTAACGATGCATTGAATTATTTATCAACAGAGATAACAAACATACATACATTGTATACATACACAGACAGAATATTTAAACAATTAATACAGAAAGGCAAACAATATTTTCTAAAGAAATTTCTAATTATACCTAGATTTTTATTTTTCTAACTACCTACCTGTTCAATAAATTCTGAAAATAGAATTACACATAATCCTATTTCCCAACCGGTTTCATACTGACAGTCCGCAAAACAATTAGAAATTAAAAACTAATCCTACCCTTAATAGGATTGTCGTAAACAGAATGGTGTAGAATTACGGTTTTGTTGACGGTATCATTCCATTTATTTTTAACGAATCCCTGACATCTGTCGGTAAAATAGGCGTAAAAGGAAAGTATTCTCGTCCTTGGAATGAATTGTTGTTTGTTTATTCTTTTTTGATTAAAGCAGCAGCAAACACAATCAGTTTGCAAAGGAAACAATGTTTCGCGTCAAATCAAAACACTTGACTCGATGAGCCTCTTGAGTGTTTAGATTTTTTTTACTGTGATATTTGACACTAACTTTTGTCCGCGACTTCCTCTAATCCGAAAATTTTGTGGCCGTTAAGTTTTTTGATAGGTATTTTCTAATTCCCTGCGCAGTTTTCTCAATTTTTTTTCTTCTTATGGAAATCCTTTTACAAAGTATTAGAAAACTTAATAAAAGATTAATGAAACCGGTAAAATCGTTCTTAAGTTATGGCATGACCAAGAGAAACAGGAATTTCTATATACATATAACATAGATTATGGTGGTCGCAGATAATACAAAAACAGACTTCAGTTGTTACACACAATTTTTTTCGGTAAGAATTAGTTTTAGAGAAGAACGAAGAGCACTTTTAGATGATTTTTAGATAAGATCATTTTTAGATGATGACTATGTATATTCAAAATCTTCTCAACATTAAAAATACCAATGTAAAAGTTAAAGTACCTTCGCAAAATTAATTTCTGTATCCCGTTTGGTTGCGTAACTCATCTTTAGAGCGATACTTTTAACCTCAATTTGTAAAGACGGCATTCAACTAAAGATTTATAACGTTTAACGTTTCCAAGGATATTTAATTATGAGAAAATTTTTGGTTTAATTAATCATGACAGTAGAGTTTATTGATCGTGCAAAATGTCCATTCTGTTTTTGCCTAGTCATGTGGCTAAGATTATGGTAGAAGTACCTATATTTTCGTGTTTTCGGGAATTCCCCAGCTTATGAAGAACCTACAAATTAATGTTTCTGTTTGTATTAAGACAATTGGTGTCTTAATACAAACGTAACTAAAATCTTCAGTAGACCACACATTAGAAAATTACTTTAAAACTGTTTTAATTATAATCAATAAGTGCGAATCAATCCCATAAATGGAATCACATGTCTCCCAATCCATAGTACCTGGTAATAGATATCAGACCTCCGTGAACTGTAGTTTGCAGGCTAGGCGGCAACCAAACAACATTACAGCTTATGTAGGCTACGTGCGTTAAAACGCACGTAGCCTACATAAGCTGTAAACATGTGCTTTCAAGTTGGGTGCGAAGGTATAGCCACGCCTCTTGGCCTAGGTCTAATGATCAATTAGTGTCACGAGTCCATGATCCCAACAGCTGTCGGCTAAGGACTCAAAGTGCCTTTTAAAGTCGGTTCTGCCTTATACCTCTTTTGTCGGCAGATGACCCATAAGGGTAATCCACACCATTAAAAGAAACGGATAGCTTGTCAACCATTTGTAATGAATGAATTCGTATTCATAAATAAATATGGAAACATTTGCTAATATTTTACTAGTCTGGTTTATTTTCTGATCAAACAATCTTCCATACGTTACTTTGTTCTTCAATTTCACATAATTTGTCGTCTAAGTTCAGAACAATTGCGTTTAATTTATTCATTTGAGTAGAACGATATAATTGGGTGTTTCCATCCATTGTGCCACGTCTTTTCACATTCGACTGTAAACAATGAACTGTCAACACACTTTGGAACTGGCACTGTGGGTAATTAATTAGCATTGTGTATGCTGGACGTCAGTTACAGTGATTTCTGTTTGATGTACTCGTACAAAAAATATTTCGTAGAAATGTGGTTCTGTTATTACTTTAGCAAATAGGATCATTTGAAAAGGGTGAATATGTATATCAAAAAGGGTAATATTACAACTCATAATACTGAACAACTTTTGGAAATACCGAGAAAAAAAATATTATCTTCCCCTTGAAACTTTCTGAAGGTATCGTGTATTTTGTATGATGTTTTTTTATACTACTTAGGCAGTAAACAAGCATGGATGGTGGCTTATTTTTTAATATTAAAAATAAATAAGGATTTAATTCAACTACATCATTCCTATATCCTCTAAATATTGTTCGGAAATATTATCCACCAAAATCAACATGGAATCCCTTGTAAATATAGCAAAACCTGCAAAAGGGAGCTTTGTTTTAAAATTCAAGGCACTGTTTCAAAAGATAGGTACACAAGTGAATAATGAAGAGTACATCTTGCCTCAGGGCCCATATTAAGGAACCTTTGACCTCGACTCCAGCGTTTTCTGATGTTTTAAATATACCTACTTGATATTTTCGTGAACTATGACGTGTTAAGACTGAATTCCAGAAGGAACATGTATTGAAATATCACTCCTTTTTTAATGTAGGTATGCATATTTTAAACTACCTATAACATTGTAATCTCAAAATAATGTTAAATGGGTTTAAAATTAAAACCGTATTCTATCTTTTTACATCATTTTGAAGACTTGACTTTCGAATCGTTGGCTAAGATAATTATGATAAAATATAGATAAGATAAAAATCTAAGTTAATAGTAAAACTACAATGAATTTTGGTACTAGACCCTAACTTCATCTCTATTTAAAGACAATAGGTACTCTGTAATATTAAATAAACTCACTAAAATTAAGTGGTCTCCTATATTGCAAAGATAAAAATACACTTATATTTTTAAACACTGAGGTTTTATTTTATTACAAAGAAGGTTGGGTACTTTTATTGCAAAAAAGAATTTACAGAACGCCTCGAGGCAAAAGTTAGAGGTCTACATTTCAAATATGACTTATTTTATTTGTGCTTATAACTTTTGCCTGATTTTTTTTATTATATAAGTCATTTGCTTACCTACTGTTAGGCACGCAAGAGTACATATCTTCATGAAATGAGCGGAGTTAGGCTATAGTCCTCCTTGCTAGCTAATAGCAAACTTCACACACCGTTGACACAATTATTCATTGCAGCAAGCATTCCTAATTTAAAGTTATTTAGAAAAGGAAAAATACGACCGCGGGCAGGATTCGAACCTGCGTCTTCTGGTTCGGTACACCAGACGCTATGACCACTAAGCCACCGCGATACCTACCCGTCATGTCGAATTTTTCCTTCACATACTGAATTTACGTCTTTATGGTGACGTCAGTAACACCTATTCATTCAGTCATTCCTAATTTTTTATCTCGTGTCTAATTATAGTATCTAATTGTAGTTATTATTGTATGGAACATAATTTTATATAACTATAATTTAAAAGAGTAAGTACCTAACTAAGGAGTTTCTTACTGGTTGTACATGGAGGTACATCTCTATAGGAAACAAATAATTTGGAACCGTGCACCTAAACACGACATTTCAGAAATAGAACTATTTTGATTTAATTTGTTGCAAAAATCTCTCGGGCATGTAGTTTCAAAATGCTTTTACTGTTTAATTAATTTATTAATACGCCCATAATTTAAATCAAGACTTTAGTTGCAGCAACATGGACATATCATTAGGCTATTAAAGCCTAGAATAATGCTAAGGTAATAATTTCCAGTATTAATTAGTAGTCTGTATTGATATGAAGTGGAACGAAAATTAATTTGTAATTTGTCGGATGGTTGCGCAAGGATATTATAGGACTTCATTACGTCAGGATTACGCAATGCTAAAATACGTGCAGAAGAGAAAATTAAGTTTAATGTAATAAATACATAATTATAGTTCTATAATACACCACCTACGGAGATTTAAGTTGCTCTGTAAATAGTACAAAGTAGGCTAGTTATAATAAGTTTATTTTTCTATAGAAAACATATTGTATAAAGCTCACGTAAATTAGCTGTAATTACAACAACGATTTTGGCAGAAATATGCAGGGTTAAAAATCTTGTGCACAGCAGTGGAACTGTATATGGGTTGATGATGATGAATCAGGTTTAAAAAACTTCAAACTTCCACACAAATAACGCAAAATTGGAAAGAATTTGTACCCACATTCTAAACTCAAAAGGGTTAGACGAGGGTAAATTAGACATAAATAAATAAATAAAATTGTTTGTGGTACAGACGCCAGCACATCAAGCTACCACAATCTGTCAAATTTCTTTGATTGATTTTCAACTTTAACACAGGACAATAAGGTTCATATTCGATTGGGAAAATTTGACAGCTTTGGATAGGTTGACCTGCTGGCGTCTGTACACGTTACGTCAAAAATGACAATGCAAGGTCAATACGAGTATCTATAGCCGCCATGAAAGTTATCTGCCTAGTAAACTGCCTCATTAGTGTAGTAGTCGCAACTCCACTGTTAGACTAGATGTTCTGGGTTCGATTCCCAGGTCGAGCAAAGTGGTATTGGTATTAATATAAAATTCTCAGTAACAGCTCGAAGCTTGTAATTTGTGCCCGGTTACTGATAATAGGCCCGCCTCCTGTAACATGGGACCTAAACATACCAGCAAACTATGAGCTTACATTAGTGTACACCTCTACTTAACCCTTCGGGGAATACAGGCGTGACGGTACTCATGACAGTTAGCATAGATAACATAAATCCGCGCAGAATAAAAATAAATCACACGCCACACGTACGGATAAACGTTAATCTAACTTCTTCAAGTTAATATAACTTTGCCTGTTTCCTATACGCATGAACATATTTTGGGAAAGCCATGAATAATAATTTTATGGTAATACCAAATGCTTTTATCATTACTCTTTGAGAGTAAAAAGTTTGCGTTCTAATTTTCCGCGGATATGTAGGTAAATAAAAACATACGGAAAAGGTAGCAAAAGGTTTTGTGTATTACGAAAGGACTGCATTATAATCTTTATTATATAATTTAACTGCATTATAATTTATAAGCATTATTTAGTTATATTTATTTACACACTACATTTTTTTTTATAGAAGGCAGACAAGCATACGGCCCACCCGATGGTAAACGGTTACCGTAGCCTTTAAATGCTAGCAACACCGGAGATCACTTACGCGTTGCTAATCCTGTAAAACGCAATAGGAATAGTTGGGTTGTTCCCCCACTGCAAACAACATTTCCTCGCGGAGCACATATTAAAATAAAATGCAAAGAAAGGCACATCGTTTCATCACAACTGTATCCCTGAAGGGCAAGGCAGAGGCTTGCGAATGAGAATCCTATTCCTATTAACGAGACATAAACTTCATAACTTGCAACGCATAATTTCTTAATGGAAATTCAATAACACTTTTATCGAATTGAATCGAATAAAAGACCATAGACTAAGCAGTTGTGTTTGTCTCCACTGGACTGAAGCCATTCAAACGCAGGACCGAGTTTCGTTATTACGTGCAGGGTGAGCCACCAAAATATTGACCAAAACTAAAGCTATATTTTCTCCTTTTAAAAGAGACTCTTTCCCAGCAGTGGGACAATAGGTAAATGGGATGAAAACATAACAATATTAGTAAAATTACACAGTTAATTATAATACCTCAACATTTCCATACTTAATCCTACGTAATTGTAAATTGAATGTTAATGAATTTGGCAAAAACAAACGTAATCCTATACAAATTCACTGTTTATTGAAAACAGTAACAATGCATTTATCGTTATTATCTAATGCAATAAATTGATGAATTAATATTCATATTAAATGTTATATGTTAATTACACAGATTTTGTCCACAATACAAATTATCCCATACATACATCGCCAGTATTTTGATTTGTAATGTTTTAGAAGAGTTTGTTCTATGGGTAGGTTAGACAATGGATATTAAACTTATATTATGTATTAATTTTTTATGTAAATGCATACCTATTACATTATAAGAAACACCCAGGCAAAACCAGACGTCGTCAAGGTTAGAATTGGTGAGGATTTAGTTTGTGCTTCTACTTTCATAATTTGGCTATAGCCTATTATATTCACAATAGTTGGTTTGAATCATATTTTTACAATCTTTTTAATACTTATTGAAATGAAACAACTCTATGGATTTTATCACGTATATTGATATTATTAATCATTAATACGTTTCGTTTTGTTTAGGACATCTATATTATATATTCGCAAGTCAAATTTGAACCACTTCTGCTCAACTTACGACTGAAATATTTCATGTTTGTTCAGTTTTGGGAACAATACCTACACAGAAAAAATAAGAACTAAAAAATATTTTAACAAGCTTTTATTAATGTCAATTAAATGCTCTGGAAAGAAGAAAAACATTATACAAATTATATAGTGTAACAGAATTATGACGTTGCTTTGATTTACGTCAATAATTAACAGAGCATTCGAATAAAAACTTGTTCATAAAATATATATTTTTACGATTATTTTTTTTATTGGTGAAATTCCGAGTAATCAATTTATACAAAGATAATTTCACTGAAAACAAATTATTTTAACTACAAATTACTGCAGAAATAAAAAAAATGTGTTGCGATTAAATCCCGCATAATTTTGCCTTTCTAGCATAATTTATGACACGCAGTTGTAATACATTCAATAAATTAAACCTCTATAATTATGTATGTCAATTTAAATGATAAATAACATTAATTTTTCATTTTCTATCAGTTTAATGTTTATAAATCTTTCAAATTAGGAATTAAAATGTTAAACCGGAAAAAGATTTTTTTGGAAGAATTTTCTCTTTATTGATTTTGATTATTGCATTATACAAGAATATATTACGTACTTTAACATAACATTGATATCGATTTATAATAAGCATTTTTGTTCACTTGAATTTACGGCCAAATAATATCCTCAGTGTACACATTTACTAACACTAACGTAAATACATCCGCGTAATCCTTTTAAAAAAGCGTCATGGAATGTGACAATTCTCACATGACACAAATACATCACCTACTTTTTGGATAAATCATAGATAATATAAAATATCGGAGATTTAGTTCATAAATATGAAAAGATATACAACATTTTTAGTAACAATGACCGTCTAAGAACGACGACAGCAGAACAACGCACCATAAACTATTTTCCACATTACCCTTAAATTTTGGGGACTCATAACCCTTCATCAACTATTAATTGAAAGCAATTTCGTCGCAAAATTCACGATTAGGCGAAGGCAAAAATACACCTGCATCCTGTGGGTGCGTGAGCCTCTATTATTAAGAGAGCTAAGTAGGTAGAGTGGCGCAGTGCTGAGCCGTTCCCTACAATTTGGTTAATCGCCTCGCACGAATACGGGGAGGGGGTGGGACAGTGGGGTCAGGGAGAAGCCTGCGTGACTTCGTGTTAACTTTGGCGTAGGGACATGGCAGGCGCGAGTGAGGGCACGGAAGAATACAATGAAAATACTGAGGTAACGTACGTAACCGATAAAGGTATGAAAGGTAAACATTATTTTAAATTCTAATAAGAAAAACCCTTCAGCGATTAAAAGCAAACTCATGCAGTGGAGCTTCGTTCATTTATTGAAGATAATCAAAGAAACTAGGCGGTACATAAAGAGGAACTAGACTTATAAATGGATGATATCTGAGCATGGCAATATCCAGAGACGTTTCTAAGCGTAGGTTTACAAATGTCAAATTTGTACTGAATTTTGCCATAATATGGATGCATAACTTTACCCTTAGACTTTTCTCTGAATCTTAGGGTATGAAATTGCAGTTGATCTCAAGCGTGTGCGCAATCTAAAGCACTGTACTAGAAGGCCAATACTTTGCAGCCACTAGACGAATAAAGCAGTCAAAATACAATCAATATTGTTTGAATATATTCATATAGATATATACCCATCCCTTATAGAAGAAAAATAGCTATGCGACCAAATACAGGGCATGATGTTAGTTGCATTAAAACTCGCTACCGCCTCTGCTTCATACCAAGTTCTATTAACCGTACAACACTGTATAGGAACCTGTGAGGTGGCTACTGGCTTAGGTGTAAATAATTTGTGAAGCACTTAAAAATTTGTGTTTGCAGGCACGAAAAAGCGTTTTCACGTATTTCACGTCGTCTGCAAGATTAGGAAGTTGAAACAGTCCAGAACTCCAGTTGGAAAGGAGGAACATAAAGCTATATATACCTATATAGAATATTAATTTGTTTTGTAGTTAGAAAACCGTTTCGCATTTTGAAATATGTTTTGAAATTAAGTAACAATTAATAATGAAACATGGGATTTCAAATTAGTGTTTCTGGAAAAAAAAAACAATTGTTCTTTGTTCCTAACTAAACAATAACAATAGGTACAGAATTCTACCCGTATGAGTGTTTATCACCACTAAAGTATCACTTGTGTAACGCACCTTAAGAAACATCTAATAAATAATATACAATATCAAATCAAATCATATATAATATGTAATAAATAAATATACTCTATAATAAAAATGATCCAAAATATCAAAACAGTTATAATTGAAAGCTGTATTGAATTTTCCCAAGAAACTTAATTCATTTCATCTTACCATTTTAATCTACTCTTTCCAAGAATACACTCAAATCTTGATTTACATCGTTATCTATAAAATTCCTTTAAACCTCAATATTAAAAGTACATAAAGCTGATCTAACCAATTTATGCTAGATATTAAACTTTGATACGCAGATATTCATAATGCGCAATTACCTCTTTTCATATAAAGGCCGATAGCTCGTTAGAGCGAAAATAGCTTCGAGCCAACAAACAACCCCGCCTTGCCCGCGACCTACTTAGGCCTGATACACACTATAACACAGTTCACACGTTCTCGCTCCAATCAAATCTCGCACATTTGATTGGAACGGTAAGGCGAGGCGAGAATGATTCAAATTACAATTGGGACTAAGTGTATAAGAATGGCTTAGAGATGTGTAGTTGTAATGTGCTCAGTAATTATTGAACATAAACAATATTTTTTACTTAAAAATGTGCTTACAGAAGCTTTTCTCATGAATATTTCAATAAACATAGCACCGTCTTTGGTTTTCTATTCAAGGACAACGTAATATTTATAGAAGGTTCTAGCAGGCTCCAGGTCCAATTTATTTTGAATCTAAACCATCAAGGGTCCTCAAAGAAAAATTATAATCAAAATCGGTCCAGCCGTTTAGAACGACTTCAGTGACAAACACACTTACAGAATTAAACATGCTAATATTTACAGGCGTGCTAATAATACCGCGTTCTAAAAAGGACCCCAAATTATATCTTTAAACCTAATCTTACCTAATTACTTCCATTTTGCAAATTATCATCATCATCAACCCATTTATTGTCCCACTGCTGGATCTCCTCTCAGAATGAGAAGTGGGTTAAGTCCATCTTTTGCAAATCAAATATAATTAAATTAATAGTCAAAAATAATGATCCTTTAATACTGAAATTATCAACAAACCTCTAGACATTGTGAACATGGGATTCGTCGCCTCGAAAACCACAAGCAGCAATAACGTATTGTTAGGGAGCGAATTGTACATTATAAACAAATTAATATTCGCCTCCGCCGAGAACCACACGACAGCCTAAACTACGCCTTACTGTCGTGTCGGTCGCAAGTAAACCTAGTTTCGTGTTATTATTTAAGAATAAGTTACTGTAGCAATATGCCGTAATGGCAAAGGAAAGAAAGTAAGAACCACGTACTTTGGATGTAATTTCGAATGGTAATTAAGCAAAGAAATTGGTTTCTGTTTTGATTTCAACTGCATTTTTGTGTGGAAATTACAGCATTGGATAGTAATTGTAACTAGGGGTTTATGTAATAGTGCACTGTTTTTTATTTATTGTTGGTGGTTTTTAAGCTACTAAAGTTCGTTGTATTTGCCATGCATAAAAATTTTGCATCTGATTTTGTTTCGTGAAGAAACAAAGAAAGAAAACCAATTTGTTGCTTACTGACTGGCTTGAATAATAAAATAATAAAAAATATAAATTGCACATCATGGTCTATAGCATAATCCCTCTCATTCCCGTACCCAGCAGTGGGACTATATATGGGTTGATGGTAATAACATATAATGCGGAATAAATAGTACGTCTCATCACCGCAAGGAAAAGTCACCACCACTTTTTCAGCTTTCACGATGAGCCGAAGGAAGCAGAGCATTACCTACCTTTTTTGAAACGTTTCGTCGTATTTTCAAACCCTTATAACTTCGGTCTAAATAATTCTAGACAGCTTAAATTCTCAGGTTGCTTTTTATACTATAAACATAGGGTCCGTCGTATTAAAAACACGTACACGAACACATATGACATTAACATTCATATGATCATCTTCCTAGCCTCTTCCAATGTTGCGGTCGGCTTCCAAACCAACTAAATATAGCTGAATATCAGTGTTCTCTAAACGAAACGACTACCGAATACAGCAACCTAAGTTCTTGGTGATACCAATCTCATAAGAATAAACTAGATTATCAGGTTTTCCGGGTTTTTAATGATTCTGATTATGATCTAAGGTTAGCATAATATGAAAACTAGAACCTTTCCTATACCTAGGTTTAGGTTCAGTTTTAAATAATTTATTCTCATAATGATAAATGATAATTATTTATTTAATATATTATATACTTAATAATAATATACTTAATAATAATAGATAGAGATATAAATATAATAGATCTTTTAAAGACACTTTTACAAGTCAATATTAAATTCATAATACTAGACGGCACCGGCATTTCCTAGCTGACAACCTCATAAAAATTCTAGTCAATAGTCAGTTTCTCTGAGCCTAATTAATAGTTGTTACGTTATAGTAGTCTCGCGCTCGTTAAGTTTATTTTTGTATTAGCTTCTGCCTACGACTTCGACCACGTGGAAAAGTTACTTTTAATTAGCCTATATGTTATTCTGATGTATAAATAATAATACTGTAAAGTTTCATCAAAATCCGTTCAGTAGTTTTAGCGTGAAAAATTAACAAACATACACACTCACAAACTTTGGTCTTTATAATATTGGTGTGATTATGTCAAGTAACCGTTTATCAAAATTGTTATTTACGGTATTTTGAATGCAACGTGACAATACGTCCCAAATTGCGAGAAAATGCTACAGAAAAATTTGCTGAGGCAAAAGTGAGTAAAATTAAATTCTACACTGGACATGTTGAATAATATTGCGAACAAATTCGAGCCAATGTGTTTGATTGGACATACAAAAATGTTTGCAGAATTAATCCGTATGGGATTTAAAATGTGTGTGGAGTCACATTACAGCGTCCATTTTTTATTATGTGATTCTTTTTATCTGATTGAAACATGACTAAATACTGTTAAATGTTCGATTAGATAGACCTTAAAATTGGTGTTTAGTATATTTTATTCGCGTTCGCGGGAATATCACTGCGGTTAGAAAACTATAGACAGGTATTAGTACAATCATAAATATCTACACAAAGGCCTCCGCTTTTATAGTACGGGCAATCCTCATGGATCGTCTGCCACCTGCATCATAAGCTTGACTATATCATTGATATCTTTTCATAATTTTGCCCACTTAGAGTTACCATTCCATTATAAATAATATGCTCCAGCTTCCATCATCATACCCAACCAAGAATCCTGTCCAACGTACCTAGTAAGAGTAGCCTACAAGGATCTTTATAGGAAACTTTACATACCACCTACGATAAATTTCTCATTCCACTTCTCCACAATTTGATAAAATCTACGAACGTTACTAACTTAGAGCAAATTAGTTTTTGCTCGCAAATTACAGTTACATTCGCTTGTGTGATAACATATTCAAACAACTTGAGGCCAAAACTCAATTACCTCTTATAATCCGACCCCACTCAGTTACGGATAACAACTATATTACAGCCTATTTCTGTAATTGTGTCTGTAAACTAAATGTTTGTACCTTCTAGAGAGTTTTCATAACTTTGTTTTCCTGTTTTTAAAGATAAATGTGTCCATACTTTCCCTATTTATTTTCCTTTAGCTTGTTTAATTTCATGAAATAACTTAATTCATAAACACACACATTATTGAATTAAACAAAGTCAATCACTAAAACGATATCTATATATTCCTACCTGAACCAATTGCCATTGAAAGGTCTTCATAAAATTACAGATAAACTGTTCAACGGCGCAGTAGCTCAACTACTAAAAAATACCAAGAAGTTAAAGCTCTATGAAATACCTACGACTAAAATCTTGACCAGCTGAAACTACATACATACTATCACGCCAATTCTCCCCGAAGAGTTAGGCAGAGGTGTAGTAATTGTATACCCACAGGTTACCGGTATGTTTTCGGTCCTATATAATCGGGCACAAATCTAGGTGCTACTGAGATTTCATAGAAAAACCCAATATCGTTTTGCTGAACCTGGGAATCAAACCTCTAGTGTAGCAGTCGAGCTTAGGCCCACTAGGCTAATGAGGCAGTTCATTGATCCCTTTGCAAAATTGTGCAAATTGTTATAAGTAAACTGTGTAAATAATACCAATAAATTAAGCAAGCAAGCAAGCAACTGCAGGAATAAAATAACAGTAGGAGATGCTAAATGAAACTCTTTAAAAATATTAAATAGCTGAATCTAACTAATAAGTTTAATTAGTAAGTAGGTAGATATACAATAAGTTCATATAACAATATAGTGGTAATGTAGTTGGCTGAACTCGGTCACAGTTGCTACAATTCAAGTACCGACAAATACTAATATGAGAAACTAATGAAACGCTTTAAAAATATTGACCAAGTGAATCTAATCAAGTTTCACCTGTACATATTTGTTGTCCGCCATTACGTAGTTTAAGTGCGAGAATTGTGCAAATAAAGGTTCAAGTAAACTGTGCAAGTTGAACCGTTTTGTTGGGGACCCTAATAGGGTTTGCTTGGGGTATTGTGTCTGTCCGTTTGGGTCTTTGTGGACTTTACTTCAAAAGCCTGACGAATTTTGTAATATATATAGTAGATGTAAAAATTTATAGTTTAAGCAAGTACGTAAATGGACAACTATAACCTTATGTGAAAAAGCTCCATAGTTTAATGATAAATTTAGTTCTGGCTGTAACAATATCGTTATTTTTAAAATATTTTATATTATGAACACAGATAAGGCAGAAAAAATTAAAGTAGAGGCGAGAAGTAAGTTAGGAGAAAGGAGGTCCAAAGACAACCGGAACTCTCAAATTAATTACAAATAAGGGTTTTACTAACACAAAATATCTCACATATAAATACTATAATAAGATTTAATAACTTTCACCTAAACAAATATTCGTTTTAAGCGGTCTCATATTTAAATTCCTAATATTTTTATAAAATACCTTGATAAAATCAAAAATAGCGTCATTAAAAACAAACAAACGCTAAAAGCTTAACTTAGTATGACGTTTGTTAAAACTGTCATTCCCTGCGCTTGCAACATTAAAAGAGTCAAAAGAATTCTATAAAAGAACTTATCCTGGTGCAGTTCTCAATTATGGTGAACGTAGCTCGGCCTAGTTTCTTTGTTTATCTTCAATAAATGAACGAAGCTCCACTGCATGAGTTTGCTTTTGATTGCTGAAGGGTTTTTCTAATTAGAATTCAAAATAATGTTTACCTTTCATACCTTTATCGGTTACGTAAACTAATTTAATTGCTATGATTGCTTTATTTTAGATTGTCAATCTTTTAATTTCTGATTCGATTTGAAGGAATATTTGGTCTTATGCCATGCAACTTCTTCTAAATTCCACAGCGTAACTCTATAACTTTTAATGATTATAAATATTAAGTATAAATTTTGTATTTAGTATTCTTGACTAGTTGGATACGCAGAAAGCTATTTAGAAAAGTTTCGCTTACAGTTTGGAATTAAAATTAGTTACAAGTTTTTTTAAGTAAAGTGAATTAATTAAGACATTGGCATAAAAACAACAAGTTTTGAGTTATTTTCTTAAATTAATATTACTCCACAGACAAGGTTAATCAAGGTTAAATAAAATGATTTTTACCTTAAAAAGGTACACGTTCCGGATTTTACACAAATCTGAACAAGAATTATCACTTTTTACTTAAAAAGAGAAATATAATAACTTAATAAAACGGTACAGTTATTAATAGCCATTTTTGATAAACCCAATTACTGTCCTACATTTGGGCATGAGTCGCCTCCTAAATGAGTGATAATTAAGCTATAGTCCACCAAGTTGGCCATATTCAAAGTCCACAGACTTTACACGCCGCGCCGCCCAGAAAATCTCTCAAGTCTCCACATATTTCTCACAAAGTATCAAATAAAGATAAAGATATCGTATGTAAAGCAAATCATAGCTAAAGTTAACATAAAAACAAACCAAGATGTGACGGTTGTAAATTATTATGTATTACTATGTGTTTTTTGCCTTCCCCTTCGTCAATCGCTTTGGGCCCTTAACCCATTTCGCTTTTATAAGCAGTTGACGGTGATCTTACTCTTTTCTTTCGTTTTTGATGTTACACGGAAAATGTTATGTTGCTCGTGGATTTTTTGAATTTATGTAGCTATTATAATCGGCTCAGTTAGATTTGCTTTTTAATTTAAAACCTATTTCTTTTAAGTTTTGCAACATTTTTTTTAATAAAAATTATATTCTTTATCTGTATACTGTTTAGCATATTATGTAATTGTAAACTAACTAATATCCCATACCATTACGCCTGGATTCCCCGAAGGGTGAGGCAGGTGTATTAAATTTACACCCATTTACATTTAATGAAGAGAATAAGGCAGTATTCATAATAACATAAAATGTACCTAAACCTATGTATAAATATTCATATGTTTAAGCTCAATATGTGCATACCAACGCTGAAGAAACAGTCAATAATATATTTGAATTGTTCGCGGCTGTAGTTAACGATTGCATGTGCAGTTACCAACATTCCCCTCACATGATTAGCTAATTAAAATGGTAATACCACACCTAGCGTAAGATTTATCGCTGTGTGTAATGGTAACTCAGTGGTAATAGGCTATAGACTTGTGACTTCGAAGTTAGAGGGCCGTAATGAACTTACTTTGTGACTTCTGTATTAAACATAAACAACTTACAACAAAGAAGAATATTATCGCAAGGATATTGGATAATATTCTGTTTATATACATATATTCTCGCCCTTTTTCGCATAAGCAGAAACTAAAGAAAGCCAATTCCTAAGAAAGGTTAAGGGCTCCACGAGGGCTCCACGAGGGCTCCACGTTGTGTTGGCAGTGGGGGAACTTTGACCCTTATACTGCCAACCCAACTATTCCTCTTTCAATACAGGGTCGGCAACGCGCAAGTGATACTCCTGGTGTTGCAAGCGTCTAAAGGTTACGGTAACCGCTTACCATCAGATGGGCCGTATGCTTGTTTGCCAACTTAGTAGAATAAAAAAAAAAGTTTGTCACTACGTGCTGATCTATGCTATCTCCTATAGTTGATTCCGAGATAATATAAAACCTTTTTTCCGGCTTAGCGGTTATTTTGGGTGTCGGTCTTTGTGAGCATTTGACATTTATGAGTCGTTAGCTTTTCGAAACCAAACAGATTTCTGTTATATTGAGAGGTTATATTTCTGATACGAGGTAAATGTTAATTATTGTTTTATAAACTCAATGGGAAAAAGAATCTAAAGTGCAATAGGCATAATAATCTGATAAAAATATCACACTGCACACTTAGTACAGTCAGTAGTAGAAATAATTACAATAATATGGACATTCCATCCTGCTGTCAATTTAGCTATTAAAATCCTATGGCTACTGGTTCACAATTTATGGGTCAGTTTGAACCACCAGTTATAGCCCAGAAACACGTGCTTATAGGTCATCGATACTTACAGTCAGCAGCTGATCTGTACCAAAATTCCACTGTTTGCCTAGTTGTCTCAGCTACTGCCAATTATTCGGTTACGAAAGCGCTGATTAGCCGCCATTTTGCGGCTAGCAGACTGCTGTTAACAGTAACCCTCGTGTAAACATGGCATAAGACTATTCTAAGCATTTATATTTCTGTGGTTCACCTTCGTTGAACACTGGTGTACATTCGTGAAGTCGTATTTCTGGTCTAAAGTGGTACTTAAACTCATACATTTCCACAATCGCGTAATCGTGGAATTGCGTGCGGTTATTGGGTCATATTTCGGAGTGACCTTAATTATATTTATTGGGCTACATATGCTGTATAGCTGTGAAAGTTTTCACCGTTTACTGCTTTGGTAAAATATTTTTTTAATACGTAGATTATATATAGTTACCAATTATATATTATTATATAATATTAAAAAAAATCAAATGCTATGTGGCGAAGCTTAACTTTTTTTTTTTTGTTCATACACACGCTAATTGCTTTTCCAATCTAGTGTCAGTTTAATGTCTAACGTGAAGAAATTAGATTTAATTTAAATCGAAAATTGACCCAAACACCACAAATGTCACCCACATTTGTGGTGTTTATGACAATGAAACTGGAACGAAATTATATTTTGAACGTTTTTTTAAGCACCAGAATTACCTTCAAGGCACCCCTTTTTCGACTGTATATATTTATATTTACTAAAAAAGTGATGGATATGAATGTGGAGAGTTGGGTAGAGGGAGACTACAAAAGATGGATAGATTGTGTAAAGGAGTATATGAGTGAAAAGGAGTGAATAATGAGGTTATGGCTGACAGGTATGAATGAAAAAAGGACTGAATGTTGCATTGACTCTATATAAATTATAACCGGGTTGTAGGATGATGAGAGTATTGGTATTTCACCACTAATAATTATAAGAAGTCGGTTACTTGGCTTCTTATATTTACGTCTGTCAGCACACAATTAAAACTCTTTAGCTTGTTGAAATCATAATTATAATTAAATTTATCCGTAACATACAATCAAATTTTGCGGAACCATATCCAAAAACCAAAGAATGGCATATGGGAGTAATTCCACACAAGTTGGAGATGCCCAACTAGGAAACTATCTCCGCCTTGCAGAAAATCGAAGCGAAATAACACTGTTTTGAGCTGTGTTGTTTTCTTAACGGTGAGCAAGGATGCCAGTGCTCCGCGAGGATACGTAGTGTCGGCAGTAGGTACTGCCAACCCAACTATTCCTCTTTTGTTTTACAGGGTCAGCAAAGCGAAGGTAATACCCCTGGTGTTGCAAGCGTCTATGGGCTACGGTAACCGCTTACCATCAGGTGGGTCTGTATACTGGTTTGCCACCTTAGTGGTATAAAAAAAATCATGATTCAGAAAGTCGTGGTAAAAGCCATCTATAATTTTAACAAATAACTGAAGATAATAAAATATTAAAAACAAATTTGATACGTAAAATATTAGTAAGAAGCGATTAAACAATGGCCTCGTAAAATATAGAAGGTTACTAATAATGTTCTAAGTTATGTGATGCTTACGCCTACTGACTGAGAATAATAATAATATTTGAATTAGTTTTTAGACTTGGCCATTTTTACAAACTATTTCAAGCAATACAATTTTAAAGTACTTTTCTTATAAATATTACGTTGAATTATTATCCCGTAATTTGAAAAGTTTTGGAGCTCATTACAAGGAGATGGCTTCTGTATTAGTTTTGAACGTTTAGTATTGGTTTTATAAATTAGTTTGAATAATGTGCCTAGTTTTATTTAAGTTAATTTGTTTTAAACAATTTTGGAAAAGGAGGTGGTCCTCAATTCTTTATTTTGAATTCTATGTTCGCGCGTAAGTTTATTGTTTATGGAACGATTTTGCCTTTCATTTTTTTAATTGATAAGATAGAGAGAGCAAGGGAACGTAATATTTTTAAATAATGCTGTTAAATTGTGAAGCGGTCCCATACAACTTCAGTTGATGATGTCTGAGCTGGTCTGAATGATGTCTGAACATCGTTTCTATTCACCACAAAAGTCTAGAACGATCGACGCTGTAATGCCTTGGAAGCGGTGCAGGTTAAAATATATTTTACTTGCACCACTCCCAAGGCAATAAAATATATTCGTATGTAGTTATATTCTTATAACTACAGTTATAACTCCAATGGTGTTGTGGGTGTCAATGGGCGGCGGTGATCACTTACCATCAGGTGACCCGCTTGCTCGTTTGCCTCCCTCTTCCATAAAAAAAAAATCTTGTGAAGTGATTGATTTTGATTTGTATTTAATTTAGTAATTATTTTTCCTCTGAAAAGAATTTTTGTCAAAAATTCTTCTCCGCAAGCAAAAAGAAATCACGAAAAAATCACGGTTACGTTCCTGGTAGGATCTAATAATCCTTCCAGCTAGCTACCCATATTCTGACCACATATGAGTGTTCGGCGACGTTAGAATAAGTTAATACTATTTTCATGTAAGTGGCATTGTATGTCTTTTTGAAAAATAAATTCTTAAACCACATAATATGTATGAACAGCTGCAGTTTGACAGTGTTCAGTCATGTGCTTGTGAGAGACAGAGCGCGAAGGGCTTGAATTGTGTGCTCTTCGCGCAAGACTTATTCTTGTAAAATAAAAGCACAAAACATCACAACCAAACTGTCATCTAAGTCCCAATTTAACAACCACGCAATGAACAGACTGAAGTATTTAAGCTTTTAAGCGCTGAAACTTGCATTATCCATCATGCGAACTCATCAACTCACCCTCTTAGGTGGTAGCGTTCAAGTATTCCGCTAGGGACTTTTACGTCTTTATGACTAGAACGGCTCCCTGGAGCCATAATTGAGTTTAAACACAAACTGTCTCAAAAGGCATACATAATTACAAGTCCTACATTGCCCTTGGAGGGCAGTACAACGACTTTTTTACTAATGAGCCGTTCTTAATGTGTGATCGTACCATTTGGATAACCAGTCTCGATTTTATAGACATATATTTTTAGATTTAGATTATTTATTATTTTATTGGTTCTAGACTTAAAATAAATTAAGCATTTTAAAGGTATTATATGATTTCGGTTAAAAATTAAGTACATATTTTATTAACTTTTAGATTAAGAAATAATGTAGTTCTCATTTTAATTTATAGGGCTTTAAGAAAAGCCAATAAAAAATATAATACAAACAAGCAAAGGTGATTCATGACCCTTAAAATTATCAACAATGGAATATAATTCGGGTTTATTTATATATTTATATATACTTTATTATACACCGTTAAAAATACATTATATGCGGACACAACTTAATTTATAACATAATATACAATGGGCGGCCTTATCGCAAACATTTCTAAGTGTCGAACACCATGGAGAAAACTTCATGGTGTTCGACACTTCGGAAATCATCAATCATCAATCGATCAAAAAAAATTCGGTTCCACTGCTGGGCTGATCTCTGATTCAAGATTTTCTGTCCTGTGCCACGCTGAATCACTTTTTATTTATTTTAGTTACCTAGATTTTATTAGAATCAATACTATTGTAATATATCTTCTAATGCCTATTATATTGTCTATGGCACCGCAGGCCCATTTCCTTATTCTGTGGTTAACAGCTTATCAATGGAATTGATTTGTCTATTACAGAATTGGCTGCGGTACAACTTTGTAGATTTATTGAGGACAATTCCCTAGAAAATATATATTAAATATCGATTTATCAATACTGAAAAAATTTTAGTAGGTGTCAAGACTGAAAATATGTACATGAACTAGTCATGTCCCGCGATTTCACCCGCCGTTTATTCTCGGCTCTTAAGGCCCGTAGCGTAATGTCAAATAGTCTAGAACCTTCCTCAAGAATTGGGCTATCAAATGCAAAACGATTTTTTCAAATCCGACTGTTTCAGAAATTAGCGCATTCAAAACAAACACTTTCAGCTTTATTGTTAGTATAGATGATCGTATGGCGCACCTTGGACGAATAGCGTCGCTATAAATCTGCTCATAGGAATATTTCTATATACTGAACCGAATAAAATGATAAACCATTACCCCTATATTCTCCGAAGGGTTAGACAGAAAACTACTGATTTACGCAGTTTGCCTGTATATTTTAGATCTCAATACCACCCAAAGAGGACAAGCCTAATACTATGTATCAGGCATAAATTCAAACTTCGAACTACTGTGGTCATCCCCAAGAAAGTCTTCCAAGAGTCAAGATTTTTTATTGGAAGGCCATTTACTAAAATATTTTCAATGTTTAACCCATCTTTACATGGAGAAGCTATCAGATATAAAATGAGCTTTATTAGAAAAAATATATTGGCACTGCAACCAAAGGGAGATCCTCCCTTTTCAACCACGAGACGGGTTTTGCTTTGTGGGCCACGTCCCATTTGCAACATATCATGGGCGTTGCAAATGTTGCTTGCGTGATTCAGGATTTGCATCGTTGAAGTTCACAAGTAAACCAACCAATTCCAAATAAAAAAATAAGGATACGCAGTTCAGAAGCACTGCGTCGCATGACTACAAGTAAATTAGATAGGTAGTATTTACATTGATCAATATATTCTTATATACTAGAAATGTAGGTACTCAAAGAGGTACGGGATTCAAGTCTGCTTGACGAGCTCCCTGAATAGAATTCTTTTAAACAAAATTCCTTCGGAATATAACAATGTACGTAGTATTCTTTTAATTTTTCAGACAGAGCTTAGGAAGTGATCCCGGACGCTTTGAGAGCATTGCACGTGCCCGCTCCGACGAATGGGCAACTCCCCCGGGGATCCGTAATCCCACCTATACTAGGGTAAAGAAGGAAATTTTATACCAAAAGACTTTCCGACTTTGGATTTTGGTTCCTAATATCGTTCTTTTGGAGTCCGGAGTCGATTGAAGGAGTATGATTCGTAGAAATTTCGGCGATCTCCAACCAAATTTTCCTCAGAGACTTACTGTATTTGAAGAATCGATTTATCGCTTGGCTATAAGTTTTGCTCGTAAATCAAGCTTAGAGATGGTGCAACATAAAATACTCATGTTTTTATTCATTACGTACGTAACACATGTCTAATCGTTACATATCAGTCCCAAAGGGCTGAATTACAGTGACTGTTTTGCATCAGAAATCCTGTTTTATAATTCACTATGTTAAATCAATTACGCTCATCTAAATCTATTTGCCAGCGTCGAAGATTGAATCGCTTGGCACAAGATCAAGAGGAGTTCGCTGAGCTGACGGTAAACCCCCAGTGATGGAGAGGCACCCCAATAGGAAGAAGAAGAATCTATAAACGAGCATTACAAGTACAAAGGAAGTCCAAGTTAAAATTGTCAAACCCGAATGTGTTACATCAACATACTTTAAGATAAGCTCGTGTTATTTTGTGATTCAATCTGAACTTACTCGGACTACGGCAAAAGATGCAACATTTCCCGAACGAAACACCAGGTTTTACAATTTAAAGAGATTTAGAGGATGTTTGTATAAATACATTTTTGTTTCGGGGATTTGTGCGTGAAAAATTGAATTTTACCCCGACTTGACTGTCAAAATTAAAAATGAACCCGTTTTTTCATTGTAATTTTTTCATGGTTTTTGTTCTCATAACTAAGCTCCAAACGCCATTTTGCATTCAAATTGTTTTCTGAATTTGAAAATCAAGCTTGGTATATAATAATATTAAACTTTTACTTTAAACTGTTTCTATACGCATTGCAATTGGTAAAGCGTAAACCATCTGAAGGTTAATTCAGGTACTTAAAAATGTCAAATATAATTCCATTCCGTCAAACGATGAAATTAAAACTAGACCGAAATTATAATAATAAAAAAAATTAAGTAATAGGATAAAATTACCCTCTGATATAACCCAAAAAGTAGCCATAGTCGTTACTGAAGGGGAACCTACAATACTCCCTTCCTCGGAAATGGAATCCATACTAAATGTATAGCGATAGTGGATTCTGGTCTAGGTTTTACTGCAAGTAAAACAAAAATTGTAACTGTCACGTTACAATAGACAATAGTAGATTGGGGTTATTTTTTTTTTGTAATCTTCAAATTGCAAGTATTTAAATCAAATTTTACAGTCGCCGTCGCCGCAGGTCTCTGAAAATTTATTCACAGATTTATTGATGAGATATCAAGTTGTTGATTATTATCGATAAACTAAAGGTCAATTTGTCAATTAAACACGAACCAAAGTCACGAAACTTCTATTGAAGACACACAAAAGCACTTGAATATATTGATTAATTGCTGGAATGTCGCTTGGATAAAATTGAAAATAGTTTATTAAACACAGAAAAGCACTACTTTACATAGTTCGTAGTTAATTAGTCATAATTAACATCCATAAAAACCTTTTATACGGTAGAAGCACATCTATCGGCAGGTACCATACAATAGGGCCAAACCTATTTTCATTACTCGGGTTTAAATCCTATTACATACTCATTAATTTATAATTTGGGATTAGGCTAGGAGTATGAAGATGATGAAATCCTATTAAATACTTAAGTTTAATAAAAGCACGCGTGAAAGGCGACATCACGGGTTTGAAACGATCTTTGGTATGCTCTCTTTGCTCTCTCTGTATGGTGCGTACTCAATAATACAGTCATGATGTCTTGTCTCGCGTTACGTATCGTGTACGATCTTGTCTTGTGACATGTATCACTGTCTCTTATTTCGTGTTATGTGTCATTGTCTCCAGTCTCGTTTCACGTATCACGGTTTCCTGTCTTGTAACACGTATCACGGTATCATTTCTCGTGTCAAGTATCACGGTCTCTTGTCTTGTATCACCTATCACTGTCTCCTGTCTTGTGTTACATATCACTGTATCGTGTCTCCTGTTACGTATCACGGTGTCTTGTCTTGTTTCATGTATCACGATCTTCTATCTGATGTCACGCATCACAGAATAATTTTTCGTGTCGCGTAGAGTTGTAATCATTGTTCTGGCAAATAAAACACGGTGAACTTTGCTTTTTATTATAGTAAGCATGCGGATGCTGTTCAGTGTATATGGAGATCGAATGACACCTGTTCAAGCTAATTAAAAAGTTTTGTCTACAAAGTTTGTAATAAAGTGACGGCATAGTACTGGCCGAATATATCATTTTTGAAATGGTTGCTAGGCAACAATTCTGGAAAAAATAACGAAAAATATAGAAATGTTTTACCAGAAAAAATATAGTATTTATACAGTGTAGAGTGGTTTTACTACTACCATCATCCTTACCAACGGTCGCGAGTGCTGTAGAACAAGTGTCCGGTAGTGCGCGTAGATAACGAATTAATCGTTCAACACCTTTGCGAGCTCAAGATCCACAAATCAGGATGACGTAATCTCTAGATCGGTCCACAGCGAACATAATGGTGCAGATATCAGATCTGAGCAGGTCGATGGGTGCAGGTTCAAGGCCATGCATTGTTTCTTTATATGGTAGTATATAATAAACACCAGCGACACCTGGTTATTATGGGCGTGTTCTCGTCATGAGATGTCAGTAGCTATGACTCATTTGCTGAGTAATTTCACTGGCTACATCACCCCTTTTAGACAACATATGACAGTGTTAATACATTATATTACTTTGCAGTAGAATATTGTTAAATGCGGCAAACCCATACGACCTTTAAGTGTCAAAGTTCTACCATCTAAAATACTTCAATGATTTCAAGAACTTCGATGTACTGGAGTTCACTTAAATTAGTGTTTTCATAAGTATTTGTGTCTCTGGATTGTAAGCAAAACAAGCGAGCATTGGATACCGTCCTTTTGTCAACTAACTCCACTGCACAACGAAGCACGTCCCAAATGAATATTTAAGACGTTAATGTAACATTTCGTTTGTTATCCAACCACAAAACTAAACCGTCTACGTACTTAATTGTACTAAAACAATTACACTCATTGTTTTGTTAGACTTAACATACGAAAACAGTTTACTTAGAGCGGGGGTAGCATTACATTGTGGCGGTACTAGGTCCGCATGCGTAATACGTAATTTAAACAATTTTATACAAAGCCTGAAAAACTAATTTGTGTTACGGTTGTAATTAAATTGTCGACTATTGTTCTCGCCTATTCCGTATGTAAAAGATACAGTCGTGGTTAAAATATGGATACTAGTTTTTGATGACGAAAATGTTGTGTTGCAGTAAAATATTGTGTTGTGATATTTAAGGTTTTATATTCAGGTCTCCATTCTGTACAATTTTTCTGTGTGTTTATCTAAAAGTATATGAGACAAAACTATGGGGAGTAGTGAACATTCTGTAAGAAAGACTGTAAAAAGTAGATACTGCGTAAAAAAATATAAAGATCAATATCACTTTGATCGACCTGGAAATCAAACCCTAAGACCTCACGCTCTGGATCCAGTCTTAGGACCACTAGAAGTACAACTAGAATTAGAAGTAAACTGAAAACCAAGTGACAATCAAATCCGGACTCGAAAATTCAGACTAGCTCATCAAGCTATCTTTTTAATCAAAATCTTCGAGTACCAGTTCACCAACTTACTTGTGTAACTTATATTCCGACGCGGGTAACCCACGTACTACCATAAAGTATTGGTTTTATTAAGGGCAATTGTGTTATTAACGACAGCTTGTTAGTCCATGGCTATAATAACTATGCTGTGGTATTAATATAATATGGTGGGACTTTACACGTGCAGACAAACTACAACAAATTTGTACCACCTTTACTATTTGAAATAACATCGAGGGGCACGGAAGTGTCCCGGCCAACTTGAATAAAAGGTAAGCGTATCATCTTTACTCCAACCCATTTTCGACCCCCTGTAACTTCGTTGTGGATAAAGTTAGAAACCTGAATTTTCAGTTACCAATAGGGCATAATTTATCTTGGTATACCTAGATAAATTATTAAATGTAATTAAATGTAATAATTGTTCGGGAATATATTCCCGAATTACATTTAATTTGAACCAGTATTTTACGAGACTATTGCTAGTCAAAGTTCCTTAATTTTGTGACTGACACACGCTCACTCACCGATCATCATAATTCTCAGGTATTTCTAGCAGACATACAGGATTCAAATCCCAGTCGCAACCTGTAATATAATCTAACTACAACAAAATCTCGCTACAACAAAAGCGCTCTAAGCGCTTTATTTACATGACTGTATGCAAAAATGTTACCCGCTAGGGTTCAATTAGGACTTTTTAAAATAGTAGATTATTTTGATGTTGCAGTACAATGGCCAAATCATTATTTTTATTAAAGAAACAAAATATCTAATATTGATGGCACTCACAATAAAATGTAGGTGAATTTGGTTTTACATTAGTTCTCACGACTTTTTGCGATAGAACTGCCTTGCAAGACTTGGCATTTTTGTACGTGTTATGTTTATAATGGAATCAATAATAAATTATTGGAAGTACCTACCAGAATGAATTTACATTCTAGTAAACATTTTAATATAACTGATTTCCTTAAAAAATAAACATATTACCTACCTCCATTGCATCATAAACGAATTATGTAAGTACATTACTAACGTTAACAAAGCTTTTTCTCAATGTAATAATTAAAAGATAGTTTTCCCCAGTCTAGACACTTTCATAAGTTGAAAGTTACTAATGGGTTTTAAATTAAAAGGAAATACTAATTAAGACTTTTCTTTTGTCATAAATTCTCATCAAGTTTGTAGAAGTCTGTTTTAGATATTTATTAATATATTTTTCCTTTCAAATTAGAATACAGTAGCTTGTTAACTTAAATAATTAACTAATTTTGTGTACCAAAGTCTGTACAAAGTAATTTTCAAATGTATTAAACACACAAACATAACTTTATGTTATCAGTGACAATACTATTATAATATCTTTATTTATATAAAATAGATTTACAATTATTTAGTGGAGGAAAAAATCGATCGCGGGCAGGATTCGAACCTGTGTCTTCTGGTACACCAGACACTATGACCACTAAGCCACCGCGAGTCCCTCTCGCCATGAAGAATTATTTTGCCTTCACATTCACCTTCACGTCTGGTGAATGGAAAATGCAAAAAGATAGATTTACAATGTTTTAAGAATTAAAACTTACTATTACTGCTATATTAATCATAAACATATTTTTCAAGTGTATTAAATCTACTAGCTGCTGCCCGCGGTTTCACTTACATCCCAAATGATTTTCTGAGACAAGAGGTAGCCCTTGTCCTTTTCCAAGGTCTAATCTATCTCTCTTCCAAATTTCATAAAAATTGGTTCATTTTTGTAACATTCAGCAATATACCGTGTACACCTCTCACAGTTCCCAAAACAACAAATTGAATAACTTATTCTAAGCCACTCACGTATGCGAACATGTGAATTTACGCATGCAAAAAAAAAACTAATAAAAATGTGGTTCGCTCCCTTTTAAACATTCTTTATTTATAAGTTAATACGTCAACTGCAGCCGCCTCTAAACCCCGGAACGCGATGCGGTCAAACAACGTAATATTTTATTCACAACTTTATTTCTGTTTTGCCGACGTTTCGCGAAGTTCGCGCCTCGAGAAAACATACAAATGTCGGTGGGAATTTTCAGATACTTTTGTTACTTTGAGGCGACGCGACAGTGAAAAAGAATGTTATTCAGTATTTTATTTTGTAATTTTTTAAATATTTATTGTTGTGCAACAGAGTACTAATATTCATAAAATAATACCTATATGTTTATTCACTCTTCAATTGTGTTTTATGTTTCAGAAAGTTTGCATTGATCAATTTAATAAATTGTTTTTACATATGTAGGTACATAATTAGTTTAACAAATTAATTAAATAATAGTTGCATTATTATAATTATTTTGTCAACTTTAGTAACACAACGTAATTAATAATTTTGTGACTCAGTTTTTAATAGAAAGCTAAGTCCTTTACAATAAAACTGTAGTCACGCAAATGTATTCATAAATGTAGATTCAGGCACGTAAAAAAAACTAGGTAAATGATTATTTAATTATACCACGAGAATCTAGTATTCACCATTTGCTCGTTGTTAGATTTTAATGTATGGAATAAAGGAATAAAAGCGAAGTAAAATTAAGGATACTGTGAAAAATAGTACACCATTATTAATTTGTGGTGGGTATATTATATTATTTTACTGAATTTAAGCTGATATTCATAATTAAGATACTTGAATTAATGACAATTACTCTTCATCCTCGTAAATGGTGCATGTGCTCTAAACGCTAACCAAGTTCTACAATTATGACTGTTACCTGACTCTAAGTCTATTATCTTAGACTTAATTTCAAGTTGAGAACTCTAAATGTCTGTACGTGCTTACACTCACTAATTGCACTAAAATATTCACGTACCGTGGGTATTTTATACACCCAGCGGCGCCGAACGGGTTAAGATTTTGTAACACAAATGGAATAACTGAAACTAATTGAAAAATAGGCTTGTGACTTTATCAACTATCATTAAAAAAATATTACAAGGTTAAGCTGCCCTTGCCTCGGTTAATCCAGAGATAGGTGATCATTATTATTATCAGCCCGGATCCTGGTTCTTCAACTCCTCAGGGTTAAAGGTTTTTTCATCCCAATCTGACAAGTAGGAACACTTGCACGAATATTAGTAATTCGATTCAGAACGAACTCACAGAATTACGATTGGATTTTAATTTTATAAACTATAGTTTTCCCTCTTTTTCTTATTCTATTTACCAAGACGTAAAACAGTCTCGATATATCAATCGTGTCTTGTTATAAGACATCTATCTGAACAATATTTGTAATTCAATAACTGATAATAATTGTATATAAATATTACCATTTCAGTTTAATTGCTGTCTGAAGGCTACTCGGACTGAATATCAAATAAATGTTTGTTATTTAATCAAGATAAGACAGTTTGAACCTTAAGTCTAATAGAATAAGATCTATTACTTGTTTCTAAGTCTTTTTCTTCTATGTAAAGTCTGCCTGCATTCACAAACTCTTTTCCCGGTTTTGCGCGTGACTCAATTATGAATAAGTAAGTTACATTCGTTTTTTTTACGGAATTACGTCTTTTTGAGAACATTATTAAATTTATTTTATAAAGAGGTTTTAAAACTGACACGGAACACTTAGTGTAGTGTTTTAAATTATATTATGCTGTAATTACGATAATTCGTTTCGTTTAATATTTAACCGCTGTATATTTACCCTTTAAAAACCCAGTCCCTAGTGGTCGTAACCGAAACTGCTACGTCTGAGGTCCTTTTTGAAGCATAATATTCATATGATTTTTATCAATATTCTCCATAAATACATTGACAAAAAATTATATATGCTTTTATATATAATTTTTTTTAGCAGGTCGGTATTTGGATGTTTGTCCGCTTAATGGCAATAGGCTAGACCCTCTATTACTTCCTCTTCCTTTTCCCAACGGAGATTTTGAGATCAGCTTTCGGTCTAACCTGATGCGGCTGAATGTCAGTATTATACATGAAGCGATTACCATCAGACCTCCACAACCCAATTTCTGCGCAAAATCAATATCCTGAGGATAGACTGGTTGTTCGGTTTTTTGAGCTTCTGACTACCATTAACGATTGTCATAGGTGTTCGTATTACATTCAAAACCGACGGCTTTATATCCTCTCCGAGGCACAGAGGGTTCTCGATGTGTTAAGAATGGTTACCCATCCATAGACCGACCGCAGCTAGCGCAGCTTAATCTTGCAGACCGGTTGATCAGCTCAGTTATTACTTAACCACGACCGAGACCCTTTATTATATGGAATCTAATTCTAAGCATAGCTGTCAACTGTGGGTCTTGGTGTCTTCGGATAATATAGGCGTAATGGCATGTTATAAAAAACCAGCCTTTAAATTCTGATAAGGGGATTTAAGACATCCGGCAGTAGGTGGGTTGATGACATAAAAAAGATCAAAGAAGGAAACTAGATGAGCGAGGCAAGGGATAAAGATGGTTGGCATTAAAGAATGTATATGTCCTTTAATAACGATTTCATTCAATGTTTTTTTTTGAAATTTTCTACATTTTAAATATTTTTAGTCCTTAGAACAGAGGTCTCCAATCTACGGCCCGCGGGCCAAATCCGGCCCGACAGTGCTATTAAGCCGTGATAGCCAATGTCTTATTGTTGTTACTATTGCTGTGATAAGTTGAAGGAGAAAACACAGAATGATACTTACTCGGTTTTATTTACTAGCAAGATAAGACTTAACGACAGAAATGATAATGCAGAAAACCTATGTATCTAAGCTTAGGCATATTAATAACTAACAAATAATTGAAATTATTCCCACTAATCACAGTAAAACAAAATACACTAATGAGATTTATATGTATAATTGTGATTTTCCGCGCATTCTGAGTCTAATTTAGAAGTTAAGTAAGTAAAGTGAAGGGCAGAAAAATTAAAACTGTTTTGGCCCTTGGAACATACTGAAGTAATTGTTATGGCCCTAAGTCTTCAAAGTTTGGAGACCCCTGCCTTAGAACATAGTGTATACATAAAATACTCTTATATAGTTAGAGTCCTTTTAAATCCGATTGGAATTCTCGAACAAAATACAAGCGGTACAACCAATCCATTTCTTTTTTACTATGCGACTCCGAATCCAATATCGTAACTATTTATTTACTCAATAACAGCATACCTGTTCGGCTCGCTTTGAAACTTTCACAGTGAGTATTCGCACAAAACTAGTTTTGTCTCGGTTAGGTAAATTTGTTAGTAAAACTTGGCAAGGGGCGGCCATGCAAAATTTCGGGTTCAACCACGGTAATTGGGTTCGGCAACAATTTGCGATGGCGGTTACACTTTGTGGATGCGAGATCGCGAAGTCCCATATTCGTTGCTTTATTGTTTGGTTCGCACGGTCATTGGAACGTTTTAATAAAACAGATTACGTAAGTTACGTAAGAAGGTTGTACCTATGTGTTGGTTGGACCGGGAGCGGGTAGCGTGCTATTAAGTTTTGTAAACACGTGAATAATTTAAGTTGGTTGGTTAATAGTTTGGAACACGTAAATGTTAGAATGGTAGAACAGAATTAAAAGAGCGATGACGCATTTCGGGTTTGAGCTATAGAAACTAATATTATTGGTAACTTGGTCATTGTTTGTAAGTAACTATTATTTATTGTAGTACTAGTAGTAGTGGGGAAGTAGGTATCCTATTTGCCTACTAATATTATAAATGCGAAAGTAACTGTCTGTCTGTCTACTTCCACGCCTAAACCGCTAACCAATTTTGACGAAATTTTATATACAGATAAATTAGACCTTGAGGAAGGACATAGGCTACCTTTTATCTCAAACAGCCCTTTGGAATGAGGGTGAAACCGCGGGCAACAGTCGTCTATAAGTCTAAATTTCTATTAATACCGCACGGTAAAATAAATCTGAATTACGTAACACAATGGATTCTTATGGACCTAATTTTATTGATTAAATAAGATGACTTTTTAATGAGAAGCATACGGGCCGCTTGATGGTGATCCCTAGATGCCAGCAACATTAGAAGTATTAGCGCATTGTCAAATTGACTCAGTTGTCAGGTATCATAACAATATAGCCTTTATTTTTCTACTACCGAATGAAATAATGAAAATGAAACTACATTAGAACTTTATCTACTTTGAAATGTTTGTTTGTTTGTTTGTTTGTTTTGTATGTATGTGTGTAGGTATGTATGTATAAATTTATGTAATGTCTATTATGTATAAAGTAATTAGTGCATGTTGGTAGCAGTAGCCTCTGCGGCGTAGGCCTCTCCTAAACCTTACCACACAGAAAATGTCTCTCCATCTTTTATCATATTTTCATCTTTTCGCGACTAAGAAAGCTTATTTATGTTTTCAAGAAACTTAGGTCTGTTGTTGATTTTAGCAGTTTAATTAATATATACTTCTAGCTAGCTCAATCACTGATAGTTTATTGCCTTGTTGTATGGGGAGGAAGTCACAAAACGACTATGTTACGAGTTGAACGCGGACAGCGTGCCATACTTAAGGTTCTGGCGAAGAAACCGAGACGTTTTCCAACTACAACGCTTTACTCCTTATGCCAGGTTCTTACTGTGAGACAGTTATTTGTACTACAAACTATACTACGTAAACAAAGACACCTTGCCTATGATCTGAGTATTTACAAAACAAAACGCCGGTTTGATAGGGTATGTAACACACAAGCCTGCAGAACCGACGCAGCAAGTCGTCACTTTAAACACATTAGTTCGAAAATGTATAATAAAATAAATTAAAAAATTAATATCTATCCATTAACTAGAAAAAAACTTAAAATTAAGTTAAATATATGGCTAAAACAAACTATGACGAGACAGAGTAACTAGTGGAAGTGTAACTCACTCAATCCCTCACGCAGATTCACACACACATACACACTACATGCACACATACACACTCACACTCAACACTCACAACCACTCTTCTACTCCCAATATACATGTATACCGTACTTACTTTGTTAATTAATTATTTCTCAACTTCGCATCTTTTGTTATAATGTAACTGGAACTAATTAATTACTTCCCTACCTGGAGACGGGCGCTGATAACCGCGACACAGTTTTATACTACTGCGGTTATCATCGTTTCAACTAGTTATTATTTGTATGTGTTTGTTGTTCCAAATAAATAAATTTATTATTAAATTTATTATTATTATTTTACTTGGTGCTTTTTTTCATTGTCCTGTCCTATGTCCAGTCATTTCACTGGTTATATTGTCCCTTAAAACCGGAACACAATAATGTTACCACAAAATTGCTTATCGGCAGCATTATTTGGAAACACAGTGGTACCTTACCGAATGAACTCTGCAGCTTGAGCGGAGCCTATGATCTTAAAAACCTGTCATCCCTACCCACTACTGTTAAGTGTCAATATATAACGATTATTACAAATATAGAGGCTCACTTAATATGGAAATTGTAATTACCAAGCATAGACAAATAGATGTTACTTTGTTGCTACTACCTACTTCTTAATACATAGCTTTGAAGTTATAATATTCTTATTTGTTTTTATAATACGTATGTTCCAATAAAAATTAATAATACGTAGATGTATTCGACTTATAACCGCCTTTGATAATCATTAATTCAACGAATACAAAAAGTATACGTTTATCTAACAGATAAACGTATACTTTTTGTATTCGTTTGAAATCTGCAATAATTAATTTACACGCATATTTCAAATAGTGAAATAAAATTAAAATTTATGTTCCATTAACCGTTTCTTATTAACTGTTAATAAGCTTCAGTGTATTGGTGAATGTACATAAAGTGAACATTACATTTTCGTTGAATATTTATTGGTAGCTAGCTTTTGATCCAGCGATATACGAACTTGTTTTGAAAACTGAAATAGTGTGCCATTTATCAACAAAAGAGTTTTGATTCTATTCTGTAGTTAATGAGTTTCAGTGGAATATTACATTTATGTATGAATAGAATGTTGATTAGGTTTGCATAATTAATGTAAAATTTTTGCTTACATAATAAATTGTTATGAATAAAAGGATGGCACTGCATTACGGTAATTAATTCTAAATAGTAATGCTATGTTTTTGGTCAATAGTTGTGTTTTAGAAAACTGTTTGTTGGACTTAATTTTTTCTACATAAATATTACTGCCTAACAAGCCTATTTTAAACGTCACATGAAACTAAATCTAAAAATAAAAATCCGCACTTTCCTCTCCCTATACATAATATGGCCATGGAATGTGTGAAATTCGCCACGACCACAACAGGCTGTGGTCGCCCCTTCAATCAACAAAGTCTTGACTATATTGATATATTCTAATCGCAGACACCCTGATACCTGACAAACTAAAATCCTTTTTGAATCCAGCATTAGAGTCACATAAAACTGTAAAATTCAAATCCAAAAACATTTAACTACAGCTTCCAGAGAATTTGACGCTCTACTTGCTATGAAGGATAAAAGATACAAAGTTGATATTTGGCAAGAACATGACGTTGCTTTTGTTCGGCATGACAGCGGTACGACATGTGCGGGCACACCCGGAAATAAAGAACATGTGGGCGGCTTTAATAGCCCCATCTCAAATTTTGATCTTTAGTTTACATTGGAAAGGGTTGAGCCTTTTAACGAACACCTTTGCAAAGACGACAAATTCATTTTGACTTCTTTAAGCTTCCAAGAACTCTAGTTCGAGATACCTTTGTGGATTTTGTTACAAAGGTTTTCTACGTATCGCAAGTTCTTTGGTGTAATGTGTGAAAGCTTTTGTTAAAGCACTTGAGCTTTTGGCTTAGATGTTACATGAATTTGATGGGACTGAAAATTGTTTTATTTATATTGAAAAGGAGCTTTTATTAGCTGTTAAATTGAATTGAATTTCTATTCGAATTAGAATTCAATAGTTCTGATCAGATTTTATCTTTTGGAAAATATATCAATGTGATTTAGTGCTATTAATTCAATGAATAAATAATTTTAGTAATCGGTTTCTATATATAATAAAATTTACATTGCGTTCTGCGTAATTCCTAAAAAGCTACCGAGCAATATAACGCAGACAAACCATCCGTTGCAAAACTATTCAAATCCACTCGGGTAATAAACAAATCTCTTAATCCCGGTAAATTTTTCCAAAAAATGTTGTGCAACTAAGTGGTACACTCACCATATTCCGGACATATGATGCAAAAAGCCACAGCCAGGAAAAAGCCGATCACTTCTCCACAGAAACCTTTGAAGGCCATTTTTCTCCTTTTTGTTTAACCAACGCTGGCTTTTACCGACATCTTTGCTCTTTCTATTTTTCACAGTTTCTTACTGAAAACCCTTCGGCACACTCATCGTTCTTTGTATAACATTCAACTTTTTAATCGGCATCTTTCTTCTGTAATGTATCTTCTGATACGTTGTTTCTGGCAGTAATTGTTGTGGTTACATCTGCAAAAAAATAAACAATACATTTTAAAAACGTTGTTATATTAACTGCATCATTAAAGTCTTGGGTTCGTTTTCCAGGTCGAGCAGTGTTATTGGATTTTTCTACGAAATTCTCAGTAGCAACTCGAAGTTTGAGTTTTTACCGTGTTAATGGCAATAAGCTCGCTCACTATTACATGAAACTTAAACATACTGGCGAACAGTAGATGTACATGGATACTTTTCTGTCTAAACTTTCGGAGAAACAGGGTGGGATGGTGGTACTATATTTAAACATATTTTGCAAACGGTCAGATGTCAAAATGATCCGGCAAGGCTTGCTGCGATCAAGTTTTTTAATTCAAGCTACGTTCATTTTAAGCATATTATGTGAAAAACAACAACAAATTAATGAAACTTTGGTCTCCAAGCATAAATTATTAGTGTTAATAAGGAAAACCATACGTGTAAAATTCAGGTACTGAAATTACAATATCTTTCAAACTCTTAGGTATATGATTATGAAATCTCGAGGTCTCTATAAAGTCTCTTGGAAGCTAATTACATTACAGTACAAACGCGGCAGGAATGTGTAAGACTTCATAAGCAAGGGTTCACTAAGTGTTATGTTTAGACGTGATTCTAATAACTGCTTCTACCTACTTGCTTAGTATGTTATTATTTTCAAGGTTGATTATTATGCCCTTATAATATTTTAAAATGTATGGTTTTAATCCTTTTGTAATAGGTTAACTAGCGACTTCGTCCGCGTGAAAAATTACTTTTAATATCGTTGTAATTTGGGTAATTAGGTAACTTAAAATCGTTATAAATTATAGCCTATATGTTAGTCTGATGTATAAACAATAATACTATTAAGTTTAATCAAAATCCGTTAAGTAGTTTTAGCGTGAAAGTGTAACAAACATCCATCCATACATCCATCTACACAAACTTTCACATTTATAATATTTGTAGGATTTATAATATTAGTAGGATAAGATAGGACAGTAGGATTAATTTGAAAAATCGATTCTTAAAATGTAAAACCCAGTAAAACAATTTCTATATTACCTCTAAGATGAATTATTAGTTGAAATAAACATTCATTTATTATAAAAACTAGCTGCCCCCGCAAACGTTGTTTTGCCATAAAAAAAAAAATTTAGGGGTATGAAAAATAGATGTTGGCCTATTCTCAGACCTCCCCGATAAGCACAAAAAATTTCATCAAAATCGGTCAAGCCATTTCGGAGGAGTATGGCAACGAAAACTGTGACACGAGAATTTTATATATTAGATAAATATGTTTTTTTTTTCGTTCTTTCTGACAGATTTCTTATTCCATAAAATGTATTGTTATTAAACAGAATTAAATTAACTTAAAACATGTAGTGAAAAAAAAAAACTATAGGTCTGTGATAATGAATCCGTGAATCATAAGCGTGATTTATGTAGCAGTTTTAAGACCGTGATTTTGAACCTACAAGAAAAATGGAAAACAATAAATTGTTGTTTTACGTCGACTCATTTCATTTTATTGTTATGTATCCAAATATGCGTCTGTATGAATCATAAAAATCTTACATCAAACGTGAAGTAAACGTCGAATATGTAAAAAAGATACATCCTACAAACTCTGAAATATGAAATATCACCTAAATTAAGAAAGCTTACGAGTCCATTATTGTTTTGAGTAACTGCGTCGTTAGTCTAGTGGCCCTTAGAGCGACTGCTACGCTAGAGGGCTTGGATTTGATTTCCAGGCCGAGCGGTTTTATTTGATTTTCTATGAAATTTTAAGTAGCAGCTCGGTTTTTGGATTTGTGCCCGGTTAATGGCAATAGACTCGCCTCGACATGTGACCTAAACATACCGGCGTACTGTGGATGTACATTGGTATACCTCTGCCTAAACCTTCGGGAAATACACGCGTTATGGTAAGTTATACAAGAGCCTATACCCCAATCCAAACTTAACCCAAAAGGAAAATATAATTAAATACAACCAGCACGATCTGAAAATGTTTACGAATTAAAAAAAAACAAAAACCCTGCATTACGAATTCCAACATTCAATAAACTCGTTACCAACACGACGGTGTTACAAACGTTTTTTCACACAATACACGGAGCATAATTATTTGTTGAACATGTAACAACTGGAAGTGACCTGAAAAGGACGACGTGTATTGTGCCAAGGCGTCCGAGGCAGAAATTGTATTGTGTTCCAGCTCTTTATGTACCACAGAAACGGCTCTGTTTGTGCTACCTATGTCTGTTCTTTGTCGCTGTCACCTATACAAGGCTTCTTACGTTCCGCTTGCACTGTTTTAGTTGTTGTTAATCAAATGGAAACGTACTCGTAAAGGTACTTGGTAGAGTGCACCTGTGTTTGGGTAACGAGCTGAGGCAGTTTGTTTTTTGTCGCGTGCTTTGGGTTTATTTTAAAAGTTTTGTCTGTTTTCATGCTTACAATAGGATTTCATTCCATAACGATAAGTAATAATTGAGTTCAAATTCCCAAAACTGTCTATATGAAGCAATTTTATGATATAGACTACTTAGTTTTTAACTATAATTATTAGAATTTTCTTCTACATATTCTCTTATTACGTTAAGTGGTGTTTTTCTTTTTGATGTGATGAAGGTTAGAAAGATGAAGAAATTTGACGCGGCAGAAGATGCTAAATAAACCTCCTCAATAAAAATCGTCCATTCTAATATGGTACTGTTTACTTAAAAACGAGTTTGCAATTTAACTAATCCTAATGAAGTAATAAAAATAATTCCGAAAAAGGAAATAAAAGGGAGCTTGTGATTACTCAAAGAGACAGCCAAATCCTATCATTTCTTCGGCCTACAATCTTTTTTCCAATTTGTCTTAATGTTAATGCTGACGAAACAAGATTCCCTTCACTTCGGAGCCTGCCTTACTTAATGCCAAGTCTCATGTCGGTAAATATATAAAAATATCAAAGAAAATGGGTACACCAAATTGATTTATGTTCACACATTGTAATCAAAGCTGAACACGATAATGTTCTTTGTGAGCAGTGTAATAAACATGACATTGATACAAATGAGAACATCCTTGGAACAGTGAACAACAACTGAAAATTATAACATACCATCACGCGTGTATTCCACGAAGGGTTGGGCAGAGGTGTACCAATGTATACTGACATAAATTTGGACTCATGTAATAGGGGCAAGTATGACCATTAACCGGGAACAAATCCAAACTCCGAGCTGCTACTGAGAATTTTATAGAAAAACCCAATAACATAGGATCACCATCTTTATGCTTTAAAATGCTACTCTGCATGTGATACGTGAATTGACACCACTCTCCATGCATACTAATAATGTTAGACTCCTATCATGATGATAGTGGATAAATCTTAATATACGAAATTCAATATAGAAGCACCCACTTGGAAACCCTCGTTCAGCAATCGTTTAAGAACTGATCAGAAGAGATGAAATTGTGTCTATACAATTTAAAGTCTAGTTAAATGGAGTATGTGCTGAATAAAAATATGAGACTTAATAGCTACGCCTACGTTAGGCAATTTCTGAGGAATGTTTCATTTGCCGCTTACTCAGCCTAGAATCGCCCCGACGACCTAGAAAGAATCTTCTCCCTATGGAGGCTGACGTAAAATTGTCCACACTGGCAAATAGCTAAGCGATGCACGTTTTTAATTACTGACCTACTCATAATGGAACGAGACATAAAATTTCTACAGAGTAGTATTATACCAGTATCAGTCAAATTGGTAGAGAAAAACACTACCTACCAATTACTCAATATCAGAATAATATAAGAAGTCAGTATTGTAAGGAATAATGACGTTGATTGTTTTTAACATTAATTTAAAAAACAGTTATTTAACGGGTTATATTAATGATATGTTAATATTGGGACTCTATGAGAGACATTATATAATAATATTGAAATAATTCTAAATGGTTCAGCAATAATACGGAAGTTCATTATTGAAAATATATCAAAGTACCTAAGTGTACTTACCTATTTATATTACATATAGAATAATAAATCTATTTTTATACCGAATTATGTTTTCAAATACGCTATAAAAAGAGAATACCTCAATAACCATTTCCATATATGACATTTTACCAACAATAAAAATAAAATCGCCAACATCCTTCCACAAACCTATCCATTCTTCACTTGGGCCCATATAAACAGACTATAAAATGAGTCTAGTATTGACAGTAAAACCGTTTTATGTGAACTCGAAAACGTTTCCTTTAAATGTAATGCGATTTTGTGATTATTCGCTGTAGGTAAAATAGTGGTTACTTTGATGACTTCATATGAATAAAACAGAGCATGGAAGTATGTAAAATTAATTTATTATACATAGTATTCATTGGACTGAAATAATTAATTCTTTAATCCGTGTACTACCTATAATAATTGAAAGGCAAAAAATTATCAAAAGATAAACCCCCGCGGGTGTCCTCTCGCAATGAAAGGACTATAATAGTCCACCACGCTGGTCAAATGCAGGTTGGCAGACTTCACACACCGTCGAGAAAATCTCTCAGACATGCAGGTTTCCTCACGATGTTTTCTTTCACCGTTTAAGTGAGTGAAAATTAAAGTACGGGCCTTAGATTCGTTCTCGAGGCCTTTTACTTGGCATTCCAATGGAGTCCAAAATAGAGATCTTCCATTAAAAGTACAATATGGAAATACTCATACAAAGGAATTCCGAAATAATAATTTTGATTAATGGATGAAACATTTCGTGCCAAGAACAGTAGGACATCGTGCATAAATACTGACTCGGCTTGCAGAAGTCGAGATGGAAACAACACTAAGAATGCACGAGACCGGACAAAGTAGAAAAGTTTGCGTCATAAAGCAAATCCTTGCACTGGAATAATTCACAAAACTTGTTTGTGATGTGCCATGTTCAAGTTTATTCCCCACGGCTAAACTAGGACAATTTGGACGGCATTATAACTAAGTACTGCTACTATGTCCAAAAGGAATTTTTAGCATTATCCATGCTATCGTTATATTAATAATAAACCTCGTGAAAGCCGAGAAAGAGAAAGAAATAAAGTATCTCGACTTGGCACACGAGGTTGTCGACATGTGGGAGGTGAATTCAGCAATCATTGTACCAATCGTTGTGTCAGCCAATGGCCTAATAGCCAAGAGCCTCGACCAACATCTAAGGAGGCTCTTGTTGGATGGCTGGATCAAGGGCTTGATACAGAAAGCAGTACTCTTGGACACGGCCCGTATCGTTAGAAGGTTTCTTTCTCTGGGGCCCTGACTTCAATTTGGTAACTTGTTTGCTATAAAATCGGTTAATGAATAATAACATTTCACATCCACCAGTAATTTTGTAAGGTACTTTTTTAATTTATATAACGGTTGCTCCCTTATACTATGGGGTATTTTATTATAAACAGTTGGTGCCATACACATCACTCCCTTTTTTAACAGTGCTGTATTATATGCACCTGTGTACAATAAAGTAGTGATTTAGAGTTAATTTTTTTCGACATGTTGTGTAAAGCATAAGCGGAAGAGCTTATTTTTTTGCAAATTTCATCAGCGTGAGCTTCCCAAGTTAATTGACTGTCAATTAAAATTCCCAAAAATTTCGCCATGTTTACTCTGTCTACCATTTGTCCATTGTAGTTTATGTTCATGTCTTCAGGATTAATTCTCTGGTATGAGTGCATAATTTTTGTTTTTTGTTCATTTATGACTAGGTTGTTGTATTAAGCCAATTTACAACTGTATTAAGCGCTTTGTTGATGTCACTTTCATATGACTCTCTGTTACGGCATTCTATTATTAATGTGCTGTCGTCAGCAAATAGTACCATGGGCTAGGCGATTTGACGTGGGAGGTCATTGATGTACAATAAAAATAACAAAGGTCCGAGCACGCTGCCTTGCGGAACTCCATATTTTATTTCTCTAGTAGTTGATTTATATTTTATTTCATATTTAGTTTTAGGCAAATTTTAGATATCTCTGTATATTGTTTCCGGCCGCTAATATAAGTTTTTATTAAATTAAGTGCATTATAGATGATGTAGATAACATATTGTTATATTAAGAGATAATTTATTGTCCTATCCTTCTATTATTTTTCTATAAAAGGTAGAAAGATATTCATTTTGGTCATGCATTCATGGAGTTTAGTTATGGAAACAATCGAAAGAGAATCGAATAAAACCGAAAAGAGATTATTAATTCCAGACTTGTGTCCTGCAATACCGAGTATATTAGAGAGATTGGAGATAATATAAGTTTAATGTACGAACGGAATGATTAATTAATCTTAATTCCTAAGTAGTTTAGTAAGTATCTGAAGACACATAGATTCATTTGAAGACCTTTCGGTATCTAATAACCAATATATCGTCAGTCCTTAATGTTTCAGTTGCGATACATGAACCTATGACAGAGTAATATTCCCGCATGGAATACTCAAGTGTCTTGATAGTGATTGATAGTCCTGTGTAGTAAGATCAAAAGGAACTTTTTTATTTTATCAATGTTCTTTATCAAAAAATATTAAACTTATGATGTTATTTATACAATAAAACAAATTGAAAGAAGAACAGAGAATTTTATGGTAAAATACCGCTATTATTTAAAAGCTACGCTAATCCGACAAAGTTTTAAATTCAGAACCGAAGTTTTGAGAACAAATTTGATAAAGTTTGTTTATTTTTTCCTAACAACTTCGAAATTTCGATTTGAACTGTCTTGTTAGCCAGTATTTATGAGACCAACCACACATTATTTACAAGTTTCCCCTGATCGCGATCAACTGAGATTAAGCCTGTCACGTTTGGTGCGAAAATGGCGAAAATTCAGGGACAGAAGAGTTAGAGAACTCATTTACATTATAACAGTGTAAGTTGTGGGTGATGTAAAAACTTTACGATCTTCAACCAACTAAGTAAATTTATGGTGGGCAATATCTTTTGTTGAATCAGGCTTGTTGAGTGGTGTTTTATAGTCGCTATAATGGACTTAAAAACTATAATTTAATTACCTATAATTTTAGGGAGAGCAACGTTAATAATATTATTATCATTCTGTGTGAAATGGTTTTAAAATATCCATCAACTTTATACCTCAATCTGTCAACTGTTTTTCATACTATAAACTAATACATATTTTTTTGTGTAATCTCTTTTTACAACTTTTGGACGGTCAATGCCATTTGTTTTTTGCGTAAGTGTTCTTTTAGGTTTAAATATAAAATCTACCAAAACTTTTTACTTAAAAGATAGTTTTTATCGAAAAAAAATTTGTTCTTTCGGATTGAAACATTATAAAAACTAGACCAGAGCTGCCCAAAGTTTTGCTGACAGACAAAAGTTTTCCTAGATTTTTTATAAACTTAACTTATCAAGAATATGTCGAAGTAAAACTGGAATCGAAACTGAACCCATAGATTGGCTTTTGGATGAATATCGATTGAAAACCAAATGCCATTGAAAGTCAGAATAGTCGAAAACTGTGCTGCCAAGTAACATCATACACCATCAGCATCTAACACTGAGGATCAAAAAAGATTGCGGCCCAAAAAGGTATAAAGCTATAATTTTTCACATCAACTGAAGCTCTACGTCAAATTAAGAAAAAAATAAATAGCTTCAGGTATTTTCGATAAAATCCATCCTTGAATACGTCAATCTTTATTTTGTATTAATGAAATAAGGACTTGACTTTCGAGTGTCACTTACGACAACGTTAACGAGGTTAATGATGCTTCAATAACAAATAAATTATTTCAGGTATTTATGTACGTTATATGTATTTTTATTGATAGCTATTACCATAACATTCATAAGAATTATCTAGTCTAGTACGATCTTTGAACTTGATACAGACCATCAAAATAAATTAAACGTCAAGCTAATAAACGCCAAGAAAATTAACCTATTTTTATTCTGCATACACGAAGAATAATTAGTTATTTATCGTACCAAAAACTTTGTCATAACACAAACTTTTCAGTTAGCTAAAACTGCAGTAATTTTTCGGAATTCACTCCTTATTACAAAGTAATATGAGGGAAGAAAAGTCACGAAAACTTACACAAACAAATAAGAACATTGTAACTCATTATAACTTCGCCTATAGGCAAACATGAACCTGGTATGTGTTCGGCGTAAACTTTGGCTCTTCTGCAAAGGACCAACTTGTCTTTATTACTTCTAAACTTCTATTAAAATAACGAGACAGCTTCTTATTAAGTCGTTAACACTAAAACAATGTTTCAGTAATGACAGATATGCGCTATCACATAGGTAATTTGAATTAAGTATAATAATGTTCCATTTTGGATCACGATCAAAGTTTTTTTTTTCAGATTTAAAATAGGTATTATAAACAGACCTTTTTCGTTCGTTTTCACTAATTTCAAAACTTGACTATATGACGTCATAATTGGCATAGTGGCTGAGCAAACAGCTGCTGCGCTGCGGGTCGCAGGATTAAATACTCGCACAGAACAATAATTCGTATTGTGTAAGTTGTGCCAAGTTTAGGGAGTTAATGCATGTGAGATTTGTGTTTGTTAAAGTGCTATTCATAGTATAGAGCAACATCTCTTCAAAAGAAAGAAAACACGCATTCATCTCGCCACGCACATGTTTTTCTAAACGGCACTACTTGTGTAAAGTGCCTGTCGTTCGCAGTATGAAGGAAAAACCGGGTGGGCCATGCATACGAAGTTGGTATCATTTATCACGTGAAGATAACATTGCTCTTCATGCATTTAGGGTGTGTATTTATTTACTTGCTCGATCATAAATCCGAAGGGTTATTAGAACTGCTAGTCTGAAAGACTAAGAGACGTAAGGAATCACAGAAACTGCTTGATCAGTTAATCAGTGAATCTAAAAAACTTATTTTACATTGTATAAATAATTAGCGCAGTAAATAAGATAGAAGGGATTGAAATAGACTATTGTTTTAATTGATAGTATATTTTTTTAAATATAGTTTAAATGTTGTACTCTGCTTAGGAATAGATGTGCTAAGATACATCAATAGGACATCAACCCAATGTTCAAACTGTTATAAATTCTTTTATTTTAGTTTAAATACATTCAAATTCAAATTTCTATGATATTTATCATACAGTATTAAGATACTTAATTATAGAAAAAAATGTGTACCTACAAATTATAAAATACAAAACACAATATATCCTCTATTTCGAAACCAACTCATGCCCAATTTTCGTTCTATAAAAAGGTTACAAAACAGGGCCAATAACAAAAAAAAAGCAACAATGTACAAGAAATTGGCAAGGAAAAGTACATTTAAACAGGGAACGTGTGAAGACGTGCCCCGTTCCTTCAAACGTGACGAGCCAATCCTCACTCGGGAATCAGGACAGGCAACATACACGGAATATCAAACGGCATTGTACTCACAGCGAATATTCTCACACTATTGATATGAGCAAGTTATATATAAAAAGGAAATATATTGGAGAGAATTTCGAGGAATACCTAATTTATATTTCCTACACAATGTGTCGTATTTTTGTTAAATTTGGCTGTATTGTGTTATGTTAATACTTGTGCTACTTTGTATTATGTTGAAGAATTTTATTTGAATATAATTTTTTTTTTTGGTTACTTGTATTAAAAAAAAAGTGAAATTGAACTATAAATAATTATTATGTACAGCTAAACAGGTAAAGTTCATTTTTTAGGTTCATACGTTTTTAGGTCCCATGTGAATGACCCATTGCCGCCATTAACTGGACGCAATCCAAACGCGGAGATTCTACTGAGTATTTCATGGCAGAAATAGTCAAAACCGCTTTGCCCGACTTGGGAATCTAATGCAAGAGCATAAGGTCTAGAATTCACCCAGAAAAAGATGTGGCTGATGAGAACTATTTTAGTTGTATATTAATATTAGACTTATCTATATTAATAATTCGAATACTTTGATCGCGCTGCAGAAAAGCAAAGCTCAACACAAGATTAGTGTAGAGCATAGTGGGCATAGGCTAAGCAATGTTGAGTCTTTGTAGGACTTGTACTCCTATATCTCTAAATAATACAAAACAAAGCCGCTGTAATTCGTCCGTCTTGATGTTCCTCTACTCACTACATCTAAACTACGAAACCGATACTGATACAGTTTTCACTTTTACTATAATTTGGACATCCGGAATATTTGTACGTTTATGTACAGAGGTATGGAGCCAGGGAGGGTCACTAGTCCTATTAATAATATAAATGTGAAAGTTTGTGAGGATGGATAGATGGATTTTTGTTACTCTTTCACGCTAAAACTACAGAACGAATTTTGATGAAATTGTACAGTATTAATTATTTATTCATCAAAAAAACATACAGGCTATAATTTGTAAAGATTTTGAGTTAATTAGCCAAATTAAAGCGATAGTTAAAAGTAACTTTTCTACGCGGACGAAGTCGGGGGCAGAAGCTAGTATATTATATTTTAAGTTGTTCAATAATTATTACATAACATACTATCACTTTTGTATTCCTCGAAGGGTAGGTCTACTTATCTACACGCCCAGTTCGCCGGTATATATAGAAAAGCCACACTTTCCTCGACCTGAAAATTGAACCGAGAACCACTGGCGTAGCAATCAACCTTACTGTCTACCACTACTTCATTAGCAGTTATTTAATCATTATCAAATAATAAAATAGCCTTTCTTTTATTGTACCATATACCTATTAAAAAAACATTACAGGTCAACGTCCTCGCAAACTTACATCTGAAATCCATTACTTGAGTCGTCTTCATGAAATAAATTTTTTTACTAATACAACGTGGCCAGGGTTGAAGTAAACCGTGGTATCGATTGATGACCTAAATGGCGCCATGGCGAAGTGCTTTCTAGTTTAGGGTCGTCAGATTGATTAAAAAATGTGGTTCAAGGATGATAATTATATGGCTAGAAACCACATGAACATAAACTGCCTCGTTAGTCTAGTGGTCCTTGGCGCGACTGTTACACTATAGGTCTTGGGTTTGATTCCCAGATCGAGAATTGTTATTGGGATTTTCTATGAAATTTTCAGTAGCAGCTTGGAAATTGGATTTTTGTCGGGTTAATGGCAATAGGCTCGCCCCCTGTTACATGGGACCCACACATACCGGTGAACTGTGAATGTACACTGGTATACCTCTGTCTAACCCTTCGCGAAATACAGGCCTGAATATATATAATTTATGTATGTTATGAAAGTAAAAATTGCTCTCAAAAGGACTACAGCTCCAAGAATGGTCAAAAAAGGTTTAGGTCTTAAAAACAGAGATGAATAAACTTTTGAACTGATCGTTGTAATAAAATTAACCAAAAAGTGTATATGTGACCAGCTTTTGATTTGTCATGAACACAACAATAATTGTAGTTAAATGTAGGTATTTCCTACATTTAACTTCAATTATTGTTGTGTTCGTAAGTTTCCTAAACATATCGGCCAACTGCGAGTATCCATTTGTGTACACTTCTGCCCAACCCCGAAGGTATACAGGCATGGTATGTTATATTATGTTACCTTAATCATTGTTTTCTGAATTATACACAAAAACAACAAAAACATAAATAGAAAACGAGATCAAAGCGGTATCTCAGCGTGACGTCACTTGATATGACATCGTACGGGCTCATAATACGTCTGTAAGCCCAACTGCCAGAGTGAGGAAATAATTATAATGTTTCACTTATAAGAGTAATGTTCAGGCAATTATTTATGTACGTACGTGTATTCTTTGGGAGATATAGGAGATATTTCTTGGAAGTTGGGTAAAATGTAGTAGGAATATATTTGGTGAAATGGAATCGGAGTCCCGGGTTCTATAGCAGGAAAATGTTAATTGCTGTTTCGTAACATAATATTACGTGAGGACTTCATGCAAGAGTGAAGCTTTTGAGTAAGTTTAGGAAAGACCTATTTTATATAAAAAAACAAACATGCAATCTTAATAAAAAATAATATTTTACAAGACAATTTAGAAACAAACGCAGCTCCATTCATTTTGTCCACAAACTTTAATCAGCGTAAAATTAATACTTGTCTTCAAAACCTGATCCTCAATTCTCATGCAAAGTAACGATGATACGCATCAACTAGAACTAATTTCGTCACAAACCCCACAAACGGCCTCATTATGCTGAAATATTCCTATGTTTATTCTACTCGTTAATACTAACGCAATAACTTGAAGATTACGCCCGTTGGGTGGCGTCGAGCCGTCTACAAAATGACTGTGATTATTCAAAAAAACTCGTTTTTGTTGGGTCCCGTACGCAGATTACTAGTATCGTATAATTTGACAATTTTGGCAGCCGCTGTTCTATGTTCTTCCGTGGGGTGAGTATAGAAAAAAATATAAGAACGCTAGAATTGTTATTATTTATTATAACTACCTAGTAGTTAGTGCAGTTACTTTATTGGGAGTAGTTAATTTTGTTCAGAGACACTAAGTTTCATTTGTAATTTATTCAATAATTATTTAGATCGTTTTGATTTTATGTGTTTTTAAAAATATTCCTTAAAAAAATTAGATACACAATCGAAACATCAACTCAGTGATTTTTATTTTTATGAATAACTTTAATTATATTTAATAGCAGCTACAATTCACTCTTTGCAAATGAAACGCATTAAAAAAACACGGAACCCTTTTAATTAACTTCTCTACTTTTAAGCGTAAATTTTTCAGTCTGGTTTTTTATCCGAGATTTATTTGGAATCTTCAAGGTTTGGAGGGGATCTAATGCGACGTAAGCCACTCAAATAACCCTGTTAATAAAAGGGATGTTCTCAAAAACACAGCAAAAGAGATTAACCGGAATGGGCTTAAAGCGAATTGAGTTACTTCATATTTTTAATGCACTGCAAACATTGTTAAATGAATAACGCCATTTTGTCTTCTTTGAGAAAAAGCGACGAGTAAAATAGGTTTTAATTATTTTTTATGGAAATTACAAGAAAAGGTTGTATATTATATTTGTGATACTTGGTAAGTATAGATTCTAATAAATGTATCATCATATCTATCCAAGTTTTTAATACTACAAATGTGTATTAAAAACTTGGATAGCGCCTCTAACTTTAAAGTAGGTACTGAAAACAGTTAAAGATAGTCTACCATCTGGAGAGGTGACAGAGTATGACGAACTCGTACCGACAAAATATCGCACTTGCTTTTCCTTATCCTTTATAATTATCTAAAGCAAGTGAGTTTTTTGTATTACTTTATACTTGTACAGATATGTGTGTCTTATGGGAATCGAATCCTTTAAGAGGGAGATGTTACAAAAATTGTATACACACTTTAGTTCAGATAGATATTTAATGAACGTTTTGAAATGGGGCTATTAGGCTAGTGTTGGCTTTGTGCCCGTGGTCGTGCTTCGATCCCCCGTTCCAGTCGCTAGAGCAAACACCATTGTTTGCCACAGTACAGTCACCGAATAGCTTATAAATGTTTGTTTTGTATCTCAATGTTTATTCATATGATTTGTATGTTTGATGAAACTGACAATTTGGGGTTATTATATGTACTTTTTACTTTAACAACTTGCTTACCTGGACAAGTTTGTCCTGGGTTTGATTCCAAAGTCAAGTAAAATGTTCTAAGGGTTACACGAATATTTGATATTAAATTTATGTCCAATATTCGCAATGTATATTTTTGATTTCTAAAAAGACAGCGTCCGCCCCAGGGAACTCAAGTTCTCAAGTCCCGGGGTCCACTTTACAAACATACAATTAATGGACACAAAGTAAGCACTTACACCCAGATTCTAAACAAATATTTTTGAGATCCCACGTCACGCGATGCCATAGTATTTGACTAGGTGACCACCTTACACACTACGCTAAATGTGCAGTCTAAAAAAAATGAAATAAAATTGATATTTATGGAAATTATCATGTTAATCGGCATCATCAACCCATATACTGTCCCACTAGTGGGTACGGGTCTCCTTTTTGAATGAGACTTCACACGCCGTCGAGAAAATCTCTCAAGCGTGCAGGTTTCCATCTCGATGTTTTACTTCACCGATTATGCATTAATTATTTAACGATCACATGATTTTGAAAAGTCAGAGGATGTAAACCTTTGATTTGGCAGTCCAATGTTCATATCACTAGGCTACATATACATAATGTATTATCCATGAAATAAATAAATAATGAATCCTGAAGACCTCACCATAAATATCAGTTTTATTTAAATGTTTTGCTCCACGAGGAAACGTTGTGTTGGCAGTGGGGGTACTTTGACCCTTATATTGCCAACCCAACTATTCCTCTCCTCTCCCAACTATTCCTACAGGGTCGGCAACGCGCACGTGATATTCCTGGTGTTGCAAGCGTCTATAGGCTACGGTAATCCCTTACCATCGGGTGGGCCGTAGTTTAGCCACCTTAGTAGTATAAAAAAAATGTTCCAGGGGTTTTCTATAAAATTTTCAATCGCAACTGGAGAGTTGTTTCCGATTTATTATAGTAGGTTCATTCCCTAACTGGCGACATCCAAATATATCACAAAATTGTGTGCCAGGCTCTGCCTTGCCTATTTTTTATATCTTTTAGAATCAGTAACCTGATCTGGCGAAGAATTGTAGCAAGAGTGCCTTTCATAGTGCTTATCCGCAGTTTTCAGTAGCATATTATTGCAATTTATATGGATAAAAATCAGTTTATTCATATTTTTATCCACCCTAAGCATTCTAATGGCTTATTTACCAATTCAATAAACCTACTTAGTTCTAGCTGGAATATTATAATAACAGTGCTGTTTAACGGTTAAGTTAGATATTGTATTTATGCTTCTCAAACGAGGTCTTTCAAAAGTAAATGAACTACCCTAAATTCTGAAAAACCTCACAATACTTACACGAAAAGCGATCCATCATAAAAAGGAAACCTTTACAGGCTCACAATGAATCGCGAACACTATAATAACAGTGAAAACAGAACAATTTGTTATGATCTAGTGTAGTCTAGTTAGCAACACGATCGGTCCCCAAACGGCACCTCGAACCAAAACTAACATAAATTCCAAGCTATTAATATAAATTACTTACGATTTACAATCCCTTTGGGGTGTTAAATTACCGTTATTTCCCTTCCAGTATATAAAGGCTTTATCATAACCGACCGGAGTCCAAACGTGTCGGCATCAATTTTAATTATTTATTATTGTGAGCTATAAATGAGTTGGCCTTTGCTTAATGGGTTCGGATTAATTAGCGAACGATTTCGGCTTGTTTTAAAATGTTCAAGTAATGACGTTTGATGTTAATTGAATGTGGATTTCAGAGTTAATCAATTTATTTTTCATCCTTTCCTGATTACACGTTCTATACATTTAAAAAGGGTTATTTATTTCCGCATACGGCAACGGTCAAAGCGCTTTTTCATATTATCTTGAATATTTGCTTGTACTTAAATTGTTACCACATTTTTTTTTTCTTGGCAGTGGGGGGGGGGGAGAATAAAGCACTTTGTACTGCCAACTCAACAATAATATTCCTATTTTGTTTTTGCCGACGTGAAAGTGATACGATGTTGCAAGGGTCTAATAGGTTACGGTAACCGCTTACCATCAGGTAGGCCGTATACTGGAATCCTAGGCTGTCCGATGATGAATGTAATGCGATAAGACCCCCAATTGTACTTAGGCGACGTTTTATTTTTTATTTTTTCACTGTATAGTGTTTGCTGTACAATAAATAATACTCTATATATGTATCTATCTATGCCAAAAATGTAGCCATAGCGCGGTGCCCTTGAATGTCTAGCTAATGATTTATTTAGAATAAGAGGTTATTGGCTATGCCCAATCCCCATAGTCGGGGCCTTGGGATATCCGAAAGTTTAAGTTCTGAGTTTTATACAAAAAATCTCAATTTTAACTACTTTTACAAGCTTATAATTGTGTCTCTTAATATTTTTTTTAATTTATTCTTTACAGATGCTTGGGAATTAAAGCAAGTAGACGAAACGATGGTAAGTACTTCAAAAGGGTTTTTTCACTATTTTAAATAAATAAGTCTTATATAACTCTTAATGACTCTTATATTCATGTTAATAAAGCATGGTCTAGAAGCATAAACCTTTGAACAGAAGTTTCTTATTTAATGTAAATTTACACTAAGATAAAATGCTGGGAAGTTTCGTCGGTATTGGGACAATAGAGATGATCATAAGTAAGATCACGATTACATAGGTGGCATGAAATAAATTCTGTTCCCACACATTTGTCATTCTGAACTTTGTACTCCATTTCTTTGATACCTCGGATTTTTATTTAACATACAATAAAGCTATATTCCAGGTCAAATCACTTTTAGGATAGGACTAAATAGATTAATAAATCAATTCTTTTAAAAATCCAAGTAAAGTACTTATTACACGTTTTTACCGCAGCGTGAAACTGTTAAGCTTGCGTGTTTACGTAATAAGTGTTAATTATAATAATTGCTAGGTGCTCGATGAACGGAATAAAATGCGGCAAAATAAACGATTACAAAGGTTAGGTTAATACAGAATTGTGTTATTATTACTGCTAACTTAAGTGTTCGTAAGTGCGATTGCTACGCTGGAGATTCTGGTGGTTCCGGGTCGAACTCTTGTTTTGTTTTTCTTAAAATTCGCAACAGGAGCTCGGACTTTGGAGTTGTGGTAATAGGCTCGCCCCCTATTACATGAGATCTCAACGGCGAATTGTGGGTGTACATTAGTGTACACCTCTGCCTAGCCCTTCGTGGAATACAGGCGTGATTTGATAATTGTGACTATGAGCTGCCAACTAAGTCATTGGTGTCCGGTGACTTTTCAAAACGACGACACGCTTAACGCAGCGGCTGAGCGATCGACTTCGGCTCTACGGGTTGTGTGTTCGATCCCCACACCGAACAAATATTTGTATTTTCTACAGATAGTTGCTCCGGGTCTGGGTGTTTGAAAATGAAATGAAATAAAAAAAACTACGTGTACATTAAATAACACAACATACCATCATGCTTATGCCCCTGAAGGGTTTTGGCAGAGCTATATTGTAAAACCACAGTTTGCTGGTATTAAAATTAAAGGTAAGGTAAACATTTCGGACCTACAAAAAACCACTAAGGTCTGAACACATCCGTCATCATTATAATTATCGGAAATCACCAATTTTTGCCTAATATCTTATGGTGACCTATCACATCATAAATAATTCCTTACCCGGAAAGTCATAAATAAAACCAGAATGAATACAAAAATGTGGAAAGAATATTTTGTAACCTCGACCTTTTAACAAAACACAATAAAGCATTGTATTTCCTTTTTCGTACCTTATTTTTGTACATCATAAAGGTATTAAAGATAAAAGTTATAAATGGCAAAGGGCCGAAGGTTCGACTGCTTAAGTTATTAAAAAAGTATTGATTAATTTAAAAATAGTGTTAAATTAATTTATTAATTATTCCTGTCTCATCGTATCACGTAGCATGAAGTTTGATTCCCGAATCAAACAAGGTTTTATTCAGGTTTTTTATTTCATTTAAAGTAGCAGTTCAGATTTATGTCCAGTTAATAGCAATAGGTGACAACTCGCAATCTGGCATGGAACTTAAAACATACTAGCAAACTCAAGGTACATAAAGTACATCTCTAGCATTTTCAAATAAAAATAATGACACGATCATTATTTTTATTTTGCTTTTTTGATTAGGTAAGTAAGTTCACTCCAAAAAAAAATTGAGTCTATCCAATACAACTACTCAAATAACTTGTTAACGCATCAAGTAACAAATGATTCTTGGGTCTCGGAGCCCTTACGCTTTTTGCTCAATTAAAGAAATAAAAAGTAGATAAAAGCTGCGTCAAAACTAGAAACAAAATCCATATATGACGATTATTTAAAACCTTTCAATAAAATAGGTCATTGCACTGATGACCTAACACTGCTGTGCTGGGCGTAGAGCCAAAGATACAGAGATTTAGATTCATCCCGAATGGGCACCGTCTGAAATATGGAGCCCAGCCGTTGCCCAAATCGCATCTATTTTTAGAAACTACACAGTAGTCGTAGAATACAAACGTGTAAAATAAAAGTTCTGAAGTAGTACTGAATGCTTAATATTGGCACGATAGCTGTAAATGATGGAAAGGGAAAATCTCTTGATAGTTTTGCATTATTACTATCAAAAGACAGACGATTATACGGACTGCCTGATAGCAATAGGGCAACCGCAGCCCATACCCGTTGCACTCCCGTAATACCAGTGGTATCACTTGCACGTCGTAATATTAAGACTAGTTTTTAAGTCTTTTTTGCGCAGTCATTTTACTGGCTACATTACCGATACCCTTCAAATCGGAACACAATAATATATAAATATTTGGGACATTTTATACAACAGTATCTAATCCCAAAACACGGAGACCTTATACAATGGGTAGTAGATAATGTTAACCCATGAGTGATTTGCGGTTGATTATTTGGCAATGTGGTGGTACCAACCCAGTTGAACTCAGCAGCAGAGCTTTACCACCACAGAAAATTGGAAATGGAGAAAATTATGTCATAAATACCATAGATGATGGTCTTGTTGTTAATAACGGCAAGACTAATAATAATTAATATAATATGCTGATTTGTAAGTTTTAGTGAATATGCGTTTATAACTAACCATATTATTATTATAAATAATATATTAATATAAACTGCTTCTGCTTCTGTGGTAGTCAGAAGCCGAAAATCCTGACAACCACTCTATCCTCAGGATATCATTATTGCCCAGTAATTGAGTTACGGAGGTCTAATATATGGTGGTATAAGACACTTCCAGCCTTCATTTCCATCATAATGTCTTAGATTAGCTTAAAATAAAAAGATAAACTGTGCCAACCGCTTACTGACGACAGTTGGTAAAATAATATTTCATGCCCAGACTGAATTTTAAATAAGTCTGACAAGACTGCTCTTAGTATATAAATATTTTATACCGTTAAGTATGAAGGATATAAATTTCTTTCAAAATCTTCACGTACGATTTTCTTTGAGCGTGTTTCGTTTTAAAGTTAAAATATTTTAAGTGAAAACTGTAATATGAATCAAATTTTAAAATGTATGAAAGACTTTTCAAGTAACACTAACGAGATATGTTTTAGGTGCTTGTCGCTAAATAAACCCACGTTGATCAATAAATAATTTCTTCACATGGTATGAAAATATAGATTTGAAAGCATTACACATACAAAAACAATAACGTAGGTACCTAAAGTCAAAAAATAATATTCCACTAACCCAAAAAAATATTTTGTCGTTTGTTAATTTCAGGGGAAAATAACAAATTTTGTGGAAATTAACCTCGACCTACAAGCACTACTTCAAACAGTAAGAAAAGGGAAACATAATACTATAGGAAAAAATCTCATAAGCCGTTGCAGAAGTTAATCCCGGGAGCAATATTCTTGCAAGTTGAACTTGGTTATAAGCACCACACGTGCTACTGTGTTACTTCAAAGTTACTGGGATGCGGAACGCTACCTAGCTCCCCCCCATTTCTCGACTAGTTTGTTATCCTCCTCTTCTGTGTTCCTTACATTTTTATGGCTTTAACGCAAATTTCTGATACACAATGATATATACCTAAAACTGTATTTTCATTAATACGTTTTTTTGTCAATGTTCACTATCGTCGTATATATTAACTTAATAATCAAAATAAAAACAAAATTATTCAGCTAGGTTGGAATGCAAGATTCAATAGGGCCCTAAATCACATTTGATCAATAAAATATTTTATGAATCCAGGTCAGACCCTTTCGCGTCTCCCTAATTATCGCTACATGAAGCGCATGGTCCTTAAATATGTATACGACTATGGACAGCAATAATTTCCTTTACGATAGCCATAAAAATAGCTATCTCTATGTTTGGCTTTACGTCGACCATACAATAACTTTCTCCTATTTCTTACCGCAGTTAACCTATTTGTCTATAAATCCTAATCCAAGATTTCTGCCAACATGGTAAATCTTCCGAAACTTTTATATTGTGTGCAAATATGAAACTATTTACTGTTTGATATGTGAGGGTTTTATGTAACTTCTGATATTGTTCTTATTCCAATATTTTAGTTGGGTTTTGTAAACAAAATATGCTTTCTATTCCAAATGTACGTTATACACAATATATGGTATTCTAAAGATCATAGGATTTGATGACTATAATTTTATTCTGCTTTAAATACCTACACAAATATAAAAATATATGACAAGAGTTTCTAAATTACTCTTGGTATAGACATGACTTCTAAAGTACTGCCTCAATTAATATTTTGTAAGGGCTTTTCAGGAAAAGTACGTGCTTAAAACCAACAATCTTCAATGCAATCATTCATATTTCCAATAACAATTTGAGAAGAACATTTTGTTTTCTGAAAGTAGGTCCATCCATACTTGTCTTCTCCTGGTTGACTGCCTACATGCCAACTACTGTGTCAACTCATCTCACTACAAATATTTGCTCGACAGTGTAAGGAGACGCCCTAGTTGAACAGTTTGTAAAGGCTTCTACCCTTTCAACATAAATCCACTTTGGAGGCGTCTTTGAAACCCGCCTTTGAAATTATTTTCTTCTCCTTTAAAGCTTTGATCGTAATATCGATAACGGGCTTATTTTACCGAATCCTTTTTAATAATACTTTGTTTTTGTACTAATGGTTCACAATAAGATACCATATTTTATGAATTAAAAATTACTTATGTAGGTATTCATTCATAGTAATGTATTAAGATATATTATGATTGTTGAAAGTAATACTGTTATATTTTTAATAATATATTATCATATAATATTAAATATGACAACGTTTGAGTTTTTAGAAATACTCGTAGTATGGTAACATCCTTTACTTTGAATTCATGTGAGTCGATATTGCTGTATTTGTCATATTTTAAATGTTACTTAGTTACATGGAGTGAAAGGTAATGTTCCGTTTTTGATCTTGATATGGGATTTCATCAAATCACATACATGGACAAAATTTCATATTTATGGTTAAACTTACAGCCGGGTTACTTTAACTACAAGTTGACGTATGTCACATGAATTTTGATATATACTTATTTCATCTAAACCATTATAATATACATTCACCAGTTAAATTTATTATAATTATTCTGTTGTTATATACCTAGATGATATTTTCATTTATTTTGATCGTGACAATTTGTGATCGTAATAAATGTCACACAAACCATCTTTTGGGTCTCGTTATTCATAAAATAAAACTATCGATTTCCTACAAAAAAGTAAACACAGTCTATCACTCATATTTGCCACAACCCTATTGTCAAACAGTACAAATCACACGCAAGCTAGAAAAGGCGGTCTTTCACTATTACACATTGGACATTTATTTTTTTAGTCGTGGGCTTCAATTTTACCGAAATATTCCATTACCAGTGATTAGTAATCAGAGTTAATGGACCGTGTATAGCGCTTCGCTTTATGTCATGTCACGTGCCAGTTATTACGTAAGACAATATTGTATTAAAACCAGAGTGTTTACCTATTAAGATTGACAGTAGATTTATTAAATATTCATGTCATCTAAATAAAATATTGCTAAAGTTGTAATTACAAAGATTTATTTGGAAAATAGTCCCGTTCTCAATAGATTTTTCTACTTTAGAGACTCACAACTAAGGATATGTTATTTTGTAAGGTAGGAAAAACATTTTTAATTCTTTTCTTAATCATACCGTGCCGTAATTTTTGTCTTTTTTATCAGCTGTTTAATCTGATCAGTTTTAATATTATTTATGTATATACTGTAGTAAAAATTTCGAAGCACACAATTTATGTACAAAACCAAACATCCAATTACCCTAAACACACAATCTTCATTCTTACTCTGAAAAATTTTCAAAGCTAAAACAATTCTTCTTTCAACCTTAAAAAACATTTTCGTCATCACTCTTGTGCTAGCGCTATCAAAGCTATAAGCTATCAAATTTTCCCCTCTGAACGCCTTTAAGGGTTCCTTCGAGGAGGAGCAATTTCCTTAAGCTGAATTTCATGAGCAATATACATACTTCACATATCACATTGTTTCTGCTAACGGTTGAACGTGTTAGCTCATTTTCTTTTTAGGGTGCTTATTGATTTTATGGTTGGTTACACTCCGTGTTTAAGGCGAGTTTTGTTCCGTTGAAAACGACTTTCCCTGACTCGATATTTAAAGCTTTAATATTTATTTGAATTTACTAATACGTAGTAAAATGAATTTTGTCACCATCATTGATTTTTTCAATTTTTTTTTGTGAGTGTAGTCAGTAAGGTGCGGTTGGCTTGAAGAAGTATTAGTGAGTTCGTTATCAACCTGAAGTTAGTGGACAAATTTTTTCATATACTACTGTACTTATAAATTTATCTAACTTTACCTAGCCTACACTAGATAAAGATTACGTTTTAGCTTCGATTGATGTGTTATTTTTGACATTTAAAGTCTACACTATTAATAATTAAAGTACCACTTAATCATGTCTAACATTAAATAGAACATCTAAGTCACTAAAATTTGCACAGTTTATATTTTAAGCATTAACATTTCATAATTTACCTGTAAATTGAGAGGTACGCTTAATATGTTGAATATGGCTTTAAACGACTTCAAATTAATGTTTCTAGGATAACAGTTGTAAGGTAAATACTCAATTAACTCTGAACATCTCGATTTGTATTAATGTTTGCTTTCCAGATAGGTAGGTAAGTAACATTTGAGTCGTCTTAATCATTTTTACCTATGTAATTCACCGGTAATACGATAGATGGAACTATATTACTTAAAGATAATTATGATTTTCATCCCAAACTTCAATATCATTACAGCCCTCGAACATGATTTAGGTGGTATTGAAACTATGTAAATAATATTATCATAACTTTCTATAGCACAATGTCGATTTCGCTCTGAGTTGTAACAGCCAAGTGCCACTTAGATAAAATGTGTCATATTACGTCCTACATTACTATTGCAAAGCTGTTATGCTTCAGTGAACATTTTATGACTTATTTAGTCATATTTTATGCCGCATTATACTGGATTGCCTTGAATTGATAATTTATGGTTTGATTGCATACATTTGTGTGTTGTCGTTAATGTTTATTGGAACATTCTCGAGAATTGATGACGGCATGCACATTCTATTACAGTCGTTGCTATTATATTGTTTAATTTCTTTTTAAATTATTTCAAGTATTTTGTATCCTCAAAATGTTAATTCAATATCAAAAAGAATCATCAATCAATCAATTACATTAGTTATCGTCAATTTTAAATGAAATTGAATTAACAAAATAATTTCCAGAAAGAAAAACCCGAATTTTCTAAATTCATCTGTTAATTTCGAACGGCTTAAAAGCAGGCGTAGGTAATCCCCACTTACCAGCTGTTACAGAATCAATAAATTATAATACCCATGTCAAACAGAAGCCATAGACCGAAAAACGCCAGCACAGATTATATTCAGAACGTTCCGATTACACAGCTACGCAACACCTTACCATTAACTTCCAAATAATCCCAAAATCCCCACCCTTTAAGGGAGATAGATAAATAACTTGACGGAGAATCTTTCGCTCGATGTAATTGCCAACAAGAGAACGGTCTCAAGGGCTGGCATACTCTCTTAAATAAATTGTTCTTTTGATGAATACCATAATTATAGCTGTATAGAGTGCCATTTATTTATGTAATAGGTAACGTTTTATTAAAGCGTCGTCGACTATTAATTTTATCATATTTTGTGTTATAAATTGACTTAGAAATCTCTTTTTATTACTGGACTATTTATTGTACCTTAAAGGTTTTGGCACTTCCTAAACATCAATGCCATTAATAGTTTAGTTAGTATTGATAAAAACATTAACTGTGACAGGGCAGTTTTATAATTTAGAACATTCATTTCTGCTCTCTTACAAGTTACTTATAGGTTATACAATACAAATATTTTTCTACAGTATACCAATCATCTTTTAATATTTACATTTATTTACCTTTATCGTTTTACTAGTTCTAAGTAACAAAATTCCTAATTATGACAATTTTGCCGGAATAATGTTTAAAACGCAAACTAATTATTTAGCAAAAGTCATAATAATAATATGGTCCCGTTATTCAGAGAATCACTTCAAACGACAACCCTAGTTTCCTCCTCAGCGACCGCGCTCTACAAACGCAAAGCGTACAGCGAACGTAAGTAATTGGTACCCCAAAATAAGTTCAAAGGAGATTCGCGTCTGTAATTATTGCAATAAAGGTCACGTTTTAACGATTACTACATATTAGAAAGTTACAGTCATGTTCCCTTGTGGTAATCTAATCAACGTATGTGCTGTGTGCGCTGAAACGAAAAGTGTGCGAGGAAGCTTACGTAATTTTCTCGCGCAATATTTGAGAAATTTATCAACTACGCCGTTTTGCGCAGGCTCGATTTATTAACATATTTTTAACGCGATGTAATTTTCTCGTTTATACAGCTAAACTTATAATTATGAAGCGGGAAGGTTTGCTTATCAAAGACGATATGAAAACAAAAGATTTTCGTTTGTTAGTAAATAACGTAATTAAAAGTTTAAACCACCGCATTTTTATCATTAGTGAGTATGTCTGGGCTGTATTCGATGTTTGGGAGAAAAAAAAAATGCTTGTTAGTGATAAATAAAGACATGTTGTCACTTCCTTAGCAAGCTCATCTATAATACTTTTGAAATATAATAGAGTAGGTATAATATTTAGTTCGGTTATACGTTCCGACATAAAAACAACTTTGGTGACGTCACCGATTTCGTATATTTGACTGGTAAGTAATATTTTCTACCCCTTACTAAATTACATGGGAGTGTGACGTAATTAATTAATACTCATTATACTGTACTATATCTGTCTCCGTCTTCAGTTCAACTTAGTACTCAATTTAATTGCCGACGGGAGTGCGGTTATGTAAAAACGGAGTTGTTGCAAAAGGGTGACTCTGCACTTTGCTAGTTTGCTTTCATTCGTTTTACGCAGCGTTTTCGCTGCGTCACACTCGCGTTATCGAACCGTGCGATGTTAGTAACTTGACTAAAATATTACTGGAGTTATGGTCGGAGTTAGGAACTTTATTTACGGGGTTTAAAAGCATTGTAGATTTTAGAATTTAGTTTTGTCTTCGTCAGCATGGCGTATTTAATGGGTGTAAATCCAAAAACAGTAGAATTATTTTTCTGTTATGATTACTCACTCATTTATCTATAAATGGTGATCCGAATCCTTACCTTTTTTACCTTTTTTAGTTTGAATTGTATGGAGTTTCTTTTGTCAAAGTACAGAGGCCAGCACAACAAGCTACCACAATCTGTCAAATTTCTTCGATGGATTTTCAACTTTAAAACAATGTAATAAGGTTCATGTTCAATTGGGAAAATTTGACAGTTTTGGATAGCTTGACCTGCTGGCGTCTGTACAATAAAAAATTAAATAAAGCAATTGACATATTCACATTTATGTGTTCCTGTTCGAAATTGACAGCCCGAACATAAACCATGAATATGATTTTTTTAATAATTTGTAACCCTTATTTTACATAAAGTTTAGCTCTCTGCACTACTTCTCCATATAAACGTAAACTAAGCCAAATCTCACTCACGTTCGTGCGCACAATATTCATAAAAAGGAGTACAACGTTTTTACTTCACGTTTTAATAGATAAATAAATATTCTTGGACAATTTTATACAGCACTATCTAGTCCCAAACTAAGCTGAACTTGTACTATGAGTACTAGACAATTAATATAATACTTATATTTTTATAATACATAGGAAACACACATACAAACACAAACGCTTATGTTCATCACATAAATATTTGTGGTTTGTGAATCGAACCCACGACCTCGTGACCAGCAGTCCGACACGCACACAGACGCCGATGAAGACCACAGCCATCGTCATCAGTCGTCAGATAGATAGAGTAATTATGTGATCTGGATAATACGATGAGTCCACCAAATCATTTTTTTGATAGACTTGAGAAATGTAGCGAAGTTTAAGTATTTTATCTTTGAATATTGCTATAATAACAGTTAAACCATAAAATCAGTGTCAAAACATTCTGTTGAACAACAGACATCAACATCTTTTTAGGTAGTTTGGCTGATTTGAATTAGATAGTTGTATTTAACTGCTTACAATTAATATTAGTGAAATATAACTATATCTGTAGATAACGTTTTGAATAAAATGAGTTTCAGAATTTCGTTCTGAAGGTCACTTTGCTTTGACTTTAATGCAACTTACCACCATGTACCAGGGAACAAGCATCGCCAAGGTGGTTTGAAATACGAATTTCTATTGCCTGTATTCTACATGCTTTGTTTTATTGACGTGCAGTAAAACTTTGTAGATATATGTCATTATTACGTTAGAAAACAAGTTTTTTTTATATATAATAATTAAAATAACTAAAAAACCCGACTGCATAAAAACACTTTAAAAAAACTAAAAAGACTAAAACAAGTCTAGTAGTCCAGACCTATGTAAAGTAATATTGAATAACTACACCATTTAAATGTTTTCATGATCGATAAATACATAAAATGGTAGGTCTGGACTACTAGACTTGATTTAGTCTTTTTAGTTTTTTTTAAAGTGTTTTTATGCAGTCGGGTTTTTTAATTATTTTAATTACGTAACTTGTTTCCGGATTTTTAGTGCAAAACTACGAAAAATCTGCAGACGCTTAATTTAAAACTAAGGTGTGTTATTTACTTGTGCAAGATTTCGCAAACGAAAGATACGGAATGCTCAAAACATATTTTTCAGCCCACGCATTAAAGCGCATAAAATCCGCCATTTTGTTTTTTTTTTAATTTCATGTACCCAGTGACACTCGTGCCACCAAGACAAATCTAATGAGGTATCATTTATCTAAATCGGTTGCAGCGTTGAATAGTTACGAGCGGACATAGGAACGGACATACATACATACATACATACACGTCAAACACATAACCCTCCTCCTTCGGCAGTCGGGTAAAAACTAACCTTCATTTTTAAGTTCAGTCAACAAAATATTGAAAAAGTTTTTAATATAATATGTTCCTCAAAGTTTTTCTACTGTCCGAAGCGTTGATTTACTCCCAGAAAGTTTAATTATGCTAATTTTACTTGTTTATGCTCAGTTACTTGGGGATTAACTTGTAGGAATTACGCCAGAATAAAAGCTTTGACTTACAGCTGTTTCGTTTTCTCAAAGAATATTTACACGGTATTTTTATTAGCAGTAAATATTCTGTTTGTAGGCCTTTTTTATGGTTCAATAATTTTACATTCTAGAATGTGATTAAGTGGGTCAAGCACTTTTTGGGTTGTTTAAAAAAAGTTGTGAAGTAAAGAAAGTGTTTATTTATAATTTTCCGGATTATAAATAAGTTTATAAAAATCATCAAAGTGATATCTGCTAATATTCTATTAGTCAAGGTGCTAGTCGAAATGGCTAGGAGCCACAGTAGGTACTGTGAAATTCGGAGAGTTTTTCTGTACCATGTAGTGTTCTTATTACTTTATTAATGACTTATCTCCCTTAATAAATATCACAGCTCTTAGAGAAAAAAAAACATCGTCAGAAAACAGTAAGTCCTCGAAGAGAAGTTATGCGAATGGTATCCATCAATACGCTCTAGGACCACAGTCGTGTTGAACAGCCCAAAAATTGCATCAAAGTAGAAAATTAAACTATATCAGTGATCAATTTCTGAGGAAATGTCATATTGGAATGAATAGAAAAATAAGAGCATCAATAAAAAACGGATCAAAATCTGAATATGCAAATGACACTCTCTGTTACCAAAACAAAACATCCGGTCGTCGGTTCAAGTGCACACAAATTAGTGCCACGACGCAATCAAAACACATAGAAATAAGTCAAACGCCAATTACCTAAAACAATTTTCCGTAAACAAGAGCGGAATAATTAAGAAGGCTCGCGTTTCGTACCGCACAATGAGTCGGCGTAAACGCTCGCACCCATAATGACACAGACTAATTTATTCATCAAGATGTTATCTTCGCGGTAATGTTAGTTTATAACTATTACGTAATTACGTTTTCGAGGGATTTGGAAGCCGTAGGGTGGGAATCATAATTATAATCGTAAGCTGGTATGTTTTATGACGATGAGCAAGAAATTAATGATCCAATGGTAAGAACACTATTAAAATTGACTTATCTATCTTTCGTAATTTCTTTATACTATGTATTCTTCAGAAACTTTTCACAAGTAATATTTATCTAGTCTCTAAATTGCCTTGTTAGTCTAGAGGTCCTAAGCGTAACTCAGCAGTTACGCTACTCGACCCAACCTATGAAAATTCTCAGTAGCAGCTCGAAGTTGGGAATAATGCCCGTTAAATGGCATTAAGCTCGCCTCCTATTACATGTGATCTAAATATACCGAATTGAAATTGTATTAATTATAAAAAATAATAATTAATACAAATTCAATTCTGTGAGTGTACCCCCTCTGCCTAACACTTTTGGAATACAGGCGTCATGATATGGTATGTTAAGTAAAATTCTCAAAAAGCCTTTATTAAATTGTTCATGACACAGAACCCTACATATTTTTTCCTGTCTAACCGTTTTTATGTCGCTCTATTCCTTTATCAAAAAGGTCAGTCAAGGTGTCAATCATATCATTAACCCTGGGCATTGATTTTCAATAGCGCCACATTACGTTATCATATCGCGTGACTAGCCACCACTTTCATTGAATCCGACATACGTAATGATACGCGCACGCAAACAAAAGGTGATTTGATGTGTAAAAAGTTTTATTTCGCGTGTGTTTATAGGAACGTGTTGGAATAATAATTGTGTGTAGTTTTTCAAATTTTCTATGGCCTAAACCTATCACAACTTGTATCCTACATGGAACGAAATGCCTGCGTGATCGACCCAGACAGAAATGGCGAAACGAGCTCGACTCTTACGAGAGAGATGGGGCTGCTAAAGCAGCGGATAAAGTGCTCCACGACGAAACGTTGTGTTGGCAGTGGGGGGACTTTGACCCTTATACTGCCAACCCAACTATTCCTCTTTCAATACAGGGTCGGCAACGCGCAAGTGATACTCCTGTTGTTGCAAGCGTCTATACGCTACGGTAACCGCTTACCATCAGGAAGGTCGTATGCTTGTTTGCCACCTTAGTAGATTGAAAAAAAAAGTGGCCTGGAAAGAGAGAAGAGAGAACTTTGCCCAAACGTGGGACAAACCGGGCTAGAAAAAAAACATGTAAAGATTTTAAATAAATAATACGTTGGTAGGAGTAGACCTTGGCCAATAAGTCATCAGAGATACCGTGAGAATTGACCACCGGGCTTTAGTGTATAAAGCAGTGATAGCCTAGTCGTATGACCATTGGACTGCCAAGTCGAAGGTCTCGAGTTCGAACCCAAGGCACGCACCTCTGACTTTTCGAATACATGTGCGTATTAATAGTTAATTATCACTCGCTTAAACGGTGAAGGAAAACATCGTGAGGAAACCTGCATACCTTAGTTTTCTCGGCGGTTTGTGAGGTCTGCCAACCCGCACTAGGCCCGCGTGGTGCCTAATCCCCTTCAATACGAGAGGAGACCCGTGCCCAGCAGTGGGACAGTATATGGGTTGATGATGATAATGATGAACTTTAGTTTATATGATTGACATATTGTGTGTAGTGTGATTCTCCTAAACTAGAAAAGCAATGCAAAATACGAACCAGTTATAGTGTAATGAGATCGCAATGTGGATTTTATCGCAGGTATTAAAAAAAGTAGATCGTAGCATTTTGAAATACTTACACAATTTATTTAATCTTATAATCAACGTTCAGTAAAGTCACCTTGATAATCGTATAATGTAATAAGTACTATGCTGTAGACTACTACATAAGCTAGAATTATCTAAAGTAACTTTTAAAGCTCGCATAAAACATTGTTTTACTGTAGTTCACATTGTTTCTAACAAGGTCTTAAAAATCAGTAATAAAATGTCAGGGTTAACATAGGTGATTTAGTGAAATTGGTGAAGCTGCATGTGTCACAATGTGTCTGATATACGCGATATATACACTTTTTGGTACTTTGAGATAAGACTAATATCAATAAAATATAATTTGAAAATTCTAACTTCGTAACCCCATACAATTTTAGTCAATACTTTTAGAGAAAATCGCTTGAGATATTGATGTTCGTGATACACAGTCTTCGTTTTATTTATTTATTATTGTTTTAGCCTATTTTTTTCAACGAATGTGTGTGTCCTCCGACTAGTTATTCGGTTAAATATCAATAGTTGATTTGAAGTGAGCCATTGAAGGTAATAGAGCCAATATATCGGGAAACAAAAAAAAAAGGGAATTTCACTCTTAGTAGTGGTGATAAAACAGTGATAATGTTAAGTCATGTAAAAAGCTTTTTTTTCTCGCGCTCCCTTCCAAATTATTTGACATCTTACAAAAAAAGCAGTATTCGGGCCATTTTGCAACGACCGACCCCTTTTAATGGCATTTTGTAATGCCCCGAATGTTAAATATTTCGCTGAATAAAATAACAGACAAAAGCGTAGAAGTATTTAGCCTGTGTACCAGGAGCGCAGCACTGAGTAGGAAGTCGTAAATACGGTTTTATTTGAAATGTGCTGGAACGCAAGCTTTGTGTGAATGTAATGGTACCCAGGGGTCATGTAGCACGCGTAACTCTAGTACGCCTACATTTTATTCGTGACCGGACCAGGGTTGTATAGGTCTCATATAAACTTATTACGTCTTGTGTATTTAAATTTCTATTGTACGTGTTTGTTTGTTGTTTTAATTAGGTTGAAATTACATGATCTAGGCATAAGATTATTTGAAACTCAATAAACAGTTTCAACAAAGAATTAAATTCAACAATATTTAAATATAATCTGCCTCATTAGCCATTGTGGTCGTAAGGGCGTCTGCTATGCTTCAAGTTTTCGGTTCGATTCTCTGGTCGAGCAGTGCTAGTGGGCTTTTCAATGAAATTCTCAGTAGCAGCTCGGAGTTTGGATTTGTGCCCGATAAATGGCAATCGTCTCGCTTCCTATTACATGGGATCTGAACAACAAACTGTGGATATTCCGTACCAATATGACCTTCAAATCTTCAAGAAATAGCGTACTCCCTTTTACCGGCAACAAGCTTGTGACTCCTCTGGTGTTGCGGGTGTCCATGGGCGGCGGTAATCGCTTACCATCAGGCGAACCATCAGTTCGTTTACCCCTTATCCCATAAAAAAATGTAGGTACATTAATACATCTCTGCCTAACCCTATATTCCCAGAAGGGAATATAGGCCTAATGGTGTACCATCAGGTGCATTTTTGTAGATTTTATTTTATACAATGTATAGTATAAAATAAAATCTACAAAAATGCACCGAACATTAGCAAAGAATTTTTGTCAGCATGGCGGACTTTAAAATTCCTTCACCATTATCAACCAGACTAATTTTCATAAAAATGCTTAGCAAATTCCTTACTTACTTGTCTAAGCAAGTAGTTTATGAATACATACATATCCGTCAGTCGACACATCCGTCCTACTTGAATATATGATGGGCCAACAAACGCTCGTTACCATACCCAACAAAAATGGGACAACTCTATCTGATAAAGTGGACATTAATATATTACATGAATCGTTGTTTTTTTGGCATTGTTAATCATGTGAGACGCGATACAATTCCAGTTCCGTAATTTAACGTCATCCAACGGTGCGAATACCTGTTCGATTTTCCAATTTGCTTTCTTTATTAGAATTCTGGGGGCGTTCGAAAACGGCAGGCAGTTTGTCCGCGGTCACCGCGCCTGGCAATTTCACCTTCGTTTTTGTTCGTATTTTCTTTTAATTCACAAAATAGCGGTTTGTACCAATAAATCTTCTGTTTTGTGAGCACAAATGCTGCCTTCGTACGTCGAATGCTTTTTATAAAAGAGCTAGTCTCAAAAGAAGGTTTTTATATAAGAAGAACGGGTGATAAATGTTGGGACCTACATTGTTGGTACTGGAAAACTTATTAGCACTAACTGTCTAAGCGTTGTGGACCAAGGGGTGGTTCCCATGTGTATTGTTAGGAAATATTTATTGTTCAGTGTCCGTGTTCCAAAACTCCAATGTTCAGAGGCGTGTCATCTTACTTTGGCAAGTTCAAACCGGTAATAGACTCCGTGCCTTGGGATTTGATCAGTTTGTTAAGATGCGCCTTAACAACTTTATCTGTCCTCTGTTTGTATAGCTGTAACAAATTGACTAGAACTGTTAACTTACTTCCATCCTTCTTTGTCAGCAAAGTTTCATCAAAAGCATTTAAATTTGATTCAATTCTTTGCATTAAGATCTCAATGGATTGCCAAAGCTTTAAGGTTAGCGTTCTGCAAACGCATTCTGCGCAGCCTAGACTAATTTTGGTGTTATTTACCTTATGATATAATGATATATATTGGACTTGTGGAATAAGATCCAAAATGCCCGTCTCGATCAGCGCGCAGCCACGGCCGTGCCGAATATCACGAAGCTGATGGCCGTGACATATAGAGCAAGCGAAGGAAAGTACGGTTTTTAGTCGGTACAAGTACTGACTTACACCCATAATTCGTCGGTATGTTTAGGTCCCATGTAATAGAGGGTGAGCCCATTGTTATTAAAATTAACCGGGAACAACTCTAAACTTTGAGGTGCTACTGAGATATTTTTTTATACTACTAAGGTGGCAAACAAGCCTACGATCCACCTGATGGTAAGCGGTTACCGTAGCCTATAGACGCTTCCAACACCAGTAGTACCTATCACTTGCGTATTGCCGATCCTGTTAATTGAAAGAGGAATAGTTGGGTTGGCAGTAAAAGGGTCAAAGTCCCCCCACTGCCAACACAACGTTTCCTCGTGGAGCACTGGCAACCTTGCTCACCGTTGGAAACACAACACAACTCAATGCAGTGTTACTTCACTTAGATTTTCTGCAAAACGCGGGGCACAGCTAGTACAACAATAATGCTTGAATAACCACCTCATTAGCATAGTGGTAGCAAGCACAACCGTTTCAGTAAAACGCTTGATTACTAAACGCTTCACAAACTACACCCACTGCCGTACCTCTCTCAAATGTAAAAACCCAATAACACTTGGCTTGACTTGTCAATCGAACCCAAGACCTCAAGCATAACAGTCGCGCTTACGTTTACTGGGCTAATGAGGCAATAATAAGAATCTTACCTTAATATTACAACGAAAAGTAGGTATTTTTCGTCATTGCAAGTACAAGCACAGAATTATTTTTGAAGAAACCCCTAAGGCTATACGAATTACATTAAAGAAAAAAGAAAAATAGGTACTTCGTCGCTACTTCTTGTATCATTACGATTACGCCGAATACTGATTTTATCAAATAAGACTTTCTAGAAAAAATGCTAAGGCTAAAAATACAAATGTTTTATTCTTAGCTTCAATAATATTTTATGAAGTACATTTAATAATACTTATGTTATAGTTCAGCAAAGGTTATGTTTTTATTTTTTTTCGTCTAGAATTTTCGAACTTCAGCAGTAGAAAAGCTTATTATTTCAATTAATAGAAAACTAGGCAGTTTTTTCAGCCTAAAACCTTTAATATATTAGTAAGTTTAAAGATTTGAGTTTTCTTATCCTCTATTGGTAATACGTGTATATATGTGTGTTATCATCAGGACTGTATTCCACAGAAGAGGGTGAGTTAAATTGTACAGAGGCTAGCACATCAAGCTACCCCAATCTGTCAAATTTCTTTGATATTTTCAACTTTAATGCAAAGTGATAAGGTTCATTTTCAATTGAGAATATTTGACAGTTTTGGATAGCTTGCTGGAATTACTTGCTTAATGGAATATAAGTCTAGTGCCACATTAGTCTAGCGATTGTAAGTGCGACTGCTACGCTAGAGCTACTCCCAGTTCGAACAGTGTTATTGGGTTTTTCTATAAAATTCTCAGTAGTCTAAGTTTGTATATTCAGGGGTGTCAAAATGCAGTCAAATAGTCACAAAAAAATAGTAGTGACAACCGGAATGGCGGTTCAGAGTGACGTCCTTCGTTCGATTTTCAGATGATTAGTGTCATTAAGTATCCTGTTACGAATTTATCTGTAGTAGCCTGATGTTTCGATTTGTACCTGGTTGAAGATCTTGAGTTCTTTCGTTTTTCTTATGAATTTGTATTTCATAATTATTTCATTACCTTGTTTTATGGAAATGAAATAAATATGACATTAAAATCTCTGCTACTAGTATTCTTAACAAAACTGGGTAACTTAATATTAGTATTAAGTAGTCGAACCCCGGTAAATGTTGGGTTAAGGATGCTATAAGAATATTATGAAAGGAAGATAACACTGAAATTATCATTATCCTGCTTCAGGCTATTGCGTTTTAAGACATTCAAAGGATTATTAAATTTAATAACATTAACATAATAATACGTCGGAATAATGCTATTGTCTGCTTATGTATGTCCATTGTTTGCCAGTTTATTTAAGGTATCAAATACAATTCAGGGAACTGTCTACAATTAATCATCAGCCATAAGAGCTTCACTACTGAACACAGGCCTCCCCCATAGACTTCCACAAGTGGTTGTTATACTCTGCCTGCATCCTACAACTCCTAGCGACCTTTATTAGATTGTCAGTCCATCTCGCTGGAGGTGTAGGAGCAAGACAGAAAGACGGAAAGCCTCAAGTGGAGACTCGAGAACCTTTGTGCCCCACCCATTGCCACTTTAGCTTGCTGAGTTTTTTTTTATTTGTTGACGTCGACAAACAAGCAGACGAGCCACCTGATAGTAAGTGGTCATCGTCACCCATGGACATCTGCAACACCGGAGGAGTTGCTGATGCATTACCGGCCTTTAAGGAACCTGTATACACGCCATTTCAAGAACCCCATATCATAGCATACAGGAAAAACCTCAGCAGGGAGACCGTTCCACATCTTGCAGGTGCGCGGGATAAAACTGAGTGACCTTGAAAGTCTTATGACACCACATAAAGAGCGACCGTGTCTCTTGCAATGTCATCATTGGTAATACAAACTGGTAAAAGACTTTGGACGTAGTGTTGACGAAAAGACGTTTCGCGAACACTGTCCAGCCAATTCGTATACATACAAATACCAGCTATTACTGAGACTTGTCTAATGGAGCCCAACAACATCGCTTCACCTGGAAATTGAACCCAGGACTCATACGGATAGCTCAATGAGGCAGTTAATTTTAAGGTACAGCTACAGCTATTTCGATATAGGGGTAATTTGCTGGTCCATCGCCTATGGGTCTCGTTAACTTCCTCATTCAGGGGAATGAGGTAAAAGTGAGGGACTTTTATAACCTGCGGGCGTGAACCCTATTTGTTATCTTTCGCAACATAACTGTCACGTTTGTAAGTCCCCTGGGCGTAGGCAGAAACGTATAGTCTACTAAAATTAATAAAAGGGATCAAGTTATGTTTTACATAACATACCATAACGCCTGTATTCACTGAAGGGTTAGGCAGAGGGGTACTAATGTACACCAACATTTCACCGGTATGTTTAGGTCCCATGTAATAGGGGGCGAGCCTATTGCCATTAAGTTATATTTTATTCGAGTTTAATATTTACTTTACGGTGGATTTCGATTTTATTGAACCGCAGCTCATTATATAATTGCTGGTGGTCTTAAGTGGGAGAGCTACGCTTGAAGCCTTGGGTTTGATTCCCAAGTCGAGCAGTGTTATCGAGTTTTCCCATCAAATTCTCAGTAGCATCTCGTTTGGATTTGTGCCTGGTTAATGGTAATAGGTTCGCCTTCTATTAAATTGAAACTAAACATACCGGTGACCTGTGGATGTAGATTTGGTACACCTCTACCTGCCTGTTATGTTATGTTTGTGTACTATATAACATCGAAAAATATTACTATCAGTCAGGTGTCATGTTTATCAACATCCATATCAGTTTTCAGTCCGAAAGCTTGTAAAACTACAGCCATAACAATTCATATAAATGAACACTGTCGCCGCAGTAAGAAAATCATTATACTTAACCATTTCCTAACTTAAATAAAAAGCAGTACCAATTAACTAAAAACTTGGCACTAGCACTTCAAATATTGTTTTTAGTAATACCACCAACCAACGTCTGACGTCATATCAGTGCACTACAGTTACAAAGAGCATCTCTTGCTAATAATTCGGACAATTGGCATGCAGCCATAGGTCGCTCGCTTTCAATACCGCAAACATATTGTGTACATTCTCCAACTAGGTCCTGTATTCCTGGTACACGTTTCGTTTCCAGATTTCGTATGCAGATAGTCTAAGGGTAATCTTAGAGGAAATTTGATTGTATGTATAAATGTATAAGTTGGCTTGGAATTATGCATTGTTTTCTTTGGAAACAAAATGGATTATTTTGCGTCTTGTTATCTAATAAAAAAGGTATTTTGAAAATGTTTCGAATAATTAAAAAATGATAAATGATAATATGATTTTAATAGTGATATACCGATATAGTTTTGAGAATGTTGCGAAAGTGAATGAAAAACTATTACAAAAAGCGATTTATCTAAGGCAAATGACAAAAGCACGCCTTATAAATACCGATATTCAGCGACGTTATTAACGAAGTCACTCGTTCAAAATGGCGACTATGTATTCATTATGTAAGATTTGGACGATGCATCTATCACACAACAGAATGCATGAATCGTAGCAATTCTGTCTTTTCAGCCTATGAGCAAAGGTTACTAGTTAAGCTCAACAATGATTGACGTCACAAGAAACTTCATTTATATGTATATACATTTAATATTCACAGTTGCCGATGGACGATAAGGAATATGAAACGCTTTGAATAATAAAATGAGTAGAGTATTCAAAGATTTTGTGCACCGAATTCAATATTTTTGTAAAACAAGTAAATATTTCATACTTAGTTCAATTTAGTTTCATTTTTCTTAGACCTTTGTTGGTTTTCGGAAAAACAATCAGATTACTGAAATAGCTGCTAGTGTTGTATACGTAACAATTTATACGACTCGAAATCAACACCATTTGTAATAAAAGATTGGAAGGTCCACACTCAAAAGTAATGCGGCTATTTTCTAGCAAACACGAAAAGGGAAAAGGAAAAAGAAAATTGAAACTTTACCCTACGAATTTGGCCAACGAAATTATAGACGTTTTATAAATACAGTATTGTGTTTTTAGTATAAAATTACGCTCCTTCTGAGAATAAGATTTTCACTAAGAATTCTATTCCAATACCAACATACAGTTATAAAGCGATAACAGATAATTACGAAAACGAATTATAGTCTCTTTTATAATTGTGAAAACTGTCTAATGAGTGATCTGACCATCTCACCGTCTGACCATGGTAACCCATGATCTATCCAATTATCATCGTCAATATCGGTCTCAAATATTATAAATCTAAATAAATATATAAAATTATGTAATAAAATCGAAATATAATTTATAAATACCATTTACTGATTAATCAAACCTCTATGGTTTAAAGGTGGAAATGACAATAATAAACAAATGAAGCCAAAGCCAATAAAAGTTTTGTTTAATTATAATTATTTTTACATGTTTCCTATTTTAAAGTGTTGAAGATTGAATTTATGCTCCATGCATTTGTAATCAAATAATTATGGGAATTTTCTATAGAATTGATGAAAATTCAACGAAGGCATCAAGGAGAACAGCTAGTGTTTCCAAAAAAATTTGAACCTCAACATTTTTCGAAATCATTTAAAAAGACGATAATTACGAAGCTAATTATAAAGGCTCGAGGCTATATGAAACCGTGCAAAGGTTTCGTTTCACAGCGGCCTTTGCCTAAAGGTCTGAGCAGAATTATACGGTTGTACCAACGAAACAGTTGACCTAGATTCTTATCGTTTGTTTATAGTAATACGTTGCGAATCTAAATGAAACATTTTCATAAGAAAAGCCGGATTTAGACTTACGTTTTGGCTGTATTTTATTTGTTACTGTAGTTTACGTGCTAAGCGTTTTCTTGTAGTTTCAGCAATGATATATACTTTGTTGGTCTTGTTTTTAGAACAACTCCATTAGCTATAAGATCTGAGACAAGCAACCAGAAAAATACCGAAGGAATAAAGCTCGGTGTATACCGATCTTATTTCCCTGTAATATTACAGGGAAATAATTGGAACCCGTCACTAAGTAATTTTTTTAAATGTCAAGTTTTGAAATTATACTTCTCTGCACTTCATATTATATTGCGGATGATTTGAATAGTATATTTAATTTTGATAACTTGAGCAGTACTGCCTCATTAGTCGCTCATTAGTAGTCCTAAGCGCGACTAGCAGAGGTTCTAGGTTTTATTCCCAAGTCAAGCAAAATATTATTGGGATTTCTATGAAATTCTCACTAGGAGCTTGGAGTTTGGCTAGACCGATTGTATACGACACCGATGCAACTTCATATCAGTTGAGTATTTTCAAAATTTTATAAAGTAGATTAGAAAATTAAACATTTATTCATATAATACTTTTTTAACATCGACTTTGTATGTAGAAGAATGTCCCGATTATCCAAAAAAGTAAAAAATTGCGATTCAAATAAACATTCGCTTTAAAAAGTCATAACATTCTGAAAAGATAAACGGATGGGTCGTTATCGCGACCATTATGGAATATCATTTGCATTTCTGTATTAATTCAAATTGTCTCGCTGTAAATTCATTTTACGTTCTTTTGATAATTTGCGAAATTTGCAAAATTACTTACATTTTGCATAATGATCATTAATATAAAAAAATCAATGCTGATAATAATATATAGAAAATTGAAAAAAAAAAAGAAATTGAGTTGCTATTATTTTTTAATTACTGTTTTTAAACATGGGAATGTAGAATTATAGGAAGTGTAATTATGACAACATAATGAGGTTGTTATTATTCTGAGGAAGACATTATAAATAAAAACAAAATAATTGAATTATATATTTTAAATAATATAACTTTTTACGGATTTTATAGCGTTATACTAAATTGATGTTATTAATCCTAATAATTCAAAATCAACAAAATAATTGTTAAGCACTGAAAATAAATTTTACACAGAATCTTATTTATGACATAAAATTCTAAAAGCACGTATCTTATTTCGTAGTAATACTTCTAGCAATCTCGTGCAATGATAAGCACAAGATTGCTAGCTATGTAGCCGTATTATTACGGGCCGTCTTGCACAAACAACCGTTTCTAATAAACTCTAGTGTTTGTACGACGACGTTAGATTGGTATTTTATCACACAGTATAATTTTATTGTTTCAATTTTATGACTAGGTGCAGATTTTATACGATACCGATGCAGTTTCTCGTTGTTTGTTGATGTTTTGAGGAATTTTATTAAACTGTGATCACCATCCATTTTTGATTGCAGCTCTGAATCTAGATAAAGCAAAATGGTATCTATCGTATATTTTAATATGACCCGCATCTAATTATGTTCTTCTATTCGGTTTTATATATAGGTATTTCCTTCCTAATAATATTTATTTTGCAAAAAATAAAACGACATTCAAATAAAAGTACCATTATCGGGATTTTCCATTTTAGGACTCATTTCTCCTTAAGTTCGAAATCAAATGTAATTATTTTAATCTTGCCTTTTTTGTAACAGTGAAGTACCTATACTGGTTTTATTCATTCAGTGCAAGGTGCAAGGTATAATATGTATAATATATATATAATACTTTATATTTTAAGTACTTCTTAAAAACCTTATTTTCAAGTACCAAAAATAGTAAACTAAGTTATACTTTTATTTCATTTAAACAAAAAATAACCCACATGCACTGCCTAAAACACGGTAAGGTCATGCATAGTCATAATCTGTTAAAGTAATTTACTTCGTTTACACTAAAAGCTTTAGTATATGTAGTATAAATGCAAGTAAAAAATAGGGTTATCGCTAGAGTAATACACTAAAGTAGTAATAGATGGCAGCACTTGTACATTGTATGTTCAACACAATGTGCATGGATGCGTCAAGATGCCAATTATGTACTCATCATGTAGAACGTTATTTAAGTTAACATCATTACTTGCTTTCAGTGTTCATTTCAAAGCCACCACGACCATTTCGGTTGCTATACGAACACCTATGACAATTGTTAGTGTGTGGTAGTTATAAGCTTCTAAAATCTGTCACAACCAGTTTATGCTTTTCTACAGAAATTGAATTGCGGAGGTCTAATGTCAGTCGTTTCATGTAAATCTCAAATTCAGCCTCATCAGGTTAGATTGGAAGCCAACCACAACATAGGAACATACACAACAAAAGTTTATCTAAACTTCTAAAGTGACTTTAGCGCTTTGCAATACGGCCTTTTAGGGGTCATTATTTTAAGTTTGTTTAATATTTTATTCTGATCTTTCTATAGTGATTGTCGACCAATGTTTGTATTTTTTACAGTTAAAAAAATCCATGATTACGAGAGCTCAAGAAATATTAGACAAGTGATTTATATTCTTAAATACCTACATACAATTAATCGTAGTTTCTAATAGTTCTCTGTCAACACCTATAAAATATATAAATAAAATAAATAAATAAATATCTCTGGACTGCCTCATTAGTCTAGTGGTCCTAAGCGTGACTGCTCGCTAGAGGTCTTGGGTTTGATCCCCAGGTCGAGCAAAGTGTTATTGGGTTCTTCTATGAAATTTTCAGTAGCAGCTCGGAGTCCGGATTTGTGCCCGATTAATTGCAATAGGCTCGCCCCCTAATATATGGGACCTAAACATACCGGCGAAATGTGAGTGTACATTAGTACACCTCTGCCTAACCCTTACGGGAATACAGGCGTGATGGTATGTATGCAAATAAATAAATATATAGATAGGCAGTTTTAATTTTTATTCAGCAAAATAGACTGTTGTTATGCCTGACCTTTTTAATGACATTGGTAATAGTCCCATGCACTGGTGCTCAGGTGCTATCCACATTAATTAATGAGGAGTAACAACGACATTTTTAACGACGGAGGGACCAACACCGCTAAGAGGATTGAAATAATTAATTCGCTTATACATCTTCCTTATATTAATTTACAGGTTAAAAATGGCCGAATTAGCTGAATCACAAACGACCATTGGACAGTGGCCATTTTAGGCTCTCTGTTTATAAATAATTAGCTTTTGCCTCTGGTTTCATTGCAAGAAATAGACTACCTTTCGTCTTAAAATATCCTTTGCTTTTGTAACAGGTTATCTTTACCTGAGACATTTTCCAAAGTCTAAACTATTTCTGTACCAAATTACATCAAAACCGGTTCAGTCTCAGTTCTCTCAGTCTAGACATAAAAGTGTAATAGACAGACAGAGTTACTTTCACACTTATAATATTTTAGTAGGTAAAGAAAATTACTTTTTAATTTAATTATTAATACTTATACGAGTATCAATGGTAATGGGCTCACCACGAATAGTGTGTTTTTTTGGTACAGACGCCAGCAGGTCAAGCTATCCAAAACTGACAAAATTTTCTCAATTGAATATGAACGTTAAGTAGAAAATCAATCAAAGAAATTTAACCGTTTCTACCACAAACGGTTAAATTTCTTTGATTGATTTTCAACTGATGATTGATGTGCTGGCCTGTGTACCTAAACGAAGTGCTTTTAATTACAAAAATGTATCACGTGGAACATATTCTATTATTTTGACTAATTATAGTCTATACCTCTGTCAATGCACTACACAATAATTTCAGCCAATCAAACAAAACAAATAACCGAACTAAAATCATAATTGAAAGCAAATAAACGAGGCCGCAGTTATTATAATCACAACAATGATTTGTTGGCGAAATATAAAACAGTAAAAACACAATCACCTAATTGATACCGTTCCATATTCATGTTGAATAAATAACCAATGTACCATGTTATTTTTACACAAAATCAATACGTTCCCGGACCAACCAGGGCCCTGTAAATTATTCCAACTTGAAAACTGATCGATTCGGGCCGTGAAGACGGATTCTGATCAGAATCAACTGGTCTTAATCAAAGAGGATTAACTTGCCGACGATGAAAGAACAAAATGTCCGAGAAATTGAGACACGTTTCTTTTCTTTTTCTTTATTGTCTCTTTGGTGAGCAAATGTATTTTTTATTTTTATCTAAAAAGATGTTTTGGTGATAAAATCTGAATAAACAGCTGTTGAAGTTACGTTAATTATAAGCAATTCATAAAGGTTTTCATGAGAATATATTTGTATAAGTGTATTGGTATGTCCTTTATATTATATACCTACATAATGTTATTAATGTAATATATTTGTATGAGTATCATGAAAAACAGAGAAGAATACCATATTCTCTAAAAACAGTGCAAGAACTTACAATATTTAGGATTACATACATATATAAATTAAATAGTTTTCTATTGCATACAATCATGCCGAATATGTAGACTTAAAATTAATGCCAAACGTAATGTATATTTTAATTTTCACAACCGTCAGTTAAAACATTGCATGCATATAATACGGAACACCCAAGCGGCAGTAAACCTCTTAAAGTAATTCTCTATAATAACTACATATTGCAATCCCAAAAATATGATGGCATAGAAAATTTTAATTAAAATTTCGTTTGTTTTCCGGTCGATTTTTTATTATAATTAGTTGTCGCCGTTTATTTATTTAGGATCTCCAACTGATACAAACAGTGGAATTAAATGGTTTCTATTACACAGTTGAATCTAAATACTTTTCTTTTTTCATAACGCCACGAGTCACACAGGTAAAAAGAATAGCCAATCAGAAAGTTGGTAGCAAGGCTAGCTGCCCAGAGTTTATAAAAGAATAATTTATATATTTTGAAATAAAACTACTTTTTACGGATTTTATCGCGTTATATTGATATTATTAATCCCGACGTTTCATAATCTTTATAGCGTGCATGGTCACGGGTAGACTGTCAGTCTTAATAATAATAATAATAATCATTTATTGAAACACTTCAAGTACAATATTAAAACAAGTAACAATTTCACTTAAAGCTAATTTACTTAGTAACTATTACTGTACCCCTGTACCCCACACTAGGATTCCCTGTGTCGTGGGGTACAGTCTCTTCCCGTTTCATGAGAATGCATTTGTTTTTGTTACAAGCAATGCTTTTGTTACAATAGTAGTATAATTATGTTACAATTAAATAAGTGGTGTCTAGCAATAGCAATCTGTATGAACTTGTGTCTGTATAATGTGTGGGTGCGAGTGTTCATGAGTGTGTGTATGTGTGCGTGTGTGTATGTGTGTGTGTGTATTCGTGTGCCTGTGGGTAGGTGTATGTTCGTGCGTGCGATGAGCGTCTTATTTCTGTCAGTTTTATTTCAATGTATAATATTCGCGTAAATGTCAGAAATCTATAATTTATATATTATCATCATTTATGGATTTCTTTTTAAGGTATCTCATTATTTTATCTATATTTTTAAAGGCTCACCAACAATTGATTACACTAATACAAACACCATTATTATACATCCAATAAACTTATGACCTAGTGTGTTATATTATAGGTAAACACAACATGCATTATAACATTTTTAAGAGATACTAAAGTTAAGAACTACTTAAATGAATTAACAATAAAAAAAATCTTTACTTCCCTACTATTATTATAAATGTGAAAGTAACTCTATCAGTCGGTCTGTTTTACGCTTAAGCCAGTGATCCGATTTTGATGAAATTTGGTGCAAAGATAGATTAGACTTTTGAGAAGGACATAAGCTACTTTTGTCTCAAAAAACAACAGCAACCGCTAGTATTTCAATAAATATCTAATTGTGATATATACTTAATACCTTCTAGAACTCCAACAAATGAACAGGATACCCAGGTTAAGCAGTTTTATTGAGGCTTTCTATAAAATTCTCCAGGAGATGGTATTTATGTCTGGTTAGAGTGATAACGCTTGGTCTCACTACATGGTGACTAAATCATACCGGCTTACATCATACCTGCCTAATCCTTTGGGGAATACAGGCATGATGGTATATTATGTTTAGAAATTAGAATCTACTCAACACCTTTAAACTTTCTCGTAAGTATACGGTTATTCCAAGAACAATCTGTCTGAACTGTCGGTTGGAGTAAGGAGTTTCCATAAACTGCTTACCATGCTTAATTATATGACGTTAATTCAATTTACAAGCATCTCCAATTTAGTGGTCCCTTCCGTGGCCCCTTAGTTATGCCTACCCACCAATTACGAATGGTTGAAGATAAACAATGAAACAGGTTATGAGAATTCCGAAGCCAGGCCTTTTCATAATGAACTCCGTTCCGTTATAAAAATACGAAGCACGGAAATTTCATTCCACTGTTAAAAATCTATGACGTCATTAGCGAAATATCACGGAAACTAATTACGCCTAATTAGAAGTTTCCCCGGAAGTCTAAGTCTACAGTCATTTCAATATTCTGTGACATGGTTTGAAAAATCAATACAACTATTCTTTAGGTACATAGACAGATGTAGTCTCTTCCACAAAGATGCCTTAAGATTAGTGTTAACTTAATCTGGCACTTTTATGGAAGAGAATTACCTAAATTATTTTAAAGTACATAGGTAAAAATAATTATAAGTGGCCGAAATTTTCTAAAAACGTGTTCAAAGAGGCCAGCACATCAAGCTACCTTTTTGACAGATTCGTCAAATTTCTTTGATAGATTTTCAACTTTAATATAAAACGATAAGGTTCATATTGATTTCTGACTTTTACGCGAATATTATACATTGAAATAAAACTACTTTTTACGGATTTAATATCGTTATAATTATAAATCCGTAAAAAGTAGTTTTATTTCAATAAGGTTCATTTTCAATTGGGAAAACTTGACAGTTTTGGATAGCTTGACCTGCTGGCGTTTGTACAACATCCTCATCGACCCGAATCATCATCCCTACTTCGTTCGCTGGGTTCACTGGTTGCATTCTAACAAGATGCGGCCCAACATCAGTAGGTACTCTACACGAATTAACTGCCATCAGACCTCCGCCATCAGACACATCTTCTGTACTATACTGTTAATCTAATAGCAAACTGGTTGTCAGGTTTTTCAGCCTTTCAACTCTAAAGACTGTCATAGGTGTTTTATAAAAACTGGGACCGACGGAATAACGTGATCTCATAGGCACGGAGAAGTCTAGATGTTTTAAAAAGGACACATTAAAAATTGATCTTTGAAGTCTACTGATCAGCATAATTATTACTTAGCTATAAGCCTCTCAATCTTGGACTAAGATACTCAAAACACAGCCTGCTTGTGATTTTCCATTTTCACTGATTTGTGATTTTCAATCACAGAAACCAAATTATAACTATTTTCTTGAAGAAGCTTCATAACTTCAATACAATACAGATTAATTAATAAAATTATAATTGAATTTAGTAATATGATTTGTGACCAGTTATTGGCAAAAGGCTCCTCTCGTACACCTCTGCCTAACCCTTCGGGGAATGCAAGTATACATGAATACACTGTTTATTTGTGTTTCAATTATAATTCGAACTATACCTGTTTAATGATAAGCAAAAAATATTAATTCTGTAAGTACCGATGCGTGATATGATATACATGCGTTGATATTTAGTAATAAAACTAAATAATAAACAACTGATTGTAAGATACTCCACAAACAACTATAACCTTTATGTATTATTAGTTAGCGCGTAAATTGTAACGTAGAAGCGAAAGTGTCTAAGCGCGGACCCACCCTTTTCCTTTCACGGCAAAGGTTTTATATGATAGGGTCGAGATTGCCACTCCCATATCATAGTTATACTCAGTTTATCAAAGTTGATTTGTTAAAATGTTGTTAATTAGCTTGGTATGCACTACCGACTTAATTTGTGCATTTTAGAATAAAAATTTTTTATTATAACAAAGCTACGGTTATACGAATTTGTTTGGGTTAAGTATAGAATTAAAATTATAATTGTTGTATTTTTAAATCTCGTAATTTTGTTATTTCAATGTGAAACATTTTAATTTCAAGAAAAGGTCAAAGTTCATATTTCCAAATTGTCTCCAAAAATACCTTCGTTTGCATTTTTGCTTGGCTGGATTATTTTTTAATAACAAATGTAAAATATTATATTAAAAGGTCAAATTTCAAGTGCTGAAATAAAAAAATATTTTATTTATTAAAACTTTATATTGCTCATAAAATAAAGCGGCTTATACTTATTTTAATTTTGGTATTGCAGAATGTAGAATGTCTCTCGTTATTTTCAGCGATACTCGAATATACGACGCATTATAAGAACTATTTTTGGATTGCAATTAACTGAACACATTGATTAACTGCTGCGACCTTTAAACCAAGTAGGTTGTCGCCACCTCTTGTCACTATACGGCACTTCATTTTCTAACCATGCCGTGACATCATTTTGTCGTCACATGATGTCTTATCCAGCTATAGTATCGGCACGAGATCAGCGACGACAAAATTATTTCGTAACGCGTATGTTAGACAATAGTTAGCTTGCCCAGAGTGACTCCGTCCATTAAAGCTTTTTTATACCTATCTTTTTACACCTTCACGGGGAAAAAGCTGTCATTGTTTTATTATTATGTGCATGGAAGAGTATGTTTCTGTTATATAATATTTAAACATCACACTGTACATAACTTGAGTTTTTAAAATCTCCACAAACTTAATACTGAAAGGCAGTCTTTAGTATAAGATTAGGTTCTTTTTGTATTGTGATAAATTATAAATTATGTAAATTTACTGAGTGAAAATAAAGAGAAAAGTGCCCATTATCTTTTTTAAGAGCTTTTTTTTGTAGCTATAAATTCATTCATTCCGATACAGCTGTAAGTGTTTATCAGTTAATGATGTCGAATGCGGCAATTAATAACCCTGAAAAAAAGCGCTCATTAACTTGACATACAAAATAAAAAATACAATTTGGAGAGGCATTTCGAATTTATTTGAACCGTTGATTGGCTTTAGTAATTAAGAAATTATTATGTTGTATTATAAACGGTTATTCGTTCCATATTTTATAGGTAGAGCCTGAATAATAAATGAGAGCCGTACTACCATTACCGTATAATAAAAACAGAAAAATTACATTTTAATTTACCTTCGGCGTCGTACAAATGATATAGTGTGGTCGAAAATTATTATTCATAGCGCACGATCGTCACTGCAAGCATTTCATGTATGTCGAACACCACACTTCAATGAAAACTCATTGAATTTCATCGCGAACTGTTCTCATTACTCGTTAAAATCGTTCAATATAAAAACGCTTATAAGCATTGCCGTCCTGAGTGAAACATGATTAATTAAGGTTGAAAATCGTTAATTCAGACTGAGCATGTGGCTCAATAGTACCAATCCTGTTACTATGCTAATTTTATTGTATAAAACACCACTACTTACCGACGGTACGTGTGCTATGCAACCACATGAACTCGCACCCAACTCACTTACTTAGTCGCACGCAAGCACTTAATCACAAGTCACAAACATTTGTTCACAATCATCGATATGGTCATTTCCACGCATGTGCTGACACTGAAACACGTCACAGGCACTATACAGGGTCACCAGTTCTGTTATTTCGGGGTGCGACGCGTACAGGCGGTCGCTCGGTCGTCGCAGCCTCTACTGGCTGGGGCGACGCTACCGCGCGTGCCTAGCCCCTCAACCCTCACCCCTCCCCGTTTACCTCGCAGTACAGGCAAATAGAAATAAAGTATGCGCTGTAAGGACAGTACGTGGAAGAAAAAACGGATCTAGATGCCTGCAGGCGAGTAAGATTTCAAAGACTCGTTGGAGCTCCACTGATTTCCTATAATTGTACGAGTTCGATATTTAAAATAATAATGATCGCGTTCATATTATTTCTCGTTAAATATTTTCGGCTGCGCGGAATTTGTATATTTAAAATTTATCAACGCGTAATTCTGGACTCTCGTAATATACATTTTGAACTGTGACGTCAAACGATATGGGAGCTTTTGCCTGCCTTTAAAAATATGTTTATGTATCAACCCTTTACTGTACCACTGAGTTGGGCAGAGATCTCCTCATAAAATGAGGAAGTTTTTCGCATTATAATGAGAACTATTTCGATGATAATAACAATAATATCTTTATTCCATCCAAGAACAGAAAATGACTTACATGTAACTTAATCTTTCTTTCTTTTTTATTATTTCGCGGACATTGGCGTGGGTTATATGTTGACCTTGTTTTAAGCTTATCCTGTCATATTGTAATTGTAATGTGTAACTATTTTATGTCCCAATAAAGTAGTGAAAAAATCTAAATAATTTTTGTCTGAATAGAAAATGTTGATTCTTATTTTGCCAGGTTACCATATCGTTCACTAAGGAAAATATGCTTGTTCTCGGAAGTACTACAAATAACCGCATGTAGCGTATAAAATTTCTTTAATTTGAAGATTGGGTACGTTTATTTGATACTTTTCGGCTATTTATTATAAGAAATCTATAAATTTATGAGCCTAAAAGTGGTGTACCTAAGAAACTAGTAATCATTGGCACTATTGGCGTAATGGTAGAGAATTCGGTTTCTTCGCCATGGGTAGCGGGTTTAATTCCTATGCGATACAAATATTCGTGTATTCCAGATACAAGTTTCAAGTCTGAGTCAACTTTGTTAATTATATGTTTGAAAAGTTATTCGTGACAAAAGTCTGGTTACTTAATATGTGCTTCGTGAATAAAAAATATATCTATATTTTGAATGGCCTAAAATATCACTGTGGCTTAGTACTTAAAGAATCTTTAGAAAGATAAAACAAATTCACAAATCATTCTAAGCTTGTATCTATCAACATGCACCCTTTCAGGATAAGGACGTCAGTAACAAATTCTCATCATTCTAAAACACACAACCATATTTTTCTTACACACACACACATACAAAGTACACCTATACATTTTCTTGTGAGTTGACACCTGTGTTCGATGAAAGACATATTGGAATTCATAAAGGAACCATTCTTTCGCATCCGTTCGATTTTGTGTACAAAATGATGTATCTGTATTGTAGCTACTTAATTTAACTTTTTCTTGAGCACATGTTACGTTCACAGGTACTTAAATGTTTTTCTTTTCGTACAGGTAAAGACCGAATTGACTTCCTACGCTTTATAATGTTACCAATGTGTTTAAAAATAAGGTTTTGAGGAGTTATTTGTTATATAACATGTACTTGTAGAAGTATATAAGAAGGTCTTAGTCAATAATTTTCATCATGTTTGGCAATAATAATGCAGATATAACAAAAAATTAAAATCTATACTTATAAGTAAAAATTAAATGGCGTCCTATAAGCGCATCACTATAGAACGGCTTATTTTGTATTATAATATGTTTGCAATAGTCCAAATAAGGTTATTAGAGATTTACCGGAAAATTTGAAATACGAAATGTGTTTTTTTTTCTCTGGGATTTTTTGTATGATTTATTGAAATTATGACAGCGCGACATCTATTGGATAATGTCTATATATTATAACATAAAGCTAGAAAAGGATGGCTCAGATTTGAAAAGTTTGTACTACATAAGCTCACCCCTACAATATGGATCTCAAATATACTGGGGCAGTAGGGATGATTGCAATACACCTCTGCCTTACCCTTTGGGGAATACTGGTATGATTATAATTTTCAAGGGTATATTCAACTTAGTATACAATGTATTAAGCTTGAACTCTTACAGTTTCTAAGTGATTTGATATCATATTTTATGAAAGAATATAGATGGCTTGAATTTCTGAGTTAGCTGTAATTTTACGACTTTCACTTTCCATATTTATTACCTTAGTTGTTAGAGGATAAATTCACAATATTTTAATACCTTACTCGTTTCTGGTTCAGCAAAGAAAACAACTTGCCAATAATAATATTTATGTTCGGACTTAAACCGTGTTTAATAATAATATTGTTTACTTACGCTGAATACAGAATATTGGACTGTCTCCAGCGAACAATTTATACGTATTACGCAGTAAAGTGACATGACAAAGGATATTTGAAATGTGAAACAACCTTTACTTGAATACAACTCGGTAGTAATTCATAGTCAAATAATGCTACGAAAAATGTTCGGTTACGTCTACGATCCGTAGCGCCCGTAGCGGATTACTACGCGTCTACGCGGCTACGATTATTCGTAGGCGTTTCTCTAATTGTATAGAGCTTAACTAATACTGAAATATTCCCAGAAACAATATCGTGCGGGGCTTATTCATTGGATTTGTTAGGAGTAATGAGCTGTAAAATGACTAGTCATGTTATAGAGTAAGTTAATATTTTTTTAGCGGTTCATTCAGGAAATAGAGTATAATAAATAAATAAATATATATTATAGGACAATTTTACGCCGCATGATCTAGTCCCAAACTAAGCAGAGCTTATACTATGGGTACTAGACAATAGATATAATACTTACATAGTTTTTTTTGTAAATATATACTTATTACTTATATGAAACACCTAGAGATACACAATCACTTATGTTTATCACATAAATATTAATGTCTTGTGGGAATCTTTACCAGGTTGACCGTACGTCCATCTTGTTGGAGGCTGTCCCACGCTGCGCGGCCACATGCTCAGATATAATTATTTTATCGATCAAATTATTTTTTTAGCTACTATAGTCATGTTAAGCAGAAAATAATATATTTTTTGTTACATTCTGTAGAATTAAGACATAAATGAGCAACAAATTATATCCCTACTTATAATATAAATTCAAAAATAATGTTTGTCTGTTACGTTTTCACGCCTAAATCTCTGAACGGTATTCGATAAAATTTGTTAAGGAGATTTTGACTGAAAAAGTACTTTTAGGATGCGAGTAAAACCACGAGAAATAGCTAGTAAATCATTCATAAAAAAATATATGCGTTGACTTGAGAACCTCCTCCGTTTTTTTTCGTCGGTTGGAAATAAAATTTGATTCGTCTAAACAGTAAACATGTAACATCAAAAAACATCCGCATTCAGATAATTTCATCACTTAAATTCATGGGGATTCATATACGCCACCCCTTTTCACCAAAAGAAAACGATTTCTTTATCCCTCAAAGATATCTGGGCGACTCGTATAAGCTTTGAAAATAAATGTAAAAGCATATATTTCTGTCTCATGCCGCGCTAATGTGATTACGTGGGGGCAGAAACGTATCTCACTTTTTCTCCGAATGTGCTAACGAGCCCCTTAAGGAGGGGTGTAAATTAACTAAAGGGATATCTTTCACCCCACTATAGTTTGGGATAATTTAGACTGCTTCATTGGTCTAGCGGGCTGCTGAGCGTGACGTTCTGGATTAAATTCCTTAATAGAGCAAAGTGTTAATGGATTTATTCATTTTGAAATGCTTATTTTGGATTTGTAATGGATTATTAAGGCTATCACCAAATTACATGGTGACATACTCTGTGAGGTGCGGAGGGATCTCAACGTGTTAAGAACGATCACCCATCGATGGGCTGACCGTGGCTGGCGCAGTTTAACCTTACTTACCTATCTCGTTTTAGCGTTTCTTCCCAGAGGTCGTCAGCTAGGAAATGCCGGAGCCATCTAGCTTAAAAAAAACATGTAAAATATAATCTTGTAAGTGCCTTTAAAACATCTATTTTTTTTATGGGATAGAGGGCAAACGAGCATACGGGTCGCCTGATGGTAAGCAATTTCCGCCGCCCATGGACACCCGCAACACCAGACGTGTCGCAACACAAGCGCGTTGCCGGCCTTTAAAAGGCGGTACGCTCTTTTCTTGAAGGTTTGAAGGTCATATTGGTCCGGAAATAATGCAAGTGACAGAAATAAATATCATTTCTCATTTACAGATCGGTTGATCACCTATTTAATTACTTGTTCACGAGACCCTCTAGCGTGTATCTAAAGCGTAAAATAATATGTAATAAAAATTAGTGTAACAGATATGTTATTATAACTATACATCAGTCTGCCCCTGCCTAATGTTTTTACTGAACCCTAGACAGCCGGCTAAGTATACCTTCACGATATTATTATAGGCAATAAAGAAGAAATTAAAGGCCATTATGTTACTAATTTATTTTATGGCAATGAGGGCAATATTGGAGTTTATTTTTAGTATCAAAATTGATTGAAGTTGATTCTCGGTTTTATTGGTGTGTCTGGTTTCGTTACAGTTAATTTTATTGTAACAGTTTTTCATCACAACATAATTTCCACATTTGTTTTCAAAATAATATAGAAGCTTTCCGCTGTGGGGCCATTCAAGCAAATTGGTTCAAACTATAACTCGTTCCATTGTCGTTTTACTACAAGATCTCCGTTTAATAAGCTCAGTGACGCTTCGTCTTGAAACGTAGATATTCCGCCTGAATACCTACAGTTTTGCGCAAATTACGTTCCGTTTAGGTATAATTTTCATGTTATTGGATAAGAACATTTTTTAAATTCATGCTCTGTCTTAGTATCCATGCTTTGGAGAGCACGTAAAGCCGGCGGTCCCGGTTGTCATACGGACACCTATGACAATCGTTAGTGGTAGTCAGAAGCTCAAAAAGCATGACATCCAGTCTATCCTAGGGGTATCGGTATTGCCCAGGAATTGGGTTGCGGAGGTCTGATGGCAGTTATAGTCATCAACCCATATACAGTCCCACTGCTGGGCACGGGTCTCCTCTCGATTAGGCTGTAGTCCACCACGCTGGCCTAGTGCGGGTTGCGGCCTTCACAAACCGTCGAGAAAAATCTCTAAGGTATGCAGGTTTCCTCACGATGTTTTCCTTGAAGCGAGTGATAATTAATTATTAATACGCACATGAATTCGAAAAGTCAGAGGTGAGTGCCTTTGGTTTGAACTCGAGACCTTCGACTTGGCAATCCAATGGTCATAACACCAGGCTATCACTGCTGCCTGATGGCAGTTGCTTCGTGTAAAATACTGATATTCGGCCGCATCTGGTTGGACTTGAAGCTGACCTCAATATGGTTGGGAAAAGGCTCGGAGAAAGAAGAATCATCTGTCTATGTTGAACATACCAACTTAACACCATCACGTTGATATTCTCCGAAGGGTTAGGCATAGGTGTACACACCCACAGATTGCCGGTATGTTTGGGTCCCATGTAATATGTGATAGGGCAAACCTTGGCTAATCGGTGATAAGAAGTTATTCGGTGATAGTTTCTTATCATTGTATAGTAATTTGGTAAATTATAAACATAATCTTAAGTTATTTAGAAACGGAAAAATTCGACCGCGGGCAGGATTCGAACCTGCGTCTTCTGGTTAGGTACACCAGACGCTATGACCACTAAGCCACCGCGATACTTACCCGTCATGTCGAATTTTTCCTTCACATACTGAATTTACGTCTTTATGGTGACGTCAGTAACACCTGCAAATGCAAGTTTTTGCTTTTCAACCGACACAACTTACTTTACAGTTAGTTCAATGTCGAACGATGCCACCTTACCTTGTAAGATTTTAAAGTTATTTAGAAAATAGTTTCTAAATAACTTCAAAATCTTAGCATGAGAAATGCCAAAAATATACAAAAAGATATAATCTTAAGTTCAAGTTAAAGTAAATAATTGTAGAAGTTGTTTTTACAAATGTATGATTAATGCCCCCCTGCAAGATATTCCTGTGTTAATTCATATGACGAAAGTAAACTTATATATTTCAATAAAATTTGGCAAGGAGATAGGTTGCATCCTGAGTACGGACATAAGCTTCGTTATATCTCAAAAAATGAACAGTTCATAGACCTTTGGGTCGCCAGTAAAACCTCAAGCTAGTTATCTATAATTGGTTAGGTGAGGTTGCAAACATTGGTTTTTTAATCATTTAAATGTGGTTTTTACTATAATAATTATAGTAAAAACCAAATAAGTGACGAGTTAAATGGGTTGCGTGTTACAACTGAAAACAACATTACATTTTCTTTAAGTGTTTTTTTTATATTTTTTAAGCTTTTTTTATTCGTATAGAACTGTAACACTTAAATTGGTTTCCTTTTGTAACAATGTTTGCAGTTTCTACAAAAGATTAAAAATACGTGATATACATTTTAATTCTCCTTTAAAAAACAGGATGCTATAGAAATATTGAATCTCAACCATTATTTTAATTGCCTCGTTGATTTTAAGGTCACGTGACTTGTAGACCGATGGGAAAAAAGCTAAATAGATTTTGTTTTTAAATGGGACGCCCGTTTATCCATCCAGTATCCAGTATGCGGGTTGATGACCGCAACGGCAATTCTCCGAAAAACAAAATTGTAATTTACGAATATTATTTTCTATTTAACTTTCATCTAAAGTACGATCTAAACATTACAGATTACACGTAAATATTTAGAATTAATTAAAATCTCTCACAAACCGCCAACACTGTTTCAAACGGGGCTTTGCCCGCGAATTTTTATTGACTTTTCAACTGAACCTTGTTTGATCCGACCCGCAGTTTCAAATCAGCAGTTAATTAATTTTATTTATTTTGCATAATATGTTCGAAGTTTGGAATCGCGTATTAGATTTTAATTCCATATTTATCGAGGTAGGTTGAAGTAGATTTTGTGGAACAAGCACAGGAAAGGGTGGGGATCATGTCGTAGCAAGAGGTAAAACGGAAAGCTGAAGACAGAGAACAGTGGCGATTGCTCCACCGACAAGAGCTGAGCACTTTAATTGAAGAAGAAGAAGGTTGAAGTATAATTATTACTCAGTTACGAAGAGCGATCAAACGCAAATAACATAAAAATGTTGAGAAGCTGTACTTTACGTTATGTAACAAATAATTTTCTTACTCTATTCCATAGTAATTAAATGTTTCTATTCCAGCTAATATTTCTTGGCTTCTTGTTTATGTAAATAAGCTCTGAATAAAGCAGCTAGAAATAAAAAGATATCTGAATAATGCTTGAAAGTCCAGTTTGCAACTGAGATTTTCTTAACAGAAAAACTCAATTATTATTATTAAAGGAAAAAACCCTTTTTTGGATCTTTGGAAAATTGGATCCAAGATCGCTCAGTAGTGCCTTAGAGGGATTTAAAAAGGTTACAACAATATTACACGTAATTGTTAAACAATGAAAAAAAAATTTTTTTTTTATGTTTCCCATACATAAATAAATATTTGGGACTTTTACACAGTACGATCTGCATCAAAGCAGATAATGAATATAAAAAGTATTGTATTATTTTGTAAATACATACTTATAGTAGACAAGAAACACCCAGAAAAACATAAACACTTATATTCATTACATAAATATTAGAATTGAACCCACGCCCGTGTGATCGGCAGTCCGACACTCGAACCATTATACCATAGACGTCGTCAAATACCTTCTAAGATGTCTTTGATCAGACAGATAAACTGAACAGGTTTAATTCTGTAGATAGGTTACAGTAATCACTATAACATTATGTATATTGACAAAACTGGTTTCGACCAAAAATCGATCGCCTTGCTGAGTCTTAGCCACACAAGCAACTCCAACGCCACAAGCTGAGCTAAGCTCCAGGGAATTGAATGCAATAGTCAAACGAAATCGGATTTCAGTCCACAACCATTCGGTTAGTAGTCAGTACCTGTGAGTACAGTTCCCTACCGCGTTACATCATTCGTGCGTCAATAAGTGAATTGCAAGTGGACCACCATTTGATTTTAATCCCCTCCTAGTATTGTGCTTTACATATAGTACACGATTATCACGTCTACTTCAACACTTGAAATTCAGGCTGATCCTCAGGATATTGATATTATTCAGAAATTGAGTTGCGTAGGTCTGATGGCAGTCGCTTCGTGTGAAATTTTGATGTTCAGCCGCATCAGGTTAGACTGGAAACCGACCACAACATAGTTGGGAGAAAGCCTAGGAAGGACTTCTTTTCGTGTCGATGGTAAATTCATTATTTATATTACTTGAGCCCAGTAGGTGGCTACGTTAATTGCGGCATAAGTGGCATTCTTTAGGTTCTCAAAGGTGCATGTGTACGGGCATTTTGGGCACTCCAATAAATGTAGCATGGTCTGGTCAGGGGCACCGCATTCGCACTCTGTGGTGCCCGGATCTATGATTGAGAGCGCAGCCGGTTGAGTGCTAGGAAGAACTATTGCGTCTATTTTGCGAAAAGGTTAATTATACATTCAAGAAGAACTAAATAGGAACTCGTAAAACAATTTTCCAAGTATATCATTAAAGAAAAAAGGTTGAAAGAACCTTTGATGCGCCAGGGGATCAAACCTGAACATAACCCATACATTGAAATAAAACTACTTTTTACGGATTTTATCGCGTATATTGATATTATTAATCCCTATTATATTATAATATTCGCGTAAATGTCAGAAATCAATATGATAAGCCATACATAAAAAAGGAGTCCGTGGATATTATGACATTCTGAAAGGTTTCGTTACAGAAGAACTACTCACTTAAGCAAACTTGGAAATAAAACTACTTTTCACGGATTTTATCGCGTTATATTGATATTATTAATGGCCGCTATAAAGGGTCCGAAACGTCGGGATCTGTCGTATGAAATCAATATGTTAAACTAACTTATTTAAATTAAATACCTACAGGAGAACTGTGTTTGTAAAACAGAACAACCTCTGCCTAACACTACTAGGAATACGGATATACCATCACGCCTGTATTCTTAATACAGTTAGGCAAAGGTGTCATATATTATGTTCAAAAGTTATTTCGCATAGTAACAGCAAAGGTGATTTATTCCTAGTATCTGGAGATCACATGCCATAACCGCGAAGTCAAGGTGAAGCAAATTACCCTTGCCGGTACACTACGGTAACGTATACGCTATAATTTCATAGCTAATCTGTGTAATTTCAGGATGCCCTTGAAGGTCGTAGATCGATATAAATATTAAGACTGAGCTACATTGTGGTGTAGGTATGTTTCTTGTGAGTAATGTGAAAATGTAAAGGGCAAGATGATTGGCCCATTATGACTTGCTAACAAGGGCTTTTATGAAACAAATCATCACCAGTTTGCGCTACCTAACATAAAAACATAACTTAACATACCATCATCCCTTTATTCTCCGAAAGGTTATGTAGAAGTGTGCCAATGTACACCCCCATTTCACCGGTATGCTTAAGTCCCATGTAATAGGGGTGAGCCTATTTTACGCTACCATCACAGTAAATTATAGAAAACTTTTACATTTATGTAACATTTAATACCTTATTTGTCATAAAATATATTAATATAAAATCGAATATATATATTTATTCTAAATTTCCCATTCATTTTTAGAATACCTATGGCCAAAAGTTGCTAAATTGAAGTAAAAACAAATATATTAAATAGTAAACCCGCACAAATATTTATTAATTTTCCAACAAGGTTCTGGCTAACAATTTCATAGTATAAAATATAAACTTTTTATACCAGGCGAGTCGCTGACACATATTTTTTAATCAAATTATAGAATTTTCTAAATCTAATCAATGAACCTAAATACCTAAGCATATTACGATATTAATTTTGACAGTCCCAAACTAAGCACAGCTATACTAGCTGGATAGAAAATGGATATTAATATTTATACACATTTATAAACCTTACTTTGTAAATACATACATTTATAGTATTTATACATTTAAGAAACATCCAGGCAAACACAATCACTTACACGACACACAAACTACATCATATAATAACTTTATAGAATTAATTTAATAACTTTATTAAATCATCACCCTCCCTTTCTTGTACTCTGTTAAAAATATATTAAATTCTTAATTAAATACATAGCACTATCAGTTTTGTATAAGCTCCACCTCTCTCTTGGAGTATAAAAAATATTGCGCGAACAATTCATACTTCTTCTGCAATACAACTGCCTTCGCTAGTTATGGGCTCAAACATATTTCACAGTGACATTTCAATAAGGCATGAATACAAGCCTTGACGTTCAATTCCCAACAAGAGTCTTAAATAATGTGCCCCGACCTTTATGTGCCGATATTATGTTTAAAGAAACTTTATTCTCAATAAAACATACACAAATGTCACTTACTTGAGAACAATAAATTAATGTTAACATTAAAAAAAAAAAAGGTTCAACTTCACCTCTATGTACAGTTTCACAAACACGACCCACCCAACGCATTCATTTCTGTGAGGGTGTTTTTCTTGCTGTTAAATACTGGCCGAGCTGAATTTTGAATGCATTGAGTGAGTGTACATTTCTAATACTTGATGGTAATCTATTATATAGTTGCACTCCTTCAAATGTAACCATTTTTTTGCCATTACTGGTTCTAGTTTTAGGTAGCACTATTAGGCTCGCTCGTCGTGAGCTTCGTTGGCTGACTTGTCGATATTGAGTTAGTATAATGTTTGTGTGTATTTTTTTATTAAGCACTTTGTTAATGAATATACATGTATTATAGATATAGAGTTGCTTGATGTTCATTAATTTTGTGTCATTATAGATTTTTGAAGTTGATGTTAAATAGGGATAGTTAAAAAGCATTTTTATTAATTTATTTTGCGATCGTTGAAGTTCTGACAGTTTTGTTTTCGTAGCACTGCCCCAGAGTTCAATCAAATATAGTAGGTGCGGCTTTACTAGTGAGTTATAGATGGTGTATCTTAGAATTCGCGGAATACATCGAACTATGTTGCGCAATGTCCCTACTAGTGTCGAGAGCTTGTTTTTTATATATTCAATCTGGGCATTCCATGAAAGAGTACTGTCTATTCTCAGTCCGAGGTATTTTTCGCTTGTTTTTAGTTGCAGTGGTACGTCATTAATTTTAAGTGGATCAAATGGTGGAATGATTTTATTTTTTGCCTTAAATATTACATAGCAAGTTTTGGATATGTTTATTGTTAAAAGATTAAACCGAAACCATGTGTATAGAGAATTTAAATCATCTTGGGCTAGTGTAATAATGTTGTGGATGGAAGAACCAAAGTAAAATAAACATGTATCATCAGCATACAGGGTAAGGTGGCCATGTAGCTTTATTTCGGTGATGTTGTTAATATATATAAGAAAGAGCAGAGGACCCAGAATGGATCCCTGTGGAACGCCGCATGTTATTGGTAACGCGTTACTTTGATCATGATTACCTATTTTAACTATTTGTGAGCGGTTGGTTAAGTAGGATTTAAACATTTTTAGTGCACTTCCAGTGATGTTAATGGATTCTAGCTTTTTTAATAGTAATTTGTGACAGACGGTGTCAAATGCTTTTTTTAGATCGACAAAGATACCCACGACTATATTTTTATTGTCTATATTTTGCTTAATTTTAGTAACGAGGTCGATTGTAGCAGTGGTAGTATTGCTTTTTGGTCTAAATCCATATTGGCGATCGGTAATAAAATTAATAGAGTTTAAGTAATTTTGTAATCGGTTGTGAAGAACTTTTTCTAATATTTTTGACATTACTGGCAAAACTGAGATTGGTCGATAATTTCCGGGATCTGTAAGACTTCCTGATTTGTAAATAGGGGTAACCCTTGCTATCTTTAGTGTGTCGGGAAAGTTTCCGTCGGCTAATAGTTTGTTAAAACATGTACATAAGTTATTTACAATAAGATTTTTAATGCACTTTATTGCTTTAGTATTTATTCCATCTATGCCTGTGCTACAATTTGGATCAAGGTTTGTTATTATTTGTAATATTTCTTTGGCAGAACATGGCTTAAGACTGGACAGCTCACCTGATTCTTGAGGAAGATAATTTGGTAAAGCGCGATAATAGTTATCGTGAAATGTTGGAGGTATTTCTTTTGCTAAAAGTGGTCCTATCGTGGCAAAGTAATTATTAAAAATTTGACAGACGTCATTTGGTTTAGTAGTGATTTTAGAATTTACAACTAGCTTCGAGGGAGTACTACTTTGTTTGATTTTGTTATTGGCTAAATAGTTTATTACACTCCACATTTTTTTGGGTTTTTTAATGGATTTGGTTATTAGGTCATAGTAGTAAGTATTTTTTGTTCTTTGTATTAGTTTTTCTACACCGTCTCGTTTTTTGCTAAATTGCTTCTTTAGAGCTTCGTTATTAGGGTCATTTCCAAGTTCCGTCCACATTACATTTCTTTGATTTATTTCTGCAATGATGTCCTTATTGATCCAATCTTTTTGCGGAGGGTTAAGAATTTTAGTTTTAGTTATTTTACTTTTTTTAACACATAATTTTATAATATTTTCCCATTTCAGGTAATCTTCGTTATGGTTAAATTCCGCTGATTCTGTATCTTTGTATAACTGTGTATAGTCCATTGCTTCATACTGAGATCTCATTCGTGGTGGTGATTTGACTTTTTTTAGTTCTAGGTATATTTGATTATGGTCTGACAGAGAAGATTCGAGTATTGCCATATGGAAGTGGTCGTTCTTGAAATTAGTGCTAATATGATCAATAATGCTTTTTTTTGTAATAGAATTTCTCGTACAATATTTTTTACTTATTTTGTTCAGAAGTACGTGTCCGGCCTCTTTAACTATAGCTTTATATTGTTTTGTTTGTTTGTTGTTTTTGTCCAATAAATCAACGTTAAAATCACCAAATACAATTGCTCTTTTTCTTTTTTGTAACTGTGAATCATATTCTTGTAAGAATTCCCTGTAGTTGGTATTACCTGGGTAGTATACTACCCCTACTTCAAAAGCATACCTCTCCAAATATATCCATAAGTAGTTATTGCCTCCTGAATACGTAGATTCTGATAGACTGTGTTTAAGGTCGTTGTGAATATATGTCGAGACTCCTCCTCCTCTTGAGTCATTTCTGTAGTTATAATAATGCGTATAGTTATCTATTTGTAACGTTAAAGCTTGGGTTTCTGACCTTATCCAGGTTTCTGTTATTAGAATTACATGTGCTGTTTTTGGTAATGACTTTAAAATGCATTTTAACTCGTCCAGCTTTCCTTTTGTTCTAATGCTTCTAGCATTCAGATAAAGAAATCTTAGTCGAGATTTGCTAGTAGTAATACTATGGTAGTTATTGAGTACTTGATACGTGTTGCGGTTATTATTGGTAGTTATATTTTCGATTACTAATTGAAGTTTTTTGGAGGCTGTTTGATTATTGTTGGTACCCCATGGATATATTTAATTGTAAGCTGGTCTTCACCATCATTTTGACGTCGTAATAATTCATCTTTCAAACTCTTTAGGTATTGCTGCTGTGTCGGGGTTTGGTCTGAAAATATTTTTATGTTTTGAGGCAGTCTGTCCTTGTTCCGTAATAAATATTTTGCAGGGTCCGATGTGGTAAAACACGCTTTAATGCTGCGATTCTTTCCGGGTGTGTATTTGCCTATTCGAAAAATCTTTATAGGGTTTTGGAGGCCTTGGGACACCCGAGAAATGATTTCACAGACATTCTTTTCGTCACTAGATGAACCTTCTGCTGTGCTAGTGGTTGTTGTCTCTGGCACTCCTACTATAATGATATTTTTTTCCCGATAGTTACGATCCGTTACCTCCTTAATTAGTTGTTCATTTGAATATAGTTGGTTGTTTGTTTTAGATGTGACGGGTTGAAGTGGGGATGAATGTTTTAGGGCACTGATATCTGATTCAAGTGTAACGACTTTGTGTTCATTTTGACAAATTTGTTTTTCCAATTTTAGTACACTTTGACGTAGTTTGTTTTGTTCTTTAGCGACGGTAGACGTCGAAGATTTGATCTCATTAATCTGAGTGTTATTCTCGCAGATTAGCCGATTAGTTTGTTCGTTACATACTTTTAACTCAGAGATTTGTGATTTGACCTCTGTAATACTCTCCTGCATGTTTTTTATGATCTGTTCATTAGATTCCACATATTTTTCTAGTAACGATCCAATACGGCTTAACTCCGAATGAATCTGTTTTATCTCAATAGTACAGTCGCATTCCGTCGGCCGTTCTTTACGTTTGGAGCGAAAAGTAATTTGTGATTCGGCTACTAGTTCATTTAACTTCGATAGGTCGGGTTGCGAGCTAGAGCTAGCCGATGGTGGCGATCTTTGTACATTCATCGTGTTTACACTTAATTACTTGACAGCGGCAGGCGGTAAGCAGTGAGCGTACCTTCTTCCAAATTTCAATAATTAAGTTGTCGTGTATTTTAATATCGCGGAACTTTCCACTCCGTGCGTACAATATTTGTGTGTACAAGAGTCAAAGAATAATATTGTACGTACTCTTCTTGCGGGGGTGAAGTATGTTATGCTGAACGCGGAGTCTCTGTGCGAGCGAGATGAATAATTGGGTCCTTGTTTCGCAGCGGTGAGGCAGGGCGAGCGCGGGGTGCGCCAGCGCAGCAGTGTGCACACACTTGTTAATAAATACAGCGACGAATTGTAGCAAGTGACAACACACAGTTTTAACAATTTGAGTTCTATTTGTAGCTGTACTATTAGTTACTTTTGAAGTACACTGATTTTAAAACTTTTAGTGTAATTGATAGCACGTCTGCTCCGGGTGAAGTCGATCGACGCTTTATATTCGTTAGCGGTACTACAAGGCTACGTGGCTAGACTGAGTTCACATTTCACCCATGTTACAAATTATTTGGTTTGTCGCGTGCTAGTCACAAATAAAGTTATATCATACTATGTCGACGCTTATTTTGATGTTTATGAAACCAAAAATAATTGGAGTATAGGTACTGTAATTCTTATCAGTCTAACCTAGTTCCAAGTATATTAGGTTCAGCTAACTAAATGCAGGTATTTATTTATAATATAAGTATTTTACACAAAGTAATATTTTAACCTGCATACCTTAGAGATTTTTCTCAACGGTTTGTGATACTGCCAACCCGCACTAGACTAGCGTGGTGGACTATAGCCTAATCTCTCTCAATGTGAGAGGAGACCCGTGCCCAGCAGTGGGAGCAGTATATGGGTTGATGATGATGAATATTTGATATTTAATTTCTACCAACAGAATGCTGGGCAACACTAATTATGTTAAAGTAAGAACGGATATAAGAAAGCGAATTTTGGTATTAAAAAAAGCCAAATCACCAAAAGACACAGTGAGCTCGTTCCACGTGAATAAGCTGTTACCATAGGTATGGTATGTATAAGTATGGGCAGGTGCCCATGACCATAGATGATGTAAAGGATCCGAAACATTGGCAAGTAATAAAACCAATTCAACCATTTAAAAAATGATTAAATTATAGTTCTGGTCTAGTTTCCACAAAAATGACATTTCTAGATTATCCTATTTTATCATCACATTGCTTTATTCACGTTTGACGTTGTTAGGGTAAAAATATCTTAGATTATTTACTGAAATTGCATCAGGCCCAACAAATCGTTTGTCGTTATTCCAAATAAGATAAATACAAAGCGGCTGTAAACTGGGTGTAAAGCAAGATTGATGTTTCCACAAAGGGATTTTAAACTTCTTGATCGCAATGTTTCTTTGTGTGTGGTACAAGTGATACGAAATTGTATAAAGAAAATCGCTATAATTAAGTTGTAAATTCATCATTAACCCATATACTGACCCACGCTGGGCACAGGTCTCCTCTCATATTGAGGGGGATTAGGCTATAGTCTACCCCGCTGACCTAGTGCGGGTTGGCAGACTTCACAAACCGTCGAGAAAAATCTCTAAAGCAAACAGGTTTCCTCATGACGTTTTCCTTCACCGTTTAAGCGAGTGATAATTAATTATTTTTTATTATTAATTATTTGTTGTAAATTAATTTACACAATTTTATTATGACTTATTTAAGATTCTCTTAAGATCCACTTACAGAATTTTATATGTCTTTTCTCCTTTTTTATATTACTGAAAATCCTCATATAATAATCATCCATCATAATAATTTTAATAATTAAGTCAGTATGAGTATTTCAGACTCGTACCGACTAAAACCCGCACTTGTCTTCCCTTGCCATATACTCATGGCCATGAGATTTGACAAATACGCCACGACCATGACAGGCTGTAGTCCAGTAATTGCTGAACCCCTTCCAGCGACAAGGCCTTGCCTCCCATCCTAATCGAAGGAATCTAAAAAATCACGTGTCTAGCCACCACCCTCACGCTTAAAAAGTTCTTGCTTTTTTTTAAAGAAAAACAATGCCTCACACTAGGTTGCTCTCATATCGTATGTGAAGTGATTTTTTTTCTTCGTTTATTGCGTAAGTATAATAATTATATTATAACAGAAAAAATAAAAATAAATTCCCTCAACCCTCCACCTCCACGAAAGTTTATAACTTGCACTGTTCCCCAATAGTCTTGTCCCCGCAGAAACAGTCAGGTAGGAAATAAAAGTTGAAAAGAAGATGGACGTCGACTTTGGAGACGAATTTAGTGAAACAATAGATATATTTGATTCAGGCACAGTTATAATTTTTATACTAGCGTTCACAGGTTGTCGAAAAGTTTTTTATCATAATATCTGAAATAAAAAAAGACATGATTATCTGATTTCTTTCCGGCTGATCTTCTCAGAGGTCTAATACATAAAAAAACTTGTAAGTGTCTTTGTCTTGTAAGTGACTTGTAAAGATCTGTTTATTAATTATAATTTTGATTAACTAACCTAAATTTATTCTGATTCTGATTGCGATGACATTATTTACAAAGCATATACTTATTTGTAGACATGTTAATCTTTGTAAAAATGTACTATCTTATATCTGATTACATATTTAAACACTATTTTACATATTTTTTATTAAGGTATTTAACAGTTTACTATACGTTATGAAACTATAATACCTTGAATATATACCAGACACAGTAAAACATTACATAATTATGATTAAATCTGCTAAAGCCTTCGGGAATAAGAAGTGTCGTAAACTTACGTTTGTTTACCTACTTTAAGATGAATTCTATCAAACAATTACTACACAATCCTTCCTTAATAAATATTAAATTAACTCAAACAATTTGAGAGTCCAGTTTATACAAGCTTGGTATTTATTTAATGAAAGAGAAATTCTTCGCATTGTTTCCTTTGCTATTCCAAGTCTGTATTTAAATACGAGTTAATTCACGGTCTATTTAAAAATAAACTTTCTTTCGATTACGTATCTTTAAGTTGCTGTGATAAATATTATTGAGAGATATAGTTATTCCCTAAAAACTTTAACTAAAGGATTATGACTGCCTCATTAACCTAGTAGTCGTAAGCATTTCTGCTACACTTGAGGTCCTGGGTTCATAATTATTTATGTGGGGCGGGGTTAATTTTTTCAAGGTCTCGGGATTTTTGTTGCATTTAAAAACAATAAAAAATATCACAAAAATCAATATACAATATCACGTACCATAAAAATATTTTTTATGGTATGGTTTGTTGTATGTAAAAACATTTACATACAACAAACACAAAAACTGTCGAATAACCACGTAATACTTCACAAAAGGAACATCAAACCTAAAACGTGAGCACTAATGGAGCTAGGCAAATATTGAAACAAGCGGAAAATGGTAGGAAACGATATAAATGGTGGGAATCGAGTATCGATTGATTAAAACGGCGGATGAATCGAGTCTATTCGATATCGAATTGAGATAGTCAAGATGAATCATGATTGCCCTAGATTGATAATTTGTGTTCTTTTTTATGGCTACTCAACGGTTTTTCTTATTCTTTTATTCGATTCGCCTATAAGTTTCTGATTACTCGTTTTCGATAGAGTTGTTTTTTTTTGTTTTGGTTAACCTTTGGTTTGGATGAAAATGCAGTTAGCTAAGTGACGTCATTCTAATCCAAAATTTGGGTTTCATACTATACTTATGTGTGTTAAATGAAAGGGTTTGCTGAAAATATTACAAAAAATAAAATGACGTCACTTCAAATTCAACATGGTGAGTCCACCATGTTGAATCTTTGGGAGTCCCCAAAGATGGCGGACAAGTTATTGATTATCCTCTCTCATGATATAGATATCAATTAAAAGTGATTGCTGAGAAGAATACGTCAAATAAATTGACGTGAAACTAAATTTTATATAGCGGATCCCCAGATGGCGGACTAGTTATTTTGTATGGGCTTATGAATAACTTATAAACGGTTAAAGTAAAATATAAATGAAATTAAAAAAGCGTTTTTTTTAATTTCATTTAAAAACTATGATATTATTCAATGGTTATCTCTTCTTCTCAGTCGTTTCGCTCTTGGCAGAGCGGTCGTGGTCACGTTGAGGCGTCCACTTTAGTGTTAGAGGCGGACACAGCTCTCTTCACAATCTCCTGCCATCTCTCTCTGTTTGCAGACTGTCTGGTGCAGTCTGACACACGGTTTCCCACTGCGGATTTCACTTGATCAGTCCAGCGCATAGGTGATCTGCCACGTGATCTGGTTCCCTCTACTTTTCCTTGCACGACCAGCCGTTCTATTGAATTGTTATCACGTCTAGAGACATGTCCAAAGTACTGTAGTATGCGCGTCTGTACTATGGCTGATAGACGCTTTGTGATGCCGAGTTCCTGGAGTATGGACACGTTGGTGCGGAACTCTGTCCACGATATGCCGAGCATTTTCCTCCAGCACCACATCTCTAGAGCATCTATCTTCCCCTTTTCCAACTCACGCACTGTCCATGTCTCAGCCGCGTAAAGAAATATTGGGAATATCAGCGTTCGCATGAGTCTGACTTTAGTGGCTTTGGTGATGTTGCGATTCCTCCACACTTTCTTTAATTTCTCCACCGCGGTCCTAGTTACAGCCATACGACGCTTAACTTCATCTACGCAACCACCATTGTTTGAGATTAAGGCCCCAAGATATACGTAGGCTTGAACCACGTCGCAGTTCGCAATCTGTGTAACTTCTGGCGAGTTGTCGTTGACGCGGTCCACGATCATAATCTTGGTCTTAGATCGGTTAATCTTAAGTCCAAACGTTAGGCTTACGCGCTCCATCTTGTGAAGTAATTCCTGCATGAGGTCCGCGTTACTCGCAAATAAGGTGTAATGGTTATAATAGGAGTGAAATCCCTAAAAGAATTATAAGAAATAATATTGTCTTGTATCGGTCAACTTCAAAGTCACTTACAATTTGTATTTGACTGACTCCAGGATGTCAATTAAGATTCTTTAAACCAGATTTATATTAACCTACATTCTTTCTTCATCCTATAAATTTATTCCTACAGTAACGATTCACAAAATGATCTCATTAAAGCGACAATGTAATAAAGCGTCATATTTTGTGATAAATATTAAACAAGGGAACAGAAGTTCTGACGTCTGACGGGCAAGACGTACAATGTAGTGATACTGTCATATGCGAAGGAAGGTTAGGGTAATAAGGTTAATTACATAATAAAGATAATAAATGATAATTTATTTTTGTGAACTGTCACATTAGCCCGTGGTCGTAAGAGCGAGTCCTATGCTTAAGATCCTGGGTTAAATTCCCCTGGTCGAGCAGTCTGATTCGGTTTTTCTATGAAATTCTCATTAGCAGCTTGGAGTTTGGATTTGTGAAGCGAGGCTCGCTAGGAATATTTGCTACATACTATGCCGATTCCACTCAAAATATTATAAATAATTATAATCTGTAATAATATTTTTTATACGTTGAGGGATCTTTGGAACCCCCAGACCTAATTTAAAAAATATTACGGCATTGATATGTTACATTATTTCACATGGATATAGGCTGTTTATCTTGCAACACAACCGACGCTTGGTACGCGCTAGTTGTTCATAAAGAGTTGATCTACTGAAACAACAAAAAAAGAGCAACTGAAACAAAAGAGAGGCTTTGGCAGTGGACATCATCCTCTTTGCCTCTTCCTTTCCTATGTTTGAGTCGGCTTCCAGTTTAACCATATAAAGGGCTCAGTATCAGCTTTTACAATTGCAGCGACATCTACTGCGCTACATGGAACTACGAACAAAATCCTGAATCGCGCAATCAATATTCGCAACGCAAGTTGCAATTATATAGACGCCTGACATTAACCGTTGGGACGTGAAATTACTCCCACTATGCCCTACCTCTCAAAACTTACTTATTACTTAGACATGAGCCCCATTAACACATCAATTATTATCATCTGAGATTTTTCGAAGAAAACCAGAGTGGTTTTATTTCATTGAAAATACCGCACTCTCAGTCATTACTGGTAGTCAGTAAAGCATAATATAGAATTTACTCATAAAACAAAATATCTCAAATTTCAAAACTTAATATCACTGGGACTTAATGACACTTCAAGCGGTTATTATCTGGACGAGTCCTTCTAGAGCTTTCTAGTAAGTTCTGTACAAAATGACTTTGAAAATGTTAAAATTGACGAGCTCATACAGAAATCATAAGTTAAGCATCTCAACTAGTTCCAAGTTATTAGTTTAATTTTGTTTTCCTAAAACATTGGTTTAAAAATGTGATTAAGGAATTTGGCTTTGCCTAAATACCAACCCTTGGAGTATTTAAGTGTTAGTAAGGTTAGGTACTTAATAAGGATCCATACATCCAAGATCATTTTCATTGTTCTAGTGATTCCTTTAGCCTCCAGTCCTTTCATAATTGTATTACCCCAAAGTAAATATAATACCTACTATGTTTGTAAGAGATGAATAAAATGTAAAAAAAGTGTTTTATAGCTCTCTTTTTTTTGTCATGTTCTTACTTGTAGTTTTTATTGTAATGTGAACACAACAACGTATTTGTTTAAGTCCTGTAAAGTTTTATGCTGTAAATAAATAAATAAACTGTTTGACCCATTCTGGGTGACCACCTAGTAGACTGACATAGCCAATTTTCAAAAAAAAATATTCATAAACTATTCTTCTGTACCTCATGCTACACGGGAAGATTTTTTAGTAGATAGAACTCTGCCGCTGAGTTCATCTGCCATTTGCCAAACAGTCTGCCCCTAAGCAATAATATGCTAACATTATAGTCTTTCGGGTTGAAGGGTAAATACAACCAGTGAAATTACTGTGAAGTCTCGATATGACAATGTAAGTGATACCACTGGTGTTGCTGGCACAGGCTACGTTTTACCGGTTACTATCAGGTAACCGGTATGCTTGTTTGTCATCTTTTAATAATAAAAAAAAGATAATTATGTATATTAAACTTGAGTTCTGTTTACTACGATAATAATAATATACTCTTTTGACACTAAATCTCGATAATAATTTATCAGCAGCTGGATGTACCGCAAGATTCAAGAACATACGTAGAATTACATGTGATCCGAAACATCTGTGTCATTTCCTCAATATCCAACCAGTGCGGCCTATGAACGCTAGATACGACATAGAGTATATTACATAAGAGGAGCGGCTAGCGATTTCTGTGTGACTGAAATTTAGTCCAAAATAAACAAAATAAAATATCGACTTGATATTATTTTACTATTTGTATGTTGTTGGTTCACATTTTGATGTACGCCACTTATTAAAACAGAAAACTACTAACAAGAAATACCATGTTCATAGATAAAAAGTTGAAATAAAAGGAAACTAATAATGTTTTACAAAACATTTTCTCAAAACAACATTATAAATCTTTTGATATTTCATAAGTCGCGCCTCTCCGCAACAACACCGCAACCAAATAAATGTTACGTAACAGGTCGCAAACTGCTGGGAAGGCGTTATTATACCGCCGACGCTACGCTCAGCCGATACAAGCTAGCGGAAATTAACAGCTTGTACCGTGAGCGAGCGAAGCAGAGCTAGCGGGGAGCGGGGCGGAACTAAGAACGGATTTATCACCTCTGTTGTACTGTTATCGGTCTGTATTTGTGGTTAATCTCACATGCGGGATGACCGAGACCTTTAGAATATCATGCTTGGAGCCAGACTGAATATCCGAGTGGATGGCTTGATATGCAATATATGTAGATATGAATTAAACCATAGACTGACTTGAATTCTATGATACAGGTGATCGCTACTGGAGTTGCCTTTTGCAAGTTGTATGATCATATTGGTAAAGACAAATCTCTGCATGAATATGAATCACTCGTGAAGGGAATTGATTCAGATACGTCATTATTTTAAAGCTCGAAATAATAGTTTCTTCCCATCATTAATGGTTTTTATCAAGGTCTTCCTGATTAATCATTTTCACTTGGTCGTCAATAACCGTGTGTGCAGTCTATTCTTGAAATACCTTTTACTTTGATACTTGACAAATCCAACAACGTTCAATTAACTCTACCCGCTGCTGTGTCAACTATTACTATTGTATCATATCAGAACTTGAAAAAAAAAAGAAGTCGATTGTTTTTCTATTGCGCCTACTAATAAGTAGGTCCTTGTTATGTTCTCACACCAGTTAATAATCTAAAATATCAATGTCGATATGAAAACCCACCGATACAGGTACAAACAAACACAAAACAGTCGACATTCAATTTAATTAAGTCTTAAGGCTACATATTGCATATCATAAACTTATACAAAGTTACCAACTTGAAACGGAACCTTTATTAAATGAAATCTAAAGTAGCAGAAGTGACAGAAACACCTGCTCTAGTGGAGTTAATTCCACCTATAATTTTTAGTGCTGACCAAATAATCCATTAATCGACTTTTCGAAATCGACTGCACTGATAGTTAATCGATTTAATGAGATTGTAACGGTTTGTTGCGGATTTATGGACGATATTTTAAGCTCCAAATGGAGTTTAAAGCATTTAAAATATAATTTAGGTACTCTGATACGATTTAAGTTTATTAGATATGATCGCCGTAATAATTTAACAGATGACTCGATTGACATGGTGGTCGTGCAGCCGGCTGCTACGGTAGGAATCGTGGGTTCGATCCCCGCAAGTATTTCACAGATTCTTATTAGATTCTTATAAATATTCTTCCAGGTCTTGGTTTTTTGTGACTATTAAGTTTTTAAATGCACTCAGGATATAAAAATATAGTGTCTGAGCAGTTTATATAAAATAATTTTAAAAAATGTGTTGTTTATTTTAATGTATTTATTTATAATAGGTTATACAGCATACACATCACACATTAAAAGAAAAAAAAAAAATATTGCAATATCATTTTTTTTATCTATTTCTATTATAGGTATACACAACATTCAACTTGCAGCATCATTCAGCAATATTACTTACCCTAAAAACAATAAAATATATAAAAAAACAACAGAGATTAATAATTAAACTAAATACCTATAAACTAAAATTTTTGTTGGTTTGTTTATGTATAGTCTTGGGAAGAGGAGATTCGCATTTTTATGATAAGTATTGTTTCGCACTAAAAGTATCAAGAAGCATCAAACAACCTATCACGAGACTTTGGTAGCTGGTACCTATGTCACATGCATTTTTCTCAATAAGTACCACATAATATTATTAATTTGTTCACAACTACAAATGGCGTTCATTTAAATATTGTATCGAAGCAAATTATTTAATATTTACTCCAAAGCGTTACAAAAAGCGTGACTCTTTTTTTTCAAACTTTGAATACATTCCATGGGCAGTTTATTATTACGGACTCTCTTTAAATCAAGAGCTAGTCATCTACTTATTAGTTACCTAATCATTTTAATAATAATATGATTATAAACATAAAGCCTGAAGAAGGCTATGAGCTATGTTTATATCTCAAATATATTCTCATTAAAACCACTTTGCCCCCAACTTGGCTCAAAATCGATCACGTATAGTCGATTCAGTTAGTCGAGTCAGCCCATCACTACGCTCCGTGTCGCTACAACTTCATTATCGCGGGCCAATTACTGCGACGTCTAATATACGTTAACACTTGACCGGATTCCGAACGAGGAATCGATTCATATCTTGTGTTCACTTCTGCATATCGCATCGAGAATCAAAACAGTGTACATTCTTGCGTATATAATTTGCATCTTATTTATTACACTTGAATAATGTTTGGAGTATTATTATCTTGATCTTTATGACACCTAACGAAATGATTACTTATTTTATTTTTATTACCCGCCTCGTTACTCTAGTGGTCCTAAGTACGACTGCTACAGAGGAGGTCCTGGGTTCGATTTCTAGATTAAGCAGTGTCATTGGGGTTTTCTGTAAAATTTTCAGTAGAAGCTCGTAGTTAGGATTTATACCTTCCTTATCGAGATAAGAGGGGCCCCTATTAAATGTGAGCTAAACATACCGGCAAATTGTGGGTATGTATTGGTACACCTCTGACGAACACTTTGCGAACTACAGGCGTGATGTGACGTGAATTATATTGAAAGGATCATCGTAAATATCGTAAAATAGAGCAAATCGACTTTAAACGAAACGTTTTTAGAATGGTCCCGCTTAATGGCAATAGGGGATAATATATATGTATAACTTGGGACTCACTTATAGCGATGAACTGTGGGTATATATTAGTAGACTTCTGCTTAATTCTGCAGGAAATACTGGCGTGATGCTTTAAAGAGTCCCTCCAATGGGTTTCCGTACAGTCCGCTAGAAGACTTTTATATTCAGGACTACTACAGGCTGATTATATAGTACACTTAATGCATTTAAATAAACCTGACTTTCAATATTAATTACTTTCGATAAAGAACATTATACATTCCTTGCTACACTCTGTTTGCTATGCCAATATTGCTGGCTTGCAATGCAATTATTTCGAGACTTCCCGCATATTTAAATTGTATCGATACGTAGCGCCTTCTGGGTCAGGATAAATTTTACTGTGTACCTACAAAATGAATGTAACCTCTCGATTGTGTGTATGAGTGCTTTATTGCTGAATGAGTTTCTAATGAGTGAGGGACTTTATGATGAATATTGTATTCTGCTCTCAATTTAGAAAAGACATTCAATATTTCAATCTTCTTCCACAAAGGGTAAGTTGTAAGTTGGTAAGGTGGACAAAAATGCTCTCCTGAATAGAATAGGCCTAGTTCTTACTGACAGAGAACCGAAGTAACCGGATCAGCAAGCTGAAGTAGTAGTGGGCTGGCCATATCTGCAGAAGAACCGACAACCGCTGGGGTAGACGTGTTCTCGAGTGGAGACCGCGACTCAACAAACGTAGTGTAGGACGCCCTCCGGCAAGATAGAGTGATGATTTGCGAAAGGCTGCTAGTAGAAGCTGGATGCAAAAAGCCGATGACAGAGTGAAATGGCGCACATTAGGGGAGGCCTACGTCTAGTCATGAACTACTTTAGGCTGACGATGATGACGATGAGTATTTTTTTCTACAAGCTAGTAAAACTGCACACCAGCAGATATCAACGAAACAATGATCGTAGAATAATACGGTACTTTCCTCCAAACGATAACTTATGAACCAATTCTCGCATAAGCGAACTAGATTTATTATGCACAATAAAACAAAACAGAAATAGGTAATTATTTATATAAACACAAATAGTAGTAGACCAATACCAACCGATCTTAATTCATGCACATAAAATCAAGACCCAAAAGTATAGCAAAAACAGCCACTAAATTCTGAAACCAGAATCAAATTTGAAATTTCAAACAATAAAGTCTGCAATATGTAAATTCGTCTGCTTTATTATGATACAAGTACGACCTAGCTTTACAGTAACCGTAAAATCGTTGAAGATTTACCGTCAGTCTAAAACAAACTCAACTGTACAATGAAACTTAAGCCAGTCCAATCCGGTGCCAGTCTTGCATAATAGTTTTATTGACACCGAAGCGAACGTTTAATGCAATAAATAAGTTCCCCATATTACAACAGATGGTTTGAGCTAGGTCTTAGCGAAAAAATATAAACATTAGATACCATCATGCCTGTATCTCGAAGGGTTAGGCAGGGGTATACTAAATTATACGTAAAGGGATTATTACCACTGTTTAATGGTAATAATCCCTTTACGTATAATTTAGTATACCCCTGCCTAACCCTTCGTCCGAAATAAAACTTCGAGTTGATATTGGGAATTTTATATAAAAACCCAAATTTAACACAGTGTTTTGCAAGCAAATATTAATTTTCGTTGAATAAACACTATTATTTAAACTTGAAATGAAGTTATTTTTGAAAATCATCGCTGTTACTAGGATAGACAGGATGTCCATTCAAATATTGTCAGTCAGTTGAGTTTACCGATTTATTTTAAACATTTTTCCTACACACTTAAAAGTACAGTGTCGGAACTGTTAAAATGGAAACACTATTAAAAAATAAAGTTATTATCTATTATGCTTAGAGAATACGTAAATATCGAGTAAGTATCAAAGTTGTGTAATAAATACCCGTTATTAAGAGACGGTGAGAGAATAAAGTGTAAAATTAAGCTGAAAAGAGTTATTAAAGAATTGATGACCTCTTAATTACTTTTTCAGATTATTAAAATAATATAGAATGTGTTTAATAGATTAAAAGTGTTAAAAGAGCAGAACGCATACAAACTGCTTAGCAGTTTAGCGATGAAAAGACTATGTATAACTTACCTATTCATAAAAAAATAACATAATGCAAGGTCTGCAGGCGACTTTGAGCGCTATGCTGTGCCTATCCATATACAACATAGCAACATTATTGATTGCTCACCAAAGAATTAATACAGCCAAAACATATTTGAAAGGACGGCCTTATCTACAATTGCAGACTTCTTTCATAGAATTAAATGTATATATTTTCACTCTTGCATTTTCGTTCGTTTACGGTGTAATAGTAGCCAGCACCCATAAAGATGATACCAACGCTTCCTCAAGCGTTTTTCAATTTGGTTCTCAGTCGGAGGTTGGTGGCGCGCTAGGCACTAAGAAGCGAGTGCCCAGTGGTGCGGACAAACGAGAATTTAACGCCTTATTTAGAATACCGTGGAGTAAATACTTACTGTTGTTAGAATTATATTGGTAGATGGAGCTATGTTAGAGAGAGATAATCAAAAATGTAAAGTTGGTAATTAATTTTAGTTGGTGAGTATTTATTTTAAATATATAGCTCCCACATTCATTTCTCTGTTACTTTTCACATCAAAATTGCTGAACAAGGCTTGAAGATACGCTTACAACACCAAGGGTATGACTTGCGCGTTGCTGACCCTGTAAAACGAAAGAGGAACCTTATATTGCCAACCCAACTAGGACTGCCAATACGAAGTTTCCTCGTGGATGAGAGCTGTTAGTAAACAATCAATAATATTGCAGACTTTAGATTTTAGATTTAGATTTTCATAACTACCTCATCAGCCTAAGGTCGTAAGTACGACTGCTACACTTAAGGTCTTGGGTTCGATACTCAGATCGAGCTAAGTTATAAAAGTATGGATTGTGCCTGGTTAATGGCAATAGGCTCACCCCTACATGGTCTTAATCATACCGAAGAACTGTGTGTGTACCTAAAGGACATTGATGGTATGTATGTTATGTTTAATGTATTAAAATTTCTCATTTTTCAATTATTTGTTACCTTACTAGTTGGCCCGGTTGACATTGTCCTGTAACCCGCAGCGCCACCTACCGGGTCCAATTACGAATATCAACCATAAACTCAGACACACAACACAATTCATCAGTCGGGCCGTTTTTGAGTTTTTGCGAGACTAACGACCCAAAACTGATTTTGATATACATCTATAGATTTTTGTGTTATCCACGGTGTTGTACCTACTCAAAAGTAACGACCTTCTGAAATAGATACTCATTTAAAACTTTTAGCGTTGTCCCTTAAGTTCTATAGATTCATCAAAATTCTCCTGCCCTGATCTTATTTTACATACATACATACACTCACCTTTTTTTCCCATGGGGGTAGGCAACTAAAGAACTCAACTTGCTACGATTCTTGCATACTTCTTTTGCTTCGACCACATTCATACATCATGCCGTGATCTTATTTTATTTGGTATAAATATAAATTATTCTGTGAAAAACCGGTCCAGTTCGGGGAAAACAAATTATTATTAAAAATAATCCTTTTTTTCTATTCCATCGAACTCGGGTTTCAGTATTACTTTTCATTGTAATCAAAATTCAACGAAGCAAACTTTAAAGAAAATTCAGTTTAGCTGAATTTAGTCAAATTTATAGAGTAGACCGCCATACCACATACATATTACATAGTTTCTATTCTATTATACACTTAGAAAACAGTATAAGTTTAGAACTGCAAACGAAAACTCTACTTACGTTCTCCCGAGTAAAATACAGAGTAATAATTTAATACAAGCAAATATTTTTATAACAAAGAAATATACGTTTAAAATTGTATGTGAAAGAATTCATTTTTGTTTGACGCGTACTCATCTCATCACTTTCTGTGGAGAGCCTTTGTATGCGGCTCTTCTCGCTAAGTACATTATGTAAATGTAATACCGGAGGCAGGACTGCTTGGTCCTCGTACATTACAGATAACCACACCCATATTATTTTACACAGAGCAGAAATGCACGAGCATTTTATGACATCAACTACCAGTGGGTTGAATAAATCTTATGTGACGCTTTCAGGCTGTGTCGCTTAAGTTATTTTATTAGTAACAAATGTGTAGACACGAAAGCGCAGCGGGCAGCTTTGTTGTGTGAATGTACCCCATTTTTTCAAAATATTTTGGTCTGTAATACTTAGTTATAAATGAGATGAGAGAAGTATAAGTGGGAGTAATTCCATTCAGAAAACCAAACTGAAATAACACTACCTTGAGCTGTATTATGTTCCTAGCGGTGAGCAAGATTGCTAGTGTTTCTCGAGAAAATAATATGTTGGCAGTGTGGGGACTTTGACCCTCATCAACCCGACTATTCTTTTTTAGTTTTACAGGCTCGGCAACGCTCAAGTGATACCCCTGGTGTTTGCAAGCTTCTATAGACTACGGTTACTGCTTACCACCAAGTGTGCTATGTGCTTCTTTGCAACCTTAAAGGTATAAAAATATAATTAAAAAAATCGTTTAACATTATAATATGTGCACATGGTGTTCTATAATTTTAATATTTTTTGTCGCTTATCTCCTACGACAACCGTTGTTGAGCCGGATTACAGGAAAATAGTAATATAATTATGCAGGCATATCCTATGATTATAAATGTGGTTTTACTCTGTCAAATTTGGAATGGGAATAGCAGAAAAAAGACTCTTTAAAAAAAAAAAAACCTCTTACATAATTATTAATCGAAATAAAAAAGGAAAGAAGTTCCGATCTAGTCGCAGTTTTCCAAATCTTACAATTCCTAATATTTTATGACATCGTAATTATTATTAAAAAAGACAAGAAAGACTCAGAAAGCTTAAGGTCCGATGGGCAGGACACATAGCTCGTAGAACTGATGGCCGCTGGGGCAAAAAGGTTCTCAAGTGGAGAACACGCTCCGGAAAACGACCTCCAACGAGATGGACGGACGACCTGGAAAAGGTCGCTGGAAGTCGTTGGATGCAGGCGGCATATAACTGGTCTTTTTTGAAGTCTATGGGGGAGGCCTTTGTTCAGCAGTGGACCTCTGGATCTGATATGATGATGCTAATTAATTATTATATTAATAATTAATAATTATTTACCATTACCATTCTATCTATTCAGCCGTTAACACCCACTGCTGAGTGAAGGCCTCTTCTCTACCCCGCCACTGTTGCTGATCTTGAGCAAGTCGCACCCACTGATTCCCCACTGCCCTCACAATATCATCCGACCATCGGGCTGGTGGTCAGCCCTGCGATCGTTTTATATCCCTTGACCACCATTCGGTCACTGCTTTGGTCCACCTAAGATCTTCCCGTCCAGCTAAGTGTCCTGCCCATCTCCACTTAAGTCCCGCAATACATACCCATCACGCCTGTATTCCCCGACGGGTCAGGCAGAGGTATACTAATGTACACCCACATTTCGCCGGTATGTTTAGGTCCCATGTAATAGGGGGCGAGCCTATTTCCATTAACCGGGCACAAATCCAGACTCCGATCTGCTACTGAGAATTTCATAGAAAAACCCAATAACACTTTGCTCGACCTGAGGATCGAACCCAGAACCTCTAGAATAGCAGTCGCGCTAAGGACCACTAGACTAATGAGGCAGTCAAATATTTATAAAATAAGATATTTCAAACCGATAAACTAACAAAACAATGGGTTTTCACTCTGAAAGACTCAATTTACAGCTTTGATCAATCACAGTGAAACGTAAACAACAGACAAACGAAAACAAATTCTACATTCATAATTAAATTACATCGTCAACAATATTACTGAAGCTTCATTGACGTTCCTCAGCAAACGAATCCAGACACCTCCCGAAATGGAATTGTTTGCGTGAAAATCTCAACAAGTCTACACCGTGACGTGTCCCAGGTAGTTTTAATTTAAAAGGACTTAGAGGGCGATCACCGTCCACGGATTAAAACTTGCAGCAACACTATTGATACGGACATTGAGATATTAAACACGGTGATTTTTGGACATTCGCTCCGCGGTGGTTTTTGCGTTGAACAACATGATACAAAGGAATAATTATCAAACACAGTAGAAATACGGTTTTTTGTCCCTCTGAAAATTCACAGGTGTTGAATGAATTAATGATGATATTATATTCGTACAGTCAACAAAAGAGATTGTTATACAGGTAGCGAACGAAATCTACATCTTTACACAGATTGTGATTTAAATAATTACTCGTCAAAGGGTTTGATGTGTAGCAGCTTGCAATACCTGCGTTTTGACACATATTGCATGATACATTATTTATTACACATTCTTTAACAAAACACAGATGCTTAATTAGCTGCCTGTATACTTATCTTTTGTCGACCGTACATACAAAAACAGCCTTTTTTCTACTTCTACTTCTTCTTTTTCACTTCTTTTGCTTCCTCCACGTTCTTACATCTTATCATACAGACTACAGGCGTGTGCCACTGGCGATCTTTCAAAAGGTCGGTGGACAAGTATTGACGTGACTGCTCTAATGCATAATAGCTCTATGGTATTTAAACGCAACAGATAAGAAGCCTTTACAAATTGCGTTTGGAATTTCTTTTGGTGGTCTTTTAATGCTGTTGGCAATAGAATCTAGTCGCGTCTGGGTATTTGATTATTTCAGCATTAATCTCGTTTCCTTTGCACGTCTTTCGTATTTTCTCTATTCAATGTACTATTTTCTAAGTTTTAATGAAATAACGCTTGGTTGCAATGCCCCTCAGCTGAGCAAAGTGTCAGATATACACAATTCAATTAGATTTAAATTCATTCATTTATACAATGCGAGTTTTTAACAGACGGTTTCTTTATGTAAAATGACCTAACCTAACTTTTGTCGTAAAATAAAAAGGTGCGTTCAACATCTACTGTTTCTCAATAATATTATTAACCATGACCTCACAGAGGGATGAACAATTGTTTTTCTATAATGTCTTTGACAGGTTATAGATGATTTCAAGTTTTTTTTTAAAACGTTATTTAGGTATATTGAGAAAAATGTGAAGACAGAGTATTCAATATTTAATACTCTTTATAGACTTAATAGTTATATCAAATTTAGTGTCTCTAGCTGTAACGACTTTTTCATATTCTATTATGGGATTCGAAGGATTGAACATAATTGTAATGTATTTTTCGTAAGAAACTATTCCCTAAACACATTAAGTCCACATGATGTTTTTTATTAAACCGCCTTCCAAAAATGAGTAGGTTCTCAGTTTCTCTGGATTTTTATTTTCCATATCCGTAACTCTTAAGCATATTGAGTGATTCTTTTTTTAGAATGGGACTGTCAGGTTGATTTTAGAATTAAATTAAGTAGGTATTTATACATTTTCTAAGGGTCAAATGTAAAAGTATAAAGTTCACTGAAAGAAAGATTTAAAAAAAAACTTTCTCTGAACCCTTATTACAAAAGAAGTTCTTAAAAAACCCATGTTAAAAAGCCCAGTCTCTTTTTTAGTAATTACTAATTCATTCATATCTATATTCATTATAATTATCATGATTTTATTTAGCTTATATAAATCTAATATTTTATTCGTATAAATGAATGCTTACAATAGTACAGTATAATCTTGTTTCCAGTTTTATTTTATAATTACAAGATGACAAAAGAAGCAAATCGGCTGCCTTGTAAGCAGCAGCCACAGCCTATAAACGCCAGCAACACCAGTGGTATCACTCACGTGTTGTCATCTTGAGCTCTCAGTTGTTAAGCCCTTACAACCAGAGCACATAATTTTTGGCAATTTGGTAGTATCACCCTAGAACTCTTCAGCATGAGCAACATCAACTACCTTAATTTAAATATAACCTTATAAGCTTCATTCATTAATGATAAGCCCAACAAATAAACATTGAATCCTTCCAACTTGACAGTTGATGACGAAAATTAAAAACAAACTCCTACAATTTGAGATTCAAGTTTGACTTGGCGACTTTATTTGCTTTTCCTTTGATTTTCAGGTAGCTGAAGGCGATACATTCTCCTGAACAACTTTTAATCCCGCCGCCGTCAGCAATCGAGCGGTAAGTCGTTTTAAATTAAAACTTGTCGTCGAACCTTGATCCTTAGGATTTATGGTGAAGTTAGGGAAAGCCTGTCGATCCCTGGTAGTCCTCATACATACATAATTACGATTGAATCTAAAAAAAGTCGTTGAACTACAAAGTGTGCATTTTTTAAATTACGGTATTTTTATTCTTACCTTCATATCTTTAAAAGAGAATGCTGTACGTTATTTTTAAAAGTACAGAGGTCTGCGTCTTTATACTGAAAATATTACTCAGTATTGTCTGTTGATTAGCAAAGAAGCTACGACGCACGAAGCGGTATGCTGCGTCTTTTCTTGTTCGCACCGCAAAGGAGTGAAATGCTCTCCCTGCGTCTGTATTCCCGTCCCGGATTCATATAAACTTGGCGTCTATAAGGTGAGAGTGAACAGGTATTTTCTGGGTAAGCGTGTTTCACCTTCGACCTCGTCGTCACTTACCATCAGATGAGACTGAGGTCAAACGCAAAAACATTAACAATAAAAAAGAATAGTATGTTAGAAACTTAGTAATTTCAAATAAGTCTACTTATTTTCAATATTAGTTTTGCCACTGTAGGTCAAGACAAGGTCACGACTTTCCGTAAATGACAGTGACATCAATATAATTCACAATTATCTGACCATTTTCAATTATGTTAAATTTCATACCATCGCGCCTGTATTTCCCTGAGGTCTAGGACACATACTGTGATACACACCTACAGTTTATATTTCAGATCCTCTGTAATAAGGGGACGAGATATTAACTAGACCCCATTAACCACAAATCCAAAATACAAATTGCAACGGAGAATTTCAAAAACTTAATAACATTGGTCGACCTGTGAATCGAGGACCTCCAGTCTCTAGTCTTTTAACTGTCTCTAGTCTGAGACAGTTAAAAAAGATGTGGTTGTACATTAGTGTACACCTCTGCCTATCCCTTCAGGGAATACAGGCGTGATGGTATGTTATATTATGGATAGGGAAATAAAAATTATTTTAGTGTGAACCTCGAGAGTATTGAAACCATTTTCAATATATTTTTCTTGCCATACGTAGGTCTTTGTAGTTAATCTAAGTTCAGTGATTGAAAAAGGTTTCAAAATACTCGTAGCTGTTGAGTTTTTGGCTAATTTCGATAACTCAAAGTTAAGAAACTAAAATTTCTGCGTAACTCTATAAGTTTCTGTAGAATCGGTGGCGTCCTAACATTATATGATACAAAATGAATATTTAAGTAAGCAACTGAGCTATAAATTAAACATAACTTAGGAATTATTAATATTCAGACGCATTTATTATCAGACTGTACTAGAGCGTAACATAGAAAATAACCTTAAGCTCCAGAATTGTTTTGGAATTTTGAAGTGTTAATATGATATAGTATTAAAATTTTGCATTTACGATAAATAATATCTTTATTATATTACTTGAACGTACCTTATTGGTTATTTATCGCATATGGAATTATACGCGTAAGGTCGTTGTTTCGATTCTCATGTTTTTGTAAGGAAATCTCTGGAGCAGCTCGTTCTGTGGCTGTAATTTTGGTCACAACTGTCACTCTTATTAACCTTCCATCGGATACAAAGAGATAAAAGTAGATTGTCTATCTTGCGTTAAAACTTTGTTGTTAAAGTCTAGTTACAATCAAGGGTGCTTCATCGACGATCCATATCAATATGCACTCTCGTGGAGGCTCTCTTATGTAGCGATTTCATGGTCGTGGAAAAATGTCACGAATTCCATGGCAATGACTATAAGGCAGAGTTGCCAGTGCTCCGCGAGGAAACGTTGTGTCGGAAGTGGGGGGACTTTGACCCTTATACTACCAACCCAACTAATCCTCTTTCGTTTTACAGGTTCGGCAACGCGCAAGTGACACCCCTGGTGTTACAAGCGTCTATAGGGTACGGTAACTGCTTACCATCAGTTGGGCCGTATGTTTGTTTGCCACCTTAGTGATATAAACAAAAAAAAGGCCCTTGTTGTCCATTCTAAGGCAATTATGGTTTTTAGTTAGTAGTAGTCTAACATACTGAAAATCTGCCGCCTCCCCTCGTGGCCGACGATCCAGATTTAAATTATGGAAAAAGTTTTTAACTGTAAAAAAGTTTTTAACTGTTTTACTATTTGAGTACAAACTCAGCTAATCATACTAATTATGAACATTATAATTACATTACCGCTGTCACTCTGAGAATTTTTAATTAAGTTTAAGTGGGAGTCCATACATAGTGTCGCGTGGAATATTTTTTTGTCCAAACATTATTTCAGATAAACTGATGTGACGCTTTAAAATATTACTGGTGCCATTATAATTAAATGTGGAGCATAACCTGGATTTAAGTAAAAAAATGGATAAGTACTGTTTGGTTTATTTATTTAAAATATTAGTACAACTTTATAACTTAAACTGCCTCATTAACCCAGGGCAAGCAAAATGTTTGTGGGTTTTTCTGTGAAATTCGTACTGGGAACTAAGAGTTCGAATTTGTGACCGGCTAATGGCAAGAGTATGTAACATGAAATGTTTAGCTTTTGTGTAAATAAATATGATATTAATCCAGTGATTATCGTAAACGTGAAAGTAAGTTTGTTACGTTTTCTCGGAGTTCGAATTTGTGTCCAGTTAATGGCAATAGGATCGCCCCCTATTATATTATGGGGACTATACATGCTAGTGAACTATGGGTATACAATGTACACCTTCTAACCCTTCGGGGAATACAAGCGTGATGGTATGTTTTCTTGATGTCTCAATTTAACTCAGTTCTTGTTGAGTTATGTGAGGGGCTCGGGGCTAAGTTAAAACTACGCAGATTCACCGATCTGCAAGGTTAAGCTGTGCTAGCCGCGGTTGGTCTATGGATGGGTGACCATTCTTATCACATCGAGACACCTCCGTGCCTCGGAGAGCACGTAAAGCCGTCGGTCCCGGTTGCCATACAAACACATATTATTATGGCAATCGTTAGTGGTAGTCAGAAGCCCAAATAGCCTGACAACCAGTGTTTCCTCAGGATATCGGTTTGGCCGGATTTAGAAATTGGGTTAAGGAGGTCTGATGGCAGTCACTTCGTGTAAAATACTGATATTCAGCCGCATCTGGTTACACTGGAAGCCGACCCCAACCACTAGTGGTGTTCAAAGTTGCTATAAATCAATAACTTGCTTCATGCTATATCCTTAATTTTTTAAGCAAGCGATTTTATGTGCTTAATTTATACGCCTACTTGTTACTAATGCTATACGTGACGCCCGATGGACAGTTGATTGATAGAGAGAGAGAGAGTGCTATGCGATATAAAGCAAAATAGCATAAAGTGCGAACCACGATATCATTTGCTTTATGCTATATTTATTAAGCATGAAACTTTATAATTCTTTATGGTATATTAACCATCACTACCCAACACATTGGGAAAAGGCACGGAGGATGATGTCTTGTTATGAATTGCAACAAATACTTCTCCAACAAACTGTTATGCCCAATGTAGTACTGGTTACATATACCTATATTATGTATATCTATAATTTCTCATACTAATCGGTTTTTGTGGGCCAGACTGGCTGATTGCTCTTATTGTCGGCGTATCTATCACACTGTCTTCGGAGCTATCAAGACTGTCTAGAGGTCTCCTAGTCTGGGTTGTTTAAATTATTATATAACTTGAATGGAAAAGTGAACTGAAAATCTTATTTTACTGTTAAGTTTGTTGTAAACACATACATATCGTATTTTTATTTATATATATTTTCTATTGTGATGAGATGGGATCAGAATCAGGTAGTTCCCACCTGATTAGTCTAGAAGTCCTAAGTGCGACTGCTATACTAGGTGTCCTGCGTTCGATTCTCAGGTCTATCAAAGTGTTGAAATCAAACTGTTTTTTTTTTATCTAAAATGGGCTTGCATTTGACCTCAACCTTAGCTTTGGAGCTAAGCTTAGAAATATGAGGTCGACGATGGAACGAGCATACTTAGAAGATGCCTGTTCACCCTACTTTTGAAAAGATTCGGGTTGTACGCACTCGGAAATACAGACGCAGGAAGAGAGTTCGCGTTACATTTATTTTATTTTATTTCAATATCGAATATTCGCGTAAGTGTCAGAAATCTATCAATGTTATTAGGTTTTTTATTAAATTCTCAGTAGCAGTTCGGAGTTTGGATACGTGTAATGGCAACAGGCTCGCCCCCTAGTAAATGGGGCCTAAACAAATGTTAGCACATTATTACTTAGCGGCGGAATATTTATATATTCCAATATTCCAAGGTGGTGCCGGTACCCAGACAAACTCTGCAGCATGAGATGACTTATACCTTAAAAAGTGGGTTTAACGAATTTTGTTACTCATAAAGAACAATACACAGTTCACTTATAATGAGCTTAAATAAATAATTCTTATGCAATATGACGTTAAGCGATCGAACAGTTCTAAAATATATTATTATAAATATGTTGTTTAAATCTTGTTTTAAATACAGCAATTGATTTACTAGCCTTAATATTATTTGGTAAGTTAATATGTTATATAATTGTGTTCCCTCGTAAGTTATAGTTTTTTAAAATAGCAAATAAACAACAATAAGTATTGAGAACTTAAATTGTTTTTTTTTTGGAACGAAGTTCCTTATCGCGCGTTGTGAAAGGGGGCTAGACGGAAAAAAATCTTACGAAAAGTTGTCACGACACTTTTTTCGAAATTCGAATATTGTTGACAAGCATTCAAATATTATTGAGTGAATGACAATATTTGAATTTCGCGCGTTGTGAATTGTTGAGTGTATACAGGTTTTTTAATTTTTAATTATTAAATTTTAATGAAAGGAACTTCGTTCCATCCGGGTGTCCCTTGACACCTCTCAAGTTTTTTTACTTAAATTTATGGGATAGGGGCAAACGAGCAGACGGATCGCCTGTTGGTAAGCGATTACGCCCGCAACACCCGGAGTCAAACAATAGTCATTGCATGTAGCTGTAAATATTTCAACAATTACTTACTATTTTTATTTATTTGTTTCAATTTGCCATAACACGTAAACAAGTAAATAAACGAGAGAGAGACTTAATATGTATGTATTATATTTTTATATTTAAGGTGACCGGGACACCAGTAAAGTCGTGTAGGTATGCAAAATATTTTTTTTCTGATTCAAAAGTTCTTGTCATCAGTCTGTATTACAGTATAGTGTTAATACGGTTGGAATGTATATTTTACTTTATTGCGTTTAAGGTTCATAATTCTAATTAATTTCTTTGAAATTCTGACTTATGTTATTTGTTTTTAATTTTTTTTTTGTAATTTACTTATATCTTCACTCTTACTCTATCAATAAGTATGTGACACGAAATGTTTAGCTTTTGTGCACATCGAAAATTCATAGTGAATATTATAAACGACTGCCGAAGGAGGAGGGTTATTTTTAAGTTTTCAATCGCTTACGCCCAAACCGATGAATCAATTTTTATGAATTTTGGTACAGAGATATCCATATACAGTCCCACTGCTGGGCACGGGTCTCCTCTCACAGAATGAGATGGATTAGGCTATAGTCCACCACGCTGGCCTAGTGCGGGTTGGCAGACTTCACACGCCGTCGAGAAAATCTCTAAGGCATGCAGATTTCTTCACGATGTTTTCCATCACCGTTTAAGTGAGTGATAATTAATTATTTATACACATACAGGGATATAGTAAGCCTTAAAGATGGATATAGGCCTTGTCTCAAATAATCCTTTGGGATACAAATGAAACCAGGGGCAAAAGCTAGTACAATAATAAAATATTTCTCTGTTTGTAAAATCCATCAGAATATTTTATGTAATTCCGTATTATGAAGTCTTGAGTTTGTCGGTAAACAAATTTATGACGTAATTAAATTCCGTATAATTAAGGATCAAGTGAGGAACATTTACCTTACGATCAAATAGCTTCGCTCATTATCACAAAAGTAAATACACAATTTAATACAGATTTCCTTCGAAGCTATGGATACTTGGGTAGGTATATAGTGTTAACATTAACATAACATACCATTACGCTTTTATTCCCCCGCGGGGTCAGACAGAGGTGCACTAACGTACATTGTTGACATACAGTTCGCTGGATTGTTTGAATCTCACGAGATTACACGTAATATGTTGCGCGTATTTCTAATCCATGCTCTGATTGACCTGGGAATCTAAGAATCGAATCCAGCAGCTCCTCACTTACGAAAACTAATGTAGTATTCTACTGTATCATATACAGTACCGTAAACGCTACTCGTACTTAAATATGCGATACAAAATACCGTAAAAATGTTATACCTATATAAATAACATTATTATTTATATGTATATCACGCTTGCATTCCCCACAGGGATAGGCGGATGTATACTAATGCACTGTATGTTTTAAATTCCCGTGTGCTAGGGGCCAAACCTATTGCAATTAATGGAAAATAAAGCCAAAAATGATTATTAAAAAAAAGCCCATGCAGGGTTATTATTTTACAAGTACTTCATAATAGGCTTTCGAATTGACTTATTTAAGTTTTGTGACTTACTGAGTACCAAAATACTATCAGTGTTCACTAATTAGTGTTTTTCTCAAGAGATGTTTTTCAGTGTTCGGAATTTACAAAATTAAAAACAACTGAACTCTCCTGCGACTTTTCTTGATCGCCGTAGCCTATAGAGGCTACGGCGATCGCTTACCATCAAGTGGCAAGACACTTGCAAAACCAAGGGTATTGTACTTGCATGTAGCCGACCCTGTAAAACGAAAGAGGAATAGTTGGATTGGCAGTATAAGGGTCAAAATATCAAAATCCCCCCACTGCCAACGGAGCACTAGCAACTCTGGTCTCCGTAAAGAACACAACACAGCAGAGCTCAAAGCAGTGTTATTTCACTCCAATTTTCTGCAAAGCCGAGGTACTACCAGTCGCGCAGCTCCAATTGCCCTACCTTTCTTGTTCCTTACAAATTTCTTCAAACACAAACATCCCACTTTGAGAAACTTCTAACTCCATTTTCCGACGTTTTCATACGAATTAAGACTCGGCATTAAGATAACGTATGCCCCCACAATGCCTCGGGACGTTATCGTTTAGTCTCCGGTACTAGACATAAGTTCTCAGCACAAGTTGTTTTAACCCAAGAAAAAATATCAGGAAAATACTTGTTCTTGGAATTTTTGAAAGGAGTTTTTGCTTTTGTTTCAAGTGTTTAATAGTAGATAGGTAATTTGACATTGGGAGAAAGTGACAGATTACTAACGAGTTTGCATTTGAAACATTTGTCAAAATTTCATTTATTTTATCTGTATTAAAAAAAATCTAAACACTTTAATACACTGACCTCTATAATACAAGCGTACTTGTAGAGGTCAGTGCGTTAATCCTATATTTTCATAAAACTTTATGGCTCTAGGGCTGTAGAGCTTCTTTTTCCCTCGGTATTAGAGTCACTTTAGTAATGTATCACTTTCCAAGCAGGTGAATTAAAAAACTACCTATATTATGTTGTAGTAAATATAATTATGTTACACGTAATTAACTTGACAGCAGAAATGACGCAGTGTCTATTAGAAATCAAAATATTTGGCACACATTTGTGTTAGTGTCTACAAACGCACAATAAAAAAACATCTTTTTTTTTTAGATTTTAAACTTCTTCAAGTCTAACCAAGAGATCTCATAACATTGGTTATCCATATGACTAGTTTTCTTTTATTGTGCTGGCACTAACTCCACAGGTACATAAATACCATCATGCATGTACTTTTCGAAGGGTTAGGCGGTACTACTAATGTACACCCACAGTTCAACGTTATGTTTAGGTCCCATGTAATAGGGGGCGAACCTATTGCCATGAACCGGGCACAAATCCAAAGTTTGAGCTGTTAACTCTTACAATCCAGTGGTTGTGCTCGAAATTTGAATTTTTTTTTCAAATTTCGAGCAAGATAATATAAATAATAATAATACTAAAAACTTTATTTGTACACATAAAAGTAACACAAAACATAAGTACACAGTGAGATTTAGACGTATTGTACGGAGGTGTCAATTTTAATTGTGAACTGCTGCCTCCTAAACTAGGCCAGGAGCCTGTGTTTTAGGAGACAATGTTCCTCTGTTCAAGTGCTACTTAAATTGCATAAAATAAAATAAAAAGTCATTTGACCTGTCATCGTTCTATTAAACGAAGTACTGAATAAAATATGATGCATATAATTATAGATTCCTTCTTTACATTTACAGTTCTCTTATTTTCCAACAAATGACATCTCAGAGAGCTCACAAATCCCTTGAGATTCATACACGAGGTGCATCAATACCGGCTGAAACCTCGTATGTAAATAAGAGCGGAGGTAACAAATTGCAGGAGTCATAAGTTGCGGATGCTATTTACTTGAAGGCTTCCTCTGGGATCCTGATGTTTAAGAATGAACGTATGACGTTTGCTTGTAGCTTACTAACGATATGATTAATTTTGGTTTTAATAATAAAACGGTATTCTACTTACTGCTTTATTAATCTAGTGGTCGTTAACGTGACTGCGAGGTAGTACTGTGTACTTAAGTTTTTTGTTACTTTTATGTGTACAAATAAAGTTTTTAGTATTATTATCTAATATATAAAATTCTCGTGTCACAGTTTTCGTTGCCATACTCCTCCGAAACGGCTTGACTGATTTTGATGAAATTTTGGATGGACGTGGCCATAACTGCTAAACAGCACTAGCCTTCACTTGCCTTATGCAAGTGAAAGTTGGTAAGTCCAACATACCTAGCCGCCTCTGCAAGTGGTAGATGTTTCATGAGGATAATCCGTACTATAAAAATAAGAGTTTTGGTAATTAGCATTGAAAATGGGCTCGCCTTCTATTAGATGAGACCTAATTTTTTTTTTATGGGATAGGGGGGGCAAACGAACAGACGGATCGCCTGATGGTAAGCGATTTCCGTCGCCCATGGACACCCGCAACACCAGAGGAGTCACAAGAGCATTGCCGGCCTTTAAAAGTGAGTACGCTCTTTTCTTGAAGGTTTAAAGGTCATATTGGTCCGGAAATAATGCAGGCGACAGTTCATTCCACAGTTTAGTTGGTAATGGTGAAACGTGGGTATTTGGCAGTACACTTCTGCCTAACCTTTTAGGGATACAGATCTGATGGTATGTTTATATTGGACTTAAGGTAAGCTTGACATAGATTTTGCCGCTTCTTAACTACTGTGTACCTCTGAGCCTTTTCCCAACTACGAGTATTGGGGTTGACTTCCAGGCTAATGGGATACGGCTGAATAGGTATAGGTATTTCACACGAAGTGACTGCCATCAGACCTCCGTATCCCAATTTCTGGGCAATACCGATCTGCTGAGGATAGACTGATTATCAGACTTTATGGGCTAAATAATTAAACTTACTTGTTTATTACCAGGTATTCAGGTTATAAACCTGATACCCAATTCCCGAAAACAATTAGCCATAAAAATATAATATACGTACCTAATCAGGTTACTGTACACCAAAAATTACCTGTTCAACACACGAAATTTATTATTTAAATTAAGGTATTCAAACAAAGGACCTGTTTAAACGGCTATAGTATAATGCAGCCCTAATAAAACAACACATGGAGTATTAAGTCAATGGAGTGTTCAACGTGTCTGTCGTATTACAGTATTATCAAAAATTGGGGCGCTAAGCAATAATACACATTAGCTTAGTTTGGGACTAGATGGTGCTGTGTAAAATTGTCCAAATATATTTATTTATGTGTTCCGGTTTGAAGGACAATGTAGCCAGTGAAATTACTTTATAAGACTTAACTACTAAAGTGTCAAAATACACCTAGGTGTTTCAATCATTAAGCAAAAAGAAAATTTTTATGCAAGTGCTGTTTTGAATCGGTAAGAGTCTGACATTTATCCTGCCACCTCCCTAGGTATAAGACAATCAATTAGGATTCCACAGTCCAATAAAACATATATTCCATATACGTTAAATAGGCATCAATGAAAAAAGGAATTTGGGATTTTTTCCCAAGGAATTGGGAATAACTAGCGTTAATGGCGGAATTGGGAATAATAACTTAAATGCGGGTAGCGTCTCAGGGCACCACTAGTACTTTAGAAACGCTTTTATCAATATAACGCGATAAAATCCGTAAAAGTAGTTTTATTTCAATGTCTAACATTCGCGTGACAGATAAAAATGTTTTTTTCAAAATTCACAACAAATGCAGAGGAGTTCTAAAAAGGCGAAATTCTCTTTAGCATTAGCACTCCATCTGTTACTTAATCTACCACTGGTCTAATGTACACAGTTTACTGGCCATCTTCACAACCTGTAGGCTACACCAACGTAAACACTGAACTAATTATAAGACGCTGGATGCCCAAAGTAAATATTTTGCTCTATCTCGCCGAAATGTTGGCAACATTGGCTGTTTTTATTTTATAGATAAAGTTGGCCGGTCTTTGAAATATGTTGATTAATTTTGTGATGAAAATGTAGCTCTCATATTTGGGTTTTCATGAATATTATTTAATGTCAGTAATTATTAGGTTTTTTTTTATGTTTAAACTCTCCACTCACTAGGAAACAAGCCTTGTGACGTGAGGGATTTTACAAATCTGTAATTAACAGACTTGAAGTACACCCAAATTTGAAAGAAATATATTATGTGGATCAAACAAAATTTTAGAGACCCGGCGCAATGGTAACGGCGACGTGACCTCCTCAACCACCACGCCAAACATGTAGTCCAAGCTTTACACTTTGTTTTAAAGAATTACGATTTATGTACAGTTACTTTAGCAAAGACAGTCTAATTATCAATAACTCACGGCACCTTGGGTAAAGAAAGTGAGAGGGATCAAAGCGATCAGGGTTGCTTCATCGCCATAAACTTGGCATCAAATTTCTTGACAGGCATAGGGACCCAAAAAGAAACACCTTATAGCAGCCCTGCTCATACACAAAAGCACCAAAAATTTTTGCTTCCTCATATAACTTCTTTCACCTCTATCCCATTTTTACGAGGCCAGCGTTACGTAAGAGGAGTGGCTCAGATATCAGACTGTCGACTATACCATTCTCATTTTATAGGCATCGTCATATAAATTCAGTCGAGTCGTTCTGAGCGTAACTTGAGTGAATTTCAACATATCGCCGGTTGTACGCCCCTGTGTACGCGGCATCTTATACCTTCTAGTAATGTTATTTGAGTTCGAGTTTCTGGTGTGTTATTAGAACGTTACTTTGAATGGTTGTGTTATTTGGATGTGTGTGTTTTCACTTTTTGGCGAAATTATTTGTTGGAGCGGCTGTAATATCAAGTGGCTTAATTTTGTTATTATATACGGGAATTTATTTAAGACATTGTTATGATACATCCTCATATACTGTTGCTGGTTTAAGCAGATTTTTTTTTGTAATTTAGATAAAAAGGAAAAAGAGAAAATGATGTAAATAAAAACATGGACTTTCTTGTTTGGGTGTGTTTACAAACACAAATTTTCTCATACACTAACAGAATAAGGCATATTAATGTGTTTAATAAAACAAACACAAAATGATAAATAATTATCTGAACCTATCAATAATCAAACAAAGATTTGATATTCAGCAGCATTATTAACAGAAAATTTTTCAAACTTAGAAGAAATCTGAACGGTGATTCTGGTACTGAAAAATTTCAATATAATTCTGTTGTCATAAATGTCTAACGATTTCTACAAGTACCAGAATTACCCTTCTGGATAATTATTCTGATACTTTAAAGTTTTTCAAAATACATATTATTCAGATTTATGTGTATGTTTGTTCTATCAGAGGCTCATGGTTAAGTTACAACTATGCTGATCAACTGATCTGCAAGGTTAAGCTGTGCTAGCTGGTCAGTCTGTGGGTGGATGACCATTATAAACACGAAGACCCCTCTGTGCCTCGGAGAGCACGTAAAACCATCATTCCCTGTTGTCAAACTAACACCTATGATAATCGTTAGTAGTAGTCAGAAGCTTAAAAATACCTGACAACCAGTGTTTCTTTAGGATCTCAGTACTGCCCAGAAATTGAATTGTGAGGATGGTAGTTGCTTCATGTAAAATACTGATATTCAGCCGCATCTGATTAGACTGGAAGCCGACCGACCGACCTAACATGATTGGAAAAAAGCTTCAGAGGGTGATGATCTAATTCAGATCTAGTCTCACTTTCGTAAAATGGTATTCGACTAAACGTCACAGAAGTATTTTGAACATTTTCTAAGTAACAGAATTACCCTTCTGATGACAAAGCGAGTTCTCAATTTAAAACAAATAAGCACCCGAAAGTGAAACTGTGAGCTGCATCAAACTGAAGACAAATCCGCTTCAACGCAGAGTTAAAATGTTTGAACGTGCATTTTATAGCAAGGCATTACTCCCTGCACTCTTAGCTCTTAACTTCACACTTTGCATTATAAACTCTTTCTAAAAGGAATAAAACAGTAAAGACAATTTTAAAATTGCAGAGTACTGTCTGAGCTTCTGAGAGCTATAATTCGAACGATTACGATTCGTTTGCCTTGTAACCCTCGGCTATAGTTTTTTTGTTAACTATCAAGTTGAAACGTACTGGAACAGAATTTTCAAGTACACTTATATCGATTAGAGTAGAGCCAATAGTCTGAGTAAAGCCAATAATACTAAACTTTTTTATTGAAAATACTTAAGAATTTTTTTAATTAGTCTTCGTATTCTGGGGTAAATTTTGTTACATTAATAACTCATCATATCAGCCAAAAGAGGTCCATTGCTGAACTAAAGCCTCCCCCATAGACTTCCACAAGAACCAATAAAGGTATTTGCCACCTGCATACAATAACTCCCAGTGACCGTTACCAGGTCGTTTGTCTTTCTCGTTGGAGGCACTGTGCTTCCGTTATGTGATTTCCACTTGAGAACCTTTTTGCACCACTCATCCATCATTGAAGAGCTATATGCATATGTATTAATTGATAAATCTTTCAATTGTTTAGAGCCCCCCAAGGTAAGCTGCTGAACGTGAGATTTTGGATTCCATTCTCAGGTCGATCAAAGTGTTATTGAATTTGTCTAACAATAATTTTTCAGTAGCTATACATATGCTTACACGGAACTTATCACATGAAAAATACAAAACTTGATCCAATAACCAACCTTATTATTGAAATCAAGTGAGACAGTTTCCGAGAAAAATTGATTCAATTCATTTTAGACGCCCACAAGGCCTCTTGAATAAACAAACACTTATGTAGTCTTATTTCAGCGTTAACAACCGTACTAACAGCAAGCAAAGGAAAATCACCAGATTCTTAAAAGCGATACAGTCCATAATTGTTTGTAGACGATATTGAAGAATCTAGCCTCGTAATAATGAAACAATGTTAGTAAGATAATGGAAAGTTTCTGTTTAAGGATCTAATAAATACTATTTTTGTACTTATAAAGTCGATAAAACTTGATTTCGTTCAATTAAAGTTTAATTTATTCCGTTCGTTTAATTAAATCGATGTTTTTATGTAAATAAAGAAGAATGGCGAAAATTAACGAAGCACCGTTCACGTGCAAGCTTATTTTGATTATGATAACAAGTTTACAAGAGATTTATAAACAAATATTGAGTCACTGGGGGTTGGGAATTAGAAGATATAAATGTTTTTGATTTATTAAAAAATAAGTAAACGTGCAGTTCCGAAACGCAACGTGTTTCGGGTTACATTTCCATCAACAGCAGCAACAGATTACAACAAATTCAGCTTTTTATATAAATTTACGCATTTACGCTTTTTCCTTTTTTATACTTAAATCTTGTTAAATATAACAAAAACATTGTGTGATGGGACTTTCGTCCACGACGCTCCCACACGCAAACCGTGGAGTTGGGGCGATAGGGTGCGCAGTACCCCATTTTTGGAAGCTGCTTTACTGGTTAAATCTGACAAATATCATTTAAGTCCTTTCTTGTTAACTTTTGTAATACTCACGTAGTTATAAGAAAGGAGTCAAATTTGTACTTATGCCAAGCTTTTTAGAATTATTTTAAGAAAGTAGGTGTGTTTTGAGAACTGTCTTAAAGGGTACAAGTCTAAAACCACGGTCAATACACTGACTAGTAATCTAAGATTTCATATAATATATTCAAATACACTGAAACAAGCAATCAGACGGTAATTGTCCCCAGCCAGAGCTTAAACAATGAACACATTATCTTATAAACGGCAAAACTAATATTAAATGAAAGTTCAAACGGAAAGCAGGTACAATGCAAGACCTCAATTCGTTCTCAAATACAATCGACGAACTTCACGGCACGCCATTTAAACTTGGCAAAATAGCTTTTCAGTTAATCGTAGTCATTTTGTTGAGCACCTACGTCGAGTTTGGTCTGATGATATTTTAGCAAAGTTGTCGAGTATGGCTGCTTGATATAGTTATCGGTTTGGGTGAATGGTTTCTTTATCTACCCTGCTAACGCTATTTTCTATCCTTGTATTAGCTAATAGAGCCTTCACCCAACGGTTAAATTCAACTGCATTACCACCACCGTTGCGCCGCGTGTCGTGGATCCGATTCTCGCCCGAGACAAATATTTATGTAATAAAAAAATCAACTCTCAGAACAGATTATTCTTGAGAGAACTTTGTTGCCGTTTAGACGCCCATTCAAGCTCATTCAAATCAACGGTAAAAAATATTAGTTAAAACCTATAAGCATAGCAATGAGCTCTTTCTCAATGACTGATCTTCCAAAAATGACATGAAATATATTGAATTCTAATACTTAAGCCAACGCCTAACCTTGCGTAAGTGAATTTGAAAATCATTGGTAAAAATTTGACAACTACACGTAATAAAGAAGGGTGATCTACGTCACTCATTTAAGCATGACAAACATTATAATTACACATATCACATTATAGAAACAAAACAACCCACACACAAAGCGACAGCCGCCGTAGGGCGAGACTACCTCCATGATAATTTTCTTACAAAGACTGCAGAACAGAATGAGAAATATTGTCACATTTTGTCTATGAAATATGCGCAAAATGTGCATAAATAAATTATAATATTAAAAAGTCATTTTTGTTCATTTTGCGAAAGATAATGTTTGCTACAAAATAAGAATAAAACTTCATTATGTATTTAATGATTATTAAATTCCGTAACTATTTTAACCTTTTCAAAATAAGGTTACAGCTTGTAGCTTTAACATAATAACCATATTATTATTTTCTTACTACAATTTAGTCTAAACCAAAATAATATATGTAGTACTAGATTAGTACTTTTTAACGTCATTTTTACATTAAGACAGACCCCAAAATGCCCGCCCTTCACCGCCTCCTAGTATTTGAGCTGGGAAGAAAAAGCAGCACAACAAATTTAATGTGTGTAACGGTAAAATAATATAACAAAAAATAAGCCCCATTGACCTGTAAAAGTGTCTTTAAAAGATCTATTTACAGAAACAAATATCGCGAATATAAATTGTGGTATTATCATTTCGTCATTTCGAATCCTTTACGGTCCCGAATAACAGTTTACCCGCTTAATCCCAATGTCCCTATTTAGTATTTTGTATAAAAAAAACATAACATACCATCACGCCTGTATTCCCCGAAGGTAACCCTTCGGAAGAACCTTTCAGCAGAGGTGTAAGAAAGAAAGAAAGAGAGAAAGAAAATTTATTCGGTCAGTCACAACACAAGACAAAATACAAAACAATGGATTCAAGTCTTAAACTAAGGAAGTACAGAGGCCAGCACATCAAGCTACCACAATCTGTCAAATTTCTTTGATTGATTTTCAACTTTAATATAAAACAATAAGATTCAATAAGAACAATTGGGATGATTTCGAAAAGTCAAAGGTGTGTGCCTTGGGTTTGAACTAGAGACGTTCGACTTGGCAGTCCAATGGTCTTACCACTAGGTTATTACTGCTTGATATTCAATTAATCGAAGATAGGCTCTCATCCAATTGTCCGTGATGTCATTTTACGTTTTCTATTATCTTCTACGATCCGCGCCCCACACATTTGACTTCGTATCTCGTTACTTGTGACTCGTACAATTCAACCTTTTTGTTACAACCGGGGTATATTCACTTCCCTTTGTTTTCTCCCCGACAAAAGACGCACCTTTGCAAAGGAAATCCAGCGTGTTATGTAAATTAGAAACGATGCAGGCTTCTTTAACTTTTAAAGAGATATTGGTATCTATTGATCGTTGAATTAATTAGAAATTATGCTATAATTGTGTTCTTAACTGCCTCAATAGTTTAGTGGTTACAACCGTGACCGCTGAGCGTGATATTCAGAGTTTTTTAATTCTTATTCTGAGAAAAAAATATGGGATTTTTCAATGAAATTTTCAGGGAATTTCCTTCGGGGAATACAGGCGTGATGGTATGTTATGTTGCTTTTACTCGACATTGAAAGTAGAATATATATAATAGCTGGAAATCGATACCTAAAATAATAAAAAAAAACATAGGGACCTATTCCAATTAAAACCAAATCATGGACATCCATAGCAGTGAAGGACTTGGTACAAATAAAACCTCAAAGCTAACAACATAGCCCACACCTGTATGTAGTGTGGAAAAAAGGAAAGGTAGGCATTTTCTCAGCAGTGAATTGCAGGCTTTTAAGGATAATAATATAAAACTACTTCCTTCCTGAAAAACTATATGACCTTCTTTGTAAACAAAAAAAACAGCACTTAAGCCCCACCCTACACATAATCACATCTCCTTTGATAGATCGCCTAAACAAAATACCGTAATCCCAATACATTTTCCAAAACAATAACTTCAAAACCTCGCGCGTTCTATAAAAAATGATGGATGTGTTATAAAAATATAGGAAAGATAAAGTCGAAGGCTTACCGCTAATGCTTAGGTAACCCTCCTCGCCCCGTTACAGATCATAAATACCGTAGAATCCTGATAAGCTCTGGTAAAAGAAAGGCAAGTACCTACCCACGCGAAAAAGGAAAGTTACGCACCTTCAGGGTTGACAGATCAGGGAGTGAAAAATGCTAAGATAATGCCAAGAAATGTGATAGTGGGGTAAGGCTTAGAAGTAGTGATAACCCTTGTCTGTTTTTTGGTAGAAGGGACATATAGGTTGAACACAGAATGCAACATTGCAAAGAATTGAATAATTTGCTCGAATATGTTATTGTTGTTATAATTATGATATGCATAATAGGCAGGCAGATTGGAATTACATATGCACGAAAAACATAATATAAAACAAAATCGTTTTCAGCTGTCTGTGAACACTGAAATCTTTTAAACTACGCAAGTGATTTTACTGTGGTTTTTACAAATATTTTTTTTTCCAATATGTAAAAATGCATGTTATTAGTAAATTGCACCCGTGCAAAGTAGTTAATCATAATAGTCTGTATGGCGACTCATTTCCAATCGCTCGCGGTGTGAAGGAAGTTTAACCAATGTAAAGTTCAGAAAGAGTCTTAAATATCCGAAATTTTGCATCATTATGCTAGGTAGCTTTGACGACGCCTCTACCGTCTTCAACTATCGATGTGCGAACAGCTTACCACGAGGTCGTGGGTTCTATTCCCACAAGATACAAATGTTTATGAGATGAATATAAGTGTGTGTTTGCTGGGTGTTTCTTATATATTATATTAAGTATGTATTTACAATATAAAAGGTTATACGTATTATAATGATTGTGTAGTACTCATAAGCTTAAGTAGCTTTGATTAGTTTGATACACTATTTAAATTTAGGTAGAATATTATGATCTATTTAGATGATACTTAATAGTTAGGGGTGATAATATATACTTATGGTAAGGGTCTGTTTATTTGCAGTAATTATTTTTTTATAAAAGATTATTTTAATAAGTAGGTATTCGTCTGTTGACGTCCCTAGCACCTCTCAAATTCGATGTTGGCTTTGTTTGAAAGTTGATCGGCCCTAATTTTCTTTGTCTGAAAGAAAAAACAGTCAAGTCGCCTACATTTTAGACGGCCAGTTTCGTCTCTTTATTTAAAAAAAGTTTGGAACGCGAGTCAGCTTGTTTAAAATTGATCACCGTTAAAAAATATAACACCTCATTTTTCACGAACAAATTTTTTAAATTAAATAATTATTATTACTTATTGCTATTATAGGTACTTTATTATTTTATTTTGGGAATTAAACCTACATTCCTATTCGGCAAACATTTTTTTACGCGTTTACGTCCATATAGATTTGTACTCGCTGTTGAGGAAGGTAAGAGGGTGACGTCACATCTGATTAACTTTACACTTACATTTCTGGTTATCTTTTTCTGGTTTGACCGCACGTTTGGTGTAGCATTTCACCGGGTGTCGTGGGTTCGATTCTCACCGAGACAAATCTTTGTGTGATCCACATATATTTGTTTCTAATCTGGGTATACTTTGTATGTTATTTGTATGTTTGTGAAATCCTCCGCGTACAGGGCTTGTTCACTAAAGCGGGTATACTGTAAATCTGTCAAGTAGGCAATGCGCGCTGCCCACGATTTCATGTTTTTTATACCACTAAGGTGGCAAACAAGCGTATAGCCCACTTGATCGTAAGCGATTATCGTAGCCTATAGCTTGCAATGCCAGGGGTATTACTTGCGCGTTGCTGACCCTGTAAAACGAAAGAGGAATATATAAGTTGGCAGTCTATGGGTTAAAGTCCACTACACAACGTTTCTTCGCGAAGCATTGGCAACCTTGCGGCTTAAGGAACACAACACAGCTCAAAACAGTGTTATTTCACACTTTATTTGAGTGGAATTACTCCCACTATACCTCTTTTGAATCTTTTATCTTTTAATGAATAAACTATTGCCTAATTGAAATTTAAATGAAAAACTTTCAATAAAGAGTAAATAACGAGTTAGGGTCAGCGCAGACCCTGGTAATTTCATTTAGAAAGTTGAAATAAATATATGAATCATTATTCGGCCCAACAATTTTACCAAAACTTTTGCTCCCAAATTGATATCGTAACAGTTTTTACTAAACATTTTAGGTATATTATTTTACGCTTGAGTTTATCTCATAACATACCATCACCGCCTGTAGTCCCCGAAAGGTTAGGTAGAGTAGTGTAACTAATGTACATCCTTCCGTATATTTAAGGTTCAATTTAGTAGGGGGCGAGCCTATATTGCCATTAACCGGACACAAACCAAAACTCCAAGGTGCTACTGAAAATTTCATAGAAAAACCCAATAACACTGCTCGACCTGGGAATAGAACCCAGGACATCTAGCATAGCTGTCGCTCTCACGACCACTAGGCCAATGAGGCAATCTGATGAGGAGGTAGCCTGCATCACCTGCCTGACTCAGTGACTCGTCTATCTCATCCTTTATAAAAACAAATGAAAGATGTATCGTGATTTTATAGAACGCCATCATCTCTTTCTGTTCAAATTTTGTTTTCAACATTTACCTAAAGTATTTACCTAATTATTTATATGTATGTATTATTATTTTCGAATTTAAAAGCTGTAAAGTTTGCTATTAATATATAAATAAATGTCTCATATTTTTAAATTGAAACGAAGCAAGAAAAACATTCTTCAAAAATAATCTATTTAAAAATATTGCGTATTCAATATCACGTTTATATTTTCATATATTACGCTTGTTGTTGTTGTTGTTGATGACCAGAGATGTAAGTAGAGTAGAGTAAGTGGGTAGAGTATATAACTCTGTCGGTCTGTTTGTCTGTTATGCTTTCAGCCTTAACCGCTGAACCGATTTTGGTGAAATCTGGTACAGCAGTAGATTATACCTTGGAGAAGGACATAGGCTCCATCGAATATAATGCGGGTAAAATAGCGGGCAATTGGAAAATATAAATATTCTAGGTAAGTACGTACTTATTGTTTTTTTTAACAATTTCTACCGATTTTTTTTTATTCACGATAGACCTACGCTGGACCACTAGTTCGCCTGATATTAAGCAACACAGCGATTTACGGTGAAGCACGTTGGCCTTGGTGTCTTCTAGAAACCGATGCTCTCGTGTTGCTATGTTTGTGTGTTGGTAACCACACTGAACCAATACAATAAACATAATTGAATTACATTATTAGTTTACAAACAATTGCGTGTTAATTAATACCCATTGCCCTTAATCAAACGGTTGTCAAACATTTAACCCGTTTTCTGCGAAAATATGATCGACGTTCGGAACGTTTTGCGTTGCGTTGATATATATATGTGGCAGACCAAAGGATAGACCGGAATATACATGAAGCGTTTTCGTGGCATTTCTTAGAATACGGGCTGCGGATTTGAAGGAGTAGCGGTCAAATATTTGAGTCATGTTTATCGCAATTTTTGAAGAAACAAAATAATAATAATAAATAATTATTTAGAACATTTTACACAGCACGATCTAGTCCCAAACTAAACAGAGCTTATACTGCGTAGTAGACAATGGATAAAATACTTATAATTATACTTTTTTCAACAAAAGCAGTTTTTACTTGTCAGTAAAAACTGCTTTTTTATTTTTAAATATTTTAATACCCAGTAACACATAAGCAAATAAAATATAGAGCAACTACTGCAGGTTTTTTTAATACAAATGTTTTGGTTTAATAAACCTTTTTAAATCTTTGCATTATTTAAAAAGCATACGTACACAAAGGCTCTAGAGCCAAATATTTGCAGTTCATTCATTTTCACACGTTGAGTATCGACCAATCATTATTGTATAGCTAAAATTGTTTTATAAATTTCAACCAAAAATTCTACAATTCCAAAGTAAACAAAAGAAGACCTCGCTTGCACAATATTAGAACTTTGACCCCTCAAAAAGCGCCGTCAAAATGTATTAGCATATTTTAGCAAAAAAGTTAAGCTCAAGTCACTCAGTAAATCTGTATTGCCAACATTTTTCAAACAAACCCATTTGAACTGAAGAAAAAAAACTTATTTCTACACAAATTACAATCGCGGGATTATTTGGGATTAGCTCTCAATTTTGACGGCAGCGTCAATCCTAAAAGCCTTCCCCATCTGTAGGTACCTACTTATTTTTCTGAGAAAACTTTACTCTTTAGAGGAAATTCGTTTCTTCTTTTTTTTTAACAAATTTGTATATTGTTTTAGCGGCATTTATTGGGTATAAAGGGTAAAACAGTTACAAAACACGGATTTAAGCGAAACGAACGAGCTTGCCTTGAAATAACTCATGATGCGGTTGGATACTTCATCGTGACATTGAGAGTTTTTTATATAACATACTTACAGAATAGAGTATTTTAAATCATGTAATAAAAAATATAAAAATGCATGTTTATGACAGATTTTGCAAAAAGTAAACGAGAAACGTCGATATTTATTTATGAAAATGCAAGGTAAAATTTATAATAAAATTTTAAATGTCGTCTTTTTTAATCCGTTCTACAAATGTCTAAAACGCCGTTCGCCATATTGGGTTCCAACATGGCGTCACTCCTATAGTACCAGTAGTCACGAGCCGAAACAACATGGCGGCTAGCGTTTCCACGCAAAAATTCAAAATCATAAATCAAAAATAGATTTTAAGGAATTTATCGGTTAAAATATAAAATTTAAATAAAAATTCTACTGGTCCATTACGATTTATTAAAAACAGTTTTCAAAAAAAGGATGTAATAATTTATTTAATTTATACAAACACAGAACTTTTCCTTGAGTTTCGTCTCTTCCAGCACTACTCTAATCAACCGCATCGAATGAGGAATGTGGTCATTCGAGTTATATGGCACATTTGTGGGAAGGTTCACAAAAAAGAAAATTGTTAAATTCTCTTGAGGTTTTCCCACAAATCAACATTTCTTGGGAAAAAACAATTTCGCTTGAACTAGTTTGAGCCTATAGTAGAACCAAGTGTAAGTGAATTACTGTTAAATTTATTGATTTAAATATTTATTAACCAGTTTTTTTTTAAAAACAAAAAAGAATCGAATTTGAATTAATAAACAACCTACTCGGTCAATGTTCAACTTACAAAACAATGTTAAACATACAACAAGCAACAACAAACAGCCTATGTTACCTTTTAGTATTTTTTTAATTTTTCATGCTAATATTATAAACCTACTTATTAAATAGCTTTAGTTTGCAATATGTATGTACAGAAGCCAGCAGGTCAAGCTACCCAAAACTGTCAAATTTTCTCAATTGAACATGAACATTATAATTTTGTATTAAAGTCAAAATCTATCAAAGAAATTTGACAGATTGGGGTAGGTTGATGTGCTGGGCTCTGTACCTATGATACATAACCAAGCATCATATTTTACAACTGCCTCATTAGCCTAGCTAGTAGGATTAAAAGAAAGAAAAGAAAAGAAAATGATATTTATTTGTCCTTTGCACAGTTATTACTAATATTAATTACATTATAATGAATGAAAATTACCAAGACAAAATGGTCTTGAACTCAGCATAGTGGTCAACAGCATTGAGCATGTCAACCGCTGGTATTCTGTCCAAGCCGGTAATGCAGTTCTACAATACATGCACCCTCCTACTCGCAAACATTTCAGACATTCAGTACACATAACTACTTGAGTCTCAGATGCCTCAGATTGCTTCAAGATTAACCATTTAAAACATCGTGATTTGAAAACAGCGCGACTGCTATGCTAAAGGTGAAGTGGGAAAAGGCGAGTGAAGCGTTATTGGGTTTTTCTCTTTTTATACCCGGTTAATGGCAATAAGCTTCCCCGGACCTAAACGGTATGTTTAGGTGAACCGTGGGTCTACATAAGTACGCCTCTTCCTCACCTTTCGGGGTATATAAGCGTAATGGTTGATATAAAATTGTTTTGGTATGTCAGTCAGCGTTTAAAATATTTTTCTGTATGAAGCAAATTTAGTTTTAAATCATCATTTTAACTCCACATTCTGAGCTTCCAGTCCCGACAATGGCTTTGTTACAATTTTCACGCACGACCTACTGATCCAGTTTTCTATTATCTGAAAATTTTAACTCGACCGTACTTCGTATATCAGATAAGAAAGTTTTCTGTCCAACATTACCAAAATTGCGTTAGCTGACAGGGATTGATTGAGATTTATGAACGCCCGCATCGCCCTAATTAACTTTCACCTGCATTTCGTAAATACTGGTGTTTCTGCAAGAGCTGAGTTATTAATTGTGGCGGTGAATGTCGAGTCCCGTGGACATAATCCTCATGGATTGTCTGCCACCAGGGGAGGTGCCAGGATATCTCGGATCTTGTTTTCCCTTGCCCTATATGTCACGTCCATGGGACTCATTACATTTGCCACGACAATGACAGACTAAACAATTACCTATTACAAAAATGCTAATTATTTTACCGTGTAGGTAAAATAATTCTTTGAAGATAAAAATGAAAATACAATGAATAGCTTTAATAATACGTTGTGCAATAAAATAACTAAACGAAAATGTTATTTACCTCCCTTTTAATTTTAAATGTAAGTATAAAATGGACATAACTAAGTTTAAATAATAATGTACAATTTGGCAATTTGATCAATAATGTATAATTTCAATATAATTTTATTTATTTCTCTCTAATTTTATTTTATTTAAATATAACTAAGTATAAATTTTGATTTGGATATGTAATATGTTTGTGTAGAATTTAGTATAACTGTATTTAATTTTACCTCTTCGATGCTGTGCCCCAACGGGGTTTCATGTTGAATCTCCTTAACTGTAAGACCTAATTATGTACACATGAAGCAATAAAGAACTTCGACTTTGACTTTGACTATAAGACAAGAAGAGCAGAAGAAAAATAAACATTCTAGTCTCACACAATACAGGTAATCCGTAATTACAGAAGATAGAAAATGTTACGAACATAATAAAAAAATAGAGATAAGTAAAGCGTGGATTGGCCTACTTGGATTTCCGCACTATAAGAAGTGCGGAATCTATGCGGAATGCTAGTATGGAGTTATCTATGCATATTGTTTTAAAAAATTCTTAAAAATAGTCTTTTCATAATAGTGCGAATCAGACAAACCGTCCATATTGGATATCTGATTATTATTTAATTATCGAGCATAATTCAAGTCATTTGTTACAAACTTCCGTGCATCGGAGAGCCAAAAAAAAAGCCGTCGGTCCCGGTTTTGATACGAACACCTATGACAAAAAAAAACTCGGAGAAAGAAAGGTTCCAAACTTCCATTAAGGTTACCTATAAGTTAAGAATAACAGTCTTAAGAGTGCAAAAATTGGTGAAATTCGGTCACCGTAATGACACAAAGTATTTTATATCAAAAGTATTGTTGATGGAAAAATAATATCTACCCACAGCCGGGGTCACTAACCCAACGTGACACTTAAAAGTTGTACCTCTGCTTAAAAAGGTTATACGTATAAAAACACACACACAAGAATGAAAAATGGAAGCAACGCGATGTTCACGCATAAGTCTTGCTCTCGCTAGAGCCGCTAATTTATTTATGTGAACCACAACCACTATATCTTGATACGTGGCGAAATGGGGAACTAAATATAAATGTACTGAATTTGGTGTACGTACAGATTTTTGATTGTGAAATTAGTTGATATTCCTTTATTATTATATTGTAGAAACATGGCAACACAGGTTTAAATTTAATAATGATATTTGTTCTAAGATCTCTAAGTATTTCTTAATCTTCTTTTTACAATAGAACCCCCGCAAACCCCCACAACACAGTATCGGTGTCCTGTGTTGTTTTATAAACATATAATTAATGGACACAAATTACACCCAGACTATCATACCAAGAATTATCTCTAGTGGGATAGAACCCAAATTGGCGCAACGGTAACAACCAAACGTGCAGCCATTTTTCATATTTCAAATTGATTGATCTTCTTCTCCCAGATCAATCAATTTTACATTTTTAAAATGTATGTAAATGGTAAATTTTTAAATTCCGTTTTAGATGCCTGTTCTCTTTCTCTTTTGTATTTAATTCTATTGCAGCTACCTTCCTATATTATCGTGGAATATTTCCCTGGTTTTAACTTCATCAATTTGGCAGAATTTTCATCGATATCCGTTATAAAACCTAACTGATGGACTTGCAGCGATCGGGGACGAAGTAGTGAACTTTACTAGAGTAAAAAAGTTGTAGCCTCCCTTAACAAGCACTGCTCCTATGACAGGGCAAGATTTACTGGACACTGGACACTGTACAGGTACTTGTAATTGGCGACTATATCTCAATACCTGCCAGTGCCATGCTATTTAATAAAGTGTTGCCATGTAAAAATACAAATTATACAGTTCGTGTTGAGAATAGCAACGACATTCCATTTTTAAGATAATTATGCATTATTAAGATGATGGTCTCAATAATCCCACTGCTGAGCACGAGTCTTCTCTCAGATTGATAATCCACGCTGTCCTAGTGCGGGTTGGGAGACTTCACACACCGTTTTATTATATATGTAAATTGATTATATGTAGATACAATATAACCCAATTTTACTCCAGATGTCAAAATACATCGCATTCATTGCGTACCTACCTACTAATAAGACTATATTTATTTATTAACTCTATCAATGTTAAATCCTTACAAAACGATATGACGTAAAGCTTCGGTACTACCTAAACTATTTTGAAACACCCATCTTCTCCATGCAAAAAATTGGAGTGAATAAGTTCAAGGAAAGCCATTTCAGATGAAATAGTACCATAAATCATATCACTATCTGTAAAAATAGGATTCTCTTTTACTAAGGATACGGGAGTAAAGGTCAAATACGTACTTTAGCACTTACCATCGATGCATAACATTTATTTATTTGACAATTAAATAATAAATAAATAAATAAAATCTTTATTTCGGACAATAAAATAAAATCTGTCTGGCATAAAATAAAAATACCTATAACTTCATTATTTTTGAACCGATTTTAATTTGGTTTTTTGTTAATCGGCTCTATTTGGCGGGAACTTCAAATCAGGATATAAAAAATAATCAGCCCAATAACCTTTTTCACATAATTCTCCCATTTGAGTAGGCACACCACATTCATTAAACTACGCATGCATCGTCAGTTTAGAATCTCAACCTGGCCCTTTTTAAGGACTTCGCTTTTATATTCTATAAGATTCATTTTTAGTTTAATTTCAGTAATATTGTTATCCTTAGTATTTAGTACTTTCATGATTCATTACGATATAAAGTGGAATGAGTTACTCAAAATGATCTGCAATAAAGTAGATGATATAAAAGCAGTCATTTTGACAATGATGACGTGAAATGCTTTTAAGATTATCGGCAATTGTTTTAGAATAAAATTTATTAATTGTTTATGTGGTTACAATCGCAGCAATTTTTTTTTTATATTTCAGTGCCGTATTCCCCGAATGGTTAGACAGAGGTGTACTTATGTACACTCACAGCTTGCCCGCCCGTACGTGTTAGTTCCATGTAAAAGAGAGCGAGCCTATTTCTAATAACACTGCTTTGAGCTGTGTTGTGTTCCTTACGGTGAGCGAGGTTGCCAGTGCTCCGCGACGGCAACGCGCAAGTGATGCCCCTGGTGTTGCAAGCGTCTATAGGTTACGGTAACCGCATACCATCAGGTGGGCCGTATGCTTGTTTTCCACCGTTTTGCTTTACACTGGTATAAAAAATAAACCATAACACTTTGCTCACCAAGGAATTGAACTGAGGACCTCTATTTTACGACCACTTGACTGATGAGGCAATTAAGTTTTCTAGAAATACATAATCATTTCTGTATGCTAAACTATTAGAACTTGTAGACCAGGGTCATATCACTAGATTCAGTAACTTATCATGAATGCTTTATTATAATACATCGCAAAAAAGATTATGTAATGTAAGAAAAAAGGAGGAAGATAATCAGAGAAGCTTTTCATTCTTCAGTGTTCAGTGTCGACTTTAGTCTAATTAATAAACCTAAGCCTTCCCTATAAAAGTTTTATACGGCGATAAAACCGCATCGAAAGCTGTATAATAGATCTAGGGATTAGCTGATATAAATAAGCAATAACTTCTTTGAGCATAACGTTAGTTAGGTCCGGGCGGCGGAAGCCTATGAGAATTTTCCTTCCACACGTTAAGCAAAAAAAAAAGTTACTTTACGTTACTGTACGACCCTCACCGTATCTTCGACGGTGTTGTATGCGCACAGGCATTTTCTTTTTCAAAAAAGAAAGGTTTCTGTACGATAAGGTTTAGGTTAGTTTTATTATGTCAAATTGGTCCCGTGACCACACAATGTAGCGAAGCGAAACGATTTTAGTCGGTAAGTCACCGTATGGGGTGAATCTGCCGCATCGTTTCCCCTGGACGGCAGAAGAAAAAAAAACAGATTAACTTCAAAAACATTATTATGACAGTGAAATACAATAGCATATCTCTGGCTCACCACCATTTATACACTAAACGAAAGAAAAAATGAAAGTATATACTGTCAGTCACAACACAAGACAAAATAGCAAACAGAACAATACGATAGGTTCAAGTAAAGCTAAGTATATTATCTTGTGTGATGTCAGAATAGGTCCACTAAATCATTTAGTTACTAGAAATAATCATCGATGAACTGCACCTTTGAAGATCTAAAGAATGCCACTGATGCCGCAATTAACGTGGCCACCTACTGGGCTCAAGTAATATAATTAATGTATTTACCATCGACACGAAAAGAAGAAGAAGAAGAACTGAAACATTAAGAGAGGTAGGGCATAGTGGGAGTAATTCTACTCAAATTAGAGCTTCCCGACTGAGGAAGTACCTCTACCGACTTGCAGAAAATCGAAGTAAAATAACATTGCTTTGAGCTGTGTTGTGTTTCTTACGGTGAGCAAGGTACTCTACGAGGAAACGTGTTGGCATTGGGAGACTTTGACCCTTATACTGCCAACTCAACTATTCCTGTTTTAATACAGGGTCGGCAGCGCGCAAGTGATACTCCTTATGTTACAAGCGTCTATAGGCTACAGTAACCGCTTGCCATCAGGTGGGCCGTATGCTTGTTTGCCACCTTAGTAGTTTAAAAAAAAGACATACTAACTTAATTCACATAATTATGTATTCTTAATCTGAACTTTCTTTTGTTTCCCACAAACCGAGATCCTCTCTTATTCCACTGTATATTTTCATTCAAGCTTATGTGAGAATTTATCAACGACCCTCACAAAATATCATTGTCCACCAATACCTAAAAAGAGTTCATTTCTCTCCGTCAATCGTCAATTCATAAAAACTGATAGCCCAATAATAAAATTCAATTTCATACCGATGCAGGCCATTACGCATTGACATAACGAAGCGCAATTTCGGAAAATAAGTAAAAAGGTACGGGAGTTGAATTGGATCCTCTCGCCGAGTTATGAGGGTCGCGAGAACCATGCGTCACAATCATTCTCTGTCTAAGAACTGCGACCCGTCTCTAAATATTGTTTTTAGACTGTTAGGCGAACGAAATATTAAAACCACCGAGCAAATCTCAACTCTTTCCAAATATGATACGATTCGGATTCCTTTGTAGGCACACAAATATGTGGCACCAAAATTGGTTCAGCAAGTTTTATTTTGGTATCTGACGTTTCCTTAATATAAGTAAGTCGTGAGGTGTACAAAATGTAGAAAAAATGTTTTCGTCTCGTTACGGAATATTACGAATTGACATTGAACAAATTTTGATGCTATTGTAATAACTTTGTTGGAAGTTAGAATCGTGTTTACGTTTGAGGAAATAACAAGTTACAGTACTCACGGCAACAAAATGGAAACTTGATTACACATTTTTTGGAGAGTACGTTAAAAAGTTGCTAGATAGAAACAAAAAAGAAAAAGTTGGCCATAAAATACAACCTCATTAAGTAGGTATCTAATACTTATAGAAGTTGTATTTTTTGGAAGTGTTTCAAAATAATTCTTCAGCTGGTAAATTAATGTTTGACACAGATACCTACTTAGCATCAATGTCGTTATTATGACAAAAAGAATTGCATACGCTACGTATTAGTTTGTTAGGTATGTACATGCATATGTATTTTATTTTATATAAATTAATATTTTATGTATGTATTATGTATGTAGTAGATATATAATATTACAGAATTAATGGATCAATATTTGTCAACATGCCTGATTAATGCATCAGCCACGCTTTGTCTCTGTATTACCCTATGGTCGACTGGCTTTTAGCATTAAGTCCGCCTCTGTTTAATTTGTTGTGCATAAAGCATTAAATAAATAAATATATGCAACAAGGCCAAATAACAAATTAAATTTTCTATTAACTTAAGACACATAATAAATAACATATACTACAGGACATCATTCTGTGGTAGACTCGAATGTCCAACATAAACTTTCTTGCGACACATTTGGCCCAGCGGCTCAGCGATTGGCTTCTGCGCCAAGGGTTGTGGATTCGATCCCCAAACGGAACGAATATTTGTATAACCTACAGGTAGATATTCCAGATCCAGACCTGGAACATGGAACACAAACTTTCATATACACAAACACCGGTGTTTGTGTGTGTGAAAGTTTGTGTTTGTAAACGCAGGCACGATACAGGAGAAAATCTTAGTGTGGGGCAATGTTTTTTTAATAAAGAAAGAAAAACACTTAGGCTATAGTCCACCACGTTGGCTTAATTCGGGTTATTTTTATTTTTTATTTTACTTTATTGGGACATAAAACAGTTACACATTGTAATTGAGGTATGACATTTCAATTCTAAAAACTAAGGTAAATGTGTAACCCACACCAATGTCCGCGAAATATACAATAAATAAAACGAAACTGTAAAAATCATGCGTTAATTTAGCAGTTGGGAGCTCACCAGTTTATTCACAAGTAGATGATAGATAGAACCTAGTCATGTTAAAATTTCAATAGCCATTCTTTTAAACTTCAATTGTGAATGTGCAAAGATATCAAGGTCGATAAGGTGTGTGTTATACATGTCTACGAGGCGTCGGAGAGGCGCCCGTGCACCAGCGTGAGTTCTGCACTTTGCAGTGTAGAACAACCGGGGCACGCGCGCCCCTCGACGCATCGCAGTTCTAGGTACAATGTAACATAAGTTATTAGTAATGTCAGTGCAATCGAACCTGTTATTACAAAGACCATGAAGCATCATGGCATATTATCGTAAAATATGTTAACTGATTGTTCAGCAGAAAGATTGTGAAATAGTTTATTCCAGTCTAAATTACACAACTCGTTATTAATTAGATCGTAGTTTGCCTTAAAAAAGTTGTACCTCATAGTTAAATGACGTTTCATTGGTATATATTTTGTGAACAGACTTGTAATAACCGTGAAAGGAGGGTGGTATAGGTCGAGTGGAAGCAATGGTATACATTGTTTTACGTTACATTCGACGTTTGAGCAAAACAAGTCCAGTATACGCCCCAAGTTATTTCTAAGTGTATTGTATTGGTTGATATTTGTTAAAGAAATAAAATCGCATAAATATCTACCTACATTGTCAGTCGGTTGAGGCACAACATAATTAGTCCCACCACGGTCGAGCCAGTTTATGCCTGGCAAGTTATAATCGCCTGTTATGTAGAATGCATCTGTACTAGTGTCATTAATTATATCCAGCAGCATATCGAAGTGCAATGTGAAAACATGGTCTGGAGACCGCGGTGGTATGTATGCCGCACTTATGATATTGCGCTTAGAAGAATGCGACGCTGGCAGCTGCACCAGTACATGTTCAATATCAGCGTGAGGAGGGTACATTAAAATACTAGTTGGTCGTAATGTTCGCAAAACGGCTATCAGTACCCCTCCACCGTCACGCTTCCCTGTTATGCAGCGGTCACGGTCGCATCTGAACACCAAATAGCGATTATCGATAAATTCATTATCAGATATGCTTGGTATAAGCCAAGTCTCTGTAAGTATAATTACGTCGTAAGAATGAGACAGAATATTCATGAAAAGTGTATGTAACTTGGTACGCAGTCCTCGACAGTTTTGGTAGTAAACAGTCAAATTGTATTTATCCATTGAGATAAAATACATACCATAGAACGTTACCAAGACAAAGTTTGGAGTCTTTCATTAATGCAGGTTGCAGTACAGAATATATAAAACAGATGTTGTTAACACACAAAATTTTAAATAAAAACATCAATTGCAAATTTAGTCGGTAATGATGCATGCGTGACATTATTATTATTATTAATGGTTTACTGGTATAGTCGCAGTACAAACAAGTGTCAAAGTGAAGCGTTGTTATAAGATTATACGTTACAACAAATAAGTAATGATTGTAGGCCATTAATACAAAGAAATACAGAAAAATATTTAAGTTTAAATTAGTTGTACATTTGTTTAGATAAGTGAGGGTCGATGTAAAACATTTTCCACGAGCATTAGTAGGAACGGTGTAAACACCGCAGAGTAATGTATAAGTCAGAGAGCACATACCGTAAGCCGAACAAAATAACTGGTTACGAAATATTAATCTGTAACAGAGTTGCACTTTTAAGTTATTACAATTTGGCATGAGTTTAGTGTGATGCTTTAGTATAGGGTTTAATTTTGGATAAATCTTCCTCGGAGCGAATAGTGAAAGCCGCCTCTGGAACGTCTGCACGAACGAGTATAGTTCCGTGTTTAACCCAAACAAATCGATGACCATTTTGCTTTGCAATCTCTTTGGTTTGACGAAACAACTTCTTGGTTTGCAACGTGAGGTGCTCATTTATGTATATATTTTGTGGATTGCCACTCAGATGCAGTTCTTCAGACGTGATTCCCTTTTTGAGACGTGCCGCTGCAACGATATTATCACGTAGTATTTGGCTGGAAAGCTTGACCACAATATTTTTTGGTCTTGTTGATTTAGGGTTCATCAATGGAACACGGTGAATAGTGATGACGTCACGAGGCGATAGCGGTTGCTTGATTAAACTCATAATATTTTCGAGGATCGACATTAAATTTTCTCCGCGCTTCTCAGGCAAATTGCTTATCTCGATGTTACAGTTTCTGGATTTTTGTTCTGCTGTCTCCAATTTTGCTTCTAATGTGGTAATTCGTTTTTCAACTGCCTGAGGAGAAGAAACTTTTTCTTCAAGCCTCGAAACACGAGAAGCAAATTCCTTCGTCTTCTCTTCTAAGTGATCATATTTCTCGCTTATGAATTGGATGGAAGATTTGATGGCTCCAAATTCTGATAAAAGCATAGAAAATTTTTCATCCTGTTTAGTCAAGTAAGTCTCAAACATAGATTTCATGCTTGTCTGTAGATTTTTAAGTTCATCACGCCAGTCCATGTCATTATTACATAGCATCCCTGTGCGAAATGTGACGTATTGAGGCGGGGACTCCTTCTCGATTAACGACCCGTCAACACTCATTTCACCTGGTTGAGGCAGATCGTCGGCCTCACTAATTCTGTCATAAGTACTGTTTATCGTGTTCATGATGGTTAAGGAGTTTGCGGGTCTCTGTCCGAAACACTACTCTGTGCAATGCAGGTGCATAGATGCACGGGCACAAAAAATAGGCGATAACACCAACGGGTACAAAGTACAACACCACACACGCACTGTTACGCACACTAGGTTGCTTTAAGTTATATTGAGAGAAAACGAGACACTACCGGTCTGCTATACAGCGCACGACGGGTTGACAAATCATACACCCAAACATACTTTCAATCTCTGTGAAAACCTTGACCTTTGTACTTTATAGTGCAATAAGTACATAATATTAAAACTTCAATTTTACATTTCCAGCTTCAATAGAATCAAGTAAGTCCGAAACTTGTATGCAATTTAGCGTATAAATATGCACAAAAAGCAAATTTTATTGCAAGCAACGGTCGTGACGTACATACCTATGCACAAGTTTGGAATAACTTGGCGGGTGCGCTCTATTTACTTAGCTCTCGAACCACGACTAGCGCTCGAACTGCTCTGGCCATAGATTAAGTTTAGAGAGAAGGTATGGCGTTAGTTTGTCTGCTTCTGATAGCATGCACGGACTAGTAGACGGTTGATTAGTTTTAGTGAAGGAAGGGATAAGAAGATTTAAAGTGGTAATAAATTAATTGGTTACGAAATTGAATTTGCATTAGTAGATTTTAAGAGAGGGGAATTACCTCCGCCTTGCAGAAAATTGTAGTGAAATAACACTGCTTTGAGCTGTGTTTCGCGAGGAAACGTTGTGTTGGCAATAATAGAGGGATTTTAACCCTTATACTGCCAACTCAACTATTCCTTTTTCGTTTTACAGGGTCAGCAACGTGCAAGTGATACCCCTGGTATTGCAAGCGTCTATAGGCTACGGTAACCGCTTCCGCAATCTTACTATCAGGTAGACCGTATGCGTGTTTCCCACCTTAGTGATATAAAAAAAAAACTGCACCAGCAGCCAGCTGTTCCACGGGCTATGTGCCCCGCACACTGTTACGTCAGCAATGAAGTGAAACATTGGTGAAATACGTAAAATGTGATACATGGGGCAAAGATAAAGGTTGCTGGGAGTCGTTGGATGCAGGCGGCATATAACCGGCACTTGTTAGGCCTATGTTCAGTAGTGGACCTCCTGTGGCTGATATGATGATGACAACAACAAATCTGTATACGGCGTTTATTTTTATTCTTTGACTAAAACGATTTCTTTTACAAGAAACCGCTCCAAAGCTGCGAATATGAAATTGGCTCATCCTTGCAACAGACATGCCTTCTTTATTTATGCTAACAGAAAAGTGCCGTTTTCAGAACTTTCAATAGTAACTTATGCAAGTATTTTATACCATTTCTTTGAAAAGTTTCATTGTGTTACAATGAAACTTTCAGGGAAACTAGTTTTTACAATTTGTTGAACCCTGAAGTGAATTAGTGTAAGTGGAGTAAATAACAATAGCAAATGCCTGTTTTGCCGAAGAGATAGGCAAGTCCGAGGTCCAGGTAACCAGGCACAAATGAAAACTCAGAATTGCTACTGAAGATTCCAAACTACCCAATAAAATTTTGCTCAACCTGGGAATTGAACTGAGATTCAACAGTCTCTAGTTTAGCTGTTACGATTGAGACCACTACACTAATGAGGAAGAGACAAAACGACTTAAGTACCGTTCTTTTATTTCTTTTTAAATGCGACTGCACCGCAGTCGTTAAGACCTCGAGAGCAAAAATAAGAGAATTCTCAAAAGAAAACGCAAGTTGATGTTAACTAAATTATAACGATACGCCATTTACGAACGAAACAAAAATAAAGAAATAGCCAAAGGAAACTTTGGTCTATATTAAAATAATTTTCCCTGAAAACGCAAAAGTCCGGAGTGGCGTTTGTTTAGAATTTTCCACGTAAAAGTTTTATTTAGGGAAAATCTTGTTACGTTAAGCAGCTTCATTTGATTTGACAATTCCGAGATCCGGGATCCATACGAAAAAAAAATGTCTTGGCACCTTCACTTTCAATAAAAGTCTATCTAAGAAATTAAAACAACAACAATTCAATAAAATAAAGAAAGAAACATTTATTCGACTCAAATTAGTTGTTAATTACATAGTTACAGTTTCAAATGTGCATGAATTCATCAGTATGAGCCAAAGAGGCTACCAACTCTGCAAAGTGTCGGTACACAACCGCAAAGCTTATTTTTATCTGAGCCTAAACACGTGTAAAAAGACGACGTCATATGCTGTTTTTATTACGACGTAGCGCGGATCATTAAAAATATATACAATAATTTCACTTACTTTTATAAACAAATTGTGTATGTGTTATGCAGTACCTACATAGAATATTAGTGCTATGCCTTAGGCTTCCTCCTAAATTATAATTAACCCATAATCCAAAATCCGGGAACATTCCACACAATCCTGCGATTCTATAAGACCTGGAATTCTCCGAAACATTTATAAATTATGCTGTAGAGGAATGGATAGTGATCCCATCTCAAATTGCACACAAAACTAAACAATTTAATACATAATAGTCAGCAGATTGGGATGAGATGCGACATTTTTTTGCCTCTTATCCTTGGCAGCCTGTGTGCTTTTCTTCTGACGACCCCTCCACCTGCGCGGAGGCCGTGACTGATGTGTTACGTACGGCTATGGAGTACTTCATCCCATATTCCGACGTACCATTGTCCGGCAAAGCTCGCCCTTGGTTTAATCCTCAATGTAGAAGTGCTGAAGCGCTTAAACATGAGGCTTACCTGGCTTGGGTTGATGCTCGACACCGCAAGGCGTGGGACGTGAGTCAAAAGAAAAAGGCGTTTAACAGGGCTGCTAAGTCTTGTAAGCAGGTCCTTCGAAGGGCTCGCTTTGATCACATTAGTCGAATAGGGAACAAACTGGCTTCATACCCAGCGGGTAGTAAAGCTTTTTTGGTCCCTAGCTAAATCAGTCGAAGCGAACTTCTGCCGCCCCTCACTTCCTCCACTGCTGCAACCTGATGGGTCCCTGGCACATACTGCAGAAGAGAAGGCCAACTTGTTTGCCTCTCTGTTTGCGGAAGCTTCACGTCTGGACACCGGTAGCGCGATACCTCCAACTTCATCTGGTACCACGATGGTTATGCCAGAATACCGCATTCGCCAATCAGAGGTTCGGAAAACGCTGCGTAGTCTAGACGTGAATAAAGCCAATGGACCAGACGGTATTCCAGCCATAGTTCTCAGGACATGTGCGCCTGAGTTGACTCCGGTACTGACACGCCTCTTTCGTCTCTCTTTTGAGACTGGTCAAGTGCCAAAATCTTGGAAGCTTGCTAACGTACAACCTGTGCCCAAAAAAGGTAGTCGTGCCGACCCTGCTAACTACAGGCCTATCTCGATCACGTCCATACTCTGTAAGGCTATGGAACGTGTTCTTAACATCAGACTCCTGGCGTACCTAGAAGCAAATGATCTCCTCAGTGACCGACAATACGGATTCCGCCGAAATCGGTCTACTGGGGATCTTCTAGCGTACGTCACACATATCTGGAGTGAGGCCATCGAGAGGCACGGGGAGGCGCTCGCCGTCTCTCTTGACATCTCGAAGGCTTTCGACAGGGTCTGGCACGATAGCCTTATTAGCAGGCTTTCATGGTATGGCTTGTCTACCAAACTCGTAGCTTGGATATCAGACTTCCTGAGGAATCGATCGATACGAGTCGTCATTGATGGCTGCTCGTCCGATCGAATGGATATTAATGCCGGTGTTCCCCAGGGGTCAGTGCTCTCTGCGACACTCTTCCTGCTTCACATAGATGATCTGTTGAAGCCCGGTATCTTTGGGTACGCAGATGACAGCACCGTTGTAGAGAGCTACTCATCCAATGCGCGGAGTGGTGGACCGGAAATCAAGTATCTAAGAGAGGCCATGGTCGATCGCATGAATTTGTCCCTTCAGGCAGTCTCCGAATGGGGCGATGCCAATCTGGTCAAATTTAATGCTGCAAAGACCCAGGCGTGTCTGTTTTCCGCCAAAAAGAGCCCATTCCTACTGGCTCCTACTTTCCGAGATGTATCTATTCAAGTAACTGATCGGCTTGAGCTCTTGGGCGTTACTCTGACGTCAACCCTCAACTTCGGCTCCTATATTGAGTCCAAGGCTCAGGTAGCTGCCAGAAAGCTGGGTATCCTCTCAAAGGTGCGTCGTTACTTCACGCCGGAACAATTGCTTATATTGTACCAAGCACAAGTTCGGTCGTGCATGGAGTACTGTTCGCACCTTTGGGATGGTTCGGCTAAGTACCAGCTTGAGGCGTTGGAATCCGTTGAGAAGCGCGCCAAGAAGCTCATTGGCAACGACTCGCTCGTCCGAGCTAAACTCCAGAGTCTGGAACATCGCCGCAAAGTCGCTAGCTTGTCAGTTTTTTATCGGATGCATTTCGGAGAGTGTGCATCAGATCTCCATGATCTTATACCCCCTTGCCCTTTCTACTATCGGACGACCAGAAGCACGAAAAAGCGTCATCGATTCATGGTGGACATCCCAAAAGCCCGAACGAAACGCTTTAAATCAAGTTTCATCATGCGTACCGCTGAAATGTGGAATGAGCTTCCTGAGTGGGTCTTCCCTAATAACTATAATCTGTGTGTTTTTAAATCTCGAGTGAATCGGTTTCTTCTAGGCCAGCGCGCTCCACCGTAGATCGCAGTGTCGCTTAACATCAGGCGAACTAGTGATCAAGCGTAGGCCTATCGTGAATAAAAAAAATAAAAAAAAAATAAAAAAGTGAATAACTATAATTTTATTGACCTTAATAAAGTACGATTACAAAAATAATGCAACGGTGCCATCACCCTAATGTCCTCGGCTTTTCGCACCCAGCTACTACCAGATGCCTTTCGCAAATCGTCACTCCATGTTGCAATGGTGTACGTCACTGCAAACTGCTTCATTAGCCTAGTGGTCATAACGCGACTGCTACGCCAGAGGTTCTGGTTTCTAGACCCAGGTCGACTAAAGTGTCATTGGATTTTTCTATGAAATTCTCAGTAGCAACTCGCAGTTTGAAATTTTACGCGGTTAGTGGCAAAAGTCCCCCTATTACATGGGACCTAAACATACCGGCGAACGGTGGGAGTCGTTTGTGTAGGTCACAGTAGTCTGATGTATGGTGAGCAGCCTCCAACAGTGCTGGTTTTAAACGACAGCTTTTCAGCAATTTCTACTTTAATCACTGCAACAAATATCTCTTAAAGCTGGTACAATTTTTTGGTGTATCTAATAAATGTGTAAACCCTTTTGCGGCCATCCTTCCAATATCGGTTTAGCTCGTCCCGCCATCTCCTTTTGGGCTTTAAACAAATATGAGTGAAACGAGGGGTAGAGAGGCCTTTGCCCTGCAGTGGGCAAATTTGTAGGTATGAAATATTTATTCAATTAAAGATCTTCTAAGCTAAATAATTATTTACAATAATTATTTACAATTAAACAATTATTAGGTAAAATAGGCATGTAGGCGTTTCTGTTAAATAATCTGGTTCCCTGACATGACAGCTGTCATTTTTTTCTTAATATTTAATTATATTTTTACGGGGTATTTTGTAACACGTTGTATATTTCTTTCATCCCAAATTTAACTGGTTAAAACTAAATTTGACTGATTATGAGTTTTGACTGTAACATATTTATATACATAGTATTATTAAGTCTGTATTCCACAGCAATTTAAATGGATCTCATCTCAACGGAATATGTTTTGTTATCCATCGCAGTTTCATCGCTTTCTATTTTGTCAAATATCCAAATATTCATATTTTGGCAAAATAACAACATATTTCGGGCCAGACAATAAGATCCTAACTTCTTTTCATCTAAAATATGCGCAATATAGTAAAATTATTCCAAAAAAAAGCCTATCATGACTGAAAATTCATAATCATGCGTATAAAGTCTATCAATATGGAATGAGAAGTTATTAGTTCAAAAACTAGCCGTAAAATAATGTTAACAAGAAAACACTAAGATTATGAGCATGAGTGTATGTATGTATGTATTATGAAGACACAAAAGCACATTTTTGAACGATAATTCTCAATTTAATTAAACGTACTAGATTGAAATTTAAATTAGCAAATAATTTGGTTTGTAACTTTTTAAATACATATATTCATACTATCATGCTCTTAGGCTTACGCCAAAGTTTGGACAATTCACTGATAGTTTTGAAGTTCCATGTCAAAAATCCGAGAAAATAATTATTTTATAGAAAAACCCAATATCACCATCCTCCGGGCCTTTGCTTCTAGTCTGCTCTAACCAGATGCGGCTGAATTTATGATGATGCCATCAGAATTCCACTAACTAATTTCTGGGTGATACCGAAATCCTGGTCGTCAGGCTTTTTGGGCCTCTGACTAACAATATCATAGTTACAACCGGGATGGATAGCTTAACATGCTCTCCGAGACACGGAGGTGTCTCGATTTGTTAAGAATGTTCTCCCATCCACAAGCTGACCGTGCCTAGCGCAGCTAAGCCTTGCAGATCGGTTGATAAACGTAGTTATTACTTACCCAGGAGCCAGACAATGCAGAGGTTTTCGGGTCAATTATCAGTTCAAGTAGGATTACTACTTGAAAAACCTCTGGTTCAGTAGCGTTCTATCTAATGAGAGAGACGCCTCTCTCTCTCTCGTGGTGATTTTTTTTTTTATGACATTTATGAATAATTTTATTATTTCGTCAAACAATCTGTGATCATAAAACAAATGGTAACATTCAAAGAGATTGTTCAGTTTCCAAATATTCATTACATTATTAATGGTACCGTTTTAATTCCGAAAACCGTTATCTACAAAATCAAACTTCCGTCGGAATAGTGAAATTCCGCGGAAAATGTTGCGACCACGATCATAAATCGTAACTGGATACAAAACAATTAAAGCCGAATGGAGTTGTAAGTAATTTATTGGATAGAAATTAGATAAGGGTATCCATCAGAGTCTGGTGCTGCGGTTTGTGACGTAACACTACTACGATTGGTTGATGACAATTAAACTTGTTCCTGTAGTCACTACTTGCAAACCAGAATTGATTAAAAACGGGATGATATCAAATTTTATCTTAAATGCCAACTGTGATAAGTAACATTTGATGTAAACGTAATGTAAAAATGTAATCTAGTTTTTCACATCCTGTGAGAATTTCCTAAAATCCCGTCTTTGTCCTTCCCCACCAATTTCGGTTGTACGTTGTCTGTCAGTGTTATAGTTTTATTAAAAAGATACCGAAACGTAGAAAGAAACGTATTTATTTTACATACTATACATATTTTGTTATTTGTACTTTAACAACTTTTCCTATATAGTATTTATGTATTTATGCTTAATTTAAAGGAAGGTTTAGAGCATGAATATTGATGGATATAAAGGAAGAGAGAGACCAAAGAAGAGATGGATAAACTGTGTGAGAGATAATATGGCTACAAAGGAATTGAACGACGAGATGACGGTTAAAAGAGATGTATGGAAGAAGACATACTGCGCCTATCCCAAGTAATTTGGGATAAGGGCAAGAGGCTGACGGTGATGAAGAGAGCACAAAAGCTGTACAAATTCAATTAGTATGCTAATACCACGGTATCAAGTAATGTACCAATGGTTCTAGCCTATTTGTATGCTATCTAAATCCAATCTAATGTCGCTGTTCTATTGAACCTAATGAGCAAAACAGCATGACATATTTTAATATTATCTGTATAAATATAGATATAGTAATGCACTACAAATAATTACACTAAGCCGATTATTTTCAACAATAGTAAATGATGAATTGTTCAAGTTACGGTAATCCTGGTCAAATTGCAACCTCACTACCTAAAAGGTTTATTAGATTTATGTTTACGTAAAGGTATCTGTTTATTTTTATAATGTAGAATAATTCTATCTGGATTGTTTGTAACTTTCGGATATGAGGCAGTATATCCGTCATCCTTAAATCACACATGTACAGGTAGGTACAAGTACTTCAAACAGACAATAATTAGAATTAATCTGCATGTTTTATAAAGAAAAAGATAAAGATTTATCTGACCAAACTCTGTATTTATATTTGAATTGGAATGATTTTAATCTACATGGACCTTCCATTTTAAACTAACGATGCCAACAGAATTAAACGGGACGTAAAATTCATATTGAAAAAGTTACCGCTTACAAATATTCAAATCGAGTGAGACACACCACAGTGCGCTTTTGAATTTCATTCGGTTTTCAGCAGCCTTAGTTTCAGTTCCTGTTAGGGCACGGTCACGTAGGGTCCATTACTGTAAATGGATAAAATACCTTCGTGTTTTTTTTGGTTAGGAATGCTAGTTTAGATTCATTTTTTATTTAGGAAGGTTGGATTAACTTGGTTAGACTGCATATGTTCGTGTTCCTGATAAGAATAGATGATTTTATACATTAACAACAAGCAAATAGTACAAACACGTATTCTATAATGCCATATTTCAATATGGTTTGGTACACCAAAGGATACACAGTCAACAAAATAAACAAAACAAACGTCATATAAGTACAATAATTGGAGGTGTTATAGCTAAAAGCAATTACATAATATATCAAGATTATTATTAACGTATTGGTTTTGTTAAAAATCAAACCAAAACTTTAAACTGCTTTCGAAAAAGAAACTATTGTTAATGTTTTATTGGACCATTAGCATAGGATCGCAATAATTGTTGAGATTAAACATAAATCTCAACGCTCACAACACGCAGATTTCGTTTTCTTTTTGTTGTTACAATAGATAGCTTCTGCATTAGAGACATTGTATCGCGTGGACTTTACAAACGCAAGTATAATTATTAGTGGACACCAAAATACATCCAGACTCTGTGGATTACATCAAGATCTGTTTCGGGTGGGAATCGGATCCAAAACACATACTGGCGGAAGTATCACCTTAAACGCTACGCCAAAAATGCATTAGATTTTTGTTTTATCAGTTTGGATTTGTGCCCGGTAAACAGAAATAGGCTAGACCCCTTTGGACCAGCATTATTTATGGTAATATGATAGAACTAATTTGTACGGATAAATGATACGATAGTTAGATAATAGACTTATGAACACTGATAAATAATACGAAATAATGCTAAAATATAACTGATTTGATACGTAATAATTATTGATAATAGCTAGGTGAGTACACCATACGCTTGCTAACGGCAAACTGTCAAACTGGCGAAATGGCGCTATTTAGAGTAAATTGCTGACTACAGCAAATGTGCGGTCATTAGCCCTAACATAATTTATATTCGTTCTTCTCTTTTTCCTTAAGGCATGCCAAGGTTGCCTGCTCCATTAAAAAATCAAATAGTTATGTACCTACTTACTAATAATAATAAGCCACTTCCAGCCTATTTCGACTTCGCCTATTCTATCACACGCGGTTTAACTAATCAGGGTTGTCGAAACAAATCCTTAGCGTTGTAAGCGGATTACATTAGCTGGGTAATATCTGTGTTATTGTATATTTATTTACACATTATTATACGAGGCAAATTATATTGGGGAAAGGATATTGAATCTATTAGTTTTTTTCCTTATTCAGTTATGTGGCTTGTTTTATGTTTTTGCTATTTTAGCAGTAGTGTGAGTGCTTTTGTTGTTCGGAGATATAGTATATTATTTATAACAGGATGAGCAGTATCTAGTGGCATTCTATTACTTCCGCAACACTGCTTAAGATAAGTTTACTCGGAAAAAGTAAACTTATCATGTTCTGGGAAACAAAATAATGACGTCTTTTACAACCAACTTCATTTAGGCAAGACTTTTACCTGTTGACAACCCTACCTACGAAATTCATTTAGACAAGGCTTTTACCTATTGATATCCGTAGCTATTGAAACACCTTCCTATATCCATCATCATCATTAACTCAGATTCATCCACGTAGGTCTCTCTTAGTGAACGCCACAGAGCCTTCAGCTTTCCTTATCCAGTCGCTGCCAGCTGCCTTCCGTAAGTCGTTACTCCACCTGGCCTGGCTGGTTACCTAGACGCAGTCTCCATTCCTACCTCTATAACTAATTAATTCCTCTATAAAACCAACACACACGTTTTTCACCCCGAAACATTGTCCGAACCCAATTGATGGCCCTTAACCAACAAAAAGATAGGTAAATGCCGCAGACCGAAATGGTGGATCGTAAATTGTATACCTGTGAAATCGGCACTGGCCAGTTAACGGTTTATTGCAGGCTTGTGGTCACATCCTTAGAAGTCCATGTTACGATTCAGTACCGACCGGCGCGAGTTTTATGGTGAGGGTTTCTTTGAATAATGTAGCAGCCGGCGCGTGAAGAGACGAGCTACAGGACCAATGGTGTGTGGTGCAAATCATAAGCAGACGATGATTTTTTGATGATGATTTTGGAACAGCATTGACAAGTCAAAAGTAAAATGGCAATGAACGGTTGATCTGTCGGAAGGTAAAAATTTACATACTTTTCTAGGAATACAGGTGTGATGGTATGCATCGATAACGTATATCGATGCATACCATCACACCTGTATTCACCGAAAGATTAGGCAGATATGTACTAAAGTTCACCCATAGTTCACCGGTGTGTTTAAGTCCCATGTAAGAGGGGCCAAGCCATTAAACATTAGCCATTAAACAGGCACTAGTACAACCTCCAAGCTCCTACTGAGAATTTCATAGAAAAAGCCTACACTTTAGTCGGCCTGGGAATTAGATTAGCCTAGTGGCTATAATGAGGCGAGTCGTCGATTCGAATATTATATTCCATTTCCTGGGCTCTTTATTTACTGTCGTTACTCGAGAAGGGTATGTCTCTCGTGACGGTTTTAGCATTAATCGAAACAGCATTGTTACACAGAGCCTTCTGGAAATAATTGAATTGAGCGATGTCAGTGAGCTCGCTCTTGAAGACATTTTTATGGATATAGTTTTTAACAAATTAACATTTACAATAATATTTCAATATTATAGATCCGTTATGGTATTTAAATTAATCATAAATGAAATATTAAATATCTAATTTATTTTATAATAAAACGCTTTCAGTATATCACGTGAACTGCTCACAAAACTGTCAGCATACGATTTAATGCAAAGTGTTGGAGAATTTAAAATGGCCGAATCATCCATTACTATATTGCTTTATATTATTATGGTCTATTTATCCACTATAATGAAATTAGTTTTTATCATCTTCAATTTTATGTTTTCTTGATGACTCTGCGCGTGACTACGAAAGCCTTCACATTTAATCTATGAATGGCATGATCTTTATACCATATTTTTATCCAAAACATTTCAATGGAAGGGATTATTATAGCAGTATATCATCATCATCATCAGCCCATTTGTCTACTGCTGAACGTAAGCCTCTACTAGTAACGCCATAACCATAAATGCCAAATCGCTAACATTAAATTTTCAATTTGGCACGATTATGGATATGATATCGACATTAAGAATTGCCCAAAAATTGGATTCCAGAAATAAGATAACAGGAAATAGCTGGAGAGATGATGAATGTTTTTGTGAAGCCAAACTAGATAACATTGCTGTATATACTCGCAATATATGTTTTCACACACTGCCTCTTTATTAGCACAACGGTGACCCTTTCCTTCAGTCAACTTTTACGACATGCCCGGGATGATAATCAGCTGATTCATTCCTTTTTCCTTTTACTTCCTTACTCCGTACACAGATCACACGCGAAAATCGAATCCTATTTGTTACCGACTCCATCGCGATTGTAGCCACATATTATATGCGAGTACATACTTCCAATTCAACAATACTTTTAAAATTTTGGTAATCTTAACAACCTGATTTCGGATTTCTGTAGGAAATGTAAATGATGATTGAATAATACATTTCGGGATATAAGTATGTACTACAGATAATTGATCATATAATGTACAAGTGTTTGTTTTATACCTGAAAAATGTTTATAATACAGTAAGGTCAATCTGATAAACGCTGATTGTAGGCACTTACTAGATGAAATTTGAGTTAAGGACTTGTTCATTGACATTATCAGAATAAATTACTGAACAAAGGGATTAAATTACATACATTGAAGAAAAAATCACACAACCATGGCGTAGTAACCAGGCGTGTCCCCGCGTGAGAAGATAAATTATTCAATTTCAATTACACTGATGGATTATTATAAAATACCTAAACTCAAGATTTAAATATAAATTGAGTCCAAATGACTTAGAAAATTGCACCACCGTAAAACTTTCTATGCTATTTTTATTAGTTCTCGCGCAAATAAATTGAAATGCAATATTTATTGGCCAATGTACAGTCAGAAAGCGAAGTGGACGATTGTAAATTTATTAGCCAGTGTATGTTCAGGGATTTCAAATATTCTGAAAATGTAGGTTTTAGGTTAAAAGGTTTCTCGAATATTTGCTTTAATACTTTCAACATGTTTAAAAGATCTATTTACTGTATAAGAATAAAGCTTATGCAGCTATACTCGTAGCTCATACTTAAATATTGAATAAACATTTATTTGCTAAGCAAATGCCAGATCATTCATAAACATAGATACAACTTTTGTTAATAAATAGTCCTATTTCACTCTCTGTGAACTCTCTGAGTCCATTTGAGCGATAACTGAATTAATGCTATTCTCAATTTAATACGTCTATAAACATAAACAATCCTAATATTAAAACATCAATTCACAAATCAAACTTCCAACACGACAGCACACGAATCGGATTTTATTTTTACAATGACATTGCAAAATTTCACCAGTTTATCCACACCTACGGTTCCATCATCCATCGCTGTCAGTCCGGCCACAACGTTACAGAGATCGAGTTAATTACAGTGACTTCAGAGGGAATCAGAAATGCAATTAGTTTCGTGCGTGCGCTCCGATAAGCTGGAGTTTTTACTGCCCGTACAAGCGCGCCCGTCCCATCCCTAAAATCGCCTCGTTGTCGTCACGGGTCACTGTCGTATAAGTTTTTTTACGATCGTCGCATTTGTTTGGAGTATCAGTAATTGGGGGTTTATTGTGCTGATATATTAGATTTCTTTGAAATGTTGTGTTGATTTCTTAGAATTTTATCGGTCTGTCACAGGCAATATCGAGCTTTATTCTTGTAATTTTTTTTATTAAGTGCAGTAGCAGTTGTGTATGTTTTCTGGTAATTTGTTAGTCTGAACAGTTTAGGTGAATTAATACTAAAAGCATCGCTCACACTAACTTGACAATTAGGCCTTTTTTAAAGTGTATAATTACGAGCAAGTCTTGTGGATAAATTAACTATTGTACAATATTGTGTTTCTTCGAAAATTACTCTGTATATTTTTTTTCCGAAAACACTAGGCCAGAGACCAGCGTAAACTTATACTTTATAATTATTTTGTATGTACTGAACTTTTTGGAATCATAAATGAGTCTCAGCTTAACTACTAAAAGTTAACTTCACCATTCATTATATTGTTGACAATTGACAAAACTTTCACTGTTTAACCATCAAAATTACCATTCAAATGTAAAGGACCTCTATAAAGTTTAATTACAAAATATTTAACGCTACTATACCGACAAACTTTCTCTGTAATGGCGATCCTAAGTCCAAGTGTTGGAAATTTTCGAACATATTTTGTGCTGTAACGAGGTCAAACGAAGGAAGGGGTTTACATAGCAGAAAAGACAAAAGAAAATTATTAATACCTTTTTTCTCTGAAATAAAGGAGAGTGACCTATTCTATGTAATGGCTTACGTAATTCTTCTCAATCATGATAGGGTTGGCTCGCTGTAAGCATAGAAGCTTTCCGTTGCGTATTCATTAGGGAATCGTTGCGACAAATGTTCCGGAATTATGTTTCCGGGATTATTCGCTTACTCAAGAAAACAAGATGTGACACTCTTTATCCTTTGGAGGAAAACATTTCGTCGTGCTTCGTCGTGATTGTTGATTTCATTATCGTTGATCCTTCGCCTTTTGTGACTTGCGTATGTTGCATGTTGTGCTTCTGTCTCATTATTTTTATTTGATAAATTGTTAATCTTTCAAGTTACTATTGCGATTACTAGCAATTTATTTTATCTTTGCTTATAATTTTTAAATATTATATGTAGATAAATGTGCAGAAACTTTTTCAGCATATTGCTCATCCAATATCTCTTATATCCGATATTAAGATGTCATTCTTATCTAATATTACAAAACACCGTCTGATATAATCTATTGCATTGCCATATAAACGTCACCCTAGCCAGATCATGTCCGATACAAAAATATCACTAATAAAAATAACTCATCAATTTATAAGATTACTTACATAACAAGACTTAGAACAATATTACATGTTGAGACATAAATCTATACAAAATTCGACGTAAGTGAGCAGGTGTGGTTACTGAGCACCGAAGCGCGCGCCAGTGTAGAACTTTTTAATCCTCATCAGGAGGTACTGCACTTTCAATAACAATATTATTTCATACTTGGTGAACTTCTCCTGTGAAAGTGTTTTGAACAGATGTTCAAAAAGATACACGAAGCGTGCGTTGATATGAATGATGAAATTAGTTTGTAATTTACATGGCAAACGAATTGAACAAGAATGAAGATCGCCGCTTACGTAGTGTGCCTCGTAATGTTTGGATTTATTTTTGAATACTAATTATCTAAAAATAATTATATCAATTAGCCGTAAATAAATTCTTCATAGTATCTACAATACTATTAAATAATTGTTTGTAATAAATATATCGACTGTATAGGACCTTATACATAATTAGACCCGTCTGACCTTGTATGTCGGACATGAGCTTCTCTCTCCAGTTCCATGCTTCTCTATTCTACAATATGTCTCCTTGTCTTATCTTCTATGCAGCATGTCGCTAAAGTCAAGTGTAAATGTGAAATATATAATGTTTTATTTTATTCATTTTTGTAATCTATCTTTACTTAAAAAATCAGCACAAATACCTCAATGCACAATGAATACTAACTTAGCTAGTCAATTAAATCGATTCCACTGAACCTTTTCAACCGGCAACCTTTTTAGGGTCCCGTAGGTTCATTATTAAGCGGAACCTGAATAATTCTGGCAGTCCCCTCCGAAGATAACCCTAATTTCATGCGTGACTCGCTAAGCTTGACCGATTCGTTTATGTAGTAACGTTCCGCAAAATTGTCTACTGAAGCTATTGTTGTCTATGAACAACTTTATATTGTATAAATGCAGATAAAATATAAATAATATATATTCTTTCAAATATGAGGAGGCAAAGTTGTTTGTATTTTTTGGCGGTCTGGAAATTATTTGAGATTTGGATCAGAAGGATCTCATCATCAAAACTATATCACTGGACAAAAGTACAAACGCCAGCACATCAAGCAACCCCAATCTGTCAAATTTCTTTGATAGATTTTCAACATTAACACAAAGTAATAAGGTTCATGTTTAATTGTGAAAATTTGACAGTTTTGGATAGCTTGACCTGCTGACGTCTGTACATTATCCTTGAGAGCAAAGGTTATGTTATATTTTTTAAAGACACTCTTTTCTTACTCAAGAGAATAGGCCCTGTGTGGTAGGGGAATCCACAAACATTTAGTAACGGACACAAAGTCTAGACTTGAAACTAATATCTAAACACATAAATCATTTGTCTCAGGTGGAAATGTAACCCACGACACCCGGTGCACTGGTACTGGCGAGATAGCCACCTTAACCGCTACACCAAAAGTGCAGTCAAGCTTTGTAGTTATTCGTTTTGTTTTTTAATGAATATTTTTGGGACTTTTTACATAGCACCATCTAGTCCCAAACTAAGCAGAGCTTGTACTATGGGTACTAGACAACGGATATACTTTTTTTTGTAAATAAATACTTATAATAGAAACACCCAGAAAAACACAAACACGTTATGTTTGTCACATAAATATTTGTGTCCTGTGGGAATCGAACCCACGACCTTACGATCATCAGTCGAAGCATTAGATCACAGAGATCGTCATCGTTACTTGCCGTTATATAGTATATACCTATAAAAAGCCGTTATGGTTGGCAACCATAAGGCTTTTTGAGATAGAAGGTCTATGTGCTTCTGCAAGGTCAGTTCAGTAGTTTAGGTAAGAAAGCGTAACAGAAACACAGACAGACGAGTTACTTTTTCTTTTATTAGCAGGGAAAATAAGTTCATGCAAATGAAACCAGTTTTACATAATTGATCATAATAACGTTATTTTTATATGGAAGAGATTGAAAGATAATATTAGACATTTAGAACATTTATTATCAATCCTAAAACCACTCAAGTATTTTTTGCCTTAGGTATTGATATAGGACCCGATTCGTTTCCGCTCTTAGACGGCCACTGACTGACATTTATCATTGTATTAGTTGAAGTCCAATTTTAAACAAATTGGCTACAGCAAACTGCACAAGCTTCTAAACTCCAAACGTTCGAAAACCGCTGACAGATAAAAATTTGACAAATTAACTTATCAAATGAGTTTCTATATGTTTTTGAAATGTAAACTGAACAGAATCCCACAAATATTTGATGTTTGAAAAGTTTTGATGAATCGTTTATATTACACAGCTATTAGGTACCTCGCCTTTGTTTTCACATGTCAAAAACATATCAGAGTTCAATATTCTGAAGCAAAACGAATTTAGCGATATGTATTTATGTTTGTGTAAATACGCCCTTTTCCCTATTTCTGTTTACTCTTACCAAGAAAAATGTTTTTTCCTACTAGCTCTATTGACCAAAGCTAAATTTAACGTAGTGTACTTCCCTAGCTTAACTGTCTGGTCTACTGAGCAAAACGCTCTAGGTTAGATTTCCAGATTGTACATTTTAATATTGGACTAGAAGGAAGAAATGGTAATAGGCTAGAATATATGCTAGGTCCATGTTATACATATTTTATATTATATTACAATATATTATAAAATATTACATGTTACCTTGAATACCATATAAATATACAGGGTGAAACAAGGGGTGGGTCTTCGTAAGTCAAACGATGGGGGACTTCCATACCTATCGATATGACGCCCATGTATGTTACGCGATATTCAATGGCTTCAAAGTTTTTCAGATCTTTGAAAATTTTTGGAATTCAGTATAAAAGTCGTCATTAAAGTATAACTACTAGACCTGCTTGCATGTTTTTTTTTTTCCCAGAACTAGTTCAATAGTGGGTCTTAATGATCACGATACCGATTTCAGTCATAAGCCTATCATATTAAAATAAAATAAAATCTTCATAAAAGTTTTGCAAATAAAATTATTTCTAAATAATCAATCAAGGCCTCTAGTGAAAAAAATATTTGAATTTTTTTTCAATTCAACGTATTCAAAATTCATATCATAGAAATTCATAATATCACTGGCAATCTGTAGATGATAATAGTACTTACATGTTTTCCGAAGTTTTCATATATTAGAATATGTTAAATACTGCGACTATCTACTAACAAATGTAGAAGCAGACTTTTTTCAGGAATATGGTAATGGTGTCATTCTGATTAAATCTATGAGACTCCCAATTGTATCTCACGTATAACAAAGCATATTTTCCTTAGGTACTGATAAATAATTAACGTCTGCCTCTAATGATTCAGTAACTTTTTTATATATTACTAAGGTGGCAAACAAGCATATGGCCCACCTGATGGTAAGCGGTTAACGTAGCCTATAGACTTTTGCAACACTTGGGGTACTTCTTGCAAGTTGCCGACCCTGTAAAATGAAAGAGGAATAGTTAGGTTGGCAGTATAAGGGCCAAAGTCCTTTCACTGCCATCACAACGTTTCCTTGCGGAGCACTGGCAAACTTGCGCAACACTAGGAACACAACTCAGCTCAAAGCAATGTTATTTCACTTCGGTTTTCTTCCCCAGTCAGGCAGCTCCAATTTGAGTGGAATTACTCCCACTACCTGTCTTAAAACTATACTTTATTCTCATTTATTTCTGTATCCCCTCAATATACAGATACTTCTTTACTCTTCTATTCCTCAACAAATCCACACCACACTACTTGTTTTCTCCAAAACGTTTAACCCCTTTTGTGTTTGGCAACGAAACTATTTATCGTGAGGCGTTCTCGATCGCCCCAATACATTTGAACTCTAACTACTTCCCTCTTAAATATTTCCTGCTCTGCAATTTATAGCTAAACGTTTATATCAATTTGTTTGAGGTTATTGTGCAATCAGAATTGAGGATAGATAAATCATCATCATCGCACTATGGAGCCATTAGGATCGATTTATTGCTGATCATGAAATTGCCATTAAGCAGTGTACGGTTAAGAATGAAATAAATAAACGATCCGATGACGTTAGAAAAGGATAAGTATATGGAAGAAAATATTCATGCAAGTACTGCTACGACTCATGAGAATAAAAAATGAGATTGATATTAAGAAGTAAATTTATTGATATGATTTTCAGTTAACCTATTTTCTAAACACTCCTAACAACCCAATCATCATCAACCCACATACTGTCGCACTGCTGGGCACAAGTCTCTTCTTGAGACAGAGATCAAGCTACAGTCCATCAGGCTGGCCTAGGGAGGGTTGGGAGACTTCACACACCGCCGAGAAAAATATCTAAGGTATGCAGGTTTCCTCACGCAATGAATTCGAAAAGCCAGAGGTGCGTGCCTTGGATTCGAACTCGAGACCATTAACTTGGAAGTCTAATGGTCAAATCACTGCTCTTTATAAATTGTATTATTATTCAAGTACAGAATTTTTTCATCTCCTTGTCCTTCTTTTAGATAAATAAAGTAGGCTTATGATCGAGCAATTGTATGTTGGGTTATAATCAAATTATTTAGGGATAAGCACTGTAAAGTTCTTTATTTCTTCTATCTCTATCAACTGTGATTGTAGCACTGACTTTTTGATCTATATTTACAATTTACTTTCATTATTTGCTGACTCGCTAATCTGGGTCAGCAAATAAATAAAGTACATATAAAAACTATTAAAAATCAACTTCTATTATCCACTCCATAAAATACAAAATGTGTTTCAACCATTAATTAAAACTAAACAAGCTGAGAGACAACATCACGTTATTAGTTGCATATTCAGGCACAACATCGTTGTACCCACAACCCACATCGTTACCGACTCTCATTTGTCACGTCCACAAAAAGAAAATACAAAAGTTCCACTTTGTGAGTGCTATGTTTCACAGTAACAAGCTTGAATGACGTCAATTCATGGCAATGAAATAAACATATCCATATTCATTCTTTTTTAAGAAAACCGAACCGCTATCTATACTCTCGCAAATAAAAAGAATGGAGAAAATTGGTTCATGAACCAACTATTGCGTTATAGTCACTTCTGACAAATTTATAACTTACATTCAAATTTTAAATCATTTTACTATTCAATTTTTTTATGGTAGGCACGATTCAAGATTCCCAGATTGCAGATATGCGGATATTCGGCGCAGACGGTAACAAACGTAGATATGCAATGATAAACTTAACAACACATTATCCATACATGCAAAGATTTTTAAAGAATACATTTTTGTTCTTAGTAAAGGTTTAAGATACTAGGTACTACTACTACTATTTTTGAACTTTAAAAGAGACCGTGATTCGCTGAGTTTGTTTTCAGCGTCTCTTCTAAAATGTCGTCAGCGAATAAATGCAGAGCCATCTAGTTAAAAAAATGTAAAACATTGACTTTCTGACAAGTGTCTTTAAAATATAAATATTATGTAATTTATCGTTGTCTAGTCAGTGAGAGTTTTATTGAGTAGGTGGATCTACTAGTCAGTGAGATTTTATTTGTGCATGGGTCTTTAGGTTAAAATGTATTTTTTTTAAGGTTCTAAGGACTAATATTATAAGATAATTACGATCTCTTCATCATCATATCAGCCACAGGAAGTCCACTGCTGAACATAGTCCTCCCCCATAGACTTCCACAAGGACCGGTTACAAGCCGTCTGCATCCAACGACTTCCAGCGACCTTTACCAGGTCGTCCGTCCATCTCGTTGGAGGCCTTCCCACGCTGCGCTTTCCGGTGCGCGGTTTCCACTCGAGAACCTTTTTGCTCCAGCGGCCATCAGTTCTACGAACTATGTGCTATTACAATCTCTTGATCTGTCTGAGTGTTCGTGATGAACAAAGAAAACTTGGGAGTTTTAGCTTGATACACAAACACATTTATTTAACCATAATTAGTTACATCGAATACGGAATTAAAATACAAATCTTGATGGCGTGATGGCGGACATGGCTATATTAAAAAACGTTGGTTGAGCAAACGCAGTGGCGTCTAAAAACTGGACGCGGATTGGTCCGGACAGTGGCGTCTATAAGTTGGACGCGGATTGGTCCGGATGAGCGGGAAAATACAAATTATGGCACGTCGGGGCCGCGATTGGTCACGACAGACCCCGTGATCGCGCCATCGCGCCCACGCTTTCCTATTGGCGTAGACACTGAGTTATACATTGATTACAAATATTTAATAGGTACCTATCTATTTTGAACAATATGTCAATTAGCGCACGTCAGTAATCGCAGCTAATTAACTAATAGGTACCGTAAACTACAATTCAAATCCAATCCAATTAGATGGAAACATATAAATAGGTATGTTATACTTAACATACTTGTGATACCTACTACCCTATACCTAACGTTTAGGTACCACAAGGTAGTTATTATTATATTTTGCAGTAGAGTTATTACTTAGCCGCGAGCCCATCTTTATTATAATAATTTTATTTTTAGGGTTCCGTACCTCAAAGGAATATATATTTTTTTTATTTACGATAGGCCTACGCTTGACCACTAGTTCGCCTGATGTTAAGCGACATTGCGATCTACGGTGGAGCGCGCTTGCCTAGAAGAAACCGATTCACTCGAGATTTAAAGACACACAGATTATAATTATTGGGGAAGACCCACACAGGAAGCTCATTCCACATTTCAGCGGTACGCATGATGAAACTTGATTTAAAGCGTTTCGTTCGGGCTTTTGGGATGTCCACCATGAGTCGATGACGCTTTTTCGTGCTTCTGGTCATCCGATAGTAGAAAGGGCCAGGGGGTATAAGATCGTGGAGATCTGATGCACATTCTCCGAAATGCATCCGATAAAAAACTGACAAGATAGCGACTTTGCGGCGATGTTCCAGACTCTGGAGTTTAGCTCGGACGAGCGAGTCGTTGCTAATGAGCTTCTTGGCGCGCTTCTCAACGGATTCCAACGCCTCAAGCTGGTACTTAGCCGAACCATCCCAAAGGTGCGAACAGTACTCCATGCACGACTGAACTTGTCTCTCACTTTGTTGTCCGTCCGTCCGTTCGTCCGTCCGTCCGTCCGTCCGTCTGTCCGTCCGTCCGTCGGCCAAGACCTTTTTTCTCAGGAACGCGTGGAGGTATCAAGCTAAAATTTATATCAAATACTCAGGTCTACTGTCCCTTGGAGCTATGAAAAAACCAAACTTCTCAGCCAACGCAATCAAAAGATACTGCCGTTTATGCTCTCACTTGGCCGGTTTTTTTTAACTAAAATAGACACGCTGTTTCCTATTATTTATGAGAACATTGAAGGCAGACTCGTTATTTAAATAGTAGAGAGAAGAAAGAAAAAGAAGTACAGAAAATACTTTTAGTCGCGTCGACATGACGCACGGAAAATTAAAATAACAACAAAATGAAAATAAAATAAATCTATGGAAGACATGCGTCACACGCAAAAACGGCCATCGCTCAGCATAATGCAGAAGAAGAATAATCACATTCTTTTTTTTTCTCTTTCTCTCTCTCACTCTCTCTTTCTCACTCTCATGTTAGTCACTATTATTTTTACTTAGAACTACTTGAAATAAAAATATGTTAATATGAATTAAGTAATATTGGTTGGCGTTCGTAACATTGCTGTTTAAATAATCATTGTAGGTTTAATGATTATTTAAACAGCAATGTAGTTGCTAATTAAATTATAATTAGTGATAACACAAAATACTTCATTACTTGTAATTACTTCAACAATATTATTGAAATGAGATGCAGAAGGCTAATTCTGGTAATTAGACAATTGCGAATTTTAGATATTAAAATAAAACTACTTTTTACGGATTTATCGCGTTAATCTACCCGTGACCATGACATGGACGCTGCAAAGGTTCCGAAACGTTGAGTTTAATAATTTCAATAACACGCGATAAAAGCCGGAAAATATAATTTTATTTCAATTAAAATATGTTTAATAAGGTTTCGATCTAGTTTCAATATCGTAAATGTCAAGTATCGATCTAATTACAAAGATAATCAAATTTCATGTTTTTACATTTACCGCTTTAGAAGAATGTAAATATATTTTAAACGTTTTAATTAGCAAAATTGGCCTTCAAATCTCAGTTCCGTTAACAAAACGTCTTCAATTTCAATACGAAATTCGGAACAAAATAATACCAGTATCTTAACTCAAACAGTAGCTTTATCGCGAACTTTTGATATTGCGTCAGTCAGCCCAACTTGAGTCCTACAATGAAGACTTACTGCCTCTGTTGTTCGCAACACTTTCTTATAAGAATATATTGCTTATGTCCTGAAGTTGCCCGGGAACTTTGAAATGTTAGCAGTGATACAATTTCGCCAACTTTGTAATAGCTCCGAGATATTTTGTGAAAATACTGCGTGTTCGGACGTCTCAGTTTCGATTCGGGTTAGATTGAGTTTTGCTTGCGGTTTATTTTAAGTGAGAAGTGCTTTTAAAGGTATATTTTTGTGTTGTTTTTTATCACGCTTATGTTACATGTTTATGGCTTGCGATGTTACTAAGACTTTTTTAATTAACATAATATTTGGTAACATCAGTATTGACATAATAATCATCATATCAGCCACAAGAGGTCCACTGCTGAACAAATAATGGTCTCTCCTATCGACTTCCACAAGGACCGGTTATATGCCGCCTGTATCCAACGACTTCCGGCTACCTTTACTAGGTCGTCCATCTATATCGTTGGAGGCCGTCCTACACTACGTTTTCTGGTGCGTGGTCTCCACTCGAGAACCTTTCTGTCCAAGCGGCCATCAGCTCTATGAGCTACTTAATATAATATCAAAAGTACTATAAATAAAAATATTAATCTTGTATGATAATGAAATTATTTGTATCATTGATGCACATAAAAATACAGGTGTTTCACCAAATTTGCACCAAACCAGAATAATACTTGAACTTCCTTGAACTTGACGGTTTGAATTCATTTGATAATGTTATCATAGTGTTCAGTTTCGAATAAAGTACCTAATACTCAAATAGCTGATACTTTAAATAGAACAGAGTAATTGGATATAATTATTTCACTGTAAACGTAAATGTAATTTAAGTACTGCAATTAATAAATAGGTTGAAATACAAATAATGAAGCAAAATTAAACAGAAGACTTAAAAATATAACGAGGAATAGACGAATATTACGAATAAAATTGTAATCTACTAATTTTCAATACCTATTTCTCTACTCTACCACTATACATAATCATCATCAACCCATAAACTGTCCCACTGCTACGCACGGGTCTCCTCTCAGATTGAAAGGGATTAGGTTATAGTCCACCACGCTGGCCTGATGCTGGTCGAACAAAGTGTAATTGGATTTTTCTATGAAATTCTCAGTAGAAGCTGGAAGTTCGATTTTTTCCAAGACCTATTTCATATATCTACAACAGCAATAGTATATCCCATCAAAAACATTCTGTAAAAAACTGCCCAAGTCTCGATGGAGCTGCTTGTTTATCTCTAAAAAGTAATGAAATCTAGTTAGACAAAGTCGTGCCAAGTCTAAGGTTCCTTACTGCGATTTCTTTATTATTTATAGTTAATGTTGTGTGACTTGGCCGTTGACTTGGATTTTAAGTGTGTAATTATAGCTTACTGGATGACGAAAATTTCTGCTTTCTGGTCTTATCCAGAAGTTCTCAAATAGGGGCCAGAAAATGCGGCGAAATGGTTCCAGTAAAGGATGGTACGGCAGTGTTTGCTTTGCGCTCGTCTTGGCAGATTTTGTAGCTACAATACCTAGTATAGGAATGGATCAATGCGATTCGAATTATTGTTATTCAGACCGGTGCGCGTTGCACCAAAGGAATGTCTCACTCGACTGCCGTCCAATAACAAGAAATTCATATTGCCTATAAGCATAACATAATTTACCATCACGCCTGTATTACCCGAAGGGTGAGGCAGAGGTGTACTAAAGTACACCCACAGTACGTAGTATATTTATGACTCCGAGTCTGTTCATTCATCATCAACATCAACCCAAATACTGTCACACTGCTAGGCACGGGTCTCCTCTCATAGAATGAGAAGGATTAAGCTAACCTACCACGCTGGCCTAGTGCGGCCTATTGCCATTAACCGGGCACAAATCCAAACTCCGAGCTGAGAATTTCATAGATAAACTTAATATGTCTGGTCGACCTGGGAATGGATAAATAAATCACACTTAAGCTAGTATGAAAAAAAAAGTCCTAGATACATGAGATGTATATAATGGTGTATGAATAGTAACAGGTCGCTTACCCATCATCAATTAAGAAACCAAGTAACCGGTTAAGCTATTTGGAATAAGCAATCAATAATAATCAAAGCCTATAAAATCTCGAACCTTGCCTTTTACGTTTATTTAGGAGGTGGGCGAACCTAACCTAAACCAATATAGCATCCATAATCCACTTTGTCATAATTTTGCTCCCACAAATAATGTTACATGAAAATATCGCCGTCAAATTGACAAGCCTAATTGGCAGGCAAAAAATTCTCTTTCAATTTTGTTCCACGCATTGAGTACAAAAAACGTGGATCCAATTTGCCAAAGTCGTCGTGTTTGTTTCCAATTTTATTGGTGGGCCGGCCCAATTATTGACCTACATTTTGCATGCTGTTTAGTTGTGTTTTTGTATTATACAATTTTGAATTTTCATTATTGGTTTGCTAGTCTCTTCATAAGCACAAAGATTGTGTAGGTAACCATAATTTCATCATCATCAACCCATATACTGTCCCACTGCTGGGCACGGGTCTCCTCTCATATTGAGAGGGATTAGGCTATAGTCCACCACGCTGGCCTAGTGCGGGTTGGCAGACTTCACAAACCGTCGAGAAAAATCTCTAAGGTATGCAGGTTTCCTCACGATGTTTTCCTTCACCGTTTAAGCGAGTGATAATTAATTATTAATACGCACATGAATTCGAAAAGTCAGAGGTGCGTGCCTTGGGTTCGAACTCGAGACCTTCGACTTGGTAGTCCAATGGTCATACCACTAGGCTATCACTGCTTTTTAACCATAATTTGATTCGCATTTATTACTTTTTGTTATATAATACTTAAGGTAATTACGGTACTAAAAAAATTATAATTCCGATTTAGTCTTACTTCGTAAATTTCAAACAGTGTTCTACTGAGAACGTGAAACGTCAAACGTGGAAAAGTAAGATTGAAATGAGATTGACTGGAACGGACTAAATGTCCGTTTGAAACAATGAAACTGGATCGAAATTATATTTTGCATATTTTTGAAGGGGTTGGCTGAAATATAAAAAAACAGTATGTACATTTTATTCTTTATAGAACAAAAAAAGGATTCTAATATTACTTGCATGAACCCTAAACCAAAATTAAAATACTATATAATAAATAAGAAAGACTTGTTAATGAGAACGGCCGGAAATTTCTTATTCCAAATATAATTGAATAATCAAACTAGCTTACCTGTAAGCACCGTTTGATTGAGATTATCCATTATGTTCGTCTTCGATGATGAAGAATTTTACTAATGTAGTACATTTCCTGTCTACAAAATATAAGTTAGTAAATATCTTAATATATATAATTAAATTTATTAAACTTTTTGTTACTGTTTTATTGCCCAGCGTGGAAACCATGGTTTGATTCTGAGATCGGATCATTGTGGAATATAGGCGTGATGGTTAAATGCGTCCAACACGCAACTTTTGACGTAGACTTGCGCAACAATACATACCATAAATCTCCTATTATTTTAAAATACATACGAAGAGAGGAATAATACGACATGGATATTCAATATGAAACAAAAGTTTTACCCTTCTGAATCAGAATCAGAATTTTATTCGTTATAAATTGAGCAGACAAGTTGAGTCGAATATAGAATTACTTTTCAGCTTTTCGACATCATCGGTAAAATATGCATCCCTTGAAAGCAAACCAGTGTAACACTTTAAGGATTAATTAAATTAGCATTTTAACCCTTAAACTAGACACTCGTCTTCATCAACCCATTTACTATCCCTCTATTGGGTTCGGGTGTCCTCTCACAATGAGAGGGATTCGGCTAGTCTAGACGAGCCAATTGCGGGTTGGTACACACGTCGTCGAAAAAATGTCTCAATCTTACGATATTATCCTTCACTGTGTATGCGAATGATACCTAATACATTATTAATACGCACTTATCCTTGAAAAATCTGGGTATTTTTAATTCAAGCCACAGACCCAAGATCTGTAAGCCATGGTGCAGCACTAGTCCGGTTTTAGGTGGTTACGAGTCCAGAGGTGAACAGTACACCCACAGTTCACCATATGTTTTAGAGCCCATGTCCAATCCGAGCTGCTACTGAGAATTTCATAAAGTTCACCATCATGTTTCACTTAATAACACTTTTTCCGACCTGAGAATCGAACTCAAAACCTTACGAGCAGCAGTCGCGCTTGCGACCAGGAGACCTATAAGGCAGTTTTAGCATCTGACACTTAATTTCATGCCTAAAAATAAAACCACAAAAGGTTGTAAACGAAACCAACTCATGAAACAAACATGAAGTTTCTTTCAGGTAAATACAAGCCGATGGAGATTTAATAAAACGTTTCGGAATGTAATGAAGTGTAAAATAGAGTTCCTTCCAGAGATTAGTCCCTTTTGTCGTGCGGCGACGGCGCCGTCCAGGAAATCACTAGGAAATTGCCCAGTACCCTCCCCTGGCGCCCGAGGACTCGCTGATATGAACAGTTATAATATCCTGCGAGCATATAGCTTGAACTTTTAAAAGAACTGAATTGTTGTATTAAAAATGTTGAGTAAATATCAATTTTTAAAATGAACGTTATAGCTTCAGCGGCACTGTGGACTCGTATATAAAAAAATGATCCATGGATCTGTAAGTTAAAGCTGCGCTTACTGCGGTCAGTAAATGGATGGGTAATCAACCCTAACGACGAATGATGCCGTATCTTTAGACTTCAGACATAACATAACATAGCTGAATTGTTATGTTGTAATGTAAATTCCAATACAATTTAAAAATGCACATCTCTCTCCCTATAGTATTTTCATAATTTATTGTAATCCTAAATAGCAAATACAAACTACTTTTAAATCATCCAAAAACTTAAATGCACAAGTTGTAATAGCCACAATAAACCCTCCTTTTGAGAAATGACAGCGACAAACAAACCACTATTCTTAATCAAAGTAAGTGCTTCAAATAATTCTACGTACTACATCATCTAGGTTTATCTCTCACAAAGTTTCACTATGAATACCCCTTGCTTGACCGCATACTTCCCAAGTGAAGATGTAGAAAGTGGGGCGAGTTTCCCCAGAAGGCTCTTAAACACTCTTGGCTCTAAAGATCCTGTAAGAAACTCGGAGATCAAAAGCAAACGCAGTGCTTTACTATGCAAAGTAGGACAGAAGATTAAGAATATTATGTCAAGATGTAGTGTCCTAATATTGTATGTTTAGGTACTACATAAACGTTTCAGAGATAATTAATTAAATAAACCCAATGAAAATATTAGCGGTATCGAGGCAATATGGCTCAGAGTAGGTAATATAATTAATACTGAACTCTAGTGTCTATTATATATCTTCCTATAATTTCACTGCAGTCGAAAAGACTGATTTTTCGGGTGACTAATTTTTATACAACCAACTATTCTCTGGAATAAGCTTGGAATATTATATCAATTAAAATCCGTAAATAGTAGTTTTATTTCAATGTCTTATATTCTCGTAAATATTATAAATTCCTATATTATCTATTTTGCTACAAGCGACATTCTCGTAATATGCAGTTATATTTCATCATTACCAAAAATAAACTCACTTTAATCATGTATCCAATTTAAATCTGTTACATAACGATTAAAGTTCTCAGCGATCCGAGGCGAGGCCAGCACTAGTCAACCATCCATGCACTCATACATAAATACTTCGGACCATACAATACAGCTTTTACGAAAACTAACCGCCGTGCTGGCCGAGCCATTAAAACTTGGCTCGAACTAACTTTCGTTCGATGTCATGCGATTTTAGTTGTTAAAGTTTCATCGACACAAATAATTTTTATTTGGTATTAGTGGTCGATATTTGATATGTAGTAATACGACTTAGAACTTCTTAGATTCAAGTGATAATAATTATTAGAGATGACACCTTGACTTTGACTTGTAACTTGAAGAGGTCGTTTCGCAAAAATTGTAGTAAAAATAATTTATTCTTGTTTTTGTCCAATCAAATCAAAGACTCAGTAATGGCGTGTTTTTAATGGATTATAAAAAAGGGTGTCGTTAGATCTGCATCTTGTTTTATGGCTAAAGTATTAAAAAATAAGAAAAGCTGACTTAAACTTACAATCATTGTAACAATTTGTCGATATTACTGATAAAAACCACATATGTTTTTATTAGAATGACCTATTGAATTGAAGGTTCAAAGTGGCAAATGCTATCTACAATTTACTATTTCTCGTCATTAATTTTACAAACTTTAACAATTCATATACATACCTACTACTTGGTTTGTTTAAAGTCAATGAACAGACAGCTTATTTGAATTGTAAAATAAATATAGATAACTATTATTATTATAAAAGTTTATGATGAATACTTCGAAATCAAAACTCAGTCTCAAAATGTTAAAGTACCTAAAAGATCTCACCTAAGAAGATACTATGTGGAAGAAATATTCAACATCACAGGCAGTGATCTCGGTAGTTTACTTATGGTACCAAACAGGAGTACGCAGGTTCGTATTCTGGATTTTTTTATACATACATACTGTATACATATAAGGTACCTTTACCAAAATACGTAACAAAAGTGAAAGAGTCATTATTCAAAACCGGGAAACTAATTTTATTTCAGACAATAAATATTTTCACTTCAAATTCATTGCACCCGCTAATGGAACTCAATCGTTAAGTAAAATCGAATACCTTTGAGCTTATTACTTAAGCTATTAAACAGCTCGGAAACGGATATTTCCCATTGGGAATTATTAACTTTTCAATTAACGAGCTAAACTTTAAATTATTGTGAGAAGACTTTATAGTTTATCATAAATCATGCTTGTATTCCTCGAAGGATTCGGCAGAGGTATATACGAGTAGTAATGTACACCCATAGTTTGCCAGTATGTTTTAGGTCCCATGTACTAGGGGATGAGCTTATTGCCATTAACCGGGCACAAATCTAAATCTCCGAGCTGCTACTGAGAATTTCATAGAACAACCCAATAACACTTTTCGACCTGGAAATCGAACACTTAGGCTAATGAGACGTTTATTGTTATTTCAAAGTATTTATAGAATATAATAATAATAATATAATAATAAATGTTTTATTCACAACCCTTATTACAATTGGTCTTATTCTAAGGTTTACATGCGTAGTGACTTAAAATAGGAGTTTCGACATTGGGTTATTTTCATAGGTTACTGTAGGCTTATATTTGGCAGATAAAGTATAGGTATCCCTGACTCCGAAACTAGGCATAGCCTGTATCTTCAGAGCCAGAATGTCTATTCTGTTTTACTATTACTATTACAATTTATTATAGTAGTATGTACGGGGAGTACTCGCAACCAACGCGTGTATATGATGTATGAATATGGACGAAGCAAAAGTTTCTACTGTCGTAATCTCATTTACTGCGATTTTGCGTTTGCGGAGCACCTGACCAGACCGCATCGCATGTGGTAAACGAATGCCTACTTCGCTGTTTTCCCGGTGGAATGTCGGAAGTCCACAAACTCACACCAGCTGCCGCAACCAGGCTAAAAACCTTAGATATAGACATTTGATCCATGCAGGACGACTGCCATACGTATCCATGAGGATTTGCCGACTATAAAAAAAAAAAAAAAAAAAGGGTGGTACGGTCAGCAAAATTGCGCAGTGGACTGCCAAGTCGAAGGTCTCGAGTTCGAACCCAAGGCACGCACCTCTGACTTTTCGAATTCATGTGCGTATTAATAATTAATTATCACTCGCTTAAACGGTGAAGGAAAACATCGTGAGGAAACCTGCATGCCTTAGAGATTTTTCTCGACGGTTTGTGAAGTCTGCCAACCCGCACTAGGCTAGCGTGGTGGACCATAGCCTAATCCCTCTCAATATGAGAGGAGACCCGTGCCCAGCAGTGGGACAGTTTATGGGTTGATGATGACGGTCAGCAACAAAAATCGCTGAACACACAAATTTTTGAAAACATGACAGCTCCAAAACTTTCCAAGATATTTTTTTTATTATGAAGGTAAGGTCTATCTATATAAGCAATGATTTCGCACAACCTTCACAGGTGAGAAACTTCATATTAAAAATCGTATTGAAGTTTGCAACATGTTCAGCGACTTTCGTTGCTGACTGTACCACCACATTGCTTAATAATATGTACTAATATTATTGGTTTCCGGTTTGAACTGCTTTGAACTGCAACTAGTTTTGACTTTTCAAAAGTGCCGTCATGGTCTAATTGAAATAAAGTGTTTCACTTTGACTTTCAACACGCTAGTGATATTTTTGCTGTTAATGCCGTATATAGGCTGCAGTTGCCGGATACCACCAGGCGACCCTATGGTTGTTTGTCTTATGAGATACAATAAGAAAGGGTTATGAAATGAGTCCGAACTAAATGTTTAAAAAGCGCAACCAAAGCAAAGAACAATGTACCTGAGTCTGACTTAACCCTATAATAATTTTACGTCATTTCGTCGACGTCACTCTGTCGATTTATGGGTGAAGTCCGGCTCTTCAAGTGTCCATTACGAAGACAATCCCATTAAAAAAGAATGTGACATTAAAAACGTATCAGATTGTCCGAAGCCGGACCCTTTTGATAGGATTACCTCCATTTTCGTGACAAAAGGAAAATGCCATAATGATGAGGTATTGGACTGGAACCAGCTGAGGTTTTATTTTGTAAAGACGATCAAGAAGTCCAAATATGGAAAATATTACTTATCTACTATTGTTTATCTTTTTATACTTTTAACGGGGGTTATGTTGAGGTTATCAAATATAAATAAATAAACTAGTTGATCCGGGAGATGCTGTCCTGCAATCCGATTTCAGAGTAACCTACAGAGTCCAATTGAGTATCTAAACCAACCCACTCAGATACACACAAACATTTTCATCAAAGACGATCTAACCTTTTTTGAGTTTTAGCCAGACCAACGAACAGAAATTGATTTTATATATAAAATATATTTTAGTAGGTATGACTTTATCACGCCTGTACTAAAGGGTTAGGCAGATGTGCACTAATTGTTTACCTCTTGATTCAACTCGATTCCCAGCTTTTTCTTCACTTGTTCCACAAAGCTTCCCCTTCCTCGTTTTATAAACGCTTGTAAAGGCTTGTTTGAAATAAAAACACTCTGAATTTTAATATGTACCTATTTTTGACATCACCAAGATTCAGTATCTATAAAATTTTGCAATTTTCTGATATTTTTAATTTAAAATGGTAACCGTCATTATAGGTCGCTTTAACAACCAACATTGTTATATTTTATTACTTTGAGACGTCACGTTGGCTACTACGATAAAGTATTTAATTAATGAAAATAAACACTTTAGTGGCTATTGTAATCAACACGTTTTTGTGCACTACATTTTAATTTACATTTAAATACCTATGATATACTTGTTACTACTTTCTTAATTACGATTTTGTTCATGTTCATGTATCAAAAATCAATTAAGATTGCCATGATAACAATAATAGTTTTCTTCCGGCATTAGAAGTTATCGGTCCCCCAAGCATCTACGTCCATAAACTAAGAACTTTCTTTTTTATTTACCATACCAGTGATACTCCATGGCTGTACCCTCATAGTGCAGTCTTGAAGTGTCGTGGATTAATGCCCCATTCCATATTTAGAATAAAGTTCTCCAAGGGCCTCTACCCGTTGGACTTGTGTCCCCGCGCGCTCCTGCCAAAGGACTTCCTCACGAGAGATATGCTGATATATCCAAATATTGGGGATCGCTTAGAGCGTCGTGCAAAGATTATTGATATCAGTACCCTGCATGATAAGAATGTCGTAAAGCCTGTAAAACAAGCAATAATATCTTCATGCTCATGATATGTTCGACAGGAAGTTGACTTGGCAGTTACTATACCGATAGTTGTGATGGCCTATACCCTCAACTTATATTTACAATAGTTACGATACGATATTTACGATATTGAGGACGTCTGTGGTCTGCTGGTTCGAGTGTCGGACTGCTGAATGCTGACTGTTGTCGTGGGTTCGATTCCCACAAGACACAAATATTTATGTGATGAACTTAAGTGTTTGTGTTTGTCTGGGTATTTCTTATGTATTATAAGTATGTATTTACAAAAAAAGTATATAAGTATTATATCCATTATTACTCATGGTACAGTCAACAAGAGTTAGGTATACAGGCAGCTAATTAATAATCTGTGTTTTGATAAAAATAGAGCAATAATGTATCACACAATATGTGTCAAAACGTAGGTATTGTAAGCAGCTACGTACTTAACCCTTTGGCGCGTAATTATTTATGTCGAAATCTGTATAAAAAATGCATATTTCGTTTGCTATCTGTATACTTAACTCTTAACTTAACTCTTTTGTTGACTGTACAAGCTCTGCTTAGTTTGGGATTAGATGATGTTGTGTAAAAATGTCCCAAATATTTCTTGTTATTTATTATATTGGAGGAGGTTTTCGTTAGGCTTGATATAGAATGGGATACTCCTAGACATGTATCGTTTAGAGATTTCTTTCGAAGACCTGACCACCGGTAGCTTGGACTTTGTTACCAATACTATTTTTTATATTTCATAAACATGGAAGGAGTAAAATATAATACCTAGGTATACATATACCAATGCAACAACAGCTCGAAAGGGTATTTACTTGAACAGCAAGCTCCAACTTCGACCCTGTTGGAACTTTTCATCGGGCAAAACTAAGCATTCAAGTCAATTTTGTTCAACGCCTATATGTGTCGTAATATTGAAGCCTTCTTTATTATACATACACTCACACCTTATCTTTATTATACAAATATTAATTGAATGTGACACTCTAGTTTTTAATAGCCCGCTAGGTAAATACCTACAGTACACAAGCGAAGCACAAGCAAACAATATTTGATCCAATTCGTACCACGAAATAAAATATTTAGCAAAATATTTTTATTTGTATATTCCGCCAGGCCGTCAGATTTCATGGAAAGTGAACATAGTATTTGTGAATAAAAAAACACGAATGTTAAAAATATATTTTATTAACGTTTAAAATATTTCCCTAGGCACCCGATTCTAGCAGAATATCACGTTTCAACATGGTTTCAAGCCTTCACACGGTGCCTATAATATATTAATGTACCAAAATATATTGACCTATGAGAGTGTAGTATAATGTATCATATTAAAGGTCAAAAATTAAAATCATCAACCTAGTTTTTTTTTCATGTTGCGTTTGGCTTCCAGTCTAACTAGAAGCGACTGGATATCAGTATTTATTATTATTTGCGCGTATAAAATACTGACATTTAGCCATCTAATTGCTATTATCTGATATTATGCCATTAGACCTCCGTGACCTTCTTAGGTTGTCAAGCTTTTCGGATTTCAGACTTCAGATATATATATTTATAGATGCTCATAATCTTGCATACTAATAATAGCTATGTCTTAGATCACATCATCCTATTCACTCGTGACTTGAAGACCTCAAATTGTACACGTCAGGAAATACATACTTAAATAGTGTGTGCAGTTCTGATGCACACGCTCCGAAATGTATCCGGTAGAAGTACCAACAAGACTGACGTTCAAGGCTTTGAAGCCTTTTGTTGACAAGCTTATCTCCGCCTATCAGTCTTCTGGTATTTCCTCCTCGGGTATTTCGTAGAAGAGTACTTAGTCAGTGTAACTCCCGCCCCAAGACTCTCGGGAAAAACTACATTCAGACCTCACTTGAATATTATTACAGGTCGATATATTTTTGAATATCTTTATATATTATAGCTACGCGTGTGACGGCTCCTATTAATTACAAATATAATATTTTGACTAATCTACTGTGTTTTCTTCTCTTCTGATTCATCATCACTGTATTTGTTTGCTGTTTCACCTGGTTTCAGGAGACGGCCCACAATGTCGTATTTTTCTGTAAAATAGATTTAAACATTAATGTACCTATATAAAAAATAAGGTTTTGTACACAGTAAACATATATTTTTTATGTCAATGACATCACAATGTTTTAGTATCTGTAAAAAGTGTTTCACAGGTGCAATGCAGGTGCTACTTTTTCCTGTCTTTAAAAGTGTGTTCATAGTTTCTTATAAAATATTACATAATATCACGCCTGTATTCCTCAATGGGCAAGCCAGAGGTGTAGTAATAAATATACATCTACAGTTCGCTGATAAATTTTTAGGAGGTAAGTTTATACAGCAGTTAACCGGGCACAAATACAAACTCCGGGAAGCATATTTATAGAAAAACGCTAGTCTTTCAAAGATCTAATGAACCACTAGATCATTGAGGTATAAATGTTTTATTTACTAGTAGCGGGCCTGTTGTCCTCCAACCTGATTGCACCGCCACCTACGGGACCAAATAGTGAATCTAACTAAAAACCATGAAGGAAACCACTCAACACATATAAAATCTCATCAAAATCGGTCCAGCCATTTAGAAGGAATGACAAGCACACAGCGTACATAAAAATTATTATTGTATAAAGATATACCTCATATAATCTTTCTTAGAGAAGTCGACATGTTCCAATATTTTAATTTTTTTAAAGTAGACTACTTAATCATTTTAAGTCCTTTTTGTGTGATCATTATACTTTTAATACAATTTCTTTTAAGAGTAATTCGTAAAATTATATTAAATACTAATATTATGTTATTTGAAGAAGAAAACACACCAAAGAATAGTATTTTTTCATCTAATCTAACATAAAATGTATTAAAAGCTCACATCGTTATTAATAGGTAGATATCTCATTTTCAAATCACTTTAACCAGCATCTCGATACATGTTAAGTTTTTATGTATTAAAATATTAATTTAAGTAACCGTAGATAATATGTATTATTGTGATTAATATACTAATGCCATGCTGGCTAATGGCTGTTATTTATATTATGTTTTTAGGCTAAAATCGAATATACAGGGTGGAGATGACGTTTCGACTTCAGGAAGTACCTCCTTGGAGGTAATCGAATTGAAACAACACTGCTTTGAGCTGTGTTGTGTTTCTTACGGTGAGTAAGGTTGCCAGTGCTCCACGAGGAAAAGTTGTGTTGGCAGTGGGGGGACTTTGACCTTTATACTAACTGCCAACTAATCTATTCCTCTTTCGTATTCGATACCCCTGGTGTTGCAAGCGCCTATAGGCTACGGTAACCGCTTACCATTGGGTTCACCGTAAGCTTATTTGCCACCTTCATCATCATCATCATCATCATCAACCCATATACTGTCCCACTGCTGGGCACGGGTCTCCTCTCATATTGAGAGGGATTAGGCTATAGTCCACCACGCTGGCCTAGTGCGGGTTGGCAGACTTCACAAACCGTCGAGAAAAATCTCTAAGGTATGCAGGTTTCCTCACGATGTTTTCCTTCACCGTTTAAGCGAGTGATAATTAATTATTAATACGCATATGAATTCGAAAAGTCAGAGGTGCGTGCCTTGGGTTCGAACTCGAAACCTTCGACTTGGCAGTCCAATGGTCATACCACTAGGCTATCACTGCTGTTACTGTTTGCCACCTTAGTAGTATAAAAAAATATGTAAAGTGCTTCTTTAGTATGAGTTTCATTTTGGTTTTCATTTTATATCGTAACGTCGTCTCCACCCTGTATAAAAATAATGTGTTTATATGTCCATCCTCTTTGTAGCGGCTGTACTATACGGCTATACATTCATCCGATTACCATAAAACTTTAGTGAGTTGTTGTGTGCCCGTCCGTTTTCAGACATGAAAGCGAAACTAGTAAATAGTATTATTAAAATGTCATATTTCATGCATTACTCAAACAGCTGGTTGATAGTTGGTTGCTCCCCCTTATTGCTCTTACTCCCACTTGCTCCCCCTTGTAATTACCGTATCAAATTTAAGGGCTGATTGCAGTCGTAATTATGAACAACTTTTACTATTATAGGACCAACACTGAAATCACAAAAGAAATATCAGCTGTGCCATCATACATTGTCGAGTTAAATTAAACATGACACGGAATATATTAGCAGCCTTGAAATCTAACAACCGGTGAATATATAATACAAAGTAAAATTTAAAAACCAGTAAATTAAACTAAAACTAGACTAGGATATTAAAAAGATAAGTTAGAACAGGGCATCAAGAAACTCTTCCACATCACTATCGCCTGAAACCGTACCCAAAAGGCTGGCTACATTGTCACGTTGAATGGTAATGCTTATTATCTGGCCGAAGTAAAGGCCAGCCTTTGGGTTACGTGAAGCGTCATTCAAGCGTTTGGCAATATCCGTAAAAAGTAAAAGTGCACTCGAACCCCATTGCCTCAGCGTTTCAACCCCAAAAACCGGTTCGAAAAAATAACAATTTAGATAATAGTTATTTGTTATGTTTACTTATTGTTATTGTTAAATGATAGATAGATAGAATAACGTTTATTGCACACCATGATAAAGAGCAACATAGGCACTTATCGCTAATAACGATATCTACCAGACGGATGGACAGGAAAAAGAGCAAAAAAAATGAAATGTATGGAACAGCATTTTTTTTTCCAGTGTAAGTTTTGGTGAGTATGTCACTAGAGATGTTCATGCACCCCGCCATAGCAAGTAATAATATAAGTATTTAAATACCTTTGAACTGGTCTTCCCATTCTTTGGCTGATGCAACTTCATCGGGCGACAGATCACTGACGTCATCGTATTCCTTGTCTGAAGCAGCCACTTGTCCAGTAGCTAGACCTCTAGTCGCGTCTTTGCCCGCGAAAGCGGAGTAGGGACCACCTGCAAATAAAAAAATAGAGGTTTTAGTTAATAATAATAATATTTTTGGGACATTTTACACAACACCATCTAGTCCCAAACTAAGCAGAGCTTGTACTATGGGTACTAGACAATGGATATAATACTTATATACTTTTTTTTTGTAAATACATACTTATAATACATAAGAAACACCCAGACAAACACAAATAAATACTCATGTTTTATCCACACAAATATTTGCGTCCTATGGGAATCGAACCGCTAGACCACAGAGGTCGTCCCAAGTATGTCTTTGAATCTACTGTGGCTTTTTACACCTAAATAAATATCGTTTTTTAATGTTGACTTAGTCTAGCTTTGTTTAATGGAAACCATAAATTTTGATGTACAGATTTTGATGTTTAATTTTGTTGTATAGATACAGCACGTAATTCAAGTAAATACTTTTTGTAGCCGGTCTTACACGTGAATCTGGTTGCTAACCAAACGTATTATTATATCCTACTATCCAACATACTGGGTATTATTGAATTTAGAAATGCGTTTATACCCAGCGCTGACTCGACTTCCTCTTCGCAAGAGGAAGCTATATATTAGCCGTCTTCCCATGGAAAAAACTAAATGTCTATCTTTTTTAAACATATAATGCGATTAGGTAATCAAAAAATGTCGGAAGCTATCTTTTACCTACGTTCAGGTAGCGTACATTAGACTAGGAATTTAAATAAAAAGTATTTTTACGATAACGAATAATGTGACTCACAGAGTTTTGTCAAAATGCCAGAATTATGTCAACCTGACGAAAGATGGAGTATTGTTTTCTAATGTAATATCTCACAAAAAGGAACAGTTTCTAAACAAACAAAACTAAATCCTAAATAAAACTTCACACAAGCAATAGAAAACTAGGTATCCAAACTCGTATATTTATTCAGAATACTTCAACAGATTCCCTAAGTTTATTGTTTCGAGAAGACTACAGGAAACTATAGGTATAATTTTGGCTAGGGAAATAATATGTTGCGGACTACAGGCTCGGTACATATGTGAACACTAAAACTGACGTACAGTGGTGTTAACAAGGGTCAAATTATTAAAATGTTGATACAACATTTTGTTTTTAACGGACTTCATTTACCACTTACGTGGCAAACAACCATACTATACCCTACCTCTCTCAAAATTCTATAAATCCCTAGTAATATTTATAAATGTGAAAGTTACTCTGTCTGTTTGTTACGTTTTCACGCCTAAACCGTTAATCCGATTTTGATGAAATTTGGTACAGAGATTTATTATTGATTAGAGTTTCGAGAAAGATATCTTTTGTCTCAAAATGCCATTTGATATGCGTGTGAAAACGCAGGCAACAGCCAGTTTATCATAAATGGCAGCATGATTATGTGTAACTCAGCAATGGCTGACATATAGCAATGGAAAGTTAAATCTAAGCAACAGTAAAATTTTGTTTTATATAATTTTATCTCTATATAAATGAGTAAATTACAAGACAGAAATGTGTTGCTGGGGAGTTTGTTGCGCCGCTTCTTCTTCCCAGCTAAAACACTAGGAGTCGGTGAAAGGCGGGTGTTTTGGGGCTGTCTTAAATTAATGTAAAAATAACGTTCAAAAAGTACTACCTAGTAGTCTATGTATATTGAATAAATTATTTTGACTTTGACTCCAAAATGTTATGATAGATTAAGCTGTTGTCGATAAATTTTCATGCGAGTGGTTGTGCAGTGGTAAATCTTACGAAAAAACATTGGTATAAAGACAACTTGGGTCGTAAATATTTCGCAGGCATGATTTTCCTAAGATTGTCCTTGCTACATACTATCACGCCTTTATTCCCCGAGGGGTTAGGCAGAAACATCCTTAAGAGAACCCACAATTTTCCGGTATGTTGAGGTCACATGAACCTATTGCCATTAATCGCAAAACAAATTCAAACTCTGAGCTGGTACTCAGAATTTCATAGAAATACTCAATAATACTGCTTGACCGAACTCTGGACCTCTAGTGTAGCAGTCATCGATACTGCAATGTGCTGACTAAACAAGGACCTGGTATGTAAATTAAAGAATATCAGACATTTAGATGTAATATTCGTCAGACTCATTTTTCATTTTCTCTCTGTGCCAATGTATGAAGTAAGAGTTGCCACTAATGGAGCCAGTCTCCATTATAAGGATTTGAATTCACCGCTTCATGCATTCATTTAAATAATTGCACCCTCTTTTCTCGTTTTTTTTTTCTTTTTGGGCCACAGTTTTAAAAGTTATCTCCGTAGCTATGTCTAAATTATTACGTTCTCTTAAACGCCGTTGTCACATATGTGACGAGCGCGCGCGTGGTCTGTACGCCAACGACACAAATATGTGACGAAAAATGCGGTGAACAATAACATGAAATAAACAATTAATTATCACTTTTGTGATAAAATAAAACTTCAATATCATGAGGACATGTTATTCTAAAATTGTGGACGCAAATAAAAATTCTGCTGATTATAATCAACTCAATCAACGACACTAGACCACGTCTGTGGTCTTATATCTATATGTGGTCGTATTATAGACCACGTACGTGGTCTAGCGGTTCGCGTGTTGGACTGCTGATCACGAGGTCGCGGGTTCGATTCCCATAGGACACAAATATTTAAGTGTATAAACTAAATGTTTGTGTTTTTTGGATGTTTCTTATGTATTATAAGTATTTACATACATACACTCACGCCTTTTTCCCATAGGGGTAGGCAGAAACTAAAGAACGCCACTTGCTACGATTCTTGCATACTTCTTTCGCTTCGACCACATTCATACATCTTGTCATACATACACGCCGGTTGCGAGTACTACGCACCTGACCTTTTTAAAGAACCTCACCAATAAGGTCGGTATAAGTTTTTCTAGGGCGTCCCCTCTCGGCGGATATAAGTATTTATTGACATAAAAAAGTATATTAGTAATATACCAATTGTCTAGTACCTATAGGACCAGCTACGCTTAATTTGGGCTTAGTTGGTGTTGTGTAAAATTGTCAAAGAATATTAAATACATACTTATCACTACATAGTATAAAACAAAGTCGCTTTCTCTGTCCCTATATCATTATGTATGCTTAAATCTTTAAAACTACGCAACGGATTTTGATGCGGTTTTTTTTATAGATAGAATGATTAAAGAGGAAGGTTTATATGTATAATACATGTATATTGCACCCGTGCGAAACGGGGGCGGGTCACTAGTAATACATAAGACACAAATTACTAGGCAAATATGACAACTGATTTATCAAGATCACAACGCGCTAGTGAAAACCACTGGTAATACTGGCGTCTATGGGCACATAGCATAATTATGGGCACATGACTTGTATTATAGCGACTATTAGACCTATTTTATGAGTTAAATTAGCTAACAAAAATTACCAAATACATTGAACAGTATTTGAGATATTTACTTTAGTTTATAATTTGCTTTACTCTATTACTATTTTTTTATTAAAATGTTAATACTGCCGTGGACTTCGAACAGAAAAAAGTTGTGACTGAAAATTCCATGACGTAGAGATACCTACTCATTATTTGCTATTTACAATAAATTAATATATTCACAGCTCTCAGTATGTAAAAAGTCTCTTTATCACGGCAAAAAGCTCAAGGCTTTTCTTAATTTTACATTATTAAAATATTAAATTCTGAATTTAATATTTTAATTATGAATCTGTTTGCCGAACATACTGGTATGCATTATAATATGGAATACTAGCTTCTTCCCGCGAATTTGTCCTCATGGAAAAGTTACTTTTAAGTATCGTATTTTGGATAATTAACTCAAAATCGTTATAAATTATAGCTTATGTGTTATTCTGTTGTATAAATAATAATACTGTAAAGTTTAATCAAAATCAGTTTAGTAGTTTTAGCGTGAAAGAGTTACAAACATCTATCCATATATAATAATAATAATATTTTTGGGACATTTTACACAACACCATCTAGTCCCAAACTAAGCAGAGCTTGTACTATGGGTACTAGACAATGGATATAATACTTATATACTTTTTTTTTTAAATACATACTTAGAATACATAAGAAACATCCAGACAAACACAAATACTCATGTTTTATCCACACAAATATTTGCGTCCTGTGGAAATCGAACCCATGACCCCATGATCAGCAGTCCGGCACTCGAACCGCTAGACCACAGAGGTCGTCAAATATATAAATATATCCTCACAAACTTTCACATTTATTATATTAATAGGATTATAGCAGGAGTAGGATTTATCTAATATTATAATGTGTGTAAAGATTTTCTAGACGGCGTGTGAAGTCTGCCAACCCGCAATAGGCTAGCGTGGTGGACTATAGCCTGATCCCTCCCATGTTGTGAGAGGATACCCGTGCCCAGCAATGCGACAGTGGGTTGATGATGATAATGTATGTAGGTATATTCAAATTATTATTGCACAGATTTTTATAAAAAACATGTAACGAAAGTCATATTACAAAAAGAAACAAAATGTAAAAGAATTATAATATAAACAACATCGACATCAACCTAGGTCAAACCACTTGAATGAAGTCAATCTGCTTATAAAATCACGGACTATGTATAATTACTGCGCTGCATTGAAAATTAAGACTTAAAACCGTATACTTATGGCGCATTATTGCAAAGAGTATTACTTCAGAGGAACGTTGATAAATGCAATGTCCCCGTTGTTCGTTACTGAGGGCAGAAAGGTGAATATAAAATATGTTTATGTTATGTTGTAAATGAAATCAGAGCTACAGTAATCTGTACTTTATTTACAGAACAATACAGATCATATTTATTAATAGCATATAAATTAAACATACTTAAAAAAAACTTTTTGAACAAACATTTCCCGTGATTTTACTAAATATGATCACGATTATATTTGAAAGGTCATGCAGAAGTGTTTTGATGTAGAACTACAGTGGGTACCTAATAATGTTTTTATATGATAGAAGCAAGTTTAGTGCCATTTTCTGCTGCTCAGAAAACCCAAAAACCCACGACATAATTATCTCGTATTTAGCCTTGTTTCAGCATAAGATATGTGACGACAAATAATGTAGTGATGAGCATGTTGGCATAGCAGTTTGATTACGAAGGGTGGGGTCTTGAGTTCGATCTTAAAGTCCCCATTCAGAACCGTACCTACTTACAGCCACTAAACGAATAAATTATCTGATATTATGTAGGAAACTTGGAATTATTAGATCAAGATGGTATAAGCAAGATTCATTATTTTCCTAATACCGTACCTATCAAAGGACATTGTAATATTTCGCCCTGTACGCTACAAGCAAAGGACAGTCACGATAATTATTATTCTAGTTGCTTAAGTCTATTTAACACGAATTAGCTGTAATGAAGAAAAAAGTCTTCGAAGTGACTATTACATCAAACGACGCCATCTTTGCCGAACGTCCATTACAACACCAATGCTAAAAAAAAGTATTTGAAATTGTTTTGAATATGGATACTTATTGGGCTATTACTATCTTCAGAACCACTCAGAGTAATGAAAAATTATGACATACACATCTATGCAAGATACAATTATACCTAACCTCAAAATCGGAGACTTTGAAACAATACTATTCTCATGCTAGTCCGCTATAAAATGAGGATTGTATGGGATATTCATTAATGATTTTAAATACAAAACATAATTTTCCTATGCTGTTGTTTTGGGGCGAACAATGTATGGACGCAGAACAATGCTCTTGATGGGTGTTTATGCATGACATATTTGTGTTTGTAAATGCATCCACGAAACAATAAAGAACTCTTACACAACGTTTCAAATAAAACAAAAAGATAAGCTGTACAGCAGACATAATTAGTAAAATCGTTTATTTTGATTTAAAACACAGCTACACACATTATCTTAATAATGTATGTAAGAACAAAAGAGTTATTGTTTTAATTACTTGTTATTCATCGCTGAATCTAATAATAAATCAGCTAGTCTTTGAAAACATAATGATTTGTAATTAAGTACTTTTTTGTTATTGCTAGGTGTACTTTGTCTCCGTTTTGGTGGGACTCGTAGGGCCAAATAAAAACCGCACTTGCCTTCACTTGTCATTTGTCTATAGTCATGGCCATGGGATCCGTGAAATTCCCCACGACCATGACAGGCTGTGCATCTTTCCTTGCATACTCATTGGAGGCACGCGTTTCCGCTACACGCATGCCGCCTACTAGGGCTATTATCTGTTCGGGCGCCGGAATCGCCCGCAGGCCACGGCAGGCCTCTCCATGAGCTATGGAGGCCAGAAGGAGGCCAGAGGTCTGTTTGCGCCCTTCAGCGACAATTCTCTCTCTCCGCTTGTGGCACTGTCCATTCCAACTCACGCGGTATATTTTGAACCTATTTCTTTTTGCACAGCTGCCCGCCGTAATGTGAGATGAGTCTACTGCGCGCAATGACTTAACAACACATGACAAACTTAATCAAAATAATCTGTACTTTCTATGAAAAAGTTTTGTGTATGTATTTATTGATGTACCTAATATAAAAAATATCTTATTTATTATATACACAGGTAAATACAATTTTACCTATAAAATTGACCTATAAAATTAATGAGCATTCATTAGTTTATTAGAGAGACCTATGCACTTGAATCAGCATAAAATACATTTTTATTCTTATTTTTTATTAATATTTCTTTGCCTTATGAAATTATGATCGTAAACACGACAGGACAACTCGGCTATTTTTTATCTTTTACGCTTTGAATCTGATAACTTTTTGAGTGATGATCTGCAATATCGTACGGTACGTACTTTGATAGACGTTTCTAGAACACCTTCTATGTAGTTGTAACAAAATTATCTATATCAAACGTTCAGCACTTTAAATACCAAATTATATTATTATATTAATGTTAAACTGACGAAGTATTTGAAATAAAAAACCCCTTATTACCCTTTACAGGACAGGACCTATTACAGTGTCCTTGGTCTACCCGTGACCGTGAACGCTGTAACGGGTCCAAAACGTCGGGATTAATAATATCAATATAATGCGATAAAATTTGTAAAAAGTAGTTTGCTTTGTCTAATATTCGGATGTAAGAAATCAATATGACGAAGCACTCATCTGTTTGTTTTTTTGTTTAAAAAAAAAACAACTGCCATAGGGAACAAACCTTTACCACACATATTAACGGAAAAAAGTACACTCAAACTGAACACAAATATCTGTCGATAACACAAAGAATTGTCTCGCATGGAAATTAAACCCACAACTGCCGGCGCAACGGCGATGGCGAGGTGACCTTAACCTCTAAGCCAAAGGTGTATCCAGAATTACGACGTCACTCTGAGTCAGTCTATATTGCCAGCGGAAAGGTTTCACAATAACAGAAGAATCTAGATCTCTCAATACATTGATTATACCTAAGTATTTATTTATTCTCTCCCTTACAGCTATCATAACAGGTTGTCACCCAATGCGATAGCAAGGTCTTAAAAACATTATACACTACCTACATACAATATTACAATAATAATAGTTTACATATAATACTACATTTATAAAAACCGTAGCAAACTAGTATTATTGTAGATAAATATCTACAATAATACTAGTTTACATACTACGTTATACTTATATCCTATTTAAACTATCAGGAACTAAGGTATTTCTTAATTTAATTTATAGCACAGTAAGTAAGTAACAAGCCTTTAACTCGAGTTCAGACGACAGTTCTATTTTTTCTTAAAAAAAGTTCCTCTGCTGTAAGATGTAGTACTTTACTGGGTGGCAACCACAATTTCTCACATAAAAAAAACACATACTCAGATCCAGACAAACATCCTGCAGGCCATGCATATATTGTGTTGAATGCGGGAATCGAACTAGCGATCCGAGGAGCAGAAGATTGCTCAAGCATTGCGCCTATCGTGTCATCATTTGGTTGTACCTACGGTAAATTCAGTAAACATCCACATAAAGTACCATCACGCCTGTTTTCTGGGTTAGGCAGAGGTGTACCAATATTTATGTTTTGATCCAATGTAATAGGATGCGAACCTATCGCCATTAACCGAGTACGAAACTCCGAGCTGCTACTGACAATTTTATAAAAAAACCTGGGAATCGAACCCAGCAATCTAGCGTAGCAGTCGCGCTTAGGACCACTAGACTAACGAAACAGTTTACGCTTTAATTCAGTTAACCAGAAATAACCTAGGGCTTTATCGTTATTCGATTCGTAATGAGAACCGTCACGATGGAATTAAAATCGTAAACCGGTTTATTAATGAATTTGCAATTTCTGGCTAGAATTTCATCATACCAAAGTAAAATCATTAAATATCTCCTTATATAAATTCTCAATTTCAGTATTTATATGCCGACCATACTAAATATCCTAAAAAGCAGTGATAGCCTAGTGGTATGACCATTGGACTGCCAAGTCGAAGGTGTCGAGTTCGAACCCAAGGCACGCACCTCTGACATTTCGAATTCATGTGCGTATTAATAATTAATTATACCTCGCTTAAACGGTGAAGGAAAACGTCGTGAGGAAACCTGCATACCTTAGAGATTTTCTCGATGGTTTGTGAAGTCTGTCAACCCGCAATAGGCCAGCGTGGTGGACTATAGCATAATCGCTCTCAATATGAGAGGAGACCCGTGCCCAGCAGTGTGACAGTATATGGGTTGATGATGATGAATTACATTCTCGCGTAATTTAGTTGATTTTGACCATATTTTTTTATGTATGTCATAGAATTGTGTCTAGCCATTGGTTCTAGAGATATATCACAAAATATGTTAAATGGTTTTCTTGAAATGTAACACCAAAGTCTTATGTCCTCCAGGTCAGCATTTGAGAAGCCTTAATAATTCTATATTCTGACTAGCTCCCTGTTGACCTAGAATATTCATTGTTGATTTGCATAACAATTACTTCTGAGCTTCATGATTTGATCTCCAGGTCATACATAATGAAAATTATATGATATTTTCCTGTTAGGACAAAAAAATATTTACTGGCACTGAGATTTCATGAACATATTTATGTATCACTGGCCGACTAGACACTCCCCGTTGAAGTTACCAAAGGCTACTTACTTACTGCCAACCTAAAAATTCATTTTTAGGTTGTGAGAAAGGGATGGCTGTATTCAATGTGTAGAGTGGCATCCTTCTCTTTCAATCGCAAATTGAAAGCAATAACACGTCGTAGTACGGCCTCAGTGGTTCCACTTTAGAACTATTTTGAGTCTACATACTATCACGCCTGTATTCCCCGAAGGATTAGGCAGAGCTGTACTGATGTATACTCAAAGTTCACCGGTATGTTTTGGGTCCTATACAATAGGGGGCGAGCCTATTGCCATTAACCAGGCACAAAGAGAAGTAGGGTATAGTGGGAGTAATTCTACTCAAATTGGAGCTGACCGACTGGAGAAGTACCTCCCTCCGCCTTGCAGAAAATCGTTTTCCTTACGGTGAGCAAGGTTGCCAGTGCTCCACAAGGAAACGGTGTGTTGTCAGTATTTTGAGACTATTTAAAATCATTTATGAATCAATTGTTTTATCGGTGAAGGCAAGCGTCGCATCGTGGAGATGCCTACACAGGCCTTGGAATGGCCTTTATATCTCTTGAAAGACTGAAATATGACAGAAAACACAACAGGATCTAAGATTGAGCACAATTCAAGGAAAATACCATTTCCGGCTCCAGCTGTCACATACATACGACTCACCACAGTCAAACTCTTTGGAGATAGTCTTACATGTGAGGTTTGTACGAGTATTACATTCAAAAGTATAAGATTCAATATTTTATTGTACTTTTATAAGTACTTGGCCGAGCTCGTTGAATCAATTGAATGTTCATGTGTCGTAAACAATTATAATGTATGCATCAGACGACTTGCAATCGTAAAATGGTAATGTTAGCACAAAAACTTGGCATTTCCGTCGAAGAAAAATGTTATACTTGTTCGCGAGTCAAGTTAAATTTTTGATAAGAACTTATTTTCCAAGTCATTGTGTATTTCATCACATTAATTACGCAATTCTAGGAAAATAAGTACCATTTCCGGCTTCGACTCCGGCTCTTACAACACATGGCTGAACACAAACTGCTTAGAGATAGTCTTACACGTGTAGCGGGTCAATAAATTCAACAAGCGTTCTGGTTTTTACTGATTTCTACAATATGAATTTCTTCCCAACATGCGAAGAGAAAGTTTATTATTGCTAGTCGTCTTCCCACGCGGTCCTTTATTTATTTAATGTATTAATTTTTTTTAAAACTACCACCCGCGAAGAGTGGAAGAAGGAAAGGGAGGCCTTTGCCCTGCAGTGGGACGGTCACGGCTGATAAATAAATATAAATAAAAATATTTTTTTTTCTTAAGTAAAGACACCTGTACTAGATAAAAAGCCCTGTGTCGCGGGGGACTTTAGTCCACCCAGACTCGAAAAAAAGATCTGTGGATTACACAAACTTTTGTCTCGGGTGAAAATCGAACTCACTCGGCGTAAAGGTAGTAAGTAGGTGACCACTTTAACCGCTACGCCAAACGTGCAGTCTAAGGTTTATTTATGAAACCTTACATTCAGATTAGTCCTTACAGCAATAGGACAATATTAAATAGTATGTATATTAAAATGCCACCGTGTTATCAATATTCAGCCTGTGCTTGAACAAAGTTTCTATCAATCGACTATCGTATCGATATCAGCAGATAATCATGACGTTTGTAGCCGTCGAGTATGAGGCGCATTTTGTAACTTGTATGCTATTCACAAAATAGCACGCAGGTCGCAAAATCCTCCTTCGTAAAACCGAACAACAATATGAAAGAAAAACAAAATTATTTATTTGTTACAGAGATGTGTCACGTCAGAAAACAGAAAATATTTTTACAAAAAATCAGCTTCCATAATTATTACTTCCATATAATATGTCAGTCTCTGCAAAACTCCAAAATTAGCCAATGGACTGACTCGATTTTTTTACAAAACGTTGGAATTCTTTATAAGAGTTTTTTTTTTGTTCCTGAAGTACCGTATGCATTTCTATACCATTTAATCAATTGCATTTGGGGTTTGAGATACTGACAAAAAAGGCATTACAATGCATTGCAGGCACAGCTATACTATAAAGTGCTTAGCACTTTATAGTATAGAGACCATTATTTTTGAGTTGAAACCTATTTCAACTCAAAAATAATGGTCTCTTTCGCAGGGAGCAGCTAAGTTTAGCTTATAAGTTTAATAGGAACTTCTTTGATTGTAATTCGTGTATTATTTTCAGACTGATTTAAGTCTTTTTGTTTAAATCTCATAGTAATTAAGAGATGAGATTGTTACGTGCAATTTTATCATTACAAACTTATATCAGTCACAGCATAAAAACCCTAGCTATTTTTACCTGCGCTTTCACTCGTATGACAAAAGGGAGCGAATTTTCTTTATCAGGATGCAATGTATCTCCTTGCCAAGTTTTATCTGAATATTTGTTCAGCTGTTTAGGCGTGAAAAGGTTACAGACAAGGGAGAGTTAGGTGCTCATTTATAATATAAGTATAGGTTTTTAGTGTATTTCTATGTTCGTTTCGGGCTCCGTGCTACTTGTATGATCAGCATCAACCATCATTTACTTAATGCTATCAATTAATCAGCCTATCGCATTTAAACTGCTGCATATAGGCCTTCCTTATAGTATCCTACAACTCCCGGTCATCAGCACTCCACGTCTAGCCAAAGTAGCCAACTTTTTCATATGATCTGTCCAACTAACTAGTGAGAATCCTACAGTTCGCTGATCAGTACACAGCAAGCTATTAGTTCCTATACAAAAATCACCGCTATTGCAATGGAAAATTGGTTTTCTAAAGGGCAAAAATCGTATATAATCTTGATGTATCGCCAGTAGACGACTACGTGGTCACTATTCTAAGACACAGTCTGCCCCATCGGCCATTGGACCTTCAACAGACGTGACAGGCCGACTGCCACTTGAACTATTCTAATTCTATGTACAGAAGTCAGCAAGGCAAGCTATCCAAAACTGTCAAATTTTTCCAATTGAATATGAACCTTATTACATATGTATTAAAGTTGAAAATCTATCAAAGAAAGATTGGGGTAGGTTGATATTCTGGCCTCTGTGCTCTGTGGATCAGTATGGTTATATTCTTTCTAGAAGCATTTTTCTTTTTTAATCTTGTCACTTCATGACTCTCCTTAGTCTCTAACAAATTTAGTTACTATTTACTGATAGTTTACATTATAGGTAATAGATCACCACATTAATTAAAACAGATTGTTGCTCTATCATAATATGTATATTGCATTGTTTTTCCTGCGTTTTGCCAGTAACGAAACGAGACTTATAAATAATGATTTATTTAAATCATATACATACGCAAATGGTCCCGAACAGTTAACATTCAAGAATACATTACTTTACTTCGTTGTTTTTGTTAGCCAAGAATGACAAGAAACGACAAAAAATTGAATTCGTTAGATGATAACGTTTTATTTCTCGCTCTAACACATTCCAGAAAAAAGGGATGGCTATAAAACCAAGCTTATTTGTCCTTCCAAGTTATTTAAGAAATGAAAATAAAATTAAGCTACTAAAACACTGCGGTTTCCATTAGCAAAAATCTCTGTAATTTGCTGTCTAATGGTTGTGATTTTATATTCACTACGAAGCTATTTACAGCTACGAGTGTACTTAAGAATAATTTTCTACTTAGTATCAAGGTTCCTACTTAAGTTTTTTGTTCTTAGATAATATTTCGCCATATAAAGTACTTAAGAATCATTGATAAATCAAAGGAAGTATTTTACTATTGCCGGCTTGTTATATCGGCTGATTTGTTTATCAATAACCATACTAAATAAAAAACCAGTTTATACATCGTTTACACCAACAAAATCGTAAAACTAGGCACATTTTATTGCGCATGATCATAACCTTAACACGGCAGCCGGTATAACCCGACCAAATCGAATAGACACTTACCGGGGCCATAAAATCTCTTGCCTCTGGTTACATCGAAAATGATTCCGTTTACAGCGAGCAAAACTCTGCCGTCGGGTTGCGTTCCATCGTAATTCTTTAATTCGGCTACTGTCAGATCCTTCCTCAGCTTTGGTAATCTTGGAGGAGGTGGGGCCACAGTCACTTCTGATTCAAAGTTCGATTTTATAATCTTATACACAAGGTACACAATAATAGCTATTAACACAAGATTAAGCGGGCTCATAAGTTCCTCCCATATCGTAGGAGAAGTAGTTTCTGCCATTTTAATACGTGTGTATGCGCCGGCCGCGGTTACAAAACTGCTCTATCGTCACGTTATCAAGCCACTGGTAAGGTCAGCGAGTATAATGCCGTCACTAGACGTGTATGTTTTAACATTTGACGGGATATTTACTGATTTTAGTAATGTGAGATTGTGGCTGTTATGACAATCTTTGTTTATGACAACCGCGACGCATTGTTAGCAATGGTTATCGTTCTGTTAACTGATTTCAAGTACCTACTTTAATTTTGCCAGTGTAATAACAATTTTATGTCTTTCTAGTCATTGATGTTACCATAGTTAATGAGTGTATTGTTAGTCTGGAATGCACTTTTAAGTATATTATTAAATGCTGAGCCAGTATCGTCTTGCGAGGGATAAGTTATCGCTGATGACGCATGTGTGCCGTCAGTAGGGACACTAAGTAAATTTAAAACCTTTAAGCTCTTTTCTTTAAATTGTAATTTCCAACATACCGTAGTAACGTTGACAAATTTTAATTTCCTTTCATGATATTTCGACATGGAAAAACAATAAAGTTGACAGATTTTTTATGGTTTTAACTGGGTATTATTCTATGAGAAAATAAATTATAATAAAATACGCATTTTGTCAGAGCTATTTACAGGAAATAAATATCATTTAAGTATCAATAGTAATTTAAAACTACTAACTAATCTAAATGAAATTTGATTCTATTGTAATCCAACTATTACGTACATCTATCTATTATATGATTCCTAGGCAGGTACCTACTTATTGATTTTTATTATGCTGGTTCATTTAAATGAAAAGACGTACCTACATTATGTATGCATACTGAGACAATTTGTAAAAAAACAAATTATGCATTATTGTTTCAGGAAATTTATTTTGAATCCACACACGCATATCACTGGACCTACCTAAAAACCGGCCCTGCGATTTTTAGTTTTGAATGTTGTAGTAATATGCTGAGATATAGATTACTTACAAAAAATCTGCAAGAACCCAAAAAAGGCCCCTTTTGGGTTCTTGCAGATTTTTTGAAATGAAAATACCTATTGTTTTTACCTGTGCGAGTAAATTCCTTCTTTCATATTGTCTAGTATAAACTGACCCCTAGTTAAAGTCTGTACAATCTAAGGTCAGTTTATACTGTCAACAAGTATTTTGGTGTGTATCCTTGTGTATTTAGCTAAGGTTTTTCACAACTATGTTTTGGGGTTATCTTTCAGTTTAAAAGTTTTTGTACTCTGTCTAAATTATTAATTAAAAATTATTTTGTTTTGTTTTCTTCCACATTTACAGTTGCTGAGTCTAAAATAAACATATTTATGTTAAAGCAGTCAATGGTCATGCTTACAAAGCAGATTTATAAATTGAAAGGAGAATTCAGGCATATTTTTTTTTGTATTAAATCACCTTCCACACACCGAAATATACTTAAAAAATTATTAGCAAAAATTTAGTACATAGGGTTTCATGTTCAGGTTGAGCAAAGTGGTATGGTTATGTATGGTTTTCTATGAAATTCTCATAGCAATTCGAACTTTTGATTTGTGCGGTTAATGGCAATAGACTCGCCCTCTATTAGGTATAGGGACGAGTCTATTGCCATTAACATACCAATGAACTGTTGGTGTACACCTCTGCCTAACACTTCGGGAAATATACATGCATGTTTTCAAAACACAATTTCCACTTTACCCGAAAATATCTTTACGTCACAAAATATTTCATTTTTTCCAACGGCTACGTAATCCGACAAGCGATAGACTCAGCGCATTTTATGAATAGCGAACGAACTAGGAAATCGTTGGCGTGAATAATAACCAGTTTTTAATTATCATATTATTATGACGCACACAACTATGTGTAGGTAACTGTGTACTTTGCATTGTAAAATAAAAGAGTAAGTAATTATCTTCCATAATCTATGCCATTATGCCAGTATGAACAGCAAATGAACGTGTATTCTATTTCTAAAAATGAGTTGCGCCCTGTGATGTGTATTGATTCAATCATCACCAGCCAAAGTCATTTAAATATTACTAGTGATAGACTCAGGATTAAATAGGTATATTACTTTATTTCAAATGAAAAAAAAAACTCTTATTTACCACTATCGAAGACACTCGGTTTCTATCATAAATGTTGCCTGAAAAAGAGAGAAATAAAATCAAAATTGTTGTATGAACGAACCCTAAATAATATATTTATGTCACTAAGAAATTAAAACTTATGTGTGATTAAAAAATGAACTCTCCATATCTGCAATGGTCAGGGCCTAGAAATAAATAGGTGACCACACCTATCAGGCCGTAAAGCGCATGTCACTGTGAATTGTAATAATGAATGATAAATGAACAAGTAAAAATTGGCGTGTGTAAATTTGAAATTGAACACAATCCATTTCCGATTAATTATGACGCTATTAATGTTCGTGTTATCGAAACATGCAATGGTTGTGAAATCATAATGATGACTCAACAATTTATATATACCTTATTATGTTTTGGTTGTCATTGTGATTTGAACATTACAATTCTTTTTTTATTTTATTTTTTATAACAGAAGGGACTAACAAATATGGCCGGTAACCTGATAACTGACTACCGCCGTCCACAGACATCAGTAACATCGTAGCTGTCACCAATTCATTGCCAGCCTTTTACGTTAAACATATATACTCTTTTCTTGAATTAATGGTTAACATAACATACCATCATGGGCCTATTGCCATTAACCGGGAAGAAACTCCAACTCCAAATTGTTAATGGAAATTTAATAGAAAAATCCACTGTTTGATCCAAAAATCAAGACTTCTTTCTTAGCAGTTGCACTTACAACCACTAGATTAATGAGGCAATTATGTAACAGCTTACCTAAGAAATGTAAACAATATATTTGTCATTGTAACAATAATAATTATAATACTCTATTGTAGCCGTGATATCATAAAACATATGGTAGAGTCGTCATCATGTTAATAAAAAGCAGTACGATATATTATAAACAAAATGATGTTAAAAGCTCTTCAACGATGGTACCATTTTAGTGTATTGTTAGTTCAAATTCAGGCAAGCATGCTATATATTAACGGTAGATGAAAAATTACCGTATGGCAACGGGAAGACTCATAAAGCAAACATTTAAAATAAAATGAATTGTAAAAATTCGTTCTATATTTTGTAAAAACTATTTTGTAAAAATTTCACCACTGATGAACAATTAAGTTTTGCATAATAACACATGGCTAGCATGTGACGTGAGTCCCTGTTAATACAAATGACAATACTATTAGATCATAATCTTGTTAGTTTGTATGTCCCATAGTCATTAATACCGTGAAGAATTTTAAGAATTAGAAGCAGTGATAGCCTAGTGGTATGACCATTGGACTGCCAAGTCGAAGGTCTCGAGTTCGAACCCAAGGCACGCACCTCTGACTTTTCGAATCCATGTGCGTATTAATAATTAATTATCACACGCTTAAACGGTGAAGGAAAACATCGTGAGGAAACCTGCATACCTTAGAGATTTTTCTCGACGGTTTGTGAAGTCTGCCAACCCGCACCAGGCCAGCGTGGTGGACTATAGCCTAATCCCTCTCAATATGAGAGGAGACCCGTGCCCAGCAGTGGGAGAGTATATGGGTTGATGATGATAGTCAATATATCCATATCGTAACCAACAAACTACTCATAATGGTGGGACTCACTTAAGTCCCAAAATACCATACTTCAATGGGCCGGAGTATCAAAATGGTGGTTCAATGGAGGACATGAGGATTGACTAATCGTAGACATATCATGAAAGATCCTTCATGGGCAATTTGACTCTTTGGAACTGCACAGTGAATTGTCTCAATTCTTACCCGAGATATAGATTTTCGCTGTGCTGAACCGTCACGCGAGCACACTCTCTTATTCCTCGCACTGTCTGTACTCAACGGCTTTTTTGGAGGCCAAGCCTGAGTGTGATGTTTTCGCGAACGAATGGAAGACACTTTTGTCAGTATGTCTGGAGTTTTGTGAGTGCTACTAAAGTAAAAATAAATAAATAAATAACTGTCGAACATAAAAACTGATGTCATTCAATGACACAACACAAAGTTCCAATTGAAATCGTTCTGGGGGCTTAGACAAGTGGAAATCTGACAATCGAATCGACGAACGAATAGAAACAAAATGTATGGGAATGACATCTATGATCGCCTGATTTGTCGAAAGCTTATGTCATTTCCATACTTTTTGTTTCTATTCGTTCGTCGATTCGATTGTCAGATTGCCACTTGTCTACAGGCGCTGTTCGAAATTTAAGTTGCTATCAACAAGACGATTAAAACTTTAATTTTTTGTATAGCTCATTTTAAAATCAGTAGTGTATTGTTTCGAATTGCGATTATTTGTACCAATTTAATTGGATCTCTGACAGTTCAATTAACTTGATCAATTTTTGATCTGTTACCCGTAGCCTTATGATTGGTTTATTGTTCTTTGGTGTAGTTTACTGGCTGTACTCATAAAGCTTTTATGCGATTTAATTATATTAATTACCTAGAAACGTAATTAGGTCGTATGTGAAACATTATATGAATGGGACAACTTATTTTAGGTATTAAAACCAATAGAACATACTTACGTGATTAATTATTGGCCAGTAATAATTTAATATATGTAGTACTTGATATAAATAGTAATATTAATTAACTCGCTTACATTAGCATGAAAATGTTCTTACAAAAAAATAACACTTTTATTTCCACTCTTACCGTAATCTGATAGATGTGTTTGTGATTCAACATAAATAAACCCACCTACCATGCGAAATGAGAAAACTCTTTTGTAACTTTTCAAGGGTATATAAAGCAGCTGTGCATCAATATTAATCTAATATATAAAATTTCCATGTCACAATGTTAGTTACCGTACTCCTCCGAAACGGCTGGACCGATTTGTATGAAATTTTGTGTGCATATCGGGGAGGTCTGAGAATCGGCCAACATCTATTTATCATACCCCTAAATGATAAGGGTGACCCACCCCAATATTTTTTTTTATGGCAAAACAACGTTTGCGTGGTCAGCTAGTATCTGTATAGAGTTCAATACTATCGCATTATCATAACCGTTCTCTCTGACGTCTCTCTCTCATATTTAAATATCTTGAAATTCATGAATACGGGTGAATGTGCACTTTAACTGCTTCATGGCAAGCCCAAATGTGGAGTGTAAGGTCTCCCAGGTCGAGCAGTGTTATTGTTTTTCCATTTTTTTATACCACTGAGGTGATAAACACGTATATGGTTACCGTAGCCTACAGGCGCTTGTAACACAGGTATCCATTCCATAGAGAGAATTCTTAGTAGTAGCTCGGAGAGTGAATTTGTGCTCTCCCCCTACGACGTAAAACGTACCAGCAAATTGTGCGTATACACCAGTAAGTATACCACTGTATATAATAGTTTGAGAAGTACAGTCGTGATAATATGTTTTTGCTCAGTGTTATGTCAAGATAAAACTGATGTGAATAAAAAAATGTCATGATAATATGATCTTCGACAAATATGCTTGGTCATATCTTATGAATAAACTACTACTCACAGTTTTACAAATAGCCAGTTATGTACTTGTATCCATGACTTAGCCGAAAATCTATTACTTTGGTAAATGAGATTTTAGCGACAATTTTTTTTTTATTCACGATAGGCCTACGCTTGAGCACTAGTTCACTCTGCTATCTACGGTGGAGCGCGCTTGCCTACAAGAAACCGATTCACTTGAGATTTAAAGACACCCTGATTACAGTTATTCGGGAAGACCCACTCAGGAAATTCATTCCACATTTCAGCAGCAGTACGCATGATAAAGGTGAGAGAGTGAGATATCAAGCAATGTGCAGATAATCCAGATACTTTGTTCCAATATTTGTAATAAACATAATAATATATATTGCTATGGACCTTATTATTAAAACACTATAATACAATACAATATACCTTGTTAACAATTATATAGACTTTAATTTTAAAACCGTTACTATCCCACTGCTAGGCAAAGGCCTCGCCCAGGTCCTTCCGGGTACTTTTTGTTGTACCGCCTCGAACCAGCCCTAGCGGGACGCATTCACGCCAATTTATGGGCCGGCCACGACGACGCCTACTGTCTTCAGGCATCCATTGTGTAGAGAATCTTCCCAGCGAACATAGTGCATGCGACTGACGTGACCAGTTCAATCCCATTTAAGCTTGTCTGCCATTTTTGCTCACGTCTTATAGAAGACGTGGAAAAACAAAAGCTCTTCAGCTGTATTCTATCCGTTCTTTTGACGCACAGAATGCTCCGTTCCATTGCATTTTGGCAAACTCCAAGATACCCAGCGAATCGTAGGTGTGCACTTCTGCCTAACCCTTCGGGGAATACAGTTGTGATGGCATGTTATGTAAAACAAAATTATACCCAATTAAATCCACTCAAATAAAGCAGTTATCCATTTGCCACATTTTCAAAATTAAACGTATATTTGCAAAGGTCAGTTGCAATGAATTTCGTTTAATAACAGCACCGTGGGAATGCATTTCTTTATTAATTGATTAAGTGAAGTGCTCTTCAATGTTCGACTGTTATAAAATCTACATGGCGCTAGATTCTTGAAATGTGTGTGCTGGATAATCAGCGGGAGATAAAGTTTCGAACAAGAGTTTCAAGAAGTGAGTTTGGCTATGGATTGGACGAAATTTATGGTCTAATGATTTTAGTATCTGACTCGATTCCTAAAAGACACAAATATTTGCGTAAGGAACATAATTGTTTGTGTTTGTCTAGGTGTATCTCATAAATTATAAGTGTTTTTTTTATTTTATTATATCTATTGTCTAGTACCTTAGTACAAGGTCTGCTTAGTTTGGGGCTCGATAGTCCTGTGTAAAATGTGGTCAACAAGCTTTATAATAAAATAATATTCGGTGTTATAATTATGTGAAGGTGGTAGCTAGCCAAATGTATCATTAATGGTCATTCCGTGTAGGTAGGGTTTTGTTGACTTTTAAACCACGCGATTCTTCCGAGCGTTCAGAATGGCAATTTCGTATTTTGAGCTGTCTCACAGGTAAAAGAGTTGAAAATAGACGTGCATCTTATTGATTGAAGAGCTCAGATCTTGTTGGAGCAATCGCCACTGTTCTCTATCTTCTACCATCTGTTTGGCCTCTTGGTATGACTCGATTCCCACTTACACTAAAACTTCCTCATAGCCCTTCCTTGCTTTCCTTCAATGTTGCCTTCTAGATTTGACTTAAGGAAGTTGTAAAGTCAACCAATTGTTTCCTCTCTTATTCTCTATGGTTACTAATAACTGTCTTGTCCCGTTCAAAATGTGTGTTACTTCCTCATTAATTTGTTTTTATTTCTAACATAGTCTGACATTTTTATTAAAACTATAACTGCAAACATCTCTGTTGCAGATTGAACGATTATTGCTCGTAAAAAATATTCAGGCGCAGTATTCATCATTAAAAATACCGCAAATGTTGCTGTCAAAATTTTTCTGGAATAAAAATGGTTTCAGCATGTCGCGCCTTCCATCTTTAACTTCTTCCATCTGCATGGCTAAATACTCTGTGCCTATTCAAGACCTTGTTGTGTTTCAAGAGTCCAACTAAGAGTAGAGACTCTTATAGATATAATCTTACAGACAAATTAAGAGACTCTTAATTGGGCTGTAAGACTATCTCACTCTAGCGTATATCTGTCTAACATTTATGGAAAACTTGTATGACTTTTATACCATTACGTATACTGATTGAAGGCACGCGTGTTCGCCACAAGCGTGTCGCCTACTGGAAGAAAAACTGCCGCTTTAAGCTAGTCGTCGTAAGCGGGTTAATGGCAATAAGCTCGCTCATAATAGAGAGGGTAATGGAGAGAGATAATAAATAGTAGACCTCTGCCTAACTCTTTGGGGTATACAAGCGTGTTGGCATGTGTTAAGAGGTGCTGTCTTAATTTACCCTTTAAAACGTAGCGACTGGTGGCCATCCTGATTTCCAGAGATAGCGCAATCTTCAGAATTATGTATTGTACATACTTAATAATGTAGTCAAGTGTCGTGAAACAAATTTTGATTCGTCAAAAGTAGTAATTTTAGCTGCCCAGGAAAACGATTCAATTCAATTCCATTCCATAATTCTGAAATCCTGTACGCGCAGCTTTTATTGAGCGGCTCTCGGCGTCGGGACCGGCCGGTCTCAAATTGTCCATGTTGTTTTATTGATGCAACCTACACGGGCCCACTTGACGGTAGTACGTAGTTGGTTCCATTTATATTATAGCACATAATTTATTACTTAAAATAGCCATTTTTGATTTTGTAATTGCGATTGTGACAGCGAAAAGTATTTGGCGGCCCCTATTAAATTATTTAATCTGGAAGTGTCTTTGCCATAAATAAGTTGGCCATATTATAATTTCATCAAAATCCTTTAGGGAAAATGTGTCAAAGAGGATACGATTTTGATCAGGAGAGTGAGGGTCGATTCACATCTGACGAAATTTACGTCGCCGATCTTCGGTCGCATAATTTATGCTTAGTGAACTTAATAATGCATCTTCGGTCGAATGTGTATCTACGATATGAGATGTTTTTATGAAATAATGTTTACTGGCGTTACACGGAGAAAGATTGGCGACGTAAATTCCGTCAGATCTGACTCGACCCTGAGTGTAAAACCCTAAAAAAGAAATATGGAAATATTGTCTTTAAATTAAGTAGACAAAATCGTAATCTACAGACTAATATACAGAGGCCAGGACATCAAGCTACCACAATCTGTAAAATTTATTTGATTGATTTTCAACCTATAAAAAATAATATATAGTAATAAAATAAAGTTCATATTAAATTAGAAAAAATTAACAGTTTTATAGCTTGACCTGCTGGCGTCTGTACCATCATTAACGGTCACGATAATTACTAATAACTTCGTTTTTCCTATTTTATATTCCAGTAGACTAGAAAATTACAAAGATTTTTTTTTGTTAAGTATATTTTTTATACATAAACTTAGTTCAAAATATCGAGGGAGCACGCAGTTATATATCACACGTATCTTTTACATTTTTCGTTTGAAATATGAATTGTTTCCCGGTAAGCTTCGTCGAATATTGTAAACGCCTGCAGCCTCTCGATACACGGAATACAATAGAATTATCAAGTGTTTTTTTTTTTTGCGATTTTTCGTCGCATACACAAATTTTGTTGTTGTTGTTTAACCAAAATTGTATTAAGATAAAAGTAAAAAAACTGTGTATTATAAATTCTTACAACTATAAGGCAAGTTATTCAATGGTTCACTCTTGGATTCTACCAAATATACTTGTTTTTATATATTGTTATGCACATCAGAGCAGTAATATGATCATTGGTCATTCAAGTTCTGATTTTTCAAAATCATGTGCGTAGTCGACAGCGTGTGAAGTCTGCTAAACCGCGCTAGTGTGGTGGACTATAGTCCACAGTAATCTAATCTCTCTCATTCTTACACGAGACTCGTACTCAACAAAGGGAAAGTATATGGTTGATGATGATGATTGTTACACAAAGCATCAACACTATTCATGAACATTAATTAGGAATCACATTTTGACTCCAACAGTATCTAAAGAATCTGAGAGAAGAATTCACTTTTCGTGTTATACGACTTTAATCCCTAATATTAAGTGCAATAAATTTATTTTACAATGTCATATAGATCCCCACATTTAGCAGAAGCTAGCAATAACTGCACTGGTGTACGATGAACAAGGATTGCGAAGTTTCTCCAAGTTCCAAATCCGTAATGTTTTAATGCACTCCGTCTGCAGGTTGTCAGTTAAACATGAACGGGTTTCCATTGTAGCACGCTATTGCCATTTAACTTTTGCTGATACTTCTTTTTTAACTATCTCATTAGCCTCGCCGTAGCCTAGTGTAGCAGTCGTAAACACGACATCTTCCTTTTCGATCCTGGGTTCGATTCTTACTTACTTATCACTTCGTTGATTGCATATGTCCATTTAATTGGAGCATTTTCTTGTAAAACTGATTGCTCATCAAAAGATGGTTTTAAATATATTCTAACACTGTTTGACAACGGAGGAGATAACGGTTCAAACATTCACTGTCTGGATTTAGTGACGGTAAAATCACCCAAATATCGTCTCGCGAAAACTAATGGACACAGAATCCCGTAGTATAAATAGTGTTGCAATAATGGCGAGAGTTCTACAACTGTTTGCATACGAGAGAGCGCCTAGGTGTTGTCTGCGTCATATGGCATCATGACGCTTCTCATACTGTTTGCTTAGAATATGGAGAAGGAAAATGAGTCATAAATTTGAATGAACAAATTTTTTTATTTAATTAGTGCCACAAATAAGAGTAATCACAATAAGTTTGGTATATCTTCGCAGGCAAAAAGGAAAGGAAAATCTATGAAAATGAATTATTCCTTTAAATATCCAAAAGTACCCAAATAGACTTTGATAAAAGACTGATACAATAATCTGCTACTTCTGACAAAAATAACTGTTTTGCAAATATATTTGAAACCTTTCCTTATTTTAATGAACCACAATTAACATGTATAATCACTTTTTCCATTCCTACATTTAATTCAAACATGGCAACCGACTGCTGAAATACTCAAGAATATCAAAGATTAATTTCTGGGGAGATTAAGCTGCCGTGAAACAGGCGGGATAATTAGTCGTGCCTACATTAAAAACCTTGGAAGGTGCTATGTCGTTCCAAAGAAACATTGAATGGAGGTAATTAAGTGTATTACAACGAAAAGGAAGCGAAATGAAATACATTGTCACGTGGAGCGACTAATTTAGATAGACAAATGGACTATTGAGACTCTTTTAGTCAATTTATTTATTTACTATGAACTACGAGCATCTGTGTTGGGGTCGGCTCCCAGTTTAACCAGATGTAGCTGAGTATCTTCGAGTACCATGAGAACTCCGGAGCCCAATTTCTGGACAATACCTGATAAGGATATCGGGTGTCATCGGGTGTAAGTGTATCGGGAGTCGGGAAGCCAGGAGGCTTCCCGACTTTTTGATGTTCTGACTACCATCAACAATTGTCATGGTATTGGTATGACAATCAGGACTGACGGCTTTACGTGCTCTCCAAGGCACGTAAGGGTCTCGATATGCTAAGAATGGTCACCCATCTACAGGTTGACCGCGGCTAGCGTAGCTTAACCATGCACATTGGTTGATTAGCGTAGTTATTACTTAGCCCGAGCCCCTCAATTAAAAGCCTTTATTTTAGTTTTTTACTGTGTACTTGTACAAAATGCAAGTACAGAGTCTGCTTTTCTTTGTAAATGTTTGATTTTTTTATATTACAAAGATCTTGTTAATATTAAGCTTTGATCGGTCATCAAAATATTTGTAAATATAAAAATAATATCCACGGCATTGGATTATGGATATGGTGTACCGGAACAAAAAACTATACCTTCTTTTTTTGTATTGTGCAGTATTTGGAGTAAAACACTGTAGCCAGTACAGCTTAAGAAGACGTTATCATCATTGATGATAGGTCAATTAAAAATAAGGTCCTTCCTGTTTAGTCTGGAAAGAATGAACTCCGTTGGCAAGGGAACAAATTTTGAAGTAACCCTTTAGATACAATCCTTAGAAAAAAAAATAGTAACTATGTACATAAAGACAGATTGCTCATTGCCTGCAAGTACCAAAACGAAGCATTTCCTTCACAGGCGCAAAGGGAAATATATTTTCACGCACTTTATATGAAAAAATGTGTAGCTATTTTTCATATGTTTCCATTTCCCAAATAGGGTAATTGCGTAACTCAAAATGACGCAATAAAAAGTAAGGAAATGGGCTCGAGTATAGTGGCTATGGAAGTTGTAGGGTTAGCTGAGATTTGGAGTTACATTGCTATGTGGTACATGGTAGGTACACAATCTGACAAGGCTAGTTACACACAAAATTAGGTTTAGTCGAAAGATATAATAATAGGATTACCTTACCAATATTTTTATATCTTGTTTAATGCATATACATAGAAAAAAGGAATGGAAGGAGGGTAGGGAAGCTTTTGCCCCGCAGTAAATACAACGATTGAATAATAATAATAAATGTCTATTTATTTGCGGCCTTTTACTCACTCCGCAAAGGGCTTGTAGCCAAGCTATAAGGACCTCTAGCGATCTGCAAGGTTAAACTGTGCTAGCTTCGGTCAGTCTATGGATGGGTGTCCATTGTTAACAAATATACCCCTCCGTGCTTAGGAGAGCACGTAATGTCGTTGGTCCCGGTTGTCATGCGAACACCAATTACACCAACCAGTTAGTGGTTGTCAGAAACCTAAAAGCATGAAAACCAGTCTATCCTCAGGATATCGGTTTTGCCCAGAAATTCTGATGGCAGTTGCTTCGTTTAAAATTATGATATTCAGCTGCATCTGGTTATCCTGGACGCTGATCCCAACAAAGTTGGGAAAAGGATAGCAGGATGAATACTTATTCCGCAAAACATCGTGAGAATGAAAACCTGCATACCATACCATGACAATATTCCCAAAAGCAAGTAAAGACTGAAAAACTACACTAGGCCAGCGTGTTGGACTACACCTTAAAGCCACTCATTCTAAGAGGAAACACGTGCCCAACAATGAGAACTATATTATATAGCTACAATAATAACTAATGGAAATTAGAATTTAGTGGTGCCACTCAATTCTCTGTACTAAAGTAAAAAATACATAAATATTATATTCTATTAAAAATCATTTTTCAGTAAGTTAACATCGTATAATAACAAATACATTTAATTTATAAATAAATAAATATAATGTATAGCCAACAACGTTTTAATATTCACAGCAAATAAAAAACCACTAAACTTATCAAATGAAATACACAACTTCGCACATCTATGTAAAAGAAGAGCTCCGAATAATTTAGCCACCGGCTTCCAACTGCTCTTCGAATACTCAATTACCACTTTTTTGTCTCAGTAGTACACTTTGTTTCTTGTTTTTATTTTACTTTCCACCCCAATGGAGAGGGAGGGAATACGTATTAACGTCAAAGATGGCAAAGTCGTTTTGCTGTAGTTTTAAACTTGGAATGTTCTAGAATTCGAATTTAAAAATTAAGTGTTGGAATTTCAAATGTTTGTTGGTTTTTTAAATCGAGCAATGACTTGAAGTTTCTGGTGAAGGTCGGAAGTTGTTTATTTGTTGTGTAAAGAATACAATTCAAAAAATTTTTTTTTTCTTTTAACCAGTTAATATCGGAGCACATTCTGGATTGACTAGAATAAATATTATTATTTGTGGACACAAATGTATATCCCAAAATTAAACCTAAGCAAACGCCCTGTGCAAATAATTGAAAGCAAAATGTTTACAACCTCTTTTAAATACTTTATGCAGAAGATATTGAAATTTCGAATACAAGTTTTTTATAAACAACTCGTCATGTTATGAATGTCTATGGCCGCTAAGACTGCGGTTAGCATCTGGCAAAGTGAGATTTTCAAATGAATTTCTCTTAAAAATGTGTTTAGGAGCAATACTGTTTTAGTTCTTTACTCTCTCATTTAATATGCGTGTCTACGCGAGTTTTATAGCGAATGCATTATAACTTTTAGTACAAAATTATAGTCATATTTTTAAACCGTTTAAAATTCGCAACTCTCATTCGCAATTTAAATCTCACAACCGTTAAGGAAACTTCTGTAAAGCATCTTTAGTAAAAACTTTTTCAAAAGCAAAATTTAAGCGTCATTTATTTTTATACGTCAACGCTCCCCAAGATTTCCTTTGAAATTAGATTTAGGATATTTTTCATCGTCATTGATATAGACACTCTTATTTGCACAATGCAAATGTGACTAGAGAAAGTGAATATAAAAAGTGGAAGTGCAAACCGTTTCTTTCATTTATTTCTTTGATAAAGACGAAGTGAGTTGGAATTTTGCAGCTGAGACCAATTGTTACTTTACTCGGTTGGATTTGCATGTTGGTAATGCATTTTTCTTTGTTAGAAAGGAGGTCGAATGAACTGATGTTATGTCAGTAAGAATAAAAACCAGATTTTTCTTCACAAGACACCGAAGCTTTATCATAATGTTGAATCTGTAATTGAATATTTTATGAACCTACCCTTTGTGTTCGTTTGAATTATACGATGTAATGGTTCTTTTACTTCAATTTTACTCCGACATTGTTTTTGCTGATGAGTGGCAGATTATCGGGCGGTTATTTTTTTAAATTCTTGATCATTTACGCTTGACGAACAGTTCGCCTGATGTTAAGCGACACTGCAATCTACGATGGGGCGCGCTTGCCTAAAAGAAACCGATTCACTTGAGATCTAAAAACACCCTGATTATAGTTATCGGGGAGGACTATCAAGAAGCTCATTCCACATTACAGCGGTGCGCATGATAAAAGTAGACTTAAGCTTAATTTAAACGATGCGAGAAATATCATGCAAGTTGCGGTACAGACGCCTGCAGGTCAAGCTATCCAAAACTGTCAAACTTTCCCAATAGAATATGAACCTTATTGCGTTGCGGGGCCAGGCAGCTATGATATAAGTTATCGAGCATCTACAGCAATGTACCACAGCTTGCAGGATATTTCTCGCACCGTCTATATAAACCATTAAAGCGTCGGATAGCTCTTACGTTTCAACTTTTTGTTAGCAGTGGCACTTTGACCCTTATATGCCAACCCAACTATTCCTCTTTCGTTTTACAGGGTCGGCAACGCGCAAGTGATACCCCTGGTGTTACAAGCATACAATATAGGTTACGGTAACCGCTTACCATCGGGTGGGCCGAATGCTTGATTGCCACCTTAATGTATAAAAAAATTACCATTCTTAACATATCGAGACTCATTCTTTACGGGCTCTACGAGAATGAGCCCGTAAATAATGGATCCTGGCTATCATAGAAACACTTATAGCAATCGTTAGTGGTAGTCAAAAGCCCATAAAACCTAACAAATAGTCTACGCTCAGAATATCGGGTATTGCCCAGAAACAGTAGTTCAATTTAATAATAATATAAAATAATACAGTTAACAATAAAACATTGACATTAATTAAATTTTGTGACTGCCTCATTAGTCTAGTGGTCCTAAGCGCAACTGCTACGCTAGAGGTCCTGGGTTCGATCCCCAGGTCGAGCAGTGTTATTGGGTTTTTCTATGAAATTCTCAGTAGCAGCTCGGAGTCAGGATTTGTGCCCGGTTAATGGCAATAGGCTCGCTCCTATTACATGGGACCTAAACATACCGGCGAAATGTGGGTGTACATTAGTACACATCTGCCTAACTCTTCGGGGAATACAGGCGTGATGGTATATTTATGTATGTTATTAATTAAATTAACATTAGACACAATAAGAAAAAAGCAACTGTTTTAAATTTTTATTCATCATCAGAATCTGAAACATTTACGATGATGATGAAGATGATGATGGCTCGTTGTGTAGCTCTGTGTCCGTGAATGATATTGTGATTCGTCAAACGTAGTTATTTTAGCCTCCTTGTGACTCTCACGCCCATAGGGTTCTGTCATCAAATAAATGAGACTAATATTTTTGACTCAACACCTTATGAGGTGCAACAACAAAACATTTATCTAACTTAACTTAAAATAAAAAAAAAGCTTAAAAGAAAAAAACATATTGCCCTTAATTACGTTTGTTCAAGTTATATTGAAAGTTTATTGGCAAGAATATTCAATTTTGTTTGTATGTTAAATGGGATCGCGATGATTGAGTGCTGAAGTGATATGGAGAATCGATTTTATTTAAAAGTGTACCTACTAAGTTTTATGCCCAGGGATTTAAAGGGCGTAAAGTATAACACTATTAAGGCCTGATAATTATACAATCGTTGGGTACCTAATTATTAATAAAAGGTTTTGACAGTTTTTCATAGAAAATCTTTAATCATTCGATTAAATCAATTAATTTTAGTTAGGTTTTAAATGAATAAAGGATAAATAAAAGTATGTACCTAATCTAGAGGTCCATTCAACTAGGCTGTAATAATTTAAAAAGTAAATTTAGTTAGTTTGAGCAATACCTAAATCAATTCAGGTTCACGAACCGTATGTGCCATTTTTTTACAGAACATCGTAAAATCAGTTATTTTGCTAACTTGTTTAGATAGTCCTTCAGATTAAAATCCATTATTGCTAAAACCTAATAATGAAAGAAAACATAAACAATATTTCAATTAAATACAGTAAATTATTAAAATGATGATTAGTTTGATTAAATTAGTTCTGAAAGGGGATTCTTCTAGAAATATATGAAATTAAAGACTGAGAAAATATTATAATAAGTTAATAGGCAATAAATACATTAGTTAGTATATAGCTAACTAATGTATTTATTGCCTATTATTAACAGCACATTCAAGCTCGAAATTCAATGAATACCTAGGTGTAGGTATTAATATACCTAAAGAGGATGCTTCAAATTTTGTGAAGAACTTAGTGACAATATCATTTTCATACCGCTTTCCTAAAGAACTGTAAAATAACCACAAAGTATATTTCCACTGAGGAACTACGATAAAAAATCCGAAGTGAAACTCGAAAACATTTAACTTCCAACTTTCTGCGGACTTACACTTCGTTTTTTTCGTACTTTTCACTCAGTTCCCATTGACCATAATACAGTCGAGGCTTCTAGAAGTTTCTCGCTGCCTAACTTTAAAGTTGGTAAGTATTTTAACTATGTATGGTAGTTGAAGCGTCTTTAAGTAGTGCAAAAAAGGCAGAAGATATATCTTTGGTGAATGTAGACGCAATAGAATATTGATGAGGTTTACGTTCGACTCGCGGTCGCTATCCTGGGCTCCGTACTTATGTACATATTTAGGTATTTGCTGCAATACCAAATGGGATTCCACAGTACTAGATTATTCTATATTATTCCTAGCTTCTAGCCATATGGCTGATTCAAGAAGAAGACAGAGATGGTGAATAAGTATATCTATGACAGAATACGATCTCGTATTAAATGTTTACATTTTTAATGTTTAAATAAATCATTTACAAGTAATTAAGCAAGTCGGTATCTGTGAAGAAACGTCAAAAAAAAAAATTTTAAATACAGTCTCTTCTGAATGCTACATGTAGGATAATTAATTAAATAGCAATTTCAATAAAGAACCATAGCAGCTTTGAATTTAATTGTCCCAACTGATTGTACTAAATCATTAGTCATCGTGTGGTAAGCCAGAATTGAGAAACCTAAAAAACCGCTAATATATCTACGCACTATTACAAATTGTTGAGGGGCACGTGGCTAAGTTATAATTAAGCTGATCAACTTTTGCGCTAGTCACGGTCATTCTGTGGATGGGTGATCATTATTAACACATCTACACCCCTACATACCTCGGAGAGCACGTAAAGCCATCGGTCCCGGTTGTCATACGAACACCTATGACAATCGTTAGTGGTATTCAAAAACCCAGAAATTTTGACAACCAGGCTATCCTCAGGATAGGTCCTGACGGAATCGAATCCTCGACCTCGTGATCAGCAATCCGACACTCGAACCAATAGACTACAGAGATCGTCCAATGAGCTAGTTATCCCATAATTATCATTTCTTTTCTTTATTATTTTCCATCTGCGTTACTTTTAATCAATAAACAATACGTCTTCAATATTCCTTTGAAATTACTCGGTGTATCAACATACCTTACATACTTATAAAGTGCTGTTGACGTGGTATGTGTACGCTTGATTCAATTCATTATCTATTTAATATTTTAAGTCTATTTGTATTCGGACTTGAGGAATGAAAAATCGAGCCAGTCAGCAAAAAGAAATCATGGCAACACATATTAGTGGCACGTGCTAATGTCAAACAAAAAACGTAGCTCTTGAACACCAGTAACTTGATGGTCAGATTCTGTCTTACCGTGCCTATATCACAGCCTATATATATATATGTTTTATACTTGAAACTCAAGTTACATTTAAAGAACTTGAGTAAGTAGCTCGCCCCACCGTACATATTCTGTGTAAACGCAGCTCCTCGTGCGTTATATCTGTAGTAGGTGAGACCCGACATGCACGCGCGGGCACATCCAGGTATTCGCGATAAAGTGCCGCATCGTTCACCTCTCCACCACGACAAGAATGCAGTAACGACTTCAACTAAGGAACTTACCTATGTTGAAAATGTTGAGCAAATATTGTGAACATAATTAATTACGTCTAATCAAATTACACGTTACATAGTTATTGTGATTAATTATTGTTCTATTGTCCCGCACAAAAAAAAAACAACATTGATTTGGTAATATGTAACAAACCAAACTTTCTATTTCAATATTTTGGACAACGAAAACGGGAACATGAAGAGGCAACTACGCTCAAAAACTCTTCATTATATAAAGCTGCACTCGGTTCCAGTAAGTGCCCATTTTGCGCTAGCAAGAGACAGTGACACGAAACGAGGCACCATGCGTTTTAAATAAAGCGTCTTTCTTCGCTCTGCTGAAAATTCTTTGTTATATTATCTCTAACATTGTAAAGATCTTCATTTTTATTTGCTTTTAAATAGTGTTTAACTATGTTGCAAAGAACTGTTTGACATCCAATGATGCAGAGGCACTCTAAAAAGGAAAAAAATATTTTATTGTACAGACGCCAGCAGGTCAACCTATCCAAAACTGTTAAATTTTCCCAATTGAATATGAGCCTTATTATTTTTTATTAAAGTTGAAAATCAATAATAATAATAATAATATTTTTGGGACATTTTACACAACACCATCTAGTCCCAAACTAAGCAGAGCTTGGACTATGGGTACTAGACAATGGATATAATACATTTATATACTTTTTTTTTTGTAAATACATACTTATAATACATAGGAAACACCCAGACAAACACAAATACTCATGTTTTATCCACACAAATATTTGCGTCCTGTGGGAATCAATCAAAGAAATGTGACAGATTGTGATAATTATTAAGCAAAAGAAAAATTCGACCGCGGGCAGGATTCGAACCTGCGTCTTCTGGTTCTAGGTACACCTAGACCAGGACCAAGATGCAGGTTCGAATCCTGCCCGCGGTCAAATTTTTCCTTTGCTTAATAACTTCAAAATCTTAGCAAAAAAATACAAAAGATAGATTGTGGTAGCTTGATATACTGGCCTCTGTACTTAGCATTAGATGTAACGCTTCCTAAACGTTTTCATCGATACAAATATCAATCAAAGTAAAATTTGACCAAAGTAGTGTCTACTCCAATACGGTAAGGTATCTTTATAGGACATATTTAATTTTACACAGAAATAGGCATAACCAATATAGATTATTCATATAACATATTTCACGTAACCTACGCTAATTTCTTGCTGGTCTATCAGCGTCGTACGATGGGCCGTTGAGCTTCCTAAATAATGGTTAAGCTACAGGATCACCCTGATGTATGGGTAGCATCAGTTAGGACTGGTCATGTCGGTTGTTAAGGCTCTTTCTTCATAAAAATATTGAATAAGCATGAATATTGCTACTGTCCAAACTTAAAAAAGACCATTATTCTCTGAGTTAATTTCGGCGTTTCTTCTCAGAGATCGTCTGCTAGGAAATTCCGGTACTATCTAGTATTAAATATTGTCATGTAAAAGTACTTTCAAACGATTATCTAAAAAAATCAATATCATTTATTTTAACAAACACTGTGGTGGACTAGCAGCAAATAAAGAATGAAACAGAAAACCAGTACAGCATTACGATATTAACAAATTATTAGAGCTATTCAACTGCCCCATCCGTCTGATGGTTATAAACGCGACTGCTATGCTTGTGGTCCTGGGTTCAATTCGCAAATCAAGCTATGATATACGTTTTTCTATAAAATTCTCGGTAGCAGCTCGAAGTTTGGATTTATGCTCGGTTAATAGCAATAAGTTCGCTATTACATAGAACCTACCGGTGAATGCTGAATGGTACTTTAGGACACCTCTGCCTAACCCTTCTGTTAATACAAGCATCATAGTATGTAGGTATGTGTTAAGGAATTTAAGTTTCACAAAGATCTGACATTACTAGAACTTTCCAAGTGGCTCCTATCATTAGACTACAACAAAACTGAAGAGTTAATTAAAATGTCAATCCTATATCACTACCCAAATCCTATATCTAATATATAAAATTCTCGTGTCACAGTTTTCGTTGCCGTACTCCTCCGAAACGGCTTGACCGATTTTGATGAAATTTTTTGTGCTTATCACCGGATAAGCACAAAAAATTTCATCAAAATAAATAAATAAATAGATGTTGGCCGATTCTCATAGATACCGATCTATGAGAATCGGCCAACATCTATTTATCATACCCCTAAATGATAAGGGTGACCCACCCCAATATTTTTTTATGGCAAAACAACGTTTGCGGGGTCAGCTAGTAATATATAAAATTATAGTTATCTATGTTTGTGAGAGGCAATACTATTCCTAGGCTTTTCTTTTAGTTTTTCTTTATTTATTTGTTATGTATAAACTGTGTTCGTCTTGCAGTTGCAAACATTTAGATACATAACAGAGTTCTGTTATGTATCTAAATCATTCGAGAACGCTGGTACCCTAAACACAAGTTTAATCTTACACTGGGTACCAGAGTTCATCGTAACCACTTTTTTAGTTGTTGTAACGATGTAATGTCAAAATACGTGTTTATATGTACAACTTTTGTTTAATAAAGAATTATTATAGTATTTAAATAAAAACAATCTAGATAATAACTTTCACAATTACATTCGCCCCCAAAACGAAACGAAGCATGAAGATAGCTATTACCTACCCAATGTAATCAAGAATCCATTCAATTTAAAAACAAAAAGCGAATCATTTGTTACTTCCATTAGCAGGAATACAGAATGTCGATACGTTGGACAACTGGAAAAGTTGGGTACTATTAAATTTCATTCTGTTACAATTTCACTGTTACGGTGAACGAAAATCAATCAGGCCACGGACTGGTAACCGACATCTGATCAATAAAACGACAGTAACGTTGAAACAGTATTGCTTGTTATAGTTTAAATTCTCCACAATGAAGATAGAGTTGTGTAATCCATTACAGTTACTCATAAAATTCACATATTTTTTGGTAACATTTCATGATTTTTAGTATGATATTCAAAATTGTGTATTTTCTGGGATAAACACAACATATTATATTGTAAACAGATTAAGTATATAGTAGAAGTTCGGGCCAGAGTTAATGACCAATAATGATAACCAACATCAGGCAAAACTAGGGTCAAATGTATTCAAGTCTTTAATAAAAAACATGAAAGACTTGGTGAATTCAGTAAACATATTGAAATACACAATCTTGAATATCACACTAAAAATCATGAACATTCCCAATAAATATTCATAAATATTTCATGGATATTTTGTGATTATAACATTACAGAATACACAACATGTGAAGCAGAAATATGTTAAAATAATCTGTAATATTCATTGCATTTCCTGTAAAGACTTTCATCCAGCGTAGAGTGTAACCAGTTGAAAAATTCTTCAAGCGCTTAGCGATCCTGTCGCAGCACTGCAAAAGTACATTTATTTCATTTCCACTTTTTGTATCAACCGTGTTGTTACGTAAGGGTGATTTACGAATGCACAATTCACTGTAAAACCGACAGTGAAAAATGTACTACATTATATTGACTTCAGCAGACGATTGTTTTAAAACCGTAATGCTTTCATCCCAGCCGAGTGTCCGCCCACTCCGCCGTTCTTACCAGAAATGAAAATTTAGTAGCCAGTTTAGTTTTAGCCGAGTTTTGTGGGCTCTTATCTTTATTTTTGGGAACAAAGGAAGCTGTTCACTGTAAGAACGTTGAATTTTCTAAGCCAACAGGAAATGAATGGTATACGCTTGATATTCTAGCGTAAGCTTGGAAAAATAAGGAGTCCTCCATGTTACATGTACACCTTATCTTCTCAATCAATTTAATAAATTGAGGAAAATTGGTTCTTATTGAAGACACTCACTTAAACAAACCGCTTATGAATATTTACACTTTTATGGACCTTTTGATTAAATTTATGACAATATGTATAGGTACCACTTTATGCCCTATACTTTCTTCTAATACCTACAAAAAAAATATTGCCTAAATTTGTTAGTTGATTTAACCACCAATAAATAAAATCGTAAGAGAACCACAGCACAAATTTATGTCTGTCATTTCCCTCAAGTACGTCACCACTTCACTACTCTAGGATTTGGTTCCAAACTTAACCCAACACACATTAAACCGCACTGAACGCTTAATCAAAATAGGCACAGTATGAAATTTAGCTGCACTATTGCAAATGCAGGAACGGCACGAAATTGATCGATGCCACACTGTGGCCGCACCAACTGATTCATTTGTGCACCTGTGATACATAGCAGTGTATTATCTACCACTGCAGGCTATGTATGTGCCTTTGTGATTGGTGGCTGGTTCAGGACGTTGAACCACAGAAGCTCATTTGTCTTTTTATATATAAATTTGTAATTATAAGATATAGCTTTTACCCGCAACTTCGTAAGCGTAGACAACAGTCCGACAACAATTGTGTTGCTAAGTAGACTTAGTAACACAATTATTGTCGGATTGATTTCTGGGATAAGTTTAGTTACCTATATCAGTTTTTCGGTATGTTCGGGGTATTCCTACATTTTTCAGGGATAAAAAGTAGCCAATACTTTATTACCGGTCACATACTATATGTATTTAATTATAAATAATGTAACTTACACGACTTTCTTTTATATATATATATAGATAATATGTCTGAGAGTAGATTTGTGGAGAAAGTTGCTTTTTTGAGATATTATATCTCCATGTGATATTTTTTTAATTAAGTATGGCAGTTTTCTATTAATAAGTATAATATTCACTGTGCCTTTGCTTTATTACGGTCCAACTTATTGGCAATAACAAACACTACTCAATCGTTTCTAATAAGAATTTCAACATTTAAGGCATTCTTGATAGCAGCTTATATTAAATATTATTTATTTGAGAGAGATTTATTAGAAGTTGATTGAGGTTCATTAATTTTTAGACATTGATTATCAAATTATCATAATAATCATGACACATTTTGTTATGAACTTACCGACATAATATCACTATCGTTATAATAAATAGGTACATGTTGTCGTTCAGTCACTATCGGTAAAATTAATAGGTAGGTCCATGTTGATATTCATTATGTTCATCACAGCCTACCCCGTCTATTTCGTGTAAACCTTATTTAAGTATACAAATAAATAATTAACCCACAGACCCGTACATGAGGTCTATCAAAGTAATTATTTAGCAATCAATCAATGAACTTAGAAGTTTATTCAACATCATACATATTAATGAGTTATGATCATATAAATGAATCAAATCAAAAACAAATTAATCTAGTCTGCATTTAGGTTCAGAAACAAGTAAACATCAACAAGACAATCAAATCCCTAGGATCTCTAGTTAATATTAATGTCCATTACCCTTTGAGCAGGGTCGCTGATACCTCCGCAGCATGGATTTGAATTTTTTATTGAATTTTCTCGAATACCCACATCAAGATCAGAACGTCTTATTGTTGATTTTGGTGCTTTATTAATGATTCTCAACTATTGAACGTTTCATACGTGTAGGAACTTTTCCATATAGACACAAATTAATAAACACCGTATCAATGTATCACTATATCAAACACGACCACCACATAAAATATTGTTATTTAGTCTTTACCTACGAAAATGCCGTTTTATATGAAAAAAAAAAACAAGCGATATTAAATTTTTTTGCCCATGCCATCGATGCATCTGCAGAATCCATTTTACGTCACAGGTAACGATGTGGTTCAAAATTCTTCTTCGTTTGTGAGCCTGTTGAACAGTGCAAGACACGTCTCGACGCGTATTTCGTACTGGCGATTATTCAGTTCGTGGACATTCGTCAAGCTTTTTTACCTTGCCAATTTGATGCAAATGGATCAATATTGTTTGATGCTAACGTCGAAAGCTGCTGCTAATTCAGCCGTAGATTAAGCATCATCAGCTTTCACGATCCCCTTTAATTCGTCATTGTCGACCAAAGTTTTCGTACGACTACAAGGTTCATTTTTCAGGTCGATATTTCCAGAACGGAAGCGGGCAAACTAATAACAGGCGGTGCGTTGGTTTGTAGTGTTAGCTCCATAAACGTCGTAGATGTTAAGTTCCGCGTTGCTACCACGACACTACTCATATTCCATATTTATTTCATAATTACTCAAATTTTTAACGTAGCCAACAAAAGAAGGTTCAGATGCAATGAAAACAACACTAATCAATAAACTAATGACTACTTTTGGAAACAGAATTCCATGATTTTAAAGTAAAATTGAAATTAGAATTCCTAGCTAAACAAAAAATATTTTTATTTTAAATGGCCAGTACTGCAGAACGGCAATTTCATAAGTTAAGACCTATTAATTATTAGAACCAATTATGGATTATAAGCGTTATCCTGTAAATCGTCAAAAAACGCGTATATTATATTCGTGTATGTGGGAACAATAACAATCATTCGATCTGCCTTAACTCCTCGAGAAAGGCCAGCAAAGTCTTTAGAAATACTTGGGTTACCGAAGTACTTGATCCTAGTATGTAGCGACCTCAAGGGCAGGCCGCGGGTCTCTGTCTCTTCAGCCTCATAGGCTGACGGTGACTCCAATTACAAACAGATACCCCTGTGAGGGATTCCATGACCACCATTAGGGTCAAACACCAATAGGCTACAGTAACTGCTTACCATAATTATGATGGCCCATTATTTGCCGCCTAAGTGGTATAAAAAAAGTCCAATTCAAAAGAGTATTTTAATAATAAGCGCCAAGTGGCAGACGAATATGCATTCCAGGCTTACTCATATGGGTACTCTTTCATATAAAATAATAAATGATGATGGATCGCTGCGGAAATGAGAAAAAGGCAACAATGTTGTGTAATTACGTGAGAGCTGTATACATTATACGTAGATAATTTATATTTCTTATCAGTATTTTCTTTTATATAAGGTTTTAAGATCACTCATAACATTTAAGTTGGTTATTTTGCCGAAGGAAACATTCGACTGCGGGCAGGATTCGAACCTACGTTTTCTGGTTTGGTACAGCAGACACTCACACTAGCGAGTGTCGAGTGTGACGCGAGTCCCGCCCGCCAGGTCGAAATTTGCCTTCACATTCTGAATTTACGTCTTTATCATGTTTATAATTAATATAATGTATTTTCCAAATATACGTTGATTTCTGACATTTACGCAACTACTAGACATTGAAATACAAATTTATTTGACAGATTTTATCGCGTTATATTTATATTATTAATCCCGAGGTTTCAGAGGGGCAGTATAAGGGTCACTGCCAACACAACCTTTCCTCTCGGTGCACTGATCACCGTTACTTGATCACCGTAAGGAATACAACACAGCTCAAAGCAGTGCTATTTCACTAAGATTTTCTGCAAGGCGGAGGTACTTCCCCAGTCGGGCAGCTCCAATTTGAGTGGAATCACTCCCACTATCATATGCCCTACCTCTCTTAAAATCTGTTTTGTTTTAGAAATTACGTTGTATAGTTATTATGCTGAAATGAATGATTCAACTACCTCGTTAGTCTAGTGGTCTTTAGCGCGCCTGCTACGCTAGAGAGCCTGGGTTCAATTCCCAGGTCGTACAAAGTGTCATTGGGATTTTCTATGAAATTTTCAGTAGTAGCTCAGAGTTGTGCCCGTTTAATGGCAATAGGCTCGCCCTCTATTACATAGGATCTAAACATACCTATGGGTAAGGATTACTGTACAACTCTGCCTAATCCTTCGGGGAATACAGGCGTGATCGTATGTTATGTATAATTATGTTATGAATAAAACCTCATTGAATCCGTTTTGTAGCGCTCAGAAGCGGTCAGTTTTCTGAACTATCTCTGTCCATATCCACCGATAAAATAAATGTTCCCTAAAACTCTTGTACCTACTATTTGTATTGACATTATGCACAAAAGTTTCATTAACCAAAGTGTTACAAGCCTGGATACCACGTAGTGGTTACCACGAAACGGTACGCGAATTCTCTCATTTCGATTTCATTACATTGTACCATTTCCATATCGTGGTATTATGATATTGTTGAAATAAGCTGCCGTATAAAAGCCGCAGTGTAATGTAAACTTGTATTTTTCCTTTTGCTCTTAATAATAAGGATCTTTAATGGTCTTAATCAGTAATTAACGCTGGATTTAGTAATCAGACTGAAATTTAAATAGTAAAGCACTTCATTTAGCAATTTTATTTATCCGATTAGCAGTTCGCCGTTTATTTTAAGCTAACTCAGTCCTACGGTGTTAACCACGTTTATCTAGTTTTTTTTTAACTCACAAATGTTTATATTCACATCTTCTAAACTTATTTAATATACCAAAGGCACATATCAAACTGAAACATCATTGATGATGATGGTGATGGAACCATATTAACCTATTGCTGTTCTCTGCTGAACGTAGGCCACCCCCAAAGAGCGCCATCCATCCTGGTCTTGGGCAGCTCGCATCCAACTGGTGCCAATAAACTGAACCATACACGAAATAAATGTAAGTTAAAAAATTTATTGACTTTCATTGGTTCTCAACATAGGACCAATCAAAGTTTGTATGCAGCACGTTACGGACAAACTCTTCTAAAGCTCGGACTGGCGGGTGAAAAGTCTCTAGTTGTAATCGCATTTCAACTCGAGACGGGGTACAGATGTAGACCGGAGATCTGATTTGCCCCTAAATGCCAATAGACTTGTCTTCTGTTACATGTGACATGTGTGGGTAAAGATACACCAACCAGCTATTATTAATCGATTTCAAAAAGGAGTCTTCTATTTATAAAACCTTTTTGGTTAATTCTCTGTTGTAAATAATTCATGTTCGGTATGCAATAATTTCTCCAATTGTTTTTTTTATATACCACTAAGGTGGCAAACAATATACGGCCCACCTGATGGTAAGCAGTTATCGTAGCCTATAGATGCTTGCAACACCAGAGATATCACTTGCGCTTTGCCGACCTTGTAAAAATCTTTTCACACCCTTCTTGAAGAACCCCATGTTACATGTCTTTGGGGAAAACTGGTCCACAACCTAAGCGTGCGTGGGAGAAAATGCCTCTGGAATTGGACAGTACGAGACCAAAATGGTTCCAGGGTATGTGGATGAACTCCACACCGAGTGCGCGAGACTGTGATCCGATAGATTATAATTCCAAATATGATAAATTTCCTATAATTCTTAATAGAATATAATTCCAAAATGATCCCAGATTTGATTGGCTGACCATATTTTCTGAATATGCACCACAAAATTCTTGATTCTCTTCCAAAAATGTTTATGTATAACATACCATCAATCTAGCCTGTATTCTCCGGAGGGTGAAGTGAGGTGAGGGTGAGTACCTAATGTACATCCACAGTTCCTCGTTTAGGTCCCATTTAATAGGAAGAGAACCTATTGCCATCATCATCAACCCATATACTGTCCCACTGCTGGGCACGGGTCTCCTTTCATATTGAGAGGGATTAGGCTTTAGTCCATTGCCATCAACTGGGCTCAAATCCAAACTCTGAGTTGCTACTAATAATATTATAGAAAAACACAATAACAATTTGCTGGAATTAGGAATTGAACCGTTCATGCAACCTTAGTTGCCTTTAATGCGACTAATGAGGCAATTAAAAAGTGAATTATTCTTACAATAATCGCTCCGAGAATTGTACCTATAATAGGTACAATTCTCGGAGCTCACTTCGCTCTACCACAGTCTATACCTAACTATGCAAGGTGTCCGTCTGTCTGGCCAAGCCAATAGCTCGGTTGCGGTTTCAGTTCCCGGCAAACGTCGAACTCCACCCGACGCCGTTTGCAATCGATTTAGAATTAAGAACATAAATATGAACCATTGTTTTTTGTATGGTACAGATTAATTTTGGTTATGCTAGATTTTTAAATTTACAAATATACGTCAACGTGTAACATCTTGATTTCTCAAAACAAAATTTAACTAATAAAACTGTAAGTACCAAAACATCAAAACGAAAAACAACGAGAAATTAAGGTTTTTTAATCATAAATCTTAAATCCCACAAAATTTAAGAGCAGGGGACTTAAAACATGACATTTACGCAACACAATTCACAAACAAGCCTACACAGTTCATGAAAGTGATTGTTATAATTGCCACAGGCAAATTACGTCAAAGCGCCAACATCATCTTGTAGTTGGTAAACAAGGGAATTTGAAATAAAACTCCTCTTTTCAGGGTGGAAAGCTTAAATTTCAATGGACAAAGTTTTCCAGCATGAAAATGTAAAGTTGTAATTCTGCACGGATTGTTCACAAGTATGGTGTGGTTCATATGTGTGACGTTTCTCCATGCTTAACATTTGCTCGCCACAAAGCCTTATCTTTTGTTACAGAGAATGGTATTATGCCTGTTAAATTTATGCGAGTTGAAATTCAGCTTTTTGATACAAAATCAATATATCAATAACTAGCAGTAGCCCGCGGTTTCACCTGCATCTCAAAGGGCTTTTTGATACAAAAAGTAGCCTATGTCCTTCTCCAAGATCTAATCTATCCCTGTACCAAATTTCATTAAAATAGGTTCAGCGATTTAGGCGTGATAATGTAATAGATAGACAAACAGAGTTACTTTACTGCGACTGACTAGCGATCCGCCCCCGCTTAGAAACACGGATAGAAAAATATTTTAAAGAACTATTATTTTTTTATTAGGGATACAATTTAGAAAACTCATAAAGTGTACATTTATTTCTAACCCGAAGCAGATATATGAAATGTTGTATTTCTCAATTTGGAAATGACAGACTTCCATGCCTCCATTTATTCATCCCTTAATTTATCCTCAGGGTCAAATATACAGGACAATTAATATTATAGGTAGAATAGATGAAAATTGAATCCAATTTTGCATAGCTAATGAAAATTTCATCAAATTTTCGGAGACACTGTAATTATTTGAGAAATGTTTTGTTTAATTATTACCTAGTATTACTAGCTATGGCCCACAGATTCACTCACATCCCAACTCCCAAGGAACTTTTTAATACAAATCCTATGTTTTGTTTGAGAGATACGTGACGCCAGGCTCTGTCATGTCTTTTTACAAAGTCAAACCAGATAGCTAAAATTGTTAAAGTATAATTTCAAAGAAATATTAAATATTATTATCTCTGTACCGAAATGGTTTAGCGGTTAGTCGTGAAAACTTAATAGATAGACAGAGTCACTTTCACGTTAACCATGTAGTTTCTTGCCGGTTCTTCTCCATAGGAAACTAACTTGAACTAATTTGGAACCGTGCACCTTGATTCGAGATTTCATAAACTAGTGTCTGTATATGGTTTATATGAAAATAAAACTATTTTGGTTTGATTGATTCGCATTTATATTATTTGTACGGATGGAGGTCGAATTTAATTGTACAATTATATTCTCGGAACTCGATTCAAGGCAAAGTGGTAGTGGTCCCGATCAACGTATGCATGAATTGATTGTCATAATTATAATACAATACATAGATGTTTAACAATCGTAATAGGTACGGGACATTATAACGTCTATATGCTATGGTTGCCGCTCACTATCAAACGGCCCGTATGCCTTATTGACATCTTAAAAAAACAATATTGCTTAACTTTTTCGCAAAGGCGCACGTATTTCTGTTGCATTTCGTCAACTTTACTAGGAGCCCATAGTCACTGCGCAGCTTACGCCATAAATTAAGTAATAATAGTTTTCCTTTCACATGTTATAAAAAGATAAGACATGTTATATAAGAAATTTTTGGGTTCTACAGTCGTGATATCTGTGTTCCGGGAATCTTAATGTATATGGAAGAAATCACCGTGATGCGTGTGTACCGACAGCTTTATCCTTAACACTAAAAACCACAACAAATAAATGCCAATACAAGAATGTGCGCAACCGTCAGCATAAATTGTCGAACGTGCTCATATAGACATCCTACAAGACATCAGAAGGGTCAAGCGAATGTTGTACCACAGCCTGTCTTGGTCATCATGGATCCCAAGGCCATTACTAAGGGCAAATGAAGGCAAGTGCGGTTTTAGTCGGTACCTGCGAGGCCGGCATAAACTATCGTCTTCCTAGGTGGCAGATGATCTGTCATGGTCTTGATGAATTTCACGGACCCCATGGCCATGACTATTAGGCAATTTAAGGAAAGTGCGGTTTTTAGTCGGTACGAATTCGACTTACCCGAGAATTTTCCATACTATAAAAAAGAGGTGGCAGATCATCTATGAGGTAGGAAAAGGCATAACAACACACAATAAGTCTAATACACCTCAACCGCTCGTTACCCGTTTTCTTACACGACTCTTATCCATCCCATGGTTGTCTGTAAGAAATTGCTTCTAGCTATAAGACCACCACTCTATCTTTATACTAAGTAATCATATAAATGCTGGAAAAAGTATAAGATATAATTATGCTTAGTATTAGAGGTGCTCAATGGCTGCCTATTTTCAAAAAGCTGGTGAAAGATTACTATATTGTATATATTATACGTTATTTATATATTATATATGCATCCATACGTAATGTTATAGTACGCTACACAAACCACGATTTCCTTTCTTCCAGTCCATTCAAAGGTTGTCTGGAAGAGATCGCCTTGTACGATAAGACCGCCCAATAGTGCAATAAAGCGTTTATAAATAAAAATAAATACACAAGAAAAGATATTCGATATACCAATAAAGATTGAAGTCTGTCAAGACGTTCGACGTGACTTGGTATGGCGTGCTACGAATAATGGCGCCTTTCGAATTAGATTGCATAGCACACCCGGGGTTCTGAAGGTGGTGCCAAGTATTTGCGTTTCGGCCTGACTCGTATTTCGTTGGTGGAATTTTTAATTCATCTAAAGGGTTCCTATAAAGAATTACTTTATTATACCCACATTTTATGAATAAATCAGTTAACCTCGAGCAGGATAAGAACTTATGTTTTTTGTGCTACAATTCAACACAAGTCGTTAGGAAATCCTCAGCATGCATGTACAACAATTTAAAAAAGTTATTATATACACGATGATTTTGTAGTCGTTTTGGAACCGAAAATTTTAGACTCTATATCAGTAATAGAACCTATTAAAATATAATTTAAATTAAATAAAAATATATTATTTTATTGATTATTAAAAGTAATGTCATATTCGAACAAAAAATTAGAACTCATGATAATTCCACTCAATGTTACGTACTACGATCACTACGATCGATGTCATTCAATGTTACACACACAACACTAAGCGGTAAAACATGCCTAGACACGTTATCAGCCCATTGGATGCGGCGCGGCGCCCGCTGCCTACAATCCACGCACACAGCTGTAATGTATTATGTACCTTTTTTTTTTTTTTTTTTTGCTTAGCGTGTGGAAAATCCATCATGGACTTCCGCCGCCCGGGGAGGCGGCGGGGCGTGTCGGACTCCACCCAGAGTGGGTGACCTACCGACTAAAAACCACACGGTGTTCCTTCTCGCACCTGCTGCGTCGGGGGCTACGGGAACAGAGCATTCTTCCGCGGCCCCCGACTGGTGATGGCCCGCCGCAGCGGGCCCCGTCTTTGAGTTGGTAGGGGGGGAGTGAGGCGTAGACTCCCCCCCGCCGTCATGGAGAGGCGCGCGTGGAACACAACGCGCCACCGTCTCGGGTCCTTGAGGGGGAGCGACAGACGTTCCCCGCGTCTGTCGCCCCCGGACCGTTTAGGGAGGCTGGAAGAGGGCGTTGTCCGCCCTCTCCCGGCGACGACGTCGCCCGGTGCGCCTTCTGCGGATTGGGTCAGCGCTAGCACTCTCGCGCTCCCGCTCCGCAGCTTCCTTCTGCGAGATGACATCCTCGCAGAAGGAGATCACCGCGTCCCAAGACGCCGCGCTGTCGACCATCGAGCTGACGACGGCCGACAGCGACAGGTCGTCTCCCACCGCAGCGACGAGGGCACGGCGCGGCCCCTCCCAAGCCGCACACTCTGTGAGCGTGTGCAGCGCCGTGTCCTCTACGCAATGGACGCAGTGATGGCACCGGGCGTCCGGCTCCCTGCCTATGCGACACAGGTACCTCCCGAAGCAACCGTGCCCCGAGAGCATCTGCGTCGCCCGAAACGTCAGGGAGCCGTGTCGTCTCCCGAGCCAGCGCTCGAGCACCGGCCGGACCGCCTCGATGGTGACGAGGCCGGCGGTAGGGCGCGAAAGCCTGTCCCGCCATTCCGCCACCAGGACCTGATGGAGCTCCAACCGGCGCAGCGTGATCTGCCGCTGCGCCAGTCCCGCGCTCCGCGTCCGCTCCTCCTCGCGCCACAGATAGAGTGACGCGAGCGCTCTCGCCTCCAGGTCCCAGGGCGGGGATCCGGCCAGTACGCAAGCCGCCTCGTGGGAGATCGTGCGATAGCCTCGGACGACTCTGACGGCCATCGCCCTCTGCGGCTTCCGCAGCACCGCGATGCTGCGGGCCGTCAGGTCGGCCGCCCACACCGGGGCCCCATATAGGGCCATGGATCGCACGACCCCCACGTACAACCGCCTACAGGCGGTGCTCGGGCCTCCCAAGTTGGGAAGCAGCGTTGACAGCGCGCCCGCCGCGCCCATCAACTTTGGCGCCAGCCGCAGGAAGTGGGGCCCGAAGTCCCACCGGCTGTCGAGCACCAATCCCAGGTACTTCATGGTTGACTCGACAGCTATTCGGGCTCCCCCTACCTCAATGTGAGATCCCGGCGGCGGCGCCCGTCGGGGGCCATGAAAAGCGATGGCCTCCGACTTGTTGAGGGCCACCTCCAGGCCCAGGCGCCGTATGCGGTCCACCACCTGTGCGACCGCATCCGTGGCCAGCAACGCTGCCTCCCTGTGCGAGCTCCCTCGGGCGGTGACCAGCGTGTCGTCCGCGTAACACGTCAGGTCTACCCCCGGTGCGAGCTCGCCTCTCAGCACCCAGTCGTACCCGATGTTCCAAAGGAGCGGGCCGAGAACCGAACCCTGTGGAACACCGCACGACGTGACGCGCTGAGCGGTGCCATCGCGTCCCTCGTAGGTGACACACCTATCCGCCAGATAAGCCCCAACGACGCGGCGGAGGTAGGGAGGTACCCTGTGGTATCGCAGGGCCTCCCTGATGCAACTCCAGGGCAGGGTGTTAAAGGCGTTGGAGATGTCTAAAGACACCGCCAACGCGACCCCGCCCCGGGACACCGCTTCCTCCGCGAGGACTCTCACCCGCATAATGGCGTCAATCGTGGAGCGCCCACGCCGAAAGCCGAACTGGCTGTCGTCCAAGTCCGGCCCCTCTGTGTACAAGTGGCTGACGAGGCGGTCTGCAACTATTCGCTCGAACAGCTTGCCCACCTCGTCCAGCAGCACTATGGGCCGGTATGCGGACGGCGAATCGGCAGGGCGCCCTGCCTTTCGGAGCAGGACCAGGCGACCTGTTTTCCACAGAGTGGGAAACTGGCCCCGCTCTAGGCACGCCGAATGTATTATGTACCTACCCCTAGTAACAGGCTGCGCGGCGCCGGCGCGGCGGGCGCACCCGCGCCGTCGCCCGCGCCGCACCCACCCCCGATAACCGACGCGCACCCGCCAGTTCTGCTGCAACTCGCGCGCGGTAAAGGTTGCATTGTTTACGTTTTACGTAGCCACGGGAAAATGAGTCTTCAGTATGAATATTCGAACGCGGAGTAGGTACTTGACAATGGTTCAGCTGTACACTGTTACTAGTTACAATTTGGAAGGCCAAAGCTGAGGCCAAGCGGTTGTATTCCCGGCCAGAACATTTAAAGGCGCTGCGGCTACGAGGGATTGAAAGTCCTCAAGTACCTTCAACCCCTACCAACTTGGCTGCAACCCAGCGCCTTCTCAATCATGGACAATTCCGTGTGCCGGCTCACGCGCAAGGTCGAGGGCGCCTAAATGACTCGCAGGAGAACGAAGACGCTATTCTGGAGTAGGTACTTCGAGCGGGCTCCGCGGCGAAGCACGAGAATGGCGGCACAAGAATTTAATGTTAGCCAATGCTTTGTATAGAAAACATTAAATAATAATGGCTTAACATCCCTATAAGTTCCGTCGAGCTCACGTCATCAACAACAATGATGCACCGGCAAGAACTGCCCTATGTCAGCTGCCCGGCTCGTCATGCAAGTGTTGTGCGTGCTTACCCAAACAATCAGTTCCGTGATCGATGGATAGGCCACGTCGCGCGGCGGTCCCGTGGCTTGCCCACCACAGAGCCCAGACTTAACGCCCCTGGATTTTTCTTGTGGTCGGAAATAAAAAGACTCCTTTATACCCGTGAACATGAAAGTCTTAACGAGTTACGCAGTGCGATAGTGGACGCCTTTGATAAAGTGAAAAGTGATAGGCTAAAAGACAATAGCATAAAACGGGCACGTTTGTGTATTGAACGCGGCAGACTCCATTTCGTGTACTTGCTTCGGTACAGGGAAGTGTAAACAATTTATAAATAAACTTTTAATAGGTAAGTACTTAGCTATGTACATAAGTTAATTATTTTGTAAATAGCTCAAATTCCAAAAATCCAAACGCCTGAAGTACCTACTCAGTTCATTGGCTCTCTGTTTCTAATTATTGATACCTGCAGTAAAATAAAGATAAGTTCAATTCAAATAAAGTATTTCTGCCGGTCCTAAGCCCGTGTAAAGTATGAACGAGAAATTGGAGTAGGTACAATTTACGTAGTTGGCGTGAAAATGTTGATGCGCAGCGGCTGTGCGAGCGACTGCTGCGCCTGTCGCGGGTTCGATCCTCGCTCGGAACAAATTTGTATGATCTGTGGGTGAATTTTCTGGGCTTGCGTGTTTGTGTATGTGAAAATTTATGTTTGTAAATGCACCCATGACACAGGAGAAAATCCTAGTGTTGGGCAACGTTTTTTTCTTAAATAAGAACTACGATAAAACCTACCTACACACAGTCTTATTCTAATTTTTTTAGTAAGAATGTAGGTATTACGTTCGTGTCCCGTATCAGCTGATTCGCTGGGCACCATACTTGTCCTATTTGAACTGTGATCCTAGGTACCTACCTAACATCAAATTACGTCGCTATCTGCATCGTAAATCTGCAATTTATTTTAATAATAAAATGTACTTGTCTAGCTACTAGCTATTAAATCACGCGTAGTAGGTACTCGGACGGATCATCCGACCGTCCGTCGCTCCCGTTGCTGTAGGTAGGTGACCAGCTGATGAGCTGACTCGTACCGCGCCGCGCCCGCGCCGCCCGCCGCGCTTCATTGATAAATGGCAAGCTTGAGACTGAGGCGGTTTAAGAATGAAATATTCGTGCACTACTACGAACAAACTCGAACAAGTGAATTTTTTTTTTGAAATGCCAACTTTTTTATTATTAGCTGTACAGTCAACTTAATATTTTTTATTTGTACTACTAATTATCCTAAGTTACCACGTTGCGGTTCCAAAACGACTATAATTTCACGCTGATTTTACATCATCTTCAAACCATATACCGAGGAGACGGCATGGGTCTCCTCTCCTCTTAGTATAAAGTGCATAAAGAGTATAAAAGTATTCCACGAAGGATTAGAGGTTTACTAGAGTACACCCTCAATTCACCGGTATGTTTAGATCCCATGTAATAGGGGGCGAGCCTGTTTCCATGAACCGGGTACAAGTCCAAACTTTCAATGCGTGTAAAATCCTAATACCACTTTGTTCGACCTGGAAATCGAATAGAGGATCTCACACATGCACACTGTGTTGGTTAACACAGTATTTTACTAAATATTATCATTATTAACACTGACAAACTGCATTGTCCAAGTCGGTAAGTCCAGAAGCATGGAATTTTGCTCAAGAGCCCTTGTAACACAGTGAAGGCATCGTTCTGAGAAATTCCCACGATATTGGGAAATCGAAGCCATCGCGGGTAACACCGGATACAAAGCTAGTCGAATGATACATAACCTTACCTTATTCTAACTTCTTACATCAATAACTTATGTCCAATATAACTCAAATACCAGTTTCCATTTACTTTTGTTTTGCAAGTTAAAGCCAAACAACACTTATACGTACGTCTAAATCGCAATAAGTAGAGGTCAGCAGGAGAAATATGGAACCATATTAACTCGTCGTCTCGATTGCACAAACTCCTGCGCTACGATTAATGACTGCACAGCGGAATGGGAATGTCTCAGCTTGATAAGTGATCCGTGTAACCTACTCTGAGGATCCAGATGCGAATCCATTTTAAAATTCACATTTTCATCCATTGAGTTATAATAATATTATGTTCACAAGAGAAAATACCATGAAGCTTTTTTCGCAGTCTAGTTATAAGTACTCCAGATATAAGACTGCCTCATTATCCTTGTGGTTCTGGGATTGATTCTCAGGTCGAGTTAAGTGTTATTGGATTTTCCTATAAAATTCTCAGTAGCAGCTCGGAGTTTGGTTCTGTATAGTGTCAATAGGTTCGCCCTCTACATGAGACCTAAATATACCGGTAAACTGTGGGTGCACTCTGGTACATCACAGCTTAACCCTTCGAGGAATAAAGGCGTGATAGTATTTTTAGATATATGTAGGTATACGTAAAAAAATATTTCATAATTATATCCATGGTTCATGTTGATTATGGTTTCTATTTACTCATTTCAGTAAACCACTTTGTTCTAGTGCTAGCATTTTAATTTGTGAATTTACGTTCGGGTATTGTAAGCTACGGAATTTCTTTTTCTTGTGTCCATGCAGCTTAAGACATGATTCGTCGACCTTGACGAATCTTGCAGGTGGACTCGACTCATTCATCATATATGTATAAAGTATAATAAGTAAATAAAGTGGTTTATTTTAAAAGACGTGAAAATTTTAAAAGCGACATATTTGAACTGAAAGACTGTGAAAATATTCTTTCGAAAAACAAATTAAATTTATGGTTCTAGCGCGAGTAACGTCTTTCTGTAAGAATTATCTGTGCGGAAAAAAATCTCCCACCGCCATGTTGTTTTGTAAAAACTCCTTCAAGCGCATAAAATTTGTTTGACGTCTCTGCTCTAGTACGAAGGGCTTATACCTATCTACGTTTTCATCACTAAAATATTTTTACCATATTTTAAATCTCCCATTAATTTAAAACCTTTCAGTTGGCATTCATTATTCATGACCACATGAATAGAAAATGGTTAAAGATTATTTTCAGTAAGTGATGCTATTATAATGTTTGAACACCTGTTGTAGACAAAAATAGAAATATTGCATTTTATTGTAACAATTGATTTTATCTAACATACAAATTTAAGTTTTTTTTAACACTTATCAATTTGCACTTTATTGGAAACTTTCTTGATGATTTTTATTTTTATTAAACACTTACAATAATATTAGAGTTTTAGTAGATAGTTTATTCTGAGTTAATATCTGTGACGACACGTTGGGCGCAGCGGCTGAGCGAATGGCTTCTGCCCCACGGGTTGTGGTTTCGATCCCCGCACGGAACAAATATCTATATGACCTACAGGTAGTTGTTCCGTGTCTGGATGTTTGTGTATGTAAAAGTTTGTGTTTGTAAACGCACCCACGATACAGAAGAAAATCCTAGTGTGGGGCAACGTTTTTCAAAAAAAAAAATATGCTGTTGCAAAAACAAAACTACTATAAGCACACTTCCAGCCAAGTTAATAACAACATCCATTACTCAAACAAACTTCACAAATTCACCTATTCTAGATCTTTCTCTAAAAACGATATCGACATTGTAGGTAGTTGATGATGTACACAGTAGTAGCGAAGCCTATAAATTTTTAACGGCCGATCAAACTGTCGAACTGAAAATCGATGGAGTACGAAATGTGTTCATTCTAACACTGGCGTTGACATTTAGTTCTTCGAGACCAAAGATACATTATCGTGAACGACTTTGAAGGTAATTTATTGCAAGGATAGTTTCTTCGATAAAAATAGTCAAAATTATCATCTCGGCGTTGACGTATCTGGATATTTTATTTTATATATTTGTATGTATGTAGGTATGTATTAGAAAAATATTATGTATTGCATGTAATTGTTTATTTATAATCATATATCTATTATATTTTAGTCTGTCAATAATATCTCATTTATTAAAGAGTGCATCTATTGTGTTTTTATTCTCTCTGCATCACCCTAAGGTTGTCTGGCAGAAAATGCTAATTGCATTATAACTTAAATGAATGAAATTCATTAAACACGACTCGTTTACGGTTATGCTTATGGCCTGGGAGTTTACCGTAACCGTAACTAAACCAATAACTAAAGGACCAATTCGGTTCTGGCACTTCGCCGGCCGCTGCCGCGGCACGCTCGCTACGCTCGCTCAACTCGTGCGTTGGATTCACAGTTCTAACCTAACCTAAACCAATAATTAGGAATAAAAAAAGATATGACTTTGAATAATAGTATGAACGATGGTTATGTTGAGAAAATGTAAGAAAACAATTAAAAGTATAATAGATGTTTATTGCTACTGACATTATGAAGTTGAATGCTTCGGAATTATTACATTAGAGACAAAGTAATTAGGAATTGTGATTGTTAGGATGAAAAATGTTAGGAAGAACATTTTCGGATTTCCAATTATCGGAGTTGAAATTTTAGGTGAACTTTGGCGCACCCATCCATACTAGTCCATACTGTGCGTAGTGGCCGAGAGATTGCCTACTTACTCATCGTGGTTTCTCCCTCCCACGGAATAAATATTTGTAGTGCCTACAGATTGTTGTTCTGTGTTTTTAAACACAATCACGCTACAGGAGAAAAACCTAGTGTGGGGTAATGATTTCTTTTTTTATTCAAAAGGAACAAACAGCTACAATGCCCGCGGTCGAATTTTTCCTTCGCTAAATAACTTTAAAATCTTAGCATGGAAAATGCCAAAAAAAAATACAAAAGATAGCTACAATATGTATAAAAAGAGAGTACACACAACATTTAAACAATATTGTAGCCCACAACGCTGTTCAACTGTGGAGTATAAATATCTAATGAAATTATGGGGTAATATACATAATGCCACCCAAAAGGTTAACTATTGTGTTATATCTATACTTAATATATTAATTAAACATAAGTCGAGAGAGCTCCTCCTTAAGTAAGTAAAGGACTTAACCTTTGAAGAAATTAAACTATTTAAAAAAAATACTAGTTCTGTAAATGCGAGAGTAACTTTGTCTGTCTGTTTCGTACGGTTTCACAAGTAAGATAAGTAAAATTTAAACACAACACAACAAGTAAAATAAAATAAATACCTAATAAGAGTCAGTAAAAAACTAGCACAAAACTAAATACTCTCATAATTATTCGTTAATGTTTTACAAGAAGATGAAGCCCGCCTTACAAACAATATACAACATAAACTTTAAATCGGCATTAATAAACATTTAACAGCGTCTGCCCGTGACTACAAGGGTTATAAACGGCTCCAAATGTCTCGAGAATGAACTTAGGATAATAAACACGAAATAATCCGTTGAATTTATTTTGTTTAGATGGATTAATTTTTTTTGTACCTACTACAAATAATAATATTTTTTTTTTGGGACATTTTACACATCACCATCTAGTCCCAAACTGAGCAGAGCTTGTACTATGGGTGCTAGACAATGGATATAATACTTATATACTTTTTTTTTGTAAATACATACTTTATATTCCATAAGAAACACCCAGACAAACACAATACTCATGTTTTATCCACACATATATTTGTGTCCTGTGGGAATCGAACCCACGACCCCCTGATCAACAGTCTGCTCGAACTGCTAGACCACAGAGGTCGTCAAATATTCGTAATACAATACTGTAAATGTTTTGTAGTATATTTTGCACTGAAATTTCTGTTTTAACAGCACGATATTACTTGATTACCTGGGTCAGAGCTTTTCTTTTTATAGTACGGAAAATCCTCATGAATCCTCCACCACCCGGGGTGCCATATAGTCATGGCATCCGTGAAAAACGTCATGACCAAAACAGGTCCAAGCGATTGCTGGACCCTGTGGTCTAGCAATCGCTCGGACCTCTTCAATTAGCAAAGTCATACCTCGACTTACATGTTATTTAAACTGATATACGTCCGATTATCTTTTATCAACTTTATTATAGTCACAATAAAAATATTCATAAAGTACTTATGCAATTTTTTTATATTGTTCATAGATATAAAAACTGTTGTTTCATTTCTGTTGCAGATACAATTGAATCTTCAAAATTGGTTGGGGTAAGTAACACTTTCTTATTGTATTTATGCACGTTAAACTAACATTTTTAATAGTAATTTTTTTTTGAGCGAGAAGCTCCATTCCTCTCATCTCTTTTCTTCCTCATTTTTTCAACCCTTTTACTTAGGGTGATGTTCTCATCTTTTTGTTGTCCAATTATTGAAGCGGCCTTATTTCCTTTCCGGCATTATCCCCATAAATTCAGGTGGAAACCAGAAGTTAACCAACACGTGATTGGCATTCGTATCAATCTAATGCGCAATTTATAAAAAATAACCCTTAATCCATTGTCATAGAGTGCAATATGACTTTGCGAAAAATGCCTGGATACTTTTAGCACAAAACCGAGTTGCAGGGTGAAACTAATCACTATAATTGAATTTTCTGCTGCGCGTCCGCCTCGTGCCTCGAATTCAGCTAATTCTATTTGCCATTTTAGTTGGTAACTAACGCCTTTATTTTCCCCATGAGTGTAATTGCCATCCAGTGTACTGTGATTTGACTCTGGATGATTTTAGTGTTTTGATATTTTCGCCTGTAAATGTTGGATTCCACCAAATTTAAATTTACATAATAAAGGGTTGATAATAATATTTAATTTGTCATTCATGAATATTCACCGCAAATATGCGCTTACATTAATTAAATGTCACACAAATTAGTGGCCGGCTACAAAGATATGTTGACCAATAAATTGGTTATCAAACTGCATACGGTTATAAACTTTAATATTTATGTAGTAGGTACAAATGTGTGTATCCATGCATGTCCCATGTATAAATTTATTTAATCTCAATTATTTTTATTTTATATATTTATAATTTTACGTAAAAGTTATTCAGCGAAGAACACCTTAATATTAAAAGTACTATAATGAAAAAAAAAAAAAAAATTCCTAACTTAAGTATCAACGAACATTTTTAAAAAAATATAATTATTTATTATTAATTGTCACCCAGTGTTACAGTTGATAGCCATGTAATAATAGTATATTATTCCATTCACATAAATCGTTACATTTATGATTTTCAATTTGTCAATTATAATATCTTCAAAGTGTCTCCTCATCTTTCTGTTATTACTCAAATAAAGCATACCACTTTTATTTTATAATCCTCTAGAATTTCTTCTTCGAGTTTAATAAAAACCTAGGCTCCGTTGCCTCCTTCGAAATGGTAGGCGAAATTAATTTTGGTCTTGTTTTAATATCTCAGTGGAACAAAAGGCTTATAAACCTTCTAAACCACATAATGAAGAAGAAAAAGTATCGAGATATTAAAAGTAATGTTGCCAGTTCCTTAGTAATAAATGTGTTGATTAAAATTTTTAGCTAAAATTATTACTGGTAATTTTATTATTTAATGGGAGGTAACTGTTACCAGGGAGATTTGGAGCATGAATCTGGATGAATGTTGTAGAAGAGAGACACAACAGAAAATATACATGGACTGTATGAGAGATGATGAGGAGGAAGTGAATGACAATGATGGCTTATAGTATGTATGAAGGAAGATATACTGCGTCGATCCCAAGTAAATTGGGATAAAGAGAGGAAGACGATTTCTCAGTACACAGCTGAGTTCTAAATACATAATATCATAAAACTTTTTTATTTTGGTTCATAGCTTTAGAAACTCTTTATCATAGCTCTGGTCAAATTGTATTAGTATTGATCTCATACTTGCTTCTGACAAAGGAAATAATTGTGTGCTCATTAGCCTTTGCACAATTAGTTCATGATAATAACCAAGATACTACATACAAGATACTTAGTATGTACATCGACTGCTATTCATCACTTAAGATCGCTTAGATTAATTTATAGTACATATCTATAACCCTCATAATACAAAAGGTGGTAAGACAGTAATATTCCTCAAAACATTTACACCTAATTCGTTTGGAAGTCAAGAGTTAAATAGAAGCTTTTGGATGTATATGGTATAAGAAAGAGTTTGATGTATCTGTAGTATCAAATCAAATCAATCAATCAAAGCCATCTTTTATAGCAGGTAGCAGTTATAATGTACAGAATATATTTTTCTAGTCTGAATATTCTAGATAACGTTTCAGACAATTTCTGGTTTATTCTACTCATTATATCTGAATATGTCGTCTTACAGTCGTCATGTATGGGTTTAATATAAATATATCTGTTTATATACATATATTGGGCTTTTTATTGATTTACCTGTCTATTAAAACTACAGGGTGATTGAATTTTATGGCAAAACTTTAAACAACCTATAATGTTTTTAGGTTATAAATCTGTTGAAAATCAAATGATTCCGGGTGATTGATCAACAACGGTGATTGATAAATGATCCGATGATTCTTTTCAGCCGAATCGCTCTTGGCAGAGCGTTCGTGGCCGTCATGTAGTAGTGGTGTTGGGGGCAGATGTTATTCGCCTCACGATGTCGCCTCGCCATCTCGACGGCCAACAGGGGGCCGTCATCCTGGTACACTGACTTATGGGGCCACCCACTGCGTTCTTGATTTGGTCAGTCCATCGCATTGGTGACCGACCGCGAGGTCTTGTACCGTCAACCCTTCCCTGCACAACCAGTCGTTCGATGGATCCCTCATCTCTTCGCGACACGTGGCCAAAGAATGTCAAAATGCGCTTCTGTAAGGTTGCTGATAGACGCTCCTTGATGCTGAGTTCTTCGAGTAATGAGACGTTAGTTCTGAACTCGGTCCAGGATACTCCCCGCATTCGTCTCCAGCACCACATCTCTAGAGCGTCTACCTTTTTTTTTTCGATTTCTCGCAAGGTCCACGTTTCGGCGGCATATAGAAAAATGGGGAACACGAGTGTACGAACAAGTCTTACTTTTGTACTCTTTGTGATTTTTCGGTTCCTCCATATCTTCCTCAGGTTATCCATGGTATTCCTTGTCATCACCATACGTCTTTTGATCTCCTCCATGCATCCTCCATTATTGGAGATTAATGCGCCCAAGTAAACGTATGATGAGACAACCTCACATTTCGCTAGTTGCGTTAGTTCAGGGGAGTTGTTATTGAGGCGGTCCACAATCATCACCTTGGTCTTTTTTTGGTTGATTTTTAGTCCGAACTCAAGGCTCACATACTGCCGATGATTACATTAACCTAATCAAAGGGCTTGCCATGAAAATATTTTGTTGTCGTAGAAATAGCTAGAAGCTATTACATAACATACCGTCACATGTAATAGAGCACAAACCTAATGCCGGAAACACATCCAAACTCCGTGCTGCTACGGATTCATACAATAACCCAATAACACTGCCGGACCTGGTGGAAACCGAAACCTCAAGTTCAGCAGACATCACGTTTATCACTAGATATTGCGACGACAAAATATTGTCATGTGTGTCAAAAATTAAAGGTCACCTGTAGTCACTCCATTATACGTTGAATAAATAGCGAGCAAATAAAAATGTGACTAGACTAAGATAAATGACAGCACAGTGTGCAGTGCTAGAATACTAATGCGAAAGTGGCGCACAGTGTGCTAATGAGGATCGATTTTATATAGTGTGGATGTACGGCTGATTTACTCGAGTGAAGTGACTCGGGGCTAAATAGCTAGACTGATCGATGGAGTAGGACAGAACTGATAGATGAAAGTGTAGCCATGGAGATTGTTCTAGATTCTTCTCCATTTTTTATGGAGAAGCATGAGTATATTGAAACGTATGTTTATTAAATAACTTTAAAAGGGCTTTTATACTATATTAAGACAATCTACATGAAGAACACTTTCTTAAGAAAAATGTATTCAAAACTTCTTGAGGTAGGCTCTGCTTATATATGTATTCAAAAAAATTTTACCACTGACCAGTTGAATAACTTAGATGTAAACTTTTTACTAATTCTGTACTGATTTTATTACGGCTGAAATAGAAACTAGTGTGTAAATAATATAATATTTATTACCGGAACAAGAAATCCTCTCTATCCTAAAATATATATCCTTTTTATAAAAGAGAAATATATATTTAATTATGGTCTTATAATGAAAGTTGTTTATATTCATGAATTCTTTCACCCCCTGAAAGGTTAACCTTGAATTAAAATTCATCATGTATATGTCAAATATATCTTATATTATTATGCTATAGGTAACTGACGAATAAGGCACGATGATGTTGATACGTGCCAAAATTACGTGACAAAATTTCAGACGTATCAATTTTTGATAATCTGTCAAGACATCCGTACGTGTGGAACATACGTACCCATTACGTTTCTCATACAACTCATATCAACACACATATAAAGATAATAACACACCAACTTCCAATGTGTGAACACCCTACGCAAATATACTCGCAACACGACACATTCGGAAACGCCATACATACATATAAAATAGCGTGTTCAAACGCACACACATGCAACATAGATAGGGTTGGACGAATTCGACGATACTTAATCGAGTGTCAGTCAACGTGGAATGTCTGCCGTTTGATGTGCCCAACTCGACATGTTGCTGTGGTTCCCAGGTAAATGCGTTCGTTCATGTTTCTTTTCCTATATTGACATACCTTTCTGTAATAACATGCTATGCGTAATACGAATTACGGTGAAGAATGTAATTTTTTAAAGGAGCATAAAAATAAAATAGGTCAGTTCGTTTTTTACAGGCAATATGATTCGGTTTTTTGTGCAGTATAGGCAGGTACCATTATTAATCAGTAATAGTTTAGTAGGTATTTTCTCTAACACCTTGGCTTTAGTCTTTGGTTTGAAATCTGTTATGGCTATAGTTTTTATTAAATTACATTAAATTATTATTTTTTGTGCTTTCTCCTATTTTAGACTTACTTTATAATTGTAAAGTAACAACCAAGGTTTTTTGATAATAGTCTGTGAGTATTACCAAAAGTGTTTCTTTAGAGTACCGTGGATGGATTGAGGTTAAACGGAAATTGCTCAAACAATACGGAACTTAGGTTCAGTAACTTTTGCGTGAGTTTTATTTACCAACGGCAACTTAACATTTTTCTATGCACAAATTGTTATTAGCAACAATATATTAACACTTTTTTTTTAGTTAAAAATACAAACCTATACAAAAAATTGTTGTTTTTTTTACCTAGTATTAAATACTAGAATTTGTCGCTTGCCGTAGAGAACACGGATTTTCGTTATTGACGTGGCGGTCAAAAGATAAAGTGACGGTGTAATTAGTTTCTTCGCCACGTATTATTAATTCGATTCTCGCACGGAACAAAAAATCAAAGAAATTTGACAGATTGTGGTAGCTTGACGGCTAGCCTCTGTACCACCAGAATAGTCACATACCACATCCAACATTATCAGATCGTAGTGCTGAAACATCTATAAATCCGACAACGACGAAGTAAGACATCCAATTTTCTCTAAAGCCAGAGTCCACTCGAGATCCCAGCAGTGATGAATAGAACGCTCAGGAAACAAATCTCTTTTGTGAGTTATTTTACACTGACTTGAGATGACCCTTTCAATGTTATTTACTTAATGGGAGATCTTATTTTTTTAATGTTCATTTTAGTTTTTGGGTGCAGCCGTGGGTCAGAAAATATAGGTACTTTTCCTTACACATACTTTTGTTTCAATAAACAATTACGTAAGTAGGACAAATTTAAAAAAGGCAAGGTCTGGACAATTTCCACTTAATAAACATTAATTTGGTTATAAGGAGATATAAATTATGAGTTTGATGCCAATGATGTCGGATACAAATTTTCTTGTAGTGTTATTCAACATTGTCTGCTAAAAAAACAAGAAAATAATCTATTATATCTCTTCCTATTTATTACAGAATTAAGAATATATGTATAAGTATAGGTATATTCAAAGGAAATATAGCGAGATTTTCTATTGCACGTCCAATATCAAAGGTGTGATTCAAGTTGGTGTGTATTAAATTTACGAAAAATATAGGGTGATATCATCAGATGACCTACCTATGCACTACTTATGTACTACCTATGTACTACCTGTGTACTACCTATGTACTACCTATGTACTACCTATGTACTACCTATGTACTACCTATGTACTACCTATGTACTACCTATGTACTACCTATGTACTACCTATGTACTACCTATGTACTACCTATGTACTACCTATGTACTACCTATGTACTACCTATGTACTACCTATGTACTACCTATGTACTACCTATGTACTACCTATGTACTACCTATGTACTACCTATGTACTACCTATGTACTACCTATGTACTACCTATGTACTACCTATGTATTACCTATGTACTACCTATGTACTACCTATGTACTACCTATGTACTACCTATGTACTACCTATGTACTACCTATGTACTACCTATGTACTACCTATGTACTACCTATGTACTACCTATGTACTACCTATGTACTACCTATGTACTACCTATGTACTACCTATGTACTACCTATGTACTACCTATGTACTACCTATGTACTACCTATGTACTACCTATGTACTACCTATGTACTACCTATGTACTACCTATGTACTACCTATGTACTACCTATGTACTACCTATGTACTACCTATGTACTACCTATGTACTACCTATGTACTACCTATGTACTACCTATGTACTACCTATGTACTACCTATGTACTACCTATGTACTACCTATGTACTACCTATGTACTACCTATGTACTACCTATGTACTACCTATGTACTACCTATGTACTACCTATGTACTACCTATGTACTACCTATGTACTACCTATGTACTACCTATGTACTACCTATGTACTACCTATGTACTACCTATGTACTACCTATGTACTACCTATGTACTACCTATGTACTACCTATGTACTACCTATGTACTACCTATGTACTACCTATGTACTACCTATGTACTACCTATGTACTACCTATGTACTACCTATGTACTACCTATGTACTACCTATGTACTACCTATGTACTACCTATGTACTACCTATGTACTACCTATGTACTACCTATGTACTACCTATGTACTACCTATGTACTACCTATGTACTACCTATGTACTACCTATGTACTACCTATGTACTACCTATGTACTACCTATGTACTACCTATGTACTACCTATGTACTACCTATGTACTACCTATGTACTACCTATGTACTACCTATGTACTACCTATGTACTACCTATGTACTACCTATGTACTACCTATGTACTACCTATGTACTACCTTTGTACTACCTATGTACTATCTATGTACTACCTATGTACTACCTATGTACTACCTATGTACTACCTATGTACTACCTATGTACTACCTATGTACTACCTATGTACTACCTGTATTTACCATATACTACGTTCTCATTTTCGTAGCAAGCCCTCGATAGGGTGGACTCTAGCACAAAATTCCATTATAAAAGCAATAAAATAGTTATGGCAGCAGATAAGGGAGCTTTACGAGCTTTTTAGGAATTAATTTACTCGGTGTCGCAGATTTGATTGGCCGAAGTTCTCTACGATCATTGTCAATCAGTAGGTTTATATCACGTCTTCATATTTTGTTATGCTGCCAATGTTTTAGGCAGGTTGTAAGACAGCAATGCTGAGGAAGCGATTTTGAGCCTTAGTTGCGCCCTAATTTTTTTATATACTAGGGGAGAGTTGGCTCGTAGCTCTTCAATATTTTCTACTAAATGCATTTTTTTTTTTGAATGACAACACTTTTTGCACGCTCGCATTACCCGTTGAATGCAACACATTGGCTAAAATGATTTTAAATATCTAAATATATTTTTTGTTTGTTAACCTTTAGGGAGGACAATATAGTTAACTCTCCAATATAAGTATGATTTTGATAAATATAATGTAAATTATTAGTAGATTAAAATTCCTTAATATTAGTTATTTATGAAATACTGTTTAAATATTATTCGTATGTGGGTGACAATTTAACAAGCCATACTCAAACATTTTTCTTTCAGTAAAAATTGTATCTTGTTCAACAAAAAAAAAAATCAAGTATAAGAACTTATTTGCAGTACAAGATTTTTATCTCTTACAAAATTACTTGTAAATACAAAACTTCAACTTTACTTTGTAGAACATTAATGAGACAAATTTTAAGATCGTCAAGAATAATAATTGATCACCAAATGCACAAACCAACCAACCAACCATTTTTATATTCTCATGTCATGTAAGTGGCTAGTCTTTTTGAGAATAAATTATTTTAAACCAACCACATACCATCCACATAACCAACATAACCAAATCTCCTACATCATTGGCGACGCGCGTGCTCAGGAAATGGCTTCTAGAACTGAAGGGCCTCGCAGCCATACATCATAGCCGCAACTGTCTCCGTTTACATGACCCCACCTTTGCCCTTACACGTGATCACATGCCTCTGCGGTAATTAAATTGGATGTACCTATTATGTCTGTCGTGGTGTCAGATCTTGTTACTTTATATCTATGTATTGCAAGCAAGTCAAGGTAGAAACTAATTATCACCAAGGTTGGAATTGCAACTGTACTTATTCTATTATAGATATATCAATAAAGTTATTTAGAAAAGGAAAAATTGGACCGCGGGCAGGATTCGAACCTGCGTCTTCTGGTTAGGTACACCAGACGCTATGACCACTAAGCCACCGCGATACCTACCCGTCATGTCGAATTTTTCCTTCACATACTGAATTTACGTCTTTAAGGTGACGTCAGTAACACCTATTGAAATGCAAGTTTTTGCTTTTCAACCGACACAACTTACTTTACAGTTAGTTAAATGTCGAACAATGCCACCTTACCTTGTAACTATCTTTTTGTATATTTTTGGCATTTTCCATGCTAAGATTTTAAAGTTATTTAGAAAAGGAAAAAATATGTAATATTTAGTGGTGGCTGTGGCTTAGTGGTCATAGCGTCTGGTGTACCTAACCAGAAGACGCAGGTTCGAATCCTGCCCGCGGTCCAATTTTTCCTTTTCTAAATAACTTTAAAATCTTAGCATGGAAAATGCCAAAAATATACAAAAAGATATATCAATAAATATACCTTATAGTGTTATTGTGTAGTTCCTAAGTATAATTTCAAGATTAAATTAATTCATTCGCATAAATATTAAATCATTCACATAATGTCGTGTAAATAAGTTCAATAACCATTTATAAATAATCAGTTCACTTATTTAAGATTAATTAGACGAAAAGTTTTCTGATTCAAGATAGGTATTTTCTTATAAACATTCGAATAAATTCATTACTTATGAGTATTTTAGATTTTTATATTTTATATATTTATATAATATTCTATATATTTTATATTATATTTTATTGTTGTCGAATGTTTTCAATTTCAACCTGTATAAGATTTAACAACAATTTTATGGTTTAGATAATCAAATATAGAAATCATGTGTTTTTCCTAAAACATTACACCAAGTACAATCATTAAAATTACCAACAGGAGCCCGCCTGATGCCGCCTTAACTTCATAAGTTAACGCCATACGTACAATAGCGGAATGAAATCCACCGCGAAAATGCAGTATGAGCACCTCTATAAAAGTTAAAAGCTTTCGTCGAAAAAAAGTGCGGGGAATGAAATAAAACTGAATGCAGTTTCTAAAAGCGGGGTACCAAATGCAGTGCCATGTACGGACATGAACCAGTTGTCGTATCCCACGGGACTTTTGACCCGGGGAAATGTTTTTTACGGGGGATCATTTTTGAAGGTATAATGTGGATATTGTTTTTACTGCATCTTTTTAATATTTGTTTTGTTGGTTGGCCAAGCCAATTTTTTATTAAGTTGTATGATTTCTTTTTGTATTTTTTTGGCATTTTCCATGCTAAGATTTTTTAAAAGTTATTTAGCGAAGGAAAAATTTGTTGTATGATTTGTTAGTGTCTAGTTTATTAGTCTCTACACCTTGTAAATGTGAGAACTGTTTAGACGATACATACAGGAAAGGCCTAACTTTATCGTGGATTTAAATACTATTTATTATTTTAAAGATTAGAACAGTTTTTGATACTATTATTGTTTAAACATATAATATATTTTTTTAATGTCATTGCTGCACTCGTGTGCACCTAGTCTTAATGAAATTTACTTGACGTCATTTTTGTCTATGAAGACAAAAGTTGTATCTATACAAAACACTTACTTAGTAAAAATGTTGACTTAAAAAAATTTATCCACCTGTAAAGTCTCAATGAAACGCATGTATAATGATTCATTAATCATTATACTATTATTCATTATTACATAATTAAGTAATAACTAAATTACGAACGTAACTAGGCGGTAGAACTTCAACCTTGGTTTCAGGAAGCACTAGTATATACACGTAACCTAATTTAATGTATTCATAGGTCATCTCAGCGTGAACGTAATAACAGTAGTTATGTGTGTATAATAGAACTATATTATATTCGTAGCTACGGCTCTAATATAGCTCTGCTACTAAGATAGATAATTACCAACTACGGATTACATATGGTTATATAGGTGGAAACCAAGATCTACGAATAAAAATAAGTAGAGGTTTTGGTATATTATTAGGGAAAAGCACTTTTTCTCTGACAAGACAATTGACAAGATCAAGACAAGTCATATATTAGTCTAATATTTAAAATGATTATCTTACAGCAGCCAACAATATAATAATGTCACCTCCATGCACCGGTCTCAACTTAAACAAATATTTAATTAGAGCCTCTCTTACAATCACCGAGTTTACTATAAGGGAATTAGTCTATAGTCTGCCACGGTAACCTAATGTGGGTTTAGATTTTACTCGCCAACGTAAGTATGTCTAACGATTACTTCCTTCATAATAAATACTTATAGACATAAATTGACGCGCTTCGTAAACAAGGCAAGGCAAGGTATAGTCAAAGATAATTCTCTTAAAAGTTTTGACACCAAGCAAGGAATCGAGAATTGGTCAAAGAGCCAATGAAAGAAAACGTTGCAAGAACACTGCGTGGCCTCAGCCTAGTGATTGCCACGGACATGATCATCATCCTTGTATAGTTATTGCTAGCCACCTTTTGAAAAGCAACCTTGTACCTGTCGGCGCAAAACGGACGTCTCAGCATTAGATGTATCCCCAAGCGGTCTGAACTCACAAACCCATTTTGCCTAGCGAAGGTCCGTTTTTGTAGCAATGTATCACCCAGTCGGACGATTGGTCCGGTCACCTTAACGCCCTATTACAAAACATGTACAACAAATTACTCAAACACACATCACACGTCAATACCATCGACGTTATCCTAAAAGCAGAGAATAAAAACGTCACGAGTGATTACGTCCAACAAAAGCAGATTTGTTCACACGATATTCAGTTAATCTGTGATTAATCCGACCACAGATGCGTGTGATGAGGGTCGGCGGTGTGACAGCGCGATAATTGTGATATTATGATACCGTGCCGCGCGATATATGCTTTGTTCTAGGAATTTAAGAGGGACCTCTCGCGGGCATGGCTTTGGCAAAAGAATTTTGATCCATTATCCTCACTCGGCCTTGTCATGATGAAATCTCCCTCCCTTAACCTACATACTGTTCTTCACTCTGCCGTCACTGAGCATTGGCTGAGCCATTCGATTCGTTTTACACGTAAGTAATATTAGCTACATGTAACCCCTCTGGATTTGGAAAACAGTCATTCATGCAAAGCTTCGTGACATACTACGAGGCTATTTACCACTGGACTGCCAAGTTAAATGACTGGAGTTAGAATCTCAGACACTGACTTTTTGAAATCATAAGTGTGTGAAATATACCAATGCGTATTAAGTAGTCCAGCGTAGAGGACGAACTTCTCTCATTTTGAAGGGAGACCCGTATACAGTAGTGTAGCAGTAAGCTACTCACTCGGAACAACTTCATCAAGTGCTACTTATTTTAACAGCCAGATCAGTAACTTGCGCATTTATTGTTGAACCACCAATCTGTATGCCTTATCCTCCCATAAATCTGTCTTGAATATCAGAAAAGTAGTGGTCACAATGTTATCGGGAAATATTTAAAAAATGTCATCGTTATTTTAGTACATTACCTACCTGTTAAATCTAACACCTCCGGAAATTATTGTACAGGATATTTTGGTATTATTAATCATCCATTGACATTTAGGGTACAACCGCAAATATTTGCTGGTTTCACTACCTTGCGGTTATCTGATACGAAAATGTGTGCCCTTCCTATTGATGCCCATTAAGGGATTATCTGTAGATAGAAATTACTTGTTCATAAATAACTCTAACCCAACATTCCATACACAAATGTTTCGCTCCATAATTCTAATAAATTATATACTACCTTCTCAAATGTACAGTCAGCCACGAAAGTCGCTGAACATTTTGCAATCTTCAATACGATTTTAACATGAAGTTACTTAGTTACTTGTGAAGGTTATGCGAAATAATTCTCTTCTCTTCTCATTTTAAGTGAATTGTATTCTGTTATTGAGAAATAAATGTCTTAAACCATAAATAATTGCATAGATGACCATAAAATATTTACTTTACTTTCATGATAAAAATGCCTACCACGCCGGTATGCCCTTTAAGATAGAAAAGTGTACCGGTCTACACCCAAATTACACCGATATTTATATAGCGCTCCATAGAAAAACCCAAGCTGACCTGGGAATTAAATGAAGACTTTCTCAGCAACCGCACTACAGTAGTTTTACTTCACGCCAAAATCTGTGCAAAACCCACAACTCTCTATTGAGAGCCCAGACCTTCATATAGTTGCAATCTTCAGTAAGACTACTGCACTCTAACTGAAGTTGCTGCTAATAGTTATAAGACGAACTACATAGCTAAAGCAAGCAAGCAGTAAAACGGAACGTGCAACGAAACTAGATTTTAAACACGAATGTACTATCCGAGGCAACCTCGGGTACGTGATGTTGGAGAAGCAAGAACCATTGCTTAATTAGTTTACATTATTATATAGCCAACCATGCAGATTGGTGAATCAGCGAGGTTAAGATTTTCACAGTCAGACAGTAGATATAAAGGAACAAAAAGTTTTACTTTGTGATCCTTACACGACCAACAAAACAAGTAGTAACAGTAAAGTGTAACCAATAGTCAAGAATTCCAAAAAATTGAGAAATAAGAGAAGAGAATGAGTCAAATATCATTACTACTCCGTGATGGAAGTTCGTAAGTCAGGTGGAAGTCACTTTGCTCATAATATTGGTAGCTTTCTGCAAATTTGAAAGGGATATCGTCTGTAGACCTGAAAAAGGCTATTATCTCAACATGACTTGTTAAGAAAAGAAAAAAAACGATTTTAAGCATTTGGTGCTATATCTTCAGAAACGTTGGGCAGACATCAATCAAATTTTTATGAGACCAACAAGGTAATTTCATCAGGTAAAAAAACAATCGAAATTGGTTCACGATCGGCGAAGATATAGTAGCGTAATATACACAAAAAAACCTGGCGTCCTAACAAGAACTTCCTTTTTTTTTCGAAGTCAGTAAAAATATATCACACATACATAATAATATTTTATGTAGATACAGCACATTTCATTTTACGTCCCCTCCCTAATCCATTTCCCGAACAATCCCGGCAATGCTGTGTTAAAAATTCCGAATCCCATAAAGACTAGGTGCAAAGAGAACCTTACTGCGAGAGTTCGTGTTCTGTAATAATTCCCATTCCAAATGTAGGCACAGTGGGCCAGTACACTCGCTTAGTTGAATAATTCAAAAATTCACGCCGGCCACTTGCGAAAACAGGGAGAGTAAACGCTGGCTGTGCAGTTCGCGAAAAAATACAAGCAGACTGGTGAAAAGCGTTGCGAGTACCTACATTATTCTTTTTTTAAAATACACGCGGTTCTGTTCTTTTCGGTTATTAGGGTGCTCGTTATGATTTGAGTGGCGGGCTTGAGGCAATGTCTCTTGCCCGTTTTTAGGTACCTACGTACTGTATCAGGCTAATGATACGGTAAAAAAAATATTTACATTCAACCAAGCAAATCCTTTATATATTTTGGCAATGACATCACTAATCGTTTAAGTTGTAAGCAAATGTATATATTTTTCTTTACTTTTGGGTCTAAAACCAGTATATTGATAGTTACCAAATTTTATATAAAGTGTTCTACAAGCCAGAATCAGAGGGTAATTTACAAACCATTCACCATTGGTAACTTACCATTTAATAGTACATAAGATGTCTGTATTAGATCGATTTCTAGAAATCTCCAAAATATATTGTTGGCCACATAAAAATACTTCTGAATAATATTAATCAAATAGAAAGTAAGAAGTACATTAATTGGTTTGTAATACGAATACCCTAACCCAATACCTATAACTTTAATTGTTAGTAGTAATAAGAAGTTCAAAAAGCCTGGTAACTTTAAATATATATTCGAAATTGAGTTGTGTGGCTCTGATGGCTATAGTAGAGTGTATACTGCTGATATACTGCCACATCTGGTTAGACTGCTGGTTAGTTGAAATCAATATAGTTGAGAAATGACTAGGAGGATGTTGAAACTCAGAAACACCATAACATTTGTATGTATTGTAACATTGTAACATGTATTGTAACATGTTATGTAAATATGTATTGTAACATGTATTGTAACTATGTACAAAATAATAATGACAGATTTAAACTTCGATCAATTCTCTGCTTTACAACGCAATCAGCCTAAATTAAAGTAGGTACTAAAGATAAAGGGAACGTAATGAAATCTCTGGTAAGTGGATAATTAAACAACAGAACAAGTTTTGACATAACTCCCGGCGGTCTCATAAGGTAATGAGTTTGGAACAGAAACCTCCGCTTTAAGTCTGCTTGTTTTATAAACTAAGATTACAATTTACGCTTTTATGACTTTACCCGCGGTATAGGCGACCAGGGGCCCAAGTGTGTTACTTCAATAGCATCAGAATAATCGTTCAATGGTGCTAAATTACTTAACGACTGACAGGTTTCGTAGACAAAACTATCAAAAATCAACTATTCTGGAGTCTTTGAATGAAGATTGTACCAAACAAATACTGGCATAAAAGAAAGGAGGTTTATATCCAGCAGTAGGATAATACAAGCTGCAAATGATGATGATGATGAAATGATGACCGATTAGCTGTTGCTCTTTATGTCTATTGAATCTAGGAAATTAATTCCTTGGTCCACCTTTAATTGGCAACTTTTGAAGTAGGCAGAACTCTGCTGTCGAGTTGGTCTAGTCAACCTCATCGTCATTATCCTGCTGCCTAGCTATTATCTGCTAACAATATCGTGTTCCGGTTTGAAGGTTATTGTCGCCAGTGAAATTGCTAAGCACATACGACCACAGATGTTATGATGATGGTGTTGCCGGTCTATAAGCTGAAGTTTCCATATTCCAAAAAAAGAAAGCTTGAAATAGTAAACCGCAAATTTTATCTAGCTATGAAAATCTACAAACGCTCATGTATATTGTATACCACGTACAACTGCATCGCAAAATTGATACGTGTTTTATAAATGCTTTGTAAATAATAAAAGAGGTAGAAACATCAAACTGCAATGAGTATTAGGAACATATTCATACAAAAATGTTGATCCGGATTTGATTTGTTTTCTCTTTCTGGCAGGCTAACATATGACAGAGACAGACTGACTTCTGCTGACTGACTGGTAAAACGATTTGTTTCCTAGTGGATATAAGTTTGATTACGATTTTGTTCGTGATGTTCCGTCAAAAAATTTAAATGTATTTGGCAAAAGGAAATATAAAAATGTTTATTCTTCCTTAATAAATTTCCGAAATAAACTTTTGATTGCACGTTTGGGCTAAATGTCGTGGGTTCGATTCCCTCAAGAGACAATTTTTTATGGGTTCCACAGATATTTTATTTGGTTTACTTTTTTTTCGTTAATGTTATTGTGTTTGTTAAGTCCCTCGCGACACGAGGCTTCCCTCGAGCGAGAATTCTCTTTTTTATACCTACTTTCGTTTTTTTGTAAGAAAGACAGTACAAGCATAGGTACAGAGGCCAGCACATTAAGCTACCCCAATCTGTCAAATTTATTTGATAGATTTTCAACTTTAAAACAAAGCAATAAGGTTCATGTTCAATTGGGACTATTTGACAGTTTTGGATAGCTTGACCTGCTGGCGTCTGTACTAACATTGTCGGGAAACAGCTATATGAATTGAGAACAAAAAATAGACGGTATAAATAACAGTTTAACTAGTTCAACATACATAGTTAGTACGTTGGTAACAAAACTATGGAAAGTGTTTCATGCGTTATGTAGTCGTGTGTAGCAACCATGTCAGAAAGTTGCCTTGACCTAGCGTTCTACACGTGCTCTTTGCAACAATAAGTGAATTTAATTCTGATACCTATCTTGTTCTATTTTCGTGAAGAATGTAATGTATACAAAACATACGATAAACTGTGATTTTTCAGTGAAAGAAGATTTATTAATAACAATGGAGGAATAGGAATAGGTAGTTGCTTCGTGTAAAATACTGATATTCAGCCGCTTCTGGTTAGAGTGGATTTCGACCCCAACTTACTTGGGGATTAGGACGATGACTCTTAGTTCAAACCCACTAGAGCGTGTCGAACCTGTGAACACGTCTATGTGCGTTGATCTGCGTTACTAAGAGGTAAAATTCAAAAGTCGCACCACCAATGCCTTGAGAAAATATACTTTTACTGATGAACTAACACCAGACAATACGCTAAGTATCTCATTTAATTCAACTATATCTCTCTCTTTTTTTATGCAGTTACGTGGATCGTATAACGCGAAGCGCGGAAATGTTCCACGCCTTTTGTTGGGCAGCTGAGTTAAAAGTCTTCAAGTCGTAAATCGTGGACAAGAAAGAGTTTATCTAGAGGACTTAGTTGTAGTTCGTACATTTTTTGTTCCCTTTGCTTTATTTTGTTCCTTAAAACTATTATATTGTTTACTTAGAATTTACCTTACCGAAGAACTAGGACGATGTTTTAATCGTCCTTTTTAGATCGATCGTCTGCCGCCTTTTTGTTTTTTTTCTGCCTCTTCCCAACGCGCATCAGTAAAAATTTTCCCTTGAAAAATAGACGTCAAGATGCCATAAATGTCACTGTCATTACTGACAATGACAGTATCATCATTAGCCCACTGCTGGGCACGGGTCTCCTCTCAAATGGTTTGATTATGATACAATGACAGTATCACTGTAAAAATAAAAATTCTCATGAGAGATTATAGTCACACATAGTGAGACCAAAAAGCTGTAGTTTGTAAAAAACAGTATCAGTAACTGGTTCAGTACCTAAAATATTAACTTACAAAACTTTTTTTTTTCTGAGCCTTGTCCCAATAATGTTGGAGTCGGCTTCTAGCCTCACCAGATGCGCCTTTATATCAGTATTTTACGCGAAGCGACTGCGATCAGACCTAGGAGGATATCTTGAGGATGGACTACTGTCAGGCTTTTTGGGCTTCTGACTATTGTACTGTGTTCGTATGACGGTCGGGACCGATGGCTTTACATGTTCTCCAAGGTACGGAAAGGTCTCGTGATGTTAAGAATCCACAGACTGACCGCGGCTAGCGTACCTTGCGGATCGCTTGATCAGTGTAATTATTACTTACCCACGAGCCCCTCATAAACTTACTAAACACTCAAGAAACAATAATTATATTAACACAAATGAATTGTTTATTATTTTGTTTACTTTTTATTTATGATGTTAAATAAATTTCGCAGACATTATAATTTTCTACTTTGAAATTATATTTAACCTTTCACATAAAAGACTAAATTTTGTTAGTGAATAAGCTACCAGAGGGTTGTTTACTTAAAGTTGGTAGATCTTTATATTGCAAAAGTAATCAAGATAGAGTTGTTATTAAAGCAGTTATTTATATCTGCATGAGACGTTCTCCTGGGTTTACAGGTGACATCATCTCCAAAATGTTATGTGTTATTAATCTTATATTTTCAATAATAATATTTTCAGTAACGGTCTGGACATTAGATTTAATAGGAGAGAATAAAAAAGGTGATACTACAATAGGCACTAAATAAAACAACAGATAGGCAATGCTTTATTCTTTTTTTCCTGGAAAAGCTCTCCGCCACAACCTTCCACATCTGCCTATTTGAGCATTTCTCGGGCCAGTCACCCATGAACGCATGCAGATCATCACGCAATGGTTTCTCGGTCTGCCTACAACAACGACTTCCCTTTTTTTTTTTTTTTTTGCTTAGCGTGTGGAAAATCCGTCATGGACTTGACTTCCGCCGCCCGGGGAGGCGGCGGGGCGTGTCGGACTCCACCCAGAGTGGTGACCTACCGACTAAAAACCACACGGTGCTCCTTCTCGCACCTGCTGCGTCGGGGGCTACGGGAACAGAGCATTCTTCCGCGGCCCCCGACTGGTGATGGCCCGCCGCAGCGGGCCCCGTCTTTGAGTTGGTAGGGGGGGAGTGAGGCGTAGACTCCCCCCCGCCGTCATGGAGAGGCGCGCGTGGAACACAACGCGCCACCGTCTCGGGTCCTTGAGGGGGAGCGACAGACGTACCCCGCGTCTGTCGCCCCCGGACCGTTTAGGGAGGCTGGAAGAGGGCGTTGTCCGCCCTCTCCCGGCGACGACGTCGCCCGGTGCGCCTTCTGCGGATCGGGTCAGCGCTTGCACTCTCGCGCTCCCGCTCCGCAGCTTCCTTCTGCGAGATGACATCCTCGCAGAAGGATGTCATCTCGCAGAAGGAAGCTCGCAGCTCGCAGAGTGTGCGGCTCCTCCCAAGCCGCACACTCTGCGAGCGTATGCAGCGCCGTGTCCTCTACGCAATGGACGCAGTGATGGCACCGGGCGTCTGGCTCCCTGCCTATGCGACACAGGTACTTCCCGAGAGCACCTGCGTCGCCCGGAACGTCAGGGAGCCGTGCTGTCTCCCGAGCCAGCGCTCGAGCACCGGCCGGACCGCCTCGATAGTGACGAGGCCGGCGGTAGGGCGCGAAAGCCTGTCCCGCCATTCCGCCACCAGGACCTGATGGAGCTCCAACCGGCGCAGCGTGATCTGCCGCTGCGCCAGTCCCGCGCTCCGCGTCCGCTCCTCCTCGCGCCACTGATATAGTGACGCGAGCGCTCTCGCGTCCAGGTCCCAGGGCGGGGATCCGGCCAGCACACAAGCCGCTTCGTGGGAGATCGTGCGATAGCCTCGGACGACTCTGACGGCCATCGCCCTCTGCGGTTTCCGCAGCACCGCGATGCTGCGGGCCGTCAGGTCGGCCGCCCACACCGGGGCCCCATATAGGGCCATGGATCGCACGACCCCCACGTACAACCGCCTACAGGCGGTGCTCGGGCCTCCCAAGTTGGGAAGCAGCGTTGACAGCGCGCCCGCCGCGCCCATCAACTTTGGCGCCAGCCACAGGAAGTGGGGCCCGAAGTCCCAACGGCTGTCGAGCACCAATCCCAGGTACTTCATGGTTGACTCGACAGCTATTCGGGCTCCCCCCACCTCAATGTGAGATCCCGGCGGCGGCGCCCGTCGGGGGCCATGAAAAGCGATGGCCTCCGACTTGTTGAGGGCCACCTCCAGGCCCAGGCGCCGTATGCGGTCCACCACCTGTGCGACCGCATCCGTGGCCAGCAACGCTGCCTCCCTGTGCGAGCTCCCTCGGGCGGTGACCAGCGTGTCGTCCGCGTAACACGTCAGGTCTACCCCCGGTGCGAGCTCGCCTCTCAGCACCCAGTCGTACCCGATGTTCCACAGGAGCGGGCCGAGAACCGAACCCTGTGGAACACCGCACGACGTGACGCGCTGACCGGTGCCATCGCGTCCCTCGTAGGTGACACACCTATCCGCCAGATAAGCCCCAACGACGCGGCGGAGGTAGGGAGGTACCCTGTGGTATCGCAGGGCCATCAGGCAGTGGAATCTTAGCCCACCTATCCGGATGCATTCTACGTGCTTGTCCCTCCCACTCCCACCTTAACCTTGGGCGTATCGAGCTATTACGGGCTCGATCAGCTTGATGCTTAAGATGCTTCGCTCCATCGCCCTCCGGCAAACCTTGAACTTCTGAGACTCGGTCAGAGACCTAGTTCGAGCACCGTAAGTTAGGAGAGGCAGGATACACATTTGTCAATGAGTTTTCCCTTTAGTGATAAGAGGTGATCTCCCTTCATTAGTGACTTCATGGACCAGTAGCTCTTCCAGGCGTTATCAATGCGGCGATTAATTTCTAGATCTTGCCATTTTATTTCTCACACATTTTATTTATTTTCTAATTTCTGTGCAAGTTTTGTACGGAAAGTTATTTATTTTTCTTATAAACCTTTTTAAGTTTTAAGTTATAGTTTCATTTATTGTGTAGTCTCCACCCTGTACAATTCATTGGCAGTTTGTGGTACCTCATTGCACCTCTGCTGTCAGTTTAAGAAGTACATACGTGATGGTTTACTTTCTTTAAAAACTGTTCCTAGCGTGTTTTCTATCCCATCACTATAACAAGGTTGTCCTATTTCTAGCCAAGACCATTTAAACAGAACACGTGCATTTTATTGTAAAGCTGTAGTTTTTCACAATGTCGGTGTAATTTTCTCTGCGGCCGCGACGGTTGTACCATCATGCAAGGCTGCCGCTAAATCTGTCCGCAGTTACTGCATGTCGGCATAAGTTGTTGGTGTATGTTGTCGGCGTACGGCACTACTGTCGGTGTACAGTGTCGGCGAAGCACCCATTTAGTTGGCTTCATTAAACGCTAAATTCGTCTTACATCCGTTTCTTTGTAAGTTTTCAAAAACCTACATTTTATTTTATGTAGGTACTGCGAGAATAAATTATCAAATAATGTACATAAAAGCTCCGTGAATAAGATACCGATTGGTGAGCAAAAAATCGTAAAGTCGTTTTATTACTGTCGAAACTCACTCACTATTCACACGAGCTAGGGAACAATAATTATGTTTGCGACTATTCACTTACTTAAAGACATTTCTTTTTTACTTTTTAGATCGCTGTGCAAACGTGCATAGATATTTTTTTTTTATATTCCAATATAAAGCTCGCTGTAAACAATCGCAGTGTAGTGCAATATAAAAAGACATGATTAATGTAGCGTGCGGCGTCGCAGACAATGTATCTAGAGATGGGCGCACGTCGCGTTTGAAAAGAGAACGACTATACGAGCGACAACGTTTATTCTCTTAAAGTTTGTATTTAGAATATATTTTATTTCGGTTTAAAGAAGTATTTATTTCTCAAAAGAACAATATAGTTCACCTAATAAGGGAAACAACAAAATTATTATAATAAAGTATGTAGGAGTAATCTACATTTATCGTTGATGATGATGATGGGTCGATTCTATTAGGATGATGAAATAAAACCGTCCGCTTTGAATGTTTGATTAACACTGATTTATTGTAATTATTTTAGTACATATAATATTTGCAATAGGTATTACATGCAATTGCTGGCATATGCTGAATGCACGGCGCGTGATCGCTAAATTAATGTACGGTTCCGTACATCCTGCCGCCCAAAGGATACAAACTTTAAAAATGATAGGTATACAACTGATTGATAATAATTGAAGAAGCAGGATTTCAAGTAAAATTTTATAAACTTATGATAGATTTTGATACAGAGATGTCAATGTTATTTTTTACGTCTTTAATCACTATCTAAAGAGTGCACTGAACCTGAACGCACAAACGTTGGAGAAGTAGCCTTATCTACACCACTGATTGTAAAAACTTCGCTGCACTTTTGCACTGACTCTGCTGAACGTGATACCACCGGCAGAGGATCTGCCGGGATGACTGTGACCAGCCCAGGACCGGAAGCCTCCTGGCCCTGGGGGGCCGGCGATGACGCTGATACTCCGGCTGTAAGTCGACTTCTCCTGAGGAAGTACACGACGACGCCTACCAATACGATCACCAACGCAACACTGATGTATTGCACAGTGTAATGATGTACGTCATGAATGCTCAAATCTGTTGACGACTGTTCCTTAACCTCGTCAATTTGAGCTCTTAGCTGATTCCAAATTAGTTGATGATCTTCAGCATCGCTGTAGTTATCTGGTGCAGTTGTTCTCATGATTTGATTGAGCACAGACACCTCTGGGACCTCAATATGATGATGAATGGTTAATTGATTGGTAAAGTTATTATGAGCATAAATACTAAATGTGTCCCCTTTCAGTGTGCATCCATGGATGCACACTGAAAGGGGACACATGGATGCACACTGAAACGGAGTAACAATGGTCAATCTCACAGACAATGCAATTATTAACCTAGGTCATGACCTAGGTTAATAATTGCATTGTCTGTGAGATTGACCATTGTTACTCCGTTTTTACATATAATGCGAACCTGGCATTCCGAGCAACACGTATACGGTTAAAACTTTACAAACGAAAATTATACAATCTGCCTTAGTTACACATCTTCATAGATAGTTATTACTGAGGTAAAGACGCCAGTAGGTCAAGCTATTCAAAACTGTCAAATGTTCCCAATTGAATATGAACCTTATTTCTTTGTATGAAAATAAGTTTGTCAGATTTTATAATAATCCATACAATTTGAAAATTACACAATTAAATTAAGTACCTACTATAAAATATACATAAATAAATTAAATTACAATATTAAGTGTTAGTAAAATCTTATAAACTATGTTATTCTATTTGTAGCGACATCTACCGCGCTACATAGAACTACGAAGACCTGAATCGCGCAAGCAACATTCGCAACGAAAAGTTGCATATATACAACCGCCCGACATCGACCGTTGGGCCGTGGCCCGCCTGGTTGGAGGATCCTCCCTTTTCGTCGGAGGGGCAACACACCTCGCCTCTCCAGATATTGTTATTATATTAACACCCTTTGTGTTGAATTGGGCAATCCGCACGAGTAACAATCATCAGGATACTGTTAGTACTACCTCTCGCACGCCGCGCTGTAGTAGGAAGGCTACTCTTTTGCGAATAAACGCACGAAAGCTGTCCATTCGGAACATCCCAGACGCACTACAATAACGAGGCAGTCGCATCAGCATCCTGAAGATGTGCTGGCCTCTGTACATTATTAATTTATTTTTAAAAATATTTGGAGAAGCAGAATCTATTATTGTTTTTTGGCAGTTTGTTATATATATAGTTAATCTCATATACATACATATTGGTCTTAAGCATGAATGTTACGCTGGAGGATTCCCGAGGTCGAGCAATGTGTTATTGGGTTTTTCTATAAAATCTCAGTAGCAGCTCGTAGTTTGGATTTGTGCCTGGTTTTATGGCAATAGGCTTGCCCCCTATTACGTGGGACCTAAATATACCGGCGAACTGTGGAGGTACAAGTATAGTATAAGTATAGTATACATCTGCCTTACGCTTCGGGGAATACAGGCATGCGTGATAATATATAATTTAAGTTCCTTGCCTTTGAAAAAAGCTTTTATAATATCAATCATACTACATTTCAATAACTTTTTATAATCGCTTTACCTTTAAAACATTACCTTATACAAATTTCATGACATGCCCGAATAACCTAACAACTCAATAATTTCGTCAACACGATATTAACAAAACAAAACAGAAACCAACTCGTATTATTTGAAAGTTTTAATTCGTTTACTTTAATTCCGTAACAACGGAATATGAACTTATGTATCCAAAGACACAGTCTAAATATACATATAGAGTTGTTCAAGTTTATGGAGCGTTTCTAATAGCTCGGATTATTATGATTTTCTCTGACAGGTTGCAATTTGCGTTAATCCTGGGGACCATTATCAAGAGAATTTGCATTGTATTTGTTTTTTTGACATGACGCGCAGCGAAGTATTGATACTTATCCTGTCAAAATACCTGCATTTTAAAGTTAACATTTATTTGTAACCGGGATTTATTGTACACATCATGAAATAACGGAGCTTATTAGACGATTATACACCGAGTTTTTTTTCGTCGTCTTACAGCCGAAAGAAAACCATTATTACAATATTATTTCTACTAGATATGGGACAAAGTCTGAAATCTTGAAATGAGCTGTGTCTTAGAAAAAAGTTCAGGTCTCGAAAAAATGCAGGATGTAGCTGTTTTTTTTGCACTTCATGGTTGATCCCATACAAGAAATTGTTGATCATGACTAGTATATCCTTTCGGCTGTAAGACGACAAAAGAAAACACTATTTAAAGGAGCACCTCGTGACTAAGTAATATTTAAGCTGATCAACCGATCTGTAAGGTTAAGCTGGCTAGTCGCAGTCAGTCTGTGGATGGGTGACCATTGTTAACATAATATCGAGACCTCTCCATGCTTCTAAGAGCACGTAAAGACGTCGGTCCCGGTTGTCACGCCAACATCAATGACAATCGTTAGTGCTAGTCGGAAGCCCATAAGTCTGAGAGCCAGTATATCTTCAGGGTATCGATTTTGCCCAAAAATTGGGATGCAGAGGTCTGGCAGTCGCTTCGTGTAAAATATTGATATTCAGCCGCATCTGGTTAGACTGGAAGCTGAGCCCAACGTAGTTGGGAAAAGGCTCGGAGGATAATAATTAGACGATAAAAATAAGCAACCTTGGCATTATAAATAATATAATGAATAGAGTATATCAGTCTCAAATAAATTCAGCCTTGAGCAAAGCAAGATTCGATCGCTATACTTTAAGAGCTGTCAACGTCAAAATCATTGACCCACGGCGATATATCGTAATACTGTGGTAAAGTTATGAATTCATTCACACGCACGCGTTTATATAAAAAATGTCCGCTGTAAATTCACGGATTACGAACTTTGTCGGTTGTAAAATTTCATGCAAATAGTACGCCTACATGTCATAATGTTGGAAACAGATTTTTATGAATAACTTTAATGTAGCTGTATAAATGGAAAAGGGTTTTATTATAAGAGTAGCAAAGCATCTTTTAGAATGAATTCTGTTCTACTAAAAAAAATCACCACCTCATAACTAGCTTCCTAAGTAGGTCATACATAATTTTATTTGCCTTTTTTATTGTGATAAGATTGTAGCGACATCTACCGCGCTACATAGAACTACGAAGTCCTGAATCGCGCAAGCAACATTCGCAACGAAAAGTTGCATATATACAACCGCCCGACATCAACCGTCGGGCCGTGGCCCGCTAGGCACAACACCCGCCTGGTTGGAGGATCCTCCCTTTTCGTCGGAGGGGCAACACACCTCGCCTCTCCACACTGGTGACCCCGACGTGATCGCAGTATCTCCACAAGATTACAAATAAGCATACGAGGTCTATAAAAGTGGCAACCGCAGCCTATAGACGCCAACAAAACTAGCTATATTACTCGCGCGTTGTCTTGAGAAGTTTCGTAAGTTTCGAAGTTTTAAAAGCAGTGATAACCTAGTGATGTAACCATTGGACTGCTATGCCAAAAGTCTCGAGTTATCCAAGGCACCCACCTCCGACTTTTCGAATTCATTTGCGTATTAATAATTAATTATCACTCGCTTAAACGGTGAAGGAAAACATCGTGAGGAAACCTGCATACCTTAGAGATTTTTCTCGACGGTTTGTGAAGTCTGCCAACCCGCACCAGGCCAGCGTGGTGGACTATAGCCTAATCCCTCTCAATATGAGAGGAGACCGTGCCCAGCAGTGGGACAGTATATGGGTTGATGATGATAGTCATATATCCATATCGTAACAACAAACTACTCATAATGGTGGGACTCACTTAAGTCCCAAAATACCATAATTCAATGGGCGGAATTCATTTGCGTATTAATAATTAATTATCACTCGCTTAAACGGTGAAGAAAAACATCGTGAGGATATTATTGCTTGGCAATATTAAGAATATTAGGCAAACTATTTGGTACCACCCCAGACGAAATCAGCATGAGCAGATACCACCTTAAAAGCATTATTTATTATGCATAGATATTGCATGTGTTACAACACAATACACGCATATTAATCGAGCGTATAAACACGAAAACAGCAAACGTGATTTACAAATACGCAAATACATTGTTTCAATAGATTGAGAATATCTAGAGAGTTTGTCTGAGAAGACATACCTAAAAATAGAGACTATAACTTACAATGTAGGGCAAAGTCTGAAATGGCCTTTTGAAGAAAGAGCCATAGCGGTTTTAGACCAGTCCCAGCTGACGGCACGCATGCATCAGTCATTGTGTAGCTCGACCATAATTTAGGGAGCTCTAAGTTTATTTATTCGCTTGAATCTTGCTTTAAATTTTATTCGAAACTACTAACTACAAGTCAAACGATTACCGCGCATCAAAAATACTGATTGAGTGACAAAATTACTGATTGAGCAGCAAAATTACTGATTGTGCAGTAAAATACAGGTAACTAGTCTGCTGAACAAAAACTATTTAACTGTGCAATAAGTAGTTTTGCTTAGGATTGGGATTTATTTTGTTATAAAATGACATTGTTTGATTTGCAGTTAAATACTAGCCTTACATTTATAATATAATAATGTAAATTAATACACTAAAATAATTAACAACGGTCTAATAAGCGGAGCGTAGCTTATCCGCGGATCAATCCTAATTCCTGAGTCCATTGACCTTTAAGCCCGAACTGATCTCACGCAAATATTCCCGGATCGATAAAGGCCGCTGAACATCACACAGAAATTATGTAGCAGACCGTATTCCACGCTATTTTTGGCGTGAAACCTTTTAGTGTGACCTCGATAACCTTTATGATTTGGGAACAAATGGTCTGATTGTGACAGTATGCGCAGCGTCGAGGGTTTGATTCCACGAAAAATATTTGTGTGTTACACAGATATTTTTGAAATATGAGATTGAGGGATTAATTGAGGGTTGGATATCAGTATTTTATACGAAGCGACTGCCATCAGACCTCCGCAACCCAATTTTTTTGGGTAATACCGATACCCCGAGGATAGACTGGTTGCCAGGCTTTTTGGGCTTCGGACTACCACTAACGATTGTCATTGGTGTTCGTATGACAAGCGGGACCGACGGCTTTACGTGCTCTCCGTAGCATGGAGGGGGTCTCGGTGTGTTAAGGATGGTCACCCACCCACAGACTAACCGTGCCTAGCGCAGCTTAACCTTGCAGATCGGTTGATCAGCTTAGTTATTACTTAGCAACGAGCCCCTTAACATGATCGCAATTATCAAGCTTTAAATATATCCTGGAGAACTGCCCATCCCCGAACACAAACCTTTCACGACCATTGATACTCGTTCGATGTCCGATGAAGAAAAAAAATCTTCAGTTGTTTAACAGAAGATATACAACTGAAGATTTTTTTTCTTACATTTTTATAAGGTGTCGAGATATATTGAGGGGCACCTGTGAGCCGACGTGAAATATTTAAGGATCACGGCTGTCCCACCAACAAAGATTTTAGGAATGGATGATTTATTTGTTAGATTCGAGGTTACTGGCCCTTTCCTACAGTGGTGTGGGGTACTTAAAGGTTGCTTACTCATTTTGAGACTAAAATAAAATAATAATAATAATAACGTTGACCGTTGACGTCGGCGCATGCTTTCAGGGTTCTAAAATTATATTATAGGTACGCCGATGACATGACTATATTGAGACAAGTAAGAAGTGCCGAGGATCTCCAATCTTTGCAGGACAATTTGAACCGGTTCCTGATTTGTTCTCTAGAAATAAATTAGACTTAAATGTTGCCAAATGTTACACGTGTACCTTTACACGCAAATCAAACCCCTTTAAAACTACTTATAAACTCTGTAATGTACCAGTGAATAGAGTTGACATCACCAAAGACCTTAGATTAACATTTGACGCAAAGCTAATGTTTGATTCGTACATTTACGATATTATAAATGAGGCATCTGAATTTAAAAATATCAAAACAATGTATATTCTGTATTGTACTTTTCTCCGTAGTTACCTCGAATACGCGTCGCAAATCTGGTATCCAATAATAATTTACACATTAACTGTCTTGAAAGTATTCAAAGGAAATTCCTAAGGTACATACAAGACCGGTCCAATATCTACTTGTCTAATTACCTTAGTCGTTGTAGAAAGTTTCACATCCCTCCACTATACGAACGCAGAAAAGTAGCGGATCTAACATTTTTATACAGCGTTATGAATGGATTAGTTGATGTTCCTCAGTTAGATAACAAGGTTGTACTGCCGAAATGGGGGTCTAACCGACTGTCTGGTAACAAATTCAAACTCCTGGCTTCTACTGAGAATTTATACATTTATAAAGATGGCATTGTTGATATTGATTATTAAATAGATTTTTTATTTTCGAAATTGATGATATTTTTACATAAATGCAACTGTAACAGTTTTCTCGACCTTGGTATCGTACCTAGGATTATACGCCCTGCTATCACTAGACCAATGAGGTTTTATGTGAGATTAAAAATCGATTGATATCTTATAACAAAGCGTTACTATGTCAATAATTCCCGAAATTCGATGAAATACAATACATTTTCTGGCAACATTAAGAGTCGAGGCACGTAAATTGTACGTCGGAACGAATTCCACGGCCTATCGTTGACGGTGTTAGATTTTAACTTAAATCTGTAGGGTCACCGTTACCTGGCAACCGTCAAGGCTGTGTAATATACATATACTATCCCACTGCTACTGCTGCGAAAAAAATAATGAAAAAAACAATGAAACATAACCCAACATTTTATAATGAATACATTTTATTGACATCACAAAGGAAATCACGCACTTATTGAAAGACATAAAAGAAACTTGCCAATTTCAAAACAAAATAAAAACTTTATATTATAGTAAGTAGCACTCACAGAAGTCTCGATTTATTTGCTTTTGATGTTACAACACCTTAATCCTTTAAAATCTATCGTAAAGCTGCTTTCAAAAATTCGACAATAGCTCTCCTATGGCTGGAAATATCGGAAACGAATAGAATCATCCCAAGTGTAATAATCCTTAGCTTAAAGTGTTATAAGCCCTTTTATTTCCTTTTACAACTGGCCAGTCAGTAACAAAAAGCTTTTATGTAACACGAAAAAGTATGTAGATATTTGAATTGAGATAAATATTCCGCGTTCTTTTTTGTTATATAAAATCTTTAAAATGCAAATCTTTATTTAAATATGATTCTACTATACGTGTATATGCCACTGAACTCGTCCTAAACGGCTGGACCGATTTGAATGATTTTTTTGGAATGGTTTACATTCACAAATCAGCCCGTCAGATGGCGCTGCAGTCGGTATTTAGGTTATTTATCTATAATATCATGCAGGACAACGTCTGACGCTAGTACTTATTATATATATTCAGAAATAAATTATTGATTTTCTCTTAAAAACTGCTGCTATTTTAACTGATTTTGAGCATATCAGTATCAATTCGTATTATTTGTTTTTATAAGGTTGATGATTTGAAATTTATTAAATTAATAATTTTAATGTTTGAATCAGGACACCACTGGGTACTCAGGCTGGATGGTGTTATGCAATTTCCTTATAATGTTTCCTTTATTTATTTTATTACAGACATGGGTAGTATTTTTAATGACAAAAAGCTAATAGTTGATAAGGGAAATGTTTTGCCAAAGAAAATCGCGCGAAAAAAGGGACGGCAAAGTAACTTGGCACTCAGTATTGTTTTCTACTTAAAAAGCTTTCGGGGATTACTTAAAAAGTTAAAGAAAGAAATTGAGTTGAATTAATCATTAATGCTTTCTTATAGGTTCCTCCCTGTTTGTTTTGATAGTACCTTTTGTTGTACAGGTAAAGTCTAGAGTTTAGAATTAGGCTGTATTTTAGATTAATGTATCCTTGAGACATATTTATTTATATTTATAACATTAATCGTGAAACTTTAAATGGTTTTGTTACTTCGTATTTACCCATAGGTTCTACAGCATTTTCTCGAACTGTAATTTCTATCCAAGGCACTTCTGAAACTTGCGTCGTTCGCGTTAACCAAATAAACTAATCATCGCTATTACAAAAATATACCTTCAGACGTACTGTGGGTATCGCCTAACTATTCGGGAAATACAGCCTTATGCCGTGTTAGGATACCTGAGGAATTTTTTTTGCCATTGCTGTCCCTCTGCCGGGCAAAGGCAGAGAGGCACAAGGAAAAAAGGACCTGGAAAGAACTGGACTTCCCCCAGTTCTTTCCAGGTCCTTTTTTCCTTATGCCACCTCAAATCAGCCCTCGCGGTACGCATCCAAGTCATCCCGCCGGCCACCTCGCTCTTTTGATGACCAGAATGCTGCGCCTCATTGCCCTTTGGCAAAATCCAAGGCGGAACTTTTGTGAATTTTAGAGAATAGAAGATTTAAATAATTATTAAAAGGCGAATCACGCTCCTGAAAACCTGACTAGAATAACAAATTAAGCCTGAGTTAAGAACTTTAACAATGAGATACTTAAATCACCATGAAGTAAAATTCACTGTTTACCTTTCAAGGGGTGAAAGTACTCAAGTTTTCCCAACAAAACCAACCCAAATATCGAAGAAATAATCAGCTTTTGCCATCGTTCCATCAATTTCATCATGTAAACAATGCATTTTGTATGAAACAACTGTAATTACATAATTAAGGGGCTCATAGCTAAATAAATACGCTGATTAATCGATCTGAAAGGTGAAGCTGCGATGGCTGCGGTCTGTCTTAGGATGGGTGACCATTCCAAACACATCGAGATCCTTCCAAATTGGGATTCGGAGGTTTGATGGCAGTCACTTCGTGTAAAATACTAATATTTAGCCGACCCCATCATGGTAAAAAACTCTGAGGATGGTAATGATAAATAAGTCTATTTTACACAAAATTGCATCATACCTACTTATTTACTAACTAAACAATATGAGAGGTAGTTAAAATATAAAAAAGTGACGCAACACTTTTAATTATAAAGGAGTAGACAGTGCTGTTACCGATTGTCACAGTTTTCATTACAGTTAGTGTTACAAAGAAAAAGCTCGGAGCGGACGCCCTGTTTTAAGTAGCAGGGTAAACGCCGCTGTTACTGATTTGAGTGGCGGGGTTTTGTTTTGTTATTGTTCTGTTTTTAAAATTTCAAATAGAAACAGTATCGAATGAGTTGTAACGTAATACTTTAAAATTGTTTTTAGTAAAAAGTATTTTCGTTATTCAACAGTTGGATTAAATACAAGAAAAAAAAATGACAAAAGAAATACGCACAAACAGATATAATTTTATTATTATATGAAGAAGCATCACATGACGATTTTATTTCGTGGCAACAATAAATAAGGCAATGTTTTATTGCCTAATTATTACACATATTTAATCCATATCACAAGTTTCTCGAATTTTAAAATGTTATACTTTACGTGAAGAAGTTACTAAAATGACTTCTGAAATACAATTTTGTAACATCTGTAATTACAGCTTATGTTATAAAAGGAATAGTTGTACCAGGATAAAATTAAGGCCACTGATTTGGGAAGTGAAATTTGAAAATAATACAACAATATCCGAAATTTCTTCCGAGTCCATAGTCTTGCTTATTAATAAAACACAAATTAAAGTGCGGCGACTCATGAAAATATTTCATCTACCCTCATTTAAAATTCCACACGAAACACATTATAAGTCCATAATTCAAGATATATGGACTTTGATCTTACGCCAAACGGAGACATCAAGATAACCTACATACAGTTAAACATTATGCTCAAACTAACATACATCTGGCAGGGAATCAAATTGGAAACATTAACTTGCTGACGGTACATGCCTACGTTTGTGCGAGATGGTTTATTGTTGTATTACTTGTGTTTGCGGGTTAGAAACATAAGTTGTGTGTCAAAACCCGGTGTTGTTGTCTCGGTGTTTGAGTTTTGTTAAGTAACTTTACGGATACCTATTTCACCATAAGTCTATATGCGTCCACTGCTGGATGTAGGCCTCTTCATAGTGAATACCACAGAGCCTGATCTTCAGTTCCTTTCATTGAGTTGCTGCCAACTGCCTCCCACAAGTCGCCACTTCACCAGGCCAGCGGCCATCCCATACTACGCTTCGCTAGACGCGGTCTCAACTGAAGAACTCGTTTGATCCGACGGTTGAAAGTTCTCCGAGAGACGTGACTAACCTATTGCCGTGGGTTATTTTGGTTCTCTGACGGATAACTTCACTTGCAAATTCTATCACTCAGAGAGACAAGCATAGTTCTCTCCATAGCTCGCTGGGCGACTTTAAAAGCTCCTCCAACATTGGCACGGTGACCGCAATATGATTCATATCAACGATTTATTAGGGACACCTGATCAGGAGTGGAAAACTTGTTAGTTGCAGGCACGTTTCTCGTCTTGGAATGGTAGGCATTCGGCTACCAGTTACTACCACCGCGCTGGCCTAGTGGGACCTAGCATCAGCAACCTGCAAACGTTGTCGAAAAAAATCGCTCAAGCCTACGCTATTTTCCTTCACCACATAAGCGTTTAATTTAATACGCACACGATTTCAATAAATCAAAATTTCGTGACTTGTATTCGATCATGATTATTTCTTGACAGCCCATAGTCAGTCAGTCATTTATCATGTATTCCTTAACATTTTGAAATTCACCAAAAAATTTCGGCAGTTCACCCCAAAATATACCGCTATTTTGGGGTGAACCGCCCGCAAGACATACACATTCTAAGTACTAATTTAAACATTGCCACCCAAGTGTACAGAAAAAGTATTGCCCGACCGTATCACTCGAATTCCAAGCATTTTTCCTTTAATTTGAAAAACTGCTACTTATTTTCACTTACTTTTTCTATAACAACGTGAGCTGAAATTTAAATTGTTTTAATCAACATCACTTCTAACAATCAATTGTTTGAATTGAATATCAATTTTGTTAGTAAAGAACTTTTGAAGCATTTTTATTTTATCGACATTTTCACAGACAATGTTCAAGGTTGCTTGGAATAACTTGTCCATAGCCTTCTTTATGATCCATCGATATGAATGAGTACTATATTAGCAGTAGGTACTAGTATAATATTGTTAGTGCGGTTTTCATCTGGTACCAGACAACGTGTGACAAACCCTACCTCCACCGCTAGATGGTAGACGTTTTCATCATCACAAAAAAAGACCAGATTTTATATTTTCATTAACAGCAAAAAAGCTATGAACATTACATGGGGGATCTAAAGTAACTGTCATGAGGATATACTCTCAGAACTCCTCTCCTTTCCTTATATTGCCCATCAGCTTACCCGTATCCACTAGCCCTTTGCAATGTATATAGTTTTTTTTTTAAGTAACCTGTTTGATGCCACTGCTAATGCTTCTTCTATCTCCCCATCCTTCCATCGATCTTTGTCGAGTATTATCTGAAGCCACAGTAATTTTAAATTAAAACAAGACACAACCTCTCACAGTAGCTCCCACCTTACAATATTGAACTCTTTGACACAAGATGCAGGTTAGTGGCTACTAATTAAACATCGCAGACACCGAAATTCTCGACAACATCTAACGAAGCTTGATGTTTCAAATTACTAAGGGCGCACTTGACTAGACAACGTTATTTACAGGTAAATATTACAACAAACACATATATCTATTATCGTTCTGATGTCTATGACTATATTTATATTGTATCCTCAGATAGTTGTTTTACTGACCTGATGTGAGTATCTTTTTTCTTTTATACATGATTTGAGTGCATTTGACCGCACCTCACCTGATGGTAAGTGACGATGCTGCCGAGGATGTAGCACACAAACTCAAATAGTGCCTATTCACTCACACCTTGAAGGTTCCTAAATCATACGAATCGGGAAACACAGCAGCCGGCACAGAATTCCACTCCTTGGCCGTTCGCATGATAAATGATGAAGCAAAACGCTTCATGCCTATAGGTGGAATATCAACTACAAAGGGGTGGAATCCCTCCCTGCGTCTAAAACTTTTCCAAGTCCCCTTGAACATGCAGGTTTCATCACGTGGTTTCCGTTCTTCACCTTCAAAGTTCTAATGAATTGCGGATCCATACATGGAAATATTAGGGGTACTCTACCGATTACTGAGGAGAAATTACAAATCGCTTTCATGATCCCCGCACGAAATAGCGAAGCTAAATACCCTGCGTGTGGTTTTAAGCTGTAGATCACCCGAAATTAGTGAGGTCCGACGGTGGCGTCATCGTCCCTGGGACTGGAAGTCTATTAGGATTTCCACAGGCAAAATAAAGTATCTGTATTGGTAAGCTAAGTCCCCGCTTCTATATGTTCTGTGACATATACAATATATGTTCTGTGATAATCTTATCCATGTGTGATCAAAGAATTTTCTGATGTCATCAATCAGCCCATCTGGCTACCGGACGCTCCACACTCCTGCCCGTCATTAGTCTCCAATTTAATTTAGTGCGGCTCCACCTACCACTACGTCTAGCCATATTAACTGTACTTGCGTAAAAATACAATATACAAAATGCAGCTAAAACAAAATAGAGTGGGCATGTAAATCCGGTGCTAAATAAAGAGGCACTCGTTGAAACACGCTAGGAATGTCTGTTGAGCCGGAATGTTTAATAAATCAGTACTTTACTTGTTTATCCGTCGGCCAGACGGTCGCCTCAAGATTGCGAGTATAGAGATATTCGTTACATTTGTTTGTTTGCTACAATGTTGTTTTTCTTGGCCGTTTGTGTACTTAAGTAAGTTTTTAATTGGCTGTCGTCTAAAATGGGGAGGGTTGTATCAAAATTGAAAAACTTTGAGTGAAGAAAAATATCAATGCTCACCGAGTTTATTTTTAATTTCATTATGTAACATTATTTTTGTGCTAACTTACAAACAAATTTGCCAAACATTACATTACTTAGCCAGGCTATTCAGGTTGAGAGAAGTACTATTATAGTAGCAACAAACTATTAATGTCTTCATGTAACTTACTTCATCTAGCTTACAAACTCGCGAACCAGCTTGATAAACAGAATACATAATTGTACAAAGGTTATTGAAAGTTTGATAAAGAAGTTGTAATGAAAGCAATTAAAATAACTTTTGATTTTCCAAAGCTTTTTCATAAAGTAAATATTGTATAACTTTAAGAAGAAAGACATACTTCAACCTTTAGATCGTTATTTTATTGCAGTAGTTTGTAATAATATGGAACCAAAATGAAATAGATCCATTTAAAAAATAGTATAAAGGTACATCAGAAATTTCGGGGAAATTCAATACTACCTAAAATTAAAATTTGCATACTTGGAATATAGTAATATATTGTAATGAACTAACCTACGAAGAAATTCTTAAAAGTCCAACGACAACCTCATGTAGCCGTTTTTTCTGGTACTTAAAATTCACCCGCAGAAAAAATCGCAAACGTTCGCTAGCATAAGAAACCTACGTACGTTTTTTGCGTGTTAGATTTGGCCTAGGATACATTATTCACCTTGTATTTATTAATGTCTCTTACGTTCATGAAGTTGTTCAACAAAAAAATGTTGAACAGAAATTCACAAATCAAGACTACGCACATCTTAATCTGTTTTCCATCTACACACGCAACACATAAAAACAAGTAAATTTTATTATACACATCATATATGTTCGTATTATTTCAGTGAACAATACAATCTCGCCGGAATTACGCTGGGACACGCAAAGTGGCACAAAATATATGAACGTAGGTCGCGACACTCCAAAGTATTCACAAGTTCAAGGAAGATAAAGCTATCTGACCCACTTTCCTCGCTTTATTCTAGGGATGTCAGGATTCTTAATTGTTGGTCTTAGTGCGGTCAAGATTGTGGTTTGTTTTTCTTCGATTCCGTAATACTTACCCCCGAGTTTTTTTTTCCCGGGAGTGCGTGAAATTTACAGGTGAACTAGCATTGAGACTTAACATACAAGTTCAATGTATACTGGCAATATATAGCATTTTGTGTAAAAGTGTATTCCTCAATCATTTTGTAAAACAAAACCCAGAACGAAACGAAATGAAACCAAACAAGAAACCCAGCACGTGGCGTTCCACGTGTTGGGTTTATTGCATATTAGTTTAGCTCCGTCCACGTACACAAAACACCTTGTTATGCATATACGCGGTGGTTGAAAGTAGGACAGACCTTTTTGAAAACGAAAAAGAAACCCTTTTGACAGTATAGTATTACCTACATGGAAAAACTACTAAAACTACTTTCACCCGAACTAAGCGTTTTGCCTCGACATCCGTACATCGAGGGAAAGGAATCAGCTGCCTGAGTCTGTATTTCCTGACGTGTACAATTTGGGGGTCTTCAAGTTACGAGTGAATAGGTATCTTGTAGATAAGCGTGCTACATCTTAGACCACTTCGTCACTTACCATCAGGTGAGATTGTGGTCAAATGCTAACCTATATCATAAAAAAACCTAAATAGTTACGGTAATCATCGCAAAAACTAAATTAGATAGACATTGTGACGTTTGTCTGGAATTTTACCACCGTATTGCCAAATTTTCTGCCGGTAAACATTAATGTGCTAACATTATTGTATTTCGGTATCATACTTATAAGTTGGAACTAGATGTAAATGGTAACCCTACTGTCTCATGTGGCCGCATAGAGTTGTCTTTTATCTTAAAAAGATACAGAGGCGGAACACATATCTTTTTTATTTAGATGTCATATATCTTTTGCCCAATTTCGGTACAGCCAAAAGAAACAGTTTGGTTCAGTAAAAAATGATTTCTATTATCATATCAGATGGTATTTCAATGTCATCACAGATAAATGAATATTGTATCTTTTCCTATATTATAATTAGACTTGATTTTTTTTGCTAAGATCGACCTCTGTTGTATATCTCAGGAGTTCGATTCCCGCACAGAACAAACAGCGTTTGAGTACTTTTTTTCCAACAGCTATACAAAAAAAAACTAATAATTAGGTTAGGAAATAAAGAAACATTAAGCCAATAATAGGTTTTCATGGATAGTTATAGAAAATCACTTAATTGATTTCTGACATTTACGCGAATATTATACATTGAAATAAAATTTCCCGTGACCATGAATGCTGTAAAGGGTCCGAAACGTCGGGATTCATTTTTAATTAAGTTATAAGTTAGCCACGAGCCCCTCTACCATTTGATACAAATAAATGCATTATATTCTATTCTTATATCTATAAGGACTGAGTAGCCAACATATCCTTGTTCACGCAACATGAAAACCACAAGAATTTGCTTCTTAACAGAACATAGGGTGACATAGGCGATTACCTAATTAGTACGAAAGAGGGTTAAAGACTTAGTGCTTAAGCCAAAATTACGTACAAGCTACTTAATCCAATAGATTATAGATAACGTTTAAGTATAACGAACCTCCTTTTCAAGGGTCAATGGCCATAGACAAAACCTCAGCTTTAAGGGATCAAGGATCCCTTGAGTCTATACTTCCGTTAATATTTACAGATAAAATTATTTGGGTATTAATTTAACATCAGGTTCGGTTTTAGTACTATGTTTGTTTAGGAATATTTGACAAGTTTATTGATTACTTACTCTCATGTAAATATCCATCAATAGGTACTTCAATATCCCGTATATTACATACATACGAATTTACCTGAATGCAAATAACGACTTTAATATATGAAATGTTGGTGCTTTTTGTCGCTTAGGAGAGATTTGAGTAATGTCACTTAAGGCTGATGCGCACGCTTCACCCGCCGTATCTAAATTGTATGGGGTTTTTCGCTAATATTTAGTTATTACAAAATTAGGTTACACAAGTTTCTAGGAGATTCTGCTAATACTGCTGAGTTCATCTGAGATAGTACACCGCTATGCTGTGATGTTCCAACATAATTGTGTTCTGATTTGAAGGCGGAAGGAAGAGAAGGAAGGAAGGAAGTGTAGCCAATGAAATTACATAAAAGACTTAGACAGCTGACGTCTCGAGATGTGTGTTGCCAGCGTTTAAAGACTGCGGCTGCCGCTTACCTTCAAGCAGCCGGTATGCATGTCTGTGATCTAATTACAAACAAAAAACTGCCTTCTAAAACATTTTTTTTTTTAACATAATACCTACCAGAAGACCCGTTGGAGGCCATTTCCCAGCAATGCAACAGTAATGGCTAAAAAAACAACTTACACATTTTTCATAAAGTTGTGAATATGTTTATGGTTTTTTTGTCGAAAATAGGTACTATTGCCGTAAACCCGCAATACATTATGGATCTACGATTGCGAAAAGCCAATTAATATTTTAATTTAACAAGCCAAGCGAAACCTTCGCCTTAACAGATTTATTGATTAACGTGGCAGTGATGTCTCCATGAGCCCCTGAAAATATAACGAATGCCTTTAAACAAATTAACACTAAATCCGTATAAATCCGTATTGGTTTTAAACCGTGGCAAACTGCAGTCCGTAACCATTCGTGAACATATTCATATTCATTACGGAGAATGAAGTGGGGACGATTCACCTGCTTGACGCAACGGCTGCATCATTTATAGCACGGTGATCCATTATCAAGCCAGTAGATATTTTATCGCAGGAAAATATCGAAGATGCTCACAGGTCTTCCATTGATCATTATTGCACAGCAGTTTGATCATGACACATACAGTGGCTTAGAAATAAATTATAACTGTAATTTCCGGATCAAATAAAATTCTATCTTAAGCTGAAATTCTTAATACTAGCTGTTGCCTGCGGTATCACTTGCCTCTTAAAGGATTTTTTAGACAAGATAGCATATATGTCCTTCCTCAGGATGTCCTTGCCTGAACTTTATTGAAATCTATTCAGCGGTTTAAGCATGAAAAGGTAACAGACTAAGACCAGAGTGATATTCGCATTTTTAATATTAGTATGGAAGTATGGATAGTAAAATAACAGTTCCTCAACATAGTATTTTTGTTATGGTTCCGCTTCATACAATTCCCTAGTAGGTCCTTACTTACACAACTAACGGTAAGATTGATAGGTTAACCTAGTTTAAGCACTCTATACGCATTGAAAAAAAACTAGCGTCCATGGTCACTGGTAGACTGAGGTCAGTCTACCCGTGACCATTGACGCTGTAAAGGGTCCGAAACATGGGGATTAATAATATCAATATAACGCGATAAAATCCGTAAAATTTTGTTTTATTTCAATGTACCTATAATATTCGCGTAAATGTCAGAAATCAATACTCTATACACAGTAATCGATCTTACAGTATCCCCAATAAATCGTTTGAAAGGAGCTTTATGGTAAAATTACGCTTTTAATTACTACTTTTATGTTTTTAAACAAAACTGGATATTAATTCTAATAAATTTTAAAGAAAGCATTTATATTATAATGGCTTCACATGGAAAGTTGTGAATGCACTTTTTGTTCCCATTTTTCTCATAATCAACTGTGGCATTCTGTTGATTTTCCCGTGATGAGCACACAAGTCCACATAACGCAATTAAAGTTTCACGGAATTATATGACTAAATTCCTTTTTGAGAATAAACCCCTACAGGTGTGATTCAACAAAATGGACGCCAGATATTCACGAACATTTCTCGCTAATTGCTCTGAGCCGTTCAGTATGCCATGGCACGCAAAAAGAGACAAATTAATAAAAGAATGAATATTGATGTTTAAGTAGGTATCCGCTGTGAAGAATTCTGAAGGCATATCTAGCACTCCTCATTTTATTTGAATACGGTGACTGAATGATCCAAAAATGGAAAAAAAAATCATAGATATCATTTTTCACGTCAGTAAAGTTTATCTTATAAGTACATGTATAAATAAGAGAAAAAGTTGTACCTCTTTTTAAGAATATAACGCGCACGGAGGAGTGTGAGATTTGGAATAGTTAAAGTTTATATGGAAGAGGAGTAAGAAAACTAAAATGTACGTATAATGTATTATAAAATCCAATAAGTTTAATAAAACATTCATTGCAAATGTTCATGTTGTGAATGTCTAACACACAAATGTGAATATGTCAATTGTTTTTTAAAATAGACAGACAAGACAAAAGCCACCCTATAACATTCTAACTTAAAAAGTTTGAAATTCGACCACCGCGGGGTCACTAATTTTAGTAAAAAGTTTCCTCAGTAAGTTATCCATAAATTTTTGGAAATGTAAATAATTTATGTTGATTTTGGTAATATTAATAATTTGTCAGAATTTTAGTAAAATTGGTAAATACATAATCTTAATTCTACTTAGTGATAATCTTTTTGGATAAAGCAAAACTGACCTTTTAGCTAAAATGCTCCTACCAATCTTAATAAAAACATGTGACCATTCTGTCATAAAATCAAATAACTTGGAAAGGAAACGCAATCATGAACAAAAACCCAAACATTTCACGTTATCCACGTAAGGATAAACGAATTGTCACCAAAGTGTGACAGTTATCGTTTCGTGACATATTTTCTTTATTTTTCACTTTGAACAGGGTCATCTCGGGGGACAATAGTGACTGTACCCAGTTATATCGTCACTAATGAAATTTGTTATAACGTATTATTACGAATTGTGCCTCTATTGGATTAGGATTATGACATTTGGCTTAATTAGATTTGTCAGTCAGTAATGCAATTGTCTGTTAATGTGACTTGGCGATATGACATCTTATAATTAAAGTCTACGTGTTATTATTACAAGCTTTTAATCAACTTGTAATGTATGTTTGTTCGGATGGAATCTTGAAACTCAATTTTGAAGCAGATATCTTCCACCGATTGAGCTGAAATTTCGTATACACGTTTAGTTTAGTTAAATAATTCATGGTTAGCCGTATGAAGTCATTCTAAATCCAATATGGCAGAACACCCAAGATGGCGGACTAGTTATTTTTAATGCACTCTACATTATGGGTATCAAATGTAAGGACTTTTAAAGATTTAAATTAAATCTTGTGTTTAAATAAATACATTTTTTTACTTTTAATTTATTACACTAGATAAGAACGTAGGTAAGTTATTGATGTAGAAATGATATCAGTACAATACTAGACATAGAGTAGATTAATATTTTTGTTGAGTTGTAAAATTATAATGAAGTAAATTTGGTTACTATACGAATATTGTTGCTTTAATATGAGTTCGATTGTTCTTCTAAGAAGATAATCTTATATCAAATTTCAATGTCCAGTAGGCACAATTGAGGGTAGGTTATTAATTCCAGCCGTAAAACTTCACCCAAATTATGTTAACGCATCCCACAAAATATGACTGCAATAAATTTTACAAAACAACCTTTTCACACCCCTAAAATTAGAACAAACAGTCATTAATCAGTTTAAGCTCTTAGATCACCACTCGACCTATGAAGTTGGTGTTAAGGAGCATTCACACGGTCGATTAGCTCGACTCTCGACTTTCGCGACCGCTGCCCGCGTGTAGGTCGCAGTTCTTGCCCGCAATTCATTTTACGCGCACACCGCGATAAGTACGTAAAAACGTGACTCGACTTAAAGATGCTTCGTTTACCTTTTGACTGAGAACATTAGGCGATTTTTTGTCTAAGAAATGCTCAGGCTATCATAATTGTTGTGTTGTTTTATTTATAAGGGTAAAACGTATACGTATACTGAGTTGTGTTGCGTAATGACATTATTAATGTACTTATTTATTAACTTTTATTGTGATTTTAACTGACATCGAAATGGAGGAGCTTTTGCTTGTATTTTTATTTATAGATAAGTAAGTGAATATTCATATTATTTCCAAAAAAAAACGATCTTTTATTATAAGTGTAAGTAAATTTTATATCCACTTCGATTAACCATAAATAATATGTGTATTTATATTTATTAGTAGTCACAAATTGATAATTATCAGTTGTAATAATTTAAGTTCAAAGTAAAATTAACTCTAATTGCTTTACTTTGAACATAATTAATCTCGTCATGGTATAGATCTGACGAGGTTGGCAGTAGACGTCAGCAAACCGTATATGCTCCAACTCATCTTTATGAAGGCTTTATGCTTCGCAACGTGGAGCTAGTTGTGTCAGACCACAACTACCTGTGATTTTGGAGTCAAGCCTAGGACCTTATACTTAATAATGACACATACCTACATAAAACCACGCCTGTATTCCCCAAAGGGTTAGGCAGAAGTATACTAATGTACACCTACAGTTCGTCAACATGTTTAGGTCCCATGTAATAGGGGGCAAACCTATTTCCATTCATAATCAACCCATACACTATCCCACTGCTGGGCAAGGGTCTCCTCTCACATATTGAGAGGGATTAGGCTATAGTCCATTAACCGGGCACAAATCTAAACTTCAAGCTGCTACTGAAAATTTTATAATTAATTTGCCCGACTTGAAACCTGAACCTAGAAGTCGCGCTTAGGGCCACTAGCCTAATTAGGCAGCTAAATAGCGTCGATTATGACACAGCTAAAAAAAATAATATATTCCTATTTTACCTTACCTTTTACTTGTGTAAAGTTGGCAGTCGATAAAAGATGTCGACTTGTGTCTTGTAAAAGCTTATCATATTTAATATTAAAGGATCTTAATGGATCTTCATATTTAGTACGTAAAATGAATAGTAGCGTAAATGGGGGTCATTTAAAATTTATTATATAGCCGCTTAAATCTGTAGAATAAGGTGCTAATGTGGCTGTATGATCCAATTTTGAAGGTGACATTAATAAAGGACAATGTTGGAACATTATATATTGACCGTATAAAAGTGCCTAGAACGTGCCTGGAGAGACCCTGGAGCTTGGACCCTTATTAAAGATAACCATAAAATAAATAAATTTGATGGTATTGCTGCAGATTTCTGGATTGATACAAAGGCCAGCACATCAAACTACCACAATCTGTCAAATTTCTTTGATAGTTTTTAGACTTTAACACAAAATCATAAGGTTCATTTTCAATTGGGAAAATTTGACAGTGTTGGATAGCTTGATATGCTGGCGTCTATACCACTGACTTGTCCAAATATTCTGACGCTAATCAATAATGTGCTAACATTATTGTGTTGCGGTTTAAAGGGCAATGTGCCCAGTGATATTATTAGGCAGTCAACATGACAACGCGTTATGGATACCACTGGTATTGCTGGAGTCTATTAACTACGGCTGCCGCTTCCCTTCAGCCAGCCCGTAGGTTTATAATCTTATCACTATAAAAAATAAAATAGAAACGTAAAAACAAGTAGGTATCGACGGCAGCAACCGCAGTAAAGGCTAGTATTAAACTGCAAATAAAAAAATATCGTTTTGTATAACAAAATAATTCCCAATCCTAAGCAAAATACTTATTGCACAGCAAAAATACTTAATGCACAGCAAAATAGGCAAAATATTGGTATATACACTATCTTGGTCTCAAGACATTCAGATTTGGTTCTGGCACTCGCCGGCCGCTGCTGCGGGACTGCTTGCTACGCTCGCTCAGCTCGTGCGATGTGTGGTCACAGTTCTAACCTAACCTAACCGATATCTGTATTTTGCTGCTCAATCAGTAATTTTGTCGCTCAATCAGTATTGATGCGCGTTTTATATTCCATTACCGACCGACGGCTGAACGTAATCTGCGGGGCATTAACACTAGTTGACCATTCTCTAACACTATGGTAAGCTATCAATAGACTAACCGCAACAAGCTTAACCATAAAGTTGTAGATAGTAACGAGCCCATTTACTGTTTCTTTTTAATTACTTATTTGTCTTATTATTACTTTAAATTAATAATTACTTTAAAATCTGTCTCACGAAAGAAGTCCCGCAGACGCGGCGCCACTGTCATACGACGGAATATTGCTATTTGCTTAACTTTATTGTTGTAGACTCTCCAAAAATTCAATATTTAATTCCCGTAGGATGAATCTGATTTTATTGTTTCAGTAATTTATTGAAATTGATAAAGATGTCCGAGTTTTCTAAATTAGATCCACTCATTTCCGTGGGACTTCTTTCGTGAGACGAACTTTATAAAATAGTTATTTCAAATAATGATTAATCACGGTAACGCCATACCTCCTTCCCTTCTCACCTGCAGACTGTCTCAAAGCAAACAATGTAAATATTTTTCACTATGGAGCAATTTCTCAAGCTTAAGATATCGGGTTTCCAAGATTGCTGTGTGATCTTTGAAGTTAGCAAGAGGGTTCTGATTTACTGGTCCCCGGGGCAAGACGGGAACACGAAGCCGAGATAAGTAATAACACCCCTATCATATTTTTATAGCACTTTTTGTATTACTGTTTTAAGTAACAACGGAGATTTATAATGTATCGCTCGCTGTTTTATGGTTTCTGGTTTTAATAAAGAAAGAAAAAGACCATCATAATTTTTTTCTATGTGTAGGTAGGTATCTGTTTTTTGTTCGTAGGAAAAGCATTATTCAATCAAACCTTTTTTCACACATTCATCATCATCATTATCAGCCCATATTCGTCCACTATACGTAGGCCTCTTCTAGTGAACGCCACAAAGCCCGATCTTCGGCTTTCCTCATCCAGTCACTGCTAGCTCCCTTCCGCAAGTCATCAGTTCATCACTCACATTATATAATTATATTGGTCAGCAACAGCAGCCAACAACACTAGTAGTATCACTATTAGTATCACTAGTAGTATCACTATTAGTATCACTAGTAGTATCACTATTAGTATCACTAGTAGTATCCCTAGTATTATCACTAAATAAATAAATAAATAAATAATAAATAAATTTATTCAAATAACTTTTGGCTTAACTAGACAAAACAAAGTATAAATTATGTATAATACAATACATATGCCTGAACTAGGTAATCCTGTGTTTCAGGCGAGTGGGACTAACAAATTCTAAAATAATCACAAATAATTATAAATTAATCAAGGTATAGGTAAAACAGAGATATTAACAAAAATAACTTGTTACATGTATAAATAAAAACTAATTAGAATCACTATTACAAATGATGTTTACTTTAACACAACTAATAACTTCTCTGTATCTTCGTAGGACATACTTTGAAGGGCTTCCTGGAGTATTTTTTTACAATTACTGAAATTGAGGGGGTAGATATTTAATTTTGCATTAATTCTATTGTAGAGTAGCGGACCTATGAACACAAAAAATTTTGACGTAAAAACACGTTTAATTCCTATATTGTGAGGGCAAACTATATCTTTCCGTCTTTTGTTAGTGAATTCAGTGCTGAAAGGAAGTGCTGCGTGCTGTTTTAGTACTATGCTCATTATGAACAACTGTCGAACTGTTAGTACATTACAAGATTTATAGAGGAGGTTAGTGGGAAAAAGGAAAGGACGGAAAGTAGACACCTTGAGAATTGCTCTTTGAGCTCTTTCGATTGTTAGCAACAGTGTTTTACCAGCTCCACCCCATGAGGTAATGCAGTATGTCAAAATTGATTGACATAAAGCAAAGTAAACTTGTCTTAGTATTTTTGAGTCAGTAATATAACGTAGCTTTTTAAAAGCAAATATCAATTTCCTAACTTTACTATTTAAAGCCTCAATATGTTGTTTGAACGAAAGAGTTTCGTCCAATATAATACCCAGGTATTTTATTTTATTTGCAATTCGAATCTCAGGACACCTACATTGGTTAGCATTTGGTTGTCGACAGTTATGAGCATACAATGTTGAGTTATTATGAGATGTTGTTAGTTTGCGCATTGAGAAGTTAATATAATTTGTCTTATCTGCATTTAGTGTCAATAAGTTATGCTGAAGCCATTTATTAACAATATTAAAACCGTGTTGCGCATACTTATAGACTTCTTGTTCTGAGTCTGCCGCAAAAAGTAGAGCAGTGTCGTCAGCATATGAAATGATCATGCCATGATCTAGCTCTAGATTACAAAGATCATTTATGTAGATTAAGAACAGAGTAGGGCCTAAAATACTTCCTTGTGGAACACCAAAGGAAGTATTTTTCTGATCACCGCTGAGAACACTACCTATCCTTATGCATTGGGATCGCTCTTCTAGATAGCTTGTGAAAAGTTTCAGCTGAGTCCCTCGTATACCTATCGTCTCAAGCTTGCGCAACAGAATAGGGATAGATACGGTGTCAAACGCTTTGGCCAGGTCCAGAAAGATTCCCACCGTGTGCTTCCCTTTATCCAGTTCTTGTGCAAGATGGTCAGTTAAAAGATGTACGGCATCGGCAGTTGATACATACTAGTAGCATCACTGTTAGTATCACTATTAATATCACTAGTAGTATCCCTAGTATTATCACTAGTAGCATCACTAGTAGTATCCCTAGTATTATCACTAGTAGCATCACTAGTAGTATCACTAGTATTATCACTAGTAGCATCACTAGTAGTATCACTAGTATTATCACTAGTAGCATCACTAGTAGTATCACTAGTAGTATCACTAGTAGCATCACTAGTAGTATCACTATTAGTATCACTAGTAGTATCACTATTAGTATCACTAGTAGTATCACTATTAGTATCACTAGTAGTATCACTATTAGTATCACTAGTAGTATCACTAGTAGTATCCCTAGTATTATCACTAGTAGCATCACTAGTAGTATCACTAGTAGCATCACTAGTAGTATCACTAGTAGTATCACTAGTAGTATCACTAGTAGTATCACTAGTAGTATCACTAGTAGTATTACTATCGTTGTCATCGTGAAACCTTAGTAGTTAAGTCTCAAACGCCCAGTAATTTCACTGACTACATCACCTTCAAACCGGAAGACAATAATGTTGGCACAGTATTGCTTAGCGGTAAAATATTTAGCAATGCGATGGTATAACCCGAGACAAACGCGACAGAGTAGTCCTACAACTTTTCTTTTTTCATCAACATAGCTACATAAAAGAATCAAGAAAATGTGACATGATAATTTAAGCTTTATATAACCATCAACGCGATTGACTATTCAGAATTATTGCACATCATAATTGGATGATGAAACTTGTGCAGTTAAGAGCAGAATCCACATAAAGCTTCCTCCTATAATGTGATGCTGGAGAGAAAAACCCGTGGGAATGGTGAAATTAAATGTACACCCACCCGCCCGCAATGCTTAGACTCATTGGGGCCATTAGGATGCCGGGAGGGGCGGATCGGGGTGGACCGGCAGGGGATGAATTATTGTAATTGGAAATGCTGTGTATATGGTTATTTTACACTGCGTTTATGATTTCTATCACTTTCTAAAATGGTGAAGGAAAAAATCTTGAGGAAACCTGCATGTCTTAGAGACTATAGAACCCGCATTATGCCAGCGTGGTGGACTATAGACTAATCTCTCTCAATTAGAGGAAACCCGTGCTCAATAGTGGATAGTATACGGGTTGATGATGACACTGGTATTTTGTTTCGTTTGGTGTTGCCCTTTTAAAATTTTGCATGCAGAGAAAACTGCAAAACATGCTGAACTAGATTTTATATGACATCATTGTACAGTCGACATAACATCAAGTTACCACAAACTGTCAAAAAGAATAATCTGATTCGATTTTGAACTCAAATATCAACATTTTACGGTTTAAAATCATTTGGAGTAATATGACAGTTTTGCTGTTAACCGTACCTGACCGTGTTTCGAGAAAAAATAAAACAAACGCAGCCCGCTTCTCTCATGGCCCAACAGTTACAGTCGTCATTATGTTTACGCACAATTTAAAGCGGAGCCACCCAGTAATGAATATCGTGGTAGAGATAAATGGATTTTGGTGCCAATAGAACCGCTAGTCATTATGGACATTTTATATTTAACTAGCTCGAGCAGTGTTATTAGATTTGTCTACATAAAAATAATTACTAGGCTTGGATTCCTCAGGTCTCGTAGGTGTTTTTACAAACACAGAATTCACATACACGTATATAGACATGTTTTTGTTGACTTTTAAGCCCATATCAATATTTATTACGTGCGGATCGAAGTCACAACCATGCCATCATGCTGTCAAATTAAAGCAAAGAAATAACGGTTATCTGGACAAATCTCCTAAAAAGATACATAATAATCCATACTTATATAAGAATGCGAAACTAACTCTGTTATATGTAGGTATGTCTGTTACTTTTATAACGAGGAAAGGGAAATATTTTTATCGCTATTATTTAAAGGAGTATCTGTAGAGTTTCATGTTGGTTCATCTCCGTAAGACCTACTATTTGGAACCGTGCACCTTGTTTGTGACAAGTCAAATCTGTCATCATCCTACGAGCCATTTGCCAACTAAATTGGACTCGGCTTCCAGTCTAACCAGATGCGGCTGAATATCAGTATTTTACACGAAGCGACTGCCATCAGACCTCCACAATCCAATTTCTGAATAATAACGATATTTTGAGGATAGACAGGTTGTCAAACTATTATCATATCACTAATGGGATCGATGTTTTTACGCGCTCTTCAAGGCACGAAGGGGTCTCGGTATTAAAAATGGTCACCCATCCACAGACTGACCGCTGTTAGCGCACCTTAACATTGCTGATCGTAGTTATAACTTACAAACCCCTGGTCTAATTGAAATAAAACATAATAATAATTAATTTATACTGTTTGTACACACCTCAATCGATGACAGATTTCGATAAAATTAGAGAGGACATAGGCTACCTTTTATCTCAAAAAAGTATATTATTAATAATGATTATTAGTAGCTTAGTGGTAAGACCATTGGACTGGCATGTCAAAGGTCTCGAGTTCAAATCCAAGGCATGCATCTCTGACTTTCCGAAATCATGTGCGTATTAATATTAATTATTATTCGCTTAAACGGTGAAGGAAAATATCGTGAGAAAACCTGCTTGCCTGAGACATTTTCTCGAAGGTGTGTGAAGTCTACCAACCCGCATTAGGCCAGCGTGGTGGACTATAGCCTAATCCCTCTCATCCTGAGAGGAGACCCGTGCCCAGCAGTGGGACAGTATATGGGTTGATGATGATGATCCGTTTCGAATGCGAGTGAAACCGAGGCTAAGAGCTAGTGATTAATAATTTTATTACACGACCTTTTTCACTTTTTTCGCTGCCCTTTTGAGGAATAGCTAGATAGTATATTTTATGCCCACGCAACGTTGACGTTGTTCTATTCGTTTTCTGACCACGAGGCAAAATTAATTAACGCATAGTCCGTTCAAGCTTTTGTTGCTGATTTTGTGTCCGAAAATACCTGTACCCAAGAATAGCTTCACTGTTTTCTTAATAAAATTACATGTGAAACATCTCCCACGACCTTTATTTATGGTTCGATATAATTACCGAACTGTCTTCATAGTAGGAGAGCTGCGTACGATTATATATTAACGCAATCGGTTTTTTAGACAGATATGCTGCGCTACAGGGTAAATAGCCCAACGCTTCTCTCTCAAAAATTTACACATTGCCGTACAACCTCTAGAGGTCTTAAATGTCAGATCTCGTTGTGCATTCAGTGTGACAAAGTCGGCCGTCTTTGTCACCCTTAGGAATATTGTTTAAGTTTAAAGAAGAATAGAACATTCTAAATTAAAAAAAAACTGGGACTAAATGGTGTTGTGTGAAATTGTCCAGAAATATTTATTTATCTTTTAAAAGTATTTTTTTTTTTAACAAATCATGCAGTTATTTAATGTAAAGAAATAGACACACAAACAAAAGCACTTTCATATTGTAAGCATGTAACATAAAACTTATCTTAAATTAATGCACTGAAGAATGAAATTCCTATAGACATAATGTACTCAAACATTCCAGTTAGCCTCTAAAAATGACCTTACGGAACAGTCGCTCCGGGACTACTAGTATAAGGTTGGCTACACACTTAGGTACACCCACGCTATATTTGCCAAATGAATTTTTTATACACATGTTTGTGGGAAACCGTGTATACAACGCCTACACTGTCAAACAGTATAAAATCATATTTAAACCTAGGCCTTTTAGCCTGTTTTTATTTGGTGAAATGGTAAAAATGGGTATTCAACATACCTAAACAAAAAATAACATGTGTAATTAGTATTATAAACGCACCTACGGCATAGACGGAAAATGCAGTGTAGCATAAAATTTAAAAAAAAACTCGCTAACACCGTAAATCCTGAAAGTAAGAATTCATAGTAAAAATGAACAAGCAACGTTCAAGCGGCGCAAGTTGGACGCTTTCAACTTTCTTATTAAAAATTCGGTTTGAAAACTTTCAGCGGGGAATAGAATTTTAACCGCTGCAATGATTAACTTACGGACCGTGGTACCTATGAGTACGTCTCGCCTTTTAGTTCCTGAATAGTTTCTGTCGGAATTCATTTTAAGAAGTACGTTTTGAAGTGATGAATGGAAGATAATTATAACTGTAAGGACGTGCGGTTATGAAATGGTATTATGATTTTGTGCGCTTTTTTTATGTTGGTAGGTAGGTACTTAAGAATATTGACCGTTTATACGTGCCCAATAATAATAACTTTGAGCTAATGGTAGTTAGGAGGCCAAAAAGGTCAAAGGCTTTTTGGGCTCTTGACTACCATTAACCTAGTCCCTAGTCTATTCTCAGGACATCGGTATTAACCAGAAATTGGGTTATGGAGGTCTGATATCAATCGCGTCGTGTAAAACACTGACGTTAAGCCGCATCTGGTTAGACTGGCAGCTGACTCCAACATAGTTGGGAAAAGACTCGTAGGAGATGTTCTGTGTGTATGGATTACTATGTGATCTGAAATAAATATAGATAAAGCGGACTTATATTTTTCTGACATTTCGTGTTGCACCATGTTTCATGACTGTTTATTCTCATATTTATTTTATTTCTTATTTACATTATTCAGCCATTATCGTCCCACTGCAGGGCAAAGGCCTCACTAGCCTCCTTCCACTCATCGGTTTAGAGCTTTCTGCGGCCAATCCTTCCAATATCGGTCTAGCTCGTCCCGCTATCTTCTTCTGGGCCTGCCGCGACGTCGTCTAACGTTGTGTAGGTTTCACTCGGTGGTGAGTCTTGCCCACAGTTCGTTAGACATACGGCAGATGTAACAAGCCCAGTTCCATTTTAAACTTACTGCTTTTTGACCAACGTCGGCAATCTGGGTCTTGGAGCGGTTGGTCTTCTTATTTACATTATATCTTTAAATATCTTTAAAAAAATATATAAAAACATTTAAAAATTTTAAAAATAGTCATACCACCGATACCGATAAACATGGTCCAAGCTAGCGGTGGTTAAGACTCCTATTATTATTATTGTAGCACACAATGTTAGTACCTATATTGTTGAAATCATCAAGAACCTACCCCAATTGTAATAATATTCATCCTGAACGAAGACATTTTGCAAGAGTCAAGAAAAAACAGTGACAGCCCACTGAAAAATGTTAATTGATACAATCTTAATGAGCAAAGAACTTTTACCGCTTCCTACAACAAGGCTACCTTCACTGCTAATTCGATTTATCTTCTAATAAATCTTGCCAAGCAAATGTTCTTTTCAGAACACATAGGCTAATTAGCATCGCTTCGCCTTTTTTTTAATTAGCATGCAATGTGAGTAATGTGCTCGGCCGGTAGTTAAATGTGACGCAAAAAGGTTGTTCCTACACGGTAGGATTTATAAAGGATAATTATTGTGAGGGTATTAATTAGAAATATTTAATTAGCTGGCGTAGACTGGGATGTGCGTAGGTTGGTTTTGTGGGTTATACGTTATAGGTACGTTTTATAGGCAATGGTGATCGAGTTAATTTTCATATTAAAAAATAAACTTATTAGATTTATATACCTACCTACCTGTATTTCTCGAAGAATTAGGCTCGACTGGGCACGGGTCTCCTCACAGAATGAGAACGATTAGGTTATAGTCCACCACGCTGGTCCAATACGGGTTGGTAGACTCTTCACACGCTGTTATAAAAATCTCACAGGTATGCAGGTTTCCTCAACATTTTCCTTCACCGTTTAAGCGAGTAATAATTAATTATTAATACGCACATGATTTCGAGAACCCAGAGATGCGTGTTAGGACTTAAACTCGAAATCTTTGAGTCGGCTGTCCAATAGTCATATCACCCACCAGGCTATGACTGCTTTTCATTGGTTGAAAATATCAATGGTTACGATTAATTTAATCAAAGTTCAGTTGACCATTTTGTTTTTACAGATGAAACCAAAAATAATATTCTAGAAATATCCTTCGTTAATCCGATAAAAGGCGAATACAGGATGACGTCATCCTTTCAGAGGCCAAACAACATATTGGTCTAAGAAAACAACATATCACGCCCCATTAACACCCATTATACGCGTGATTAAACACCAAAGACAAATAAGATTGTGTTGCTCTTAAAAGACTTCAGAAAATAAAGGGTCTAGAGAAAATATACGGTGAAGTTAAGTTTTAGTCTCAAGGTAAGTTAAGTACGTTGTGTCTTTCAAAATAATATGTAGATAAACCGATAGCATAGAAACTTGATTTACCTTTTATCAAGAAGTTATTGATGAGACTAGAATCAGTAAAAGGAAACAAAATCCGTAATCTAGTCGCGGCAATGGGTGGTGACCTCTCATTTCAGGCCGTCATTCGGTCCATGGTCAATGATAACATACATAATAAAGAAATTTGCCAAATATGCTTTAAGAGTGTATTAGTTTTACGATATATTTAAAAAGAGCGACACCGTATAGGTTTTCAAAGTAACTACCCCCTTCTTACAATAGATGATAGGCTAAGAAATAGAAATAAAAAATAGTACAGAGGCCAGCACTTCAAGCTATCACAATCTGTCAAATTTCTTTGATTGATTTTTAACTTTAACACAAAACGATAAGGTTCATATTCAATTGGGAAAATTTGACAGTTTTGGATAGGTTGACCTGCTGGCGACTGTACATACTTACATAATAAAATTAAATCAATAATAAAATTTATTTTCAAAGTTCTTGACCTAAATGGATTACCTACATAATTATATTTGCTGGTTGTTGTAGTAGAAATTCAAAAAGTTATAACAAGGCTATAATAAATTTGTATACTAAAATATATTAATTGGCGGTAAAAGATAAAAATACCTACTCAAATTTAAACTATAAGAGCGTCCTGCCTGATTAGCTTTATACAAACCTTAATTTTTCAGGCCATCTACAACTATATTTATAATTAGGACAAATACTAAGTAACTAATGAAAAATAAGTTACGTCTGTATGTTACCTTACAAAGTAATCAATAAATATCAATTATTCATACACGTATTTTAAACATTGGTTTAACTTATGCTTTGTTTTAATCATCTTTTTGTAAATTGTCAAAAAGTTGTATACTTCGTAATGTATTTTATATTCAAAATTCAGACAACCGCCGACATTAAACTCGAAAAGATTTTTATCCGAAAAATATAGAGAAAGAATGTTCAACACAATATCTGTATAAAAATATTTAAAATTCATTATTTTACCTGTGGTTAACAATGTAGGAGAAAAAAGCTCACTGCACTGCAGACTTCCATAATGCAGAGCAAAACGTGCAAAGTTTAAACTCACCTATCGTACTATGCAAAGTGAATATTTAAGGGCCACCCTGGCCTGCAGCTGCATGCCGTGATAAAACTGAACAAGATGCTCGTAATTCTGATACTTAAGTGGTCTCCGGGTAAAGAATAAGAAGTACAAGGTTGGTTTTAAGGCGAGTGTAGACTTTGCTTGCAAAAAAACAACAGTGATAGCATAGCGATATGACAATTGGACAGAACATATTGATAGGTCTTAAATTCGAATTTGAGGCACGCACCTCTGACTTTTCGAAATCATGTGCGTATTAATAATTTATTCTCACTCGCTGAAACGGTGAAGGAAAACATCGTGACGAAACCTGCATGCCTGAGAGATTTTCTAATAGGTGAAATTTTCGCCGGTATGTTTTCCTTGCAGTATGGCACAAATTCGAGGTATTACTAAAAAATGCTTAATGTAAATATCCTAAAATACTTTGGTCGACTTGGGTATTGAACCCAGAATGTTGCTTTGACCCTTGAGACCAACGGAGTAGTTTCTAAAATCCCACAATTTTTTGTATCTGTGTACTGAGAATTTTCAAGATACAATAAACCTCCTCAAGGATGTGCCCTAACAAGCGTTGCATAGGGAGATATTTTAAGGGGATATAATACCCCTTCCATATGATGGTCACAGGGCCCTCCCTGTGACCATCATATGGAAGTGGTATTAATTATTTGAGTGGGTAAGAATCCCACACTCTCTGGTCTTATCCCCGAAGGCCAGTCGCTTTCGAAGGTTTCCCGCCGTAAACAAAAAAAAAGTATCCACCTAATGAACCTATTTACTTGATTATGCTCGCAAAATACATTACTTGAACTGTTTTGACAGTCACTAATTTTGTGTATGACATCAGCCTTGTCAGACACAATGCACAGATGTAAACAGACCTTAATGTCACATAGAACTCAAGGCTAACGGCTCGATCCTTGAAAGTTTCACATGTTTTGTCAACAACATAATTGTATTAAATGAAAATTAATTCTATTGATCGTATATCGTTTGATACGTAATGTTTGGCTTCTACCCGCGACTTCGTCTGCTTTCGTCTTTATTTTAAAGATACTAGTGTCATTAATAAAATTATCCTCAACGAACTACCTACGTAAAATACTTGATAAAGTTGTAGGTTTGAGACCTGTGTTATGTTGCCATAAAAAGTTGTACCTAAGGACCGCAAAAAGACAAAATATTGTTAATACAAAAAAGATAAAACTGCCAAACAAAGTATAATATTAGAAATGCAAAAGTAACTCTGTATATTTATAACGTTTTTATTCCTAAACTACTGAACCAATTATAATGAATTTTGGTATAGATTGGACCTTGGTGAAGGACATAATATTTATGCTACTTTTCTTCACGAAAGGATCCCAAAGAGGGATGCGAGTGAAACGCGTGGGCAACAGCTAGTTGAATAATAAATCAATTCAACATTTTTTAAGTTATCGTGCAGGCAATACTCAGGATGATAGATCGCTATTTTACTATAGATGGCAGATTTCATCATCAACCCATATAATGTACCGATGCTGGGCACGGGTCTCCTCTCACAGAACGAGAGGGATTAGGCTATAGTTCACCACGCCGGCCTAGTGCGGTTTGGCAGACTTCACACGCCGTCGAGAAGATCTCTAAGGCATGCAGGTTTCCTTACGATGTTTTACTTCATCGTTTAAGCGAGTGATAAATCATTATTAATACGCACATAATATTGAAAAGAGTTTCGTGCTTTGGATCCAAACTCGAGACCTTCGACTTGACAGTTCAATGGTCATACCACTTTTTTTTATTAATTTGAGTGCGTTTGGCAGCACTAAGTAAGTGGCGATGCTGCCGAGGATGTAGCACGCAAACTCAAATAATGTCTATTCACTCTCCCCTTGAAGGTTCCTAAATCATACGTAACAGCAGAGGGCAGAGAATTCCACTCCTTGGCCGTTTGCTATCACGGCTAAACGACGGCAGATAATAATGAATAATTAATCCAGCTTGGAAGAAATATAATTTTTGTTGTCCAAAAAACCATACAAAAACAGCAAAATAAAAACTCGGAAAAAATCATTAAGAATTCAAAGTAATTCTTCGTTAGTACGTGCTATGAATTCTTAGTACTCTTTAAAATATACTTAAGAATTAATTAAGAAGAAAATACGAGTGCCTTAATTTAATTCATTATCAATTTTTAAGTCTTCTTTGAATATCAAAGATGTTGATTTAATTTACAAGCTTCTTTTCAACTGTTATTTCTATTGCTTCGAAGTTTTAATTTGGCGAAGGAGAGATAAAATTTGACTGAAAAAGTAGAACATTTTTTATATTAATATAGAATTTAATTAAAAAGCTGTGAATGAGGTCTTAATGAGAACACTGCAGTCTTTGAGACAACTAGGTACTTGAGTGCAATGGAACTATATTTAAATTAAAAAAGTTGATCTCGATTTCTGAGTTCTCGCTTCGTGGCGAGACAAAAACATAATTATAATCATTGTAATATTTTTAATATAATTTTAAAGAGTAATAACATACCATAATGTAAAATACCATCACGTCTCTATTCCCCGAAAGGTTAGACAGAGGTACTTTTGTACACCCTCAATTCGCGTGTATATTTAGGGCCCATGTAATAAGCGAGCATAAATCCCAAAATCCGACCTGCAACTGAAAGTAACATAGAAAAATCCAATAACACTTCGCTTTAACTGGGAATCGAACTCAAGGCCTTTGGCGTGACAGTCACACTTACTACCACTTGACTAGACATGAGACAGTTTATCTCTTTCTAAGGCATTATTAATTGCAACGCCTGGCAAACGTTCCAGGAAGGTAAATGTAAATAATGTAATCAAATAAAGTTCCAAGAAGAGTTCCTTTTCAAAGTCAAAATACTTAATTTATTCAAGATAGACTAGGTAGTACTTTTTGAACGTCATTTTTACATTTAAGACAGCCCCCAAAACGCCCGCCTTTCACCGACTCCTAGAGTTTTAGCTGGGAAGAAGAAGCGGCGCAACAAACTCCCCAGCAACACGTTTCTGTCTTGTAATTTACTCGTATGAATAGCGGTAAAATACTAAATTTTACTGTTGTGAAGTTAATACTCAGGCATAGTAGTAGCCAGCCTCATCTTTAATTTAATTATATTGGTGAAATGGCGCACACAAAAAATGATAAAAACTAAGCATGATTACTAGGACGTACAAAGCGATACATGCGACTTGGAAGAAAAAATAAAAATGAAAATTACGTAACCATAGCAAGCAAATTGGCCAGCCACCACAAGCAGCACCCTTTTAGAGAAAAAATCATTCTACATGAAAACGTCAGAACCACTACTCAAGCGAGACAAATCTTATTATTATTTGAAATACAAAACAAATCTGACTATTTGATTAAATTTGGTTATAGTTAGGGTATTGATTTTAAAAAAATTTGAAACCATTTTTATTATTCTTAAAATAACAAATAATCTCGCAATGTCTGAACGTGCCCTTAATTTTTTTTATTAGGTAAAAAATTGTGATGTGTAAAATATTAACTCAATGCTTGCCATAAAACTCGCTCAGTTTGTACCCTTACTTCTCTTTTGGTAAACTTGCTTACATCCTGACAACATTATTTCAAGACAAGCGTACCCTCCCTAGGCCTTTCTCAACAATGATTTATCGAGTCCCGGGACGTATTTACTTCATACTTTATAAACTTCGCCTTATCCGTTATAATATCTTATTGGGAAAGCTTTTCGTGTGCATATTTGTGGACTAGTGAAGCCGATGTTGCCGGCCTTATCTGTCGTGTTAACCAGATGGATTACACTTTTTTGTTTTCGGAATATGAAAAGCAGAGAGCGATTTGCGTTGCCTTTTTTTAGATATGAATTTTGGCGAGAGAATACTTTTTGTATAGGATTATATCGGGGGAATTCTGTCGGCTTTTGAAGGGTTAGACCAGGTTTTTTAAGGTAATTACGTAATTACTAAGATAATCATAATTACCGTCACATCTGTGTATTTTGGAGGTTTTGAAGAGTTACACCAGATTTTGTAGGGTAATAACCTAGTCACTAGTACTTCCAATCTCGGCTATAAGGCACATAAAGTATATAAGTTCCTACATATAAAAATAAAACACAAGTGAAGCTTCTAAGTGGACATATTTATTTTGCAAAAATATCGTCGTACACCTACTGAATACTTATCTTCTCCCTACTCTCAGAGCTTCGAATTTTCAAGACGAAACTAGACGATGATTTATCCTCAACCTTGGCATATATTACGTCTAAACTATGGAAACTAAAATCGGTGATAAATAGGTTTCCCAAACTTGCCTGACAAGTCTAAGCGTTTTGTCCTGAAGGTCTGAGCTAAGACCTTCTTGCGTTTGAGTTATAGGTATTAAGGTTACTTAACCAAACTGGGTTAACGATATTGTTACACCTGCATTTTCGAAGTCCTTAGAAGTTTAAAATAGTATATTTTTGGAAGGCTACCTTGCCAAAAAAAAAAACAAATTTGTAACTTTATCCTAAAGCTAGGTTTTTCTAACTAAAAACGTTCAGCTTGAATATTGAAACTTTTACATAAAATATATTTAATATTCTAGAATATTTACTAGGTTAACTGTTTTATATTCTTTGATGTTTCTCTTGTAATGAAATCAATCCTTCCTAAATTTTTTCTTCTGGCATAAATTAATGAAGTGGTAACTTGTAACCTAAAAATATTTATAAGGTGAATGTCAGTAGAAGCCCGGATGGTCCTACAAAGATATCATCATCAACCCATATATTACCACTGCTGGGCACGGGTCTCCTCTCATATTGAGAGGGATTAGGCTTTAGTCCACCACGCTGGCCTAGTGCGGGTTGGCAGACTTCACAAACCGTCGAGAAAAATCTCTAAGGTAAGCAGGTTTCCTCAGAATGTTTTCCTTCACCGTTAAAGCGAGAGATAATTTATTTATTTATTTATTTATTTATTTATATAGGTTCGCTAACGGTTGTTACAATAATACTTAAGTATAATCATAATAAATATAAGTCTTATGCTATTTGCACAACTAATTATAAGCAAACACTGCATGCAATGTTATGTAGGATAACAATTCAGTTTTAATTTTTAAAATATGTATCTTATGTAAATTATCAAACAAGGACACCGTATTTTATGTGACAAGCACTAAACTTTGACAAAAAATTATTTCATACGATACTTTTCTAGACAGCACTGAACATTCTTGTGAAACCGAGATACAGAATCAGAAAATATGTCTACTTCGCCACCGAATTCATTGGACAACTTGCACATACGTGGGATTGGGGAGTTGGAACCTAAAACAGTTTTTCTTAGTGGCGGATGGAGGAGAGTAATTTGGGCGCGGGGATACCTTGCTGGCACTCTAATCTGAAACCTCTGTAGCAGTTGGGGACAGTCAGTTTTGTTCCTCAGGAGTTTGTAAAGAAACTTTAGGTCCAGTAATTCTCTGCGCGTACTAAGCGTGCTCATTTTGAAATGTAGCAGTCGGTCTTTATATGTTTTTTTTTTCTTCGCAATTCCTGCAGAATACGCCAAGTGCCACATGAAACGTTTTTGTATGCGCTCGATTCTCAAGCTATGAACAGAAAAGTGTGGTCGCCATACAACAGTACAGTATTCGAGTACACTCCTGACGAAATTGTTATATAGTAACACCTTTGTTTTAGGATTACGAAACACTTTTCCATTTCTTATAATGAAGCCTAGCATATTGGACGCTTTTTTAATCATAGTTTCCATATGCGGTGCAAATGTGAGTTTTCTGTCCATAATTATCCCCAAGTCCCTAATATTCTCAACTTCGATCAACTTTATATCAGCTATACTATAGTAAGAAGGTATAAAATTAATTTTTCGAGTAAATTTTATGTGTTGACATTTTGTGGGGTTTAAGAGCATATCATTGTTCAAGCACCACCTATGTAATTCATTTAATTCTTTTTGAAGCAATAGTACATCATCATATGTGTCAATAACTCTAAGAATTTTAAGGTCATCCGCAAACAAGAAAGGGGTGGAATAGTGAAAGCAATTTGTAATATCATTAATAAACATATTGAATAAAATTGGTCCCAAATGTGAAATTATTAATACGCATATGAATTCGAAAAATCAGAGGTGCGTGCCTTGGGTTCGAACTAGAGACCTTCGACTTGGCAGTCCAATGGTTATACCACTAGGCTATCACTGCTTACAAAGATATACACCGACCTTATTGGTGAGGTTCTTCAGAAAGGTCAGGTGCGTAGTACTCGCAACCGCCACCTGTGTATGACAAGATGACTGTATGAATGTGGACGAAGCAAAAGAAGTATACAGAACATGTAGACAGAAATACTACGCTACAGGAATCATAGCGTAGTTGTTCTGTCTACTGTCTACAACTACGAGTAGTCTCTGCCTACACCCATGGAAAAAGTATGAGTGATAACCTACAATTTAATTTCCAATAACCTATCAAAAATATTGATCATTGCATATTAGTGTATAGCAGACACTACAGAAAAATAATTTCACCGACCCTCTGGAGGGTCCCACTTTCTTTCTTAAATTCGAATGCTACTCAAAAAATATCACTATCGTATGAATACCTCGGACAAAAACGTCCATTACTTATTTCCCTCGTTGTCTTAATGACGTCATTATCTCTGGAGGCTCCGTACGCGGTCACGTCCCCCCTTAATTCTGACTGTGACACAGTCTGAGTGACGCAGCGATGATAAATGACGCGAAAACCGTGACGCTTTTATGCGACCGCGGAAAATAAAGATATTGGGGTGGTGTGGACCGCATATTAATTGCAGGGTTGCAGAGTTGGATTACTTGTGGAGATGTTGAGGGTTAATTAGTTAATTTTGTTAAAGTATGGAGGGTTTAAAGCTACTTTCAGGTAAGGGTAGAATACTCATAGGACTACAATAATCTAAAAGGTGATGAGACATTTCCCAGATTCCCCAGAGAATCTATAGGGTATTATAATATTTGTTCTTTGCGGGGATAAAACCCGCGATTCCTATCGTAGTAGCTGATAATCGTGACCACTGTGTCAATGGAGACGTCATTGTTTTCATAACATACCATCTCAACTATATTACCTACCCAAAGGATTAGGCAGAGGTATACTGCATTAATAATTAATATTATCACCAGCTGAAACGGTGAAGGAAAACATTTTGAGGAAACCTGCATACCTTAGAGATTTCTCGATGGTTTGTGAAGTCTGCCAACCCGCACTAGGCCAGCGTGGTGGACTATAGGCTAATCCCTCTCATTCTGTGAGAGGAGACCCGTGCCCAGCAGTGGGATAGTATATGGTTTGATGACGATACTGCTATACATATATCCACATGTCGCGGGTATGTTTAGGTCTCATGTAATAGGAGGCACTTCTGTACTGAGATTTTTTATAAACTTACATAGCCCTGCCCGACCCGGGCATCGAACTCAGGACCTCAAGTGTAGTAGTACCACGTCAAATATGCTAATGAGGTAGTAGTACGTATTTATGATTACTGAGTTATATTTAGTCATTTAGTAGTTAGTGAATGAAGTGTATTGAGGTAATATATTTGGAGAGTATACAGTAAAACTATGAATTTACCTAAAAATAATGAATTTTATTGTTTTCTGTATCGCCATTAGAAATAATAATAATAATAATAATAATTTATTAAGCAAAAGAAAGAAGAAATACATTGCAGGTTACATTTAACAGGGTTTGAAAAAATATTTTTCTGCACAATATTATGAATATTGGCCCCAATGCTAGGATGTTCCTGTGTTATTGAGGCCAACCATTCGTCTGTTATTGATTTACGAACTGTTGGGAGGCTGAAAGGTGTAACTGCAACAAGGTGTGTGAGTAGGCGTGTGTTTAATGTGTGGGGGTGTTGCGTATCGGGGTGTATGTGTGTGTAGTGAGCGAGTGAGTGAATGAGTGAGAGTATGTGTGTGTGTGTGAGAGTATGTGTGACACACACATGTGAGAGAGAGAGAGTGTGTGTGTGTGTGTGGTTTTTATCTGCAGGGGAGTTTCATCAGTTCTTCTGTTTCATTATAATCTAGGGTGAGGAGGTGTTTTTTGGTTATTTCTTTACATTTGTGAGAGTTTTGTGTAAGTATGTTACATTGTTGATTTACTTTGTTGTAAATGTGGGCACTTAGAAAGGGGTAGTGGCGTCTAGCAAATGTTGTTTTGGTGGAAATTGTGAGACAAGCTGGTTTGGGTCTTCTTCTTACTGTCGGGCTGTTATTTGCACTATAGGGGAGCGTTGCGTGTTTTCGCAAGACTGTGCGGAGTATGTATAGTTGTCGGACCGTTAGTGTATTGAAGTCCAGGTATAATAGTCGCGTTGGGAATCTAAAAGGTCTTTTTAGAATTATTGTTTTAATAACCGCTCTCTGGGCTCGTTCTACTTGAATTATGTCAGTCTTGGCAGCACCACCCCAAGCAGTGATGCAATAACTCAGTATTGATTCGTCTAATGCCGAGTAAACGATTTTCAGAATTTCGCTGTTAGCAGATACCCTTAGTTTCTTAAATATAAATATAAGTTTTCTAATTCGTGCGGCCACGGTTTGTAAGTGTATTTTCCAGGATAGACATGCATCCAATTGAAGACCGAAATGTAGGTTCGCAATACTTTCCACAAGTAGGTATTACAAGTACGATATTAAATACATTTTTTCTAGAATATGAGTTTTGTTAATCAACCGTTCAGCAAATATAATTTAAAAACTCCCATCCTCTGCTCTGGGTATTCGTGTCTGGAAATAAAAAAAAAGAAATAATTCTCAATCAACCCAAAAAACAGAAACAACAATAAAACAGCATTATAAAGCTCATAATCATATTTCACTGCTAAAAAATCGCGAGCACGCCATAAAACTCCTTTCCCTCCCTTATTTAAGGATTGCTTTCGCATCATAAATTCGTTAAACATTGAAGCACTTTCGGTACCATTTAGTTCTTAGCTCAGGACGAGTTCAATTTTCTGCCTCGTTATGCGTTAAAATTGCCATGCGATGGCCTCTTGGTGTTTTCTTGAATTATGATAGTAATATGTAGGCAATTTTTTCAAGTTTATCGCATATCTCAGTCGTATGTTACCAGGGAGAAGCTGTGACTGACGTGTGACGTGATCTAGTGTCAAATATTAGGAAAGTTCCCGAAAATAGACAAGTTTTCTCGTAAATGTCTTCTCAATTAGTGTTCAAAGTTGCTATAAATCAATAACTTGCTTAATGCTATATGCTTAACTTTTAAGCAAGCAATTTTATGTGCTTCATTATAGCAGCTTAATTTATATGCCTACTTGTTACTAACGCTGTACGCGACGCCCGACGGACAGTTGTTTGATAGAGAGAGAGTGCTATGCGATATTAAGCAAAATAGCTTTATAGCATAAAGTGCGAACCGCGATATCATTTGCTTTATGCTATATATAATAAGGGTGTATTCCCGTTGTCCCCATTGACGCAACGGAACTCAATAAAAATAATTAAAATTTATTCCTGTTGTCCCCACTGCCTTGTAACAATTAATGGGGACAGCGGAACTCAATAAAAAATAATTTTAATATATTCCCGTTGTCCCCACTGACGCTATCTCTGCTAATGGGGAGAGCAAAACTCAATAAAAATAATAACATTTTATTCCTGTTGTCCCCATTGATAGTGTCCGTGTCAACGGAGATAAGCGATACTTATTAAACATTTTTATTAGTTTGCCTTACATCGAGTGACTTTGTTATTGTGTAAAATAGTTTATTATTTGTTTCCTAGTTGTCTGAACTATTTAAATATAATAAAACAAGTGTCTTTGAAAAGGATGCGCAGGCGGCGGCCGAGGCGCCCGGCGATGCAGCTAGGGAAATAAGCGCATAGATAACATTGTTTTTGCGAAGCTCTTATTGGTTTATTCCCCCACTCCAGAAAATCCTTAATAAAAAAGGAACTAGTGACTGGGAGTTACTTAGTTGTGTCGTATTGATAAGTGGTGAATTGTGGTGTTGTAAGTGAAAGTGTATAAAACTCATATAAGTATATTAACATAAACTACCTAAATCATATTCTGCCATTTCCGACGTATATTAAGACCATATTAAATAACGTACGTCTACTTACAACTTTCATTTGTTTATATGATGGTGATATTTTGAAGGAGACCTTAGAGAGATGATTCTTAAAGCCTTTTTTGAAGATGGAACTTTCAAAAGTTGCCCAGCTATATTTCATGTAATATTTACAATTCATGCCGATTTAGAAAGCAACAATGAAAGCACTGCACTGATATGAAATTCTTTACAGACAAATTAAGTCCCTGATTTCCGATTGGAATCCATCGGCTTTTACATGAGATTTCGAAGAAGCAACCCTGTTTGCAATTAGGGAAGTTTTTCCGGCTATAGATCTGCATGGTTGTTATTACCTTTTATAAAAAGCAGTTTGGAAGAAAGGTCGTGAATTAGGCCTTAGAAGATCTAAGATCTTGCGGGATAATAAAATTAAAACACAAATATATGTAGTTAGTTGTGTTTGTTGTAAGTTGGTGTTTTCATTTAGACTTAAGTTGATTAGGTGATATCATTATCATATAATAATATTTATTTCTGTAAATAGATCCTTTAAAGACACTTTTACAAGTCAACATTTTACATATTTATTTTAAGCTAAATGGCTCCGGCATTTTCTAACTGACGACCTCTGAGAAGAAACAAACTCAGAGAATCATAGTCTCTTTTAAAGTCCAGACAAAATAGTAATAAATATGTGTCTTACACTGTAGGACAAAGTCTGAAACGGCCTTTTGAATAAAGAGCCATAGCGGCTTTGAGTAAACCAGTCCCAACTGACGGCAAACATACATCAGTCATTCATATCATCAGTCATCGTAAAGCGTCAGTGGGGACAACGGGAAGAAAATGTTATGACTTCCCGTTGTCCCCACAAGCCAAAAGCGCCAGTGGGGACAACGGGAATACACCATAATAAGCACGCTACTTTATAATGCTTTAAGCTATATTAACCATCGCTATTCTCAATTATACGATCAATGAAAAATATAATATACCTAAAACTATACCAGAATTATTTTAGCGCAGGGATAATTCGATTGCAGGCAGGATTTGAACCTGCATCTTCTGGTTAGATACACCAGGCGCTATGACCACTAAGCCACCGCGAGTCCTACCCGCCAGGTCGAAATTTGCCTTCACATTCTGAATTTACGTCTTTAAGGTGACGTCAGTAACACCTATTGAAAAGCAGTGCTTCTCAACCGACATGACTTACTTTACAGTTAGTTCGATGTCGAACGATGTCACCTTACCTATTAACTATCTTTTTGTATTTTTTGGCATTTTGACATAAGATTTAAAAAAAAAAATTTAACGAAGGAAAATGTATACCAGAATTACAGACAGAAATAAAAGCAGAACTAGGGTAATTAAGTACACAACAACACAGACCACGGTGTAAACAGAATTCTGCAGGAGCAAAGAAGTTTACATAAAATAGCTCCTTTACCTGACCCTGATGGGGGAAACCGCCGTGAAAATACCTTAAGATATTTTCTTATATCCTGTTACGCGAAGCAAAGAGCATCTTGTAACTTAGGCATGTAATTTTAATGATTAACTCGACGCCTACGCACCTGAGATGCTCCTGAGATGCTAAGAGGAGTCTTAGCGGATACCTACTTGTGTCCCCCTTACGTTGCAAATCTCTAGGCTTTGAAATAGGTTACACAAGTTTATAGAACATTTTCTTTGTAAATACGAGTGTTTAATAATATTGTATTGTGTTGGACATAGTACAGTCAACAAAAGAGTTAGGTACCGATACAGATAGTGAACAAACAGACGCCTTTTAGCTAAATTATTCTTTGATGCCACTTAATAGCGGAACTCTGAAACTGTAACCTTACTTTACAAACACCGTAATTATAAGTAAGTAAATGTATATACATATGTTTTCTTTATTGATAGCTTGTAATCTATCTGTGAAGGCTTGTAATCAGTAATTTAAATATGTGTGTCGAGTTGTGTAATTATTATTTGTTATTAATCTGTAAGCCTTCCCAATAATAAATAAATAAATTTTAAATCTTTTCTTTACGCCGATTGCGATATATAATTATATAATTACGCGCCAATAGGTTTGGTATGCACAACTTACAATACCTACGTTTTGACATATATTGCGTGATACATTATTACACAATCTTTATCAAAATACTGTTATTTAAATCGCTGTCTGCACAACAAATTTTTTTGTTGACCGTATACCACCATAAGATGGTCGACATAAGAGAGAAATTCCACATCGCAGGCAAATACTTCAATGGCTAAGACATAACAATAATTATGGTTGATCTAGACCGCAGACACATACCACAGACTACAGTCGAAATTTCTTTCACGGCAGATTTATAGCTACAGTAATAATTAATAGTAGTAGCTTATATTTTGTAAAAGGTCATGTTCAAGTGGTGCACTTAATTTTAGAATATAGGTATTTATTTTTATTGATATAACTATTGAGAAGCTAAGTAATAACTACTCTGTTCAACCGATATAAATAATACTGTATTACTTATATACTTTTGTTTGAAAGGCAAATTTACCAGAACAACCATAGATTAGACTACAACATACCTATAGATTTCTTCGCACAAATATTTGGTTAAATAAGTATTTGTGCAAAGAAATCTATAGCTGCTCTGGCATCTTCAGTATAATCAATATGTTGGTATATTACTCTATACAAAGTAAACTTCTAGATTAATGTAATCGCCCAAGAAAATAACCTCCGAAAAGGGAAATTATACGACCAATAAACAATTTTATACACATGAAAAGAATAATGTTAGCTTATCCTAAAGCATTACACGTGTTAGATTTTATTATGATCGCTTAGATTTATTCGTAATATTTTTCTTCGCCTTATGAAACTGATAAATTGAAGCATTAGCTCTGAGTTATATGTATTTTTTGGTAGCTGCGAGTAATTTCTGATAGTCACGAGATCTTAACGTGTGGATAAAAAATTTATACGTTACGGTCTAAACTAATTTTGTCTGATTTGCGCAGTCTAAATTAATTTAGATCAGTTATGAGTTATTCCTATAACATATACATTCCGATAAACATAATTATAGATTCAGAAAAATATTGTACAATACTTAACTAAACTTATTTCTTAGACCAGTTGTATGTTAAGAGCTCGTGGCTAAAGCGATCTGCAAGATTAAATCTCCATCGCAATAGGAGTCGGTCAGTTTATAGATAGGTCGAGACTCAGTACCTCGCAGTCTCTTCGTGTAAAACACTGATATTTAGCCACATCTGGCTATACTGGAACAAACATAGTTGGGAAAGGCTCGGACGATGATGAAGCTGTGTAATATATACAATGTTGTATTTCTTTCATCACATAGTTTTATTTTTGAATAACACGAGCTGCGTAAACTGTTGCATGGATACCTTCAAAAAGAATGTGAAGAAGTCACAAAACTATACCCTAATAAACACAAGTCTTGGACCACTCACGAGCCGGCCCGTGCCGAGCCAGTAGCTTTAAATTCGCCCCTAAATAATTTAAACTCAGATCCAGCCGTCCCTAGCTGCCCCCCCAGCAACGCCCTAAGCCGAGGTCCGTGTCCCGCAGGGGACGCCCTTAGCTGTGTTGCTTAGTTTATAAGTTGCCCCTGGCTGGAGGCATTTGGTGCCTCGCCACCTAGTCCGGTTAAGTTTTTAAAGCTCCCTTGAGCTAAAAACTATGTCCGACATAAAAAAAAAAAGGTCTCACCTTCGTACCCTCCTTAAATTCCAGCCTCACAAAACCAACTTTTACTCCTTCTCTCGTGGAACTGTGGAACTCGCTCCCTCCTGAAATTCGGGACAGTTAAACTGTCTCGATTTTTAAGTAACGTGTCAAAGAACACTATTTGTCCTCAATATCATAACTTCGTATGTTTGCAATGATTTTTATTTATACATTACATACATTACATACATGCCGGACTCACGCCTTTTTCCCATAGGGGTAGGCAGAAACTAAAGAACGCCACTTGCTACGATTCTTGCATACTTCTTTCGCTTCGACCACATTCATACATCTTGTCATACATACACAATTATAAAATAATTATTAATAATTTATTATTATAATTATTTAATTCATATTTATATATTATTGTTACATAATATAATTATGTACGTATTTGTGTATGTATTTATGTGTGCCTATGTATTATTTTAAGTATATGTGTATTTTGAATTTAATATATGTTCGCTTCTATATATATTAGTATTTGCTTCTTTTCACACTATTGTCTACATTTCTTCTTTTTCAATTCTCCTCTCGCAGGTCTGCTGGAAGAGATTTCATTAGAAATAAGCAGTACCTTTGTACTAAATAGTCTTAAACTGGCTCCTTTCTAGTTTCTAAGTGTGTACAGACGCCAGCAGGTTAAGCTATCCAAAACTGACAAATTTTCCCAATTGAATATGAACCTTATTGTTTTAAGCTAAAAGATGAAAATCAATCAAAGAAATTTGACAGATAGTGGTAGCTTGATGTGCTGGCCTCTGTACATAAATTAATAAATAAATAAATAATACATATAAACATAACCTAATCCCTCTCAATCTGAGAGGAGACCCATGCCCAGCAGTGGGACAGTAAATGGGTTGATGATGATGACTTTATTTATCCTACAGTTCTACTGCCCAACACAAGATTTTATCAACGATTAGAAAAATATATTCTACGAGACTGATTTCTCTTGAAATCCTACTATAATTCTTCTTGAACATCAATTAATTTCAGCATTATTTGCCCTCCATTCTATTTAACAAGTACCTATTAAAAGTAAAACAAAGGCAAAGAAAATAACTAGGCGTTTCGTCAGCTTAAATATCAGGTTTAATTAGAAGGTTCGAGAAGACTGCACTGTAATTATTAGTAAATGGAGCTCATATTCTATCTTTTGTTTCGCTGTGACTAATTAAAATGGGAGTCAAAGTGCTTTCGAGTTATATTTTGAGTGAGAATATGATATCAGCTAATTGTTTCTTAAAATACCCATTATTTTGGGTATATACAAACTTTTATATACCATTGTCTATGCTTCACACTCTCTAAATAAACGGAAAGCACCCAAAAATAACGACTGAAGAAGCCTATGTTAGAAGCCGGAGAAAATGACACACGTAAAATGAACTAAACAAGACTAATGACCAGCGCGACGAGTAACTTATTATTTTACTCTATTGGAACTTGTACGTAGAATGTTAATAAACGCCAGTAATTTAGGATTAATTAGTTTAAAATTATTACACTATTCTTAACAAACAAAAAAAAACATACAAACATCTAAACTCATACTTATGAACAACTTTTACTTTGTATTATGGTCTATGTACTTTTTTTATCGATGCTGGTACTTGTAGCTGATGTATAGATCACTACAATGATACACATACGATATGAGTAGAATTTTTAAAAGAAAACAATGAATTATGGTTTTAACAGAACTTTCTTTAGTCAACTCGACAATGTATGAAACAGCAGGTTTTTTTTTATAATTATTAAATAAGGTTGTATACTTTTTACTTTGACCTCCCTTTAATAATTTACACCTTTAACTCTGGCAACCTACGCAACCTGGCAAGCGGGAAGGCGGCAAGGCTTATCTAATCCTACGATAACCCTCTCATTCTGCAAGAAGAGTCATGTCCAGAAATGAAACAGTAAATTGGTTGATAGTGTCGCGCTCTCAAATCTTAATGTCGTAACTCCGTTAAGTATGTTTAGGTTACATGTAATACGGGGTGAGCCACACGGGGTGAGTTTGGACAAATCCAAGCTCCGAGCTGCTACTGATTTTTTTTAAAACCCGAATAATTCTGCTTGCTCGATTTGAAAATTGAACCCAAAACCATACGATTACCAACCATACTATACTAATACCTGCACGATTACATCACTTAATGGGATTAAAATAAATAGGTCGTAACGTCCCAAGTCTGTGTTAATCAAATTATTTTTCCATCAGTCTCCTTTACTTGCAATTAATTGTTCAACGACAAAATATTTTTGCTCCTCTAATGATTTTTTGACGAGGGTACCCAAATTTGTTTCGAAAAACAACAGTGATTTTAACATTTTTATCAAATGGAAGACGATTTTACTAAGGCGTAATTACTTGCGAGCTCTGTTTTAGATTGTTTGCTGCGGTTTTGTAGGACAAGAAATTTAACAAGTTTTCTTGCTTAGCTGCTGTAAAACAGAACAAAAAAAGGTGAGTTTCAATTAATAGCTATGTCATTTACATCTAGGTTTGGTTCGTTATATTTAGTTCTGTGTAACTATTATTTTTTCATTATGGAAAATTCTTATGTATCATTTACCACCTGAGTAAACGGCAGGGTATTTCAAACTCGTACCGACTAAAAACTCATCTGTTGTTTAGAATATTGGTGCAAGAATAAATTAAATTGTTCTACCGTAAACTGTTGCAGTAAATTTTGTGGTAAACATTTTTCCTCCATTGTGGTTACGGCTGGTTACGGTTACGGTGGCGTACGGCCATAGGACCAATCAAGTTGTACACATTGCGAGGCTGGTCAATGTTCGGGTTTTGATTCATAGGACGGGGCAAATATGTTATTACCCTCTATTAAATAATCAACTTATACAATTGTGCACACTTCTCACGTATATGATTTTGCTATAGTAATCCTTATAACTACCATACATAAGTATGGTAGTTATAAGGATATATATATTCACCGATCTAAGATTAGACATGACATAAACATATAATTACGCCTGTATTCCCCTAAGGGTCGGTTCACATCTGACGGAATTTACGTCGCCGATCTTCGGTCGCGTATATTATGCTTAATAAACTTAGTAACGCGTCTTCGATCAAAGGTGTGCGATATGAGATGTTTGTCTGGAATAATATGTGCTCGCGTTACGCGAAGTAAGTTCGGCGGCGTAAATCCCGTCAGATGTGTACCGACCCTTAACGTTAGGCAGAGGTGTACACCCTTAGTTCGCCGTAGGTATGTATATGTCCTATGTAATAGGGAGAGAGTATATCGCCATTAACCGGGAACAAATCCAAGACTTCTGGCGTAGTATTCTAGATCAGGACCAGACTAATGAGGCAGTTTTTAGACACACATTACTTTTATGTCATAGAATTTTAAACTCTAAAACTTTAAAAATACTATTTGTTTTTGGAAGTACACACCTGGCCTGCAAAACTAAACCTGTAAATAAGTAAACTCAACTAAACCCTCTAAATAATTCAACCTAATTAGTGTAAAACAATGCGGAGGGTCGTTTGCTTGGGCTCTCTGGTCGGGAATAGATTCTATCAACACTGACAAAAACTAGCACAACAGTAGCCACTGTTAATTAATTTTGTTTGTGAGTTAAGGATATACCTATTACATCTCCCCTATTTTCTCTATGGGCAGCTCTGCAAATTTTCTCATGATTACTATGCATAACACCATAACCCACTGCATAACATTTGCACGCCGCGCATTGCGACAAAATGTACTGGGCTCTGAAAAAATATTGTAATAACTTAATGTAACCTACATTTATGCAAAAGAAATTTATTATTTTTATTATGTAATAAAAACATATTTCAATATATTATTATTTATACTAAAGCACTAATAACCTCGCAGGATGGAAAACTTAAGAACAACAACAGACAGAGTTATGTGTGTATATTTGTTAGGTTTTTACGACTAAACCGCAGAATCCATTTTGATTTATTCTGATATGGAGATAGATTGGACCTAGGGGAAGGACATAGGCTACCTTTTTTCTCAAAATGTCCTTTGAATGTGAGTAAAATCGTGGGTAACAGCTCATAACCCATATATTATGTATAAAGGCTCAGGTCATTTTTGTTTTCAGAAGCCATAAATATTGTGCTACGCACACAATGACATAATGAAGCGGGACTCTAAGACCGATAAATAAAAGGTAAAGCATCCGTGGCTTCATAAACAGGCCCTATCAGAATATCAGCGCTGCAGCTTGATTTGCTTTTTGCTGCAGCACAGTGCTGAGATAGGGACCTATTCTGACATCACACAGGATAACGTACTTCCTTAGTATTAAGACTTATTAAATTGTTATGTTAAATTGTATTTTGTCCTGTTTTGTGCCTGTCAGAATAAATTTTCTTTCTTTCTTCTTTCTTTCTTTCATTATGAATAAATATTATTATATTATTATTATATTATATTCATAAAAATTATCACATTTATAATTAAAGTTTCACTTACAATATCACTTGAAACTGCAATAAATACTATATCTACAAATACATAAATTCATATAATTATTCTCCTACTCAGACTTTAACTCATGTATAAGCCTGGAGTGTAGGTAAATAGCGAATATGCTGGATTCTGAAAATAAGCAATCTTATACTAAAACGAACCCGTTAAAACTTCAAGTTCATTTTGGCACAGTTCTAAGAAATATAACTTATAGTTTCCAGACAGCGCACTTGGCTTATCACTTGAAATTTCAATAAATAAGTATAGCTACCACCACACTCTCTAAGATCTAACAAACTAATATAATAACTCATAGAAGCCAATTTCGGGGTCATTGTACTTTTGACAACTAAAACTTACGTCCGATTTGTTGATTCCATTTTCAAAGTGGAAAGCTCTCTAAAGTTTGGCAATCTAATCAGAAGGCGCATAAAATAAAATTTAACATGGCCTTAAGGCGGGGGTACTAAGGTAGCGTTTAACACTTTAGTTTTACGTTGAATATAAAAATATTTCATTCTAGAAATTGACTTCGTTTTTCCTAATCGCTTGGGAATTTTCCTATATCACCTATACTTAAATTCTTAGCGGATGCCTACAATCTTAAAGAAATTTCCAGAACTTTGTCTGAATATATTCAGATTTCGTGATTATTTGTCTGATAATAAATATCTAATCATTACATCATTATACTAGTTATTATAGATTTATTGAAGTATGAGTCGATATTTGATTGCATTTTTAATTTCTGCAGATTAATATATAAAAAATATTCTTGCCTTTACGTGTTCAACTTAATACAATAAAAGTACTTTTGAAAGCTTTTAAGACCAGATAAATTATGAAAATAAATATAAAACTTTAGCGAAATGATACATCTAAAAATGAATATTTAACATTATTTACGTTATAATATTATAATTCATAAATTCATTTATTTTTTCAAAGATAATACAATCATGTTTGATTTACAGTGGTTTCTGTACTAAGCTCGGGGCTTCTATTGCAAAAACTAATAAGAGCGCCAAAAGTCGTTCATAAATAGAAGTTTAGTACTTATATACTATTTCAGTAACAGTAGATATAACAGTTGCTATATACGATTACATAAGAAACAAAATTAGAATAAACCTAAAGAAACTGATACAAAAAAAATACGTTTATAAGACGATAAGAATTGACAAGAATTGAGAAGAATTTGCTGAGTTGGTTTGGGCGTATCGAGAGAATGAATGAAAGGCGACCAACAAAAAGGATTTATATGGCGAATGTCAGTGGAACCAACGTGAGGGGACGCCGTAGAAAGACTTAGGTACACCGACCTTATTGGTGGGGTTCTTCAAAAAGGTCTGTTGCACACACACACACATTACACACATGCCGTTTGCGAGTATACTACTCGCAAACGGCATGTGTGTATGGCAAGATGTAAGAAGATGGACGAAGCGAAAGGAGTATGCACGTTTTGTAGCAAGTGGCGTTCTTTAGTTTCTGCCTACCCCCATAGGAAAAAGGCACGCCTTTTTATATACATACACACACATATGTATGTATGTAAAACAAAACTTTAAGACCGACTAAATTGTAATCGATGCGTTGAGCCGAGACAGATTGAGAAAAGTTTGTATTTTATGATTCCATGGTTTCAATCACACAAAGTGGCTGCATTCCCAGATTCTCACATTTATTTTACAAATGCCTTGATAAATGAGGCGCTTGAACTCGCTACAAAACATTCTTAGGCTATGAAGCAATTTCCACTCGCTTTTTAAATTAACGATTACTCGTAAGTTCCCAAAATAACCTGAGTAAGAAAGTACGAGTGCAAGCTTTAGATTTCTATTATAATCTGACCTTTTTATTGTAGTAATGACGCCAGCAATATCATTTTATAAGACCACTTTCCATACACTGCACCAGGATGATTTTGTATTGATCTATAATTAAATCCTAACAGCTACTGTTCAAAATGCTTTTTCCAAAGTGAAAACAAACAAAAATCTGTGCTAGCAAACAAATAACTGTATTACAGGAGCCAGTTTGTTCCCCTCAAAAGTAATGTACAGGTTAATAATGCCAATAATGGAAACTACCGTTTCGAATGTTCCAAATTCAAATTTAAATGTGTTGGCATAAAAAGTATCCGAAAATTGGATATGAAACTCGCGGTCATGTTATGAATATAATACCAATGTTTTCCTGTAATTCATTTGTATTATAATTTTCTCATAAAATCCCAGTTTCATAAATCATACTGCATATTGTTTCCTACAATGTGAACAGACCAATATAACACCACAAACATAATCCAGTATACAATAACATTGTGAATGTGAATAAAGTCCAACGGGACCACACGATCGCAAATAGTTATTAACAGACAATGTCCCAACACGGCTTTGTTAATAATTATTATTGGTATAATAAATAAATACCGCTTACGCCTTTGTGGGATTCGTCCCAATACAGGGAATTCTACATAACGTACCAAAAATTAAACATACCTACAGATTTCAAATTAAATTTTGCTAACCTATTCACAATAGTAATATTGTAAATTCCATTTTGTTGTATTCCGATTAGATTTAAATTAAAGAGAGTATTGCCAACATATATTTGATAAACTATTTATTTATTTACTACGTTAAATTACTAGGTACTTATTGATTTCTGACATTTACGCAAATATTATACATTGAAATAAAACAAAAAGGATTTATATGGCGAATGTCAGTGGAACCGCCGAGAGGGGACGCCCTAGAAAAACTTATACCGACCTTATTGGTGAGGTTCTTCAAAAAGGTCAGATGCGTAGTACTCGCAACCGGCGTGTATGTATGACAAGAAGTATGAATGTGGTCGAAGCGAAAGAAGTATGCAAGAATCGTAGCAAGTAGCGTTTAGTTTCTGCCTACCCCTATGGGAAAAAGTGAGTGTATGTATGTATGTAAAACTACTTTTTATAGATTTTATCGCGTTATATTGATATTATTAATTCCGACGTTTCGGACCCTTTACAATGTCCATAGACGCTGTAAAGAATAATAATATCAATACAACGCAATAAAATCCGTAAAAAGTAGTTTTATTTCAATACTAGGTACTTAGTTTATTTATCAATAATTGCTGCATTGGCTCTTATTGCACCAGAACGTGTAGAAGGCAGCAGTACCAAGTACATGAGGAGTAAGGGCAGATTCTTAAACGTACTACTAATTCTTGAATGACGACCACGGTCACCCTCCCTATACTTTTTGACGAAGAAGGTAAGAAGATGTAAATGATAAATTTTATTTCTGTAAATAGATCTTTTTAAGCTAGATGGCTCCTGTATATCCTAACTGACGACCTCTGAGAAGAAACACCGAAACAAACTCAGACATTCATAGTCTCTTTAAAAGTCCAGACATACAAAAGTAACTTACAAATATGTGAGTGTTACAATGTAGGGCATGGCCTTTTGAAGATGTTCATAAGCTGCTTTTCTTCTTTGTACGCTTACAAAGAAGAGTAGCTTAGGAATAGACCTTGTTATAATAGGTTTGTAAGCATTATTTTCGTGAATCTCTCAAGGCTGCGTTTGTCATATTATTATTGAACGAAGTATTGCCACACTGAAACATACAAGACGTAGCGTCGAAGGTACAGTCAGCATACAAAAATATCTAGACGAACAGACTGTCGCCGTTTCGATAATAATTTAAAATAGAAAAGAAATTAATATTTTTTTCATTAGAAAAAATTTCGTATTAGAATGACAGTTGCCGTGTACTGTTCATTGTTCATTCTGATACATTACTTGTATCATTGAGATAAACATTAATTCTCTTAGTTGTTCAGAATATTTTGAACAGTTTGTAGATACCAGATATCTGATGTTGTCTGTACTTTGTTGACCACGATAACCGACAATATGTCGGGGCCGCCTGCTCGTACCATATAGTTGATAGTCCATTCAGTTTACGCATTCATTGGGTGTGAGTGATTCAACGTGAATGTATGTATATCTTCGGTGATATACCGCATTTATATCTCATCAAAGCCTGCCCGTAAAGCACCAGTTTTGGTAAGAACTGGGAGACTGCAAATACTTCCCTAACAGCGTACTGTACGCAAGATGGCTTTTTATTACTTATTTATCATATTATATGAGCGACTTTTATTCATAAACACTCACGCCTATTTTCCATAGAGTAGACAGAAACCACTTGCTACGATTCCTGCATACTTCTTTTGCTTCGTTCACATTTTTTTTTATCATTCCACTAAGGTGGCAACCAAACATAGGTACGGGCCAGTTGATGGTAAGCGATTACCGTAGCCTATAGACGCTTGCAACACCAGGGGTATCACTTGCGCGTTGCCGACCCAGTAAAACAAAAGAGGAATATTTAGGTTGGCAGTAAGGGTCAAAGTCCCTCCACTGCCAACACAACGTTTCCTCGCGGAGTAAGTCATACACACGCGAAAACAACAAGCTACTTTGATATAATTGCCATAATAATTTGATAAATCAGATATCAAGATCCATACACAGAAAAATTAAATTTAAAAGTAATACAATTTAAAAAAAAACTATATCACTATTTTAATTAAGGACCTCCAGAGTGGAGATGAGATCCTATCAGTCTTCAGGATCTTGTTCGGGCCGCCACGCAATCTGCAGATCAGGGATACGATTTTTTTGCGAATAACAGAATGAAAGCCATCAGTGCGATATAACGGGAACATCCCCGATGCACTGATGATATTAGGGTTGTTTGTGTTATTTACCATCATACCTGGTATCCTCGTAAAGTTAAGCAAAGTTAGACGACGGACGAGAAAGTACATCCGTCGTTGGCTGGTATATCTTTAGGGCCAATATATGGCCCCAGTGGGCGGCGCGTGTGGTTGATAGTTGGTTCACGTGCGCCTTATAGTAGGAAGCGAGGAGAGGACTCGCCCTTTGAAGGACTCCATGGAGGCCTGGACCACAGCCGTGGCCGTGACATATAGGGCAAAAGAGGGCGGTGCGGTTTTTAGTCGATAGGAGTCCCGACATACCCTGGCACCTCCTAGGACGATCCATAAGCATTTTCCGCACTTAGGGTACGTATAATTTGGCAACATTTATAAAAATGTCAATGTAATTTTCTCGTATACATATTTGCATGAACGAGGTTAGTTAATATGCTGTCAACTAGAAGTTTGGCCATTATTAATACACGCGTGCAAGCGAAATTTAAATTGCTTCTGTAATAAAGTCGTATGTTTAATGAATATTTTAAAGTTATTATTTTCATAATTAATGTTCAACGCATTTATTACAGACAGCAATCTCGCGCTGAATATCCTGTAACTACAACATAAGTATTAAAACGTGCCTTTTATTTTAATTATTGGTAATATTTGTAATCCATGTCAAAATGCATAACCGCAATGCATTGTAAAAAATTAAGATATGTTTTTCTATGATTAACTAACCGAGAGGTCATGAAGTTTGGCGCAAACTATATCTAATATGGTTCTAGCGATTGCTTAAAAAACTCTCAGAGTCCAGCTATGCTAGGTTTTATATTATTATTGTATTATATTAATATTTTATACCTACAAGGTTATTATACAAAGGGTTTCATCATCATCATTATAACTGACTTCATACAAGGCGCGCTTCTGTTTAGTTGTGCAAAGCTCTCGAGCCAGTCTCATTCAAATTTGAAGGGCGGGTGGCGTGTAAAGTCTGCCAATCCGTACGAGGTCAACGTACTATATTATGTATAACCTTAGTCGACTCATACTGGGAGAACAGTCGTGTCCACCAGTGGACCAGTATATAGAGGTTGGGTCTAAGGTTGCCAGGTGACCGGGACCCATCGGGATTGTCCTGAAATGAAAGCATATGTCTCGGATTCCGGAATTTTCAAAACCATAACTTTAAGTCAGAGACAAAAATTTAACCCCAGACAAGACTAAATTTTAGTCCCTCTTGCACAAGTTTTATTAAAATGCTTGGGGGACCCGATGGCCAAAAATTATAGAAGCCGCAAAAAAATATGAAAAATATTAATAAAAAAGTCCTTAATTTTATTGTCCCGGATTCGACGCCTGCAAATCTGGCAACCCTAGTTGGGACTCAATCCCGTTCGTTCATTGTATTTGCCCCAAACTGTTAAAAGTGTCTGTCCCTTTTCACAGTACCCATCATCCCCTTGACATGGCACAATAATTTGGTGATCATTAAAATTTTTATACCTAGATAATCATAGTAAACTCAAGAAGCCCCATATTTCTCAACAATATAAAATAGAACCCAACAATTTAAAAATACTATAATATCGTTACTGTCAATTGAATATCGCTTCGCTTTGCTGAAGCACTTTTGTACAACTGATAAATACAACAAATGATTGTATATTGTGACTATCGGCTATCTCTTACGCTCTGGCGCCTACGGTCAAACGCGAAATGAATCGGAATAAAGCGAAAATATTTGCTGAGTACGAAAACATTTTGAAGGGCTATGGGTGTTGTTTTGATTTAAGAGGTATTAATTAATCAAATGATGAAATCATGCCGATCAAAAATGTTCACCTAAATACTGATTCATTTCTTAGGTGAAAAATTAAGCGCAGTAATACCGTTCCCGATATGATGTTTCCAAAAAAATACTGTTATTTAAAAAAAATATGCTCCTCACAAACATTCAATTAACGTATAAACACGTATCTACAGAAAAACTCCTTTGATCTTTACACACATGATTCACCTAAATATCAAAACAGAAAGTTATTATCTCGCTATGTTTGCAATATTTTACAGCAAGAAGTTTATTACGACGTTGGGCAGTAATGTGCATAATGTGCAACCAACAATATTTCGTGGTTCACACACATTTTGTCCGCAGTTGGTTTCACACGAGGGAGCCGGCGGTTATTCTGTTACCACTCGCTTTTAGTGTGCGAAACGAACAATTTATATCACCGAAAGTCCCTCGTACGACATAATAACAAATAGTACCACAAATAGTAGGCCCGTATGATTGTTTGTCATCATAATATATCAATAAAAAAGGGGTTGACGGTCTAAAGGAAGGTCTTGTTACACAGAAATGTACGAGTGAAACATTTTTGGCGAGTTTGATTACAAACATCAGGCGGCCCGTTTGAATTTTTTTTATTTTTATTCATACATCAGTACCACGTAACCTGAATCACCTAAAATCTCAATCGTGATCGAAAAAAATCACCCTGAAAGGATCTTTATAGTTGAACCACGTTTATATTACACTAAAATGAAAGCATATACGCTTGAAAAATTTGATAGCTTACATTTATGTTGCGGGTAGTAAAATCTACGGATATTACATCAAATTCTCTCGGTACCGACATCGAGGCACGGTGCGGCGCGCTTGCGCTCACGGTACGGCCGGCCGGCCGTTTCGTGGCAATGGCCCACGTGCTCAATATCACCGGAAAATTCAGTTTATACTGTACTGATACGTCGTGTTTTCTTTACGTGTGTGTGCGTCCTCGTGGGGTTTAATTTGTAAATGTTCCATGTTTTGTATTTTTACACGAAGGATAATAACATAAAATCGTTTGAAGATATCTTTCATACTTACCTACAAATAGTTTATCATTAAAGCTATTAAGCACAGCATCCAAAACACACTAAAACTATGAAATTGATTTATCATTTCTATACTGAAAGTTACCTCATTCTACTGATGGTCACTGATGATACCAATAATCATGGCGTCATTATCGCCTAAAAAATAAACCTTTAGTTACATAAGCATATTTATAGAACCTCTTCCTCCGATAAGCGTAAAAACAACCTCCGATTGCGATAATACCAACGCAATTGTGCAAATAAATTTTGTACCTTTAACCTCAAAAAAAATGTACATTAATAGGAACACGTTTTAAATACGATACGAATTCGCGATAAAAAATACTACTGCCCAAGCGATCGTGCCGCGCGAAGCAAAAAAGGGTATTTCATTAAATATTTTCACGTAGCGGACTCGCCCGTATCATGATAAATGGGTTTGACTCTTAACAATGTTAGTTCATCCAAAATGTATCAAAAATAAAACGCAGCTACTGAACCTACATAACAGAACTGTAAATTAATATACCTTTTCGTAAAATACATTCATTTGCAAAGAAAATTCTTCTGTTAGGTTGGTACTACTGCATTGTCAAATATTTTGACAGTGAGTAACCCTAGGTGTTAAAATCATTCATAATTTCCTGACCAAAATTACCATCCTTGACCAAAGCTATGTTTGGTGGTAGAAACTAATGATACGTCTGGCCAGGTATCACCTCGCATGGTCATGGTGAATGTCACGAATCCCATGGACATGACTAATGGGCAAGCAAGTGCATTTTTTGGAACGAAGTTCCTTATCGCGCGTTGTGAAAGGGGGCTGACGGGGAGACGGAAAAAATTCTTACGAAAAGTTGTCACGACACTTTTTTCGAAATTCAAATATTGTTGACAAGCATTCAAATATTATTGAGTGAATGACAATATTTGAATATCGCGCGTTGTGAATTGTTGAGTGTATACAGGTTTTTTTATTTTTAATTATAAATTTTAATGAAAGGAACTTCGTTCCATCCGGGTGTCCCTTGACACCTCTGACATCCCCAGACGTAATTGGTTCTCAGTTTTTCATGAGATCTCAGTTTTTTTTTATTTTTATAATAAAATTTGTTACAAAACATTAAATTACTTACAATCTTAAAAACCACAAGGGTTTGTCCAGATTGCAGTGAATAAAATTCTGCACAGTCTCAGTCTCAAGAATAGTACAAAATATTAACTTACTTATCGGCAACGTATAAAAAATTAACTTACATAGTAGTACACAAAATATTACCACACAACTACGGACCTACATTAATGTATTCTTCTAGTTCTGAGTGGGAATCTCAAATCTCAATTCTCTGTGGGAATGGACCCCAGGGCTCGAAGGTCCTGAGTTTTTTGCAGTACCACTAGGCTAATGAGGCTGATTTAATTATTAGTACTCATAAATGTTTTTCTTAATTCTTTATTATATTTTAATAACGTACCTTGAAATTTTGCCCACAGAGACTGTAGGCAAAATTTCAAAAAAACACGACGATAATTAGGTTGGCACTCTAAAAGTGGGTATAAACTAAAGCATTTACTTGTAAAGGAACATCGAGCATTCGCTGTTTTTAAATTTACTCGAACCACAATTCGAACATGACGCTCGATGTTTTGTTACAACTTGATTTTAAGAAACAATGAGCGTTTTGGTGTAACACTTACGAGTATATGAGCAAACGCACGAGGGCGGTAGACCGTGAGGAGTAATTGATATATTTTTTTAAATATTACAGGTACATGTTCACTCGCAGTGAGCATTACATCGACTATTCGCAAGAACGTTACATTACATGGAAATGTTTTTAAATAACTGAGCATTTGTCTGTATTGTACAATTCGTAAAAACGTTACATTACAATGTAATGCTCTAGCAAATCCTCTAGTTTATACCCACCTTAAAGTCCATACTATTTTTCGGGCACTTTTTTTCACACTAGACTTTAAGTGATTCAGTTTGAACTCTGTGTTGGTGTTACCTACTTTAATCATATTTGAAAGGTCAAATGAAAAATGTCTGGAGTGATTCCCGGTTTTATGTCTCTTTTGTTTACTAAGCATCTATTTTTGCGTTGATTTGAAAACTTAACTGATCAAACATTTTATTTTTTGTAATATAAAACTAAATTATGAAAAACAAATAATTGTAAAGAAAATTGTCGTTTCTTGAGCCTTGATCACAGCGTGGTCTGCGATCGTTTTATTTTATATCCCTTGGCCACCATTCAGTTACTGTTTTTATCCACTTATGATCGTCTCGTCTTGCAAAGTGCCCTGCCCATCACTTACATCTTCGACCCTTTGAAAGACTAAACTCGTATCTACCATACGTAAATACCATATTCTCCAATATTTACTAACAATTTCACCTGAAAGTCCTGATTAGTTTATTTATACTAAATAACATAATTTGTGTTTGACTGTTTATTTCTTATTTATTATAAGTAAGCAATTACCAAAAAAACTGTACCTATAAGTATTATATCCATTGTCTAGTAGTACTCATATTACAAGCTCTGCTTTTGGGATTGTGTAAAATGTCTCAGATATTTATATAATATTAATAGAATAACAAGCCTTGTCCTAAATCTATTATCTTTGCCATAATTATTTTCTTAGCATTATTTTGCTAACAAGAAATCGTCTAGTTAGCCGAAATAATGTACATGGAAAGCTTAGTGCAACTAAACCTACTATTCATTAGGGAAGGCACTGTCTCCCGAGACATAGGTTCTACCTAGTTCGGGAGGCAGAGCTCCTTTGTATTGTAATTTATTTGGTTGCTAATAAATGAATTATGAATGAATGAAACCCGTTAGTATTTTTACATAAAAGAAGTACTTTATGTAGAAAAGTAATTATTATGTAAGTACATAACAATTCAAATAGAATATACATACATTCTCAGGTCGGATAAAGCGTTTTTGGGATTTTCTATGAATTTTTCAGTACAGCTCAGAGTTTGTATATAATATTGTGCCCGGTTAATGGCAATAGGCTCGCCCCCTATCACATCAGACCTCAACCGTATACCTCTGCCTTAGTTATATTATTGTAAGTTTAGTTAAGGTATAATATTATGTACTTAAATTGTCCATCAGACAATTTATAAACGTTAGTTAAAAATAAAACTAACTAGGTATATGTGAACCAAACAAACGACCTCTAGAGAATAGAACTTAAAATAAAATAAATTCCACTCTAATTCTGTAGTAGTCTCCCTATCCACCAAAAAATCTATTTTATAAACGGAAAATGTATAAGCCCTTAATAGTATGTGTGCTTACATGTAATGTTTAAGGTAAACTGTAACCACTCTACGCATTTGCTAGGCAAACATGAAATAAACCTAAATGGGAATACTTAGGGACTACTTAAGCGATGTATCCGCACAAGAAGAGTTCCTTATTGAAGGTACACATAGATACAACGCTGAAGGATGTAGACATTAATTGGATACACTAGAACAACATACTTTTTTTCTGTGGTATCACTGTGACCTTAGTTGGTCTATTATAATATTATTGTATATTTATTTATTTTTTTGGGACATTTGACACAACACCATCTAGTCCCAAACTAAGCAGAGCTTGTACTATGGTACTAGACAAGGGATATAATACTTATATATACTTTTTTTTGTAAATACATACTTATAATACAATAAGAAACACCCAGACAAACACAAATACTCATGTTTTATCCACACAAATATTTGTGTCCTGTGGGAATCGAACCCACGACCCCATGATCAGCAGTCCGGTACTGGAACCGCTAGACCACAGAGGTCGTCATAATAATGATGAAACCATCCGTAAGTATCAATGATATCAATTAATATTATGAGGGGTGTAGGTATATTTAAATGATAAACGAGATGAATGCTAAAACACTCTATTGATAATATGAGCTAAAGAACAGCGAAGTAACAATGAGATATAAATAGAACAAGAGATGCGAGGCGAACTAGTTTATGGTGGTTTGTACAAATACTGTCAATTTCTGTAAAGCGTGAATACGGTAATTTCGAACTCCCATACAGGGAGTACGAATTTGGTCGTAGGTACAAGTCGGGTTAGGCACACTACAAAACACTGTAAATACACAAAACAAAATGTGTTTTAAAATGTATTGTAAGTATGTATTTACAAAAAAAAAGTATGCTATCCACCCGTTGTATAATCTCTGCTTAGTTTGGAACTAGATGGTGCTATGTAAAATAACGCAAATATTGAATTAAATTTAATATAGTTTTGATCTAGTAAAGGTTCACGAAATGTAACCGATATAGTTATGTACGTCAGTTAGGATCTTTCGAACAAGATTTTAATATATTTTTTATGTGCAGTTTTAGAATAAAAACAAAAATGTATAAGCCTAATAATAAGAAAAATCAAATAAATTATAAAAAAAAATGTTTCAATGACACACGCTTGAACCCTCAAAACTCGAAACCAACCCTTGAAAAAATCTCAACGACTTTTTTGCCGTACTTTTGAGTGGATATCACGATGTCTCGGCCAAAGATGTCGATGGCCACTTAATATGATTAATTGTGCCCAAGTTTCTTGCTGGAGACACTTTATAACATCCTTTGTTGGGGATGAGTCCCGACACAACTCCTGAGAACTCCGCTATGTTTGAGACAGGAGAAATTATTCTATTAGGAACTTTTTGATGGGCGAGATTTTCTATCATATTTCACGGAGGGATGTCCTTTGTAATGGAAGATTTAGTAACTTCTGTAATCTTATCCAGTTGTGTGGAATATCGTTGAAGCATGGTTGGTATGCAATGTAAGAGATCGAGGCAGAGTAACAGTGCTACATTCAAATGGTTTTCGTCCGTATTGTTTTAATAAAAGATACGTCTCCCAGAAATTGCTTACAGTTTGGGTTTTCATTACTACTTCAACTCCTGGGACAAGAATAATTATTAAACTTACAGAAACTCTTGTAGTTTGAGGTCCATGCTGCATCTTTCTGCTCATTAAATAATAATAATAATAATCATCATTTATTTGCAGACATTGAAGTCCATAGATTTAGAAAAGTACACATTGACATCAAAACATAATTATTACAGATGACATAATAATGTCATAATAGAAACTAATCACAAATAACATAAAAATAACACAATACACACACATGAAAATCACAAATAGGCATAATAATAATAACATAGTAGAATGCGAGTACAGCTATCTAGAGCCGACCTGTGTGTGCAGTCTCACCCATCGACTAAGCATCGGGCAGTCCCACCGGTCACTCAACGCCCTCAACAAGCCGTGGGTGCTGATATCTGTTCTGTGCCGGAGAGAAGCGCATCGTTTTAAAGGCAGACAATCTAATTTAATTGAAGAGATCATTATTTGTACAAAACCTTGGAAGATTTTCTCGTACCTACATTTAGTTTTTGTTTAAATAAAATGATGACAAATGTCAAAGTGTAACTACCACACCGTACTCAAATCCGCTAAGAAAATTCAATCTCTATCAGCATAAACCCGGGTTCCAAAAGTTTCTGCAGTTGAAGTTGCGGTCCACAACTAGTTACTACTACTTAGTTCACATTTGTTCATCCCGATTGCATTTGATTCTGACTGTATACCATCAAATATATCGGAAAGACCAGTCTGTTCTTAATTATCTAAATGGAATACAGCTCTCGCTCCAATTACAGTCGCCGTATACTCTGTTGATTGTGAAACATCACTTGTAACATTATTATTAGTTGTTCAGATTATTTTACATTTAAGAGAGGTAGAGCATAGTGGGAGTTATTCATATTACAAAAATTGGAGCTGCCTGATTGGGGAAGTACCTCCACCGTGCACAAAATCAAAGTGAAATAACACTGCTTTAAGCTGTGTTGTGTTCCTAACGATGAGCAAGGTTGCCAGTGCTCCGCGAGGAAACGTTGGCAGTAGTGGAATTTTGACCTTTATACTGCCAACCCAACTATTCCTCTTTCGTTTTACAGGGTTGGCAACGCGCAACTGATTTGTTGCAACACCAGGGGTGGTGTTGCAAACGTCTTTAGGCTACGGTAACTGATTACCATCAGGTATACCGTATGCTTGTTTGCCACCCTAGCGGTATAAAAAAAAAACACATAATGTTTGATGCTAACTGTACACGTAACAATTTAAAGGAAAGTTTAATATTCGCTCCATATGAATAACTGCTGACACATTTCGCATTGCACATTCATTTTCGTGGGCTATCCATAAATGGAGTAACCAGGGCTTTTTAGTCTATTGTCAAGCTCAGACAGTCTCAAAGATGTATACGTTGACACGATGCCAGCTAGTTGACAAATAGGGAAACACGTCAGCATATTTGCATGAGGACATTGCATAAAGACAGTTGAAATATTACAGTTTCGGCTTACCGCGGTTTAATCTGGATGTGTGGTTTGGTCTGAAGAGTTTTTATCATAAGTCGGTCTGATTTTTAGTGGAATTTTGACCTTTATTCTGCCAACCCAACTGATTATTAGTAGATTATCTTGATTATTAGTAGAGTTGGGAAAATTGACTCGTGATTAAATAATACTACGCTGATCAACCAATCTGCAAAGTTAAGCTGCGCTAGTCGTGGTCAGTCTGTGGATGGGTGATTATTAACAATTCGAGGCGTGATGGTATATGTAAGGTATACTATAATATTGATGTTGTTCGTGAAACTCTCATTAACATTCGACACCTACGATCAATAATGGTACCTATTCATAGTACATGTATGTACGCGTATATGACTGTAAGGCCACTGTCCACTAAGGCGTAGCTGATGCATCGAAATACGCCGTACAGCTTGCAACCTAGCATAGGTACTAAACTCTGTCAAAGCGTATGTCTTAAGCCATTTGTACAAAACTCACAGCAGTTCCCGCCACTTTCCTAAATATAAATACGTGCAGCTTGATTGATCCGCAATAACGTGTATAACACGACGTACGCCAGTCATCGTGGCGTTCGCGACGCGAGCACGGTGTTGCCGCAATTTCATAGTTTTATTTGTCAGCAGCGAGCAGGCGTACCAATCATAATATAATGATGAATACGCATCTATGAAGCTACGCCTCGGTGGACAGGAGTCATTACTAGTGATTCCACTACAAGAGCACTATCTACCCGCAGGAAACGTACTGTATCGACTAGACGGTGATGTCGTTAAGCCAAGTCCTTATCTACAAGTGTCTTACATAAGGGCTCACTCGCTCTCTAATGACTTGATTTTCTGTCTCGTCAAAGCCACTGATATTCGAATACTTGGTCTAACTTGCTTTAACTTAATCTTGATACACTTGAACCCTTATCATCAACCCATATGATCCCACTGCTGGGCACGGGTCTCCTCTCATATTGAGAGGGATTAGGCTATAGTCCACCACGCTAGGCTAGTGCGGGTTGGCAGACTTCACAAACCGTCGAGAAAAATCTCTAAGGCATGCAGGTTTCCTCACGATGTTTTCCTTCACCGTTTCAGGGAGTGATAATTAATTATTAATACGCACATGAATTCGAAAAGTCAGAGGTGCGTGCCTTGGGTTCGAACTCGAGACCTTCGACTCGGCAGTCCAATGGTCATACCACTAGGCTATCACCGCTACTACTGTACCCTTATATGGTTTGAATTTTCAAATAAATAAAGGGACTTAAGTGAGTTTTATTTTATTTGTGTGTTACTCATTATACTAATTGTCTAGTTCAGAATGAAGTTATGAGATCTTTTTTGCTAAAGCTCTCACAATGAAATCAACAAAAATATAAAAAAAAATGATGCCTAAGGCTTACTTATAACCTTCACAAGTAAGCTTAGGAGAAATCTTAAATATATTACGTAGTAAAATATATTTATTTGTAAACTCGCAAAACATTTTCGACTTCTAAGCCATATAACTTTTACGTCGTCAAGGCCGGCCCAGAAAGCGGGGGCGTGGCGACTTGGATGCGTACCGCGAGGGCTGGTTTGAAGCGGCACTGGAAAAGAGTACCTGGAAGGACCTGGGGGAGACCTTTGCTCAGCAGTGGGGCAGTACCTAATGGCTAACAAAACGAAAAAAAAAAAACAAAAAGTACTTATAACCTATACCACGTGATCACACTACACATAATAATAAGAAATCTTCAACTTGATACATAGGTAGGTATACACTAGTCTCTGCACATTATCATACCATAAGAACCTGAGAAACAAGATGATATGAGAGATGATGCGGTTTTTCGTCAAAATTTTAACTAAACTAGACCGCCCTTCTTATGTAAACTCGGTGTTTCTTGAGTCACAAAAATATTTACCTGATTTATCACGTACACATAAAAAGTGCGATAAAATCCGTAAAAAGGAGTTTTTACTTTTAACTCATACTAAATTTTATTATGAATTAAAAGTAAAAACAAACTTGAGATGCTGGTTTGATACGGTTATAGGATAAAGTGTTATAGTGTTTTACCATAAAATTCTCAGTATCAACTCGGATTTTGGATTTGTGCCCACTTAGTGTGTTTGTGTCATTGCCCCAGACACTATTATCCCGCGCTCGCTCCTACGCATAGCGTCGCTTTGTGTGGGGTGATGCCTTTCCAATTGATCTGGCTGCTTACAAAAAGTATTGAAATAGTTCCCTGGGTATCATGTATAAAAATCAAGACTGAGATTATAAGTAAAGTTAGAATATTTTTTCGGGAGCTTTAAAGCGCCTGGTAAGATTAAGCGTCGACGGAAAGTATGTGGTAGTATTGATTATTAATTTTTAACAATATTCTCTAAAGTATACGTTATAATTCAGCACTGAGACAAGTGAGTATTGTGATTACCTACCTTTAGCCCGGTACCTATTACTTACCTATTACTTTTTTGTCCTCACGAAGTTAGTTTTAGATATATATATATTTTTTATTTAGTTTTTTTTTTTTTTTACTTATTTTATCTTTGTTTTATTATTGTTGTGAGGATAAAATAAATATGTTTCTTTCTTTCTTTCTTTCTTATTAATTGACCGTCGACCCGAGCTTGCAAGTATGCATCATAGTACCATATTATAATGCCATACATATTATTTGTGAGAAAATAAGTAAGGTTTGGTGACCCTGGGATTTTGCTCTATAACGGCAGAATGAACTCATCAGCATAAGCAGAGCCATCTTAAAAAAGAAACCATAATAAAATAAATACATTTTGACGAGTAAAACATTTGTGAGTTTACTCAAAAAACAATATTATACTTTTTTCTACCTTTCTAAGTAGGTAATGTTTTGTCTAATGAGAAATCGAATGGCAAGTTTGGTTTACTGAGACATTATTATTTAATCGTAGATCACAATATTGGTTACTGACAACATTAATGGCAAACAAGTATACGGTCCTCCTGATGGTAAGTGCTTACCGTAGCCTATAGACGCTTGCAACACTAGGGGTATCACTTGCTCGTTGCCGAATCTGTGAAACGAAAGAGGATTTGTTGAGTTGGCAGTATAAGGGTCAAAGTCCCCCCACAACCAACACAATGTTTCCTCGCGGTTTTATTATATTCATTACTTTGGTTTTACAGATGCATGAGGCACGTGTAAAATTGTAGTAGTTTTAAATTATTCAAATTATAGGCGTTTGGAATCTTTGATAACATAGCTTACCTCAAATATATATTGTGAAATACATAAATAACAATAAAAATACATGTTATTATATAGACTGCCTCATTAGTCTAGTGGTCCTAAGCGCGATTGCTACGCTAGAGGTCCTGGGTTCGATCCCCAGGTCGAGCAGTGTTATTGTGTTTTTCTATGAAATTCTCAGTAGCAGCTCGGAGTCTGGATTTGTGCCCGGTTAATGGCAATAGGCTCGCCCCCTATTACATGGGACCTAAACATACCGGCGAAATGTGGGTGTACATTAGTACACCTCTGCCTAACCCTTCGGGGAATCCAGGCGTGATGGTATGATGGTATTATTATCTAGATTTACGTGACATTTCTAGGCACCATATTCTCACAATTTCTTGTTGTACTACCCAACTTTTTGTCCAAATCCACCCCAAGAGGTCCTTTGTACTAATTTTCGCACCTAATTTTGGTCAATACTATCACAGATTAGGCCTAACAAATTGACTAAGTGACCTTAGGGACCATTACTGAAGTCAATTAGACTTGTAATGAATTAAATGGACTCAGATAAATTCTAAGACTTTGAATAGGTACTTGCCTTGAGGATGAAAAGGCCTTTGTGAAGTGTACGGTAGTTCATTTGTCATTGTGAGAACCTAATGTTTCTATTTCACATTTTTTTAATTCAAGGGGTATCCGAAAATTCTGTGCCCAACTGTTCTTACGTGTTGTGAGTGATAAGATGTTGATTTCTGAGTGTTTCTTATTTATGAAATAAGATAAACCGTGCGCGCACGATACATTAAGATAGAATCAAGATTTTGCTTACATCTACTTAAGAAACATGAAAGAACAAAAAAATACATTCGAATCTAAAAGGAGCCAATATATTGCTTTAAGGTCTGTAAAGTGTGCCAACCCACAGTGGGCAAGCGTGGTGGACTGTAGCCTAATCATTTCTAATACAAAATTATTCTCACCGAGTAGTGATAATAGGTAAAATTAATATCGTATCATTCCAGTATGTCACCATTGACCGTCTCTCTTTTTAGAGACAATTCAGTATGAGGAACAAACCCTGTATCCCAAAATTCGCTCACGCCTGAGTCCATAGTGATCACTACAAACTAAAAACAAATAGCACTACCCAAAGACACAAACAAACTCAACTAACTTAACTAGGCAATAAAACTTAAATAGTGTACACTAAACTATTTCTAGGTGCAGATAAGGCGACATCTCTTGTTTATCGTGTGCAGGAAGTCTTTAGCGTTGACTGGTAGGCAGGGAGAGGGGATGAGGGGGGATGGCCGGCGAATTACGTCGTTATGTGACGCTTTAGCATTTTATACATACTGCCTGATAGTTTGCCTAATTTCTGACATTTACGCGAATATTATACATTGAAATAAAACTTCTTTTTACGGATTTTAAATTTTTTTAATAAAAAAATGTAGGGTAGCTGTCAGTAATTATATCATCAAGACGCCCACCACCTCAGTCTACCCGTGACCATGGACGCTGTAAAGGGTCCGAAACGTCGGGATTAATGATATCAATATACGCGATAAAATCCGTAATAAGTAGTTTTATTTCAGTTTGACTAATATTAATTTTGGAGTACAATTTGTAAAGGATTTTTTACCGATTTGAAATGGTAGAGGATTTTTGTATTCGAGTACCTACACATCATAACTATATTCTTCGTTGTAGTGTTTTTTTTTATTTATTTATTATATGTTTGAAAGACCAACAGCAAGAAAGTTATGAGTTTATCATTATGATTAAAAACATTTAGCCATTAATATTTCTTCTTAATTATTATTTCCCAAATAATAGGGAATCCTCCGCCACTTCTACTAGTCTTATGCAGGTCGCACCCTGATCGATTTGCCATTGATTGCCATTAACTGAGTACAAATCCTATTTCTACCACAAATTTAGTGACGGGAAACCTCACATGTCCTCAGAAATGACTTCAAAAACACTCCACGTCTGACAAAGAATTACATAGACACTTTATCATTTTGTACTTTATCCGTGCTCTTCTTTTTAGAAGCCGGTAATAAATTCATCATTCTTTCTGCCCGTATGTATCGCCTCCGTAAGTCGCTAACGTCCAAGGAAGTACCGATAACGGACTCTTGTTGCCCACTTGATGAGCTTTGTTAACTAAGTACAGGCAACATATTAACGTGGATGCCCAGTAACTGCGATCAACTCGTTAACGGTCTATAACAGCCGCATTACTGAGTTTGATGTATCAAATAATGTTGATGAAATTTTAATGCAGTATGATCCATACAGGGTGTTACAAAACTACCCGTAAAGCCGAGAGGAGGTTAAATGGGGCCTTATAACGAGTTCATTCACAGTAATTAAGAACCGTAATAACGCTGTTTAACATACCCCAAAAAAAGGAAAACTGATCAGGAGTTTGCATCTGCTCGAGGAATGATTTCACAGCCACGTCTAACAGCATTGAGGTGGCTACACAATTTCTTGTTAAGAAGTAACAGTATAATGAGCGATACCCTATACCTATAGCCGCTGCTATATAGCTGCGCCTCTGGCATTTTTATGTATGTAAATTGCTCTTTGACATTACATAGACATATGTCTCTGTATGTGTATGAAAGTTGCTCTATAGAATGGTATTCCAAAGAACTCCAGGATACAGTATTAACTTTCAGGGATATTTAAACTCTCTTTGTCCGTAGCAGAATCGAATCTCTCCATTGCATTCAGTTAAATAACTTATTTATAAACTAAAATACCAAACTGTCTATGTATGTGCATGAGTAGTTGAGCAATGGATGGCGTTCCGCTTTGCAAATGTAGAGTGTTTGCAAATCTACGATCCGTTTTGCTAGCGTTGCCCGAAGGAATACTTGCCATTAACTGGATCTGTGCACTGGTATGAAACTGTAGCACAGTTTGTCTGTTAGTTGGATGTATTTTATAAGTAGAATCGTAATTAACTGAAGACCATAGAATAAGTTCCCAAAAGTGTGGAGATTGTTGTTCATGAGTTTCAAAAGCAGATTAGTAATTAAAGTTCTTCATTCAAATGGAACTACTGTTTACAGATTAAACAAAGTAACAAGTAAAATTATAGACACGATGTAAAATCTGACTAATATTCGTGGGCGCGGGAGAAATTACGCGATTGCTGGATAAAATAACATCAATAATAACCGTAAAAAGTAGTTTTATTTCAATTTATTTTCTCTTTGAAATTCTTATGATTGGACCCTATAGAATGGTATCCACCTACCCTTCGGCCACTATTAGTAAACCTACTTTTTAATAGTTTGAATCTTAACAATTATCCAAAACCGTACAGTTATGACCATGAATTTTGTTTTAATACAAAATATAAAATGTTTTCTCAAAAGTATTTAATTCTACAAAATAAAATGCAAGCAAAACCATGGGTGGAGACTAGTTGTTAAGACAAGACTACGTAATAACGTGCCATAAGAGCACAAAGCTTACGTTTGTACAAGACAGAATGTGCTGTAAAGGAAAGTGGATATTCCGGTGGAGTTAACATTAAGAGAAGAGAAAATAGTGCGCTATACTGAGAACCTGAAGGGCTGACCTTTACTGTATAAGTTCACAAATGAGCGGGATTCAATCCAAAGAAATGGAAATATAAGTAGTTATGCTTGGAGTTACATTTAGGTTCGATCCTCAAGGCAAAGTGCAATTGAGTTTTTCTATGAAATTGCACCTAAACTACCACTCTGCCTAACCCTTCGGGGAGTACCTACAGATGTGGTATTAACCAGAAGTGACGTATCTACAATAAAAACACCACTAATTAACTAAAAACTATCCAATTACCTGGCAATTACGTCATAAAACGTATTCGTTTTTTTTAAATAAATAATAAATCCACAAACTGTGCACTAACACGGTACTTAAAAACACCGGCGTCTTAGCGCGGCACTGCTAACAAACTCGGTAACTTTCTGCATGCAAAATGGATTTGCGCTGTTGAAATTATGACCGTGAGTGCACCGCTTTAGATAATTGCCGCTAAACTTGTCTCCTAATGAGGGAACGTTGCACGGTGCTGCTACTGGCTCGTGTGATTTCGTTTATGCTAGTTTGTGCTGTTCTGCGTTGGTGCAATTTCTAGGACATTAAGCGGTGGTAAGGTTTTTAGTGGTTATGAGATTTCAAATTTTTAACGTTATTTTTTTATTCCACTTAGGTGGCAAACAATTCACCTTGAACCTGAACCTGCGTCTTCTGGTTAGATACACCAGACGCTATGACCACTAAGCCACCGCGAATTTTTCATTTGCTTAAAAACTTAAAATCTTACCATGGTAAATGCCAAAAAAATATAGTTATGCCAAAAAATATGTCATGGCGGTTGAGAAGCAAAAACTTGCTTTTCAATAAGTGTTACTGACGTCACCATAAAGACTTAAATTCTGAATGTGAAGGCAAAATTCGTCATGGCGGGTGGGACTCGCGGTGGCTTAGTGGTCATAGCGTCTGGTGTACATAACCAGAATACGCAGGTTCGAATCCTGCCCGCGGTCAATTTTTAATTTGCTTAATAACTTTAAAGTCTACTGTAAATAACTGTACAAATATCGAATCTAATATTTTAACATTCAACTCAAAACAAAATGTATGGCAAAATGTATGGCAAATGTATTGGATGTAAATTTTATGTCTATTCGTTCGTTGCTCCGAACAGTAGATTGCAATATGCATACAGGTATGTACCTGAAATGTTAGGTGCCTCAGCCCCTAAAATTTATTTATAATGTTAAAAAAAAAAACAAATCAATCGCTTATAAATTTTGATATCTCTAATAATTACACAGATGTAACAACATTTTTAATAACTCCTGAAACCAAACACTTTCCACAACTCAAGAACAGATTGCGGTCAAAATTTTCAGCAGTACTGCCTCGTTGCGGTCCAAACTGTAACTGAAAAGTGATTCAGAGAACACTGAAAACATTAAGCCACAACACAACATTTGAAAAGTTTCGTTTCATTCAAAAACCGCTGAACATTTCAGTTACATAATTCGTGATTTTGTCGACAAACAATTTTCATAGGTTTTACGTGCGGAAGATGTGAAGTTCATCCCGAACATGATCCCAAACAAAGCTTGATCGTTTGCTCTCTGAGCCTAAAAAAATAAAAGGGATATCATAATCGAGACGTTTAACTCTGTACATGTCATCCTGTATGATGATCCTGTATGATACTCCTAATTCGACAGTAACAATAATTGCTCGCAAATCATGCTAGCAAAAAAAAGTGATTTTGATTAGATAAAAAAAATTGATAGTAGTTTACTATACAGGATCGTTAATACTCTACCCTTTATCGCTGATTTTTAGAACGTAATAATTTGTGGCATATTGCCAGACATTATGTCACTCCCCTACCATACGGAACCTAAAACCATATATACCGTCAAACTAGGATCAATGAAATAGTCAGGTACTTAATATGTATATAAAGTAGCACACGACACATGTTCTGACATACATTGCCATGTAAATAATTATCTATTAAAGGGTTTGGTTTTATAGGCAACTGATTATTTGTCAAAACACCTGCGTTTTGACATAATTTTGCTCGATGCATTTTTACACAATCTTTACCAATACACAAATATCGTTGACCACCTGTACCAGCTCTTTTGTTGACCCTAGGTACTTACAGATGTTCATCTTTAGAAATAGAGGCGTGATTATATATTCTGTAATTTATACCAACCAATTGCGGTATTAAATAAATATTCGCGTCGATATTTCAGTTGTATCGTGTTTATTGTAACGGGTGAATGGCTGGTGAAATGAATTAACTATTATTAAGCGCCACGGAGCGTAACAACGATTGTGTAAAAGACAAATATGTATCAATGGTACTCACTGAATTCTATTCAATCAATTGAGTCGGATTGTTCAAATATTGTCGTGATTTTATATTTGTTTACGATTTATGTGCTTGGAACTTCAGACGCCAATATCACTGTCACTCATAGTAGATATGTTTGCTAACCATTTTCTCAATCTTTCTTTTTAAAATAGCGTCTAAGATTAAGAATAAAATAATCTTCTGGTGCACTATGGACAGCCAGCCTTGCCAGTTCATGAGCCTCATATCTTAAAAAAAGGCAACACAATAGAGGATGGCAAACAACTGCTTTTGTATTTTGGACACGGCAAAAGTCCTTGCTATTTGTTTGAGCAAAAGGACGCCCAAAGAGACCTATGTGTAAGTACTCCATTACTAAGACTACAGTAGTTAGTTTGACCTCTTATAAGTCTGCAACGTATTGGCATCTTCTTGTTACAAAGGTGTCCGAATGGAGGGGGTACAACTTTCTTTTAACGAATTGATCTCTTGATTGCTAAGGTTGAAATTTTCTTAGCGTTAATCAAAACAAAAAACTAGTAAAAATATCTTACCACTGTAGGAGAAAATACTGGCAAATACTATTCAGCAAATTCAGAGAGAATGACAAGAACATTTTTATACGGAACGGCCAAATCCACGAGCCGAGTAGCTAAGTGAATTCCTAAACTAATTAATTACCGAACATTTCCCCAATAACTCAACATTAGAACAAAACAAAATAAGTAAACGAACAAACAAACTAAGGGTGTATTAGCGCTGTCTATCTCCTCTCGGAAGCAGTAAAAGGTAATTGAGGGTACCGTGTTATTTAATGATGCCAAAGAAGGGTAACCTTCCTACAGCAATCTTATTTAATGTGTTATTGCTCTGAAGTTAATACGATGGCGAAATGATGTTGGTATAGCGGTGATAGGGGATAGTAAAATGTCGTGTGATTTTGGCACAAGAATATCCCCCACCTCCAGGGTATATGTGACTTAGAGCAGTGGTACGGGTGCACTTACATCGAATCTTCAACTCTACAAACCTTTCTTCTTTAATAAAGTACATTTAGTACCGTGCCTCGGCGTCGATACCGGTTGTCATACTAACCTAAAGTGGTAGTCACAAGCCCAAAAAGCCTGACAACCAGTCTATCCTCAGGATATCGGTATTGCCCGGATATTGGGTTGCGGAGTTCTGATAGCAGTCACTTTGTGTAAAATAGATTACAGAAATACTGTTTTAGTTTAATGCTTACATTCATCGACGAGTCGTGCAATGCAATTTAAAATATCGAGTAGTAGTTGCATTACGCGTTTCAGACAATAATATCATACTTTAAAGTTATTAAGCAAAGGAAAAATTCGACCGCGGGCAGGATTCGAACCTGCGTCTTCTGGTTAGGTACACCAGACGCTATGACCACTAAGCCACCGCGATACCTACCCGCCATATCTAATTTTGCCTTCGATTTCTGAATTTACGTCTTTATGGTGACGACAGTAACACTTGTTTTTTTATCGTTTGTTTAATAACTTTAAAATCTTAGCATGGAAAATGCCAAAAAAATACAAAAACATAATAATATCATACATCAAGCGAACTTTTCTGCGGGTGTAAATCATTTTGGACTATCAATATATCATTTGAACTCTTCATTTAATGTACCTTACCCGTATAAATACTATAAAAAAGACACCAATTTACATAATGTACCAAAAAAATATATTCAGGTCTAAGCGTCAAAGTACTCATCCACATCGCTGTCTTCTAGTAACGTTCCCAGAAGACTGGCGGCATTGCCACGTTGAATGGCAATGCTAATTCATCGACCCCAAGAAATTCATAGTGATATTTAATATTATGTGCCTTTTGTAACGGTGTGTGGTCTGCCAACCCGCACTAGGCTAGCATGGACTATAGCCTAGTCTCTCTCAATCAGAGAGAGTGCTCAGCACTGGGACAGCATATGGGTTAATGATCATTATGATGATGTTGATCTCCAGTTTTCAATATCTATACCTACGCCATTTACGACGACGTCTGTTGTCTAGTGGTTCGAGTTCCGGACTGCTGATCATGGGTTCGTGGGTTCGATTCCCACAGAACACAAATATTTATGTGGGTAAAACATGAGTATTTGTGTTTGTCTCGGTGTTTCATGTATTATAAGTATGTATTTACAAAAAAAAAGTATATAAGTATTATATTCATTGTATAGTACCCTTAGTACAAGCTCTGCTTAGTTTTTTTTTATTTTTTTATTCTACTATGGTGGTAAACAAGCATACGGCCCCCCTGATGGTAAGAGGTTACCGTAGCCTATAGACGCTTGCAACACCAGCAGTATCACTTGCGCGTTGCCGACCCTGTATTGAAAGAGGAATAGTTGGGTTGGCAGTATAAGGGCCAAAGTCCCCCCACTGCCATTACAACGTTTCCTCGTGTTTGTAGCCCCAGCTATTTAGGATATGCATTGATGAATCAATCAGTCAAGACAAGTAATTATAAATGTATAGATGATAAATAGATTTGATATCTTTGTATTTATTTATCATGAAATAACGGAGCTTATTAGATGCTTTCATCGAAATAACAATGGCGTTATAACCTATGTTGTCCAACTTTATAATGAATGGAGTATAACGTGTATATGGCATCAGTTCAATGTTTGGTACTATGGTAATCCACTTTGCTGCTTTCTGTGGAAATTTACGCTAACTCTGACAGAGTATTTAGCTAAGATTCACTGGCTATTATTTGCTATCTTAATTGGCACAGTAACTGTAGGAACTGAGGACTTGGCTATCATCTAAGGTTTGTAGGTTCATTACCATTGCTGTAAATATTTTTGTACGACTTTACTGGGAGTTTAGTAAACGATAGTTGGTAACGAAACATACGATCAATCCTATGTACCCCGAAGGATTACGCAGAAATGTGAAAAGTACTCCCCACAGTTTGCTGGCTGATGTTTCAGGCCCATGTACTAGGGTGCCGTTGCCGATAAAGGTTACAAATCCAAACTCCGAGCTGCTACTGAGAATTAAAAAAAAAAACAATAATACTGCTCGACATTGAAATCGGACCCAAGATATCTAGATCAGCAGTCACACTCGCGACCACTAGACTAATAAGGCAGTTTACTTATCAAATATAGTATATAATATGTTATAGACTAGTTCCGCTAGGTAGGTAACCGCTGCTGGGGTCGCGGAGGAATGTTCTCGCTCCCGTAACCCTAGCAAAAAGTGGTGAGGCGAAACACCCGTATGGTTTTAGTCGGTAGGTCACCCCCTATGGGTGGAGTCCGACACACCCCACCGCCTTCCCCGGGCGGTGGATAGTCCATGAGGATTTCCATACGTTAAAAAAAAAAAAAAAAAAGGTAGGTAACCGCTAGGGGCGCTGTTCAAGTTTTCTATCCAAGACATTCTATATACAGTGGTTTTAGACTTATGCTGCCAGATTTAAGTAAGAAGTGTGATGCAAGCTTCCAAAAAAAAAACAACCGTATCTATGAATAGGTACCTAATTTCACAATACAATCAGTTATTCCAGTATTTCTGAACTCTAGAGGCTTATTGCGACTGAGTTATTAAAGTCGGAGCAAAACGGCCAGCGCTGGCACGGTGCCCATCTCTCACCGCTTGTGTACGCTGTAAAAAGATATTCCTTAATAGGAAACAGACAAAGGTACTCCAGATATTCTCCGAGTACCCCTTGTTTAAAAAGCGAGGGGTACAGTTTCCTTCAGTTGGCTTGAATTTATCAATATTTTTTAAATATAATAATTATGTATCACTACATAGTATAAAACAAAGTCGCTTCCCGCTGTCTATCTGTCCCTATGTATGCTTAGATCTTTAAAACTACGCAACGGATTTTGATGCGGTTTCTTTTAATAGATAGTGTAATTTAAGAGGAAGGTTTATATGTATAAAACATATATATTATAAGTATATTGCACCTGTGCGAAGCCAGGGCGGGTCGCTAGTTTTAAATATAGCTTTGTTGCAATTTTTATGCGCGTGTTGTGCACTCCTTTAACTTACGAATTCACTGTGAAAAAAATATCTGTAAATTATATTTAGTGTGTGTTTAGTGAATAAATTGTTGAAGTGCCATAATAAATAAATAAATGTCGGTGAAGAACCAAGAAGTGTGGAAGGAGGGTAACTTTTCCGTTGCAGTGAGACAATTATGGCTGAATAAAATAAAAAGTATCCCCCGAAGAGGCTGATGGCTAAATCATCCTGTATAGAAACTTATAATTCCCGATTCTTCCTGCTTCCCAATTTTAGGCTTTTACGCAAAACATACTTTTATTAAGGAAAACCTTAACTATTTGGGCGCTCTTAGCTACCTAGTTATCCTTATATCATTCAGCCCAAACCGTGTGTGGTAATCAACCTATGTATGTATGTATCTGGGTTTGTTCCTTTGTGGCATTCTAGAGACCTTACACCTTGGCCGACTTTGATGATTCTTACTTTAATCGATTTGTCATAATATTGCGAGTGTACTAAAGTCATGACAGTTATCAAAATTCAATATGGCGGCAACCAGATGCCATATTGTGAAAAAGAAAAAATGAAACACTTAATGTTTATCACATAAATATTTGTATAATGTGGAAATCGAACTCACGACCTCGTGATCAGAGCAGTCCGACACGCGGACTACCAGACCACAGACTTCGTCATAAAAAGCAAATCGAATGCGCGAATTGGTCCAGCCGTTCTTGAGTTATAAATGGTAATAACCCGATTTTAATATTCCTGGACAATTTCACACAGCACCATCTAGTCCCAAACTAAGTAGAGCTTGTACTATGGGTACTAGACAATGGATATAATACTTATATACTTTTTTTGTAAATACATACTTAAATTATATAACAAACACCCAGACAAACACAAACACTTAATGTTAATCACATAAATATTTGTGCCCTGTGGGAATCGAACCTACGACCTCGTTATCAGCAGTAAGACACGCAGACCACTAGACCACAGACGCCGTTGATTTTGTTTTAAATTATAAAGATTCTTCTTTGCGTTTTTATTGGTATGTAGGGAACATCGGAAACCATATAACTGTCATGCACCTAATTGTTTTGGTGGAGAAGAATATTCGAAGCGCGTGACCAATAAAATGTGTCCCATATCTTGCTAGGTACACCATGCCATAAATGTTTCGAAGTATGTGAACCGTGGTGAAACAAAAACATTCGGTAACTGGGCCATAGTGATTGCAGGAAGCAATGCGGATATTTTTTGGTTGGATAAAACTCTCTTCATTTTTGCTCAAATCAAGATGCCTAAGGCATTAAGTCCCTCAATGTACATTTATATGTCATAAAGTTTAAATAAATTAAAAAAAAATAAGGTGGGGTTTCCTTACTTGATTAACACGAACGCCGTGCTTCTACTGAGATTTTTTTAGTAGAAAATACCCAACAACACTACAAAGGCTAGAAATTGAGCCCAGAACCGTATTCCCGAAAGGTTGAGGCAGAGGTGTACTTAGTAATGTACACTAACAGTTACCCAAGATCCAAATCTAAACACTCAGCTGCTACTTTCATAGAAAAACCTCATACCACTTTTCTTTACCTGGGAATCAAACCCAGGACCTCTAGCGTAGCAGTAGTGCTTACGACCAGGCTAATGAAGTAATGTAGTTTTATTACCATAATTTCTGCTAATTCGTACCTTGACGTTTTATTCAAATTACTTACAGAATATTTTCTACAAATATTTTTATGTGGAGAGATCCCGCTCTATCTTCTAAGAGTCCCATAAAACCAAATCTAATCCTCTCTTTTCCCAACATTTACTGTAGTTCCTAGACCGGTACGGAAAATTTAATTTAATTTGCTTGGATAAAAATATATATACTGGGTAATAAAACATGATTAGGCGACAAAGCACAAGGATTGTAAATGAAAACCATATTTCTAACAAACAATTTTATAGGGGATTGCATGAAGAATTTTTCTATCCGATTTCAGTCGTAATATTCGGATTCAGTACAAACATATATGTGAACGTATTGCTTTAAATTAAATTGAGCTGTTTATTGCATTGAAAATTGTATATTAAAACAGTTTTCTGCTTAGGAGACGAGACAAGTCACTGTTGTTCTTTGAAAACTTCTGAGTTTTACTTAAAGAAATAAAGAAATAAAAATAAATAAATATTCTTGGACAATTTTACACAGCACCATGTAGTCCCAAACTAAGCAGAGCTTGTACTATGGGTACTAGACAATAGATTTAATACTTATATACTTTTTTTTTGTAAATACATACTTATAATACATAAGAAACATCCAGACAAACACACATACTCATGTTTTATCCACACAATATTTGTGTTCTGTAAGAATCCAACCCACGACCTCGTGATCAGCAATCCAAAACGTGAACCACTAGACCACAGATGTCGTCAAATATAAAAATAAAATAAAATTTTAATTTACTGTCATGAGAGAGATTAGGCTATAGTTAGTCTAGCACGTTGGCCTAATTAATGGAGGTTGAGAAATATCACACGCTATTCTAGCGGCATCTATCGTTCTACATTGGAACTACTGGTAGAAATCTTGAATCACGCAATCAATATTCGCAATACAAGTTGAATTTATACAAACGCCTGACAGGTCTAAACCGTCAGGCCGTGACTCGCCAGGCATAACACCCGCCTGGTCGCAGGATCTTTCCTTTGGTTGGAGAGGCAACACAACAGTCCTACCACACTGATGAACTTAGTATTTTTTACACTGTAGAAAAAATCACCCCGTGGAAAGCCACCTCTAACTGTGAGCTGGCAGTCCAATGGTCATAACACTAGGCTATCACTGCTTTTAAGTGATAAAGAAGTGCTTTAAAGAGGCAATAAAAAAGTTTAATGATCAAACATTTGTATTACTACTATAGACTATGATCTCTAAATTTTTATTTTTTTTATTTTATCAAGCTTATACCATCTTTACAGGATAAAAACCTAATGCGACAGTACAGCCTATAGTGCTATTCTCTTAAATTCGCTCAAAGTACAAATTAATAGGTCTGATTTGTCGATTATGTAGGTAAGAAATTGAAAATTTGTTACTGGATTATTTTATTGGTTTGATTAATATTGGTTAATTTCCAATTCAACAAATTATAAATAACTGCAAACTCTTTAGAGAAATTGTTTCCCCTTTCCAAAAATAACTCTCTCTTGATTCGCAACGCCATTCTAAAATTTCCATAAAATCATTTAATTAGTGATTGATTGATTAACGTTCATCAGACAGTCTTTTTGCTCAATATCTATACAAAAGCTGTCAAACTTTGTTTCTAGTTCTTCAGCCAAAGTTTACACCATTATATCCTTTACATCGCCAGGTATAAAGCCCAAATTCCAGTGCCCTATCCAGCAGATGTTATCATTTTCTATATGACAGATTGCTTGAAAGTTTTCACCAATTTTGAGTTACTTTTCTCTGTTTACCCGCTCAATATTCCACGGCTTCAGAAAGTAATATTTTAGTAGCCCAAATGAAGTGTTAGAAAGAGAATTATCTAAGCTTTAATAAACCTCTTGTAACAACCAACATATAATTTATTGTTGTCTTTCAGACACTATTATTGTTTTAAGGTAGTATAATTAATGTTAAAAGAAATGGTTCTGCACTGGTATGTATGTAACTTGAAAAATATTACCATGTGCCAACATAATTATTGTATTGAATCTTAAAGATGAAACATTAAAGAAAATAGAATGGCTTATTTTTATGTCTTAAGGTTTATAATGGTAAAACATACTTCAGGCAGGCTTTCATTTCTTCACATCATGTCATGTACACGGTAAATACACATGTGACCTGTAATTCCATTCGGATCGTTTACGAACCCGTGACGTCATCAATTACCGACGACCCAAAAATCGGCACAACCGCTGTTTTTGTACACACATAATTGTATTATTCATACGACAATGAAATATTCATATTTACATTTGCAGCTCAGCGGAACCCACGCATGTTTTTGGAACATAAAAGATATTCGTTTGTTTATTTGAATCTTGCCGATGTCGGTACTTACTTACATCGGAGTGTGTGCATACTTACTGCTTCTTGAATATTCCCTAGTTCCGTATCAGTGTAGGCCAGTGATAAATCTGTGGGAAGTCACGTGACAACGTTTGATAATTTTACGAGGCCATGGACTAGATTGGGCTGAAAGGCGGCTTACACTGCAATTGATAAAGCTAATTAATGTTGTATTTATGCGAATCATGCAATAGATACTATAATCACTACATAGTATAAAACAAAGTCACTTTCTCTGTCCCTATATCCCTATGTATGCTATTTAAAGATTTAAATCTTCAAAACTACGCAACGGCTTTTGATGCGGTTTTTTTAATAGATAGAGTGATTGAAAAGGAAGGTTTTTATGTATAATACATGTATATTGCACCCGTGCGAAGCGGGGGCGGGTCGCTAGTATATTATAAAATTATTACCTGGATATTATTATTTTAAGAATGACGGTTTAAATTTAATTTAATGTAATAATTTTGCATGCCGTAAGCCTCATGTAATGTAGCCTTACCTATTTATATACAACATTTAATAACTGTAGCTACTATGGCAAATAATAACTAGAAAAATAATGTTTGCTTCATTTTATTCAGATGAAATTGTCTCGATAAGAGAAGGTATGGGCTCAAATCTTTGATAGATTCTTGGATATTTATACTGTGTGTACTGATTCTTCATTGATGTAAACAAGCCATTTGTATATATGTTTTACCAATTATATAATTTGCTAATGGTAATTTATACCGTGAATTCTTAAAAGAATTTTTAAGTTTGATTCTATAGTGCACCTGAAAAACTGTTCATAACATACACCCACCGAGGCCATTACCCGCACAAATCGTGAGGCCATGGCCTGGGCCTAAGTATAATCTGCGGTCCCATGGGGATCGAATCTCTACATGAGTGTCAACCCTTGTCGAAGCAGCGCTTTATCCGTGACGTCTCAAAGTATTGCCTGAAAAAGCTCACATCTTTTACTCCTTAATATATGTATATTATGAAGATATATGCCAATTTCCTACGAGTCATATCTACGAAAGAAATGATTTTTTTACCCACCCGTTGTACTACTATACAGGACGATATTTTTATCACGTTCCAAATTTTAATAGTAAGATCTTTACTGAAAATAACAAAATACGTGTTATTTCTTTTAGTATCACTCAGTACTAAAATATTGAGATAATAGCATCACAAGTTGTCCAAAGTCAATGTTTGTGAACATAATGCGTGCGTCGACCACTGACGTCAATGACCGCCCAATCATTGATAACAATCAAAACATAAGTTGCAAATTTTCTCTTCATGCATTCATGGGCGTGAATAAACTTTTAATTTTCAAAATTTTACCTACCCATTTTTATTCAAAAATGTAGTCTGAAAGATTCTACCTATTTACTAGAAAAAATTTGGAACGTAATAAAAAAATCTTCCTTTATATATACGCTTACTCGTATCTAAGACATAAATTAAAAAAAAATAAAGTAACAGTGACGTCATTGGAAGCATTGTTTTCATATCATCTCTATCGAATTATCTACTGGGATTCACTTTGTCTTATATTTTCTTATTTGTATCGCAACACGTAGGTGTACAAACAGATTACCCAAACAAAAATATTTCGTAAATTCTATTTATTTATTATACCTATATACATATATATATTCCACTTATCTTCAATACCTATATATAATTCTAGGTCTGGTTTAGAGTTTAGATCAAAAACACGATTAAAATTGAATACTTGGTGAATCTTTTTGCGATTTAGGAACGATTTGGATAAAAATCACCTTCAGTACTTTATTCAACGCACATGTACGTGTTCGTAAGGGTAAATTTTCTTTACACATATTTTAGAATCTACCACACGTAGTAAGCAAACCTTGGAATATATTGCCGCGATTCGAAGCGATTTATTGCGGTTGGAAAAAAAGGAGTGTATTTGAAATCTTAGCTGGAAGGAGTGCGAGACTACTAGATATCTTTACGGTCCTTGTGTGAAGTGGGATTTATATTTATTTTCATGATACTCATATTGCTTGCTAAGGTTTTTTCTTTTTTTATTGCTGTTGTTTCGAAGTAATGTACTTTGTTGTTGGAAAGGTTGAATAGACAATATCTAATGCAATAGTTTTACATAATTTCAAGTCTGTATTCCAAACAAAGTCTGTATTACAAAGGCCGGTGTATTTTTAACCGACTTAAGAAGGATATTCTTAATGCGACAGCTTACTAGTCTACCAGGAATTAATTAAGGTCGGTTTTCTTTTACAAAAACATGTTATTAATACGACCGCGGGCAGGATTCGAACCTGCGTCTTCTGGTTCGGTACACCAGACGCTATGACCACTAAGCCACCGCGATACCTACCCGTCATGTCGAATTTTTCCTTTACATACTGAATTTACGTCTTTATCTAACTGTAAAGTAAGTTGTGTCGGTTGAAAGCAAAAACTTGCATTTCAATAGGTGTTACTGACGTCACCATAAAGACGTAAATTCAGTATGTGAAGGAAAAATTCGACATGACGGGTAGGTATCGCGGTGGCTTAGTGGTCATAGCGTCTGGTGTACCGAACCAGAAGACGCAGGTTCGAATCCTGCCCGCGGTCGTATTTTTCCTTTTCTAAATAACTTTAAAATCTTAGCATGGAAAATGCCAAAAATATACAAAAAGATATGTTATTAATACCTCTAAATGCCTTTCCCATCAGCTCGATGGTGGGGTGATATTTTAAGGGCAGTGGGTAATCAGTGAAGGCTACTTGGACAACATCGGCAGTAGTGGCAGAATAGAGAAGAGAACTTTACTCAGCAGTGGGTATTACCGACTAAATATAAAGATATGCCTTTCACTATGATTTTCTCCTATATTTTTGAGGATTTACAAACAAAAATTCGACATTCACTGATATTCAAACTGTAATATTGTACATAAAACATTTGACTATCATTTAAATACCATTTTTATATAAAAAAGTGGTTAGGGTGTTTGATATAGGCTAATGTTGTAGTTTAAACTTAGAGTAAAGATTAAACTTTGTATCTTAATATATTGCTTAAACTTTTTACTGCACTACATAAAAAGCGAACGAGTCGTGTAAAGTTGATCATTTATTGCAGTAGTAAAGTTACATAAAATCTCGAAACCGCTTTTCTCAAAGAAAGAATGAAATCTAAAGGTATTTTAGCTGCTCAGCAATATTTACATCTTAAATTATTCTTCTCCTTCTTTAAATTCAAAGTTACAAGTATTAACTACTACTAATACACTGCATATAATTGAAGGATTTCTTAACCGACACTGCATAATAATTGAAGGATTTTTTAACCAACACTGAGGCCGTACCACAAACTGTTAACGCGATCATTGTTAGGTTGTGAGAAAGAGATGGCGCTATATAGCGTGTAGAGCGGCATCCCTCTCTCTCAATCGCAAAGCGATCGCAATAACACGTTGTGGCACGGCTACTGGATATAACAGAAGGATTTCTTAACCGACACTGCATATAATTCAGGAATTTCTTAACGGACATTGCATATAATTGAAAGACTTCTTAACCGACACTGCATATAATTGAAGGATTTCTTACTGCGCATAAATGCTATACATTTTCGCATTTTATAGTACATGTATATATATCTACGTATTAACATGATTTAGTATCTGCAGCCCGCTCGCTCCATACAGCGGCTTCTACATAATCAATGTTTGTCCCAGTTTCACTTAGAACTTTAAAATATTACCGCGGTATGTCAAAACTTTTCTGTTTGACGACACCACTATATTACAAGTTTAGGCTGCATATCTATATATTAATACGAGAAGAGAAAACTTTGTACCTACCCCTTTTCAAGCATATTACGCACACGGAGGAGTGACAGATTTGGCATAGAACAGTGCAGAAACCCAAAATGTATTCATAATTTGTATTAAATGGTTACGTTCAATATGCTGTCAATATCAAACACATATGTGCATATGTCAATAGATTTTTTAAATAGACTGACAGTTCTGCCCTCCTTCTCAAAGCAAACGTTAATTATGACAAATATCAAACTCCTCTGTGCGTGCAAAAAACAATGATAGCCTAGTGATATGACCATTTGACTCCCAAGTCAAAGGTCTCGAGTTCAAAGTCAGAGTTGCCTTGCCCAAGGCACCTCTGACTTTTCGAATTCATGTGCGTATTATTAATAAATTATTACTTGCTTAAACGGTGAAGCCAAACATCGTGAAGGACGACGACGATGTGTGAAGTCTGCCAACCCGCACTGGGCCGGCGTGGTGGACTACAGCCTAATCCCTCGAGAGGAGACCCGTGCCCAGCAGTGAGACAGTATATGGGTTGATGATTGAAATATCACACTCCGCCATAAGCATACACAGGTTCAAAGTTTTATATTCGGAGGATATTAACATATGTTCCTAAATTAATATCCTCCGCCTTAGGTCCTCCTTTAACTTATAGATAGTCTGTCGGCAGCTGGATATATCAAATTCGTACCGTATGGATTGCGTCATTAGTCTACTAGTAATCGTAACGTGATTGCAAAAACCGAGGTTTCCCTAACCCTTCGGGGAAAATAGCGTGATGTTTTGAAGGTACGTATGGACTAAAGGCCCTATGATCCCTATGATGTGGCCACCGTGTAGCTACTGTGTGGCTATTAACTATTACTCGGGGTCATATTTGCCACAAACTTTTTACTATGCTGTATGCTTTTGGTCATAGACTACAGTAAATTCAAATAAGGTTACCTCGCATCCTATTCGCACGCGTCGTTTCCATTACGCGGAGACCCTAAAGATTTTCTTAAACGTGATTGCACAGTGGATTAGATTATTTAAATTTGATACTCTCTATGATATGTAAAATGGTCCAAAAATATTACATACATACATACATACACTCACGCCTTTTTCCCATAGGGGTAGGCAGAAACTAAAGAACGCCACTTGCTACGATTCTTGCATACTTCTTTCGCTTCGACCACATTCATACATCTTGTCATACATACACGCCGGTTGCGAGTACTACGCACCTGACCTTTTTGAAGAACCTCACGAATAAGGTCGGTATAAGTTTTTCTAGGGCGTCCCCTTTCGGCGGTTCCACTGACATTCGCCATATAAATCCTTTTTGTTAGTCGCCTTTTCACGTCTTTTTTCGTGTCTCTTGTCACCTTTAATATTTAATAAAATATTTAATGTTTTTATTGAAAGTGCCATACAGAAAATTATGTATGTGGATGAGGGGGGAGTTAAATTTAATGGAGAACCTGTAAGATTTATTAGATTTGCAGATGATATAGCGGCAATAGCCGATAGCACAAATAATTTAGAGAAACTTTTGAAAATGAGCAATGCGCAATTAGAGCAAGTTACTAGATTCAAATACCTAGGGAGCCAAATAACACATGACTCTCGATGTTCACCTGATATCATGGCAAGAATTGCAATAGCCAAACAAACATTTAACAGGAAAAAACATTTATTTACAGTCAAAATAAAAAACGGTATCAAAAAACGAATGATAAAGACCTATATCTGGAGCATAGCATTGTATGGCTGTGAAACTTGGACTATGACTCAAAGGGACAGAGAAAGGCAAGGGGCATTTGAAATGTGCTGCTGGAGGAGGATGGAGAAGATCAGTTGGACGGAAATGAAAACAAACGAGGAAGTCTTAACTGTCTTTTTTATCTACAATTGATGAAAAAGACAGTTATTAAGAACCATAGAGAATAGGAGAGGAAAGATGTATGGCCACTTGCTGCGACACGACGACTACTTCAAAACTATACTAGAAGGTAAAATTGAAGGAAAACGAGGAAGGGGAAGACCTAGACGAAGTTTTGTGGAACAAGTGAAGGAAAGGGTGGGGATCGTGTCGTATCAAGAGGTAAAACGGAAAGCTGAAGATAGAGAACAGTGGCGATTGCTCCACCGACAAGAGCTGAGCTCTTAAATTGAAGAAGAAGTCGCCTTTCATCCATTCTCTCGACATGCCCAAACCATCTCAGCATATTCTTCTCAATTCTCGTCACTACATCGCCTTTTAAGCCGCAACGTTCTCTTATCACACTATTTCTCAATCTGTCATTCCGAGTTACACCGAGTTAAAATATTGGTACAATATTACAACATAATATGGTAAATAATTATTTATTTTGCCATAAAACAAAGTGGGACATTCAAGACAAAAGGCCAGGTTATAAATTCCATTTTACTGTACTGCGACAAATAAAATATTCTAATTCGGCACTGCCACGCTATTGTATCGATGACACGCGCCAATAAAGTAAAAATAGGTCACCGGGCTGCAACGCGATATGTGTATGAAACACTGTGTTCCGAGTACTGAATCCGTTTTCCAATTATCAGCAATTTTGTCCATTCCAACCGGTTTCAGAAGAGAAATAGCTGGCACTGTGCCATTTTATAACACGGTGCCTTGTAGTGTAGTGTCTTTGAAATAACATTCCTGTTAAAAGATTTATTAAATTCGAAATATAAGTTTAGTTTTTAAAGGTCTATTCATCTGTATGCTTGATACGCAATGTTTTCGCTGGCTTTGATTTACATAATATTGCTAGAATATAAAAATATTTATTTACACATGACTGCCTCATTAGTCTAGTGGTCCTAGGCGCGACTGCTACGCTAGAGGACCTGGGTTCGATCCCCAGGTCGAGCAAAGTGTTATTGGGTTTTTCTATGAAATTCGCAGTAGCAGCTCGGAGTCTGGATTTGTGCCCGGTTAATGGCAATAGGCTCGCCCCCTATTACATGGGACCTAAACATACCAGCGAAATGTGGGTGTACCTCTGCCTAACCCTTCGGGGAATACAGGCGTGATGGTATGTATTTCCACATCCGAAAACCATAAAGGATACTAATATTCAACCTAGTAGAAAACTTTACATAAGTAGCTTTAGCAAATTATTGTCATTAGTTACAATAATTTGTATGTTGTATGTAAAGTTTAGTAAATGAGAGGTTCTTGGGTAAGTAATAACAACGCTGATCAACCCATCCGGAAGGTTAACCTGCGATAGTTGTCCATTCTTAACCCATCAACACTCTCGGAGCACATGTAAAGCTGTCGGTCCCGGTTGGTAAGAACACTTATGACAATCGTTAGTGGTAGTCAGAAGTCTAAAGAACCTGACCGGTATGACTCCAGAAATTAGATTGCAAAAGTCTGGCAGTCACTTCGTGTAAAATAGTAATATTCAGCCGCACCTGGAAACAGTTCCAGTTGTATAGTAGGCCTGGGATTAATCATATTTATTTATTTATTTATTCATATGGAAAACTTACAGCTAAACAAACAAATATAGCAATATAATAGAGACAGTAAGCCAGGTTTTCATTTATAACGATTGTATGAATTAAATATTATGTTAACTCAAAACAACAGTCACATGTGTACATAATAATAATATCTAATATATTTATTATTTTTACAATAGGTTGATTCAGTATTGAAAAATATCTAGGCTTAAATACCTCTTTACTGCTGCAATATTTATTGTGCAAGGATCTAAGTCATCATTTCAATTTCAATATACACATAATATCAATATAACGCGATGAAATCCGTAGGTGTAAAGTAGTTTTATTTCAAATTGAGTAGTATAAGAATGTCTCACACTTTCTATTCATACAACATAGGTACATTATCAGTGTATTTACACCTGATTTCACCAATTTACACGTAATATTTGCATGTACAGTACATAATCTAACTACCTTGATTAAGCGGTTAACGTCCCAACTAACATATTAGATCTAATTTCGAGACAGACATTGTTATTATGTAAGGAAATTAACTATCAGCGACACATCTCTAAACGACCAATGTCACAAGAGAGACTAAGCCAAATTCACCCAAGCGGTTTTAAGAGAGGTAGGGCATAGTGGGAGTAATTCCACTCAAATTGGAGCTGCCCGACTGAGGAAGTACCTCCGCCTTGCAGAGAATACCAAAACGCAACGAAAAAAAATTTTGGTGACAAGAACAGCACACAAGTATAAGGGTCAAAGTCCCACCACTGCCAACGCAATGTTTCCTCGCGGAGCACAGGCAACCTTGCTCACCGTAAGGAACACAACATAGCTCAAAGCAGTGTTATTTCAATTCGTACCTCAAAAAGAAAAAACTGAACCCTTATAGGATCACTTTGTTGTCCGTCCGTCCGTCTGTCCGTCCGTCCGTCCGTCCGTCTCTCAAGACCCATTTTCTCAGGAACACGTGGAGGTTTCAAGCTAAAATGTATATCAAATACTCAAGTCTACTGTCTCTTGGAGCTGTGAAAAAATCAAACTTCTAAGCCAATGCAATCAAAAGATACAGCCGTTTATGCCGCAAATTTTCGAAACTCGCAAGGGAATCAAAACCTACAGGGTACTTACTTCCCGTGAACTCAGAATCTTGAAATTTGGTAAGATGCAACGTCTTATAACATAGATTAAGGAAAAAATGCGAAAACCGTAAATTTTTAGTTACATCATATAATAAAAATATTTTTATTAATTTTACTGTTACTAACTACCCCTTTCTTCATGAACGCGTAGAGGTATTAAATTGAAATTCATATCAAATACTCAGGTCTATAATACCTTTAAGCTGTAACAAAATCAAACTTCAACGCAATCAAAAGTATACCTACAGGTTTGAACGGAACCCTCGGTGCGCGAGTCCGACTCACACTTGGCCGGTTTTTTTTATAGCAAAAGCAAATTACTCATTACAAGTGGCGCCCGACGTGGGCCGCTTCATAAAAAGAATTCTTGGTACCAAAATAAGCGTTTCATTTCCAGGAACTCACTATAAACTACTTTTCATAAACTGAAATTAGCCCAAAGGTAAAATGAGGAGGTATCTCCACAATTTCCCTTTGAGATTATTAAAGTTTTATATTTGCCGGCCAGACGTACTGTTGTTGATTGCTTCCGTGTAGCTTTGCACAGAAATGAAAACTTATTATAAAACCCCGAGTATTGTTTACTTAACATTAAACATGAATCCACTCCGAGTTCCTGAGATTGAAATATAAAAAAAATATATTTAAATGATCCAATTTAATATGGACTTATGATTCATTGCGAGAAAATATGTTTTATGAAAACAAAATTATCTGTTAGGTGCATTATTCATTTCATTTTAAAGTTTTTTTTATCATTTATTCAGTTAATAGCCTAGTGGTATGACCATTGGACTGCCAAGTCGAAGGTCTCGAGTTCGAACCCAAGGCACGCACCTCTGACTTTTCGAATTCATGTGCGTATTAATAACTAATTGTCACTCGCTTAAACGGTGAAGGAAAACATCGTGAGGAAACCTGCATACCTTAGAGATTTTTCTCGACGGTTTGTGAAGTCTGCCAACCCGCACTAGGCCAGCGTGGTGGACTATAGCCTAATCCCTCTCAATATGAGAGGAGACCCGTGCCCAGCAGTGGGACAATATATGGGTTGATGAAAATGCATTTTTTCTCAAATTTACAAAACATGTTAAACTCTTTATAACAACAGACATAATTCGACATCGTCATTTTAAAGAGATTATATCATTGGTCTTTAACTTTTTGACCGCCACGGACGTGTATAGACGTCAAATGAAAACTTGCTCACGACGCCAACGACGGCATGGCACTTCAAAAATAACACTTTTTTTAGTTCAAAACAAATACCTATACAAAAATTTGTTGTTTTTTTTTAACTATTATTAGATACTATAATTTGTCGCGTGGCGTAGAGAACACGGATTTTCGTTAATGACGTGGCGGTTAAAATATATGCTATGTAATCTACACCATTTTTTATTTATTAAGTATATATCTGTCTCTCATAAACACCAGTATTATCTTGTACAATATATTCGTATCGCTTTGGTGACCTGATAGAAATCCCCCATTGTACAGAGGCCAGCACATCAAGCTACCACAATCTGTCAAATTTCTTTAATAGATTTTCAACTTTAATTCAACACAATAAGGTTCATTTTCAATTGGGAAAATTTGACAGTTTTGGATACCTGCTGGCGTTTATACATTTGTTGTAAGAATATGTATATTTATTTTTATTTCTGTTGTACAATAAAGAGACAATTAGAGTACAGTTAACGCAACAGGCGAGAGGGATAACCAATTAATGTCACTGTCTGTACATTTACAGAACACCAGTCTGCATGTACTGTCTGTTTGTACATCTCCATTGGGCACTACAACAGTTCCTCGAAGACTAATCCGTAGAGGATTATGCGTTATTCTCGACTCTTGTGATTACCTCGTGCACTGTAGCACCGTTTGTTAGCTTCTATTCAAAGCCGTGTTGCTTTCTACAGACAGTGGACGGACGAGCTTACGCTTTGAAGATACCATGATTTACAAAGACCACAAACATGACAGCTCGTTGAAAACCATTTCTAAATTTCACTATTTCCTCATACCATTTAAAATGTTATGTAGGAAGTTTTTGAGGAATGTCTGGTTATAAGAGTGGACTGGTAATGAATGAGTGAATAAGAGGTAGTTTGAAAGTTACACCAGTTACAGAAATAATATGAACTAATCACTTGTCGTGATATATACTAAGCGTAAGGGAAGAGTATTATGTTCCCAGGAAATTTAAATGAATGTAGGGTGGATATTGATTTATAGGAAGAGATAACCAAAGAAAAGATGGGCCTGTGTGAGAGATGGTATTTAACATTTATGGTACTTAACATGGAATAAGGGCATTAGGACAACATAGAAATGATTAAAATGCTTCAATATTTGATTCATATAAGATCTTTTGAAAATACTATTACTTTTTAAAGATTTTTTAAAAGAGACAAAAGAGGTTTTAATATTTCTGTGACATTTCGCTACTTTTTATCTTTGTAAGGAAATTCACCGTAGCAGCTTGGGTTTAGGCTTTATGCCCGGTGAATAATATTATCAATCTATTATATGGGACCTACGTGAATAAGTGTATGTTCAAAAGCCGTACCTGCCTAGCCTTACTAGAATAAAAGCGTGAAAGAATGTGATATCAATAATATTATACGCAATTGGAACCAGTTTTTTTTTACTTGGATTAAAGTCATTTAACAAATTACATAAGTATTCAAATCCAGTATATAAAAGATATAGTTTTTTTTATGTAAAACTTTCAATAAGATTTCGTTAGTCCTGGTCCTAAGCGTGACTACTACGCCAGAGATCCTGGGTTCGATTCGCAGGTCGAACAAAGTTTCTGTATTTATTTTTCTATGAAGTTTTCAGTAGCAGCTCGGTGTTTGGATTTTTCCCGTTTAATGGCAATAGGCTCGCCCGCTTAAACGGGACCTAAACATACCGGCGAATTGTGGGTGTACATTGGTACACCTCTGCTAACCCTTCGGGGAATGCAGGTGTGATGGTATGTAATGTAATGTTCAATAAGAAGCCGTTGAAATAAAGTCCTTTCCACACTACACTGCGATTTGTATGAAAAATGTTCGCTTGTTAGCGAGCAGAAGTTATTTATAGAGGCACTAACAAGATAACCGCTGTAATGAGAAACGGAGCATCCCTTCACACTTCGCTTGCAAAGCTTTTAATATTTTTCAATATCTCGCATAGAATCCTCGGGTGGTAATGGCTGCAGATGCAAATCGTCTGGCGTTCACATAATTAAGGATATTAGTTTTTGTTGAAACAAGATTTTTATGTTCTAATTGGTTTTACAAGAAACCAATAATACTATTTACTCTAGTTTCAATTAAAAATCAAGTTTGAACAAACAACAGAAAGTATTCATTGAAAAGAAAACCATGTTCAACAACAACAACAAAGATGAGATTATGTCGTTACGACAAAAAATACATTGTGATTTTACAAAAAGTGATTTTAATGAGCAAAGATTCAATAAATCCTGTCTAAAAGTCAAAAGTTATATCATAATAATAAATATTTTTGGGACACTTTTTTACACAACACCATCTAGTCCCAAACTAAGCAGAGCTTGTACTATGGGTACTAGACCATGGATATAATACTTATATACTTTTTTTTTGTTGTAAATACATACTTATAATACATAAGAAACACCTAGGAAAACACAAATACTCATGTTTTACCCACACAAATACTTGTGTCCTATGGGAATCGAACCCACTACCCCATCAACTCGAACCACTAGACCACAGATGTCGTCAAAATTTTCATCATTTTCATTTCAGTTAGACAATCATTAAAAGTACCAAATTTTGAATAGAATGTTAAACTCTTAATCAGCTTTAAATTAGGCAACATTAGCATGATATATATAGAAAAACCCGTCATCTAAAAATGGAATATAAGTCTATCCTAGGCCAAGGGGTTCTCGCCTGGTCGCGGCGGAGGGCTTAGTCACCATGCATTGGACACCTAGTATTTTCATCATCATTATCATTTCAGCCACAAGAGGTCCACTGCTGGACAAAGGCCCCCATACACTTCATTTATATTAAAATTATCCTATCCTTGTCTCCCCAAAGGCCGGGTAAAACCAATAAAAAGAAAAAAATAAACAAGTATAAAATGTGCCCACAGCTGTTTGTTGTACCAGGCAAGCATACATAAAAGAAGGCTTGCGTTACACAACGCAGCGCACACCAAATGAAACCGCATTACAGCGGTGACATTCGCTTTTATTCCCTATTTCCTTCAGTATTATTTTCTGCATAACGCTACACGTGTTTTCTATACGTATTTACTTTAAAGTCTTGTTGTTTCTAGGATATGTCGGCTTTGTCTGTGATACTTTTGTGAAGTGAATTTCTAGGAAAAATACACATGTTTGTACTTTGTTTTAGAATCAACAGATGAAATTCAAACAGCATGTTATTCTTAAGCTGAGCGTTGATACATTTGTTCGTCAGCTTTTTTTGACGTAGTAAGTAACTTTATTTCAAACAAATGTACCGATTATTGCATACCTACTTAGGTATGCAATAATCGTAGCAAGACACATAATGACACACGTGACACACAATTATATTGAGGAGATACGAGATATGTCTGCTTCTATATATGAAATACTAGCTTCCACCCGTGACTTCTCTGTGTGATATGAAAGTATCCTATGTCTATGGTATATAATCCAGGTTATCATTTATCAGTGACCCAAATTCCATCCAAATTCGATCAGTAGTTTTACGCAAAGAAGTAACGAACATTTATACATCCTCAAACTTTTACATTTATAACATTAAACAAAATGTTTAACCGCAAACATTTAAAAAAGTAAAGTTATAGAGCTAGCTTTTAGCAACGAGTTTTGTTAGCTAGTTAAAGCTAACAAAACTCACATCCTTCGTCAAAAAACAGATAAATTCCTCACAAAGACAACATTTTAACACACATGTAAACTTTACGCGCACGTAAAATTGCCTTTTATCGCTCCGATGGCATAAAGTTGAAATTCCAATAAAATAGATTTCCAGTAATATTATGATGACGTGTATTAGTTTAATTTCCCCATTTATGTAGAGTTTATCTGCCGGAAGAGGCGTTACGGCCATACAAGTCTTGTAGTCTATGACTGGAAACTATGGAGAAAGTTTAAAATAATAATATAGGAGACAAAGAAATAAACCGCTGTTTTGAAAAAATATTAATTTTGATAATCCCATTAGGCAGAAGGTGATACAGGCTTATTCCTATTAACAGGACTCAAATCAAAACTCCAAGCTATTACTGGAAATTTCCAGACCACTCCAGGTAAATAACCAATATTTTTATTTTTTGGATAGCATAGCTTTCCGTTTAAACTTACGATAAATTGAAAGTAAACTTTCATTGATATTTAATTTTCATTGTTATTTAGGTTACGTTTCAGCGAAGTGGGGTGATAGGAAAGGATTACAGTGAACCCACATTAGGCCAGATAACGTGGCCCATACAAACGGCCGCAAAATTTGGGAAGAACATAATTTACTTATAATCCCAACATTTTCCGTTACAAGACCTCTTTTACAATATTAGCACTCTGTGGGACCTTGTATTAAATCGTAGAGAATGAGAAATCTTCTATAATATCGCTTCTGTTTGTCGGGGCTGGTCAGATTTTATGGTCAATCAAATCAATCAAAAGTACTGCATTAATTGTACATATCAAACTCCATTATTCTCAAAAACTATTCAGAGCAAAATTGTACATTAATCAATCCGATAAACTAATAATAACACTGCTACCATGCTTTTTTTTGAGGAAGGTCTACGGAGTTTTTGTTGGTTTTTCTCCTTAAGACCCACTTTTTCGAACCTTGCAACTAATTTTAAATTTTCAAGAGTATTCGTTTTACTGGTCTAATTGAAATAAAACATTTGACATTGAATACAGGGTGGAGACGACAATACGATAATAAATAAAACCACCTATATAACAAAAAAAATACAACTTTCTTTGAAGTGATGAGCTGATAAACGCTTTATATTGACACTGATTGCCCGGGAATTATTACCACTAGGCGAATGAGGCCGTTTAATTAAACAAAAAAATATTTTAAACTCAATTGATAGAAATATAGTTATATTATATTCTTTATGGTACAAAACAACATTAAACTTAAAGTAATACAATTGGCGGACTTATCACTAAGAGAAATTCACTTTTTTTTTGCTACCTAATGCGGAGGTTACAAGAGCGTCCGCTGGACTGCCTGAATAAGTGCGGTGAAGCATCAGCTTTATATGTAACTCTACAAAAGCGTCCGACAACAGGTGTTATGTGATAATGACTAAACAGCCTTTGAATTTGTAATGAAGGCATTGAGTACGGGGCTGCGGCGCGCTCCATGGCGCCATTGTGACGTCACACCGTAATGCAGAAGTACAACTGTAATTATTTATTTATTTCCCGACAAAGGTAGAATCATAAGACACCAAAGCATTTTCTAGACGATTTATCTGGTTCATAAGTCCCCAAAAAAAATATACTTGAGCTTATTATGAATAAATTGTGTTATCTTTTTGTATTTTTTGGCATTTTCCATGCTAAGATTTTAAAGTTATTAAGCAAAGGAATTTAAATGTAAATTGTGTTATTCAAAATATCGTTAGTATGTTCAAATTACTAGTCTCGAGCACAGCTACTGAGCCTGAGGCCCTGGGTTCGATTCTGGGGGGGCGATGGGTTTTTCCATGAAATTCTTAGCAGCAACCAGAAGTTTGGACCCTGTTAAGTGAATATGTAGGTTGTACTTTTTTTGCGGAGTGTGGCAAACTTCCTGGGTCCTCTGCCACCTGGGTAGGCGGCAGGGTATATCAGACTCATACCGAATAAAAACCGCAGTTACCTTCCCTTCCTCATAAACTACAGGAAACGAAATTCGTTTCAGTGTCTCCTCAATCAGTGAACACTGTCAAGGGAGGGTTCCTAACTACCTTCTTTACTAAGAGCTGAAGGAGCAAACACGTACGCTGCCTACTGCCCAGGGTAGGCATATGCCAGGTATACCCTTCCCACGTTGGCACGCGGTGACGTCACAAATGTCACGATAACTGTTGCCGTTGCTTGATATCTTCAATAAAATTAAGGAAATCTCGTATTTTCATCCATTTAGTTAAAAAAAGTAAACTATACAATTACTAATTTAGAATTGATGCAAGTAAGTGAAAAATAAGGTAAGTTATACACATAAGCCTGATTTATATTTGTCTGACGTGTCGTATTGTGATACGTCTGAACGGTATGGGTTTCATACATTTGAACGACACAACACAACCCATCACAACAGATTGCATAAGACAAATATAAATCTCTGCATACTAAATGTATGAAACCCATACCGTTCTGACGCATCACAAGTTCACAACACGACACATCAGACAAATATAAATCCGGCTTTAAAGTGACAACATATCAAACGTCAGACTGTCGATGACGTCACTGCGTACCAATCCCGTGACCTAGCAGTCACGGGAAGAGAATACCTGTGGCCATACCACAACGTACATTTTTAGATTGTGAGAAAGGGATGGCGCTTTTTAATTTATAGAGCGACATCCCTCTCTCTCTCTCTCAATCGGATATCGATCATAATAATAGGTTGTGGTACGACATCTGGTATTATTGTACCATTGTCTTGTCGGGCCGCAGCCACCCCAAGTGCGCGCAGATCACAGCTCATGAAGACTGAAGTCTTCTGTTGTCTTCACCTGATCTACTGCGCTCTTTTTTCGTACGATCTGATGTTGTAACCTCTTGAAGAGTGTGAGTGTTACATCATTCACAAGATGATTAACAATTTTCCATAGCTTACGACGTGTTAAGCTGACGTCATTGCTTATAGCATCGTTAATGTTGTTCTCATTACGTCCCGTGGTAGGTACTTGTTAATCCAATGTATTCATATTAAGACGTAGTAACTGTTCAGTAACATGTAGAATACTTGCTTTAGTGAATTTCTGATGATGCAAATTATACCTTCTACTTCTATGCCTAAAGTTCATTTTCACAACTTTCGGTACAGGGGAAAAATAGGGTTTGAGTGGTCGATTGGCTTCTGCTAAGGATAGCTGGAAGGATTTCCACACGGAATAATATAGCTTAAAGTCCTATAGGCAGGAAACGGCAAACTTATTGCTTTCTCTTTTTATTAATGGATGATAAATCTTAACCAACCCGCACTAGGCCAGCGTGGTGGACTATAGCCTAATCCCTCTCAATATGAGAAGAGACCCGTGCTGATGATGATGAGGAAACCTTAAAATACGGCAATAATACTTATAAGTAACTAAAAATACGGCAGTCTAATGTTGACCGAGGTTGTGAATGTTGTTTGCAGAGGCCAGCACATCAAGCTACCCCAATCTGTCAAATTTCTTTGATAAATTTTCAACTTTAACACTAACTTTAACTAATAAAGTTCATATTAATTTCTGACATTTACGCGAATATTATACATTGAAATAAAACTACTTTTTACGGATTTTATCGCGTATTGTTACATTTGTGATTTTGTCCCTCTTATTGCCAAGAGACAAAAGCCCAGATGCAAGGTGGTCTGGTATTGATAAAAAGAAAACAACAAACTGCCTCAACTAACATATATTTTATTATAGAACTATAAACCTCATTTAGAGTGACTGTAATGGTCTACTTAAATAAAACCGTTAAACGCTTATCAATACTACAAACCTTTTGATTTAAAAGTTAAATATAACCTAGTTAGGAATCTTATTCCTAATAATGCCAGCCAGCTTAAATTTCAGTGGGAAGAGCTATGGGCGTGGGGGGTTGGAGATAAAGCCAGTACCGTTGAAAATAAAACTTGAAATTAATTATTACTAGTGAAGATATCTAAGTAAATCCTTCCAATTATAAATTAATTAATTATACAATAAATGGGCGCCAGGAACTTTACAGTTCCGGATCCTAGAGCCGACGAGGTAGTCTAAGACACTCCTTGATGAACATAGATGTCGAACCCGAAGATCTTTAATTTCTTATAGGTTTAATACCAGTACAATATTGAAATCCGATCCGATCCGTACTAAGAATCGGTATTACCAAAGATAACCTTAACTACACCATGGTAGTAGGGTAATAAGATAAGAAACGTTATCTGAATAACAATTTATCCATATTAAAAATATGGTTTTAAATTTTGAAGTAAAATAAAAACAATAAAGAAGAAAAAAAAAAAAAACCGTCAGCGCCTGCGTTACCGCTAGGCGGACTCGGCCAGCCGAGCAGTCAACTCCCAGGAGGCTTGAAGCGGACTCGAGGACGGGTCTCGCGTCCAGGCTTCGGACGCTCCTCCGAATCCTGGCGGCGAGACGAATCTCTCGAGATGCCTCTCCTGGAATCGACAATACGGAGACCTAATAAAACTAATTTACTTTCTTAGAGGTGACCGAGCCTGGCAATCAAAACTACAAAGTCAGCCGGACACAAAGTCCATTAACAAAGATATCACTTCATGAATTCAGGTGACCTAATCCTGCTTGACAGGATTAGAAGGATGAGGATGACCATTGCGACCTACGGGGCGTCTATCAACGCCACATGTGCCTTTGCTAAACAAGTAAACTTGTGGTCAACCCCGAGGGATTACTAACGGCATCCCTATCGTAAACAGACAACAAGGGAATACTCACAATAAGTTGGAAGAAGGAACACTTGTGACTGCTGGCGGCGTGGTCTGCCTTTGACGCAGTGAATCCTGCAAGAAATATCCACTTAACACGACAAATCCTTTCAACCACCAGAGAAGGGCTTACAGACCACTTCTTCACACTATTTCAACCAGATCCTTACCTTTAAATCACATGGAAATAAACTTGAGAAGATGCAACGCGCGTGCCGCGCGAGTTCTCAGCCGTCAGAGAGAAGAAAGAAAATTGACAACTCCCGATGAACTATGGATTTACTTGACATCGAACCTTCGAGAATGCAAGTCTATGATAAACTAATGAATTCATTTCCGCTTTTGATTATTACAATCTATTTTTTCAAAAACTGAAGATTATTAAGGATTAATTTTTTATGATATTATTTAGAAGGTTTACAATCAATATTCCAAAAATTAAATATTATCGATTAAAACTACGATCTGTGAATAGATGCCACCAGATGCCGCTCGCCAACTGAAATTGACGTTTCTCATTGACAATCGACAAGTGACATCTGAGTGCCATTTATAATGTAAACAATCGTAACTTACTTTCCTTGTTTGATCTAATTAATTTCACAAACCTAACAGTATTTTGGATTAAATAGTGGTTCACTGTTATAAAGTGTAAGATAAAGAGTCCAGTAACGAATGGCAGCTGAAGGAACGATTCAATTGCACAAATTACAAATAAATACCAAACTCGGAAACTTCGTATTGTCCAACTTATGTTTTCAGGTTAAAGTCACTCGATTTATTAAAACGAAACTGTGTACTACCAACGAGTGGTAGGTACAAAAAATACAACGTAACAGTATATTGATATTATTAATCCCGACGTTTTGGACCCTTTACAGCGTCCATGGTCACGGGTAGACTGAGGTGGTGGGCGTCTTGATGATATAATTACTGACAGCTACCCTACATTTTTTTTTTATTGTTACATGATCAATGACATTTATTACTATTTATTAATTAAAACTAGATGGAGCCGGCATTTCCTAGCTGACGACCTCTGAGAAGAAACGCCGAAACAAACTCAGAGAATCATGGTCTCTTTTAAAGTAAAAATATTCAATGATCATGTTTTAGTTGTTAATTATTGGCAATCCGATATATACATATGAAATGTAGGGTAGCTGTCAGTAATTATATCATCAAGACGCCCACCACCTCAGTCTACCCGTGACCATGGACGCTGTAAAGGGTCCGATACGTCGGGATTAATAATATCAATATACGCGATAAAATCCGTAAAAAGTAGTTTTATTTCAATAAAGTTCATGTTAAATTGGAAAAATTTGACCGTTTTGAATAGCTTGACCTGCTGGCGTCTGTACATAATCCTTAATGCACAAACGCTATTGGTTCGTTTTCATTGTTCTTTCAGTAGGTCAAAGACAACATTTATTTTTGGAATACTGAGATTCCCTATATTTAAAGTTGGGTTTCTCAACATTGTAAAAATGTATTTTATCAGAACTGTACCGAAGTTATAAAGTCTAATGTGCAGCTTCACCCGACGGAATTAAGGCATCTCAAAGTTGACGTCACGCATATTTTAATTTACATATTTGATATGTTGATGCGGCTCCAGCTTCTATGCAAATAGCTCTACCTACCCACGCTGAGAAAAAATAAACCATTACTCATTGTGGAACAAGTTTTTCCATTTCCCTTAATAGCATACATCAGTGTTACACCTTAAAGTACCCTATGGAACTCAGTAGGTACCACCAGGGCCGCATTAGTGGAGAAAATATGGAGTATAATTTACAGAATACTAGCTGTGATCTACAACTTCGTTTACATTGTAAGATAATAAATAGTATGTCCATCTGAAAAATGTACCTTTTAAATTGAGAAACAATTTTCAAAACATCTAAACATACTTACAATCTACGCTCTATCTCTCTCTTTTAGACTTTGTTACTTTTGTTATTACCTATTTTTTTTTACTAACCTATATGATCCCGCTGCTTATCAAAGGTCTCCCCTATCTCCTTCCACTGATCTCTGTTCAGCGCGATCTGAGGCCAGTCTGTCCGGAAAGCGGCCAAATCGTCCCGCCAGCGTTTTTTGGGCCTTCCTCGGCGTCGACGGCCGTCTTCTGGCTACCATTGGGTTACGATATTGGCCCATCTCTCTGGGTACATCCGGGATACATGACCCGCCCAATCCCACTTCAATCCAGCGAGATTTCTACCCACTATTCTACTTATTACCTATACCTGAACGAAAAATAGTAAATAATATTGTTTTCTGACACAATTACGTGAATATTAGACATTGAAATAAAACTACTTTTTACGGATTTGATCGCGTTATATTTATATTATTACGAATCCCGACGTTGCGAACCCTTTATAGGATCTATGGTCACGGGTACACTGAAAAAAAAAAAATATTTCAACAGTAAATAAATTAGTTTACTTTGTAAAGGCCGTATTTTAATATTAATAAATATTTTATAATCCCTTTATGAAAGAAACAAAATAGTACGTTAAACTATTTTGTTTATTTCGTTCGCCACGCCAAATATTCGGCCGCTAAGCAATAATGTCCTAAAATCATTGTGTTCCAATGTAAAGGGCGATGTAGTCAGTGAAATTACTAGGCATAATGGGACTTAACAACTAAAATCTCAAAATGAAAACGCACAAATAGGCTGAGGCTGCCACTTATCAGCAGGTGATAAGTATGGTGGTTTATCATCTTGTTACAATAAAAAAACTACAGCACTTAAATGCGTAACAAATGGGACACTTTTCCAGTCTATGAAAATTCTCAGTTTTGCTGGGAAAGCAGAGAAAAGCAAAAGCACAACTAACTTGCTGCTACTATAACTACGTTCAAGGGCACATTTGCGGCCACATTTTTAGGCGACCCCATCAAACAAATCCGACCCTGTATTACTGGTAAGATGTCCTCGCCAAGGGAACAAAAACTATTCCTCGTAATATCGAATGTGCCATAAAACGCGATAGGAAAGCCATTGCTTATCTCGAAGCGTCCCGCGGGCGATTTTCGGGACAATGCCATTCGACCTTGGTGCCCCCAAATTATACACATTTTCTGTGTCAAGACTTTGTGATGTCACTGCACTATTTTGCGATTAGGTGTTACTTGAAATCCTTCCTAGGAAAGTAAGAGTTGAATAACACTCATGTTGTTTTTTTAAATTGTTTCAAATAGTTATTGTTGATAAGTTTTCTGATGTGGTACAATTCTGCTGAGTTCGCCTGGGTTGGTAATTGTTACCACCGCATTGTCAATCCACCCATATACTGTCCCACTGCTGGACACGAGTCTTATCTCAGACTGAGAGGGATTAGGCTACAGTCCACTAGGCCTCATTAGCCCACTTGGTTGGCAGACTATACACACCATTGAGAAAAATCTTAAAGGCATGCAGGTTGCCTCACGGTGTTTTCCTTCACCGTTTGAGCGAGAGATAATTTATTATTAATACAACACACTAATAATGCGCTGATATGATTATCTTCCGGTTTAGAGTGACGTAGCCAGTGAAATCACTGAGTGTATAAGGCTTCACAACTCGGGTCCCAATATGACAACGCGCGAATGATGCCATTAGTATTGCTGGTGTCTATAAGTTACGGTTGTTACGATCATTTGTTATTAAATTAAAAAAAACAACATCATACAAATCTGGTAAGGTTGTGTGTATTTTAAACTTTTTTTTTGTATACTTACAATGCATACAAATACAATATTTCATACAATGATCATCAAACCACATAAAAAGGATTTGATAAACCCTATTTGAAAAAATATTGGCAGACATTTTGTAATACAAAACGTACAAACACTTTAAATGATGGGCACAACATGTATTAATAAATGTACGTAAAGGTCCACTTTTACCAAAAAGATAAATTAATGTACAAAAAAAAACTAGGCGTAAAAATGTTTATGAGGACAAGCGTTGGGATTACGATCGTTAGTCTTCAAACGGTCAGCTTTATTGTCAGGACAAAACACTGGGCTTTACGAATAATCACGTCGGTAGAACCGTCTAACTAGGTCTTTATATTTTAAGTAAAAAAAGGGAGAGCGTCGCGTCGTGTCATTTACAAAAAAAATTGTATGTTTTATTTCATTATTCATCTTATTTCTTTTATCTTTAGTGTTAATATTGCTAGGTATCCCAAAATATTATTTAATTTTAGGATACTTTTTAGGCTACATAAAAAAAGAAAGCATGTTTATATTATTAGTACTTTTGCTCCCAAAAAAAGTTAACATATCATTACGCCTGTATTTTAAGAGTAAGCAGAGGTGTAATGATGTACACCGCCAATGCTCCAGTATGTTTCAGGTCACATTCAATAAGGCAAACGGTAACTAAGCAGAAATCCCAGCGAACCAATCGCATAGCCAAGAATACTGTGCTTAACCTAATAATCGAATCCAGGACCTAACGCCCAAAAGCTTCACATGCTACTAGATCAACAGGCATAAAGAAAGTTAATAGTTTCTTAACTTAAACAAAAAAAATACCACAAAAAAGTTAAAAGCGATCACGTTTGCGATATTATGGAGTTTCGGCGAGGTTTGGGCGAGTCCTTGTTGGCAATTTATTTTATTTTACGAGAGCAACTGTCGATAAGTGCCTCCACGTGATCTGACTGATGTATGTAATGAGTTCGTAGACTTCATCGACCGCGCTCAGGCTTCATATTAATCGAAGGAGGTTTTAAATCAACTGACAAAATCTTTCTACGAGCGAATTCCCAACTATATTGGGGTAGGATTCCAGTTTAACCAGAAGCGGCTGAATATCAGTATTTTACATGAAGCGACTGCCATCAAACCTGCGCAACCCAATATAAAGGCATTATCGATTTCCTGAGGACAGTTTGTCAGTATTTTTGGGAACTTGATTACCATGGCACGAAGGGGTCTCAATGTGTTAACTGACTGCGACTAGCGCAGCTTAACCTGGCAGATCAGTTAATCAGCTTAGTTAGTACTTAGCCACGAGCCCCTTAACTGCCAAAATGTCTATTTATTTATTTATGGTTTACCAACAGTTGTTACAGTAGAGCATCTATAAATCTATTACATTGAGTTCTTAGTAATACTGCACGCTAAGTGTTTTACAAAAGAACTTAAGGTATAAATAAAAGGGAATAATAATTAATAATAAACTTACAATTAACACTTATGGACAAATTAATCTCTATATAGTTATATATTAGTGTTTCGAATGAGTGCTGTCAGGTTGCTAGCGTGCAAGTCGATAAGGTCACCGTATTCATTAAGAAGTCTACACAACCGTGGTACAGGGGAGCTAGCACCAAATTTGGTTTTACGGAAGGGTACGTCTACGATACTTTCAGTAGCAGCTCGCAGTTTGGATTTGTGCTTGGTTAATGACAATAGGATATATTACGTGGTACCCAAAACACACTGAGGAACTCTGAGTATATAATAATATTTTTGGGACATTTTACACAACACCATCTAGTCCCAAACTAAGCAGAGCTTGTACTATGGGTACTAGACAATGGATATAATACTTATATACTTTTTTTTGTAAATACATACTTATAATACATAAGAAATAGGATCTACACATACATATATTAGGATACCCCTTTTTTATAGTATGGAAAATCCTCGTAGATCCTCTATCACCTGGGGCGGTGGCAGGGTATGTCGGACTCAGCACAGTATAAGGGATTATGATTAAGATTATGAATTGCGATTTGCAGACAAGCCAACTGTCATGAAAGTGCCAAGTCCTAAACTGAGTCAATGAAAACACGTTTGGCGCAGCGGCTGAGCAATCGGCTTCGGCGGTGGGTTTGATCCCACACGGAGCAAATATTTGTATGACCTACATGTAGTTGTTCCGGATCTGGGTGTTTGTGTATGTGAGAGTTTGTGTTTGTAAACGCATCCACAATACAGGAGAAAATCCTAGTATGGGGAAACTTTTTTTAAAAGAAACAAAGAAATAATGAAGTCAGTATCATAATTGAAATAAAACTACTTTTAACGGATTTTATCGCGTATATTGATATTATTGATCCCGTCGTTTCGGACCCTTTACAGCGTCCATGGTCTACCCGTGACATGTGACCAAAGTTTCTAATGATATGCTGCGACGTCTGGTTAGGCTGAAAGCTGACCTTAATATATGTTAACTTGTTGTCATAGTTATAAAGATAAAGATCATCAAGTCGGTCAGATGAAGATCGAAAAGAAAATCCCAATGTTATCCCAAAATTACAACATAGGCATAATACATTTATCTCGTCGACGTTTATTTAACTTGATATTAACTAGAGGTGAGACATAATTTCCCAGCTATAAAAACCGAGTATATGCTCTCCTATACAGGCTTGGTATGGACTAAAATACTAGTACCTCCTTATCCTAAGGTATTGCATCTATGTAAGTGACCGCCGGCTGGCCTCCTCGCCCTTCCGGTGGGACGGTCATAATATATATTATTATTACTACTAATTATTATCATACTCTTAGCAGTGCTTACCAGTTGTGTTGGCAGTGGGGGGACTTTGACCCTTATACTGCCAACCCAACTATACTTCTTTCATTTTACAGGATCTGCAACGCGCAAGTGATACTCCTGGTGTTATAAGCGTCTATAGACTATAGTAACCGCTTACCATCAGGTGGTCCGTATGCTTGCTTGCCACCTTATTGGTATAAAAAAGACAATCCTAAGTCCATTAGAGAAGAAAGATTTCACTTCTCTTAAAAAACATAAATGCTTACCTACGCACATTGGAATAGACAAAGAAAGAAAAATATAAATAGATTAATATAAAAAATAAACCCAAATTCATGTCATTGAAATCACGTACTCACGTTGAACTCACGCATAGTTTTACCCAGTAATACATAGAATTATCTTAAATCTGGTATCTGTAAATACCCGGTATTTGGCGATACCGGTATCTTGAAGGCCGGGATTAAAATTTTCAGGTATTTCTCATGCCTAGTAACGACATTTCTTTTTTTATTCGAGCCCGAAGCGTGTTTGCTATCTCGCGTAGTACCTACGTATTATTTTTTGTGACATCTACTTTCGATGTCGAGATAAAATATAATAATATATTGAGCAAATAGTACTTACAAAACGTTGGCCTTGTTCAATGTTCGAGTAGAAATAATAGAAATTGTAATAATGTTGATGTGATTACAATTTAATTTAAGTACATACTTGACTGATCTATTATTCGCAAGGTCTGCTGCTAAGCATGAGATCCTGGGTTATATCCCCAGGTTGAGCAAATTGTGATTGTTTTCCTATGTATAACTCTCCATAGCAGCTCGGAATGTAGGTTTGAGCTCGTTAGCAATAAGCTATTAGATACATTACATAACATACCATGACGCCTAAATTCCCCGAAGGCTTAGACAGATGTGCACCCACAGTTCGGGCCAAATTATGAGCTGCTGCTGAAAATTTCACAGAAAATCCCAATAATACTTTCTTCGACCTGGGAATCGTACCCAGATTCTAAAGCGTAGTAGTCGTGCTTGTGACCACTAGAAGGTAGACCATATTACACACCAAGTACCTAGAAGATCGAATATTGTGAACAATAAATAAAAAGCTCATATCTTTTGCGGCATCTCACTTTATTAACAGCAAAATGACAAAGAAAGGCATTCCTTTAACTTAATTTTTCGATGAATTTTGAATGATTGTGTAGGTATAAGGCATTTAATCTATAAGAGCCCAACCACCATCCTTCTCAGGTCTCCATTTCTACACGATACAAAAAACAAGGCGGTTAAATTATTAAAATTGTAGTGGTATCACTACAATTTTAATAATTTAACCGCCTTGTTTTTTAAGTTGGTTTTAAAAAGTATATTGACAGAAATTACGGTAAAAGGCTTACCGGTTTTAGAATCCCCAATGACAGACTCCTATTGTCATCTAGTTCATTATTCAAGTGGGATAAATCATACGTGACTTCAGAAAAAACGTATTGCGATTTTCTTTTGTTCAGATTTTTAGAATGCTTTTCAATGTCTTTTAATGGGTTATTTTGGACCACATTCAGGCAATATTAAAGGTAAAAGCAGACAGATACCTACCATGTACGCAACGTATGCAATGCAAACACATTCTTGGGATTGAATTGCACACCTTTAAATGTTTTTATATAAAATCAAATGTTTTCATATCTTTATTCGATGTATACGTAGCGCACGTGAGATCAGTCGGTCGTAACATTTATTAAACTGTATTTTAACCTGCTGACTGGCCAGGTTGATAGCAAGCTTGGGTGCGCTGGACGATTTTCTATAAAGACAAGGTCATTCGCTGTTTTCAAATTTATATTTTTCATGCCAATGGCAATAACTATGACAATCGTCCGAAGTAAGAATCCCGAAAAATCTGGCAGGCAGATTATCCTTGTGGTAATTATTGGTATTGTCCTAAAATTGGATTCTGATTTGAGAGCAGTTGCTTCGTGTAAAATACTGACATTAATTTGCATTACAGTCTGGAAATCGGCTCTAAAATAATTATATAATAATATAATGGGAAAAACAAGAATAATGATTCTCACTCTTGCCAGATGACAAAAGTTTAATTAAAAGGTTTCAATATCATTACAATTTACTTGCACTATCAGATACCTCTAGTCACGAACCTGTTTAGTTGTGAGATCGCAAAATGTGATAGGTTTTATGGTTACGGGCTACAAGCTAATAGTTTTATAGCATCTATAAAGGAGAATATTGCCGGCAAGTGAATAAAAAAGTAAATTGTTTTGCGGTAAAATGCTTTTTCACTGTATGGTTGGATTTTAATGACTTTTACTTTACCTTTGAGGTTTATGTTTGTAAAGAAAGATGAAAGTTTTGCCTTTCCGCACTCTGCTAGTCTCGTTTATTTTGATTATATTTTGTGAGTCTTTATAATAAGGGTATCAGGAACCCATTTACTATCAAACGATAAGGATCAAATCTCAAAATAAAAAGACTTTGCACGCCATCGTAACAGAAAATCTCTTGAAGATTTCCTCATGATGTTCTTCACCTGCTCGCGACTGATATAATTTATGCACTTGGAATGGGCAGTCCATGGTCCATGTCCTTTTCATCATTATTTTGGTAAAAAACTAGCAATAGGCCGGTATAGTGGACCTTAGCCTAACGCACTCTAACTCATTTTATGTAGAGTAACGTAGGACAGCGGTATTAGGGTCGAAGATGATTAGGAGCCTATCTTCAGTAGTACCTAGTCGAATATTAAATATCGTGAATAATTACTAAATTACATCTAGACATCGGCTTTATGGTGCGACAATATTGTAAAGGTAGGAAGGAAGTAGTCAAGAGTAGCCCAGACCAGGCCTTGATGCTATGGCTGACGATGATGGTAACTTGCTGACGATTATGATAACATCTAGATAGGTGTCAACATCAAGATCATTTAAGAGAGATAGGCCATAGGGGGAGTAATTTAAACTGAAATTGAAGCTGCCCGACTGGGGAAAATCGAAGTGAAATAACACTGCTTCGAGCTGTGGTGTGTTTCTTACGGTGAGCAAGGTTGCCTGTGCTCCACGAGGAAACGTTAGGTTGGCAGTGGGTGAAATTTATACTGCCAACCCAACAAGTGACACCACTGGTGTTACAGGCGTCTATAGTCTACAGTAACCGCTTACCATCAACTATATGGCCCGTATGCTTGTTTGCCACCTTAGTAGATAAAAATAATATAGATGGATACTAGGTAGCTTGAGCTACGTCGCACCTAAATTGATCTTTTCACCGATCCATCGAAATCCTAGCAGCAAAAATTCCAATTCTAAACTTACCATTCAAACACAGAATTAATTAAAACGTAATATCATAAATCAATTAACCTACGTTTAGCATGTAGACAGCTTAACTAACGAACGTTTAAAACTCAATTCAAATTCAATTAAACTGTTGCTAAGTTATTCAATTTTTAAATTTATTTGACTGGTCACGAATCGATTTCAGTTAAAGGAAAATCGCCAAGCATTATATGCTTTTTCACTTTATCAGCTTTAATTCAGTTTAACCGTGACTCTTGACTAAGTTTGGGTCGATCCATTATTGGTTGAACTAAAAGTTCGGCGTTCACACAAACGGCCGACGTACCTACCCTCCTAATTTGAAATTCTTATTGGCTCGCACATTTGTGAATTAGATGTGTTCGTAGATTGGTAATTCCAAGAATAATGCTGACATTTTGGCTGAAGAGACTTTTTTATAGTTAGATAAGCGATTTTGGTTGGAAATACATGTATACATCTTAATGTTTTGCTCATAATGCTTTTCTAATCTAGTTATTTAAAAACTATTCGTTATTCTGTGAGGTTTTTTAAACGCTTAATTAGCAAAACTAACGTTAAAAGAATTGGCAAGTCAGACTGAGCTTTCATTTAATGTAATACAAGTCGTTCACTTAGAGGGTCAATGCGGACTTTCAAACATAATAAAATTTAGTCACCAGGCATTTGCACTCTATTTACAAGTTAATTACAAGTCCTTGCCAAAAACCAGTGATCTTTAAGCCACATAAACCAGTTTATTCTTATAAAACTAAATAACATTTCATGGCTTACATGAACGATCAAAACTTGTTAATAACTTTTTAGGAAGAGAAAACCGACTACAAGAATTGTGTGTAAAAAAATCGTTCAAGTTGGACTAATATATCACTTAAAGACGGACCCACGCGGATAACGTCACGGAGCATCCATTTATTGTATACCAAAACCTTCTCCAGAATATAACAAATACTTTTCTGAAAACCGCATCAAAATCGGTTCAGCCAAACGCGAGATAATCGCGGAAAAACATACATACATATAAGTCAAACTGAGAACCTCCTTTTTTTTAAATCGATTAAAAATATCTCAATTCAAACCAACGATATTCAAACATTAGAATTATATCGCCGTTATCTAATCGTCTGGGTGTTTCTTATGTATTATAAGTATCTATTTACAAAAAAAGTATACAAGTATTATATTCATTGTCTAGTACCCATTTGGGACTAGAGGGTGCTGTGTAAAAATTGTCCAAAAATATTTATTTATTATAAACAAAGTTTTTGAAGAGAGTGAGTATTTTTCTAAATCTTAATCCAATTTTTAATATAACGTATCAGGGCCACATGGATGATAAGAAAAGCCCATTCCATAATTTAAATCTAAACGCACCATTCAAAGAGATTGGGTCCATAACGGAGCTCTTTGGTTAACGCAAAAGCTCACAGAAATCAGATACTTTTTACTATTTTTCAAACAAAACAATGTGTCAATCTAATCTAATCTTAACCATTTCTAACTATTACTTATGTTAATTTCAATAATTACAGAAACCAAATTCATGTCTGAATACCCGTGTGGATCATAACTTACTCAAATCTTCTGAGAATATCCAGCAAGAAACTCCATTGACATTCATATGCTTGCAATGTCATAGAGAACATTATTTTCTGCACTAATGAAGCGCCTGGAATAGTCAGTCTTTTTGAGTAGCGGCGGCGCGACAAAGCGATTGATCACGCCTTGCCCTCCTCCTCCTCTCCCTCTTAAGAGTCCTCTAGCGAACAATTAGAACACGGTCGGATACGGATTCTTTAAAATTCATCATGAATTAATTTCTGCACGCTCAGACAACTGTAGGGCCCTTGACTTTTATTCTAGAATTCTTGAAATAGACGTCTGTTTGTGATATGTAGTGATATCATTAGACATAAAGCACTTTAGCAAACAAACAATTCATTTAATTAATTGAGTAATTGACCAAAAAAAAAAACAATACCTACCTATTTAATTGAAGGCATAATAAAAAGAAGAATAATTAAGTTTTTAGGAATAGACAATCTTCAGAACCGATTTTGAGACCCGTCAGATAAAAACAGTGCTTTGTATGTTGGTTGGTTGGGTCTGGTTACAGAGTGACTCGTTACCTATGGGTAGAATTTTTGTTCGTGTTTTACCGTCCATTTGTCATATTCAAATTTCATCATCATCAACCCATACACTGTCTCACTGCTGGGTACGGGTCTCCTCTCATATTGAGAGGGATTAGGCTATAGTCCACCAAGCGCCACTAGCCTAGTGCGGGTTGGCAGACTTCACAAACCGTCGAGAAAAATCTCAAAGGTATGCAAGTTTCCTCACGATGTTTTCCTTCACCGTTTAAGCGAGTGATAATTAATTATTAATACGCACATGAATTCAAAAGTCAGAGGTGCATGCCTTGGGTTCGTGCAACTTGAGACTTTCGATTTGGCAGTTCAATGCTCATACCACTAGGCTATCACTGCTTTTTCAAATTCAAATTTCAACAAATACTTTAAAAACTGTTTCGCAACAGCAAGACAGGAGAGGTCAGCGGTCCAAAACTGACCATCACATACCATCACGCCTGTATCCCCAGAAGGGTTAGGCAGAGGTGTACTGAGGTACACCCACAGTTATCTGATACGTTTAGGTCGTATGTAATTGGGGACGAGCCTATCCCGATATATACCCCCAACTGCTACTGAGCATTTCATAGAAAAACTCAATATTATTTTATTCAACCTGACATTCGGACCCAGGACTTCCAGCGCAGCAGTTGTGCTTATGACCTTTAGACTAATAAGGCACTTAAAATTGAAAAAATCAAATATATTATAAGACAACGAGCTCGTATCAGTAAATTGATACGAAATTAAAAGCGTATGATTCCCCGAGAGGCGAGCGTTTCCTCAGTACGCGGTAGAAAGCGGTCATTAATTTCCCAAAAGATCGACTGGCTAATTATAAAGGTTTATACCTAACTGGTACCCACCAGGGATACCACTGGAGCAGTCTCTTCATTTTCCTAAAATATTTCCTTTTTAATTTACGTTACAGATGTAATAAATCGTTGAACTTAAGTAAACGTTTCTGGGTCTCGAGTACGGAGTAATGTCTAGACTCTAGAGAATTAGTTTTAATTGAATTATGGGTTTTACGAATGTTCTTATGAATTTTGCGAATATTTCCCGAACTGACTGGAGCCCGCCTTGTAGAGGAATGTGCGTGCAGAGTAAACTATATACTCATAAATTATTTATTTGACTGCCTCATTAGTCTAGTGGTCCCAAGCGCGACTGTTACGCTAGAGGTCCTGGCTTCGATCTCCAGGTCGTGCAAAGTGTTATTGGGTTTTTCTATGAAATTGTCAGTAGCAGCTCGAAGTCTGGATTTGTGCCCGGTTAATGGCAATAGGCTCGCCCCCTATTACATGGGACCTAAAACATACCGGTGAAATGTGGCTGTACATTAGTACACCTCTGCCTAACCCTTCGGGGAATACAGGCGTGATGGTATGTTAATTATTTATTTATGGCATAATATCGTATTTATATCAGTTCATTATTTTCTTACTGCAGGGCACCAACTTCTATATAATTCTTACTATGTTGATTATTAAAATAAGCCTGACAACCAGTCTATGCTTAGGATATCAGTATTACCCAGAGATTGGGTTGAGATTAGATGGCAGTCGCCTCGTGTAAAATACTGATATTCAGCCGCATCCGGTGAATGAACGATCATAGATTATTAAAATTTGGCTATACTCCACCACGCAAGCTTAATGCGGGTTGGCAGATTTTATGAATTTTATGGAGTCCTCGCATGCAGGTTTCCTCATGATGTTATCCTACACCGTTTAAGCGAGTGATAATTCATACTCGAGACCTTTGCCTTGGCAGTTCAATGCTCATATCACTAGGTTATCACTGTTTTTGCTATAATGATGATAATGTTAAAGCGTCAATTTCTAATCCACACGTGAGTTCGTTTTGATACTAACAAAAAAAACTACAGCTAAAACTCTCCACAAATATTGCTGACAATGTTTGGTAAACGCTAACAATATAACCAATATAACACACAAATGAACATTATTTGCTGTTAGGATATTTGTACCAATGTTTGTCAAACGTAATAACTACATAAGTTATTAGCTGGTACAATGTTCTTACGACAGTAGATAGTTCTGGATTTCTCACTGAGTACAAAGTACAATACCAGTATTAGCATTAATCACCATGTGTCTCGCCTTTTATCGCTAATTGTAGGACGTGTGCGTGAAACAAAAGACATACATAGTTCGACATGGCACGCTATAACTTTAATACAATGAAATAAACAGAAACTGATTCTCATACAAATGCTTCCTACTACCACTAACGATTGTTTTAGGTCTTCGTATGACAACTGGGAGTACTGAGACCTGAGAACTGGGATGGACGTGATCTTTTTTTTCTCCGAGCTTTTTTCCCAACTAATTAATAAAACAGTCTAACCAGGTGCAGCTGAATATCAGTATTTTACGCGAAGCGACTGCCATCAGACCCAATTTTTGGACAATACCGATACCCTGAGGATAAACTGGTTGTCAGGCTTTTTGGGCTTCTGACTACCACTAACGATTGTCATAGATGTTCGTATGACAACCGGGACTGACTGCTTTACGTGCTATCAGAGGCACGGAGGGGTCTCGATGCATTAAGAATGGTCACTCATCTACAGACTGACCGCGACTAGCGCAGCTTAACCCTGCAGATCGGTTGATCATAAGCTGATCAACCGATCTGCAGGGTTAAGCTGCGCTTTTCCTAACTAATTAATAAAACAGTCTAACCAGGTGCAGCTGAATATCAGTATTTTACGCGAAGCGACTGCCATCAGACCCAATTTTTGGACAATACCGATACCCTGAGGATAAACTGGTTGTCAGGCTTTTTGGGCTTCTGACTATCACTAACGATTGTCATAGGTGTTCGTATGACAACTGGGACTGACTGCTTTACGTGCTATCAGAGGCACGGAGGGGTCTCGATGCATTAAGAATGGTCACTCATCTACAGACTGACCGCGACTAGCGCAGCTTAACCTTGCAGATCGGTTGATCAGCTTAGATATTACTTAGGCACGAGCCCCTCAATTGACGTGCTCTCTGAGGGACGAAATAGTCTCGATGTGTCTAGAATTACCATCCATAGTCTGCCTACGACAAGCGTGGACTAATAGAGTTACACATCACCACGCCTGTACGGGAGTACAGTACAGTACTCTTCGGGGACGAAGGGTTAGGCAGAGTTGTAGCTACTAATGGTACACCCACAATTTGCCAGTGTGTTTGTTTAGGTCCCACAAAATAGGGGACGAGACTATTGCCATTAACCGGGCACAAATCCAAGCTCCGAGCTGATACTGACAATTTCATAGAAAAACCCAATGTCACTTTGCTCGACCTGGGAATAAGACCCAAGACTTCTTGCGTAGCTAGGTAAGTAGTAGGTATATAAAAAATAAAAGTACCTACCTAATGTATTATATTCTGAACTGTGATACAAAGATATCCAACATAGGGATCGAACCCAGGACCTCTAGTGTAGCAGTCGCGCTTAGGAACACTAGACTAATGAGGCAGTCAATTGGGAACAAGTAAACAAAATAAATGAAACAAGAATAAGCTATAATCGTTTCTGAAACATGGACCTAAAGTTTTTTTAAATAATTAAATTTAAAAAAGGAAACCAAGTCGAAACATCAAATAACATTTGATAGATATAAATGATTTAATAACCAACAGGTTTTAACATTGTCCTTATTTTTTTTTAAATACTTCACAATACAATAATACATCAAATTTCGTTTAGCACAAAGGTTATAAAATTGAGTTCTTACAATGGTTCACTGAACCGTTCCTTGTTTGAGGAAAAACTCATTTTAATGCCAATGACACACACGCTACATTACAGTATTGACAATCTGTATTTGTAGTACTTCCCCGTATCCACGGCTGTATATCAGACAAACACTATTTGCATTCCTTGAATAGGAATCCTGACTCATTCCTATGAAAAGAACTGTTATAGTGTTGACATAATCTGTTTCAATTGCAAGTTGATAAAAAATATTTTAACGCTTTAAGCGTGCAGGTATAAAACCTCATTCCTCGACTTGGTTTCCTTTTTTAAATTTAATTATTTTAAAAAACTTTAGGTCCATGTTTCAGAAACGATTATAGCTTATTCTTGTTTCATTTATTTTGTTTACTTGTTCCCAATTGACTGCCTCATTAGTCTAGTGTTCCTAAGCGCGACTGCTACACTAGAGGTCCTGGGTTCGATCCCTAGGTCGAGCAAAGTGTTATTGGGATTTGTGCCCGGTTAATGGCAATAAGTTCGCCCCCTACTACATGGGATCTAAAAACATACTGGCGAAATGTGGGTATACGTAAGTACACCTCTGCCTAACCCTTCTGGGAATAAAGGCGTGATAGTATGTATGTTGTTCCCAAATATGTTTTGTTCGGATACCAGATGCAGCTGAATTGATAAGGGAGTCTGATTCTATTTAGAATGATCAGTCCATGCTGAGATTAACCATGGTAACCGCAGCTTGACCTTGCAACCAATTGATCAGCTTAGTTATTTAGCCACGAGCCCCTCTGTTAATCAAGTCAATAATAGGTATATGGTTACTATAAATAAAATATATAATATACCTAATTGCCTTGTTAGTCTAGTGGTCCTAAGCGCGACTGCTACGCTAGAGGTCTTAGGTACTATTCCCAGGCCTAATAGCAGCTTGCAGTTTGGATTTATTCCCGCTAAATGGCAATAGGCATGCCCCTATTATATATTTTTTTTACCAGGTGCAAACAAGCATACGGCCCACCTGATGGTAAGCGGTTACCGTAGCCTATAGACACTTGCAGGACCAGGGGTGTCACTTGCGCATTGCCGACCATGTAAAACGACAGATGAACAGTTGGGTTGGCAGTATAAGGGTCAACACAACGTTTCCTCGTGGAGCATATGGGCCTTAAACATACCAGCGAACTATGAGTGTAGGTACTTATGTGAACCTCTACCTAAGCCTTCAAGGAATGCAGATGCAATGGCATATGGTGATAAATAATATAATACACTAGCTGAAACCGCAAACGTTGTTTTGCCATAAAAAAAAAAATTTTGGGGTATGAAAAATAGATGTTGGCCTATTCTCAGACCTCCCCGATAAGCACAAAAAATTTCATCATAATCGGTCAAGCCGTTTCGGAGGAGTATGGCAACGAAAACTGTGACACGAGAATTTTATATATTAGATGAATAGGTGTACGAAAATGCTTGTAGTAAAACTCGTGAATTGTGGGTTTATGAACACTCAGCACAAGCGGTGAGTTATCTGCGGATCTATTTGAAGACATTCGCGCTTATTGTTTCCTTGACAAAAGGGCGGTGGTGTCAGTGCCAATTGATCACGTAGCCACCCATCCCTACGTCCGTTTCGATAATATTACGCGCCCTACACACTTACCGTATAGCACGTACATTTATGTTAGCTAGATATTCTTAGAATGAAGTAGCCGGTAAGATAAGCACAGCAATGACGTAGCTCATTGGCTGTATCTGCATTTACCTTTAACCAGTCGTTCATTAAACCTCATACTGTGAACAAGCTTTTAATTTTCCGACCTCCTGACATACACGCACATAAACACACCATCCGGCAAACCCGTATAGATGAACTCTGCGATGTGTTAAAATACATGATTCTATTTTTGGCATCTATAGGTTGTGCCAAATTTGTAGTGCAAAGAATTTTGGCAATTTAAGAACCCCAATTATTTTGTAAAACTAAATACAAAATCGAAAATAATCGTAATTTGAAAAGTCCTCAAAATTGCAACTGAAAGTCTAATTTTTCACGGTACCTACACATTTTTTTTTTGGTATCCGCAATGAACTCAATCAAAATGAATGAACAGCATGAAAGAAAGAGATGGAAAAATGTAAGTTTTCCCCAATAAAGGCCCACAAAGGATCCTAACATCCAAAGTTAAGCTGCATTTTATTACAGCCAGTGTACACGGTCTGCTCGTCCGAACCGTTACGGCGCGTCAATTATCCCGAGTCGTTGTGACGGCTCGGATACGGATTGAATTAACGTCGAGAAAAAACGCTCCACTACGTTATATTAAACCCAGGCAGTTGAGATCAACCTAACCGATATTAAATGGTGGCCCTGACCGTATTAATTTAAGATGTAGTTGAAGTTCTGCTTAGTGTGCCGGAATATAAATTACTTTAGGATTTTGACAGTAATGCTCACTTTAGTATGTAATGATTAGGTTAGACCTCAAGTGTCATACTTATAACGATCTTTATGGGGCCCAAAGTCGCTCCTTGTGGCAGTCCATTTATATCAGTCGCCAGGGCTCAGTCTCCAATATGTCGTACTCTGGAGATGCTCAATGCCTTCCTGGCAGTCAATCCTGAATGTGATTTGTTTGCCGATGGATGGAGAGAAATTATGCGAGTTTGTTTGATGTTCTGCGAGAGAAAGTATGCGAGAGTGTCCACTGTTCCCACTTAGGTACCTATTTAAGTAAGCTGTGTTAATAGTTGTATTTAATGTAACATATTGTTTCTATGAACCAATTAATGTAATTGGTTTTAATCAACCATTTAAATTATCTATAAATAAATAAATAAAATAACGTAGAGAACCAAGTATAAAACACACCATTTTTTATACATCTCTCTGTCTTCATCTACTCAATGAAAACTTGTAGTTAAATCAAACTACCCAAATTATTTAAGTAATGGTATCAAAACGATGTTATATAAAAAGAAAATGTAGAAAAATTAAGAACTAAAAGTAATATTATTTCTTAGTCAATAAGCGGCCACAGAAATTGTATTTTTTTCCAGCTGCAAGTCCACACGCCTCTGTCACCAAAACTTTCATTTCCTGAAGGCAGAGCAAACATGTGTGTTAACTTCGCGGCGGCTGTTCTTATAAACGCTCCTTACTGGATTCGACCGCCACTTAGAACGACTGTTACGAACTGATTTTGTCGTTCTCATTGTTTTCTCCTTATTAAGATAGTTTTCGGTTTAATAAAAGTGTTAATTTGGTGTAGACACTTTCCTTTGTCCTTTAGTTACGTAGTCCCAGGATCTAATTTCAAACAATGAGTTTAAGGAAACTATTTAGCTAAGTAATTTCATAGCTGTATATATTTTTAATATTCACCTTTCCCATTATTATTAATAATTAATTATCACTCGCTTATACGGTGAAGGAAAACCCCGTGAAGAAACTTGCATGCCTTGGAGATGTTTCTCAACGGTGTTTGAAGTCTGCCAACCCACACTAGGCTAGCGTAGTGGACTATAGGGTCCACCACGCTGTACTATCTCGTTTTTTTTTAATTCCATAGAAGGTCATTTAAAAGTGGTGAGCCTATTGCCATTAACCGGACTTAAATCCAAAATGTGTGCTGCTACTGATAATTTCATAGATATTTGTCGACCAACAGAACCTCATATAACTGCTTTTACGTCCTCGTTTCATTCATGGGAAAGATCATCGTCAACCCATAACTGTCCCACTGCTGGACACTATATGGTTTGATGATGACCTGTGCGAAGCCAGGGCGAGTCGCACCAGTCGAATAAATGTAATCCTTTTATATAAAACAGCGAATAAAAGACCACTATTTCAGACAATTCTAACCCGACTAACACCCCCAAAGATTTGTGTTCCACTCTATCCGATTTAATACATGACCCTAGTGGACTCTGTAAACAAATGGAGGGGACTTCGCAGATATATTGCTATTTTTTGTACAATACTCGAATATCAACGGAGTATTAATAGTAGTGGTTATAATCTATAAAATACATTCCCAAAGTATCGAATAATAACATTAGATTAATATTGGGACCACCATTTTGCTGTATTTTTAATAAAATGTTGCATAGTATGTATATAATACGCTGTAAATAATCAGGGCGCGCCCTGGGCGTGAACAACTACCTGTATTTATTTATTTATTTATCAAAGGAAGACCAACAGCATATAACAATGAGCGTAAACATAATAAGGTAGGTCATACAAATATTTCTACCGTACCGAGTTTGAACCCGCGACATGACACAGTTGCCCATTGCTCAGCTATTTATACCAAACGTATCTACAAACTCAAATTTCACTAGTATACCAACAATATTTATATAAGTATATTTCTGTCCAACGTTTTCAATTAAAATAACATTGGCATTTACGGGAGCGAAAAGTCGCTCCGTTTTAGGTCTCATTTCTGGGAAAAATTATTATGCCTCCCTACGCAAACTTGACTAGCCCACAATTTAGATCTAACTAGACGTTTTGAGCAGAGATCTGTTGCCCAGTTACTATTTTTATATATATCTCGGATATTATCAACAAGTTTCCTTGAAATTTCATTATGAACTAATAGCAGAAAACTTACACTTTTAAACCCATCTCAGCTTCAATCGCATCGACGATCTAGAATAGAAAATTCTAATATAGAATTGAATGAAGTGCTGTTCCATGTTCTGCGCTCCCGTTCGCTGGAAAGCCTCCAAGACACTCGATAATTGATTTTGTAACAGTTTCAATGGAATTATTTTATTAGTATTCGGGAGTTGAATGAGGAAGGGCGAGCTTAAATTTCATTTATGATTTCAATTCAAAGGCTCCTTGAAGACTTACGAATGGATGAATATTGTGAAGAGCATATCGCCTTCAAATAACTAAATTATTGTTCGCACAAATTGATTCGAATAAATAATATTGTTATTCAAATATGGAAATGGAAACTTGAATAATGTTGTTTGTAGATGTTAATAAATTTGTTTTATTATTCTTAGTACTGTAGTCAAATACTAAAATTTGAGATACTGCTCTGAGGCCAACACATTTTTTTCAGTCTTGTCTTTTTTATGAGTTAACTAGCTGTTCCCTGCAGATTTACTCGCGAAATGACTTTTTGAGACAAGGCATAATAGCTTATATGCTTCCCCAAGGTCTAATCTATCTCTGTACCAAACTCATAAATATCAGTTCAGCAGTTTAGGCGTGAAAGCGTCACAGACAGAGTTACCTCTGCATGTAGGTATCTCAAAAAACTTTTGTCTCAAAAATCCGTAAAAACCGTTGCGAAACATTTCGTATAAAGTCGGTATATTAGATGAACAAAGAAACTGAATGGGTGATATATCAACAAAGAACTCAAACCACATCCTCAAGACGGAATTCAGGGGAATTCCCACGAGGTTAAGAAAAATGAGATCAACGTGTTCACGTGTAACCCGAGGTACAGTCGTTTATCATTTCATCGAAATGTACACCTTACACATTCCATAAGACATTCATTTATAATATCATCTTCATCATCATTGTAACTTTTTTCTAGCTATGTAATCAGATACAACTGTAATCAATATTTGACACAAAATTAATACAATCAGAAGTGTAATAAATTATCGTACTTAAAAAAGTTTCAAAATACAGGATGTTCAAGACAAAGTAGTCTAAAGGGAAATGTGGGGTAGTAGGTCCTATTACATAATAGGTATACACTATGTTGCGCTATCCTCAGTGGGATATAAATGATCAACATTTAAAAATTATACGCAGAATTTTACGTTTTTGTTGAAAAATAAATTTGTTTATTTTGTTTGAAATATATGTATAAATGTGTTGCGGGTTTTGAAATTAAATCACTTTATTTGTTGAAATAATAAAATGTAATAATTTGTGTGCTTTCAAACATAATTCTAAAAAATAAACACAGTGTGATATTGGTAACTTGTGTGATTTGTTTTGGTGTAAAATGGCTAAAAATATTTTACGAGCCCCGTACACACAGCGTCAATAGTTCGTACCACTTGTTCCATTTTTGCGAAATTTGATCTTCAGCCGCTAAGCCCATGTGGCCTCCAGTATCATTTCCTCACCACAGTGGCTTTGAATAGACCAGTTTCAACCGACGGTACACATGCATTAGTCACTGTGTAACTGTCAATCTCCTTGCCAAATTTTACAGAAATGCGTTCAGCAGTTATGTTCAGCGTGAAAAATTAACAAACAAATAGATATTCGCATTTTAATATTAGTATAGATATTATGTATGATACTTTTTAGCAACTAACACTGTCAAGTGTCATTTCCCAGTACTCATTATGTGTAATCTACAGTGCAAACGCGGCAGTAAGGCCGTACTATCTCGGATCGCGTGAATGCGGCTCGAGAGGGTTCCGTGTTCCATTAATCAGGCCAACGGCTGATCCCGTCCCGACTAATTGACGTGCTACTGATAGTCCAATAATGACTGCTTCGCCTCTACAATGAATCCCAACTAATCTACTTGCCGATACGTAATGATCTTTCAATAAGAATCGACGATTTGAACTGTGAAAGTTGCACCAAAAAAGGTTTTTATATAATTACTTCTTCATTAATTTATTTACTTAGTTGCAGTACCCCGGTATTACCTGCATTGATTTTTTAACACCTTTAAAATACATAAAAAATCAATAAAAGACGAACTCGGCGGCATTAGCAGAGCCTACAGTGGTAGGCACATGGACACATTGTGGTGTTTTTGTGACATGTCCTTCTTCAAACGAGGCCTAAAAAGAGCTCTCTACCACACACAGTAGGTGGCGGCACAGCTCTGTCTCCGACGTTGCTGATGTCCATGGGCGGCGGTGACCACTTACCCTCAGGTGGGCCGCTTGCTTGTCTACCACTGTAGGCAATAAAAAAAATATCTGCTAATGTCGCCAAGTTTGTTGTCACCAACACATTGGTAAATATTCTGCGCTAAGTAATAATTTGCTAAAATTGTTGTGTTCCTTACCATTATTGTAGAAGTAATCAACGTAAAACTACGAATTTAAATGTCCTTTGGAGTAAAGGATATCCTTTGTTTGGTACAAGTTAATCCAAACTCCTTTGATATACCAATGATATAGAGTTTGTTTCATATTGTAATTGTATTTAAGATTATTTTGATAGTCATTATCATCATCAACCCATATATTTACTTACTGTGCCACTGTAGGGCACTGGTCTCTCAGAATGAGATTCGGCTTAGGGATTAGGCTATAGTCCAACACGCTGGCTTAGTGCGGGTTGGCAGACTTCACACACCGTCAAGAAAAATCTCTAATGCATGCAGGTTTCCTCACGATGTTTTCCTTCACCGTTTATGCGAGTGATATTTAATCGGTGTACTTATTTTGCCTTAATCAAGGCCATGAGATAGCGATATAATTATAATGCCTAAAAAGCTTACAGACCCATTTCCTTCGCTTAGTAAAAAAAGCAATAAAATATACAATGACGAAAGGGATAATGGGTCACTTCTAGGATTTAAAATTTATACAATTACATCTTTGTTGGAGCATTGTGAATATTTGTCGCGTGGGTGTACACAGAATAGTGAATGGAGCCGGTTGATTAATGTTCCCAAACGAAAGGGAAATTCGGCCTAAATCAATTCACAACAATTTATAACTCCCTCGATTCCATTAAATTATAATTGTTGTTTTACATTGTTGAGATCGGAACAAGTTTACTAAACGTCTTGTTTTTAATTGCCTATGAATAATTTATAAGTGTGTAAGTATTAGTATAAGTGGTAGTTATAAAGTGGTAGGGTCTGCTAATGCAGCTAACCCCACCTCGTACCAACATATTCATATTCTGCCGCTAAGTAATAATGTGCTAACTTAATTGTGTTCCAGTTTTAAGGGCAATGTAGATGTAGCGACATCTACCGCGCTACATAGAACTACGGAGGCCTGAATCGCGCAAGCAACATTCGCAACGCAAAGTTGCATATATACAACCGCCCGACATCAACCGTCGGGGCGTGGCCCGCTAGGCACAACACCCGCTTGGTCGGAGGATCCTCCCTTTGGATGGAGGGGCAATACACCTCGCCTCTCCACACTGGTGACCCCGACGTGATCCCAGTGTCTCCACATAGACAATGAAATGACTGGGCATATGAGGGCTCAAGATGACAATGCCCGAGTAATATTACTGGTGTTGCTGGCATCTATACCAAGGCTGCACCCGCCGCTTACGAACAAGCGGCCCGTACTCTTGTTTGTCATCTTATTACAATAAGAAACGGCAGGCGACTCGCTTGTTACTCTGGTGTTGCGGGTGTCCATGGGCGGCGGAGATCGTTTACCATCAGGCGATCTGTATGCCCGTTTGCCCCCTGCAAACGAGCATACCGATTCCATAAAAATAAAATATAAAATAAAAAAACAAATGAAGGGTTATACGTACTCAGCAGTGGGTAGATTTGGACGGTGAATGATGATGAAGTAGAAGTCTACCAAGATTGAATGTTATAGATTAGAATTAAGCATAAGTAGAACGTTCTGAACTTTTAGATCAAAGCTAATTAGATACAGTATTTAGCTTTGATCTAAAGGGCAATTCAGGTAATAAAAAAGTTAAAAATGAGTACTTATGACCTAGTTTTAGTGTCGTAAATGTCAAACGGTATTATCCTTAATTAAGAACGTCGATCGCGAACAGATAATATAATTAATCTAATGAGATCGCAAGTGTAACAAACGTAATTTTGACAGTACATCAGAATTAGGTATATTTTTATATAAAGCCAAATCTGGTTAGGCTTAAAGTCTAACCAGATGTGGCTTTTATTTTCATATAAACCATATAGAGGCACTTATGAAAAATGTCGAGTCTCGGTGCACGGTTCTAAATGTGTCTTTTCCTAAGGAGAAGAAACGGCAAGAAACTCCATGGTTACCTACTCTTTTAAATTATAGTTTTATATTTTTGTATATTTTTGGCATTTTCCATGCTAAGATTTTAAAGTTATTTAGAAAAGGACATGACATGACATGACGGGTAGGCATCGCGGTGGCTTAGTGGTCATAGCGTCTGGTGTACCTAACCAGAAGACGCAGGTTCGAATCCTGCCCGCGGTCTAATTTTTCCTTTTCTAAATAATTATAGTTTTGTTCAATGATGTTTGATATAATAATAATTATAAATTGGATACTTACATGAGAGAACAATATAGGAATGTTGCGAAGATTACAAATGTATAAAATACAGCTAGGCATAAAAAAAGTTCTAAATAGTTCTCCCATTTACAAAGAAACAAATTACAACCGTTAGGCTGCTGAGGCAGTAGTAGTTTAATGCTTGCTAGTAAACCCTTTAAATTCCTTAAGCTTAACACCTAAGTGAAAACCATAAACTACGTAATAATCTCTTTTTAACCGCATCAAGGCTTTACGATACTTAGTTTTACGAGTACTCATTGTGTTCATACAATTTGTACCGACACATTAATAAAATATTAGGCAAAGCCCGTATTAAAAATTGACGCGGCACTTCACTGTTACTGTAGTATGCTGATACGTAAACATAAAAAACTAGCTTTTGCCCGCAACTTTGTCCGCCTAGAATAAGTAATTTGGGTACCTAGCTTATTTTTTTACCAATCTGCTTTTTATTTCTAACGAAAAGTTAAATGTTGAGTCTTATAGTCGTATATGGGACTTTAGTTGAAATTTCCACCCTCTTTTTTACACCCTTAAGGGATAATTTCGGGGATAAAAACTATCCTTTCTTTCCTGGGACTCAAACTATCTCTATACCCAAATTTCATCTAACGATTTAGATGAAATTTGGTACGATTATTTTTAACACGTTGCCATACTAACACCTATGAGAAACCCAGAAATCCTGACGATCTGTCTATCCTCAGGATATCGGTATTGCCCAGAAATTGGGTTGTAGAGGTCTGATGGCAGTCGCTTCGTGTAAAATACTGATATTCAGCCGCATCTGGTTAACTCGGAGGATGACTTGTTGTTTTTAATTTGATTTCATTTTGTGATTTTAATTATTTTACTAGCTGTTATGGCGCTTTCATTCGCATCCTAAAGGGTGTGTTGAGACACCAGCTAGTCTAAGTCCTTCCCCAGAATTCAATCTATCTCTTTGCCAAATTTTATCGAAATCTGTTCAGCAGTTGAGACGTGAAAGAGACCATGATTCTCTGATTCATAGGTCGTCAGTTGACTTTTAACAAAATGTTGACTTTTAAAAGTGTATTTAAAAGATCAATTTACAGAAATAAATGTCATTTATCTTTTAGTATTGGTTGAAATGTCTACGAGGATGCTCATTATCATTCAGTTACCCTTCAAAACTTAGACTTACTTCATAGCACATATAATTACTATCATTGCTTATTTTCATTTCGAGTACATTTTTAAGGTGTTTATACACGAATTACTTACCCTACTGACCCAATGTAAACGGAACCCATCTCCATATCACACGCAAACAGAATTCAGATAATAACGACATTGTTACTCCGCTGATAACGAACGCCATCGTCGAGAAATATTACGCCAATATTAGTCTGGGATGAAGCAGGAGAACAGACAAAACGAATCGTGTGAATGTCGGTTCCACGCCTATGATGTATTTGCCAATCGAAAATGTACCTTTAAAGTGTGATGATAGAGTAGAATTTTCAGTGTTAGTTTTAATAGTTAACGCGTATCACGCATTCGGATTGCCGCCTCTGGCCAGGTGGAAGCGGCATGATCGATTGCCTCTTTGTCGTCTAAGGCCGATATTACGGGAAACATTTCTGCCGTTGTCATCGCCCTTTGCCTTTTCCTTTGCGATATTGATGAATTGTAACCGCAACGTCCATGTCACATGTGAATTGAACTAGGTTTTTTGTTGCATTTTCTGGGAACCGTCTGATTTGTAGATTCACGGGTTGGGCAAAGTTGTACTACCATCACGTGTTATAGGTGCATCTTTGGCAAATATATCGACATATATAACACTAGCTTTTACCCGCAACTTCGTACGTCTAGACTTAGTAACACAATTATTGTCGGATTTTATTCATGGGATAAGAAGTACTCAATGTTAGGGAAATTCCCGCTTTGTTCCGAAAAAATAAGTATTCAATATGCCAGCCCTAATCACAAACTATTAATACCAACATTTCATTTAAATCCCGTAAGTAGGTCTCCTACATAAGTTTTCTGGGAATTCTCACATTTTTCTGGGGTAAAATATATTATATTTGTTATTCTCGGTCACATACTATGTGTGTATGAAATTTCATTCAAATCTCGTAAGCTAGGTATTCATTTTTCGGGATTTCCGAGATATTCCCACATTTTTCTGGGGTAAAATATATCCTATTTGTTGTTCCCGGTTACATACTATGTGTGTATTAAATTTCATTCGAATCCCGTAAGCTATTCGTTTTTCGGGATTTCCAGGATATTCCCACATTTTTCTGGGGTAAAATATATCCTATTTGTTATTCCCGGTTACATACTATGTGTTTATGAAATTTCATTCAAATCTCGTAAGCTATTAGTTTTTCGGGATTTCCGGGATATTCCCACATTTTTCTGGGGTAAAATATATCCTATTTGTTATTCCCGGTCACATACTATGTGTGTATAAAATTTCATGCAAATCCCGTAAGTAGTTCTCCTATATCCGTTTTTCGGGATTTCCGGGATATTCCGATATTTTTCCGGGATAAAAAGTAGCCTATACTTTATTCCCGGTCACATACTATTAGTATACCAAATTTCATGCAAATCGGTTCGGCCGTTTTTGCGTGATTGAGTAACAAATAAACAAACAAAAAAACAAACAAACATCCGAACATTCACTAATATATTATATAATATTAGTATAATTTGGTAGGTCTGAAAATCGGTCGTAATCTATTTTTCATACTCGTAAGTGGTAAGGGTGGTCCACTCCAATCATCTTTTTTTTGGAAAATATTTTTTTATGTGGCATTAAAAAATACATACAACCCTAAATTTGCAGGACAACGTCAGCCGGGACAGCTTATTAAAATAATAGGGGCGACCTTATTACCGTTAACCAGGCTCAAATACAACACTGGGCTGCTTTTGAGAATTTCATAGAATAACCCAATAACACTGCTCGACCTGGAAATGGAAACCTAGGACTTCTAACTTCGCAATGTTGCTATCAACCACTAGACTAATGAGGCAAACGCGCAAATGTGTGCGTAATCTGCCCTAAGTTTGTTTAACAGACAACAAACGCCACAATTATTTTTTATGTTTTTTTTTTAATATTATAAAAAAGGTTATACACTAGGATTTTCTCCTATATCGTGGGTTCAAACAAAAATTATATAAATATTCGTTCCTTGCGGGTATCGAACCCACAACCCGTTGCACAGAAGCCGATACGCTGAACGTGCAGTTAATGAATGAATAATGTGCGGTAGTGGTTCAGGTATCGAATCATTTTTGTTATTCCATACACGTCATACAAATTTAAACAAACTAGCAATAATATACTTTACGATTCAATCCGGTCCATTCGTCACAGATTGAATGAATTCAGTCAACTGCAAAACATAAACTTCATTATGACGTAGTCTGTGGTCTACTAATTCGTTTGGCGGACTGATAATCATGGGGTCGTGGGTTCGATTCCCACAGGACACAAATTATTTATGTGATAGACATAAGTGTTTGTGTATGTCTGGGTGTTTTCTTATTTTTGTAAACATATATTTGTATGAATATTTATTTACAAAAGAAATACTTATTTTTTACTTATTTTTACAGCTCTGCTTAGTTTGGGACTAGATGGTGCTGTGTAAAAATGACCCATAATATTCAATATTATTTTTCACAAAAGGTAGCATACATCCTTCTCCAAGGTCTAATCTGTATTTTAAAAGTGATTTAGGCGTGAAAGCATAGTTACGCTTTCACGCCTAAACGGCGGAACCAGACCGGACACAGTTATGCTTATGTACTGCTTATGTACTGCTTATGTACTGCTTATGTACTGCTTATGTACTGCTTATGTACTGCTTATGTACTGCTTATGTACTGCTTATGTACTGCTTATGTACTGCTTATGTACTGCTTATGTACTGCTTATGTACTGCTTATGTACTGCTTATGTACTGCTTATGTACTGCTTATGTACTGCTTATGTACTGCTTATGTACTGCTTATGTACTGCTTATGTACTGCTTATGTACTGCTTATGTACTGCTTATGTACTGCTTATGTACTGCTTATGTACTGCTTATGTACTGCTTATGTACTGCTTATGTACTGCTTATGTACTGCTTATGTACTGCTTATGTACTGCTTATGTACTGCTTATGTACTGCTTATGTACTGCTTATGTACTGCTTATGTACTGCTTATGTACTGCTTATGTACTGCTTATGTACTGCTTATGTACTACTTATAATTATCTACTACATATATGTACTACAAGTCAAAAAAGAAAACATTATTCTCCAAAAAGCAATAATAATATTTTATTTTTTTCACCATAAAACATCCCTACGTATCTACTGGCAACATACTAACACTATTAACTTATATCATTTTGAATAGCACAACAAACCTTACCTTACATCATTTAGGTGGAATAGCAGCTAGGGATTCTTGTTTTGTTCTGTACAAAGAAACACTTTCCATCAATCTACAGGATTAGTGGTATGTATAAACATTACTCGCAGGCCCTCATTTTACTCATTTGTAGGAAGTAGGAAGGAAACCATGACAAGGTCGTCACAACTGGATAACAACCACCGTACCCCACCCCTTCATACCCTCAGCTGTTCCGTTCCCTCTAACTTTAATAGACACCATTTAGTAAATCACAGTGTTCCCTTTAATTACACATTCCAATCTTTCTTTTGAACTTCGCTCGTATTTTTAGCGTTCAACCTTTGAAGTATTCGGCCCGAAAGTTTAGGATTTGTGTAAGCCAAAAGGTAAGTGGGCCGTTTATTTTTAAATGAGAAACAAATCTTACTATAGGTACGACGAACAACATTTAAAAAAATATATATATACACGTCGAATTAAGAACCTCCTCCGGTTTTTGTTTTTCGTCGGTTGAAAATCAAATAACAGTTCAGATCGAATCTTATTTTTTCTTAAAATAAAATAGTTCCCCACATAGGATTTCCACCTAAATCGTGGGTGCATTAACAAACAAATAAAATTCACATACCAACACCAACACTCAGACCTGGAATAGTTACAATATATACAAAATATTTATTTCGTCCGAAGATAGAACCCACAATCCGTGCCACAGAAGCCGATCGCTCAGTACGCCAAATGTGATATGAAAAAAAAATCTAGCCTTGTAGGCTTTCCAATCTTACCAAATGTAGCTGGATATCAGTATTTTCAATACATTGATTGAGTCAAGACTGTAATATCCTATGTACAGAGGCCAGCAGGTCAAGCTGTCCAAACCTGTCAAATTTTCCCAATTGAATATTAACCTTATAGTTTTATATTAAAGTTGAAAATCAATAAAAGACATTTGACAGATTGTGGTAGCTTGATGAGCTAGCCACTGTACGCAATAGGCGAAACTATTGCCATGAACGTGGAAAAATCCAAACTTCGAGCTGCTACTAAAAATGTCATGGAAACCAATAACACTTTACTGGACCTCGAATCGAACCCAGGACTTCAAACGCAGCAGTCGCGCTTACGACCACTAGGCTACTAAGGCAGTTAAGTTATTCGTTTAAAGATATCATCGTTAATTTAAATGGGTTCTCGCAAAACACCTACCGTCTGATTCAACTAACTTGGGCGCCGTCGTTGAACCAAACTGTGCTCTCCTATATAAATAAGTTGTGCCTCGGAGCATTGCCACTGAAACCGACTGTTGACGAACTTAAATTGTGTTTCCGAACTGAACTGGTGTTTGCTTTCAAGATGAGACCCGAAATAGAAAAGATGTTTCCAAAAATATTTGTCAAAACAATTGTTGTTTGTCAATAATTATTCACGATTTATATTGGTTTCGTTTGAAATATGGGGAATTAGGTCAAAATACATCGGGCAACGTATATACGAGTATTTATAAATTTCCCATCTTTCACACTAAAACTTGAATGTCTTGCTAAAGTCCAATGATAGACAAACGGAACTGCTTTTCTACTGAACTACGAAGATAAGGATTATAGCCTTAATAAATACAAGGTAAATGAGATAACAGCTCGCACTGGACCAGCGTGGTGGAGTATCTTAATATGGAGTAAGTACCTTCCCTATTCTAGGAGGGAATCAGTGGTGACCAGTGGGGTATAATCACGCCTATATTCCTAAGAATTATTTAGTTAGTCATCATCAATATCACTACATAGTATAAAACAAAGTCGCTTTCTCTGTCCCTATATCCCTATGTATGCTTAAATCTTTAAAACTACGCAACGGAATTTGATGCGTTTTTTTTTAATAGATAGTGATTGAAGAGGAAGGTTTATGTGTATAATACATGTATTTTATTAGTACATTGTACCTGTGCGAAGCGGGGGCGGGTCGCTAGTATAATATAAAACAAAGTCGCTTCCCATCGTCTCTCCCTTTCTACGCTGAGATCTTTTAAACTACGCAACGGATTTTGATACGGTTCTCCCTCTCATTTAGATAATTCTTTCCGAATAGTTTATATGTATGATACACGCGTGTTACATTGCGGCTGTGTGGAGCCGGGTTCGGTTCGAGCCGGAACAACAACAAGAACAATATGAAATGAGACTAGCAAGGCAGTTTATATCGGTATTTTCGGTCATCGTTTCAATCGACTGAATTAAAACTTTGTTATTATTAAGTTACCTAGGTTACGCTACGCAACATTAAACATCAGAAGGTGCCCGGACCTTTACGCAAGTTCCAAAAATAAAGAATGTCAACGCTTCACCCGGGTCTTTTGGATATATTAGGTAAAACATGAAATGAAATTATTTAGATACTTCCACGCTTAACATTAGATTATTTACGACTTATCTCTGAGGTTCGCAGAAGACCCGTTTTGCGTGTTGAGAATTATCTGCAAAATAACATTATGTGATTATGCGACGAGTATTTTTTGTTCTGGTAATAAAGCTTTTTAGTAAAAAAAGCAGTGATAGCCTAGTGATATGATCATTGGACTGCCAAGTCAAAGGTCTCGACTTCGAATCTAAGGAACAAATGAGATTGTATACTAGTCAATGTTTTCCATTCTTTTTAAACTAGATTGCGCCGGCATTTCCTATCTTACGACCCCTGAGAAGAAACACCGAAACATACTCTTTCAGAGAATCATAGTCTCTTTTAAAGTCCAGACACAGGATAGTAGCAAATATATCAGTGTTAAAATTACAATGCAGGGCAATGTCTGAAATGACCTTTTGAGAAAAGAACCATAGCGGCTTTGAGTAGACCAGTTCCAGCCGACGGCACGCATGCATAAGTCAGTGAAAACTCGACCATTATATATTAACGGTGACGGAAAAACATCGTCAGGAGACCTGCATGTTTGAGAGATTTTCTCGACGACGTGTGAAGTCTCCCAACCCACATTAGGCCATCGTGGTGAACTATACTTTCTCAGGGGAGACCCGTCCCCAGCAGTGAGCCATTATATGGGTTGATCACAAAGAAAAGGCTGTCAGACTGGGGAAGTACCTCCGCCTTACAGAAAATTGAAGTAAATGAACACTGTTTTGAGCTGTGTTGTGTTTCTTACGGTGCGCAAGATTGCCAGTGCTCGCGGAATGAAACATTGTGTTGGAAGTGGGACGACTTTGACCCTTATTTTGCCAACCCAACTATTCCTCTTTCGTTTTACAGGGCCGGTAACGCGCAAGCGATACTCCTGGTGTTGCAAGCGTGTATAGGCTACGGTAACAGCTTACCATCAGATGGGTCGTATGCTTGTTTGCCATCTTAGTAGTATAAAAAACTGTGCATACAATAACACTTCGCTCGACGTGGGAATCAAACTTATTATGATCTCTCATAAGGTTGCTAAGCTAGAGATCATAATATGTTTGATTAAGTGTGAGTGGCTTAGGACCACTAAACTAAACAAGAAACGAAATCCTTCTTGGCACTATTTATTGCTGGTCACACCTGAATGTAGCTAGTCCTTAAAGCACACAAATGTGACGTCAGACACAGTTGTTACCTCACCACGGCTCCACCGCGCTCCTATACAAACGGCATTTTTAATGCATTTTGTACTAAAAGCTAACTCCGTGCATTCATACAGAATGTATACAGTTTGCAAGTAACATTGATCATTGTAAACCTTTAGTCGTAGTTAATGCATTTATTTTTAAGTTAGACTAATTTAGGTGGATTAAAGGATTACCCGTATAAATCCATGAGGATTTTCCATACTATATAAATAGTATAGAAAATCCTCATGGATTATCTCCTACCTACAAAACCTGCATTCGCGTTCTCTTGCCTATTATAGCCACGGCCAAGGGATCCTCGACATTCGCTACGACCATGACGGGCTGTGATCTGTCACTCACTGGACCCCTTCAATTTGCGAGGTATTTGCCTTGCATAATAATGAAATACCAGCAGAAGGTACGCGTATGACAAATACGCATGATTCCTGTTAAAGTTTGTCTGGTCGGGCGACGGAATCCCTAATTCAGCCGCCCGCAAGTCGCAGCGCGGTACACCCTGAGCTTTCGGTCTACACGATAGAAGAAAACAAACCTGGTCCAAAGAAGTCACAAATATACATAAATAAATCAAAAATAAAAAATAAAATAAAATAAAATAAATCAAATAAATCAACGAATTTATTGCTGGACACGTGCCGTTACTAAGAATATTAAGGGTTAGATTGTAGTCCACCCTTTTGGCCTTTTTTTTTTGTTGACGGGGTTGGAAATGCTTTATGCACTACCCACCGCTGAGGGGAGAGCGGTGGGATGTGTCGGACGCCGCTCTGAAAAGAGCGATCTACCAACTAAAACCAACCTCGGCGTTTTGCGTCACCACTTTAGTGCCGGGACTAAAGGAGCGCTGTAGCATCGGTCCGCATACCCAGCAGTTGGCAGACTTCACGGAGTTGAAAGAAATCTCCTAAGCATTTAGATTTCCTTACAATATTTTAGGTACAGAGGCCAGCATATCAAGCTACCCCAATCTGTCAAAATTCTTTGATAGATTTTCAACTTCAATACAAAGGAATAAGGTTCATTTTCAATTGAGAAAATTTGACAGTTTTGGATAGCTTGATCTGCTGGCGTCTGTACTTCACATGGAGAGTGACTGTCCTGTACAATATAGTAGTTTTAGTAATTCTCTGCCAAAAAAAAACAATTCCAACGATAAAATGGGAATAGAAAAAGATTGCAAACAGAAGCACTTGCATACAGTTTCGTTATACGTAGTAAGTGGAGCAATATAAGGCGACATCTCGCCATTAAACTATTGCTCAGTGCCGGGCAGTGAAGCAGTAACAAGCTGTTGATAAATTAAGTTGTCGACTTGCCCACAGGGCGGGACTCGAAATTGCTCAATGCGGTGATTCTGAAGAGAAACTGCTCCTTTTATGGTTTACATTATATTGCTTTGTCGGATTTCCTGTATTTATTGTTTATTTATTTATATTTTCACAAAAACAGTGGTACAGTCTGTTACAAATTAAGATAACAAGTTAGGTATTGATAACAGTTAAATGAGTAACAATAGAAATACAGATCTGATGCCCTAGCTAGGTTACAAAGTAGTCTGTATTAAGGACAATCAGCACTCATTTCCCAAAAGTAGTATCGAAAATAATGGTAAGACTGCAAGACAAGATTGAGCAAATGAACAACAAACAGTTAAAAACCATAATCTATTGACTTGACAATTAATTTTATTATGTGTGAGTTGAGTGTGTGTGTGAGTTTGTGTGTTTGTGCGTGTATTGAGTGTAATATCAATGTTGTAAGTAAAGATTCAGTATCATCATATTTTTTAGTAGATTTGTCTGATTGTAGTGATATACATATAGCTTACCAACTAGCTATTATTGAATGAGTAAAGAGTGAGATTTTGAATTACATATTAATGGTGGACGGTAGTATATACCTAGTTTAGATTTATATGTATAAGCGATTCTACTGTTTTTTTTTTTTAGTTTAGAACATACCACAAAGCCTGTATTCCGTGAAAGGTTACGCAGAGGTGTACTTATGTACAGTACTAGTGGCCGCTACATCAAGCTACCCCAATCTGTCAGATTTCTTTGATAGATTTTCAACTTTAACACAAAGTAATAAGGTTCATGTTCAATTGGGAAAATTTGACAGTTTTGGATAGCTTGACCTGCTGGCGTATGTAGGTACATCTACAGCCACCCGCGAGCCTAAGATACAAATCCAAACACATTTGCTTCTATGAATTTTATAGAAACACTAATAACACTTTGTTCGACCTGGGAATTGAACCCATATAGACCTCACATACACATAGTTAGGCTTTCTAGTCTAACAAGATGAGGTTGAATATCAATATTTTATACGAAACTGTGATAGCCTAGTGGTATGACCATTGGACTGCCAAATCGAAGGTCTCGAGTTCGAATCCAAGGCACGCACCTCTGACTTTTCGAATTCATGTGCGTATTAATAATTAATTATCACTCGCTTAAAAGGTGAAGGAAAACATCGTGAGGAAACCTGCATACCTTAGAGATTTTTCTCGACGGTTTGTGAAGTCTGCCAACCCGCACTAGGCCAGCGTGGTGGACTATAGCCTAATCCCTCTCAATATGAGAGGAGACCCGTGCCCAGTAGTGGGACATTATATGGGTTGATGATATGACTACTTACAGATCACGAAATGGCTCCTAACACTTAAGTACGAGGACACAGAAAAACTACTCATCAGACATAGAGACATTTAACAACTATGGGATACTCGCTTTCAAACACACAATTATACACTCACTCAAATTCCGACACAAATTACCCAAAACCACAAACTCACAATCTCACATACACCCCCTTACTCACGCACAATACATAAACCACTCATCATACTCACTCCCAAACACGTACAACTTCAATGTTTAAGGCTATAAACACGTCCGGGTGAAGGAGGCCAGGAAACCCATGACACAAGTCTTCGACTTAGTATGGGCTCCTGTCTCCTTTCTAGATATTAAAAATTAATCAAGTAATTTTATTGACTACATTAGCCCTTCAAACTGGAACACTACAATGTTTTACTATTATTGCTTGGCAGTACAATAGCTAGCAAAATGGTGGTACCATCACGGACCAAGTCAGGAACATGAGCCTACCTCCTATAAGATCTTCACCTCGGAGCATCTACTCCGGGTCTGTGTTATAAGGATCCCGTCACTTAGAAAAATTACAATTACTCCAATGAAGACAAGATTTGATATTGCCACGGCCTTTATTGTTGTTTACCCTTGCTCCTTTCATAAATGATATTGTATTTTCCTGTTTACCCTTCACTGTGGATACAGAAAATCAAAGATCTATGAAAAAATATGTTGTAAGACTTTAAACAGAGAATAGTTATAACGTATAAATAGAAAAAAACATTAACAGGCTAGTGATTATGACCATTTGACTGCCTGGTCAGAGGTCTCGAGTACGAAGTCAAGGCACCTCTGAGTCTGACAACATTATCACTCGCTTAAAAGGTGAAGGAAAATATCGTGAGGATACTTGTCTGCATGAGAGATTTTCATAGCGGCGTGAATAACCTGCCAACCTACATTCCATCTCATTTTGGAAAGAAACCCGTGCCCAGCAGAGGAACAGTACATGGGTTGATGATGATGATAAATAGTGAAATTACTAGGCATATGAGATTGAGATCTCAAGATGAGAATACATTAGTGATATCACTGGTATATCTAGCATATAAGCTGCGGTTACCGCTTACCATCAAGCGATCCGTATGCTTTTATCGTCTTATCTCAATAAAAAAAAATATATATTTCATGTCCGCAAATAAATACAATGGCTGATTGCTTTATTAGTTTCTTTTCTGAATTCAGTAAACCATGTGATCTACTGAATACTTTTATTATTTTTAAATTTCAGAGAACTGAAGCCTTACATATATAATCATGAGACATAAGATTAAGCAGGCCATAGTCATATACAAGGTTAAATAAGACACTGTTTTTTTTTATTACCAACCTCTATAATCATAAGCGTCACAGTAATATAATAACTGCATAATATATTTATTTATTTATTACGGTATAAGAAACATACAGTACCATAATTACAATAGGAAGGAAATAATAATGTTAGCAATGTCACCAATTAAGTTTCTAAAAATTTAATTGCACTCGACAATTTAAAACTGAATAAAAACAAACTAAACTGTGTAATAAAAATAACATATAACACTTCTAACAGTAAGCCTAAAAAAAATTAGTTTGGTACATTAAACTTTAACCAAAAATATAGAGAACAATAACATTAATAGTATAAAACACAGTCAATAGTTAAATTAACCTTGAACTAAAATTTGAACGTAAAATAATAATAATAGTGCAAAGCAAAAAATAAGTTTCAATGCGAGCAGCAAGTTACAGATAAATCTTGCTCTGTAGAATGGCATATTTTATAATTAAGTACAAGGGAGTTTATTCTGAGCCCCGAGGTATTTTCCCGTATTTTCTTTAATGCCGTCTGTTGCAGAAAAACTCACTCACTTTTTAAATAAAGAAATCTAAAAAATATATTTGTTTAAGAAGAATTATGAAATGTTTATCTAGCTGCTTTGTGCGCCAGAAGAATATTTAATCAACTTATTTTTACGACATTAAAATATGTTTTTGTGAATTTATGAATAAATTAATTATGTGAATATGAATATTTTTTATGAATAAATTATTAACTTAATCTAGAGATACAAATAACAACAAAAAACAAATGGTCGAAGGCGCGACAGCTACACTAGAAGTCTTGGGTTCGATTCTCAGGTCGACCGAGTGTTGGGTTTTTATACGAAATTCCCAGTAGCACTTTACACACAGTAGGAATTTGGATTTGTGCCGGTTGATGGCAATAGGCTCGCTCACTATTACATTGGGCATACCAGCAAAGCAAGGATTTAAATTTATAAACCTCTGCCTAACCCTTCGGAGAATACAAGCGGGATGGTATGAATAATGTTGAGCTATGAGTTAATCAGACTTTCTCGGGTAATCGGGTGTTATGGCTCGATTTGGGAGAGGCCTTTGTCCCGCAGTGGACCTCGTTAGGCTGATTTGAAGTCAAATTAGGCTTTCTGATCACAAAACTAAAAAATGTGACCTTTCACGGCTTTTTTTATAATAATTAACTCCTGGTGTAATTAACTCCTCGCTGGTGGGACGATGACAGACCTCAGATGACACTCAACAGACATCAGTGGAAGGTGAGGACCTTGACTCAGCAGTTGGATCACATAGGTTAGATAAAAAAAAGCTCCTGATATTAGGTTCCATTAGAACAAAATAGATAGGACGTACTAGTATTAATCTGGTTCATTTTCAGTGAAAAAACGACAACAGGCTTCGTTTACAAGGGCCTTATTATAAAAACAAGCACAGTTTCAGGTTGTAATACAATCTCTACACCGAAAATATCAATTTTCCATTAATTAGTAGGTAATACCTACTTACTATATCTACTACAGCAGTACTGATAGCCTAGTGGTATGACCATTGGACTGCCAAGTCGAAGGTCTCGAGTTCAAACCCAAGGCACGCACCTCTGACTTTTCGAATTCATGTGCGTATTAATAATTAATTATCACTCGCTTAAACGGTGAAGGAAAACATCGTGAGGAAACCTGCATACCATAGAGATTTTTCTTGACGGTTCGTGAAGTCTGCCAACCCGCACTAGGCCAACGTGGTGGACTATAGCCTAATCCCTCTCAATATGAGAGGAGACCCGTGCCCAGCAGTGGGACAGTATATGGGTTGATGATATGACCTACTTACAGATACATACATACATTCCTAGAACTACAGATAATTACTTACTACTAGCCTGGCAAGTAGGTAAACTGAGGGGCCCGTGGCTAAGTATTAACTACGCTTATCAACCAATCTGCAAAATTAAGCTGCGCTAGCCGCGGTAAGTTTGAGGATAAGTGACCGTTCTTGACACATCGAGACCCCTCCGTGTCTCGGAGAGCACACAAAAGCCATCGGTTCCGGTTGTCATACGAACATTTATGACATTAGTAAGTGGTAGTCAGAAGTCTAAAAAGCAAGACAACCAAGTCTATCCTCAGGATATCTGTATTACCCAGAAATTGGGTTGCAGAACTCATCATCAGGGCAGTCACTCCGTGTAAAATACTGATATTCAGCCGCATCTTGTTAGACTGGAAGCCAAACCCAATGTAGTTGAGAAAAGGCTCCAAGGAGGTTGGTTAGTATTATTACTTAGTAAGAGTTCATTTTAATTTTCAAGCCAAGTTTTCCTGAAACATTTATACATTTCCTAAAACTATTTCAATTCTAATTTAAACAAATTACGTTGCACTTGTGGTAAATTAGAAAGGAAAATAAATTGAAACATAGTAAGCATATTTACTATGCAACACCAGATAATAAGAGCACATGATAAAGAACTCACAGTATCAAATAAACATCGCCCTGTTTAAAGATTCACACCAGCAAAGGAAATTCAACTTAATCTCCTTTGAACACAGTGGTGAATTGAACAACGAATGTAGAATGTATCACTTGCAATTCTATGCCAGAGCAATTGACTCAGGGTATTCCCTCCACATCCAATATTAATGTACTAGCACTTGTGTAACGACTGATTGCATAACACTGTTCTTGCAGAATCCATTACCGCGTGAACACGAGTGTAAACACGTTGCAAGAACGATTTTACGTCAATGAATGCCCAAGTAGAATGTTTTTGGATTTGATCGAGTTATGCATAGATTTGTTGGTATGTTTTCGAAGAACTTATATGCCGGTTGGAGTTGCTATAAATATGGTGAAGCTCGCAAACTTTCGCATATTCTGAAAGACTTCAATCATGAAGGCTTGCTTGGTTTTTGCTGTAGTTCTCATCACATTTGCGGTCGTCATCTCGACAACTGAAATAAAAGATGCTGGTATGTTCTTTTTTTTAAATTGGTTCTCTTTTTCTTATATCAAGTCCTCTTGTCTTCTTGGCGATGATAATGGCGACTATTTTGCCAGTATCAATTAATCTTAAGAATTCTTAAAATAAAAAAAATTAAGCATGGGAACTATGAGAGTACATTACGAGTACTGGTTCTTCTCCGCCTCTATCTTTCGGATCAATGTGTGTCGAATAGAAAAAAACAGCGTACAGGATATCTTTTATGAAATAGGTCTTACCTATTATTTGTTTTCAGAGGGTCCCCACACTATGCAGAAGAGAGAAACGATTATAGGACCAGATTTTCCAAACCGCTGCGTATTTTATGAATGCATTGCTAGCTGTAGGCAAAGAGGCAAATCTGGAGGCTATTGCACGCTCAATGGATGCCAATGTCTTCGATAATGACATAACATAATAAATATAAATTCGTTCACTTTCAAATTTCGAATTCTTATCCTGCCAGTATTATTTCGTTCTTAATTCAATAAAATGTTAAATATAAATTCATTTGTTTTTCATGGTAATATTTACCGTCTTTAATTTTCTGCCACAAAAACACACTGTACAGTTGCACCACCAAATTATCCAACTACCTTAATTATGGTAATTGCTCACTCTACATTATTCTTCAATAGAACAAAATAAAAATGTAGAGTTTAAACAAGAGGGCGGGTCTTTATGTGTTAAGAATACACAGATTGACCGTGGCTAGTACAGCATAACGTTGTAGATCGATTGATTAGGTAGTTATACTTAGCAGAGTTTAAACATGATCAACAGAACGATTAATGATAATATTTTTTGTGATTTCTATCATCATCACACCTGTATTCCCCGAAGGGTTAGTCAGAGGTGTTCTAATATACACCCACATGTAATAGGGGGCAAGCAAAAATCCAGACTCCGAGCTGCTACTGAGAATTTCATAAAAAAACCCAATAACACTTTGCTCGACCTGGGGATCGAACCCAGGACCTCTAGAGTAGCAGTCTTGTGGTCCTAAGCGCACCAGTTTTTTTTTTATTCACGATAGGCCTACGCTTGACCACTAGTTCGCCTGATGTTAAGCGACACTGCGATCTACGGTGGAGCGCGCTTGTCTAGAAGAAACCGATTCACTCGAGATTTAAAGACACACAGATTATAGTTATTGGGGAAGACACACTCAGGAAGCTCATTCCACATTTCAGCGGTACGCATGATAAACGTTGATTTAAAGTGTTTAGTTCTGGTTTTTGGGATGTCCACCAGTTCTAAGTATTTCTTTAATTTTTATTCCAAAGTAAGTTTAATGGTGTTGATGTTCAAATATTCAACTAGTTTTTCCGACTAGACCGACAAATCGCCATTAAGTATATGTTACTTCCACATCAGAATAAATATGGAAAGAAATACCAACGGGTGCATTCAAAATCATATTATATATTTATTTTACATATTAAACAAAAGGTGATGAATAGTATAACACATTACTTTATTTTATCTTATATTTATTCATGTTTTCTGTGTCCGTGTCCGTGTGTCACTGCTCGGGTGCCAACTGAAAACCAGCGCTGGGTAATAAATACGCCCAGCATAATGCTGAGCTGGCAACCCATTCGGGACAAGCATGCCGACAGCACATTATACAGTGATCCTTGTGGTCTTTTATATAATTATGTTGTTACTTTATTTTAACTGTGTGTTGTACGGACCTTTTCCGAATAAATGTGATTTTCTTTCTTTCTTTCTTCTTTCTATAATATATATAAAAGCTCAAAAAATAGCTATTTAAATTTAATAATTAATATGCAATAAAGTATAGTACAACAACTTGGTAAACAATTAATATTTTCCTTTGTTTACCAATCGGTAAGAAGACAAAAAATAATCAGGTATTTTCGTAGGAATTATCAACGTAGACGGTTTTCTTATCACTTGTTTCGATCCTGTTCCAAAGTAATATGCTTGAATCACTAACTTAGAACAGTAGCTAGGATTTGTTGAATCAAAGTCTGTAGAAATTCTATACGTTACATGTATCGTTTTCTTGATACCGCCGGTCGGGTTATAATACTTGTGGTCAGCCCAAACAGCAGCTTGACTTGCCGCTGAGCTATCAGGACAACGGTACACCGTAGTCCAATCAGAGGCATGCTCGTCAAACCACTTGTCCTTAGGAATTTGTCTGTTATTGTCCTTAATACCGGCTTGCCATCCATCGCCACCAGGCATCTCTAACACCCAGTAATCAGTAGTCATAATCGCCGCGTGACCAAGCAACCCTCCAATACCACGGCCCGTGATCAAAATGTCCCCTTTCCTCACGGTAGCAACAAAGCGTCTCTTATTATCCGCTGTGCTGCGCTTACTTATTTTCCTTTCGAACAAAGACTCCTGGGTATCAGGCAATATTCCAAAGTTGTTCATAACAAGCCACTCGTGGTAATTAATCGGCTGACTGCCGTTCAATGAAATGTATTCCTTGTACGAATCTTTGAAAATGTTTCTCTCGTCTCGTACAAACGATTCTAGTGTGTATTTTTCGGGATTGATGACTCCCATGTGGACCCCTATGCTGTAGGCGGTCGATGTCTGGTTCGATACCGCGTCATTCTGCCCTGAAAACAATAAATTGTGGACCGCGATTTTATTGTTCATTCAGTTCCATTTTCGTAACAAAAAGGTGACATATTAGCGTATCGTTCCGATATATCATTCTGCTTGACAAGTATGCAGATGCGACCATTCTGTAGTGGTCACATCATTTATATACAATATTTTAAAGAAAACTGAGTAAAGTAAGTTGAGTAAAGAAATAAGGAATCAGCTTACCAAAATAGTCTTGTTCCTCGGATGCCAGTGATCCTACAGCGAGTAGAACCATACAAAGTAAGACTTGTATAAACTCCATGGTTATATCTTCAGTAGTGAGTAAATTAATAGATCATCACCTCCATTTAAATACCATCTAATTGAACAAAGGCTGTAAGAATTCAAAGTTTACTCAATACTTAAGATTAGGGAATGTACCTACAGCTGATGACACAGCTTATGACACTTTAATACGGCAACTACTATGTTTGATCGTTGAAACAATTTCCTTATGATAACGATAAAGTTATCTAGATTAAAGAAGATATCAATTGGTTCAATAAAATGTCCAAAGGTACTTTAGTAGGCCTAGGCGAAGATATTGGAAGGGGTTAGATTCCTTCAGAAATTATTCGCTTATACTTACACAAGATCGTCAAGAATGGAAACAGGTCAACCTGCAGTGGGTGGCACAGCCTAATTAATAGTATTATAATGTACACGTGCACGCTGTATTTATTGGCATCTAGTTTAATAGTTATTTTTTATTCTAAATATTTCGCATTTACACATACTTAACATTTTCCAGAGTTATAAATGTTGTTTTCCAACGGCACTGAATTAACTGTAAAGTAAGTTATGTCGGTTTATAGACATTTAATGGTCATTAATGGCTGTTACTAACTACATCTTAAGACGGATAATGTGAAGTAGAAATTCGATATCTTGGCTAGCTCAGTTGACTATAGTGTTCGATATAATGTCGATAGGATCACAATATGTTTGTTATTTTGTGTGTCTTTTGAATTATTAAATTTTTTTGTTAACCATTTTAGAAATAATACATCATTATGCAAAAAGGTAACCTCACTACAATGCATGTTGAACACTAATGAACACTTAACTAGCCCGAGCTAAGTCCCCAATACCGCGCAAGCTCTCCGCACTCAACGATCTCCTAGACTTATGCCCAGACATTGATTTGTTTGAGGATGGATGGGCAAAGCTATTGACGGTGTGCTTGAAGTTGTGCGAGAGGGATGTATGATCGGTGTGAATTTTAATTTTTTAATTAATGTAAGTAGTTGTTGAATTTTGTGAATGTAATATGTAATTAATTCTATTTAATTTGGTCTACGACCGTTCTAGTTAAATTGTATAATAATAATAATGTTGTGACACCTTAAAATGTTGTGCATTTAGCTCTTAATGAATATATACTGAATTTCCAAAATAAAAATAAAATAAAATATATCAAACCAGACTACCTAGTGTAGGTATATTTTAAAATGAAGTTAATCCTTGCTAATATTCTAAATGCGAAAGTAACTCTGTTTGTCTGATACGTTTTCACGCCTAAAATACTGAACCGATTTTGATGAACTTTGGAACAGAGATAGATTAGACCTTGGAGAAGGATAAATAAAACCACGTGCAATACCTAGTAGAGACATACTAAACGTTTTGTAATAACTGATATACACAAATTTGAATATAATCTCGGCAGTCTGTAGCTAGTGGTTTCAGGGAAGAGATCATTTTCAAGAAGCTCCACGCAAATGAGTAAATATTTGGGGAAAACACAAATCAATTCAGAATGCATGTCTGAAGAACTTGAGGTCAGGCTCTCTCAACAGTTCAATCCCGAAGGAACCAAAATAGCTTCCGTTAATTTGTTTAAACAAATTAATTGAATTCGCAAGCCTCTCAATCACTAAGTAGTTTGGATTGTGGGAGATTTGTATTTGCATTTGGCGAATAACTGAAAAGTCTATTAGTTGTAATTAGTTTTTAGTTCTTGCCTTTTTCTTTAAACGTTTTAAAGAAAAAGGCAAGAACAACAATGTTAAATTAAGTTCTAGAGATAAAGGTTTGCATTAAGTATTTGTATTTCCTACGTAAAAAAAATTGTGCATACCATTTTTTGAAAATAAATCTTTGAAGACACTTTCAAAAGTCAATATTTAATTAATACTACATAGCATACAGTAACAATCATCATCGTCAACCCATATACTGTCCCACTGCTGGGCACGGGTCTCCTCTCATATTGAGAGGGATTAAGCTATAGCCTACCACGCTGGCCTAGTGCGGGTTGGCAGACTTCGTAGGTTTCCTCACGATGTTTTCCTTCACCGTTTAAGCGAGTGATAATTAATTATATAATTAATTATCACTCGCTTAAACTTAATAATTATTAATACGCACATGAATTCGAAAAGTCAGAGGTGCGTGCCTTGGGTTCGAACTTAAGACCTTCGACTTGGCAGTCCAATGGTCATACCACTAGGCTAGACGGTAACAATATTCATTGCTTATTAGGGGTGTTTTACAATGTAGGCAAATCTGAACTGGACCTTTTGAAGACAACTCATTAATAAGGATACGGATTTTTCCGACTTGTAGCGACATCTATCTTCCCATACGGAGAACTACGCAGTCAAACGACCTTCCGACAGATGACGCCACGAATTCAGCATCGCGCATAAAGGAGACGCCCCGAAAACTTCGGACCCCTATATTATTTAAAATATGATCCAGCTGTCCCTAGTTATCCCCTCAGCAACGCCCTAACCAGAGATCCGAGTCCCAGTAGCGGACCCCCTTAGCTGCTGATAAATGCTCCTGGCTGGAGGCAAACGGTGCCTCAACACTGAGTACGGTTAAGTTATAAAACGAACTATTAACAATGTTCGACCTATAATAAAAACAATCTATGGCCCGCAGTTCGCTAAAAATATAATATTCTCTCTTCGATTTGGCAGCGTTATAAAGTACCTCTTATCAAGCAGGGGATATTCCCTTGAGGGTGTGGCTCAAGCGTTGATAACAAGGCTCCCTTGAACATTGGAAGTTTAACAAGCATTGCCAATAAGGCCATTAATTTGAATTGCAATGAAAGCCGTCCTCCAACAACACTACACTCACTTACCGTTTGTATAAACATAAAAATAAATAAAACAACTACCAAAGTGAACTAACGATACCTTGAAACAATTAAGCCTCATGTAGAAGATAGTCGTACGCGTTTTATTTTGAGTATCCAGTCCTTACGTGGCAAGTAAATAAATTAACCTGAAGGGAAACACAGACGGTCGATTTTAGTACCGACTACTATAATGTTCCTAGAACTTTCAAAATAATTTTGAATGTGGAAATTTCTCACGAATCGCCAGGGTAATTCAGTGACTAACAAAAAAACAGCACTTGCTGTTTCGTATCCTTGGTAGAGATTCGTTTTTTTTTGTTTTTAAATAACTAAACAAATTGGTTATCACACTTTTTCCAAGAAGAGGCTTATTTCCCGCTATGTGATTGTAATATGTGTTGACTTATTAACAAAACATAAAAAAAATTGCAATACACTTCCCCCCTCCCGCTTTCTGCATTAGTTTCTAGTGACTTGAATTCTAGATAGATAGAAATCAAGATCAGCAACACTCGAGTGTTACCCCGATATTGTTGTGGTAACCGCTCACCACCACTTTACCATCTTGATAGCATCACGCCTATCTGGCCAAAGGATAGACCTAAAGATATCCCCAAAGGATTATTAGACAGAGGTGTAGAGACGCCACCAGGTCAAGCTATCCAAAACTGTAAAATTTTCCCAATTGAAAATGAAACTTAGTACGTTGTATTAAAGCTTCAAATATATCAAAGAAATTTGACAGATTGTGGTAATTTGATGTGCCGCTGTACCAATGTACCTACATCACAGTTCGCCGGTTTTGAATCATCAGTCTAGCGTCTGCACGCCCAGAGAGACGATAAATATTCTCAGTGAAGAGCAGCCCAAAACTTTGTCTACGTAAATGTAGGAAATGCTTCGTAACTCCCAAGTTGCCGCCCTAGGCCTATTGGCAGCAAATTAGATACTTACCTAGTTAGGCAGAGGTGTTTAGTATTCTGTGTGGGCTGTTCAACAATCGCTCATGGGTGCGATTGTTGAACAGTAGAAGAGTTGAGTTGTTTAGATGAGCTGTGTTTGAAGGTGTAGCAGATTTGATACTATAGTAGAAAAGTAATTTTGTCTGATAGTTTTATTTCAATGATTTGATACTTTTGCTAGACTGAAAGTATTTCTTATCTTTTAAAAAAACGTTGCCTCGCACTAGTATTTTCTCCTCTGTCGTGTGCGTTTACAAACACAAACTTTCACATACACAATACCCAGATCCGGAACCTGTAGATCATGCAAATATTTGTTCTGTATGGGAATCAAACCCACAACCCGTGGCGCAGAAACCGATCGCTCAGCCGCTGCGCCAAACGTGGCGTCAAATTAAATGTCAATGTCGTGAAATTAGGAAACATTTTGACGTCTCGATTGGCGCCACGGTTAAGCAATTGACAACTGCTACTGCCCTAGAGTTCGCATACTTGTCCGCCGCGGCGGTCCAAGCAGACAATGGCCCCACGGCCAAAGTGACGCACGGCCTGTCACGGATGTAGCGAATGTCACTAACCCCATGACCGAATTTTCCGTGCGATAAAAAAGAAATCGCACACCAGAATTTTCCCCTACATTGTGAGTACGTTAGAAACAAAACCCGAAACCCGGAACGACTGTACCAATATTTCTTTCGTGCGGTTATCGAACCCGCCGCCAATTCGCAGAAGATGATCACCAACAGAAAGATGTTGTCGTAAAACAGTAATTTAATGTATTGTCTTTTATGCAAATTAATTGAAAAATTCGTTAACATCCTAAACATAATATACTTCATCTGAACAAATTTCTTAGGGATTTCATCGTATATTCATGTAGCAATAACTACACAACATTAGCTGGGTACAGGTGCAGGCAAGCACATCAAACACCATGTGTACACTACTGAAGCAGTAACGATGTTGTATGCTAATTATTCACAGAAACTAAATGGAGGGTAATGGAGGATATTAGCAACACGTTGCAACTGTCAGCCAATCAGAATGCAGGGTCGTGCTCAACCAGCCAATCACGTACGAGATGGATGTTCCCGATTTAATATGGATGATGTAACCGAATAGAAGTACGTTACTGCCTCATTTATAGTATTGGCATGTTTCTGACTGGCAGCCGAGCTTCAAGTTGTTAGGTACGATTTTGGTCTTTTTGGACTATTTTGGAATATCAGTAAACACACAACAGTTTAAATCTTAAATTTTATTCGTATCCTATGTATAACTGTCATGATTTCCTTCAACAATAGTGTTGAGCAAGGTACAACGGCAGGTAGACCTCAGACAGGAACCGGTGCTGCTACCCTGTAGCTGGCAGAATTCGTCACAATCGAACTTGCATGAATGCCTCCTTGAAGCTGCCAGCGATCCTGAAAATAAAAACAATCTGTGGTTTATGTAATAATAAAAATGTCAAGCTGTGTTACCAGCCTTAATCTTGTTGTCCCAATAAATTTTCTAAATATATTTACTGTCTCATTAACCCAGTGGTAAGTAGTAAGTGCGAATTACGCGATAATTACGATTGAGGTTTGATTCCCAGACCAAGCAGTGTCATTAGATTTTTCTATGAAATTCTCAGTAGCAGATCGGATCGGCGATCGGATTTTTGGATTTGTGCCTAATTAATGGCAATAGGTTCGCGCCTTATATACATATATGGGTCCTAAACATATGTATATAACTGCAAACTGTCTTTGTACATTAGTACCTACACCTCTGCCTAACCATTGGGGGACTATAGGTGTGACGTTATGTTGTGTTATCATAAGTTTTCTATTTGGTTTTTAAATATAGATATAAATGTTGTGCGTGCAGTAATATGTATTATAAACTGCCTACTAGGTCTAAAAGAACTATCAGGTTCTGAGGCTTAAACAATGTTGCGGACTGTGAGGTTCTGGGTTTAATACTTCAACAGGTATCTGGGAAATTTTCAAAACAACCGAAAATACATTTTAATTATAGATGACCCGTGCAAATAATATGTAATATGTAATTTTTCAAATGTAAATACTTTACGGAAATGAACCAAAACTTAATTACTATAGCCTAATCCCTCTCAATATGAGAGGAGACCCGTGCCCAGCAGTGGGACAGTATAGGGGTTAATGATGATGATGATGAACCAAAACTTATTTTTCGTCATTACAGAGAAAAATAATCTTCAGAATGGCGTATCAAACATTAATTTTAATACGGTATTAAGGGTGATATTTCATATCAACAAAAAAACACCTTTGAGAAATCTATAAATATATAATTCTCGGAAACGGCTTGACCGATTTTTATGGAATTTCATATGTATATTCGGTATGTCTTAGAATCGGTCGTAATCTATTTTTCATATTCCTAAGTGATAAGGGTGGCCCTGGAGATTGTTGTTTTATGGCAAAACGACGTTTGCCGGGTTGGCAGTAATATGTAAAGATACGAGTACGTGTACGAACTATGGCAAATTATTATTAACTACTTCATATGGCTTCGTGGAATGCAACGGCGGTTAATAAAATAGCAGTGATAAGAGTGTGTGATATCGTCAGGAAGAACGTTAATGGGCAATTTATTACGCATTATTTATTCAAGTCTAACTGATTAAATTGAACTCGATTTCATACGTCAAAGTAGTCAGTACCATGTGCAGTTAATTAAAATCCTGCCAAGAGCGAATCGCTCTCTAGTATTCCTTTCCAATATAACAGACGTTTTTTTTTTTCATAAACCGTTTTCAAAAATACCAGTAATTTATGATCATCGTATAAATTTTATAGAAAACTAAATTTTGGCTTTAGAAACTAGGGTGAAACGTCAAACAAGAGAGGTAGGACACAGTGGGAATAATTCTACTCAATTTTAGTATAGCTGCCCGACTGGGGAAGTACCTCCGCCTTGCAGAAAATCGAAGTAAAATACTATTACTAGCTTTGAGCTGTGTTGTGTTTCTTACGGTGAACAAGGCTGCCAGTGCTACACGAGGAAACGTTGTCTTGGCAAAGGCTACGGTAACCGCTTGCCATCAGGTGGGCCGTATACTTGTTTGCCACCTTAGTAAGTAGTATAAAAAAGAGAGATCCTATAGAGATACGTTTTTATTTTAAGGAACATTGCTAGAGTTTCCTCACGATGTTTTCCTTCACCGTTTAAGCGAGTGATATTTAATTGTTACCTAGCGCCCCGCCCGGTCTTCGCGCAGGTACAATGTACTGATAATATGCATGTATTATCCTATGTATAAACCTTCCGGGAGATATCCTCTAATTATAGTGAAAACTGTATCAAAATCCCTTGCGTAGTTTAGAAGAAGTCAGCTGAGAAGTTGTGATAGCCTAAAGTCACGAGTTCGAATTCAAGGCACGCACCTCGGTCTTTTCGAAATCCTGTGCGTATTTATAATTAATTATCACTCGCTTAAACACTGAAGGAAAACATCGTGAGGAAACCTGCATGCTTTAGAGATTTTCTTGACGATGTGTGAAGTCTGCCAACCCGCATTAGACCAGCTTGGTGGACTAATAGCCTAATAATCATTCTGTGAAAGGAGACCCGTGCCCAGCAGTGGATGTACAGTATATGGGTTGATAATTATGAAGCGAGCGGAGAAGAATCAAGACACTTATAGCGACTTTGTTTTGTATAGAGATACGCACGTGATTTCGAAAAGTCAAAACTGAGTGAGTTAGAACTCATGATATGTGATTTGTCTGTCCTTGCTCATATTGCTAGGCTATTACAGTTTCTGCTGGGGTCGCGGAGGACTACACTAATATTATCGCTTTATAATATTAGTGTAGATTAGTGTATATTATAGCTTAGCTCTTTGCTACCAATATGACTTTATACCAAATATTAAAAAAAGATTGATAACCTGAACACCGTGGACGTGACCCTAATAATCGGAATATCACACTTAACCTCATCGCAGACTCATAAAAAAAAGTAAAACCAAGGCATACCCGTAACCGGTCTTACAAGATATAAACAAATGATTAATCTTTTGTTGCAGTTCTTGTAAAATAATTAGTATTTTTAGGTTTCCTATCGCCAGCCGAGGCCAGGGGATTCCCTCGTATCCTTTTTTTTATTTAATGTCATTAACACAATCATAAAGTTTCTTCCGCTAGTACTTGGGGTCAGGGAATCCCTGACGAATACACATGCCACACATTTAGTATTAGTTAATACCTACATGTTGCTAATGTACCTAAATGCAAATGTTGAAAATCTGTAATTTTCAGAATGGATTTATATTTTTTTTTATCAACTTTTATTTAAATATCTCATTAGTCTAGTAATCGTAAGTGGAACTGCTACGCTGGAGGCGTTGGTTTTGATTCCCGGGTACAGCAATTTTACTGAGTTGTTCTATTAAATACCGAATTCCGAATAGCAGCTTGGACTTTGGGTTTATGCCTGATTAATGTCACGGCTATTACATAGGACCTGAACACACTGTATACGGTACATATTAGTCCTGCTACCTATACATATTATGTTTTGTATGTCATAATTTGCCAAAAACAAGATATAATAAATCATCAAGACGAGTCTATTTTATTTGTTTTGTTATCTGTTCTCTCAGCTTATGAGAAAACTGATAACGCGCGCTGCAGTCATAATTCTTTTTAATTTGCACTGTAAAGTTCGAAGCAAGCCGTAAAAGTTAAATAGGCATAAATGAAGATATTAAAACGTTTCGTTGAACGCAGAGGGAAGCCTCTGCGCTTAATTCAAAATTTTAATTGAATTAATTGGTTTTCCTCAATTTATAGGTTTACAAGACATCCGTGGCGGATATCACGGATCCCATGGCCATGACTATAGGGCAAGTGAACGCAAGTGCAGTTTTTAGTCGGTACGAGCCCGACCGACTCCAGGTGTCGGACGATCCATGTGGATTTTCCTTACTACAAAAAGGGTCTATAAGACACTGTTGGTTCATAGCATTTGCGACAATACCTTTCTACTATACCTTTTCCCAACTATATTGTTTCTTTGGACTATACCTGTTCCCAACTATGTTGGGTCTGGAAGCCAACCTGTCTGAATAGACGCTGAAATAACTACGCTCTGTGAAGCTAAAATATCCATCTCTTGATGAATCACAATATAATTGATACATAGTATACAATTCCTAATAGTTTATCAAAAAAGATACATAACATCATGCCTGTATTCCCCAAAGGATTAGGTAGAGGTCTACATAATGCATACCCACAGTTCGCCAATATTTAGGTCCTTATATGGAACCTAAACATACCTACGAACAGTCGAACTGTGGGTGTATTGGGCGAGCCTATTACCATTAATCTGGCAACAAACTCCGAGATGTTACTGAAGAAATTATAATACACACATCAAAAAATTATAAGCAACACGCATCATTTACAGAAACCGCATGTGTTATTAATTGATACTTTATTTTTTTCTTAATAAAGTATAGATTGGTATACAATCTTTCTGGTCTCGAAAACAATAATTTTAAAATATAAACTTTTCGATTTCTTTTCTTTACAATAAAAGCTAATTATTTTTTCCTGAATTAATGTGTTTTCATTATGAATGGATAGATAAATGGTATTTATCACACTTCTATCATTTTGAGTACAGTTTTTTTTTTAAATATGTATGGAGGGTCGCCATTTGAGACAACAAGACAAGATTAATGTTGCAGTTAAGCATAACTTTAAATAAAAACCTAAAATAGTTACGTTATACATATATAGTTAAATATTATGTTATGACTTGCGTTGCAGAATAATTAATTTAAAATGGCAATTCCTATTTAATCGAAATTTGTATCACTCTTAATTAGCGTCTTATCTCAGTCTATGAAATGGTATCTTATTAGCATGTACTTGTTTACTAAATCTGACATACTTAGCATCTCAGTATTTTTATTATTGCTAGAAACCAAACAAAAAGGTGAGGTTAAGATAAAAGTGACAAGTAAAACAATGATAACGAATGTAGCATTTGCTTTAACAAATTTGGTTGTTAATCTATAAGAATAAGTATATATCAGCGCTTTGTTGTGGTCTCGTGCCACAGCACAGCATAATGCTGAGTGGTAGCCTGTTTTATCGCGGACACGACATGCAGCAGTTAGGTATTAAGATTTGTGATTTGTGTTTCCTGTGTTGTAAATTGTATTTTGTTAATGTTTCTGTACATCGTGCTTAATTAAGCTAAAAACTTTGCTTGTATGTGTTTCTGCGGCAAATAAATGTTTTTTCTTTCTTTTCTTTCAATAATGGTAATTACTCATGATAAACCATGTAAAATATGTAAAAATGTATCCGTGAAATAAATAACAATCCAAAGTAAGCGGAATTTGTTATGGTAATGCTTATTTTTGGTACCTAATCTATGGTAGGTATGTCATTTCAGGAAAAGAAAAATTAAATGAAAAGTAAACAGCTTGATAGTATGCCATCGCTCCTGTACTCCTTGGAGAGTTAAGCAGGAGTGTACTAATACACGGAGGTACACCTACATTTCACGGTGTGCTTTTAGGTGTAATAAGGGCCAGTCAATTAATATCTTTAAATGTAGGTATATTTTAAAAAGCCGGTTAGATACTTTTTGCTCACAGGTCTTTTAAAAATAAGAGGTACTTTTATCCACAATTTGTAGGGGCAAGTGCCTGCCGCCTCCCCAGGCGAATAAAAATAAAAAACAAAAAGAAATCAGGAACAGTTTTTTAATAAACAAGTGATTTAAGGTAGAGGTTTTCTACCGATATCTCTTACGAAATCGCTGTTATATATCATATAATTAAAACTTCTTTAATAAACAATCTGTACCTATTCGCTGACATTATCATGGATAAAGTTATTTTTGCAAGCATTTACCTGTCGAAAGGAAACAGTAATATTAATGTTTGTGAGAATAATAAGTTCACAATTTAGTCACCAATAAAATTAAAAACCGAGTCAAAAACTCGTTTATACTAACCTTGTGTGCTTAAACATAATATCACTGTCACAAATACTAAAAATCTAAAAGTATCCAGATTCATTTTTAATTTATCACACGGACGGTTCACGGCGTAAATATTGCACATAGTGCATAAAAACACTGTTTATACGTTTGTCATCGATATTATACGTACTTCATTGAGCTAGGTAATGAGACGATCGACCCATTGATGCCAACTGATGCCAACTTCAGTGTGCTGAGTAGCGTCACTGTGTGGCGAACATGCGAACTAATGAGTGAAAATTAATACATATTTTGAGTTGTGGTAAAACTGGTTTTAAGAATAAGGATAATATTGTACCATGGCGTCTAAATTGTAGCAGGACAAGCCGGTTACCTAGTATTTATACACGTTATTAGTATTATTATGATGTTTAATCTAGAGCAGTGATTCCTAAAGTGGGTCTCTATGGAACCTAAGCACTTCGTAGAAAAGACACCGGGGTTCCTTAGTTCTGATTTTTTTTACACTTATTATTGCGGTCTCTTTAGTTTCTGCCTACCCTTATGTTATTTAGCCCCATTTTTTTTCGGGTGGGTAAATGCTAAATGCTCCTTTTGCATGCCACCCCGCTTGGAGATGCGGGACGGTTATGTCGGGCTCTGCGGCCAGCATACCGACTAAAACTGCCACCGCTTCCACCTTGGGCATAGTAGTGGGATCACGGGAATGGCTTTCGCATGATCCGCGGTCTCACCGCGGATTCCATTGATGGACCCTCCCGGAGGGCCAAGTGATTGCACTTGGCCCTCCGGGACCAGGGGTAATACCAGGGGTATTTACCCTTTTTTATTTATTTTAACCCCTGGTATTTTATTATAAATGAGTATCATTACAAATGATGACATAAAAACATGATGATATAAAAAAACTTGAGAGGTGTCAAGGGACACCCGGATGGAACGAAGTTCCTTTCATTAAAATTTAATAATTAAAAATAAAAAAACCTGTATACACTCAACAATTCACAACGCGCGAAATTCAAATATTGTCATTCACTCAATAATATTTGAATGCTTGTCAACAATATTTGAATTTCGAAAAAAGTGTCGTGACAACTTTTCGTAAGAATTTTTTCCGTCTAGCCCCCTTTCACAACGCGCGATAAGGAACTTCGTTCCAAAACATGATGACATAAAAAAAGTAGTAGGAGCAAACTGGATGAGGGAAGCAAGGGACAGAGAAGGCTGGCATAAAAGAAAGGAGGCTTATACCCAGCAGTGGGATAATACAAGCTGAGCATGATGATCAATACAAACATAAAATAGAAGAAATTTCTTGAGTGTCCGAAGGCCTTAAAAGTCAAATATAGTTCCTTAACTTTTCAGGCCTTCGGACACTCAAGAAATTTCTGAAAATTGAAATTAATAGTGGTTTCTGGGGTGGTCTATTAAGAGGACACAGTGCCCCCTCGAGGCCTCGACCCCCCATATGATGATGGTGGCCACCGGGATTGTTTTAGTGGGTAAGAATCCCCCACACTCCCCGGTCTAACCCCCGTAGACCGGCAGCCTATTGAAGGTTTCCCCCCTAATAAAAAAAAGGACGTGCATCATCCTCCGATCCTTTTCCTAACTATATTGAGGTCGGCTTGTAGTCTATCAGTATTTTACACGAAGCGACTGCAATCAGACCTCAACAACCCAATTTCTGATAAATCCTGAGGATAGGCTGGTTGTCAAGCTTTTTGGGCTTCTGAATACCACTAAAGATTGCCATAGGTGTTCGTGTGACTGACAGTTTTACGTGTTCTAAGAGGCACGGAGGGGTTTCGATGTGTTAAGAATAGTCACGCATCCATAAACTAAACACGGCTAGTGCAGCGATTGAACAGCGTACCGTACGTATAACTTAGCTACGAGACTCTATGACCTAGGAAGCTGTAGGTAGGTGAAAAAAAAACTTGGCTCTAAACTAATTTGTTATCTTTTCTGTCACACCTTTTATAGTCATGTATGACACAAGCGATGCATTGTTCTCTGGTAAAGTCCCGGTTTCCAATCGCTCCCGCTATAAAAACCGTTTACAGGAAAATATTAGTAGTTATTCGCATTCCTGCCGGCTCTAGGTACAGTGGAAAACAAGCCATGTTTTCTAAAACAGTTTTTGTCCTCGCGATGTTGTGTGTTGCCAACGCGTCCGTGATTATGGTCAATGTTTTTGATGGTAGGTAATTATTTTCTTTTTTTTTACTGCCTCATTGGCCTAGTGGTCCTAAACGCGACTGCTACGCTCCTGGATTCGATTCCAAGGTCGAACAGTGTTATAGAGTTTTTCTCTGAAATTCGCAGTGATAGCTCGGAGCTTGGATTTGTTCCGGTTAATGGCAATAGGTCGTCCTCTATTACATGGGACCTAAACATGCTGGTGAATGGTGAACTATGGATGTACAAACATTAGTACATCTCTGCCTCTGTGATGGTATGATTTTTGTAGGATCTGTGGCTTCTTATAAAACCACACCAAAGCCGGCTGGTGCAACGTCTGTTGGGACACATCTCTGAGGACTGTAAAGGGGAAAGTTTACAATCTCCATAGTGATGTCCTGAACCTCGTATCACAGGGGACTTTAAACATCCATACGGACACAAAGGACACCCAAAAGCGACTCACAAAAATATTTGTATTTTGTGGGAATCGAACCCACCATACTCGACCCACTTTAACCGCTACATCAAGCGTGTAGTCAGGTGGAAATAAACATTTTTTTTTTAATTTTTAATCGCGAAGTTTCGGCCCTTTACAGCGTCCATGGTTATGGATTGAGTAAGAAGTAGTTTTATTTCAATGTCTAATATTCGCGTAACTTACAGAAGTCAATATATGTTGTCATTTTTTTAATAATCTTTCATTATAATTGAATGCACTAACCTTTTTAATAATATAAAAAAATTACCCACAAATTGATTTCTAACATTTACGCGAATATTATACATTGAAATTAAACTACTTTTTATGGATTTTATCGCGTTATATTGATATTATGAATCCCGACGTTTTGGACCCTTTACAGCGTCCATGGTCCTACCACTACACTACCGTTTACCCGTGACCATGGACGCTATAAAGGGATTAATAATACCATACCGTAAAAAGTAGTTTTATTTCAATTGACCCAAAATGTTTTGTTACATTTTAAAGCAGTATACACTTATTACATTACCTATAACAATATCTATTTTCCTAAAATAAGATAATCCCGATACCGAGGTCGCAAATGAGCTGCAAGACTGCAACTTACGAGCTTGCGAACAACTGTGTCACAGACTCCGATTCCCCAGTGGCACCTGCATCAATGGTCGCTGCAAATGCGACAACTTTCTCAATACAGGTAAACTATGATCCCATGGCCATGACTACAGGGCAAATGAAGGCTAGTGCGGTTATTAGATGGTACAAGTCTGATATACCCTGCCACCTCCACTGAGGTGACGGACGGTCGATGAGGATTTTGCGAACTTTCGAAGAAAAAAGTAAAATATGTTAATCTAGGGTTGGATCGTAACTTCCACGGACACGTTTCGTTTCGCGCTCCCAGTTTTATTCGTAAAAACCTAGTAAAAATCGTGCAAATATACGTAAAAGTTATACCTGTGCAAAGATAAAGAACAGTTTTATAACCTGTGATAAGTGTACAATCATTAAAGTGGACAACTAAGAAATTACAACAGTTTTTATCCAACAACAAAATTGTAAACACATCGAACATCTGACCGGTACGGTGAGTCATTCCACAAGCGGGCAGCGGTCGCCGCGTCATTGCAGCGATCTCACTCGCACCTGAACTAGAACCGCAGTGCTGTCCTGCTTGCACCTACAACACGCGTACTACTCCGTAGATCGCTGACTGAATCACCGCCGCCGCTTATCTTTTCGAACTGGCCACTGTTTACTTGAATACTAATAACGATTTATGAATATGAACGCTATTTGCGAGGCTTGTAAACAGGATATCAAAAATGACAAATCAATAAAATGTACTGCGTGTGAGGCTATACACCACCAGATATGCGTTACCACCGCGTCAACTAACTTTAATACAAATAAAGAGAAATGGATATGTCCGTCCTGTCAAGTAAAAATTCCGCGTTCAGACAACAGTAACACACCGGTACGTCTCACTACTACCGCCCCAAGGACTGATCTCGACGTCTTAAACATAAATACACAATCTCGTGGGCACAAACGCATGGCTATCAGCCCACCAAAAAGGGACGTTTCTGAAAACTCCGCCTCCTACGCCGATCTCATCAAGGAAATTCGCCTCATGCGTAATGATATGGACGAAATTAAAGATACATTAAAATCTATGTATGAAGATGTAAACAAGTGCAACGCCCGCCTGGACAGCTACGAAACAAGAATCAAATTAATTGAACAGGAATACATTCCACAAATAAGCCTTCTCAATGCTACAATAACCGATCTTAAAGAACAAATTCATCAACAAAACCAGGCTGCAATGAAAAATGAAATAGAAATTTTTGGCATTGAAGAGTCCACCAATGAAAACCTGGTACATACGGTCCTGGTAACAGCATCTAAACTGGGAGTTGAGCTCAAAGCCGAGGACATTGATTGGACAACACGCACAGGGCAAAAAAAAGACCCTAAGCGACCAATAGAAACCAGACTTCCTAGGCCTATTATAGTAAGACTGCTAAGAAGGGCAAAAAAAGATGAACTCGTCAAAGCGTCCAAAACTAGACGCAACCTCTCTTCGAAAGATATCAACAGTCTAGGGCCGAGCCGGAAAATCTTCATAAATGCACACCTCACCAAAGAAAATCGCATATTATTTCGACAAGCAAAGGCCCGTGCTGGAAGCGCTGGATACAAATATTGCTGGACGAATAACGGCCGCATTCTCGCTCGCAAGAGGGAGGGGCACCCTGCTATCCTTATCAAGAATTACAATGATCTGGAGCTTTTTCTCGACGCTAATACAGGCAACGTGCCCTTGTCGGAAAAAGCAAATGACGCAAATAGTAGTTAGCTATCTCACAATACTCTATTTATACTATACTAAAATGTTGTCCTACTTAAATATAAATTCTAATAATAATGTATATTCTAATAATAGTACAAATTCTAATAATAATAGTAAACAGTATAAGATTAAATATCGTAAAATAAACAATTTGTATAAAATAAATCACGCATTCAAAAATAAAACATTACACAATCGATTACATACTTTCAAAACATACACAATAATACACACACTATACACCCTATACATGCATCTACCCATTAATCGATCAAACCCCAATATCATAACATCTAATAACACAATGCATGATTTCACCATGTTTTACCCTCCACACAATTCATGTATTAAATTGCGGTCCCTAAGGCAATTGACAACACACCTTTTCCTAAACGCGAATCCCCAAAAATTTAACATAAATCAACACAAATTCCTTCGTGTCTCGAGAAATGACAACTATTTGTTTAGCATGTTCATACAAATTTGCTATAACATATTAACTTGTGCAACACTACAGGTTCTCTTCAGGACTAATGATTGACCAAGGCGATGACATTGATAAAACCTTAACGATTACGTGTCATGCTCTTGAGACTTTGGAAACATGTCGTGATCTACTGCCGCAAAATAGTTTAAAAATCCTAACCCTCAATATAAGAAGTATCAACCGCAATTTCGATGGACTACAGGTAACTCTGAAACGTCTCGATACCGACCCTGACGTAATAATTTTGACAGAATGCTGGCTGAATGAAAACACTATTATTCCACAACTTCCAGGCTACAAGTCATCACGCACAAGTAAATATATAAACAAATGTGGAGGAGTCACGGCTTACATTAAAGACGCGCTGAGCGCTACTGTGGAGGAATTAACATGCGAGGAATGCAATTGCCTCAAACTTAGTATTTCCAAACAATTATGTATCTTGGGCACCTATCGATCCCCCTCATTTAAAAATACGAATACATTTATGTTGTTTCTGGACAATACAATTAAAGAAACACCTAACCAAACACTTATAATAGCAGGCGATATGAATCTGGATATTTGCAACACCTCGAACGAACAATGCGCAGAATATCTTTGTTTGATGGCTAGTCATAAACTGCTGCCGGCTATTTCTGTTCCAACGAGAGGCTCCGCCTGTTTAGACCATATATTTGTGAGAGGGCCACCACCTTCGGAGACGTTAGGGCTAGTCTTCCGTACGAGTATAACGGACCACTATACCTGTTTGGTTAGCTGTACGGCTGTCCATAAGCAAAGAACAACATCACATAACAAAATCCTAAAGGAAAAAGTTAACTTGCCTGCAGCTGTCGCCAAACTTAGTGGTATAGACTGGACGAACATATTGAATACAGATAATGTAGATCAAGCAGCCAGAGATTTCAGTGACATCTTGCAAAGTACCATTCAGGAAAACACAAGCTATGTCCGAGTCAAGCGCAAGAATCGAAACCTGAAGCCATGGATCACTCCAGGACTTATGAGATGTCAAAGAAACCGTGACAGACTTCACCAACAAGCGAGAAAAAACCCGAACGACCCAGTTTGTCAGATGATTTTCAAAAGATACCGGAACTTCCTGTTTGCTCTGCAACAAAGACTTAAAACATCATACGAGAAACAACAACTTCTTGAGAACAAAAGCAACCCAAAAAGACTATGGAAAACGCTTAAAGATATTTGCAACATAAACAGCCGCTCAGATGCAACAGAATTGACTAAAACTCACGCTAATCCTACGGAATCTCTGAATCAGTGCAACGAATATTTTTCAAGTATTGGTAGAAAATTAGCCAACGACACACTCATAATGCTAAATACAACAGAAATATCTCTTGCTACCGAACACGTGACAATTAACTCACCGAGTAACTCTCTTTTCATTCAGCCCACAGACCAATACGAAGTCAACAATCTGATAGAAAATCTCAAAAATGACAGCGCTCCGGGACTCGATGGCCTCACCCCAATAATAATAAAAACTATAAAAAAACATATTATTGACCCTTTAACAAGCATTTTCAACAAGAGCATTGCCTCGGGTGTCTTTCCCCAATGTTGGAAACTTGCTGCTGTCACACCGATTCACAAAGATGGTGATAAAAAGAATCCAAACAATTATAGGCCGATTTCCCTGCTCAGTGTATTCTCGAAACTACTAGAGAAGATTGTCAATAAACGACTTACCTCGTTCTTAAACAACAATAATCTTCTGTCAGACAAACAATTTGGTTTTAGAGCCAGCAAGTGTACGGAAGATGCAGTCGTTTTGCTGACGAATGCAGTATCATCATCCTTGGACAAGAACGATTGCTGCTTGGGAATATTCCTCGACCTCGCCAAGGCATTTGATACTGTATCGATTCCCATACTTCTGCGGAAACTAGAGGGTAATGGAGTAAGAGGCAAAGCACTGGACTGGTTTCGTAGCTATTTGTCAAAACGCAAGCAATGTGTAAAACTAGGCACCAATATTAGCAAACCATTGGATATTAGCGCAGGAGTACCACAGGGAAGTGTCCTGGCAGCAACCCTTTTCTGCATCTACATCAACGACATTCTAGAACTTCCTATACAAGGTGCCGAAGTAATCTGTTATGCAGATGATACCGTTGTACTCTTCAGCGAAAAATCATGGGACAAAGTTGTACGACTCGCAGAAACAGGAATGGCTGTACTAGCGAAATGGCTGACTAGGAATTTGTTGACATTAAACTTAAAAAAATCCAAATATATTGCCTTCCACAAAACCATTGCTTCAAAACCAACAAAACCCCCAGACCTAAAAATTCACACCTGTAATAGCCCCGAAACAAATACCTGTAATTGCAACACCATAAGCAACATAAACTCGATAAAATACCTGGGAGTGGTCATTGATGAGAATCTTTCTTTCAAAAACCATATATCAGTTCTGTCGAAAAGAGTAAGGAAAACCATATGGATAATGAAATCAATAAGGCGCAGTGCTAACAAAGATACTCTTATAATGGTGTATAAAGCGTTAATACAATCACTACTGTACTATTGCATCCTGGCTTGGGGAGGAATAATCAAATCTAAAATGATCGAACTCGAAAGAGCCCAACGCGCAGTTCTGAAGGTGATGCTCAAAAAACCTTTTCGATTTCCTACAGATGACTTGTACAAGGAATGTAAAGTGCTCAGAGTTCGACAGATTTTCATTTTGAGAGCTAGTATGACAAAACATAAATCAGTTATTAACTCGCCGGAATACTCCCGTCTCACTAAGCGCCGTATCTTTCGAATACCGGTACCCTACATAAGGACAACTTTTATAAAACATTTGCCTGTCTTTCTTCTTCCTCACATCTATAACAAAGTGTGTAGAAACCTACCACAAATCTTAAACTTACCAACGAGAAAAATCAAATCCGTTATAGAGAATTGGCTTGCAAACCTTAATTATCAGGATACAGAAAATTTAATGCAGTCCATTAGCTGATCCCGTCCCCTCTCTCCTCAACTTTCGTAAAGAGCACAAAAATTTTTACACTATGACAATAAATCATACACACTCACACACCTGACGACGTCTGACGCCTGACGACGTCTGTGGTCTAGTGGTTCGAGTACCGGACTGCTGATCATGGGGTCGTGGGTTCGATTCCCACAGGACACAAATATTTGTGTGGTTAAAACATAAGTGTTTGTGTTTGTCTGGGTGTTTCTATGTATTATAAGTATGTATTTACAAAAAAAAAAGTATGTAAGTATTATATCCATTATCTAGTACCCATAGTACAAGCTTTGCTTAGTTTGGGACTAGATGGTGCTGTGTAAAATTGTCCAAGAATATTTATTATTATTATTAACCTACACACACGCACACACACATAAACACACAAACACACACACACACACACACACACACACACACACAGACCTACTCATTAGCCTAGTTAACTATCCTTGTATTTCTTAAATTATCACTAAAAATGTTAGTATTAGATAGTTTTAAGCCTTTTTATTTCCTCATTCTAGATTTAATATAAACTTACTACCTATAATCTCGATTGTACTGATGAGCCGAAATTGAAATGTGAATCTGTATAATAACACTATATCTCTGGCCTCTGCGATACAAGCCTTTTGAGCTTAGTGCTGCGGCCGCCGTAAGTCAATGTATCACATCTATTTTGAAATAAATTTATTCTTATTCTTATTCTTAGGTCTAGGGCAATCTTTATAGTTGATTATCACACTGCTCAAGAATGGTTCTCTTATCTTTGATGGTTTTTTAATGATTCTCTTCTACGCAAATACTTTAAGACAAGGCCCAGGAAAAATAGTTCGAACTACCGCATTAAGGACAATTAATGATAAATCAATAGAATAGACTAAACGTCTTTGAATTAGCAGAAATTCAACCTCCGTGACGAAAGCTTTTTGAGCACTCTGAGCAATATAGAAACTCACAAATGTTTGTTATGAACTACTTATCATAGTATTCATATACTTATAATAAAATACTTTTACCAAAATAAGATAATCTCGACAAGGAGGTCGCAAATGAGCCACAAGACTGCAACTTCCGAGCTTGCGACCAACTCTGTCGCAGACTCGGGTTCCCAAGTGGCACCTGCATCAATGGTCGCTGTAAATGTGACAACTTCCTCAATGCAGGTAAACTTTGTTAATCCAGACATTAGTCTCTGTTGACTGGTACACCACTCGAGAATGGATCTTTGTTGATTTTTTAACATAAATACTTTAAGATAAAATCCAGAAAAAATAGTCCGAACCATAAATATTGAGAAATATAACAAAAGTTTTAGAGCACTTTGAGCAATATTGAAACTTACAAAATGTTTGTTATGTACTACTTATCACTTATAATGAAATATTATTACCAAATTAAGATAATCTCGACACCGAGGTAGCAATGGAGCCGCGAGCCTGCAACTTCCGAGCTTGTGACCAACTGTGTCGCAGACTCGGGTTCCCCAGTGGCACCTGTATCAATGGTCGCTGTAAATGTGACAACTTCCTCAAAGCAGGTAAACTATGTTAATCCAGACATTGGTCTTTATAGTTGACTGGTACACCACTCGAGAATGGATCTTTGTTGATTTTTTAACATAAATACTTTTAAGACAAAATCAAGAAAAAATAGTCCGAACTACCGCTTATGGTTAAAGTATATTTTCATTTATCTTTTACTAACCAATCCTAATAGTCTGCTCCATTCGTGTAAATCAATTTATACACAATAGAAAAAAATAAATTGTTTCCGGGCCCCGGGAGCCCAATCTAGACATTACGAGCTGTTGTCAAAAAGCTGTCAATAATGACATTCTCTACAATTAAGTACATTTCAAAGTAGTTATGGTACTTACGCCTGCCCTGATTATACTGCAATACACTCAATATATCTCTGCTTTCAAGTAAAACAGGCGTATATTTTTATTTATTAAAAATCGTGTTACAAACATTATTTTTCTCTTTATATAGTGTCATCCTCGATAATCAATGCGTTCAGTGGCAAAGGCGAAGAATCTAACCGAATCTCGATGTCAACTAAAGGTAATGACATCAAAATAAAGTTGGAAAAACTGCAGAATTTTCTAGTAAATATAAAATGTGTTGTTATTATGAATCTGCTTTTTAGTCACAGATGATTTAATTACAGATCTGAACTCATCTACAACTCGCTCCTGCAACCCGCGAGATTGCGACCTCAAGTGCAAACACCGAGGCAAAACTGGCGGTTTCTGTACTGACAACAAGTGTTTTTGCTACTGAAAATAATCCGTCTCGAAGGACCATGTAGAAGCTGTGAAGTTAATTAAAAGTAAAAAATAAAAACGTATATAGTATTTAAATAGAGTTCTCGGCTTTCCTATTAAGTATATCCATCCATCTATTATTATATTTTGTACATGTACCAGCACACACTCACAACACAATACATGCACACATTATGTACATGTAACTCCATTACACTTCTCACACACATCTTAAAGATGTTCCAGATAAGTGATTCTTAAAACTTAAAAAAATCATATAAATTTACAATGGGCGGCCTTATCACTTATAGCAATTTCTTTACTAAAATTCTAATGAAATTAAAATCATAAAATAACGTTTTTCCAAAATGAATTAAGAATTTTCATTTCACTTGATCGCAATCTAAACGGAAAGCCGCACTTTGAATGAAACTTTCCACCAACTTAAACTAAACAATAAAATAAAAGTTAGACTTCCGAATGAAAAGAAATTCGTGTTGATGACTTCAAAGAATAAAACGAACGATAGGCAGGCGTTGAGTACCTTCTTACCAAAGCTCGCCCTTTGTGTAAGTCCTTACAATTAACTTGAAGGACAACGTCTTCAGACTTGGTAGATTGTTATCTCTGAACTTTGGAGAAGTGGCCCGGTCGGAAGATCAAAGATTAAATAACAAATATGTCTACGCGAGTTCCTAACATTTCATTAGTTTTATTAAGGTCGTAAAACAGAAATGCGAATGCTATGGATTTGTTGTTAGAGAATTAAGAGAGTAAAAAACAGTGAAATGAAAGGAAAAGATCGTTGGCCGGAGTGGGCGCGACCCGACCTCACGGCACACAACTTGTCTAGTACCCACCTAATAATTCTGAGATGGCAGTTAAAAACCAGAACCTCTGAATTTCATGGAGCGCCTAAAAAAAGCTACTAATAACGCCAAAGGAAAATATACAATGTGTTTGGGAAACGGTTACCGATACTTATATGCTCAATTTTATCGACAAATACACTTTTATTTAAACTCGTAACCCACCTCGCGCATGGCAGTCATCTTATTTTAAAATAGGGTGTAGTTCAATAAAATAAATAAATAATTATTTTTTGGGACATTTTTACACAGCACCATCTAGTCCCAAACTAAGTAAAGCTTGTACTATGGGTACTAGACAATGGATATAATACTTATATACTTTTTTTTGTAAATACATACTTATGCTAATATCTTTCAATTTCCTACAGAGGTGCAATATTTTGACTGACTTGCAAAATAAGGCATAGAATAGAATATTTGTTTATTTGCACAGAATGTAGGTACATTAAATAAAGATGTTAACAAAAAAAATACTGATCCTTGTACAATTTACCCTAATAAGGCATGCAAACATGAAAATCAATTAAATTAAAACAATTAAATTAAATTATGGAAATAAGTAAATGTCAAATACAGGATAATGTCAAAATCTATCATTTAAAAAATCATTAATGGAATAATAGCACTTTTCAAGTAATAGTGCTGTAAGTTTCTTTTTAAACATTTGAATTGTATCGTTTTTTATTATGTCAGGAATTTTGTTGTATATGATAGGGCACATGCTAAAGACACTTTTTTTAAAGTATATTATTTCTACATATACAGATTTATATGCTCAACCTTGAAGTAACGAGGTTAGCGTCATTCTTCATCTTCCACAACACACCAAGACCTCTCAGTGTCACTGTCACAAATGTGTCCCCTGCCGGGAATAGTTAGCTGAACGATTATCGTGTCTATCGCAATAATATTCCGCCTTCCCCATGGAACTTACGTAAGGTGGCAAATACCCAATAATTTCCCCTAACACTATGGAAAAATACCAACATCATTATATTGCGTCTTATCTAATTATTGGAATATCATACTCCAATTATCATCCTACCTTACGTAACGAGCTCATCACGTTGACACTGATATTAACTCTATGGACGGTGAAAATGACCTCAGTCGGTCGACCATAATTTTCTATTTACGGCCCATAAAGGCTTTCATTTCTAGGCACTTGTTATTGGAAAAGCGTTCCTACAGTCCCCTGTGTAATCTCTTGGTATTTGAGTAAATAAAACACTGATTTATATCTTTGAATTGCCGATACAACAAAAGAGGCTCTTGTGTTTCTAACTAGGTAGGTAAATATTTTTCAGCAGAGTAAAGCCAGGGTATTTTAATTAGATCTATCGATTTCTGACACTTACGGGAATATTTGACATTGAAACTTCGGAATTAATAATATCAATATAACGCGATAAAATCCTAAAAAGTAATTTTATTAGATCTATCCCACTTAACATTTCGGTATTTTTGAGTTGCTACCCGGGGAGGTGGCAGGGTATGTCAGACTCGTACCGACTATAAACCGCACTTTCCTTAACTTGCCTATAGTCATGGCCATGGGATCCGGCGAAATTCACCACGACCATGACAGCGTGTGACAATATCTGTAGAAGCTTGTCTACGTGTACAACAAAAATATACAATGGCCGCGTTTATCAAATTGCAAACAACATCGCGGCAGGCGTTTTAGCTCACTCAAGCTGAGCGCTCGCGTATCGTAACTTTATAAGTATAAAAATGAAAAATTATGCATATCACACATACATTACTTATTTTATTTATTTATTTATTATTACATTGATTAATTTATGACTTATATAACTTTTCGCAAACCACGACCTCTTATCCCATGAAAGTCGCCAAACTAGACGAGCAGGGTTACTTACTTCAAAACCAACCCTACAACTCATAATAAATTATATTAAACTTTATAATAACAATAGCTGCGTATTCTTCACAACCCTCAAAACAACCACACGTGACGAATATTAATTTAAGTTTTAATGAGAGAGCCTAAATTCTGAAGACATTGCAACTGAGTTAATTAAGTTTGTTCAAACAACTTGCCGTGTACACACAATGTGAGAATGATTTAGACGAATTATGAACACTGAATGCTAATGATATGCAATGAGTTGTTTATGTTGCATACTATCACGCCTGTTTCCTCCAATTGGTTAGTCAGATCTGTATGTACTACGATATTATCCGATATATTTTTGGAGAAAGCCCATCTCTCTCCTGCCAATCTAACACACACCCTCTCGCTCAGCAACTACGCTTACAATATCCACACCGATGAGGAAGTTAACCTATCAAGGATCAGTTTACAGAAAATATTGAAAAAAAAGTGAGGGTTTGGAGGGTCACTGATAGTTTAATTAAAGAAAGAAATTCCGTTTACAACACTTCAATTACATTTTAAGCGGAATACATGTTGGTACTACTATAACTATCGCACTTTTTTCATCATCATCGTCAACCTATATATACTGTCCCACTGCTGGGCACGGGTCTCCTCTCACAGATTGAGAGGGATTAGTCCACCACGCTAGCCTAGTGCGTGCAGATTTCAGACGCCGCAGAAAATCTCTAAGGCATGCAGGTTTCCTCACGATGTATTCCTTCACCGTTTAAGTGAGTAATAATTAATTATTAATACGCATATGATTTCGAAAAGTCAAAGGTGCGTGCCCTGGATTCGTACTGTAGACCTCCGACTGTGCAGTCGAATAGTCATAGCACTAGGCTATCACTCCTTTTTGCTAAAATGAAAAAAAGCTATTTATTTAATTTAATTTTAATTAATTAAATAAATATGTTTTATATAACGGGAAACGACAAAACTAATAAACGATTTGCAAGGTATATCTATCAGATCTATTTTCAGAATCAAGAACCAATACTTAGGACAAGATCAGAGGCTCGCGCTTTATTACATGGGACCTAAACATACCGGCTAACTATAGTGTATAAAGAGTAGGTACACCTCTGCCTAACCCCTCGGGTAATACAGCCATGATGGTATATTCAGTAAGATCACAGGAAAGGAAGGACCACAAAAAGGAACCAAAATACACACAAATGTAACCTGTTGAATTCCGTTCCGTCCCTTATTTTAGTTCTTCTTTTGCAACTAGATGGCGTTGGCATCGTATTAAATCACGCTATGGTTTCGTTCACATCACAGACCTCTCTCCCCGTCCATGTGTTATTCAATTTGAACTGATTGGAGAATCATTCGACTCGAATGATTTTTCAATCACTTCAATTTAAGAATTATTCCATTTAATAAAAATACACGCCCCATGGCCGTATCCGTCGCAATAAGATTAGCTAATAAACCTGTTTATTAGCAACAGCATTATTTATTTATAATAGCAGGAAAAACTAAAAGCTATGGGACTGTACATAGTAAAGGTGCACCATTATTTTTAGGCTGTATATATTTGCCATTATTTTATTTTTAAACTGTTACCGCAAAAAACCGCAAACGCCAACACTCAATTGTTTAATTATTGGTAATTTGTATTTAGAATAGGTGTCACGCCTGTATTCCCCGTGTTGAAACGACTTCTTGAGTGATGACCGCGTTTAGGTAAGTGTGGTGTAGAATGCTCGTAAGCCAAGTGGAATGACTTGCGGTAGGCAACTGGCAGTGAGTGAGAAAGCTCGAAGATGAAGATGAAGAAAGCCTACGTCCAGCAGTGGATGATAATGGGCTGATGATGATGCTGTCTTCTCCGAAGGTTTGACCCAGTATGTTCTAGGTGCCATTTAATGGCCCTTATTTTAGTTTTTATTTTGCAACTTGCAACTTGTATAATAATAATTCTTGGACAATTTTACACAGCACCATCTAGTCCCAAACTAAGCAGAGCTTGTACTATGGGAACTAGACATTGGATATTATATTATATAGATGACATGCTATGTTTTATTTAATTACGATATACGCCGATGTATGTAGGTATGTTTGATAATATGTGAGACACGGAGTCGCTTGTCCTCTAAAAGTAGAAACGTCTTTGGAGGCTCTCATTAATATTGATATACTGTAAAAACCTCCGTGCCGCTGAAAGCTTCTGTGTGTCTATGTTACGGTAAATCTGATTAATTAAAAATTATTAATATTTTTACAAAATTATTAATAATAACCACATCTTTTGGTAAATGTGAATAAACGATCGAAATTTATTACTTTTAGTTTTTGAATATATTAAAAAAAACCTAACAACCTAACCTGGCCTAAGTACGACTTTTAATTTTATTTAGTTTTTATAATTCCTTGCATATTGGAGCTCAACTAATATAATTGACCACAACGCGTTGTGAGCTGTTTTTGGTCCTTGAGCGTTACTTATGTACATTTATCACTTTAACCTCGACTTTCGGTAATTATTAATAATAATAGATAATAATTATTAATAAGACAAGACTTACTTTACAATGTAAACCCAGCCGGAGATCGAATTTTGCTTTCGCTAAAATGTATATCTTTGAAAATCCCTAACATGCATGCGAAATATAATATAACTAGCACCTTGGCAGGTCAAATTTGGGTCAAGGATACCCCTTCCATGGGAAAATACAAGCCTATAAAAACTTCTTGGCAGTCATTCTTACAGTAGGTATATAACTAACATGGTTCTATACAAATACCCACTTCCCAAGTCTTCACTGAAATGTTAGTACATTTATACATGAATAGGTACACGCTGTTTACAAGTAGTTCTCACGGCCCAATTGTTTGACTCGATTTGGGTTTGGCAAATGTAATCGATTTCGGCCCAGTCCCCACCCTAGTACCTGGTCCCTTCGTAAGTAGCACAATAGGAAAACACACCACATAACAACTCATGTTTCCGATTACAGGGAAGTTCTATTACAGTAATGGGTTACCGTGTGTCTATGGTCCGCTAAGAAATTGGTGTGTCACCCTAAGACACACAACATCCTATTTAAACTTGTAAGATAGAATTACAGAGGTCTCTTGACGGTCGAATATTGAAAAGACAAAACTTGTTGTAAATATTAGGTACCAATATCTTCAAACGTTGCGGGAACATTATTTGCTTTCTTAGCTATTCGAGATTCTTATTTCTTACCTATTTATCTGCTGCTGTTGGGAATTTTATAGAAAAACACAATAACACTGCTCGACCCGAGACGATTCAAGAGTCGAGTGCTGTGCAGTGTTATTTCGTTTTTATACGACTGCTACGAGGTACTGACCTCTTGACTCTGAGCTTATGACCACTACTGACTAGTAACGCAGTTACTAAACCTATATTTCAACTATGAATAATTTCACCTCAGTAAATTTAATTATAGGCGGAGAGCACACCGTGCACCGTTCGCGTTGCCTCGCCGCTGCCGCACAGTGGGCTGAAACGGGCCGGTAAAGGACTTAGCATTTAAAAAAAAAAGTTTCTTTTTCTGAAATTTTAAATATTGTGTTGGATTTTTCTATCGATTATAAGTAATTATTTCTATGAGGGTCGTTCAGATAACTTAGTATTTCCAGAGTTATAAATATCCAAAGTAATTTTTGTATGAAGCAAAAGAAAAAAATGTGAAAATCTCGAAATTCTCAAATTTTCTCAAAGAATTGACTCTACGTATGCATAGTACGTATATTTGTCCTATTTTAGCGCCTATTCTCGGGTTGCGATTTTCTGCGATTTGGTCGCAATTTCACATTTTGTTCTCTATTCCACACCACCATAGAGGTTAAGAACTAGGCGCGTTTTTTTTATGTAGTGGTCTCCCCTTTAGGCCTAATCCACTAAGGACTAATAAAATAAATAAATAAGTAAAAATCACAATCACTACTGGCCACTGCACTGTTTTAATCTAATCACTGTCAAGGGTATCCACATTAACGAATGCAAAATTTTCGTATTCGTCATCATCAAATGTTTCCGCTTGTTCAATTATTAATAAACTTTGTGCTTCTACTGACAAAGTTTTATGTTTTCTGCGAAGTTTGTGACGTTTCGCTGAGATGAGTGGATCAGAGCTGGTCAATAAATATTTAAAATGTCTTCATTTGTAGTTTTTCTACTGCATTTCCTGGAATGGTGTTGGCGGTATCTACGAAAGTCTTTATTTCTAGCTTCAGCAGCTTCTTCAGATAGCTTTCCAATTGGTATTAGACCAAAACTTTCAATAATAGCTGCACCATGCATAAGAACTTTATGAACACTTGAAGGCATATAATACCAGCTATATAATTCCAAATACAGTTGCATGGTCACTTGAGCATATTCGTGAAATTTCGCTGTGTCAATGTGGTAACCTGATGAAATTGCCTCTAAAATGATTGCAAATCGCCTTATTAATTCTTCACTAACACCAGTTATCTCAGCAGTCATGTTTGGATATGCAAAAAATCTTCTAGCAGTATTTCCGTCATTCGTGGAACCGTGCCCTTGTTTAACAACATCAATCAGAAGTCCCATTCTATTTTTAAAAGCGTCTTGTATGTCTTTCTTTCTTCTTTCCATGATGCACTTGTTGTCTCCCTTTACTGTCCATGTCTGTATCGTTAATCTGTAGGCTATATGCAGAATGCATTCCATCATTCGTATCCAGGTATGCAATGATGACAATCCGTATTTACAGAGATCTGGATCAGTCGGTTTTGATGCAATTAAGGGCAAATTATTCATCTCTGTTGGAGTGGCTTTACAAATGTCGCATCTCTGAGATGAAGTATCACATAAAATTGATGTTGCTTTTCCGTCTATCATAGTCATTAATAAAGAGTGTGAAATTTTTATTTCTCCAACTTCTGTTTTCACTAAATTTACAATCTCTTCCTCAATAGCACTTTTTTCCCGCAATATCGTTATTTTATTTTCTTTCACAAATTCGAAAAAGATTGGACGACACCAGTAAGATGAATTTGGTGAATCGTTTTGCCAGATAACTTGTTCGCCGCACACTAATTTTATTGGCACTAAACTACCCATAAATATGCTTGAATCGTCAAGTTGACTTTCTTGTTCATCGTCTGTTTGCATTTTTTGTTTGTAATTGGCTTGATTAGAAGCACCGTCAAATCCCCACTTACTGATTAGTGTAAATTCTTTACAACCACTATCTATGACGAGTGACGTCATTATTCTTGTTGTCGTTATATCCAATAGAGCTTGTAACTTTATTTTAGCTGAGGTTTCTGTCACTGTAATAGCATCTTTTGGTGGATAGCATTTCTGTTTCGTATGTTGCACTTGATAATAAGATGGAAATATATTACTGTCTTTTTCGTTAACACTTTTTCTTAAAGTATTGTATTGCCACTTGGTCAGCTTAAGTGATAAAAATAACCCTAAAGCCTCATCCGGAGAAAACACAGGTTTTGTTTCTTTAACAGATATGCACTTTTTAACTTTTTTTACATCTAGGGGATTCTTTAGTAAATGTTCTAGTATTTTAGCAACCTCCTCATTCCCATCCGCTTTCAACTGCTCAAAATATGCATATTTTATTTCGTCCGAAGATAAATGAAAGTTTTCTGCACGTCTTTTTTTCTGTTTAGGCGCTAATTCACAAAAAGGTTTTCTTGGGGTTTGTTCGGTGGAGACACCGACAGAAACTTTTGATGGTGATACATACTGAGTTGATGTACTCGGTACTGGTTGATCTTGATTACTGCCTATTAAACACTTAATAATGTCTGGCCATATTATGTTTTCTTGTAACCATTCACTATTTTTAGTTCTGAATATATTTTCTTTACGATAAGCGTTTTCCCATCTTCTATTTAAATTATAACAAAATTTTGCACAAAACAACTTTAAGGTCTTTTCGTGATCATCACTTAATTCGACTAAAAATTTAGATCTTATCTCACTACACAAACTGTCATTATTTTTAATACTGCCACTGTTTTTTAAAATAACGAAAAGATCAAGGTTTGTCACTAAATTTTCAAACATTTTCACAAATACAAAATAACAAATAAGTAAGTAATGAATGTGTGGGGGTAGTGCGTCTATTATGGTGGGTAATAGAACACTGAAGTACTTTTGAATGCAACCGAACATTCCGTAGGTACCCTATCATTGTACCAATCACGTTACGACACGTCATAACTTGTTGTTGCGCTCGCGCACTCTTATCCCTTGATTCCCGGAAATAAGTCTCAAAACAAATTACGTCATACCTGCCTATGGTGGTGGAAAATGTCGAACATTGTTTTTTTTTTAAGAACTAAGTAGGTATTGAGGTTTTCAGGCCGTTTAGTATACATTATTTTAAATTTCAATTTAATTGGAATAAATTGCTTAACTAAAATAACATGACTCTTCATACAAATTTGATATGGCTATATCTCCGAAAGTACTCGTTAAATTAAAAAAAGTCAAAGAATAAAAACGTTTTAAATTTATGCCTAGATACCAAAAAAATACATCTGATCTCTTAAGACCCAACCTTGTAATCCCAGCCCACTGTGTGCCGCAGCGGTTCATTTGTTAATGTCGTCGCAACGCGCGGCGCATCCCTAATTCACTGGTGCAAAAACAACACTCGGATAAATTCTGTTAGGGAAGCAATAAGGGTTTAAAACTAGTAAAGCGATTTTCAAGTAAAATAAATGCTGTAAGAGTTAGGTACATTAGATGATAGATGATACGGAGATATCCTCTTCGGGAGGGTTTAATGTCGTTAATAAATAGTTCCAGTGTCTTTATTAATTAAAATTTTCTGAGTACACATATTCTTTATTTCAGTTTTTACTCACAACTTTAAAGTCATCATCATCAACCCATATAGTGTCCCACTGCTGGGCACGGATCTCCTCTCAGATTGAGAGAAATTAGCCTATAGTCCACCACGCTGGCCTAGTGCGGGTTGGCAAACCTCACACTGTCAAGAAAAATCTCTAAGGCATGCAGATTTCCTCACGATGTTTTCCTTCACCGTTTTCAAATGAGTGATAATTAATTATTAACACGCATATACATTTGAAAAGTCAGCGTGCCTTAGTTTCGAACTCGAGACCTTTGACTTGGCAGTCCAATGTTCATATCACAAGGCTATCACTGCTATCTACTTTTAAACAGTCATAACTCTAAAATGGATCGGTTTTTCCCTTCATCCATTTAAAATACCCATTTTCTTGGACATTATTTTTTTATTAAATTTGGAAAACTTACAGCTAGCTTATATGTCAAAAATGGATATATAATTGAAGGCCTTTGAAAAGGTTTCGCAGTTAAAAAACGTCCAATACAAATATAAGTTATTGAGAATTATTTTGATTTTAAAAAATTACATTTTGTAGTTTATCATGTAAGTTAATACGGACTCAAGACAGTAAGTTAAGACTGCCTCAGCCTCTGCAGCCTAGTGGTCCTAAGTGGTGCTACGCTTGAGGTCCTGGGTTTGATTCCCAGCTCGAGCAAAATGTAATTGGGTTTTTCTAATAATTCTCAGTAGCAGCTCGGAGTTTGGATTTGTGCCCGGTCAATAGCAATAAACAAGCCCCCTAATACATGGGACCCAAAAATACCGTTGAACTGTAAGTGTACATTTGTATACCTCTGCTGTACCCTTCCGGTACCTTTACCGGAAGGGTACAGCAGAGGTATGGTATATAGGTACCATCACGCCTTCGTAACGGTACCTATGTACGTATGAAAACAAACCAACAAATTAGATGAAACACAATGGAAAGACAGTGTACCAACATAACCAATTCACAAATTGAACGGAACTCGCAACAAACTTCTAAATTTGATAGCACAAACAAGGTGCACAAAGTTGTGCACACAGCACACCTTGCACAGGACGCGTGTAGAACTAGCCGAATAATTTACTGACACATTGTGCAAAGTAAACTATCCCCGGATTCTATTCACTCGGATTCCAAAGTAACCTCGGTCTGAGTCCTACAAAACTCACCGACACAGATATGACTTCGTATACACACGTATATTATCCTTTTGTGTATACTTTCTTTGAACTTTGTGAATACTGTGAAATTCAGTTTGGAAGATAAGATTTTTAGAATATCTTGTATTCCGCGAAATGTAAGGCAGGGGTGTACTGATGGAGATACACGCACAGTACTCGGTATCCATCATCGCAAGGGTTTTGTTTACTTATTATTCGTCAAAAATTACGTTCATTTTATCGACTTATCAGTCGACGAGACGAGAATCTTCTTACAGAAAATCTAGCTAGCCCTGGGATCAACCAGCCTCTAATTTTGAAAAATGTATTTTGCCAAGTCTTCGAATTTAGAACAAGATGGCGACGACGCTGTAGCTTTGCAAGCTTATAAATAACAGTCTTATGGCCTTTCGCGATGACATGTTGGTAGTCTCTAGTCAGTAGATTTGCTTATTACAAGTTATTTCTAAATTCTATATCTAGTAAACAAATCCACCAATCGATTTAATGGAATCGGCAGTTGGAAGAAACGCCGAAACAAATTCAAAGAGAATCAAGATGTCATAAATCCAAACAACATACGCATCAATTACTAGTGTTATGTGGGTGTAGTAGAAGTCTTTTCCTTTTACAAAGCTATCATACAGTCAATGGATAAAGTCTTATGTGACCAAGACCTATCTTCCAAAGCAAATAGCAATCTGAGCGCAAATATTTCAATTCGTTCAAGCAGCGTCCGATAGCGCAGAGGTTATTTCCTTTCTGTGTCGCTTTATCTACATTCTACATATTCAGCCAACATTATCGTTTTATGATTAGAATCTTTATTGAATAAACGATATCTAATAAATAGAATATGATCTAAGAGTGCATTATCTTTCTGGGACTAAAGAAGTGATGGATGAACTGTGTCTAACGTGATAATTATTGTAAAGAAAGATGTACTTAAGTGATCCTGTTGTGATGATTTTATGTAAACGACCTCATTTGACTACTGATCGTAAGCGTGACTGCTACGCTTGAGTTTCAGGGTTCGATTCCCAAGTCAAGCAACGTGTTGCTAAGTTTTCTGTGAAATTCCTAGTAGCAGCGCTGAGTTTTGATTTTTACCTGGCTCGCCCCCTATTACAAGGGACTTAAAACGTAACGGCGAACTGTGGGTGTAAAAAAACGTACATCTCTGCCTTACCCTTCGGGGAATATAGGCGTGATGGTATATTATGAAATTTTTTTTTGTTTGTTTGTTCGTCCTCTATACCATCTGAATACGATGAAACTTTGGATGCAGTATTCTGAGCGTGAATAATTTAAGATATACAAAAAGGGATTGCTTACAACGTACTGACCTTACAGAGGATCGAAATAATTTCTATTGTCTGCTAATTTATGCTTGACAGGTTAAGATACATTACACTTATAATAAAAAAAATCGAAGCTCAAACAAAAGACTAACAAATAATATTTTAATACAACTTTTGTTTTTACAGGTATATGAGCCAGGAGAATTGGTGAGTGGCTTTTAATTAATTTTGACAAGTTATTTTCAAACTCTCTCGCGAGGGACTTGGACAGTTTGAAGTGTGGTACACTGAAATTCATTATGATCGAACGTTCTGATAAGTAAATTAGAAATTAAGTGTGATAGAATTAAGACCTCGTATAAAATGGTTTAACTAATAAAAGTCAAATTGTTGAACTGGTGATTTTGAGAAGAGCATTTTTATCTGGAATAATTAATAATACCATGGCCTACTTTGTAAGATGGACATACCATATTATCACGAAGAGTTAGTTGGAGGTGTACCAATGTACACCCACAGTACGTTATAGGGAGTTCACCGGCCACAAATCAAAACAAGCTGCTTCTGAGAATTTCACAGAAAAACCCAGTAAGACTTTCCTCGACCAGGGAATCGAACACAAGACCTCTGGCGTAACAGTCACGCTAGACTAACGACAGGACATACCAAGTCGCAATTATCATATTGATATCTTCATGTAATCTATGTGATCTAGTATCTAATATGTATAAATTTTATAGAAAACCTTTTTTGTTTTATATATTAAAATATAATTTATAGTTCATCCATCCATTCATCATTGCGGTACTAGATTTTTAGATTTATGTTATTACTTACAACTCGACATTGATTGAGCATTTTTATACAATCTATCATTCAGTTGGCCCTTACACTACAGATTTAAACGACCTTTCTTTGACCCGTCAGTCCTTTATAGCGTTTATTGACGTCATTATAAACACTGTCCCACTGCTGGGCACGGGTCTCCTCTCAGATTGGGAGGGATTAGGCTATAGTCCACCACGCCGGCCTAGTGCGGGTTGGCAGATTTCACACAGCGTCGAGAAAAACTAAGGCATGCAGATTTCCTCACGATGTTTCCGTTCACCGTTGATAATTAATTATTAATACTCACATGAATTCGACAAGTTAGTGGTGCGTGCTTTGGATTCAACCTCGAAACCTTGACTTGCATTTCACTAGGCTGAAACTATTTTATAAACAATATACTTAAAATAAGTGGTAGGTACGCAAAAGCAGAATTATAATGTAAACAAGACCAAGTACCACTTCACTGTACTTAAAAACTATTGAATAAAAGCTAGCTACAGAAATAACACTCTACAGGTTTTTATTTTTTATACCACTAAGGTGGCAAACAAGTATACGGCCCACCTGATGATAAGCGGTTACCGTAGCCTATAGACGCTTGCAACACCAGGAGTATCACTCGCGCATTGCCGACCCTGTAAAACGAAATAGGAATAGTTGGATTGGCAGTATAAGGGTTAAAGTCCCCTCAATGCCGACACAACTTGTCCTTTGCGGACCACTAGCAACCTAGCTCACCGTAAGGAATACAACACATTTCAAAGCCGTGTTATTTCATTTCGATTTTCTGCTAGGCAGAGGTACTTTCCCAGTCGGGCAGCTCCAATTTGAGTGGAATTACTCCCACTATGGGCATAATTGCCAAATTGTAGTTCTCGAGTTCGAATCCAAGGTTTGCAACTCTGATTTTTCGTAATCATATGCGTATCACTCGCTTAAACAGTGTAGGAAAACATTGTGAGGAAACCTGCATGTCTGAGAGACTCGACGGCGTGTCAACCCGCATTAGGCTACCTTGTTCGACTGTAGCCTAACCTCCCTAAATCTAAGATTCAACCTGTCCTATTAGTGGGATAGGAAATGGGCTGATGATGATGATAACGATAGCTGAACTCGCATTAGGCTTATAAGTCAGCTCACGTCCTAATAAAAACTTACTAGACTTGGGAATCAAACCAAGTCACGCTTGCAACCACTCGACCAATGCGGCAATAGAATCTGAAAGATAATTATAATATACAAACACACAATTATTACCGTAGCACAAATACCATTTGTCACATCATACAATATTGATGAGCCTCAGCTTACTCGGCATTATATTGTAACTACCTATTTATATGTACTTATATATAATTCATAGCCTATTGTAGACAACTTCATACAATTACATTAATTGATTGAGTTACACGTCACGTTGATATAATCCCTCGATATTCATTTGCAACGTTAACAATACCTAGGGAGGTATTGCGGTAGGTGGATACTGGCGGCCTTTTTTTGTAGAAGAAGACAAACTAACCCCAAAGAATAACATAACATAAAACCAACATAACATCGCGGCTGTAATACCAAGGATTAGGCGAAGGTGTACTAATTTACATCTCATATTATGTTTAGGTCCCATGCACAAGGAACCGTGTCTATAGCCATTAACTAGTTACAAGTCCAAAGTCGGAGCTGCAACTGAGAATTTCATAGAAAACCTCAATAACAAGCTCAACCTGGGACTCGAACTTAGGACTTCTAGCACACTAACGACCACTAACCTGTCTAAGAATTAGTTTAAAATTTAATTTCAACACTGTCTCTGTGGATAGTTCTTACGGGATAATCATTACAAGTTTTCAAATTTTCATGAGCGCGACCCTCTAAAATCTACGTTATTTATATAAGTTATTTCCCACCCTTTGCAATTAACGCTGGGAAATAATTAATTTGCCGGCGCGACGCCGTGAAATGAGTTCCGACCTGGCTAGACTTAGATTACGGCCTGAAATACTTGTAGCGTATCTGGGATATCGAGTTTTAGAGAATAGAGAAAAAGATGATGACGTAGGTACACGTGTGAACAAACTTGATGAATTATAATATAGCACTAAAGCAATTTGTTAAACATTATTGCGCTACAAATCATTATAACTAAAACATTGATTTTTACTTGTTTCTAGAATAATTTTTCTATCAGTGTCTAAATATAAACCTATTTTGTCATCGAGCCCTGGTAAAATGATATAAGTCAAAGTCAAATGTTTTATTTCTATGTATTAGACCATTAAAATAGATACTTTTGAGAAGTCAAAACTAGTTCAAAAAACTGAGTCAAGAATTGAGGCAAGAAACTCCTTAGATACAGACAGTATTGGGTGGACCCACCCATTAATATTGATTTAAAAAATATAAGTTTTCACCTTAAAAACATTTCTGTGTACCCACTGTCATCACACTATCAAAAGTTCCTAACAAAACCTAAGTTAAATGCGCCTATCTCCGATAACTGTTACCATTACGATAAGGTTACGGGCCACAGTTAAAAGAAATTATTACCTATTACGAACAAAGTGTTGGTTAGTTAATCTGCCACAGATGTTCAGCCACTTTGTTCCCGTTACGATTTCTTAAATGAAGCCGTGGGAAATTTATTTAAATTTGAATAAAGAATTGGGAGGTTCGATTGTTGTTCAAAGTTGGATTTTTTTTATCTTAAAAATGTAATAAAACCTCCTTTAGTAAAAAATGAATTTTTAGCAAGTCGACAAAAGTCAATAATATTTAAAAATCTTTCATTTCTAGATTGTCTTCTAAATGTGTGTTTTATTAGTGTACATGTCTGCGTAACTCTTCGGGGAATACAGGCGTGATGGTATGTAAAATTACTCGTTGGTTATTTCATAACAACAAAGATAAACCTTCTTAATTTGTTCAGGAACTGTAACCTAACCTGTATAAGTAGCAGCTATATACTCAATGTGGAATTAGAAAAAGTGTTGTAATCATTCTTACTTTCTGAGACGTGGTACCTGGCCGGGAGAGACAAGACCATTAATCTGCCACGTCGCCAAGGTCGACCCTTATGACGTCATACTTTTTTGTGAAGCTTTTTCTTTTAAATATCTGTGCGAGATATTGCTGCGATTTTGTTAATATCTTTACGTTTACAACGTGTAGGTATTTGAAGTAACGTAATTTCTAAAAGTAGTTTCTTCAGTATCTGAGGTACCTATCGCTGCAATTATGTTTTTTTCAATTCTCAAATATTGGTGGGAAACATTAAAACTCATACTATATATATTATCATCGTCGACCTATTTATTGTCCCACTACTGGACGTGCGTGCCTTAGATTCAAACTCGGACTTCGACCTAAAACTTGGCAATCCAATGGTCATATAACTAGGCTATTACTGCTTATATCTGTAATTATAGCCTCTAATCAATCTTCATTTTTTAACTATTTTAACAGTAAATCACATTTATTTGGCTGTATGTATTTTAAATTTTACGTAAAACAACATTTTATTTATAAATGCTTGCTATTCTGTATTCGAATCTTTATTTTGTTCATACTTCTGCTGCAGCAAAATCGTACACCTCCTGACTTTTCAAAGCTGTTTCAGTATTCCTTTTATAGTTTCTCATTCTGCAAAATAAACAATGAATATTTACGTTTTATAATAAATATAAAGTTTATACACAATAAAAAAGTCAAATAATGTAGTTAATAGCAATTAATACACTATATTTGCCACAGTAGATGTAGTTTACTACTTTCTTAATTTTTTCCACTAAAAACTTATATACTTAACCCAAAATTTTATTTCAGAGAACAATAGATTTTGGGCGCACGGTCATAAGCCCATCTCAACATATCACGGCGAGATTTAATTGTTTAATCGGTGAAAATACATAGTAAAAAAACCGGCGAAGTGCGAGTCGGACTCGCGCATGAAGGGTTCCGTACCAGAGCCCCCCTTAAATATTTTTTTTTTTTAATTTTACTGTGTATTTATTTTTTTAAATGAATATGCAACTAAATACTACTCAGTGAATATTTCAGGCGTCTACCTGTTGCCGTTATTAATATCAAGCAAAAAACGGGGGCAAAAACACGCTTGTTGTATGGGAGCCCCCCTTAAATATTTATTTTATTCTGTTTTTAGTATTTGTTATTATAGGGGCAACAAAAATATATCATTTATGAAAATTTCAACTGTTTAGCTTTCACGGTTTATGAGATACAGCCTGATGACAGACGGACGGACGGACAGTGGAGTCTTAGTAATAGGGTCCCGTTTTTACCCTTTGGGTACGGAACCCTAAAAAGACATACGCTTTGAAAATAGAATTCCGCCTTGAAAAAACTTGCTCTTTATCCCTTCCAGAGACTGATAAACTAATCAGTAAGTAACTAGCTCAAAAAATTTTAACTACCTGCCCCATAGCACGAATTTTTCAAATAAATTGAAGTCACAATTGATTAATATTGCTAGCAAATACAAACAATATTGTAAATTAAAAGTAAGAATATATTATTTATTTTATTATTACTTATTATTTTTTATTATTACCTTGATGTGCTGGCCTCTGTACCTATCAGAAATCAAAGCATTCATAAAGGATTTTTTACTTACTTGGCTGATATCGAAGAACATCCACGTAGCTTTCCAGCCTCGCCATTCGGCGGTTCACTGGTCATTCTTACTTACGTAATAATACGCGATGTATGAGGAACCCATTTATATACATATATTTTTATATATGTATATATATTTTTTGGGACATTTTACACAACACCATCTAGTCCCAAACTAAGCAGAGCACAAGCTCTGCTTAGTACAAACTATCCATAGTACAAACTATGGATACTTGACAATGGATATAATACTTATATACTTTTTTTTTGTAAATACATACTTATAATACATAAGAAACACCCAGACAAACACAAATACTCATGTTTTATCCACACAAATATTTGTGTCTTGTGGGAATCGAACCCACGACCCCATGATCAGCAGTCCGGCACTCGAACCGCTAGACCACAGAGGTCGTCAAATTGAGTTCAACTATGCGCCAGAGTTCTAAATCTCTGAAAAAATCCGTCTAACTATTTACCCCTTTAACAACGTGCCCCTCCGTCGCCTACAATAGAGATAATAATATATGTATAATTGAAAAAAATAATATATTGGGTAGATATTTATTTACAATTGTCTCCTGCTTAAATGCATTTGGTTACGGTATGTATGGCGTCATGCTATGGGGAAATATTGATTACAATGACGAACTATTCAGATTACAAAAGAAATGTATCAGGATTTGACTGACCCAAATTAAAAACACTGAAAGTTGTAAACCATACTTTATAAAATTCCAGCTTATACATTTGTTCCTTCCACATTATATATTTGTCATAATTATGCGTTTTTGTCTTTAATAATACCAACTCCATAAACACTCGCCATAAAAATAGACTTAACTTTCCGCCTTTAAGACTTAAAATGCTAAACGAAAGCCCATATTGCATGGCAATTAAAATTTATAACAAATTTCGAATTATTAAGAGAGAAAAAAAAACTGCATTCCAAAAAAAAACTGTACCTTTGGAATACGTAGAGTCTAGCTCAACATATCTGATTATATAACATTACGTGTTACTCCAAATATCAAAATGGTGATTTACCCTTTATAATAAAGCATATTTTTTACATACCGACTATTAATAATGTTTCAATACATCATTAAATTTAGCAACTTCATAATATTTGCAATTTATATAAAATGCATGAATTTAAGATAATCTCAATCTATTAATAAAATTGCAACGCTTGAAAAAGGCAACTTAATAGGTATTAAGTACCTACCTATTTAAAATAAGACCATCATGTACACTTAGGAAGCAATACATGATTTTAACTTTGATTATTAGTAAGAAAATTTTAAATAAAATAAAATTAGTTATAACTGTGATAAACTTTAGTAGAAGTGAATTTGTAGCCAAAGATGCGGCAGGCGAATGATTTCACAGAGTTGGTATAGGTCTGAATGAAATTTGGATTATTCATCCCATCATTGCCATCAGCATCACGCTGCGTAGCCCCGTCTTGTTGATCTGTAACAAAAAGAAATATTCAAAAAGGTTATTTTAGTAATACAGGGTTATTAAAGTAACACAGAGTTACGAGAGTAACAGAGGGTTATTTTAGTAACACAAGTTTCTGTGAGTAATACAAGGTTATTTGGGTAACACACCAGGCACAAATCCAAACTCCAAGCTGGTACTGAGATTAGCCTTATAAAAAAACACAATAATGCTGCATGACCTGGGACATTAAACCAAAACCTTTTGCTCCACAGCCGCATTTGTGACCACTAGACCAACGCGGTTATTCTCTTCTTCTTAGCCTAATATAAATATTCCTGGACAATTTCACACAACACCGTCTAGTCCCAAACTAAGCAGCGCTTGTACTATGTGTACTAGACAATGGATATAATACTTACCTATACACTTTTTTTTTAATGACGAAATGACGAGAATTTACGAGTATTATTGTGCTATTAGAATTGACATCAACAATTGATCTCCATATCTGTGTTCTCAAAGTCTACAGGGCGGGTACCCTGCCCTGTTGGATGACCTACAGTTCCTCAGTCCCAAAATTACACAAATGAGAAACTCAAACACTTCTCTCTTTACAATATGTTGCTTTTGACTCACCAGAATTTCCAGTGTCAAACGATTTCTGTGGCCTAGCTGCTGCTTTGTCATCCTCCGCATCATCTGGCTCCTCTACGATGTAAGGTACAGATGCTTCATTTGAATCAGCAAATGAAGATCTATCTTGCTCTTCAAATTGTCCCCCATAGTGTGTAGAGCAAAATGGTTCTTCAGTAATACTTTCTACAACAATAATCCTAGCAGCGACATCGTCATCTGGGATGACTTTCATCTTGATTGATTTTCTTTTGTAGGATCAAATTACTAAATAAAGGAACACTTCTAAAACGATGCAATTATAAGTCATATAGAGTATGTACTAATAATTGACGATTAGTAATGCGCATTCGCATAGATATGATAAAGTCACTGGTGACACTTAAGATAAGATTAACACGGTTAAAGTGACACTTACCGTCGCCGTGGCTGACAGATAATATAAAAGACATTATGCTTAAAAAGCCGTGGCAAAATTTAAATATAAGGGCCGACCGACAGATTTTAGAAAAAAAACTTAAATCGATGGGAGTTGGGAAATCCCGGGGAGAATCTGTCCCTAAAGATTTAAATATTATCTCTCTTAATCATCATTTTACTCCTTCGTCTAATTTTGGCTAACCAAACTTAATACTTTGCACTTTTGCAGTTTCTTTCTTTTCTTTCGGCTGCTAGTCATGCTATGTTTTCTTTAAATTCATTCTCCGCTAGTGATGTTAGGAAGAGCGTAGTATCGATTCCGCAGTTGGTAGTGATTGTTTCAGCCGTAATATGATCCTGGTTGTGCCTGATATTATCCTAGCCATTATCTGTTCAAGCACATGGAAAGTCGCCAAAGTAATTCCTCTACCTAAAATATCCTAACCCTACATCATTAATAATTGCCCCATATTCATTTTACCTTTCCTATCAAAAGCCCTCGAACGCCTTAATTATATCTACTGAGCTATTTACTTTCTAAAAATAACCTCCTTTACTCCTTCCCATCTGGTTTTCGTCCAGGTCATAGCACAGCCACAGCTCTAGTCAAAATTAGGGATGATTTTAGGTCCAACATGGAAATTGGAAATCTGACTGTTATTTGAAATTGGAAATCTGACTGGCATTGCTGGATTTCAGTAATGATTTCGATGTTTTGCTTGTCATATTACGCTCTCTTAACATATCTCCATCGGCGATTGACTGGTTTCCTAGTTGCCGGTTTGGTCGTGGGAAACGTATTTGTATTTAAGATTCTACTTCTTCTTGGAGCAATACTCCTGCCGATGTACCACAGGGTGGCGTTCTATCTCCTCTACTTTTCGCAATTTTCATAAATTATATTTCCAAACGACTAACTTCTTCCTACCACCTATAAGCAGGTGATCTGCAAATTTACTGTAAAGCTTCACTTTGGAGTCTGTCGCAGGCGTTATACACAATAAATCAAGACCTTTTTTGTATTTGTGACAGAACCATTTCGTGGATTGACTAGTAATCTCTTCCCCAAGTCTCCCTTGACAATGTCGCCATTCCTTTTGCTGAAAAAGTAAAAAACTTGGGGATTTTTATCGACAGAAATTTTACTTAATTTTATTTAATTTTTATGTATTTCTGTGGTACAGGTAAATTGTATTTATGTATTTATATACTTAATTGGCTTGTATTTATATATGTATATATTTTAGTTTGTTATTTATATGTACAATATATGCACCATCAGTCCCATTTTTTTGTTCAGTTCTGTCAGTCCGTCCTAAGGTTGCCTGGAATAAATCGCTGATCCTGATAAGGCCGCCTGTTGTATATTTTTCTGTATAGATATATAGGCTGGAAGAGGGCGTTATCCACCATCTCCGACACCATCACCATGACGACGACGTCTCCCAGTGCGCCTGCGGATTGGGTCAGAGCTGAAGGATTCGGCCTTTTTTTTTGCTTAGCGTGTGGAAAATCCATCATGGACTTCCGCCGCCCGGGGAGGCGGCGGGGCGTGTCGGACTCCACCCAGAGTGGGTGACCTACCGATTAAAAACCACACGGTATTCCTTCTCGCACCTGCTGCGTTGGGGGCTACGGGAACAGAGCATTCTTGCGCGGCCCCCGACTGGTGATGGCCCGCCGCAGCGGGCCCGTCTTTGAGTTTGTAGGGGGGGAGTGAGGCGTAGACTCCCCCCCGCCGTCATGGAGAGGCGCGCGTGGAACACAACGCGCCACCGTCTCGGGTCCTTGAGGGGGAGCGACAGACGTTCCCCGCGTCTGTCGCCCCCGGACCGTTTAGGGAGGCTGGAAGAGGGCGTTGTCCGCCCTCTCCCGGCGACGACGTCACCCGGTGCGCCTTCTGCGGATTGGGTCAGCGCTAGCACTCTCGCGCTCCCGCTCCGCAGCAGAAGGAGATCACCGCGTCCCAAGACGCCGCGCTGTCGACCATCGAGCTGACGACGGCCGACAGCGACAGGTCGTCTCCCACCGCAGCGACGTGGGCACGGCGTGGCTCCTCCCAAGCCGCACACTCTATGAGCGTGTGCAGCGCCGTGTCCTCTACGCAATGGACGCAGTGATGGCACCGGGCGTCCGGCTCCCTGCCTATGAGACACAGGTACCTCCCGAAGCAGCCGTGCCCCGAGAGCACCTGCGTCGCCCGGGACGTCAAGGAGCCGTGCCGTCTCCCGAGCCAGCGCTCGAGCACCGGCCGGACCGCCTCGATAGTGATGAAGGATTCGGCCTAGCCTAACCCGGCGAGCCTATTAACATTTAACCGGGCACAAATCCAAATTCCGAGTTGTCACAGAGAATTTAAAAAAAGACATTGTTGACCTGGGAATTGAATCCAGGACTTTCAGCATAACAGTCGCGCTTACAGCCACTAAACTAATGAGGCAGATAATTTTAAAACAGTTGAGCTAAATCTGTATAAATTTTAATCTTATTTCATCTTAAGCCATTTTCTCGACACAGTTTTGAGTTGTGTTGTGTTCCTTACGATGAGAAGGGTGTTCTAGTCACTACGTAACAAATCTATACTAATGTCCACACAATCATATATGTTGCTACATAAATCAAATAAAAACATTGTTTCCAAAATAGTACGTCTGGATTTAAGATTTTGCAGATTGTATTTACATAATAGATTGTCATAAGATGCATGGTTATGAAAACAACGGAAATGCATGGTTTTTAGGAATTTCCTTTGGACTTTTTCAATTGCATTTGAATATTTACCATAGAGGGGATTCCATACCCGGACAGCGTACTCCAACTGTGACCTAATTAACGATTTGTAAAGATAAGTACTCGGTCGGACAAATTCTGTAGCAGATCTCATTACAAACAAATCTCTTTGCCTGCTTCACAGTTCAGTGCAGCTGTATTTCAGCAATGTAACTCGTTGATTAAATTATGTTTGAATCTATCGTGGGCGTTAATTCAGGATTTGCTGTCTGCATCCGAACGAAACGCTGAAACCTCTTTGTCTATATATTAACGTGGAAAAATACCACGTTTAATTTTATTGTAAACTAGCTGTAGCTCGCGTTTTCACTCGCATTCCAAAATATTTCTTGAGACAAAAGGTAAAATAGTATATAATATTGAAATAAAACTACTTTTTTACGGATTTTATCGCGTTATATTAATATTATTAATCCCGACGTTTTGGACCCTTTACAGCGTCCATGGTAACGGGTAGACTGAGGTGGTGGGGTAATAATATCAATATAACGCGATAAAATCCATAAAAATTTAAATGTATCATATTCGCGTTAATGTCAGAAATCAATAGTATATAATATTCTTAGAAATAATATAATACCTCGAGTAAATTTTTAAAAGGATTGAATATGGCTGTAGGCCAAAATAACAATTTACAGAGTCAGGATTACATTGAGATTAACACACATAACAATAAATACGTAATGATCGGATATAGACTCGATATTACTCTCACAACGACAAGCGGCAAAGTGGGCGAGTGACGTCTGTGCCTTCCTTTTATACTGTACGCGAGACACTGACATTATTAAAATTGGCGGTAGTCTTATAAAAATCATCAATCTCCTAACAATATTATAATAGTAAACCTATGCATAATCCGCAAGACAGTATGGATGTGGTCTACGGTCTGGTCCTTTCCGAAACACGGGTCATTCTGGTGGGAGGTAGTGGCGTGACTGGATGCGGAAAGCGGAGAACCACTGTGTTTCCCGAGGCAGAAGTTTACTTCTTTACACCCATGGTCCGTTGGTAGTGTTTACACTACCAACTACTAGCCCATTGCCATTAATCGGGCAGAAATCCAAACTCCAAGCTGCTACTGAGAATCACAGAAAAACTCAATAACACTTCGCTCAATCTGGGAATTAAACCCAAGACCTCAAGCTTGGAACGACCACTAGCCAGTTTTTGTGTACTACAATATTCCTAGGGTAGGACGGGACTAAAAGGTCCGCGGGTCAAAAAGTCCACTATATGTCTTCGAAATTATGAGCGCTTTAACGAATTGAAGGACAAGCCCATGAAGTGGCTACCGTAGGGGCCATGGTATGTACATGTATTGTCGCCTCGTGAGTTTGCGAGCGCCGGTTAGAGTGCATGCGTTTTGATATACTATTGTGTGTAATTTCACGTTTCACGTCATAATAGACACGTCCTTTTTTTTATATAGTTATAAATTATAGTAATAAAAACGAATCTCCTTATTTATTTTTTATGTACTCCTTTTATAATAATAATAATAATATATTTATTTGCTAGAAACACGGTACAAAGTTGTTATAAATTATGCATCATGTCCATCATGTCTCACCGTCACAGCGGCATGCAAATCAATTAAATTTGTACAATAGGAAACTTATAATATAAAAGAATTCGTAAGTTACAATTAAAATAGAATTACAATATTATTCATAATAATTATTTATGTCTATATCTCAAAGCAAGGTCAAGAGTATAAAATTTATAGGGATTTTTTATAAAAAACTCATTAATAGAATAAAAACATTCCTGTAACAACCACTTACGTAATTCAGTGCAAAATCTTTTTTGGGGCAGTTGGGTGATAGACTTTGGCAAAGCATTATAGATTAAAGGAGCCATGTAAACGCAATTTCGCCGAAAAAGTTCCAACTTAGGCGGAGGTACTTCAAAGTCCACATACGTAACTTTCCTCTTATTACTATTATCTTTACGTTCAAATAATGCAGGATTAAATCTTAAAAACCTAGCAACTTCATAAATATATAAGCAGGGCACAGTTAACAAGTTATGCGACTTAAATACAGGACATGCATGAATCTGACCACTCCATATTAAATATTGCACGGATGCATTTTTTTTGAGCGATAAAGACTCTCTCAATATCACACGAATTTCCCCACACAACTATACCGTAACGGATAACCGAGACGACATAGGCGTGATACACCATTAGGGAAGTTTCGCGGGTTGTAACATCTTTAACCTTCCTCAACGCAAAGACAAATTGGTTAATTTTTTTACAAGTTATTTCAATGTGGTTCTTCCATGTGAAATGCTCATCAAGTGTAATACCTAGAAACTTTGTGCTATGTACTTGTATTATATTTTCATTATTATACACAACTTGAAGGTGGACAGGTTTACTTTTCCATGTTTTAAAGTGAAGTAAGTTTGTTTTAGAAATGTTAACTTTTAACTTATTAATATCCAACCATTTTATAATATTGTTTAGTGTTTGAGTAATTTCAATATCATAATTTATTTGGCCCTTACATTTGATAATTATTGTGGTGTCATCAGCGAATAGAATGCACTGATGCTTTATTGTTCTTGGCAGGTCGTTAATATAAAGAAGGAACAATAATGGCCCCAAAATGCTTCCTTGAGGTACCCCACAATGATTAATTCTTGGTTCAGAGTCAAAAATTTCCACACAGTTAACTAAACGGTTGAACTTCACTACCCTTGTTATTTGTTTCCTGTCACTTAAATACGACTGAAACCATTCTTTGGCTGGACCCCTAATGCCGTACCTTTCCATTTTCTCCACAAGTCTGACGTGGTCAACAAGGTCAAACGCCTTACTTAGGTCTAGAAATAGCGCACAGGAAGGAATTTTTGCATTAATATTATCCATGATTGCTTTCACCAATGTATGTCCAAATGCTCGGTAATATCCTTTAGTCGTGCGCGCACCCCTGTCCGCTATGAGTACAAAGCAGAGGCGGTACCCATGCAGCGAGTAACGCAAGTGCGGGATCTAGGGGTACATCTCACTCCAGATCTTACGTTTCGCGAGCATATCATTAAGATATGCAAGAAAGCGTACAGAAACCTCGGTTTTGTACTTAAGCAGTCACGGGGGTTCACTAATATTACGACTATTAGGGTATTATACGACGCTCTAGTCAGGAGTCACTTGGAGTATGGTGCTGTCATATGGGCTCCACATGAAGCCATATACTCTGTCATGCTGGAGCGCGTACAGAACAAGTTCACGCGTCACTTGTACTTCAGACTGTACGGGGTTTATCCATTGTACCCGCTGATGTACCCCACCCTGTTTGTACTGGGCATGGTCGGGTACAATGAATTAAGGGTGCGACGACAGTTCACTCTTGTCGTCTACTTAATTAAATTACTCCGGGGCAAGGAGCACAATCCGGGAGTGCTTCAGTGCTTGCGGTTTTCTGCTCCAGACCGCTACGTGTGGAGGCGGCGGCGCCCGCCACTGCTGGCTGTGCCAACTGCCAGAACCAACCTGCTGGCCAAAGCACCTCTCACGCGAGCAATTCGTACTGTTAACGAAATTCAGAATAGGTTGGACATTTTTTCGTGTTGCTTTAGTGAACTTGCAAAAGTAAGTTTATATATAATATGTTACGAAAGCAAAAATTATGTAGTGTAATTTTATGTTTATTCTTTATTTTATGTTAATTGTTTCTTTTATTGTTTTATTGTTACTGTAATACATTACTAAAGTAAATTTTGTGTTAAGATTACATTGTTAGAATTATAAGGTTGTATCGTTTTAGTTTTATCGTTTTGGTTTTTAGTTGTATTGTATAGTTATTTGTAATTGTTAGTAATAGTTTTATTTAAAATAGTTAATATTATAAGTAGGCTTAGCTATCGCATTAGGTTTCTAAACCTGTAATGATAGTTTAAGAGTTTTTAAATAAATAAATAAAATAAAATAAAAAAATATAGCCAAAGTAGTAGATTTATATTGGGCTGAAGCCATACTGTTGATTGACAAGAATATTATATTTATCGAGAAATCTTAACAACCGCGCATACATTACTTTTTCAAATATTTTCGAGAGTATGGGAGTCAGTGCTATAGGTCTATAGTTGTCAACATTTGATTTGGAACCCTTTTTATGTAATGGCTTTATTACAGAAAATTTCAGTTTATCCGGAAAACATCCTTGTTCAAAAGATAAATTAATAATATGAGCTAAGGGCGATGATATATATTCAGATATCCTTTTAAGAAGCTCGGTTGTAATATTATCATAGCCTGACGATTTTGTGTTTCTTAAGGACATTATGATACGATAGTGTTAATTTTTTTTTTCCATAGTTAGTCCTTATACCAGGTAGTGTGAGGTGGCTGGCGCGACGACTGCTGTATTTTTGCACTTTTGTTGAAAAAGTAATGTGTGAATGGATTAGTTTATGTAATATTTTGTAAATAAGTATGCATGTGTTATATGTATAAAGTTGTTGTATGTTCATGAGTTTAGTGTTTTTGTATATAATTTTAGATGGTGTTAGGTAATCGTAATGATGGAGGATTTTAATTATTTTGTTTTGAAGGATTTGAATTGGTTTTAGGTTTAAGCTGAACTCTTACCGCCTTATTCCAAAACGCGGACTAAAAATAGTTCTAGGATAGTACCAGGTTTAAACTATGAACTAAATAAAACGTTATTACAAAATGAAGATTATCACTAGTCCTGGTAGGTACTATCTATGATACTAAAGTTAAACCGCCGAGACCCCTAGTTTATCTATGGTACTAACTTTGGTAATGACTTATTTTGAGGTTAACGTTGATATTATTTCGTGACTGTTAATTGCAAATCGAAAAAAATGGATATTAACATGATTGACTTGATGGATTTGGAAGATTTGGACATGCTGGAAACTCGGCAATCTGCTAGAAATTGAAATAATTAAAAAATAATAAATAAATAATGATAATAAATCTGAACCCACTTATCTGTGCAATACTTATAAATACGTTAAGAAATACAAATTGTATTTAATATAAGACGAGCGCTCGGCACTTATGTAATTCGCTTCATTTCACGTACGAGTTGTTGAAAAATATAACAACTTGATTATAAAAAGAGCGTCAAAAATACAAAATTGTGCTTGTTTAATAGATTAGAACCTAAATCACATACACAATAACAATTTCTAATATTTTTTTTCTTTCTAAATACTTATTAAAAGCGTTTCAAGTGTGAAGTCAATATCAATATTTAAAGAAACGGAACGTTGCTCCGATTGAGACCTGTATGAACGAATGAAAGAACGCAATATTTTGATTTTTATCTGTGGATAATACTTAAACCTGTAACTATCTTTGGTACTAGTTGATCCTGGGATAGTCTTGGTTTTGTAATAGAAACACGTTTTAATCCTGGTACTAACTTTAATACTGTAACAAACCTAGATCAATTAGTTCTGGTTTAATCCCAGTACTATAGAGATTTTTGTAATAAGACAGTTATAGTATAGGTTTCCTGTTCAATGAGAGATCAACTTATACTAGAAAGGTATAAAATCAAATAATACAACGATGTGTATACAAAAACTGTTATTTATTACAGGTGCTATATATTTTTCAAAAACTACATGAATGATATAAGACGTGTCAATTTTAATTTTTTGAAATATTTTTCTGACCAAACTGCACATACACAATCGCGATCATAAAGAAATTCTGTATCAATTTCCGTTACGTAGCGTAGGTATAATATTATCATTATGATATATATGATTACCTACACAAATTATTAATTAAATAACGATGGACCCTCCAGAGGATCAAAACAATAGATGTCTGCAAATTGTTATTGTGATAGGTTAGAGCTATCAATTAGGAGAATAAATAGAGATAATAGTTATAATTAAAAAATAGTGAATTGGGTAGATATTTATTTACAATTGTCTCTCTTGCATAAATTTGGTATTAGTAAGAGGATCTAGAACAAAATATAATTAGTTATTACAATGACAAAGATTAGTGGCTAAACAACTGCCGTTTTTGAAGCCTAACAGGCTGCAGACGAAGGCGCTCACGGAGTCGGTACAGGCCTGATTGGGAATTGGAATGTTGACCCCATTAGAAACAACACGCTGCACAACCGCGTCTACATTTTCTGTAACAAAAATAAATACTCTAAATGGTTATTTGAGTAGCCCATGGTTATTTTAGTAAAAAGTTATATTTGAGTAACACACTAAAACAAGCTGCTACTAAGATTTTCCTCATAAAAAACCCAATAACACTAATTGACCTGGGTCTTGAACCCACGATCTCTTGCTCCGGAGCAGCACTTGCAACCATTAGACTAATACGGTTATTGCAAGGTTATAGACACTTGATTAATATACTGACGAAAGTTTACGAGTATTCTTGAGCTAATAGTATTGACATCACCAATCGATCTCCATATCTGTTCGTTCTCAAAGCCTTCAGGTCTGCCCTGTTGGATGACCGTTCACCTGTTCCAAACTTAAACAAATGAGAAACTGCAACCTTTCTCTCTTTGCAATATGTTGCTTTTGACTCACCAGAATTTCCAATGTCAAAAGATCTCTGTGGACTAGCTGCTACTTCGCCATCCTCAGCATCGTCTAGCTCTTCTACGAGATAAAGTACAGATCCTTGATCGGAATCAGCAACTGAAGAACTATCTTGATCTTCAGACTCTAGGGGTACAACAATAATCCTAACAGCATCATCATCATGTGGGATGACTTTGCTGTACGCTCCCAGCACCAATACACAGACAAGAACTACCAGGACTTTCATCTTGATTGACTTTATTAAGCACGAGCAAATGACTAAATGAACTATCACTTCTTGAAAGATGCAATTATAAGTCATATAAAGTATGCTTTTATAGTCTAAGGTATTATATGATAGGTGATAATGTCAGGTGGTGACACTTAAGATAACTTATTGTTAAAACCCGCATATTTTCAAGTAGTTCGTGTGTGATGCATAATAGTTAGTAAAAAACAATTTCAACTCTATTGCTTTAGAATAAATCTACATCTGCAATAAACTAATTCTTAAGTTGTTTCATAAGTTTAATTACTTTTTGCGTGGTGATTATGACGCACAGATGATTAATCATTCAATTCTGAGTTTATCTGGGTGTTTATTATGTATATTTAGTATATATTTAGAAAAAAATTGTATATTAGTATTCTATTCATTATCTAGTACCCATAGTACAAGCTCTGCTTAGTTTGGGACTAGATGGTGCTGTGTAAAATATCTCAAATATATACATAATTATATAGTGTTATATAATTATATAGTGTATAAAATAAGTTGTTCATACAGGATATATTAGCTATAGAGATTTTATTTATTAGGACACTACCCTCTTTTTAAAATGGGTCTATAATAATGTTCTTGGAAATTACTAAAAAATAACAAATTAAATATAAAAATATATAAACATGTAAAAGATTCTAAATAAATCAAGCCTAGCTTTGGAAATCGTTGTCTAATCCCGTCAAACCTCACGAGCACAGGACAGGCTATCAATTATTTACGTAACGATACAAATACCTCCTAAAAGCCCCTATCAGATATTTGTTTCATTAAGCACATTAATTGGTGTACGAGCGGGTAACGATTGATGAAGAGAATTCATTTAAAACAATTTAATTTTAGCTTAGGTTTAGATTCTATTTCGAGCGTAAATATTCATGATTGGGAAAAGTGATTCAAATTCTCCTTAAAATTAATATAGGTAGGGTTAATATACCTAGTCCTATACAGATTTGTTATAAAGATTTTAATATGAAACATACTTCAAGATACATAACATATGTATTAGGAACTGTTGGTACAGACGCCAGCAGGTCAAGCTATCCAAAACTGTAAAATTTTCCCAATTGAATATGGACCTTATAGTTTTGTATTAAAGTTAAAAATCAATCAACGACAGATTGTGGTAACTTGATGTTCTGGCGTCTGTACCTACAGTATAAGTACCCTTTCTTTATTTTTATAGTACGGAAAATCCTCATCGATCCTCCGCCACCCTGGGAGGTGGCAGGGTATGTCGGACTTGTACCGACTAAAAACACTTGCTTTCACTTGCCGTATGACCATGGAATCCGTGAAATTCGACACGACCATGACAGGAGTACAGTAGGTACATCCACCCCCCGCGACCCTGGGTTTTTATGGTCCTTCGAGCCGAATAGCGTCTTGTAGGGAAGACAGAACGAGCAGTAGCAGAACAGGCAGGCTGCAGCTATCAGAGCGTCAAAAACGTAGTCAAAAACGCACGTGTCTCTTGACTAGCGTGTGGACCGCGGCCCAGTCACACATCACCCTACGGTAACAAACGGTGTGTAGGGTTCCGTTATGGTATGTACGTTATGTAATTTTTTTAATAATGATGTCTGTGCATGAGTTGAAAATAATTTAATCTACAAAGGTATAGGCTAAGTTATTACAGTCTTGCTTATTAGAGTAGGTAGATATGTATTACAATAATTTATTTGTAAAACACAGGTAAATACAAGTATTAGGTGTTACATGGTTGAAGAGTCGGCTATGTTTTGTCAATGAGATATACAAATATTACTTATAAGTTAGGAGTATTGTTATATTACAATTACAAATTAAATTTAAAGTCTTGCCACTTGCTAGACTATAATAACTTAGCCTCACTGTCAAACAAGATAAACAAAGCGAAGTAACCCATCCTTTAGATCAACAGTAAATATTTTATCTATTAAGCTAAGCAAATTTTTAATCTAAATTTGATAGCCTCTACATTTTGTTTCAATTTAACTTCAAAATTTATTTTGTTTACCTTAGGCGAATGCAAATACTAATCAGTATATATTTGAAAATGATATGACCCCCTTTGCGCTTTATTATGTTTACTTATTTATTTAGACAATGTAAACAGTTCAGTTGAGCTCCGAATTCATGATGAGAGGCTGCATTTATGAATTTCTCACCATAAGACAGATTTACGGTTTGCAATTCTACCCACACCATACCAAAGTGCCTAACATGAACGTAACCCAATCGCCATGAGCGTAATAATATTCAAAGTTAATTATAACTGTACCGTACCGGTACCGTATTCGTAAAAACCATTACAACAACCAACAACCAACCAAGTATTCCTCTTTCAATACAGGGTCGGGGCAACGTGCAAGTGATACTTCTGGTGTTACAAGCGTCTATAGGCTACGGTAACCGCTTACCATCAGGTGGGCCGTATGCTTGTTTGCCACCTTAGTAGTGTAAAAAAAACCTTTAAAGGTATGTCAGACAATATAAGAACACAGAGAGAATAAATTAAAATTAGACATGACGGGTAGGAATCGCGGTGGCTTAGTGGTCAAAGCGTCTGGTGTACCTAACCAGAAGACGCAGGTTCGAATCCTGCCCGCGGTCGAATTTTTCCTTTGCTTAATAACTTTAGAATAAATTAAATTAAACTATTACCAGGTGATTGCTCCCCGAAAATGGGTCATGGAGGTTTGATGGCAGTCGCTTCGTGTAAAATATTGATGCTCAGTCGCATCTGGTTACATTGGAAGTCGACTCTAACGTAGTTGGGAAACAGCTCGGAGAATGAAAATGACTATACTATTACCAGGTGTGAAGTCTGCCAAGCCGTATTAGGCCAGCGTGGTGCAAATATAGCCTAACCATTCTCATACTGAGCCGAGACCCTTGCCCAGCAGTGGAACAATACATGGGTTATCTTTTTGTATATTTTTGGCATTTTCCATGCTAATATTTTAAAGGAAAAATTCAACCGCGGGCAGGATTCGAACCTGCGTCTTCTGGCTAGGTACACCAGACGCTATGACCACTAAGCCACCGCGATACCTACCCGTCATGTCGAATTTTTCCTTCACATACTGAATTTACGACTTTACGGTGACGTCAGTAACACCTAGTGAAATGCAAGTTTTTGCTTTTCAACCGACACAACTTACTTTACAGTTAGTTCAATGTCGAACGATGCCACCTTACCTTCTAACTATCTTTTTGTATATTTTTGGCATTTTCCATGCTAAGATTTTAAAGTTATTTAGAAAAGGAAAAATTCAACTTTAAAATACATGGGTTGATAATGATTACTAGGTACTATATTATTAATTATATTTGTATTCTGTGTTTTCACATAAGCGAAGTATGAGTTGGACGGAACTTTAAAAATTGCAATATTTTGTGAACTATGAACTTCCAGACGTGAGAGCTCGACTGTCAACCCCGTCGTGTAATTAAGGGTGATATTAATACAGAACTACAGTACGCGTGCCGCGGCGGCGGAATGCCGATATTGCGAACCCGTATTGGTGATCGCTCAAGTGATACGGAATATTCGACATAGCTCCGTGATCATTATATTCGCTTTTCTTTGTTTATTATGTGTCGGGAATAAAATGCCAGTTATTTTATATTGTTTTTGACATTAACCACAGAATAGATAGGCCCTAACGCATACTAAACATTTTCAAAGATATAAATTTTACCGAATGAAAATACGATATTTTTATTCGAATTCGGTTTGGTACTCCGGACGTTTTAGTCATCAATAGATATCGCTGACGTCACTCTAAGAGGGACAATGTGGAAGAGTAATTCGAGATCAGTGCCTATGATAGCTTTAAAGGCAAGTGTTTATCTACAACGTGACGTACTTTGGGTTATCATGACGATTACCTCACTTGAATAATTATAAGTACATACTTTTACTATATTTATTTATTATATTGCGTATTATAATGCATGCTAAGCAATGTGACGGCTCGATAAACTCCGTGGTTTAGCAAGTCCTGGTACATTGCAGGTTTCAGGTCGAGTCTTCAAAAATAACCAATATTTCTATGGCCTACAGATAGTTGGGCTCGATAAACTCAGTGGTTTAGCAAGTCCTGGTACATTGCAGGTTTCAGGTCTAGTCCCCAAAAAGAACAAATATTTCTATGGCCTACAGATAGTTGTTCCTGGTCGCAGAGCCGGGTTAACCTTAAAGAAGGGAAAGTAGACAACTGGGTATAGGCCCCGCGTAGCTTAGAGAGCCTGTGAAATATAAGTAGGTATTTATTGTAAGAAAGTAGAAAACGAGAAAAATACCTCTAGAGTCAAATTGCCTAGAGGCAAAAAGCCTACAGGGCTTGATCAGGTCCTGGCTGTTCAGGTCGGGGTGTAAATGCATTAGAGATTTAAGCTTAATGACGCATAACAATAAAGGAGAAAATTCTAGTGGGGCACATTAAAAAATATATATCAATATCAATTATAATATCTGTACTGTGCGTACTGATGAGACGCGGAAGTTATCAGTTATTGTGCGAATGCCCGTATTTCCTAGGCAATAACGTTTAAAATTAATTTGAGTAGGTACGTACGGCGCAGCCAGCACATCAAACTACCCCAATCTGTCAAATTTCTTTGATAGGTTTTCAACTTTTATACTTAACAATACATAAGGTTCATTTTCAACTGTCAAAATTTGACAGTTTTAGACAGCTATCCAAAACTGAAGAATAAAATGCCAGCGCCGTACTTAAGGTACCTAAGTACAACAGCATTCCTCAAGATAAACCAAAGTTTATCTTGAGGAATGCTGTTCATAAACAACTGTAGTATACTTAAGTACTTGGACAGCAGAGGGAACAGAGGCCCTACCACTATGTGTTACGCGATAATGTTGCGGTTTAGAAAAAGAGAGATGCAGCTCTACAAGTTTCATAGCGCCGTCCCTCTCCGAACACGAAAATAATCGCGTTAACAATTAGAGATCGCTGATCTGAAAGTTTTCAACTGAATGTGTGTTGTTTCGCTTTTGTGGTGTATGTACAATTGAATTTAATGACTTGTGCACTATCTCTACGTGGCTTCCACGAAAGTTTTGACGCGCTGCAAAGTGCAAAGAGAACTCTGCATTTCAACATCTGTGAACACAATGTCAGAACCATCGGTTCTGACTTCTGACGCTACGTGTCGCGCGTTCGATTGCCGCTTGAAATAAATAACTGTGAATTGCCGGATGTTTGTGAGGGGCTCGTGGCTTTGTTATAACTACGCTGATCAACCGATCTGCAAGGTTAAGCTGCGGTAGCTGCGGTCAGTGTGTGGATGGGTTACTCTTCTTAACCCATCGAGACAGCTCCTTGCCTGGAATACCATCTAAGCCGTCGATCCTGGTTGTCATACATATGACAAACGTGAGTAGTAGTCAGAAGCCAAAAATGCTTGATAACCAGTCTATCCTCAGGGTGTCGGTTTTGCCCAGAAAATGGGTTGCGGTGGTCAGATAAATAAATAAATAAATATAAATATTTTTGGGACATTTTTACGCAGCACCATCTAGTCCCAAACTAAGCAGAGCTTGTACTGTGGGTACTAAACAATTGATATAATACTTATATACTTGTTAAGAAACACCCAGACAAACACAAATACTCATGTTTAAACCACACAAATATTTGTGTCCTATTGGAATCGAACCCACGACCCCATGATCAGCAGTCTCGAAACACTCGAAAAACTCGAACCACTAGAACACAGACGTCGTCAAAATGGCAGTCGATTCGTGTATAATACTGTTATAAAGCCGCATCTGGGTAGACTGGAAGCCGACCCCTACATCATGACTATTTCATAATATATCGCAATGCGAAATATTACGTGGCTCTGCGATAACGATTCGAGTAATTTAAAAATATGGACAATATACGTCACTCGTAAATAAAATAACGTATGAGTTATGAACAAGTGGAATATCCGGAGTTATGACATACGAGAATTGTGATCTAGATTGATGTTTGTTGATGTCATTAGACACAACTTTAGAAAAAAAAACAGTGATAGCCTAGTGGTATGACCAATGTCCAATGGTCATACCACTAGGCTATTACTACTTTACCAAGTCGAAGGTTTTGAGTTTAAATCTAAGGCACGCACCTTTGACTTTTCAAAATCATGTGCGTATTAATAATTAATTATCACTCGCTTAAACGGTGAAGGAAAATATCGTGAGGAAACCTTATAGATTTTCTCGACGGCGTGTGAAGTCTGCCAACCCGCACTAGGCCAGCGTGGTGGACTTATAGCCTAATCCCTCTCATTCTGTAAGAGGAGACCAGTGCCCAGCAGTGGGACAGTATATGGGTTGATGATGCTGTCATTAGAGCAAGTTATAAAGAATAAATACCAAACACTCGATGTTTGTCTGTGCGCACATTAACGAATAGATCATGCACATGAAACTGGCAGATAAATGGGTATTAAAAGCCAATAGCACCCTAATAAATAAAATGCGAGAAAAATCGCTGGCAAGGCGAGAAACCTTCCCCTGGGAGTGCAATGGCCAACTTATTTACATACATAATGATGACCCCCTGTCTGCGGTCTGCGGTCCCCGGGAGACAAAACGTTTACGAGCGGTGAATGTCATTTTTTGAAGTTTTACGACGGTGCGCGTTACGATCGCTGAGGTCGGAGATTTTGAATTAGGTAGGTATTTTTATCCAACAACATACATAAAAAATATTCTAATACACACAAAGAAACTATAACTAAGTATGTATTTATATAAAAATGAATACCTGTTTTCCTTGGTCACGCCATAACTGGAGAACTACTTTACCGATTACATTCTCTTTTTTAGTTTTCTTATACTTTGTAGAAGGAAAGATTGAACATTTTAGAAAACTTAACGACTAGATACTTTTTGTCCAAAGAAGGACCGGGCAGACGGAGTCACGGGTAGAAGCTAGTAGTTTATTATACCATAGAATACTGCAAAATAGAGATCAAAGAAAAGATGGATGGATTCTGTGAAGATGTTATGGTGCGGAAGGAAGTAAGTGATGAGATGGCGGCTGATAGAGACGTATAAAAAAATAGTACCTACTGCGGTTTACAAAAAAGTACCTATGTTGGGATAAATGGAGGAGAATGAATTAATATTAATATTACAATGAATCAACTAGGGTAATTTCAAGTGGAAATGGGACTGTTCGGTACAATATTTGCATCCGAACAGCTCAGCACTTTACCCGTGGGCTGCGTACCCATTGGACCTCCAAGATTAGACCCTCTATCACAAAAGTACCCGTCTGACCTCAAGTCTCCCCTCTTTTAAGTCCCTTTGGACCTTCTTTTAAATATAATAATCAATGTGCCCGTTGGACCTCTTTTTAAGTACCCTTTGGACCTTCAAAATTAAAACTAATAAAGATGAACCTGTTGGACCTCTTTTTAATACCTTTTGGACCTTAAAAAAATCTGTTTTTATTTAGGATTCACCCGATGTTATTTTAGTAAGAAAAGGTACAGTTTCGTTAAAAATTGTTCACCAGAATTCTAATAATTAGGTGAACTAGCATAAGCTAATACAGGCACACTAGCGACAAACAGCATTCCGTGGTCAGTAGAAGAAGTGTATGGGAGAAAACACAAGAAATTTACAGGTGTGTAATGGATAAATATTTTAAAAAACCTTCATGTACAAGTATCTATAATACTTAGGTATACCGCATATTGTAATAGTAACATTGGCGGTGCTGCCTGTAAAACGAATGTTCACAAATTCAGTTGCTACAACATAAATTTTAGGATGACAATGTGTTTCCTTCTTTTAAAATATGATATAAACATTCTTAATTAATATAGCATGCATTCTTATGTATACCATCTTGAAGATCTGTCAAATTAGAAAAATGCGTGATCTGACTGGAATATGTGATTTTATTTGTAACAGACCCTTGTGTTTGTTTTATATTTTTGATTTATATTGTAGTATTTTATTTTTGATAAGGTGTGTCACTTTTGTGCACGATTGTATTTTAGCTTTTCATACGAAGATATGTGAGGACCAACAGAACACGTTGCTTAATAGAGTGCTTATTAAGCACTCAATTAGAGACAAAATCCAAGTTTGAAGGTCCAAACGGTACAAAGGGGTCCAAAGGGTAATCTTTGTAGACGAGGTCCAAACTAGGAGGTCCTACGGGTACGTCACCTACCCGTGGGCTTTTTATAAATTCATCATTCGTTACGATGACCAGTTAGTACGTGTTCAACTACCTATCGGGTAACTCAAACAAAACCAAATTATTGCATATTAATCAAATAAAAAATCGTCTTCTTAGTGCTAATTTAGATATAACCGGTAATTTATTGATTTCTGACACTTACGCAAATATTATACATTGAAATAAAACTACTTTTTACGGTTATATTTGAGTCTACCCGTGACCATGGACGCTGTAAAGGGCACGGAACGTCGGGATTAATAATATCAATATGCGATAAAATCCCTAAAAAGTAGTTTTATTTCAATAACTTGTAATTACCAATATAACTTTAAAAACCATATTATTTCGTATCATTCAAATAACTGTCAAATCATTACCATTTTAATCAACTATCAACCAAGCCAGAAGGTAGCACGAACGAACACTAACTTCTACAGGGTGTATTGCAGCTACAGTTTACAATCCCTGTCATGGTCGTGGAGAATTACACGGATCATAAGAAGAACATCGAAAAGGGGTTTGTAACAAGTTATTAGGCTAGTGGGTCGGTAGGTACATTAAAGTTTTAGATAGAAAGCTGTGGAAAGCAATACAACATACAGCGCTCTTGTAAGGGCCCCTGCAGACTGGAGCAGACATTCCTTTATTCTGAGGGCTACTATGGACCTATCATCGGCGTGCAATTCGGGGGAAAAAACTGTTCGTGTCTATTCATCATCATCAATCAACCAATATACTGTCCCACTGCCGAGCACGAGTCTCCTCTCAGAATGAGAGGGATTAGGCTATAGTCCACCACGCTGGCCTAATGCGGGTTGGCAGACTTTACACGCCTTTCACCTCTCAGGCATGCAGGTTATCATGATGTTTTCCTTCACCGTTTAAGCAGTTTACGCACATGATTTCGAAAAGTCAGAGGTGCGTGCCTTGGATTCGAACTCGAGACTTTTGACTTTTCCAAATACATATACTAGTAAGTCTATGTTTTGACTTGCCAGTCCAATGGTCTTACCACTAGGCTATCACTGCTTAGCCGATATAAGTAGTTTAAGATAAAGCCATGTTCGTTATGAACAAGTCTTAATAGTTATTCCACAGCAAGGAAGTGCACACACAGCTATCGGAAATTACATTTTTAATCTCCTCTCGCACGCGTTACCACGATTGGGCTTTGAGGGTAAAACTTCTTTGTGGGAAACTTTAATACACAAATACGGCAGAAAATTTAGCAAATACTTGGTGAAGCGAAAATGCGAAGCTGGTAAGATTTTTTTTACCACTAAGGTGGCAAACAACCTAATGGTAAGTAGTTACCGTAGCCTATAGATGCTTGCAACACCAGGAATACCACTTGCACGATGACTATGGCTCGATGATGCCTGTAAAATGAAAGAGAAATAGTTTTGTTGGTAGTATAGGGTCAAAGTCTAGCCTCACTGCCAACACAACGTCTCCTCAACCCACCACAGCTCAAAGCAGTGTTATTTCACTTCGATTTTCTGCGAGGCGGAGGTACTTCTCCAGTCGGGCAGCTCCAATTTGAGTGGAATTAGGTACTCCCACTATGCCCTACCTCTCTCCATATCAACGGTTACAGCAACTAATCTTAACTAAAATAGGTATACATTTTCATTTCGAAGTAGGTACCAACCTTTTGCCTACGCTTTATGTTAATACAGTATACCCAGTACAATCGATTTCAAATGTATACGAGTATGTGCTATACTAACTACATACACACGGTCGATTCTTATGCATCTACCAAAAAGAAAAACCCTAGACCGAACAATAGTGGCTTTTTGCGGGCTACTGGCGCTCTCTACCGGTGCGCGGTTGAACTAATGGCTCATTCATACATAAATAAGCTATCGAACAAAAGGTCCTACCTCTTTTGTCGGACCCAAATGTTCCAGAAAATAAACTTGCACCTACATTAGGATTAGCATTTTTATGATTTTTGAATGAGTATTCAAAAAAATAGTAATATTTTTCTTGAATCGTCGAAAAAACATTTGTTTTGTTTATCGGGAATCACAATAGTCAATGTATATCAAATAGATATACGTACGTATAGTAGGTAATTATAAGTTCCTAATTATTTTCGGCTTTTAACGTTATAAGATGTTGTTTATTTCCTCGACAACACTTGAAAGCGCTTGACTTTTATTTCACCTCTCAATGACGTCATAAAGCAGGCTACTTATCAAGCATCAAGTTTGAAATTTCTCTTGCAAAGATATCGAACACTTCAACCCAAGTACTTATTACATACGTTATCAGAAGTAAGTTTGAAAAGTTTTCGTTGTTGCTTTAAATAACCTAATGATTTATTTATTTAACACTAGTGACGTTCATACGGGTAGCTTCATAAATTATAACCTATATATTACTCGCTTATAATATGGCTTTCTTTTAATAATAGTTGTATAGGTGAACACAACACATAAAATTTCACAAAAACAATATAGCAAATTAAATTTCACATCAACAACATAGCAAAATAAATTTCACAAAACCAGTATTTCTTTTTGATTTTAGAAAGACTCCACTAAAAAGAAATCTATGTAATAGAAATGCACTGTACATAAAAATAAGCAAATACCTGTATGACTCGAGGGGTCACAAGCCACTAATTCTGTATGCTCCTTTGTTCCCTCATAGCTGCGATCCGATCAATAATACATATTACATAATTGATTGAAGCCTCATAGCAACATGAGCTGTTATCTTAGTACTCACAAGGAAGAAGGAACGGTAATTATGCTTTAAATTATAAGGTACCTAAATCGTCGGTCGTGTCTAATAAAGAACATAATAGTATAAGCAAAAACATTATACATTTTATCATCGCCATATTATCTGGGGGCATAGAAGTGCCCCCACTAAGTCGAGCAAAAACAAACAAATAAAGACACAGCCGTACCATTTTGCTTTCAATTTCGACCTGTGGTTTAAGAACTATTGCAAGTCAAAGTTCTTTTATTTCGTCACACACACTAGCTTCAAATTTTGAACATGATTAGTGTTTAGCCTGAGCTTAGCTTAAGGAAAAGCTAAAACATGCTATTCCCTTCTACCAACCCACACAATCTGATCGTCCGTCGCGCCATCTTCGCCTTGGCCGGCCAAATGCGACACTTACCCACAGTTCATCTGTTTTTTTTACTTCATCAAGCTATTTACAACGTGATACTACTGCTTTTGCCGGCGCCTTTTACCTATAAGCTGTTGTAGCTGTTTACCATTATGCAGCCCGTATGTTTGTTTGTTATCTTATGACAATAAAAAAAGAAGAATTTAAAGTACGGAGCACAGTTATCATTACTTTGCAAAGTAATCCTAGTTGACACTTTATCTTTTTTATCGACAACCTTTGAACTGACTGAGAAAAAAATATTGTCAGAATCCTCAATTGCAACTCAAATTAAAAGTTATAGAGTACATTTTTGATTGACAGAACTAAGCTAATTCGGTTTCCGGCTTTTGAGCGTGAACTTTTGAGTGTGGATTGTACCTAACTTTCTTGACGTATTGGCGTTATTTGTTCAACAAACTAGTTAGGCCAATTTGACATCACATTGTCACGCGGTAATAACGTAATTTTTTAAAATGATCACGGTGATTCTCTCTGGATTCTACTCTTTGGAACCATGCAACTAACGTCCTAACGATCAGATCGATGAGACACTGCGCCAATCGAGCCGTCTAATTACGTATATCAGGGGTCGGCAAAGTTTTTAGACAATAAGCCAAATGCCGAAAAAAAGTTTTTGTGGTAACTGAAAGTGCCCTGTGCCGCAGTTTCCTGTTTCAAGTTTTTCACTGTATATCAAATTTTAATAGGGCGGAAATTTTTAACCAAATCTCGGTAGGTAACAAAAAATTTAATACCAATTATTTCAATAAAAAGGTATTTTGAACTAACTTAAACAGCCGCAACTGACCTTGAGAGATGCGGCTCGCGTGTTTCGATTTGCCTACCCCTGATGTGTACCAACCCAATTCAATACATACCATCACGCCTGTATTCGCTGAAAGGTTAGACAGAGGTGTACTAATGTATACCTACCCACAGTATATATAGCTCATATTGCCATTAACCGGGCACAAATCCAAACCCGAAGCTGCTACTGGGAATTTCATAGAAAAATTCAATATGATTTTGGGGAATCGAACCCATAATGTACTAGGTAATGGACTTCTTTATAGCATTCGCGCTTACGATCACTAGAGTAGGTAATAGACCGTTCTACTTCAATAAAACTTCATAATAAGATTAAAGATACATTATAATCACATAAACACACATAGGTGGATTGGTAGATTCTTCAGACAAAACATTAATTAGATCATATATATATATATATATAGATATATATATATAGATCATATATATATATATATATATAGATCATATATATATATAGATAGGATCAAAGACTAATTGTAGCACCGACAGGTTTCCGAAGAGACGCACTGGCCATGATTGTAGCCGAGGAACTTGCACAAGAAATTGCAGGCCCCATTACTACACGACCTGAGGGTCATTGGCACATAGAGAACTGCAGTTGCGAACTTCACCGATTCATCCTCTGAAAAAAAAACATGGCATCATGATTTCTAATACTACATAATTACCGTAGGTACTCACAGGGAGTGGGCGAGCTACTCGTAAGATCTATAAACAGTATATTTTACAAACCTACAAACCACATTAAAAATAACTGCTAGATACGCTAGAGATCCTAGGTTGGATTCCCAGATCGAACCAAGCGTAATTGGGTTTTTCTATGAAATTCTCATTAGCAGGTCGGAGTTAGGATTTGTGCTCGGTTAAGGCAATAGGCTCGCCCCTTATTTAGGACCTAAACATACCACGAACTGTGGGTGTTCATTGGTACACCTCCGCCTAACCCTTCGGGGCATACAGGCAAGGTGAAATGATATGATGACCATATTAAAAAAATAGCTGAAAAAATTTCAGTCGCTAGCTCCCGTATACGAATACGAAATTAATAAAAACATTCTGAGCTCATTCATCATCTTCAACCCATATACTGCCCCACTGCTGGGCACGGGTCTCCTCTCAGATAAAGTTGGATTAGGCTATAGTCCATCCCGGGGGCGACAGACGCGGGGAACGTCTGTCGCTCCCCCTCAAGGACCCGAGACGGTGGCGCGTTGTGTTCCACGCGCGCCTCTCCATGACGGCGGGGGGGAGTCTACGCCTCACTCCCCCCCTACCAACTCAAAGACGGGGCCCGCTGCAGCGGGCCATCACCAGTCGGGGGCCGCGGAAGAATGCTCTGTTCCCGTAGCCCCCGACGCAGCAGGTGCGAGAAGGAACACCGTGTGGTTTTTAGTCGGTAGGTCACCCACTCTGGGTGGAGTCCGACACGCCTCGCCGCCTCCCCGGGCGGCGGAAGTCCATGATGGATTTTCCACACGCTAAGCAAAAAAAAAAAAAAGGCTATAGTCCATCACGCTGGCCTAGTGCCGGTTGGCAGACTTCACACACTGTCGAGAAATCTCTAAGGCATGCAAGTTTCCTCACAATGTTTTCGTTCACCGTTTAAGCGTGTCATAATTCATTATTAATACGCACATGAATTCGAAAAGTGTGTGTGTCTTGGATTCGAACTCGAGACCTTTGACTTGGCAGTCCAATGGTCATATCGCTAGGTGATCACTGCTCATTATCTACAGGTAATATAAATTGACTTCCCACGTAGGAGTCGAACCTACGCTGTGTACTAAGAAGCCAATCCAACACTCAAAATATGTAGAACAAGTCACTTACCTATTTCATTGTTTACTAGGTAGTACGCCTTAAGCATCTCGTTCATCGGAATTATTTCTGCGAACGCAACCAAAATCACAGCACTAAATATAAACAGTATGAACTTCATATTGATAACGATACGACGACTGCTCTGCACGGTCTCAACTCTCCAAATAACCTTTTATTATAAAGTAACGGATCATTGTTATAGTATGTCTCAGTTTATGTTTTTAAACTTTAGAATACGGAAATATGTACTCTATCGCTTCTGACATAGATTCGTAATTGCCAAATCGTTTTAAGATATTTTTCTAGGAACTGTGTGTGGTTTCGATTCAAAGTGTGGCTACTTGACTAGTTTCCGATTAAGCTTTGGTTTCGGGCGATTTAAATGAAAATAAAAAAATTACATTCGGCCGCACATTCGGCTTAGGCCAAATTTAATCTAATTATAGGTTAGTGCCAAAGTTCTAGACGCCGAAATGACGTCAGTGTAATTCGGCGACATCACACAATAGTAAAGCTGTTTAGAGAAAATATGTATCAATTAAGTTCTAATAATGTTATGAAATAGCGCTAATATGAATCTTTATCGCATTATTATTTATATATTTCTGAATTCCTAACCATTGTGATATCCAACATCCACGCAAATTAAACTACACCCAAAACTTAGAACGTATAAAAAAATAACAGTGTTGTGTTTTGGACATAAAGAATAAGTAACTTGTACAACTATATCGGCCAGATTCGGCTGAAAGAAACCATGAGCATGATTATAGCAAGAACCGAACCTTTGGCTTCGGCTTCGTCCATAAACTTATCTTTGTTCCAACACTAGTGATGAACTGATGACTAATGACTAAAGCACTACAGCGTGTTTTAATTTTATTTTCCTTTACCTACGATTCATCTCTAGCAGGTTTCAATTTCCTGTCAAATAAAGTATTGCTTTTATTTTATTACGACCACAACAAATTTTAGTGTCCGGCTTGCAAACGGCTTGAATTAACACTTGAAAAAATTAAGAGAATACGTTCCTAATTCCCTAGCAGATAATCTTCCCCAAAATTGAGGATTGACGAGAAAAGAAGATGGTTTATAGATGGTGCAGTCAAAAACTAATATATAGAACGCTTGTAGCCAGAGCCAATGTAATCGATGAAATAAAAACTTGGCTCAGCTACCTTGTGCTTATTAGAGAGAAACGAAAATGGGTGCATTTGTCTGAGGCGCTGCTCAAACGTGGGCACTGTGTCTTGTGTCGGATACAAGCTACCTATCATTGAATGTTTGATTTCTATACAGGGTGTTACAAAACTACAAGTAAAGCTACGAGAGGAGGTTGAGCCGAGATGGAGCCTTATAATGAGTCCATCCACAATATTTAAGAACCGTAGTAACGCTGTATAGCATACCCCAAAAAAAGGAAAACAAAAACATTTATAAATGAAAAATAGAAAAACTATTAAAGTAGACAATTATGGGTAAAATACGTATGTAGGCCTTTCTGTTAAATAATCTGATTCCTGACATGACAGCTGACAACATTTTTAACTTTACTAATTAATTATATTTTTTACGGGGTATTTTGTAACACGTTGTATAACCAGTATGAAATCAGCCGCTCCAGGACACAGCAACTACGGTTTACTGTGATGATGTGCCGTCTCGGCAACAAAAAGTGTTTGCGTTTGCGCAGCGCCTAAGTTGACGGATTAATAGATATAGTATTAGTAATTTTGGGTTACTGACTCGATACTTCATCTAGCTGACGTATCGAATCAGAAAGCTAAAATTACCGACTTAGCTTTAAGGACTAGTAAGCTGAACTGACAATGGGCTGGTCACATCTCTCGCAACTGGCAAAACACGAGTTTTCAAGCGGAGACCGCTTCTAGAAAACATGCCCACATCCACATGCCGTTGAGAAGTTTTGCATTTCTAATGAAAAAAGTTAGTTCACCTAATTGCGAATTTTGTGATGGTAAATCAGAGGATGTGCAACACGTCTTATTGGAGTGTGGTAGGAATGAACCCGAAAGGTGTAGATTATTAAGGAAATTAAAATTAAATAAACTAAATGTAGGCATATTCACCAACATATTGGCTCAACCTTCGTCACAGGAGGCAAAAATGATTTACACTTTAGTTAATAATAACAATTATTATAGTGGTACTTAGTATAATTTCTTTAATATTATTAGAGACATAATGATTACTTTGTATTAGTCATAGATTAAGTTATGATGGAACTGGCATGAACTGCGTTCAAAAGTTCCTAAATAAAATAAAGAGTAAAAAAAAAAAATTTGCTCATGACTGAAATGAATATAGGCATTGTAACTCTCCGCCAGGCCTGGCCAGCCCCAGCGACGCATTCGAGGTCATTTCTGTTTACAGAGTGCAATGCATTGTGTACTTATTTTTATTTGATGCGTCATTGCGAACTGCGTATGTTTTTACGGCATATCACCGAGTGCTATTAGCGTATCCTGCAGTTGTAGCGTGATAAACGTTATCAAACACTATTAAATAGAGACTATCATCTAGCGATGTTACTGCCAAGTCAAAGGTTTTGAGTTCGAATCCAAGGCACGCACGTCTGACTTTTCGAATTCATGTGCGTATTAATAATTATCACTCGCTTAAACAGTGAAGGCGCCCTACTACGTTTACAAACATAGGTCTCAATTCACCACTCATTAAGATGTGTAACAACCTAAATTCATTTTATAAGTCCGTACCCGAAGCTGATGTTTTTAATGACTCCAAGCCGAAATTTAAAACAAGAATTTTGGCCTCCCTACACATTAAAGGAAAGTAGTCGAATCCATTCTTCAAATTACTCTGTTTTTTAATTATTATTATTATTATTTTTTAATTTTTATTTATATTCATTTTTTTTTCCCCTAAAATCTAAATCGTTTCTCTTTATATTGTCTTCTGTTTTCTTTTTGCATAACTAGTATTATATAAGTAGCAATTAAGCGGTAATCTGGCGTCTATGTTGTAAATGTTGTATTTACCCGTAATTGGCATATACATATATTAGAATAGTACCTATAATCTTGTATCTGTACGTGTATATATATACTGTGGGCGAACCTAAGTTAATAAATAAATAAAAGGAAAACATTGTGAGGAAACCTGCATGCCTTAGAGATTTTTCTCGACGGGGTCTGAAGTCTGCCTACCCGCACTTGCCAGCGTGGTGCACTATCGCCAAATCCCTCTCATTATGAGAGGAGACCCAGGCCCAGCAGTGGGACAGTACCTATATCGGTTGATGATGAATGATGAAACGTTATCAATGAGTCAAAGGAAGTCTCATTATCATATCAGCCAAAGAGCGTCGACTTTTAAACGAAAACCTCCCCATTTATTCAGACATAACATACCATCACGCCTGTATTCCACGAAGGGTTAAGCAGAGGTGTACAGTAAGGCGCACCCACAGTTTGCCGGTATATTTAGGTCCCATATTTGCACAATTCCGATCTCCGAGCTGCTACTAAGAATTTCCAATAACACTCCTCGACCTGGGAATCGAACCCAAGTCATATAACGTAGCAGTCGCACGGAAGACCTCTAGACTATCGAGGCAGTTATTTTATTTAGACAAGCACTAGTTCTATGCCACATTCAACGGCTTCCTTTACTTGCCCAGCAGCCATTCAGTTCTATGAGCTATGTCGCAAATCGCACTATATATCAAGGGAAGGTAATTTAGTCAGTATGGGTCCGATATAGGCCACCTCTTCAGGTGTCGGACGATCATTAAATAAATAAATAATGAATAAATATTCTTGAACAATTTTACACAGTACCATCTAGTCCAAAACTAAGCAGAGCTTGTACTATAGGTACTAGACAATGGATATGATACTTATATACTTTTTTTTGTAAATAGGTACATACTTATAATACATAACAACACCCAGACAAACACTAACACATTAGTGTTTGTCTGGGTGTTGTCACACATCATTAGATAAATATTTGTATTCTGTGGGAATCGAACCCATGACCTCGTGATCAGCAGCTCGACACGCAAACTACTATACCACAGACGTCGTCATATAAAAAATCATAACAAAGATGCAATATAATTATTTATTAAAAATACAATAAACAGTAGCCGTTGAGGTAAAACATAAGGTGAAAACGAGGACTAATTGTAGCATCGACAACTGTCTGAAGTGTTGCACTGTCCGTGATTGTAGCCGATGAACCTACACAAGTAATCGCAGGCGTTGTTGCTGCACGACCTCAAAATCATTGGTATGTAAAGAGCTTGGGTTGCGACCTTCGTCGGGCCTGTTTCTGAAAAAAAAAGTAGAGAAATAAATGGTCGGGTATCTACCGAGACAACACTTTGGAAGGGATTTTTAGCTTTAATTATTATAGTTTGATGTCAAAAAGGTCTTCTCATTATTTATTATAATTTAGGATCAATATTAGTCCCTTTTTTAACAAACTGTAATAATTATTAAATCTGAAAATACCCTTCAAAGTGTTGTCTTTATTCACCCCTGCATCCCTATTCACCCCGTTTGACTGTACTATGATAATGGCCAGTTTTATCTTTGTATGGTGACCACAAAATTATCGGTACACTTTTAACCTACACGTACAACGCTGCGTGCCCCAAAGGTTTAGGTAGAGGTGTACCAATGTCGGTATGTGTGGGCGCCACATGTATCTAATACGAGATGACCCAAAACATTTACCATCCCACTTACGACCACTATAAAAATTAGGTAGCTATAATACATTTTACTTTTTTAAATAAATTATGTAGGTAATTTCTATTTTTTTTCACCGCGCACCAAGATATACTAAGTAAATTACATTAATCCTGTAAAGAGTTTACAGCGTCAAGCTCTATACAAATAGTATAATCTACACGCCCCAAGAGTTTAAAAACATGATTTGTAGTATTATCTACAGTCATAATCGTGTCATAAAACGCTATAAATTTCATGAAAGTAGTTTTATTTATCTATCATGTGTGAAAATAAAACATACCTATTTCAAGATTCCCTAAAATAATGGTTCCGTGGTCAAATAAGGAAACCTCATTATCCGTCACAACTATAAAGCATAGATTTTTCCTTTTTAACCTGATGTGTTTAAAATTCGTTACTTTATTCTATGTATCTGAATATTTATGCTTATAGCTATTAAATTATTATTTAAATTTCTCTATTAAAAAGAGATCTTAATATAAAAATAGCATCTAAATCGGTTAAGAATTGACAGATTCCACACACAAGTATTTCTGTATCGTGAATTAAAAATAACAAATCACGCACAAGTAATAAATCACTTACCAATTTCATTGTTCGTTTTGTAATACGTCTTAAGGATGTCGTCCATTAAAACGACTCCTGCCTGTGCATACGCAACCAATAGGATGGCACCAAAGACAAACAGTAGGAATTTCATTGTGATGATGATTTGACGACTGCTCTGTACGATTACAAGTCACTTATGAAGTTTGAGTAAACCTGTTGACCATATAAACGACTATTTATATTTTTCATCCCTCCAGTTAATGTTTCTGAACTTCATTGCGATATAAACTCTATCGCAACGGACATTGATTCCAAATTGCTGAAACACAATTAGTTTGTTTACAAAGCTTTTTGAAGACAGTGTTTGTGGTTTTGATCAAGTTCTGGGTGATGAGTAATATCAGTAATATGCTATAGGCATTTCCTGTGCCGCGGCGCTGAAGCGTATAATAAAGATTGTCATTTTGATAAAATTAGCAATCATTTTCGACTGTGTTTCGGGATTCAGACCTGTAAAATGCGGCTGAATAGCTTGTAGTGGCTTGTAGTCAATGGGTTACGAGCCCCCATATCATTTCAATCGTGGGCTCGCTACGAAAACGGGCATTGAGTCCGCCTTATGTGCTATTGTTGTACAGACAATCACAGATCAAGCTATCCAAAACTGTCAAATTTTCTGAATTGAATATGAACTTTATTATTTTGTGTTAAAGTTGAAAATGTATCAAAGAAATTTGACTGATTGGGGTAGCTAGATGTGGTGCCCTCTGTACATAGAAATATAAATAAATAAATACAACCCTGACTTTTGGTGAAAGTCTAGTCATTATAACAGGAGACCCGTGTCCACTGCCCACCTGTGGGACAATAAATGAATTTATGTAGGTAGGTAGGAACCTATCTTATGTTAATACTTTTTATTTAGACCCTTAATTGATTTTTGAGGAGCATTGAGGGGCTCGTGGCTAAGTTTTAACTACGCTGGTCACCCGATCTACAAGGTTAAGCTGTGCTAGCCGCGGTCGGTCTGTGGATGGGTGACCATTTTTAACAAATAGAGACCCCTTCGTGCCTCGGTGAGCACGTAAAGCCGTCGGTCCCAGTTGTCATGCGAACACCTATGACAATCGTCGGAAGCCCAGAAAGCCTGACAACCAGTATCTTCGGGATATTGGTATCGGTATTGCCTATAAATTGGGTTGCGGTGGTCTGATGGCAGTCGCTTCGTGTAAAATACTGATTCAGCCGCATCTGGTTAAACTGGCAGTCGACCTAAAAATAATTGGGAAAAGTCTCGGAAACTGATTAATAACCTTAATATACCCAAAAAGACTTTAAGATGATATTTATTCATACCACAAGTGGATCTGGACGCAACAAAGAGACTGAAAAAGAGTAGCGAATAGTCATAAGCCTATTGACCTGTCGGGTTTGTTGTGACAACATCACTAGTCCCTGATGCCATAGAAAAGTGGTTCTAGTAGTTAGGGCAACTGAAGCGAGTACGGTTTTTAGTCGGTAATCATCAACCCATATACTTTCCCAGTGCTGGGCACGGGCCTCCTCTTACAGAATGAGAGGAATTGGGCTATAGTCCACCACGCTGGCATAGACTCTAGTCACAATGTGAATTTCAGTTCATTTGTGGTTAGAGTACCGACCGAACATCTATCGACATTTATGAAGGAGGAGTTTTGGCCGAGAGGTGTACTGTTCCGACGATTCCAAGGCCGGATACCTAGCATCGAGCGACGCACGACGAATTTGCGTGTGAAGTAGTAATGTTATTGTTGTATATATTTTATAGTATTTTATTTTGTGTTATATTTTTATATTGTATTATTATATTTTTATATGGGCCTTGTTGCCTGAAATAAATAAATAAAAAAAAAAATGCAGTTTGGCAGACTTCACACACCGTCGAGAAAATCTCTAACGCAAGCAGGTTCCCTCACGATGTATTCCTTCATCGTTTAAGCGAGTGTTAATAATACGCACATGATTTCGAAAAGTCAGAAGTGCGTGCCCTGAGTTCGAACTCGAGACCTTCGACTTGGCAGTGCAATGGTCATACCACTAGGCTATCACTGCTTCTCTCTTTTCGTCGGTACGTGTCCGACATACCCTCTCCTGGCCGCGGCCAATCTGAGAAGAAGATTGGCCGCGAAATTGCCAGAAAATGTTACATTCCATTTCAAACCCTATTGCTGTTATTAGGGCAGGACCTGCCTTTTTTGTATACTTATTATGAAAAATCCATTATGGATCATCTGTCTGGAGGTGGCAGGGTATATCGGATTCGTACCAACTAAAAATCGTACTCGCTTCAGTTGCCCTTTAGTCATGACCATGGGAAATGTGAAACGTAAACAAAGGGGGAACTTATCATACCCCTTTGTTTGCGATGAACGTGTGTCATTTGTCTGTGTTGTTGTGTCGAAGGTGTTGTATGGCGGTTACAGTTATCAACAGCTAACTGTTTAGTAGCTGACTTCGTAAGCAAGCGGATGAACCGATTTTGATAAGATAGGATAGGCTATTTTTGTTTGGAAGGTGACTTGATCACATAGTGTTTTTGGATGTCCAAAAACACTCTCTGATCAAGTCACCTTCAACTTGAACAAGTTACCTCAAACTTCTGCAATCTGTGCAGCAGTTTGAGCATCATCACCTCTTTTCTAGTTTTTTAAAGAATTTGAGGAACTGCCACAGGTATGATCTTTCATGACGATATTACAAGAATATGATATACTTGATCTGACGCTGCCAAGATTCTTTAGTTTTTAAATGTATACTTGTGAAAGAAAACATTGGACTGACAAACAAATGACTTAAACTACAGTATTTGCTATGTATGTAGGTACTGAGCTTATTGGAATTGATAAGAACAAAAACATTCCGTCCTTGCTTGCATTATAGGTTTAGCTTTGTATTTTGTAAAAGGGGTCAGTTAGGTAACCTAAGGATCAATCTATAGGTACTATCACAGAGTCGAGTCGATTGGAAGCGTCACATTATTAGGTTATTATTACTTATTATAAATAGTAATTTATTTTGAAGTTCGCTGCCTGACGCTTTTTGCTCTTGACGCTGACGCTGTCTTTTTCTCTCGATGGACAATTGCATTATATTGTGGAAATAAAATTGTGGGTCAATATGCTATTTAAAATTCATGTGCGTATTAATAATTAATTATCACTCGCTTAAACGGTGAAGGAAAACATCGTGAGGAAACCTGCATGCCTTAGAGATTTTTCTCGACGGTTTGTGAAGTCTGCCAACCCGCACTAGGCCAGCGTGGTGGACTATAGCCTAATCCCTCTCAATATGAGAGGAGACCCGTGCCCAGCAGTGGGACAGTATATGGGTTGATGATGATGCTATTTAAAATGAATCAATTTCTCTACGAAGCTCACTTCGCTGCGTCTGCGCTAGAAATTTCATCCCACACTCCCCGTAAACCGGTAGCCTTCTAAAGATTTCCCCCCGTAAGCAAAAAAAAAGGTCAGATCACGTACCTACCTTTATATTAATATTGAACCACGCATTTTGTTTACATACAAAAACATTATTAACCTTTTGCACACCAACGACGCAGATACTTCAAACGAAAAGCTCACGACGTCAAAGACGTTTATGAACATCGAAAAATACGCATTACAGGCGCAAAATTAACATACGTAGGTACTAATTTAAAAGCGATCATATTGTATTTAATTGCATATTCATGAAAAGACAATGCGTGCCTTTTTTATTTTCAGTATTACAATATTTAAATAAATGCACGAACTTTGAGCGGCGAGCCCGTGACTCGTGAGTTTGAGAATTTTAAAAACTTTCCATCTAATTATTTATGTCCGTACGAAAAGGCGTTTGTTTCTTAATACACGACAGATATAAGTTGCTTAAAAGTAGATATTATGTATATTGCCTTATATTTACATTACCATAATGAATTAATAAATCTGAAATAAATCGTTTTGTAAATACAAAATATTCTATAATTGCTATTGCAGCAAAATTATGCACCGTACTTTTTTCTTCTATTTATTTTTATGATTAAGTGTTGTTCAAACAAAAGATTATCACGTCTTTCTCATGCCTAAGCTATGCACTTTGCAGGCTATACATACTGTCACGCCTTTATTCCGCGAAGGGATAGGCAGATGTGAACTATCCGATGTGTATATTTATAGTACCTACACACATAGTTCGCCAGTATGTCTAAGTCCCATACTGTAATATGATGCGAACACCTATGTCAAACATTAGAAGTAGTCAGAACTCCAAAGAGCCTGGCAACTGTATATCCTCAGAGCAATGTGTTATTGTGTTTCTCTATGAAATTTTCAGTAGCAGCTCTGAGCTTGGATTTGTGCCCGGTTATTAACAATAGACTCGGCCCCTATTACATGGGACCTAATAGCGAACTGTGGGTGTACATTGGTACACGTCTACCTAACCCTTACGGGAATTCAGGCGTGATGGTATGTTATGTTTCAGTTTTGTCGGTTTTAACTCGCTGTCTGGCCCTGAAGTTAAGGTCATATTTGTTGACAAAGTGCAATGACCCAGTTTGATGGTTATACGATGCTTGTTATGTGATGCGTCATTACAAACTGCGTAGTAATGTTCTTCATTGCATTTACGGGCCCGTTGCAATACTGCGTTTCATATTTTGTTTGTTCTGCGTACTTAGTACGTACACCAACAAAGGTTATGTCGAGTTAAATATGGCGATGGTGCTGTGTAAAATTGTCCAAGAAGTATTTATATATTTAATCAGCAAGAAAATTTAAAAAAAAGTATCTTAATACAAAATCAATGACCACGTCCGTTTTTCTGTTTCTCCACTTCTTCTGAACACCGCAACGGATTTTGATACGGTTTTCACTAACATTGAGACAATTTCTTCCGGAAGTTTTATACACATATTATACATGTATCTGCCTCGTTACTCGTTTTGGTTTCGATTCCCCGGTCGAGCAAAGTTATATTGAGTTTTTCTATTAAATTCTCCTTAGCAGCTCAGAGTTTGGATTTGTGCCCGGTGAATGGTAAATGACTCGCCCCCTAATACATGGGACCTAAACATACAAGCGAATTGTGGGTGTATATTGATACACCACTGTCTAACTCTTCTGGGAATACAGGCGTGATGGTTTATTTTTACTTACATATTATCAATACATTGGAACTGAGTGAAGTCGGGCCGGGTCGCTAGTATAATATTGTCCACTCGGTATGTATGAGTCTTTATGGCTCACAAGTACTTTTTTTTCAAGCGACTCTTTCAGACTGTTTACCAGCCGGACAGCCAAGGCTAAATAATAAATCAGTATACTAATTCCTATACTGTGGTAATAACTACGCTAATCAGCCAATCTGCAAGGGTGATGCGGTCAGTGTGTAGATGGGTGACTTACTTAACACATCGGCATCCCGAAAAGCACTTAAAGTCGTAGTCCCGGTTGTGATACAAACAGCTATGACAATCTTTAATGGTAGTCAGAAGTCCACAAAGCCTGACAACCAGTCTATCCTCAGGATATCGGTATTACCCAAAGGCCTGATGGCTGTCGCTTCGTGTAAAATACTGACATTCAGTGGGTAGACTGAAAGTTGAGCCCAAAATAGTATCTAACAGATAGTAGTTTCCAATCTTATGGTAACATTTTCGGCTGTACCTATCATACCATCACGCCTGTATTCCCCGAGGAAGTTGGCAGAGGTGTACTCTCAGTCCGCCGGGCCGGAGCCTAGACATGGCCCCAAGTAGCAATGCGAGCCTCTTGCCACTAACCGGGATTACCAAACTCCAATAACAAAATTAAATACAACAACACCCAATAACACTGATGGTCCCAGGAATGGAACCCGCGCTTACAACCACTTAACCAGTCCTTAAACATATACGTATGTTGTATCCCATAGATATAATATGAATAAGTACCTATATCTACAATTAAATAAAAACCATCGCCATCGGCGTGGAGTTCATCCACATATCCTGGAACCACTGGTCTCATACCGTGCGATTCCAGAAGCATTTTCTCCCACACACGCTTAGGTTGTGGAATCAGTTCCCAGTCCAGGTTTTCCCGAGAGACTGGGGTTCTTCAAGAAGGGTGTGAAAAGATTTTTAAAGGGTCGGCAACGCGCAAGTGATACCTCTGGTGTTGCAAGCGTATATAGGCTACGGTAACCGCTTACCATCAGGTGGGCCGTATGCTTGTTTGCCACCTCAGTGGTAAAAAAAAAAACAATTTTCCTATATCTTGGTCCCGCTTTCCATCACTGTAGCTAGTAACTAGTGATTTTGTTAACCATTGCTGTCCTACTACTGAGAAAAGGCATCCAGCCTCCGTCAGGTCCTTCCAGGTCCTCTTCTCTTGTGCCACCCTGAACCAGCCCTCGTGGTATGCCTCCAAGTCGTCCATGCCACTTCTTGCTTTCGTCATCGTTCAATACTATTTATTAAACGAGTGATAATTAAATTGTTATTGAAATATATGATCTCGAAAAGTCAGAGAGGTAGGTGCCTTGGATTCGAACTCGAGACTTAGCAGTCCAATGGCCATATCACTAGGCTATCATAATTGTATGCCATCACAAACAACATACAATTAATTGTTTACGCAACCTCGCGTTACTTGGGTAATAAAATATACAAGATTACAATATAATCATTTATTAAAAACACAATATACACTGATATAATTAGTAAAGCCTTTGGACATAAAACGTATTTTTGGAACAGACGCAACAAGGACTAGTTGTAGCATCTACAACTGTTCGATGAGTTGCACTGGCCATGATTATAGCCGATAAATCTACACAAAAAGTCGCAGGCGTTGTTGCTGCACGACCTCAAAGTCATCGGGATGTAAAGAGCCAAAGTTGCGACCGTTGCCTCGCCTTTTTCTGAAAAAAAAGTAAATCATGACTCACATGCCAAATAACAATTACCTATTAGTGGCCAGTATCTGGCAATGGAACTATATGTATACAGTAAGAATTTAAAGAACAACAACATAATAATTATGATGCTTGTATTCCCCGAAGGGTTTGGCAGAGGTGTACTCATGTACAGACAGCCAGCAGGTCAAGCTATCCAAAACTGTCAAATTTTCCCAATTGAATATGAACCTTATTGCTTTGTATTAAAGTTGAAAATCAATCAAAGGAATTTGACAGATTGTGGTAGCTTGATGTGCTGGCCTCTGTACATAGTATTGCTATATTATATGAGACTTTATTTCGAAATAAATAACGTATAGGGATGCAATTTCTAATGTCTTTCTTTTACTATAAAATTAACCCTTTAAATGTCATATAAATTGCAGAATGGGAAATCCATCAAAGATTAATATTGGCTTAATTTAAATAGTATGAAATTACTATGCTATACATGATTGTAGTTTCAAGAAATTACGTTGATATAGCTTCCTATATTTTATTTTATTTAAACTGTCTAAATAATGAAATCACTATCCCATATCCCAAACTTTCCACTAGGTGGGTGTCGGGAAACGATTGTAAAAAACAAAAACCCTATTTTAATTCATTACTTTCTGGACGTAATTATTAGTTTGGCTTACGGACGGAAAAACTAATATTGCGACGAAAGTTATGAAAACCCCGACAGCAACTATAGTACATAAAAAATAGTATTTTAGACTTCGTGTGTAGTATAAATTTTGTGCAACATTTTGATTCGTTTTTTGAAATACTATCATATCTACCTTAGGGTGCGTTTGGTAGGTCTAAATTCCTACACTATGTTAGTTATAACTAAATGAATGAGCTAATAGAAACCAGTTTCACGTCCCGGATTTTTTATAAAACCAGCTTTGAAACAAAAAATCGTATCAACATCGGTTTATCCGTTAGAGAACTCCGAGGCACACGAAAATTTTAAAACAACACAGCATTTTTTTACACAGAATACAGGTACATTATGTAACTTACCAATTTCATTGTTCGTTGTGTAATACGTCTTAAGCATATCGTCCATCGATACTACTTCGGCCTGTGCATACGCAACCAATAGGATGGCACCAAAGACAAACAGTATGAATTTCATTGTGATGATTTGACGACTGCTCTGTACGGTTACAAGTCACTTATGAAGCTTGAGTAAACCTGTTGACCATATAAACGACTATTTATATTTTTCATCCCTCCGGTTAATATTTCTGAACAGCATTGCGATCTGAACTTTATTACAACGGACATTGATTCCAAATTGTAAATTTTCAAAATATTTGTTAATAAAAAAAATTAAAGGTACTGTTTGTGGTTTCGATAACGTTTGGGGTCATATAGTATAATAAACGCTTTCTGCGCTGGAGCGTTGAACAAAGATTATTCATTGTCATCCTTTATGATTTTGAACGTATTTTTTCTGTGTACATAATTATACCTACGGCTAAATAAGTATGCACTTAGGTTTACTGTTGGTTAGAGGACACCAACTGTCTACACACAACGTTATTTCATGTTTGTTTCCAAAGAGCTTAGAACATTTTCATACAAAACTGTGACGTGACGTCGGTGGTCTAGTGGTTCGAATACCGGACTGCTGATCATGGGGTCGTGGATTCGATTCCCACAGGAGACAAATATTTGTGTGGGTAAAACATGAGTATTTGTGTTTATCTGGGTGTTTCTTGTGTATTATAAGTATGTATTTACAAAAAACTAAGTAAAAGTATATAAGTATTATATCCATTGTATAGTACCCCTAAGTCCCAAACTAAGCAGAGCTTGTACTATTACAAGCTCTGCTTAGTTTGGGACTTTATTACATTATATTTTTAATTATAAGTGATGGCCTGAAACACATGTTTGTATAAACCTAGATCAGGCAGAACGCTTTTATAATTTTATTTGAGTAGGTTTCTTTTTTCTTGTACCGCTAATTAATATATTTTAGTTATATACAATTTTATTTAGGCCTTATTAACACCTTTCGAATTTCTACTACTAACCCACTACTGCAAATATATGTACTTATTTTACTGTAGTCAAAAGTTTTTTTAAATAAATTTATTCTTATTATTCTTATTCTTATTCTATTTATTAAAAAAAAACTTTTATCCTGATTTGTTTGATTACTTCTTTGTCAAGTATCTGTGGTAGGTAGTTACGATATCGGATTACGATTTTGTTCATCATGTCCCTTCTATCGCTCATAATATTTAAATGTCTTTGATGTTGTGTAAGAAAGTACTATCTGTAAAGGTTTATAGTTTATATTTACATTTAATGAGAATATGATTACTTATTATAATAAATGATGGAATGATTTTCCGATAATTTCCCGGTATCTGGCTCTTTAGCCCAGTGATCACAAGCGCAACTGCTACGTTTGACGTCCTGGGATCGATTCCCAGGTAGAGCAAAGTATTATTGGGCTCTGAAATTCTCGGTTACAGCTAGAGTTTGGATTTGTGATAGGCTCGCCCCCTATGGGACATAAAGATACCGGCGATCTGTGGGTGTACATTACTGTACACCTCTGCCTAACCCTTCGGGGAACACAGGCGTGATGGTATGTTATGTTATTATTGTCTTTCAGTCATACTTCAGCGTACGTAACTTTTATTTAGGTCACGTGAGAGGTGAGTAAGACTGTAAACATTGAGCTAACAAAGAAATGCATCACATTATCTTGAATATTGACATTTGAATATGATACAAAAGTTTACCTTTTTTTATAATTATTCTTGATAGGCCTTCGCTTGACCGCCAGTTCGCCTAATGTAAAGCGACACTGCGATCTACGATGGAGCGCGCTTGCCTAGATGAAACCCATGCAATCGTGATTTAAAGACAGATTATATTTATCGGGCAAGCTCATTCCACATTTCAGCGGAACGCATGATAAAAGTGGACTTGAAGAGTTTGGTTCAGATTTTTGGGATGTCCACCATGAATCGATGTTGCTTTTTCGTGCAACTTGGCGTCAGATTGGAGAAAGGACGAATCGTGGAGATCTGATGCACACTCTCCGAAATGTATCCGATAAAAAACCGATAAGCTAGCAACCATATTTTGTCACAAAGAGAAGTTACGAGCATTAACTACAACTTCACCACACTTGCTCATTTTAAGGTACTGTAAATCCAGCTTCTTTTTACAGTTAGACTATCGATGCATAAATCTTGGAAAGTTTCAGGTCTTGAGCCTGAGACCTTGGAAGTTCTATTTCCAGTATAAACTGAACTGGCATTGTATATAGTCTTTTCGTATACCTACTATAAGAGAGGTAGGGCATAGTGAGGGAGATTCCACTCAAATTGGAGCTGTCCAACTGGTACACTCCAATTCCAATACTGGTAACGAGTATTACCATACTCGTACCTCCACCTTGCAGAAAATCGAAGTGAATTAACACGGCTTTGAGCTGACTTGTTTCTAACGGTGAGCAAGATTGCCACTGTTGCCAGCCTTGCTCACCGTTAGAAACAACACAGCAAGGAATCGTTGTGTTGGCAGTGAGAGGATTTTGACCCTTATACTGCCCACGCAACTATTCCTCTTTCGTTTTACAGGGTCGGCAACGCGCAAGTGATATTTCAAGCGGCTACCGTAACCGCTTACCATCAGGTAGGTCATCTGCTTGTTTCCACCTTAGTGGTATAAAACCAAAAAAAAAACACTTAGACGTCAATATTGACTAATTAATGGCACGTTGCGTAGTCGGGTGTTCGTGAATCATATCACTTGTGACCATTTCAGCCTCCCTGTTGTTTACGAAAGGATCCGTAAAGGGCAAGCTTGAATCTTGAACACTTTGAGCGGTGCAACGCTATAGTACGTAAAATTTGATTAACGCTAATTATTGGCACAACGTTTAATAACGTCAGCGAAAAATATGTCTTTCTTTAACACTTTCTAAGGCTACTCACACACATACAGGATAAAGAAGAACGTTCAGTTATTTTGTACTAGCGACCCGCCCCCGCTTCGCACGGGTGCAATGTACTAATAAAATACATGTATTATACATATAAACCTTCCTCTTCAATCACTCTATCTATAAAAAAAACCGCATCAAAATCCGTTGCGTAGTTTTAAAGATTTAAACATACATAGGGATATAGTGACAGAGAAAGCGACTTTGTTTTATACTATGTAGTGATGATGAGAAAATAGTGCGTCGCCAACAAACATTTAAATACCCAGATGCTCAGCTGAAAGTGTGAATCAATGTAGACATTTAATTCTGTAACAAAAGCAAGTTTAGTTAATGACCCTTTGGAAGGGTCCAGCGAGGTCTGGTCCTGTTATGGTCGTCGCAAATGTCACGAATCGCTGTAACATATAGGGCAAGGGAAGGCAAGTGCAGCTTTTAATCGTAAAATGAGTCCGACATACCCTGCCACCTACCCAGTTGGTAAACGGATTCTCCGTACTTTAAAAAAAAGGGCCTGTGAATGGGTGACCATTCTGAACACATCGAGACTCCTCCAGGCCTCGGAGAGCACGTAAAAAAAAAACTGCACCATAGTCAACCCCATTTAGCTCTGTTACTATATGTCCATCCAAAGGTCCGGTTGCCTGGAAAAAATCACTGTTCGCGATAAGGCCGCCCATTGTATGTTTTATATTTATTAAGTTGTGTCCTGCATACTACTTTTTTTATCGGTGTAGAATAATAATAAAATCTATGACTGTCATTAGTGTTTCTTTCTTTCTTTCTTTCTAGTGGTAGTCGTAAGCCTGACTACCTGAGTTGCGGAGGTCTGATGGCAGTCGGTTCGTGTAAAATACAGATATTAAGCCACATCTGGACATTGGATCATTAGACTGAAAGCCCACCCCAAATTAGTTGGAAAAAGGAGGATGTTACCTAATATATTCGTTTTATTATATTTACATAATTTTGCTTTAAAAAACTAGACGGGCATTTAAATATGGTAATATGTTCACTATTCTTACTCTTCACAAATAAACAATTTACCAGCCATATTTATTTTTAAACGTGTGGAAAATCCTTGTGTCCTCATTTTGTATAACTTATATTAAAGGCAGACACAAAAGAGATAGCGTGACCTCCATACTTTTATTGTACATTGGATTCAATTGGCACAGGATAAGATATACATATAGATGGAAGCATCAGGGGTAGGCCTTTGCCCAGTAGTGGTCACACTGTTAATCGTAAATTTACATTATTTTCAATAACATAACATAATATATTACAATAACAAATAACATGAGGGTCACCTTGCAGTTCCTCGTTACGTTTTAGGTCCCATATAATGAGGATGAGCCGATTATCCGGGCGCAAATCCTAACTCCGAGCTGCTACTGAGAATTTCATTGGAAATCCCAATAACACTGCTTAACCTGGGACCTGAAGAAGACCAAGCGTTGCAATCGCGCTTCGACCACATTTTTTAATAAAAAAAATATTGTACACATTTTGATATTTATTTTTCACCGATTATATTAGAACTTTATAACGGCATTATACGGCATTTATACGTTTTGAAAATTTCAGTGGGAATAGTTGTTAACCAACTTTAAATCGTCATAGATCCTAAATGGTCATTCGAAATGAAAAATGTTTAAAGAAACCTAAATATGATTTTCAAATAGCTATTCAATGATATCCCACTTAACATAGTTCGTCATGTTTAAGTTTTTTATTTTTCACAATATGGCGTCTGGTTGTCGCCATATTGAATGTTCATTGATTACTGTCATATAACACTGACACTTGCAAGATTAAGAGAAATCGATTGATGTAAGAATCATCAAAATCTGCCCATGCGTACCAAACGCGGGCAGATTTTAATTATTTTGCTCTAGTGTGCCACAAACATACATACATTGACTGATAAACACATTACCCTCCTTTGCGTCGCGCAGTCGGGTAAAAAGAGAACTTGTGATGAGAGAACATGTGATTTGCACATCCTGAAGTTGTTCAATTTAGGACCTTCATAACCCTTTGTTTTCGACTCCTTTGTAAGTTAAATTGATCGAGATATGGTACCTACCTATATACCGTCACTGTTCCCAGGCCTTGATTTGCGATGTGTCAGGACTGCAAGTTGTTATGTCTGGCTCGGTATCTCGATGTATTTATTTATAACATGTTTTCCCAGACTGTTTACTGTATGCAGTTGTAACAACATGTTATTGCGTTGCACTTGTTGGAAGTCCAATACATATATTACATTAAGGACTATACCTACCCTTATTTCCTATTCACTGGAGCGATGTACTATTTATTTATTTATTATTTTCAGCCATGATCGTCCCACTGCAGGGCAAAGGCCTCCCTTTCCTTTTTCCAGTCTTCTCGGTCGAGTGCTTTCTGCCTCCAAACTTTGCAGTACGAGTCAAGCTCATCCCGCTATCTCATACTGGGTCTACCGCGACGTACTAAGTGTAAAAAAATAAGTTGTATATTTTACAGATAATGCTTCATTTTTCAGAGGAGGTGGCAATATATCGGACTTGTGCTGAAAAAAACTGCACTTACCTTCCCTTGATCTATAATGTTATTGTTCACCCGAGGGGCATACCTAATAGCTACTGAACAAGTAAAGGGAGCCGTTGGATGTGGCATAAAACTGGTGCTTGTCTAAATAAAATAACTGTCTAGGTGGTTTTAAACACGACTGCTACAATTGAGGTCCTGGTTTCGATTCCCAGGTCGAGTATATTGGGATTTTTTATGAAATTCTCAATAGCAGCTCGGAGTTTGTATTAGATACATGGGGCCACCAAGCGAAGGGTGGGTGCACACAGGCCAGCACATCAAGCTACCCCAATCTGTAAAATTTCTTTGATTTAACTTTTTTAATACAAAGTAATAAGTTTCATGTTGAATTGGGAAAATTTTACAGTTTTGAATAGCTTTATCTACTGGCGTCTGTACATTAGTACACCTCTTCCTAAGCCTTCGAGGAATACAGGCGTGACAGTATGTTATGAATCCCTATTATCATTGCCTATGTTAGGAGCTTCCAAACGCCTTTGTGAGGAGCTTTCAATCACACAATATAAATAATTCCCTGCAGATATTATAAATTCGAAAGTTACTCTGTCTGTCTGTTACGCCTTCACGCCTAAACCACTGAACTGATTTTGATGAAATTTGGTACAAATATAGATTAGACCTTGGAGAAAATCATAGGCTACCTTTTGTCTCAAAAAGTCCTTTGGGATGGAGGTGAATCCGCGGACAACAGCTAGTAGTATTTTGTATATAGAGAATACCTTTGTTGAGAGAGTTTTGTAGTAAATGAAGAAATATATTTTTTTTTTGTACGGAATAACAAACAGTCCACCAAACCCACTTGAATTTCATAATCACCTCGTAATTTTTGTACTGTTGAGATTACTTGATAAGTGGGTACCTATTCAGTCGTTCGAAAATAGCACGAATTTTGGTAAGTATGCTAAGTGTTTTTAAGTATTAAAAAAGGTCTTAACATTTTAGATAAGCACTTTCACAGCAAATCATAGTTTTTAGAGCATTCTCATAATACTTAGAAACTATTTTTAAATTAAGGCGTTAAGACCCCTTTTGTACAGACGCCAGCAGGTCAACCTATTCAAAACTGTCAAATTTTCCCAATTGAATATGAACCTTATCGTTTTGTATTATAGTTGAAAATCAATCAAAGAAATTTGACAGATTATGGTAGCTTAATGTGCTGACCTCTGTACACTACTGCACATTAAGTCTCTACCTCGATTCGGCTTCCAGCCTAACGGCTTACTAGTTACGGTTAACCAGTTACGGCTGAAAATAAGTATTTTACACGAAGCGATTGCCATCAGACCTCCGCAACCCAATTTCTGGGTAATACCGATATCCTGAGGACTGGTTGTCAGGCTTTTTGGGCTTCTGACTGGCACTAAAGTACTAATGACTGTCATAGATGACCGGAAACGAAGCCTTTATGTCGAAGTACGGAAGGTCTGCAGTTGATATATTGCAGGACAGATAAAATTACTCATAGTGCCAATAAAAACCTGTCAGATTAACCTGCTAAGCAGAGCTGAAATTCAGGAATAGACGAGTAAGAAGGCAGTCAAGAAAGAGATAAAATAGTTAAATAATCAGCTTTTATTATTTAATGCAATTAATTGCCTATTCAAAGATTAGTTATTCTTGATAAGTACCTGTAATACGATTTATTTATGACAATAATAATTGACTGATAGATAATAATGATACAATGAACTCAGGAATCAGGAAATAAGTAGGACGTAAGCAGATAATACACAGGGTCGGTATTTAGTACCTACCTACTTATGAAACAAACATAATTTGCCGTACATAACGTCAGTATTACATTGTAGTGTACCTAGCATCCCTTTTTTATTTTACTAGGGTGGCAAACAAGAGTACCCACCGCCCACCTGATGGTAAGCGGTTACCGTAGCCTATAGACGCTTGCAACACCGAATCACTATGGCGTTGTCATCTTGAGACCTCTTCATCCTTCAAACCAGACCTTGTTCCTTATATAATTATTTATTTACAAAAAAAAAGTATATCTATATATTAAAGGTATATCCAATGTCTAGTACCCATAGTTCAAGCTCTGCTTAGTTTGGAACTATAAATGGTGTTGTGTAAAATGTCAAAAATATTTATTTGTTATTTATTTATATTAGCAAATCCATATGAATCCGTTGGTCTGAAATATTGTAATTCTTATTGATTAATCACATTTTATGTTTGTTGATACCTGTAGTTACACCAACAGAGTTTACCCAATATGCATGGCAGTTTGGCTTGACATGAACAGGCTCTTTATGTATATAGACTGTATATAGACATATTATCATATTACTGAGATCATGGACATGGACAGTGAGACGGCAGTACAGAGCCACTCGGCAATTCTAGGATGTACGTCGAATACCCCATGTCTGTGACCTTACATTTCCAGATGATAATGTAAAAATATTTCAGATTATTTTCCCATGAGTTTTTTTGTATCACAGCAGTGATAGCCTAGTGGTATGACCATTGGACTGCCAAGTTGAAGGTCTCGAGTTCGAACCCAAGGCACGTACCTTTGACTTTTCGAATTCATGTGCGTATTAATAATAATTAATTATCACTCGCTTAAACGGTGAAGGAAAACATCGTGAGGAAACCTGCTTACCTTAGATTTTTCTCGACGGTTTGTGAAGTCTGCCAACCAGCACTAGGCCAGCGTGGTGGACCATAGCCTAATCCCTCTCAGTATGAGAGGAGACCCGTGCCCAGCAGTGGGACAGTATATGGGTTGATGATCATGATGATGAGTTTGTGTTTTAATATTCTATTTCTTGTAAGGGCTGGGAAGCTTCCATGTCTTAGTAAACATTACAAGAACTTTCTTTGATGGGTTGATCGACAAATAGTGTTCACAGCTGAACTTAAAATGCTCCACGTAATACACACACATAGTCTGCATACCCCAAAGTGTAGAAAGAAGCCTCGTTAACGTGCAAATTAGTTTGTCCAACGAGGTTCCAGAGTATTGGTGAAATTACGCCCCTCCTGATACGGTAATCCTTGTAGTGCGATGTAGTTTGTTTCTCTTTAAACAAATTCACACTAGAATTTTCCCAACCCAGAATAACTACGGACCCTCAGCCCCGTAGCGCAACGAATCAATCAGCCACTACGCACAACGTCTCGCCAGAAAGTCTGGAACGTCTCTTTGTTTGAATATGTATGCATCGCATACGGTTGGATTCGAATCTTGATTGACTAGAGCTGTTACTCTGCTGTTTAAAAATGTCTTGTCCCCCTTAGATATCAATACAAGCTGCAACTGTTGATGATTTTATATGAACCTTATAATTCTAGGTACTAAGCAATAGGCTTGTTGGTGGTGAAGAGAGTAACGCGGCAATGATAAAAAATCGATTAACAAACACTTAATTATCCATACATAATTAACTGTTGGCAGCATAATGAATTTATGAAGCCAAAGTACTGAACTGTCAACATAGCAAGGAATAACAATTTCTGTACTTAATATGTGAGCGCGAGATGATACAAACGTATACAATAAATGTGTGTCTAAATTATAATTTTGTATTAGTTTATTTCTTTCCAAGTTTCCTGTCCACGCGAAGTGGAGAATTGTCAGTTCAAATTCTGAGTCAATTGAAAGTTGTCTTAAAAAGAGTGAGTGAATAAAATACCTACTTAGTTTCGATCGAACGTCAATATCTCAAAAATAGCAAAGGTCATTAGATTATGAATTATCGAACGAAGCTCAAAATGGTTCGTGTATTATCTACATAAAAAATTAAGTGCTGTTCGTTGGTAAGCGCATCACTTGATAACGATAACAGTTGGACCGATTTGGATAATGTTTATTTTTAAAAAGGATTATAGGGAAACAAAAAGTAAAAGTTGCCCGGAAAATTGAATAAATCGGGAAACATCGCCTGGTGTTATCTGACGCTTGCTGAGCTGGACATTTGCTGCTGGGGGACACACATTAATTGTATCAAATTTTAAACTTATTTTATTTATAGTAAAAATAATTGTTTTTTCTTCACCAATTTTAAATGTAACCTGTTTTTTCCTTTCTCTTTCTAATGGAATTGAAAATAATATTTCTCTATACTGTATTCTATCCCTCACTCTATTGCGTCTTGTTTGTGGCAAATAAATATTTTTCATTTCTATGGGATTTTTGTATGATTTATTGAAATTTTGACAGTAAAACATTTGTCGGCAGTAATAATATATCTAATAATAATACGGGTTGGTCGATGCGATACACTTTTCTTTTCCTAACTTGACTGGCACACTGACGGTTGTCTGACTGTAGTCACAGCATTACACTATAGGATCAAAATGCAACGTTTCGAAAAATATAACTTGGATTTATTAACTGACAGTGACCTTAAAAACCTTTTAAAGGATTTTATCGTAGTTCTTCCAAAACACTATGGCAGAAAGTGTACATTCGTAAAATTATCTTATTGATTGCTAACGTTATAGGTAATATAACGAAAGATACCTGGGTTTTTATTAGGTTTCAAAAACTCAAAAACATTTTCGCCTTTGTTGCTGCTCGGATACGACTGATAATGGGTCTTAATTACACCTCGCTCATCATAAAGTAGGTATTAGTCACCACCCGTAGCAAAACCACAAACAGTTCCTTTAAAAGTGTTTATAAACAAATACGATAAGAATTGAAATTTCAAATCTGTGAAAGAAGCAATAGGGTGCATTTTCATATCGCGGTGCAGTTCAGATATTTAAACTGGATGGATGAAATATGTTATAAATACAGCTTCACAAAAAATGGTCGACAGGCTTACTTACAATCAATTGGTGACTTGTAACCGTGCAGAGCAGTCGTGAAATCCATCAAAATGAAGTTCTTACTATTTGTCCTCAGTGCCATTATATTAGTTGCGTATGCAGAAGTACTTTCTGTAGATGATATGCTTAAGGCGTATTACTCAACCAGCAATGAAATAGGTAAGTGATATTATGTCTTTTGTACGTAGATAGTTATTTATAACTCTATACACAAGCTTGTACTACTCTGAAGCCTTTGTGTGGTCGGAATTCCCCTACCTCATAAACTCGTTTTTTAAATTTTTTGTTTGAAGTTTAATCTGGATAATAATAACAGCATAACAGTGATAGCCTAGTGGTATGACCATTGGACTGCCAAGTCGAAGGTCTCGAGTTCGAACCCAAGGCACGCACCTCTGACTTTTCGAATTCATGTGTGTTTTTATAATTAATTATCACTCGCTTAAACGGTGAAGGAAAACATCGTGAGGAAACCTGCATCCCTTAGAGATTTTTCTCGACGGTTTGTGAAGTCTACCAACCTGCACTAGGCTAGCGTGATGGACTATAGCCTAATCCCTCTCAATATGAGAGGAGACCCGTGCCCAGCAGTGGGACAGTATATATGGGTTGATGATGATGAATAATAACAGACAACCCAGGTACTTATCTAAGGTTATTAAGTAGTATCGGCGCTTTTCAGATTATGGTTTTATCATATTATGGTATCTCTTATCATCGTTTTACACCATATATGTATAGTGTATTGGGGTAAGCTTGGCGCTGGGGTAATGCTAGCCACTAGTATTAAAATGATAGCCGAATAAAACACAAATTTGGTCCCAACGCTGATTTAACCCCAACACACTCACCTAACATCATTATGATCAAATATGTGTCTTATCACAAAATAAGAGGCCTAGGGAAACGAGGCCGAGGGTTCGATTCCCAGGTCGAACAGTGTCATTGTTTTCCAATAAAATTCGAAGTTTGGATTCATACCCGGTAAATAGCAATAAGCTCTAAGTGTTGGTATACATACATTAGTACATATCTGATCAAATCCTTCGGAGAATACAGGCGTGTTATTATGTTATGTTATGGTCGCGGGTTCGATTCCGTAAGGAAGAAATATTTTATTCATAACAAACTTGGGCTGTTTATCATCATTACATCAGTAATCCGATTAAGAGTCCAGACAGTATAATATCGTATCCTTTCATCGCTGCAGACAAACAAATAATTTAATTATTATACCCTTTGTTCATTGTTTTGTGACCGCAGCGGACTCGACAAGGACGCATGCATATAAATATTCTGGGTATGAATTATGTATTGTATAGGTATCCCGGCAAACCGGCGCGGCGGAGCAGGCGCACGTGCCTCATTTTAATCTTAACCCTTTGACCGCCACGTCAATAAAGAAAATCCGTGTTCTCTACGCCAAGCGACAAATTCTAGTATTTAATAAGGTAAAAAAAAACAATAAATTTTTGTAAAGATATGTATTTTGAACTGAAAAAAAGTGATATTTTTGACGTGGCATGCCGTCGTTGGCGTCGTGAGCAAGTTTTCATTTGACGTCTATACACGTCCGTGGCGGTCAAAAGGTTAAATGTAATTTGGCACTAGCCCGGCCGAGTCGATGCTGCACAATGGAAATATACTAGTATAGGCTTAGAGGGTTCCTTAAAACGATGAAGGAAAACTTCGTGAGGAATACTGTCTGAGACCCTTTATCGATGGCGTTTGAAGTCTGCCAACCCGCAGTAGGCCAGCGCTGTGGACTGTAGCCTAACCCCTCTCATTCTTAGAGGAGACCCGTGCCCAGCAGTAGGAGCGGAAATGGGTTAATGATGATGAAGTTATTCTACTTCTTATGATCGTATCTGGAAAAGTAATACGAACGAAATTTAATTAAGTGATTGCATTATTGTTACTTTTATCACTATTTTAATTTTACTGGTCTTTTTTTGTTTTTTTCTCAAATGAGTCTTGAAAAAGCGGGAGGACACTGGCTCCTGCTACATAGTTTTTATTAGCGTAGGAGTCAGGGTATTCTAACTGTAATGTAAATATATTTACATATTATTATGTCAATAAAGAATATTATTATTATAATGTGTCTACCGTTTTCTTTTTCAGGAGAAGATTCGGTGAAGGTCGCAGTCCAAGCTCTTTACATACCGATGAATCTGAAGTCGTGCAGTAACGATGCCTGCAACTTCTTATGTAGATTCCTCGGCTACAATCATGGCTCATGCGTCTCTTCGAACAGTTGTCGATGCTACAGTTAAACCTTGTGAATGTTCCTATGATCTTCGACTTCACTGAATGTATCAGTGTGTATTTGTTTCTTTAAATAAATGTGTAAAAGGCGTACATTTATTATGAAGTTTTATTAAATTGTACAGTAAAACAATGATGATGCCTCTCAAAAGAAAAAAAATATCGAGTTATACTTGATATATTTTTAAATATATAAGAGGAAGAGGAAAACTACAAGATAATGCTAATTAGTAAAAAGTCGCTATTTTCCTGACTTCTTGTTTTTTTTTCCAGTCGGGTTTTTTTAATTATTGATATTTTATTTTTTATTTTACATTTTGTCAAAATCTGTCTAATCTAGTTTTGAATATTTCAAAACTAGATTAGATAGACATTTGCTAACCAACTTCAAATCCTTATAGATCCTAAATGGTCATTCGAAATGAAAAATGATGAGAGTAACCTAAACATGATTTTCAAATTCCTATTCAATGATGACATCTGGTTGTCGCCATATTGAATTATTATAACACTCGCAAGATTTAAAACAAATCGTTTGACGTAAGAATAATAAAAATCGGCCCATGCTTTTGGTGTATAGTGTGCCACAAATGAACAAACATACATACATAGGCTGATAAACACAACACCCTCCCTTGCGTCGCGCAGTTGGGTAAAAAGATAAGAGACTGATTCGCTTATTTACAGACGTGGAGCAGCGATGAGATATGCTTATTTTTACTGAGTCAGAGGCAAGTCATAGCTTATAAACGTTATCGATAAACTTCTACACGGTTATTCATAAAGAGTACTCATCAAAATGTGGACATTTTTTTGGTGGGCTACAATTACAAATTTCGTTCTACAACTTTTTAAATTACAATAATTTCCATTACAAAATTAACAAATATTTAAGTAGTCAGGTTTGTATGGAAAGGCCAAAATAGTTATAATATGGTATTCCAAAAGATTTTCCTTGTTATAAAACTCACTCTATAAGTAAAACATATCTAGCTTATCCGACCTCAGATGAAATAAATGACAGTAACCTTGAATTCATTAGCACGTAGGTATGATAGTGATTAAAGTCGTACTTAAATCTTAAAAAAACTAGTTCACTCACTTTTACATAGGTAAGTACCACCAAATTGGCGGTAGAAGTAGTATTATGTATATGGTATTTATATGTATATGGTAGTCGTATTAGTATTATGTAAATTAAGTTTCTTGCCGGTCTTCTCCATAAGACCCACTTTTTAGAACCGTGCAACTAGTTTTGACTTTTCAAGTGCCGTAATGGTCTCATTAAAATAAAATGTTTCACTTTGACTTTATTTCTGGCTAAGGTTTTTATGAAAAGGTTGAAATTGACCAATCATGACCAGAGTATTATTGACATGATCAATGATACTTGGAGATGATAATTTTTCAATTTGAAACCTACTTTTCCGGTGAACCTGTACATGTAATGTAGGCTATTTCAATGACCAAAACAAATTTAGGATGTCGATCTCTAAACCTTATAAATAAGATATAATTTGATTAATTCAAAGTTACTAAGCGTCATAGCGCAGTAAAGCTAATACCTATTCATAGAAATTGACGACACGTTTGGCGCAGCGGCTGAGCGATCGGCTTCAGCGTCACGGGTTGGAAGTTCGATCCCTGCGCGGAACAAATATTTTGTATGACCTACATGTAGTTGTTCCGGGTCTAGATGTTTGTGTATATTAAAGTTTGTCTTTGTAAACGCACCCACGATACAGAAGGGGGGGGAGGCAACTTAAGTAAAATATCTACACTTACATTAATATTTTTATCTAATATATTGTAAGGTATGTGGCGCACATAACTCTCTAGCGACATCGGCTCTTCACTACATAGTATAAAACAATGTCGCTTTCTCTGTCCCTATATCCCTATGTATGCTTAAATCTTTAAAACTACGCAACGGATTTTGATGCGGTTTTTTTTAATAGATAGAGTGATTGAAGAGGAAGGTTTATATGTAAAATACATATATTTTATTTATTAGTACATTGCACCCGTGCGAAGCGGGGGCGGGTCGCTAGTTTCCTATATTTTAATTCACTCTAGATATGAAGAGGATCCTCCTTGACATACATCTTTCTGAAACGTTTTTCATATAGGTATCTATTTTTTACTTTTATAACGAACATACATACCATCCACCTATAATTCCCGAAGGGTTAAGCAGAGGTGTAGGTACCAAAATTTAACCCGCAGTTTATAAGTAATATGTTTGGGTCCCATGTAGTAGGGGCCGAGCCTATTGCCATTAAAGGGGCACAAATCCAAACTCCGAGCTGCTACTGAGAATTTCATAGAAAAACACTTTGATTGATCTGGGAATCGAACCCAGGAGGTCAAACGTAGCAGTTGCAGAATAACAAAATAAGTGTAAATGGAGTTTGCTTTCAGTCACGAATTGACCGTCTAGTTTAGTGCTTACACTTACTACAGCCCAAACCCAAATAATAATTTAGATAAGATTATTCATATTTATTATTATTATGGGTAAAACATGAGTATTTGTGTTTGTCTGGGTGTTTCTTATGTATTATAAGTATATATTTACAAAAAAAAAAGTATCTAAGTATTATATCCATTGTCTAGTACCCATAGTACAAGCTCTGCTTAATTTGGGACTAGATGGTGTTGTGTAAAAATGTCCCAAATTCTTTGGGCTAAGCTATGCTCATCTCTGTATTTAAGTCTAAAGTTGGTTGTTTTAAGTTAATATTATATTTAGGTACCCATTTTTGGCATGGCGTTTTTGCTGACTACTTTTAAGAAAAAACAGGAAATTTAATATTAATATAATATCAAAATTACATTACAAAGTGGTAAATAAGTTTTATCAGATACGTTACATAACACAAAATAACTGCGGCATATTAAAATAATTGAATGAAAAGCTTACATGACAATACCCTTATTGTACAGACTACATACACGTATTTAAAACACAGTGTATTAGTAACACAAACATGATTCATACCAATCGCAAAGTCCTTGTTTATATCCGAAGATTCTACACCGGAAGGAGCAGCCCCCTAAAGAGCAATACTTCCGAGGCATCTGTCTATTCACCACTCCAGTCGAAACGTCCATGGAGGCTGTATCTAAAAAAAATTATACACAACTGTAAGTGTTCGTAAACATAATGCAGAGAATCTCTGCTGAGAGACAGAGTTACTTTCGCATTTATTATATTATTAGGGTTAGGGATTAGATATCCCTAAGCCACGCTGTCCTCACAAGTGGTACTTGTGAGTGTACAGTCCATAACAGAGTCAGGTTAGACAACCTATAGCCTCTCATTCTTAGATAAGACCTGTATTAAGACGATACCTCGTAAATTTACTCGATTTTCGATTGAGCAGATCTCTTTGATTTTGTACATTATGAATCTAGTTTTCAGGTATGTGGTTTTTGAGTATATGATCTAAAATCTCATAAGACTGAAAACACGATTACATAAAATTTTCTCGATAGAAAAAAATCGTTAAGTAGACCATAATTATTTTCTTTTTTGAGTGCCACCATGATATGTTTTTATGAATTCATTTACGATTTTTTTTAATAATAATAATCATTTATTGAAACACTTCAAATACAATATTAAAACAAGTAAAAATTTCACTTAAAGCTATTTTTTATAGCTAGGGTTTTTTTATGCTAGGCGGTGATACCAAATCCTCCTAAAAAATAAAATAAAAAATAAACTGACTCGACTCTATAATAGCTCTGTGGCAAATTCAAAACTGTGATGACGTGCCAGAGAGAGAGCGATAGATCCCGAGAGGTGGCTAAGCCACGCCCTCAAAACTAAGAATTATTTTCGAGGTATCCTCTTAACAGTGAAACATAATTAGGTTGATAATGAATCGAGCCTGGTCAAAATGCACTAAGTTTATTTGACAAGTTAGCAGTTGTCCGCAGCTTCACTAGCATCCCAAAAGGAGTATTTATGGGCAATGACTTCTTTTTTAAGATGGCTCCCGCATAAGTACAAGCTCTATGTCGTGGAGGTTTTTTTTTTTATACTACTAAGGTGGCAAACAAGCGTACGGCCCACCTGATGGTAAGTGGTTACCGTAGCCTATGAAGGAGTATCACTTGCGCGTTGCCGACCCTGTAAAACGAAAAAGGAATAGTTGGGTTGACAGTATAAGGGTCAAAGTCCACCCACTGGCAACACAACGTTTCCTCGTGGAGCTCTGAACCGTAAGAAACACAACACAGCTCAAAGCAGTGTTATTTTACTCGGTTTTCTTAACTTCACAAACATTATTTTAATTAATTGTCACAAAGTACACCTAGACTCGAAACAAATAAATGTTCGGAATTGTACCCATGACACTGACTGGTAGAGTTACTTCCGTAATTTTACTAATTGTTACCCGCAGTTTCACTCGAATCCCAAAAGAGTTTCTGAGACAAAAGATAGCCTATGTCCAATCTATCTTTACATAATTAATCTAAATGTTTCACCGGTTTAAGCGTGAAAACGTAACACACAAGAAGATAGTTACTTTGGCATTTATAATGTTAGTTTGGATGGATTTTGATAATTATATAATATACTGATATAAATCCATCCATATACTATATATAATATACACTCACCTTTATCATATACAATTTCGTGTGTGAACGGTACTACAATGCCAGATTTAGTTATAGCATTTGGTAATAATAAGACAGCAATTATCAGAACTAACAAGGACTTCATTGTGGTCAAATATACGGTCTTCTTTTATATCTGTGAACTATGATCTCGCATAAAGTGACGTCCTGCGTGCTAACTCTTGCGTTGAACAATTCAGACTATATGCATAGAACATTTACACAGTGAGACACACACAGACAAATATTCATATCATATCCGAGAATTGCCGGAAACCTGAGCGCTTAGTGCAGTCAGATATAATACATAGGTTACATTACCATATAATATACAGGGTCCCCAGGAAAATGGGATATAATACTAATAGTATTCTTAAATACAGTTGCTCAAAAAGTGGCGTATTGCAGGGACGTATAGCGTTCGGGATGTGGACACACTCGCGCTTTTTCTTTACCTTTTCCGAACTCGTGCGTTCTCTTTCCCAACTGTCAAAATAATGTCTATTAAATAGAAAAAAACCAACCACGAAGTTTTTACTAAAAAAAAATCATAGTTTTTATGATTCATGCAAATATTTCTAAAAAGAAGCTACTAATTTGTTTCAATAACAGATTTAATGATTTTATTCAATGAGTTAGGTTAGGTTTCATTTCATTGGGGTGCTAAGGTCGGACAACCTCCTCGTGTGCTTCGTGGCTATCAGTCCTTTCGGGATACGTCCTGGGGGAACGTTAGTCATGAAGCCTGGTGCACCCTGGGCAACTCGGGTATCAACTCTTCCTGCCTTTTGGGGAGTCTTGATGCTCGAGGCTAATGGTCCGACACTGGGGAAAGGCCCTTTTCAGGGCCAAGGGGGGGGGGAGCCCTCCGCGCGGCCGCGAGGCTTAGTGGGGGGAAAACGGCCCTTTTCAGGGCCACGTCTGGGGAGTCCTCCGTGTGGCCGCGAGGCTTTTGCGGAGAAGAAACGGCCCTTCTCAGGGCCAATGGGGATGGCCCATTTACTGGGTCAGAGTGGCGGGCTCGGCGTGTACTCACCCTACCACCGAGCCGGCAGCGGAGTTTGTCTCTCTGCCACCGCCGAAAAATCGGAGGGTACTCTTACATATGCTGAGTGCTGTGGTCATGTCTCGCGGCTCAGCGTGAGGTGCCCTCCGTCGGTCTTGGCTTGGTCGCCCGGACTGCGGGGAAGACAACCTCGAGAACAAATCACCCCGAATCCCAAGCGGCGGCGCACCGCGAGGGGATGTGTGGCTGGTCGGGGCTCCTCGGAGCAACCAGTCACTAGTGCGACTCCCACCAGGGTACCTGCGGACCCCCTGGTTGGGTTACACCCTACGCTTACCCGGGTACAGGGGGCACTGCCCGGGTGGACCTTTATTTCCCCCACACTCGTGGGAATTCATATGGATAATTCAAACAAAAAACAAACCGTAGAGGAAGTGGAGCAGGATGCAGTATCCGAGTGCGGATCTGCATCAAGTGATATGATGGTGGTGGAGCACAGCACTGAGCTGAGCCCCTCCAGATTCTGGAGAGATGGGGAGCCAGGCCGCAAACGCCGCTCTAGCGATGTGAGCCGCTCGGGCTCCGAAGCTGATGAAGACTTGCCGGCTGCTAAAGTCGGCATGGCCAGAAGAGGGAGAGGTCGTCCTCCCACTACTGGCGAGTACGTAGGGCTCGCAAAAGCGAAGGCTGAGCTAATTTCGTACAGGCGGGAGGAGCTTCGCCTTCGTGCCGAGGAAGAGGCTGCTGACTTAGTCGAGCTGGCTAAGTCTAAAAAGATGACGCCAAGGACCGATTCTGGTTCCACAGGGGGAGACCTGACTGCTGCTGCTCTTTTTGAGCAGGTGACGGCTGGACTAAAGGTGGTGCAGCATGTCGCCACCAAGTCCAGTAACTTGAAGGGCACTTTTACGCGGAGCCTCAAGGAGGCTATGAATATTATTGAGGGTGCAGCCAGTGGACTGCGCCACCTTTCCGCGTCAGAAGAAAATGGCAAGCTGGAGGCTGCCAATAGTCGCCTGCAGGAGGAATTGACCAAACTGCAGGCTGACAATGGACGTCTTCAAGACGACAATAGTCGCCTGAAGGCGGATCAGGTGTTAATGCGGCGAGAACTGGAGCAGCTCAAATCTGATGTAGCAAAGATCCGCCAACCAGCTGCTCCAGTAGGGGTAGCGCAGCCGGCTGAGTCGGAGCTGATGGGTCTGCTCCGTACAGAGATGGCCAGCCTGGCTGCGAGATTTGGCGTCATTGAGGGCAAGATCCTGCGCCCGCCTCTCGCTGGGGACCGAAACTCTCCAAAACAAGCGCCAGCCACTTCGTCCTACGCGGCGAAGGCAGCAGCGCCTAATGAAGGACCAAAAACCGGTGGAGCGGCTAGGAAAGGCCAGGCCAAACCGGCCACCACCACTAGCGCGTCGACCTCGGCCAAGACCACACAGGCCCAAGCCGCTCCAACACAGGCGAGTCCGCCTCAGCCTCCGCAGGAGACACCGAGCCAGGTCGCTTCATCCCGGGGCGCGCCAGGGCAGGCTAAAAAGGGAGCGAAAGCTCCTGCTGCTTCTCAGAGCCAGACAGATGCCAGTCCCAATGAAGAGGAGTGGCAGACTGTCGGCAAGAAAAAGAAGAAGAAGCAGAACAAGAACAAAAATCAAAATTCTGCTAGCAAGAAGCAAAAGCTGCGGGCTCCGCGGTCGACAGCAGTAGTTATAACGCTGCAACCAGGCGCAGAGGAGAGGGGCATCTCGTATGCGTCTGTCCTAACGGAGGCCAAGCAGAAGGTCGACTTGGCTGGCCTCGGGATCCCCTCTCTCAAATTTCGGACGGCAGCCACGGGTGCACGATTGCTGCAGATTCCCGGAGCCACGAGCGGCGACAAAGCTGACTCTTTGGCAGCTAAGCTCCGGGAATGCCTGAAGCCTGATGATATCAGGGTCTCCAGACCCACCAAATGCGCAGAGTTACGCGTGTCGGGTCTGGATGACTCTGTAACCTCGAAAGAGGTTGGCGAAGTTGTCGCGCGAGCTGGCGGATGCTCCGCAGAAGACGTAAAGGTGGGGGATATTCGCATCGGTCCTTCCGGCTTGGGTTCGGCCTGGCTTCGATGCCCTGTTACAGCAGCGAAGAAAATCACCGACGCTGGTCGTTTGCTGGTGGGGTGGGTCTCCGCAAAGGTGACACTGCTGGAGCCTAGACCCATGCAATGTTACCGATGCCTGGAAGGCGGGCATGTCCAGCACGTGTGCTCATCGGAGGTAGACCGCAGGGATCTTTGCTACCGCTGCAGCCAGCCGGGGCATAAGGCCGCCCAATGCTCCGCGACACCGCACTGCTCGCTGTGCGCGGGCATAGGCAAACCTGCGGAGCATAGAGTGGGCGCAAAGAACTGCTCGGCCCGCGCGACCAAGAAGAGGGGTGGGGTGAGAGTATCACAAACTCCCCCGACTCTGTCATCGGCAACTCAGGCCATGGATGTGGTGGAAACGGATGCGGCACCGCAATCATAATGGCCAAACCGTTCCTACAGGGGAATCTCAACCACTGCGCCAGAGCTCAGGATCTACTACTCCAGAGCATGGCGGAGTGGTTAATACACGTGGCCGTGATAGCGGAGCCGTACTCCGTTCCGCCAAGGGACAACTGGGCAGGCGACACCACTGGCACAGTTGCCATTGTATGCCAGATGTCTACGGGGGCCACAATGACAGTTGTGGATAGGCACCCGGGCTGCGTCGCTGCCGTCGTGGACGGTGTCCTGGTGGTTGGGGTATATTTTTCGCCCAACAGGGTCCTCGCTGAATTCGAGGCCTTTCTCGGAAATGTGGGAGCCCTGATTGGGCGGAACCACACCCACCCCGTCCTCCTCCTTGGGGACCTCAATGCCAAATCTTCGGCTTGGGGTTGCCCCGCCACCGACGCACGCGGCGACGTGCTGGAGGAGTGGGCGATTGCGACGGGGTTGGAAATCCTTAACCGCGGGACGGTCCACACGTGTGTGCGGCAAAATGGCGGATCGATCGTGGACGTCTCTCTTGCAAGTCCATCTGTGGCGCGCCGCATTCAAGGGTGGAGGGTGATGGAGGGCGTGGAGACACTCTCCGACCACCGGTATATTCGGTTCGAGATCTCCACGTCTTCAGCGAATAGCGGCCGCCCGAGCCGGACCACCTCCGACAATCCGAGGTGGGTCCTAAAACAGCTCGACAGAGACGTCCTCATCGAAGCCGCAATTGTGCAGGCATGGTTCTCCGCTCCCGAGGAGCCGGTGGACGTGGACGCTGAGGCCGCCTGGTTCCACCACGCACTAACGCAAATCTGCGACGCAGCTATGCCCAGGGCCAGGGTGGGACCTCAGAAGCGTCAGGTGTACTGGTGGTCTCGGGAGCTGGCGAATATGCGCGTGGAGTGCGCTGCAGCCCGACGCCTGTACACCAGGCACCGTCGACGGCGCCGTCGCGACCTCTCGCTGGAGGCCCAGCTGTACGAGGCTTACAAAGCGGCCAAGGAAGCTCTGCAGCTGGGCATCAGCCAGGCGAAGGAGGCTGGCAATGAGCAGTTCATAGAGCTGCTCAATAGTGACCCCTGGGGGCGCCCCTACAAGCTCGCAAGAGCTAAGCTGCGACCCTGGGCGCCGCCTCTGACGGAGTCTCTCGAGCCAGCCCTTCTTGGCACAGTCGTGTCCGCTCTATTTCCCAATAGAGCGGAACACATACCGCCGTCAATGGGGTCGCGAAATTCCGTGCCTGTGGAGGAGCCTGACGTGCCTGAAGTCACCGAGGCGGAACTTGGCGCAGCAATTCTGCGCATGCGTGCCAAGAACACGGCACCAGGACCGGACGGCGTTCCCGGTCAGGCCTGGGCTCTGGCCCTCGGGGTCCTCGGCCCCCGACTGCGGAAGCACTTCACTGAGTGCTTCAGGCAAGGCCGCTTCCCAGAGCGCTGGAAGACGGGCAGACTCGTCCTCCTCAAAAAGGAGGGGCGCCCCGCAGACTCTCCCTCTGCATACCGCCCCATCGTACTGCTTGACGAGGTGAGTAAGCTCTTTGAGCGCGTCACCGCTGCCCGCCTCGTCAAGCATATGACCAGAGTGGGCCCCGACCTGTCCGACAACCAGTTTGGGTTCCGGGCAGGTAGGTCGACGGTTGACGCAATCCTGCGCGTAAAAGCCCTGTCGGAACAGGTGGTGGCGGACGGCGGAGTGTTGCTCGCAGTGTCGTTGGACATCGCCAACGCGTTCAACACTCTGCCGTGGAGCTGCATCATTGAAGCACTCCAATACCACCAAATACCGCCCCACCTACGTCGGACGGTAGGGGACTACTTGCGTGATCGGGCGATCACCTTTACGGGACGCAACGGGGTGTGCAGCAGAGGGATGACGTGCGGTGTTCCGCAGGGTTCTGTCCTCGGACCGCTCCTGTGGAACATCGGCTACGACTGGGTCCTGCGTGGGGCCATACTCCCGGGCGTCAGCGTGACATGCTACGCTGACGACACGCTCGTCCTAGCCCGGGGGAGTACGTATAGGGAGGCTGCCCGTCTTGCCACTGCAGGTGTGGCACAAATCGTGGCGCGCATCCGCCGGCTAGGGCTGGAAGTGGCGCTGAACAAGACGGAGGCTCTGTCATTCCATGGGCCCCGGAGAGCTCCTCCTCAAGGATCCCATATTGTCATCGGTGGGGTCCGCATCGATATCATGTCGTGCATGAGGTACCTGGGGCTCGTGCTGGACAGCAGGTGGAGCTTTGACGTCCACTTCCAGCGCCTGGCACCGCGGTTGATGGGGGCGGCTGGCGCCCTCGGACGGCTCTTGCCGAATCTCGGTGGCCCAAAGAGCAGCTGCAGGCGGCTCTATTTGGGGGTCATTCGCTCAATGGCCCTCTACGGTGCCCCTGTCTGGGCCACCGAGTTGACGAGTCGCGGCGCTACATTGTTGCGGCGGCCACAGCGTGCGATATCCATACGGGTTATCCGCGGATATCGCACGATCTCGGCAGAGGCGGCGTGCGCACTGGCGGGTTCTCTCCCTTGGGACGTGGACGCCCGGGTCCTTGCGTCACTCTATACATGGCGCAAGGACGTGCGGGAAAGAGGAGAGATGGTGGTCCCGAGGGAGTTGAACCAGTGCAGGGAACTGCTGCGGCGAGCGGCGTTCGAAGAGTGGGCGGAGCGGCTTGGGCGACCAAGCGCTGGACTGCGGACGGTCGAAGCCCTCCGTCCCGTTCTGAGGGAATGGGCCGACAGGCGTCACGGTGTGCTGACCTTCCGGCTGACGCAGGTGCTGTCGGGGCATGGATGCTTCGGCAAGTACTTGTGCCGCATCGCCGGGAGGGAAGCAGACACCCGCTGCCACCACTGCAGCGATTGTTTGGAGGACACGGCGCAGCACACGCTCGAGCAGTGTGTCGCATGGGCCGAGCAGCGCCGTGTCTTGAGAGGTACAACAGGTCAAGACCTCTCACTCCCGGCCGTAGTCAACAGCATGGTCGGGAGTCCAGACGCCTGGGAGGCGATGCTCTCCTTCTGCGAGGACGTGATGGCGCAGAAGGAGACCGCGGAGAGGGAGAGGGAGACTGCCTCCACCCTGCCGATCCGCGCCCGTCGATCAGGGCGCAGGAACAGGGCAGACAACGCCCTGTTTCAACCACCATAAACGGCCACGGGCGGCGGACTTGGGGAAGTCCGTCCGCCCAACAACACAAGGCCCGAGATGGAGGTGCGGTTGGTGTTTCCGCACCCCACTCACGTGGATCGGTAGGTGGGGGCACGCAAGTGTCTCCCTAAACAGAGCCGGAGACCGCGAGTTTGCGGTCTGCCACTGCTGGGGTCGCGGAGGAATGTTCTCGCTCCCGTAACCCCAGCAAAAAGTGGTGAGGCGAAACACCCGTATGGTTTTAGTCGGTAGGTCACCCCCTATGGGTGGAGTCCGACACACCCCACCGCCTTCCCCGGGCGGTGGATAGTCCATGAGGATTTCCATACGTTAAAAAAAAAAAAAAAGGTTTCATTTCATTACATCTTATTAAATTTCATTTTCATTTCATATCAATAAAAAAAATCTACTGAAGACTTGGCTGTATGGGGCATAGTTCCCTTTGCCTACCCAGAATGGGTGAAGAAAACAAAAAAAAAACTCTGCTTAAATTCTTTTCGGTTGGCGCCATTTTCCAAAAATGTTCGTTGCGACAAAGGTTGCGAGTTAAATGATTAGTTAGTTGAGTTTATTGTGATTTTATTATTTTATTAAATTGCTTCATTTTTTCGCAACTGTATTAAAAAAAGTTGTTAAATACACGTGTGGAACCATCATTGCAACTTGTTCCGACTGTCAACCCTCACCTTCGGCTGCGCCTCGGCTCGGGTAGACATTTATCGGAACTCTTTGCAATGACAGGCTTTCCGCACTCGTAATGAAATATACTATATTTAAGAGTGGTAGGGCATAGTGGGAATACTTCCACTCAAATTGGAGATGCCCAACGGGGGAAGTATCTCCGCCTTGCAGAAAATCGAAGTGAAATAACACTGCTTTGAGCTGTGTTGTGTTCCTAACGGTGAGCAAGGTTGCCAGTGCTCCGCGAGGAAACATTGTGTTGGCAGTGGGGGGACTTTGGCCCTTATACTGCCAACTCAATTATTCTTCTTTCGTTTTATCGGTTCGGCATCGCAAGTGATACCCCTGGTATTGCAAACGTCTATAGGCCACTCTAACCGCTTACCATCAGGTGGCACGCATGCTTGTTTGCCACCTTAGTGGTATAAAAGGTAAATCTATTTAAAAATATATTTTTTTAACCTATCCATTTTGAGCTAAAAGGGTTTAAAGTTTTGAGTAATATAACCATAGTTTCGTATTGATATAACACATTTTTTTATACCTTCTGGACCTTGTTAGCCGTCCTCTCAGACACACTATCCTTTTTTAACCAAACAATCAATCAGGTTTATCTAGTCACCGCCAAAAGGAGTCCTTTTATGATAAGTCCTACTTTCCGGAGTACATCTGTTTCAGTCACCTTGCTTCTTGGCAAGGAACTGAAGGCTAACCTTAGCTTCAGCTCCAACATCGAGTCCAAAGCCCAAACTGCGCCTAAAAAACTAGGCATTCTAAATAAGGTGAAGCGGTACTTCACTCCTGGACAGCTTCTAACATTGTATAAAGCATAAGTCCGTTCTTGCACAGAGTACTCTAACCCACTTTTACCATCGAAGTTCCAGACGCACCTCAGGATATCATCCCTACATGGTTGATATTCCACATATTCACAGACAGCGCTATAAATCATCTTTTGTAATGCGCACAGCGGAGGAGTGGAACTCCCTGCATCTGTATTTCCGAATACATACATCTATTCAAAAGTACGGTGAACAGGCATCTTCTGGGTATGTTCACCCCACACTGTCGACCTCATCTTTGCCCCGGAGGCAAGATTGAAGTCAAGGGCAAGCACAATTTAATATAATTTTTCAAATCAACTTTTTATTTCTTCGGATTTTGTCGCGATAATATTATGATATTATTAATCTCGACGTTTCGGACCCCTTACAGCGTCCAAGGTCACGGGTGGATTGAGGTGGCGTCTTGATGTTTTAATTACTAACAGCTACCCTACATTTTTGTTACGTGACCATGGCGCTGTAAAGAATTCGAATTCGAAACGTCCGCGTCGGGATTAATAATATCAATATGTACCTATAGCGCGATAAAATCCGGAAAAAGTAGTTTTATTTCAATTTCTAATATTCGCGTAAATGTCAGAAATCAATATAAAAAAACATCAAAACATATTCACGTTATACCATACCATATATGTCAGCAGATGTCCCGTTTTCATTATACATCCTGTATAATACAAAGGTATGTTTTGTTGATGACGCCAAATTGGATTCTGTAACTATAAACATTCTCAAGTTCAGAGTTCTGGTTAAGTTGAAAACAAAAATCAGGTATCAATTTAGATACGTTATCTGGCTTTGGCTAGGTACACTCATAGCATAGTATGATGTCAATATAGTATGATGTCAAGTACCTATATAATATTTAATAGATTCTGTAGATCTTAAGTTAGCCATGGACAAATGAAATGTAATTTATTTCACTTAAAATAGAGTGCATTTTTCTATTTTGCCATAGAGTGACATGTGGAAATTTAGCAATATGGATTAAAAATATCATTAACAATTATCATCAGTCCACGGTACTGAGAAGTTAGCAAGAGATATATTAGCGCCATCTCTGGTTGACTTTGAGGTACCGTGTTTGTCTGATGCTATGAACGTTTGGAAAATAGCGTGTCCCAGTACATCTTTGCCCGTGATCCCATCTTCCCAGAGGCTGTGGGACGGCCGCTCTGCAGTTTGACAATTACAATAAAGTTGTATTGTTCAATTACTAACATTCACTAAGCCTTTCTTCTTCCTTTACATTCTTTATGAGATGTTTATTAATCTATTTAATTACTATCCAAACCCAATGGTTAGGATGGCACTTATGTCAATACAATTATTGACATAAGTGCTTCCAGTAATATATTATTTTCCTGCCCCAAGTGGCATGCCGAGTAATTTAGCAAAATTTAGGTATTCGTGTTGATTCCTCGTGGCTAACATATAGCCTTGTCTAGGAAGTTAGGGGCTTATCTCTGACATAGGTATAGCAACGAAATACTTGACCATCCTCAGCACATAAGATGAGGGCTTCCCGTTGAAACAGACTGTTAGATAAAATGATAAATGAAAAGAGAATAGCTAGGTTATAATGATTATTAACACTGATAACTCGCGTGTTTTATTAGAAAGGATTAATAATTGCTAAACCAGTCAGCGAAGTTTTTTACCCTTTGGATATTAAGTTGTACCTATATTTAAAAATTAGTCGAGTTGAAAGTGTTGAAACTAGTACTGTGTCCGGTACATAACCCAGGGTATGTAGGTAGAAAATGGATGGACGTTATGGATTATATAAAAATAAGTAATTTGTTGCTAACATACGCTTGCTTACAAACGCCGCAATGTTCATTACTGACCTAGGCCGATAGAATCTAGTACGTAGCAAAAGAATGTAGCCTTTGTGTAAAAAAAAAGATGCGATTTCTGTTGTATTTGCCTGCTATTTTGATCACTAATCATCATGCTACCCTATTTTTTATTTACTGACCGATCAAACGGATAAATAATCGAAATGGTTTTATATAAACCGTATGCCTAATGCCAAAGTTTAAATATCGGGGTATTCACTAACTAAATGGCTGGCACAGAACACTGTGTTTTCTATATTCCGTGATGGCTGGTGTCACATTTGCATTGAAATGACACATCAAACAAAAATCGCTTATTTCTTAAATCTCCTTTGTACGGGTATGAATGCGAGATTCTTACACTTTAACTAAAATCATTCTGACGTCTTTCACCTTTCCCTTCTTCTTCACTCCCTTCCTTTCCTTTTCCTTCCTTAATTCCTTCCTTGGGTACCAGAGTTCACACAAATACTATTAAGTATCTGATCCCATTGTTTTGCTGTTCATTTGTGATGTTTGTAGTGTTTGTTTGTACAATTTCTTTGTGTGGAATAAATTTATTATTATTATTAATTTAGGCGATAACTCAGGTAGGTACTTATTTTCTGAAACATTCGGGTCCGACGAAAAAGTTAGGGCTTTTTGTAAATGAATAAATTAATAACATTTATTGTATTTCTTATATTTTGTATAAATTGAGCCAAAACTTAATTGCTTAGACAAACACACAAACGGATGAGGCCCAATGAATGGCCAATCAAATAATAATTAATTCTTATTCACAAACCATTTTTGCGAACGTAACGAAGTCCACTCAAAGTTGAAACTCAATTTGTGAAACCACGAATAACATTTTCTTGGTGAGTTTCGAATATTTCTATTAGTCGATAACTTCAAGCTAATCTCGTATAATTCTCATTTTCATTATAATGTTAAGAATACTATTTCTTGATTCATTTTTTTATAATTGGTACATTTTTACACTGCACCATCCAGCACAGGTCCCAAACTAAGCAGAGCTTGTACTATGGGTAGGTAGTAGACAATGAATACAATACTTATATAAGTACCTACTTTTTTAAATACATACTCATAGTACCTACATAAAAATCACCCAGACAAGCATAAACACTTAAGTTCATCACATAAATATTTATGTCCTATATAGGAATCGAATCCACGACCCTGTGATCAGCAGTCCGACAATTCAACCACAAAACCACGGACGTCGTCATTTGGGTCATTCGAGTGATTAAATAATGTCACCTAAGTAGGTATTGTGGAGATCGCTACAAGGAATCAGCATTAGTGTGTGACTGGCTGGTTCAGTAAAAAGAAACAATCATTTAACCCTTTAACCGCCAAGCGACGTATCAGTTTTCGTGCCCTTAGCGCCAGGCACAGTAAACTATTAATAAATACCTACATAAAATAGGGATGTGCTTTATGCACTTTTTGAACATCGATAGTTCGTAACTATGTTATGTGATCATGGTTAGTAACACCTGCATATACACCAACGTATCACATCTGCTACAAAAAATGCACAGCTAGACATAGACATCCCCCAGATGCTTCCACCTCGCCTGGTCTCGGGCCATCCGCATTCATCACTTTCACGGGGAGAGTACACATAGGTATCTATTAGGTTTACCATGCGCGAGGACCCTACAATAATAGCATGGCATTTTGCTGGATTTACTTTCAAGCCAAATTTGCCTGACAAGTCTTTAACCTTTTAACCGCCCGACTTTTTATGAGTTAGCGTGCCCCCAGCGCCCTGCACATAGAATCGAACAATAAATACCTACAACATATGGGGATGTTATAGGTAAATTTTTCGATGTCGATATTTGGCTATAATAGGTACTGATATTTGTATTTACGAACTTGGTTAACTAACAAATATATACGTACATACATACCTACTACTACTTAATGAAAATATCCGTCATTTTTTGTAAGCAAATAAAACATCGGTCGATTTATTAGTAGGTATTTAATTAAGTATTCTTATACTGAACTATAACTATACTGAATAAATCTCGCCTTTTCATTTCTCAGTAGTACCTAATCAGTCTAACAATTACAAGTATTTAACATTTTACAATAATAGGTACTTATAGTAAATATATAATCAATCGAAAAAATGTTATTAATTCTTCAGCAGTCGTCATGGTAAATTTCAATTTTTAAAACACGAACGTAAAACTTACTAACTTATATCACAAAAACACGCGCAACACTAATGGAAAATTCTATACGGCTCAACTCGGTTATGACGTCATGAACGGTCGTGTTTATCCGACGCAGGCGCTGGCTAACTGGCGAAAAGGACACAGTCTAGGGATGGGAATTTGCATTTATAGTTGTCCGTACAAAAATATCGATATCGCTAATTTCTTACAAAAATATGGATTTACACAAAGCAAAAACAACACGTTATTAAATAACAATTACTAAATGTAGTTTTTTTTATATAATAACTCGGTATTTAATATAATATTTTTGTTTAAGCATATTCCATATTTTATAAATTCTAACATTATGTCTCATCACTACTGTTGGATAAATACGACATAGGCGTTGGAAGTCAATACACTTTCTCCGGGATAATATTAGTAAATTTACCTTAATTGAATTAGTATTTTATTTTGTTTCTTGATATGGTAAATCTGAATTATAACACTAAATAAAAGATTGAATAGATAAACTTTCGAAAAAAAAATGTATTTTAAGCTAAAACATCGTAATACGTTTAGAAATTGAATATATAATACACAGGGTTTTGTGTCGGATAAATCCGACTCAGGCGGAATGAGCCCGAAATTTTTTGTCGGATAAATGCGACTCAGGCGGTTAAAAGGTTAAATAGTAGAATGATTAGTACCTAAATGATTGATGGTTGTCACACAGGGAGTTGTCCTTTTAACCGAGAGTAACAGTTTCTTTTGAACGCCTCCTAGCCACCCCATCCCCACATGCCACATTGGTGCACATGTTTGTATCTACTAAGTTGTGAAAGGAAAGTTTTTATTTCCATAGCCCACTAAGCGCAAGCTTCCTCTCCGATTATAAGGGATTATATTATAATTACTGCATCCATAGACTTGCATTCGCAAACTATTCACATTTTCAAAACTTTCCACATTGACATGCGGACAGAGACAATTAATTTGACGGGCTAATTTGGCCGCTTTTGATCACTATTATGGATTGTTGAGGATCTACCATACCAAATATAAACTGAATCCTGAGGAATTGCTTACAGTGACCGTTTTAGTCCGTATTAGCCTCCCTTCATTTTAGAATCTGTAGCAAATCAATAGCAATTTTCTAATGTCTAAGCGGTAGCAGCAACCTTCCATCACTAGATACCTATGTAGTAGGTAGGTTGTTGCTACCGCTGCTTGAAACATCAACATGTTCAAACAGAAAATTGTGCTGAAAATTGAACTAGATGTAGCTCAATTGAGCATGATTTGTTTAAAACGGCGCGGTGCGTCCACAACGTATCGGGTACGTACGGGCATCGTTGAAAAAAAAAGCACAAAATGCGCATCCGGTCTTGAAATTCCTCAAGCAATTGCGTAGCTCACACATGGAAAAAATGACTCACGACTATTTTGAGGATTTTTTGGTGCGCCTTTTTTTGCGCCTTGAAAATGGTTATTGGACAACAAATAGGACAGACAAGGTGTGGGAAATGCGGTTTTCAGTCGCTACTTGTTATTCATAAAGTGGTATACAAATTCAAACAAAATCATCTTCCTATAAAAATGTAACCTGTCGAATTATACATATGGGTAGGTAGATGTTTTCTTAAGTAGTTTATTATCATGATACTTGACTTGGGCCAAAATCCGAAAGAGGATCGTCCAAGGATCCTCTATCGGATTGTAATACCTTTTCTTGTGAGTTCTAAAAAAATTTTCCGATTAGGTCTCATATCTAACTTTCAACCAACATATGCAAAAGGGGCTTCAGAGATCCTAACCTTGCTCAATGTGACTGCGGCAATTCAGAGCAAACTATGTCACACTTATTGGTATGCTTGTGCCCGAATACCTGCACGAGGGATGGTCTCTATACGGCCACAATTATCGCTATTTAGGCGGCCTAATATTAGGTATTAAGATAAGAAGAAGAATGTGTCTTTGTTGTCTCATATTTTATGTAGTACGGGCTCGTCGCTCGGTCATCCTTACTTGAGTTGCCAGGAAAATTAATAAACGACTGTAGATAAAACAGTATTTGATACCCTGCAATAAATACCTTAAATACTTACCTAAATATTATTCCAATCACAAACACTTCGTTCGAATTCTCTTTAGACACAAACAATGCTACAATAATTAAACACGAAAATTATTCGTCATTCGTCAGAAATTTGTAATTAGGTACGATTCGCACGATAAATTCGCTATTCATTAATATTGAATTTCCATTTTTACCACTTACAAGTTGAGTAATGAAATAATTACTATTAAGAGAGTTAGGGCATAGTTTTTTTTTATGGAAGAGGGAGGCAAGCGAGCAAGCTGGTCACCTGATGGTAAGTGATCACCGCCGCTCATTGTCACCCACAACACCACAGGGGTTGCAAGTGCGTTGCCGGCCTTTGAGATAGGAATAGTGGGAGTAATTCCACTCAAATTGGAGCTGCCCGACTGGGAAAGTACCTACCTTCGCTTTGAAGAAAATTGAAGTGAAATAAGACTGCTTTGATCTGTGTTGTGTTCCTTACGGTGAGCAAGGTTGCAAGTGCTCCACGAGGAAACGTTGTGTTGGCATTGGCTTACTGACAACCCAAGTATTCCTTTTTTGTTTTACAGGGTCTGCAACTCACAAGTAATAACCCTGGTGTTACAAGCGTCTATAGTAGGTCTATAGGCTACAGTAACCGCTTACCATCAGGTTGACCGTATGCTTGTTTGCTACCTTAGTGGTATAAAAAAATAAATAACAATAGGTAAGTAACAGATTAGCAGGCACTTGTAGAATAAAAATGATACAATCTCTCTTCTTATTATTCTGTTTTACCCGAAGCGACTGCCATCTTGCCTCCGCAGCCCAATTTCTGGGTAATTCCGATATCCTGGGGATAGACAGGCTTTTTAGACCTCAGGCCTCTGATTATACCACAAATGATTGTCATAGGTATTCGTATGACAATCGTTCAGTTTATCTGCGTAGTTATTACTTACTTAGCCACGACACCCTCTTAAATACCTACCTACATCTCTATATTACTCTTTTAATGCGTTGCTTGTCGGGCACAAGAATAGCGACCTCAAATCTAGTCGAGAGAGGATGGGCCGGTCCTAGCGAATAGCGGTTGGAGTCTCCTTGACGATCTAATAAATAATTAAACCTTGAACAGTACCTATGTATATAAACATATTATATAGGTACCTAGCAACTTACAACAAACAGTTACTAATTACCTATCTTGTAGATAAGGAACCTGAACCAAGGAAACTGAACTGTTTGTATAAATAATATTATGTTGGTAAGTAGGTATAATAATATTCCTTAAAATATCCATGAACCGTGTGTTTTGTTTGCAGATGATGTGTCAATACTCACCTCATGTAAAACCTAAAATCCGTACTTGATTCAACAACAAATTGGATGACCAAGCATAATCTTGAAATTAACTTCAATAAAACCAAACTTATAACCTTCCATCCTCATCAGAAAGCACCGATAAATGTAAGTTTCAGCTTCAATGGTTCTAAATTAGAAATTGTCAAAAAATTCACCCTATTAGGCCTAGAATAGACTCGAATGTAAATTGGAAACCGCACAAACAAAAAATAAAAGCTAAAATTTCAAAATTTTCCTACGCCCTCCGCGAAATCAAGAAAACTACAGATCTAAAAACAGCAATTGTTGCCTACTACGCGTATGCCTATGCATGGCTTAAATATGGTGTTATCTTATGGGCTAACAGTACAGAGGCACCGACACTTTTTACCCTACAAAAGAAATTGATTCGAATTTTAGTAAACATTGAAGAAACAGATAGTTGCATACCACATCAAGAACTTAATATACTAACCTTACCATTATATATTTGAAATATTATGTAAATTCGTACGTAAATACCCGGAATTATATACTAAAAGAGAAAACATAAAAACTAAATTTACATTAAGACACAAAAACAGACTAAACCTACCAACTTCCAGACTTACAATACACTCTTCCAGTCCTTTTGTCATGTCTATAAAAATTTATAACAAGCTACCAGAGTCCATTAGGATTGAAAATAAATTTAATAGTTTTATTAACAAGTTAAAGCGCCTTCTATTCAATAGAAGTTACTATAACATAAAAGAATACTTAAATGATAAATTAAAATAACTGCAAATCCATACCACTTAAACTTTAAATTATATTTTATATTAAGGAATAAAAATAACTAATAATTAATATATGTAATAGATTAAAAAATGAAGTACTTAAAAATATTTAATAACAATTGGTAATCTATTGTAGGTATATCAATTAATATACTTAAATAAAATTAAAAAAATATATATTAAAAAATCAATAAACAATGCAATATTTTGGCTAGAAATTGATTAGGTATATAATTTAATATAACAATAAAAATACTATAAAAATTATAATTAAAATAATCTAAATGTATGAATTATTAATAATTTTCATTAATAACAAACTGTGTTATATTTTATTGTCTAGCTAACTCTCTCCTATCTAACCTAACTGTGCTGTGCCCAACAGGGTCCGTAATTGATACTACTTTTAAGCCTAACTAGTAATGGTCGCTACGTTGAAATTTTCTACATAAGTCTATCAAGCTGTAAAAAGTGAATTAATACTACTAATTCTGTTGAAGTGATTTTTTTTTAGCAGATGATGTCATCACAAGTACTTCATAATAAGACTTTGTTCAAAATTTTTGTTCATTATTCAGAAAGCTTTCATATATATGAATCAATAATGGACTGATGATTATTAAATACTTAAACAAGTCATCATATGAGGTGTCATTTAATTCAACCTATTCTGTATACTTATTATTTGCTAATATACACTGTAGAAAAACGGGTTGTCAATCCATGCTATCTCTGTGTTAAGGTTGTGGGTGTTGAATTTATCCCGAAAGTCTTTGTTGGGTTAAGCACTCTACGATTCTTGTACGCAGGACTGATATATCAACAATACTTGCTATCCGAAACAACAATGATTTTCACAAATTTAAAGTCACGGATGATACAACCACAAAACACAATGTTTAGGATATTATACAGTTTTATTACTTCAACTAATTATATTATACGTTTTATTATCACAGAAATCGACTAAATATTGTACTTTTCTTTTTTAAACAACCTAAGTTGATGCCATTTTAAAGTATTTCACCTTCAATATCGTTTTTGTTTTCGTAATTTGTTACTTATAACACTAGGCTTAGTGGCAGCATCTTTAAATATATTTTCAAGTTCTACATCTTCTAGCAATCATGTCAAAACTTGTCTCCAACTTGATGGCTAATACACTTACTATATAATTACCAGAATTGTAGGGGCATTCGTGGCAAACTTCAGACAATTTATATGAATATCTTAAGCACTTCATACGACATTATCGTATTAACGGAAACATGGCTTATACCGGATAATTGGCGGATATAGCAGATTGTGAGTTTATAGATGAGCGATATAGCGTCTTTCGTCGTGACCGTGATCGCGCAGCCACTGGTAAACGCGAGGGTGGAGGTGTTCTTGTTGCCATCTTACGAGCACTTCAACCCATATATTTTACCAATATAATAGGTAACTCTTTGCATACCCACATAGAATATCTACTTATACAATTACCTAGCCGTGACCGTATGAAACGACACTTTATCAGCGTGGTGTACATACCACCGAACACACCAGACAACATCTATTCTACATATTTAGACATGCTTTCATCAATTTTAAGTAATCCCATGACACATTGTTTTTACCTTTGATTATATACTTGTCTAGATGGAGCAATGCAAACAAACGACACGCGAAAACTGGGGCCAAATTGCGTGACATGTGTGAGTACCGCTTGTGTACTTATTGTAGTCAAACTGTCAAGGTGTGCGTGTTTAGGGATGCCTGCTCCAAATTATTAACTTACCTTTTCTCCATTATTTAATGGGATGACAGTTAAACGAAATAAGCTGAATAAAGTAATTATTTTGTAGATTAGTGTTTTATTTATTTTAATAAAAACAAAAAATACAATGAAAAAATATATACAGCAATTTATAGATCAAAATCCATCTCTTTGTATTTGTTTTCGAAATAGTTTTTTTTTTTTTTTTTTATATTTCATTTCGTGTCCGCTGTATAATGTCTCTCCAGTCTTAAGATATCTGAAACCCAAAATATTAGAAAGAACTAACAAAAATACTATTTAGTGAATGACTTCATTTATTTTGTGAAGGCAAGTTATCATTTACTGATCAAATAAATTATGTAGGTAATTATTAAAATAATAAAATTTTCTCATCGAAAGATGATGACTGATATTTGCATTTTATCTCCCATAGTTTCGCCAAATCTCCCTTGTAATAAATTGACAACACCGGCTAATCTGTCGAACCTACAAATTAACGAATTGAAAGAAAAAAAGCGCGGGAAACCTTGAAGTAGGCGGTCGAATTTTTTGGCGCTCATCAATTTTAATTTATTTATTTGTGTAGAAATTGGATCTTTTAGGCGGTAGTGTATATAAATAATCTTAGTAATATAAGTATAGTGTTTATTAGTTCAAAAGTATATTGGTAAGTTTTTTATGTTTTCAATATGAGTGTTCCAGAAGATCCTGGGGGGACTTCCCTCCAGGTATCTCATGTAGTTACAGTCACTTATGATGGTTCGGAGATGGAAACCGAAGGTTCTATTTTAGATACAGATGCTTCGGATAGCAAAAAGAATACTCATTCCAAACGTAAGCGTGCTGTGTCTCGTAAAATTTGTAAGCACTGTAACAAAAAGAGGAGGCGTCATAAGTCTTCTTCTGATATTCATTGTGAGACTGATTGTCATTGTGAAACTGTTTCTAAGAATGACTTTCCAACTGATTCCAAAGAAACTTGTGAGTCAATTCTTATCCCATCACCACAGGTTGTCCCTGCTGATGTTAATGATGCCAATCCTGCTGACTCGCGTGTAGCAATAGGCAGGAAACTTTATCAATCATCTGATGCCGCACCTTATAATGTCCATATCCAAAAGGTCCAGTCTAGCCCGAATGATAATGTTGTTATTCATCCTATTTCCTTCGGTCGTTTCCTTAAAAATAATTTTATTAAAAATATTGTGAATGGAAGCCTCAAGAAAATAGGAAGAAATAGATTAGTTTTATCATTCAACAACTATGTAGATGCTAATTGTTTTATTGAGAATGAAGCATTAAAAACTAACAACTACAAAGCTTATATACCTACCTCATCAGTTATTCGTATGGGTGTTGTTAGGGGAGTTCCAATTGATTGGTCAGAAGAAGAAATTTTAAAAAATATTAATGTACCTCTTGGATGTGGAAACATTTTAAAAGTTCGGCGTATTAATAGGAAGAATATAGTAAATGGTCAAGCCAGTTACACTCCAATTGAGACTGTGGTCCTCACATTTGATGGCCAGGTTCTTCCCAAGAGAATATTTCTATGTTACAACTCACTTCCAGTTGATTTATACATATTTCCAACTATATAGTGTTTTAATTGTTGCCGCTATGGTCATATCAAAAGCCAATGCCGCTCCACTCCCCGTTGTTTTAAATGTGGTAACAACCACTCTGGTGATGGCTGCAATATTGATGAAGAGGAAGTGGTTTGCTGCTTATGTTCAGGTTCCCATTATGCAACCAACAGAAAATGTCCAGAATTCAGTCGACAGAAATCTATTAAAGAGTCCATGGCACAGAGTTGTATTTCCTATGCAGAGGCATCAAAACTACACCCTCCAGTATCAAAACCTTATGCAGATGTTTTAACTTCTTTGGCTGCTCCTACATCTCCCCTAAAAAACACTTATGACATTTCCAAGGGTAATAGTTTGAAATCAAACACAACTTCATATAAAAAAACTGTTTTTATGAAATCCAACAACTCACCTAAACATTATAGTAAAGGTTATGATAAGCATGCGCATACTCTCTTCACTAAAGATTATGACATGTCTTTGCCATCTGTTGGCACAATGATGAATGGAAAAGATGTGTCATTATCTAACATGTCAACTAGAGATCTTATCATTGCTTTAATTAACTCATTAACTCAAACTAAGAATTTGTCTGAACCGTCCAACGCTGCTGTACAACAAATAAGTCATCTTCTTAATAACAATGGATTATCAATCGACAATCCTTCAGTGGAATTGTCGCAGTGTTAATTCTAAAAAAAGTGAATTATTGTATCTGATTAATCTGTATAAGCCCATTACTATTGCTCTACAGGAAACCTGGCTTAAGCCAGACCATAACTTTAAAGTTTCCCAGTATATATGTATAAGAGAAGATAGGTCTGATGGTTATAATGGTGTTGCTTTACTTATTCACAACACAGTTCCTTTTGTCCACATTCCTATTCCAATCCATAGTACTAATTTTTCCATTATAGCTATAAGTATTAACAAAATATGTTTCGTTTCGGTTTACATCCCCCATCCGACGTCATCTATATTGAATGAGTTAGAGGCGATTATCTCACAGCTCCCAAAACCAATTTTAATATTGGGTGACTTTAATGCTCAACACCAGGCTTGGGGTAGCTCCAATTCCAGTTATTATGGTACTAGAGTACTAGATATTCTGGATTCCAATAATCTCTGCATTTTGAATACTGGAGTAGCCACACGACGTACTAAGCCCCATGAAGGAATCAGTGCCCCAGATCTCTCTATTTCTACTCCCAGCTTAGCGTCTATATTGACTTGGAGCACACTATATTCAACTTTCGACAGTGATCATTATCCTATATTAATAACTTTTCCCAACGCACTAATTAAAATTAAATCTAAACGCCCACCTAGACTGAAATACAAGATCCCGAATGACAATGACTTTGAAAGTGACAGATGGGAAACGTTTAGTAACATGGTTGAACTAAAATTGTCTTCTCTCCCTTTTCAAGGAAATAATCACTCCGTGTCTGCTGATGCTTTTGCTTTAGCTATAATAGAAGCTGCGGATAAAACTTTTCCAACTAAGCAATGTAATAATAATATTCATTCTCCTCCTTGGTGGGATAGTGAATGCACAGCAGCGGTCAAAAAGAGGAAAGAAGCAGAGCTTTTATATCTTGAACACAGCACTTCAGAGAACTTTGAGAGCTTAACTCTATTAATGAATAACACCCGTAAACTATTTAAAATCAAGAAATGGAATGGATGGAAAGCTTTCTGCACATCTCTAGCACCCAACGTCTCGCCATCGCTTATCTGGCAAAATGTTCGTAGATTTAGATCAGCATTCAAGGAAACATTGCCACAGTTTCTTGACACAACAGTAGCCGATAAATTTTTAGATAAGTTAGCTCCTCCCTTTGTTCCTCAAATGCCTTTTTTATCTTCTAGTAACTCTTTTCAATCTCCAACAGAACATTCCGCCCTTGACTCTTCCTTTACCCTTACTGAGTTAAAAGGTGTGCTATCATATGTTAAAGATTCTGCACCGGGCAATGATGGTATTCCATATTCCTTCCTTGTTCACTTGAACGACTCGAGTCTAAATTATTTACTACACGTCATCAACTCTACCATAATCTCTGGAGAAATTCCTGCTTCTTGGAAAATCTATGAGATTGTTCCTATTTTGAAACCAAGTAAGCCCGCCGCAGACCCGAACTCTTATAGACCAATAGCCCTTGCCTCAGTGATTTCTAAGCTAGCAGAACATTTAGTTAAAAACAGATTAGAGTGGTACGTTGAAAGTCAAGGTCTACTGTCCTCAACTCAATATGGATTCAGAAAAGGCAAAAGCACCATGGACAGTTTAGGTATTTTTACTACGGACATAAGGCTTGCCTTCTCGAATAATGAATCCCTGCTTGCAGTTTTTCTAGACATTTCCGCCGCATATGATAATGTTGATCTACGCATTCTAAACTCCAAATTATCCACATTAAAAATTTCTCCTGTATTTTGTAAATTTATTCATAATCTTCTTTCGGAAAGACAACTTCAAATTAATATGGGTGATTCTAAGTTTATCACAAGATTTACATGGAAAGGTCTACCCCAGGGTTCGGTGCTGAGTCCACTTTTATATAATATTTACACCTACGACTTAGAATCGCATATTGCATGTAAGGCTAACATATTGCAGTATGCAGATGATTTAGTTTTATATGTTTCAGGTAGGTCTACTGAAAAATTAACCGACTCTTTGAACCATGCTTTGCAATTTTTGAAGGCTTGGCTAGACTCGAATTCGCTGAGTCTCAGTGTTAGCAAAAGTTGTGCAGTATTGTTCTCAAGGATGCGTTTACCTCCACCTTATACTGTTTTATATAATAATCAACCAATCCCGGAAAAAAACGAAACAAAATTTTTAGGTCTCGTATTAGATGCTAAAATGACTGGTGTATCACACTGTTATTATATTGCGGCTAGATGTGAACGCTTGCTTAACATTTTACGATGTCTTGCGGGTGTTTGGTGGGGTTCTCACCCATTCACGATGAAACTCTTGTATAACGCAATAATAAGAAGCATCTTAGACTATGGAACATACTTTTTAGAGCCTTGTAGTGTAGTAGGTTTGTCTAAATTAGATGCCATCCAGTTCAAAGCTCTACGTATTGTATCTGGAGCCATGAGATCTAGCCCCGTAAATGCCCTGCAAGTTGAATGTCTTGACCCCCCTTTAAAATTACGACGCCAGTTCCTATGTGATAAATTTTTATTCCGGGCTTTTCAGTTTTTAAATCATCCTCTTTATAAAAAATTACAAGAATTGTCACTTATAATAGAAAGTTCCTCATATTGGACTCACAAATCTCTTCCATGCTTGATTATTAGTTTTCGTAAATTTATTTCATTGCAAGCTCCCACACATCGGTCTCAGTTTCTCCCTTTATTCTCAGTCAACTACGAAGCGCTTGTTAATCCTCCTAACATAAACTATAATTTTGAAATCCTAAAAAATGATCTACATTCTAACATTGCCATAAAATTTGCAATCGAAACAGACTGGGCAGATCGTCATTATATTTATTGTGACGCTTCTAAACCTACACTATTTAGTACGGTGGGGGTAGCGATTTATCATCAACAGTATAATATCCACCAAAAAATCAAATTGCCTCCTGAAACAACGGTGTTTTCTGGAGAATGTTTCGGCATTCTGAAATCTTTAGAGTACATTTTACTTGCAAAACTCCACAAGTCTATCATTCTTACAGACTCAAAGAGCGCTTTACAAGCTTTACAAAAATTTCCATTTAAATCTGTGTCAACCTGTGCTTACGTAATGGAATGTAGACAATTATTACTGAATTGTAAAATAAAAAAAATTGATGTTCTTCTTGTGTGGGTACCTGGCCATCACAATATACCTGGGAATGTTAAAGCTGACAAATTTGCGAAAGATGCAGTAAACAATGGCGATATATTTCCATATAAAAATGTTGCATCAGATCTTGTCTCCATTCCCAAAGACCAATTACATAGTTCTTGGCAGAATGACTGGAATGATTCTAGCCATCGTAAAGGCCGGTATTACAATTCTATACAGCATGAAATTCCTAAGAAAACATGGTTCTCCAAAATTAAGTTTAGCAAATCTGTGACTTCAATGATCATTAGAATGCGTTTGGGCCACGTTTGCTCTGCCTCACATCTCGCAAGGCTTGGCATCATTAATAGCAGCTTGTGCGCTTGTGGTGCTGATGAAGAAGAGGATTTAAATCATATTTTCTTTGGTTGTCTCCTTAATGATTGCTCCTCTTTCATAAACTCTCTTATAGATCTCCGCATTCCTCTCCCTACATCGGTTCCTACCTTATTATGTTCTATGACATTAGACATATATAATTTAATTTCCAAGTTTATAATTGATAATAATATTAAATTGTAATTTTATCTAATATTCAACCATTAAAATTTGTATGTATAGTATATTTTTAATCTCCCATAAATCAAACTACATTCTTACTGTTTATTTAATATTATTTACTTTATTAATATATATACCTAACGTTTTTTCCTTGACCTACCGTGATCCTATATTCTATTTCAATCCCTAAATTCCGTTTCCATAATCTATTTATCCCAAAATAATGGTTTCCCTACCTTTTACACTTGTAATGGCAAATGCACAAACCGTGCGAGCCAAAACAAAAAAAAAAAAAAAAAAACGAATTGAAAAATCATGTTTTCATAAAATAATAGAGGTTAAATAACAAAACTTACCGATGTAATGTGATCTTAGTGTAATTATACGGTTTTCCCACATAATTGCGACACAATTTGACAGCACATACCGACATAATTAATTATTTTTCGAGAACTCCACACCCTGAAGTGATCCAAATGACACTGACGTAAGTGAGAAGAGAGTCTACCAATTTTAGTAGACTTTATTTGGGCCGTTCTGTACGTGTCAATGTGGCATCTAGACAAGTATATAATCAAAGGTTTTTACATATTCGGTGATTTCAATTTACCGACCTTGGACTGGTCTACCTGTGATAGTGCTACTTGCGACCAGCCTCGTGTGGCTCGGTCTTTCAGTTGCAGATATCTAGAAAATTTCATCGCCGAATTTAACGCTACGCAATATCATAATTTTACAAACGCTAACAACCGAACATTGGATTTATTGATCTCCAATGAACACTGCCATGTTTACCAACCGAGTGATAATTTAGTACCCGTTGACCTACATCACCCTCCTTACTGTGCTGTTACTGCTCCTTACTTGAATTATTCACCTATGAAACGCTGCCCAATCATCAAATTTAACTATAATAAGGGCAATTACGATCTTATTAATGCAGAATTATCTGAAATCGACTGGAACAGCTTGCTAAACAATTTACCAGCACAGGAGTCTGTACACACATTCTATAATAGTTTGTTTAATATCATTGATAAACATGTCCCCCTAAAATCATACAGAACTTCTAAATTCCCCACTTGGTTCACTCGACCTCTTATAAGGTTATTCAAAAACAAGAGCAAGGCCTGGGCCAAATGGAGTCTACAACAATATATCAGACTATGAGCAATTTTCCTTATTGCGTCGCAGATTCAACAAAGAATGTCACCTATGTTATTCTAACTATATAAAAACTGTAGAACAAAATGTTAACAAAAATCTTAAACACTTCTGGGGCTATGTGGCTAGTAAACGGAATAACTCATCGATTCCATCCAATATTAAATATAAGAATACTTTCAGTAGTGATCCACATGAGATTTGTAAACTATTCGCTAACTATTTTCAATCAATGTATGAGCCATTAACACTTGATCTCCATCAATGGCAACCACCTTCTAGCTTTCAGGATAATAGTGATATTATCAACAATATTTCTATAGAGCCTTCCAAAGTTTATAAGGAGCTGAAGTCGCTAGACCCTTCCAAAGGACCTGGACCTGATGGCATTCCTCCTGCGTTTTTCAAACGAGTTGCCAATCACATAAGTGATCCCCTACATCTGCTGTTCAACAAATGTATCAGCGAAGGCGTATTTCCCGAAGTATGGAAGATAGCTCACTTAACCCCCGTCTTTAAAAAGGGTCCTAGGGATGATGTAGAGAACTACCGCCCGATTTCGATTTTGTCTACCTTGTCGAGGCTTTTTGAGAGACTGGTTTATAACGAAATTTATCCCACTTTACACAAGGTTATAATTAAAGAACAGCACGGATTTGTCCAACAAAGATCTACCTATACAAATCTGCTTATTTTTGTGGGCTCTGTTTTTGAAAATATGGATAATCGTTTACAAACTGATGCAGTATATACAGACTTTCAAAAGGCCTTCGACAAGGTGGATCACGAATTACTTTTACGCAAAATTGCCTTCAATAGTATTCGCGGAAATCTATTGAGATGCTTCAGCATTGAACAGTTTTTTGCTGGACGGTTTATAACGAAATTTATCCCACTTTACACAAGGTTATAATTAAAGAACAGCACGGATTTGTCCAACAAAGATCTACCTATACAAATCTGCTTATTTTTGTGGGCTCTGTTTTTGAAAATATGGATAATCGTTTACAAACTGATGCAGTATATACAGACTTTCAAAAGGCCTTCGACAAGGTGGATCACGAATTACTTTTACGCAAAATTTCCTTCAATGGTATTCGCGGAAATCTATTGAGATGCTTCAGCATTTGAACAGTTTTTTGCTGGACGGTTTATAACGAAATTTATCCCACTTTACACAAGGTTATAATTAAAGAACAGCACGGATTTGTCCAACAAAGATCTACCTATACAAATCTGTTTCGACTACTAAATTACTGAACTCGTCCCCCACTATTGCTGAATCATTGCTTAAAGAAAATGTTGATTTATGTGATATTGAATTTCAATTTTGTCATGTCAATTACAATGATATATTAAAAACGTTTAATACTTTAAATGTAAAGAAGACTACAGACTTGTGGGGTAATTCTGTTGACGTTGCCAAATCTGTAATCGACATTGCAGCACCTACTTTAGCCCTTATTTTTAATGACTGCATCGACTGTGGTGAATTTCCTGATCTTATGAAAATTAGCAAGATAATTTAACCTTTGTTTAAATCAGGTAGCACATCTGACCCCACTAATTTTAGACCTATTTCAGTGTTACCTACGTTTAGTAAAATTTTCGAAAAAGTAATGTTGAATCAAATGCAAAGGTTTTTTCTTAACAATAAATTATTACACAGTAAACAGTTTGGATTTACAAGGGGTCGTTCGACAACCGATGCTGGTGTTGAACTTTTAAGACACATATACAGTGCCTGGGAGGATTCATACGATGCTTTGGGTATATTTTGTGATCTGTCCAAGGCATTTGATTGCGTCCTTCATGAAACTTTAATAAGGAAATTGCACCACTACGGTGTTAGGAACGCTTCTCTGAATCTTCTTACTTCGTACCTGTGTAATAGGATTCAGAAAGTGGACGTCAATGGAAAAAGATTCCCCGGGTCAGTCGTTACTATGGGAGTTCCGCAGGGCTCAATTCTTGGCCCATTTTTATTTTTAATCTATATTAATGACTTGCCTTATCTTATAAGGGACAATCATGAGGTAGTGCTGTTTGCAGACGATACTTCTCTTTTATTTAAACTGAAACGCCAGCAACTGGCAACTGACGACGTAAACAGCGCTCTGTCCAAAGTAGTGCACTGGTTTAATGTTAATAATTTGTTATTAAATGAAAAAAAAACTAAATGTATTAAGTTCTCAACGCCTAATGTGAGACAGGTGAAAACCAGTGTACTCATAAATAGCGAAGAGTTGGATCTTGTAGACTCCACTGTGTTTCTAGGCATTACTTTAGATTGTAAGCTTCAGTGGGGCCCACATATAGATAAGTTATCAAAAAAGCTCAGTTCTGCAGCTTATGCCGTGAAAAAAATACGTAGCTTAACTGACGTCGAGACAGCTCGCTTAGTATATTTTGGTTACTTCCATAGTGTAATGTCGTATGGTATTCTGTTGTGGGGGAATGCCGCCGATATACAGAATATTTTTGTGCTGCAGAAGAGGGCTATTCGATCAATTTATAATCTAAGCCCCAGAAGTTCACTGAGAGAAAAATTTAAAGAGATTAATATTATGACTGTTTCTTCCCAATATATTTATGAAAACTTAATGTATGCGCATAAAAATATTAATCTCTTTTCTAAATATAGTGATATCCATAATATTAATACTAGGAATAAAGATAGGTTTGTTGTTCCTTCGACCAGGCTCCAGAAAATCAGTAATTCGTTTAAATGTCAATGTATACGCTTTTACAATAAAATCCCAAGTCAAGTGCAAAAATGAAAAAAAGCGCGGGAAATTTCGGTTAGACCGGGTGTATTTTTTCTCAGCAATTTTTTATAATTAAATTTTAAGTAGATATTTGGTTCAGTTGAGGTTCTTATGTAAATATATTTTCTTTGTAGTGTATGTATTATTATTTTTGTGAAATTTTTCCTGATTTTTGGTAAGTTTTTGTATATATTTGTAGCATAGTCCAAAACTATTCCCGGGTCGTATGAACGACCCGCCTATAGCGGATGTGGGGGATTTAGGCCCTGACTTAAGTCCCCCTGTAAGTAATTATGTTACCATATCAACTAATTTAGATATGGGTGGTATGGACACTGATGGGTCTGTAGCCACAGCAAGTTGAAGGGAAACTGATGGGTCGACCTCCGGTAAAGTTAGTGCTTCACGTAAGAGGCGTTCACATAAGCATAAAACAGTATGTAAGCATTGTAATAAAACAAAACGGAGTAGACAGGGAGTGATTCCTCAGGGAACCTCTTCTCACATTGACTGTACATGTATTCCCAGCACAGAAGTTAATTTAAAATCCGACTTCATAATATATAACGATACATTAGTTCCACATTCTCAACCCTCTGAAATTTCTGCTTCCCAAACTTTGCAGTTGGATCCAACTGCAATACAAACAATCCAACCAGTTGGTGTAGGTAGGAAGGAGTACCAGGCCTCTGATTCAGGGCCATACATAGTTCATGTTCAGCGCATTACCAATACTGAAAACAGTGGCACCATTCTTCACCCTATTGCATTTGGAAATTTCCTTAAAAATAACAAATTTCAGAATATTGTTCCTGGCAGTGTCAAGAGAATTGGTAGGAATAAATGTGTTGTAGCTTTTACAAACCCTATGGCTGCTAATGTATTTATTAATAGCAATTTATTGCCTCTGAACAAATTTAAAGCATTTCTACCCACTTTTAATGTCACTCGTATGGGCTTGGTCCGGGGTATCCCATCTGAATGGAGTGTGGAAGAAGTTAAAGAAAATATATCAACTCCCATAGGTACTGGTGAAATATTGAAAGTTAGACGCCTAAATTATAAAGTTCAAGTGAATGGGTCATATACATGGAAACCATCTCAAACTGTTGTAATAACATTTGATGGTCAAGCTCTTCCTAAAAGAATTTATGTATGCTATAATGCACTACCTGTTGAGACTTATGTGTATCCCACCATACAATGTTTCCGCTGTTGCCGTTATGGCCACACTAAAAATCAATGCAGATCAGCTGCCCCTAGATGCTATAAATGTGGACAAAATCACTTAGGTGAAACTTGTTTAGTAGAAGAGGATTCTGCATCTTGTGTTAATTGTTCTGGATTTCACTATGCTACAGACAAGACTTGCCCTGAGTTTCAGAGGCAAAAAAACATAAAACACACTATGGCTCATTCTTGTGTTTCTTATGCGGAAGCAAGCAAAATACACCCAGCCACCTCAAAATCCTATGCTAATGTTCTCACTACTGTTACATCTCATGATTCTCATGCCAATAATAATTCATACTCCAGTTCACAACCTGTACCTTCAACTTCTTCATCATATAAAAAGACAGTCTTTCTTAAACCCCGCGCTCCTCCTAAGTCAGCACAAGGTTATGACAGAGCAGCTCATAACGCCCTTCTTAGGGAGTTTCAACCCCCATCTTTGGCAAATGGGTGTACTTTGTCTAAGGAATCCGATATGAAACTGCAACAGAACAAGAATGAGCAAGTTGTTGATGTTATTATAAACCTCATCAAAATGTTATTAAGTAAAAGTACATCTTTTGAACCGTACGACGTGGAGCGGATAAGTAGTTTAATACTAAATAAAAACCAAAAAGATGGACACAATAATTCAATGGAACTGATGATCAGTAATACCTAAAAAAACTTAATTAAAAATAAAAACTTGGATTAAAATAATCAAATATTTGGTATTCCAGGTTATGTGCAATATCAGAGCTGACGGATATGGCCATGGCGGTGTAGCCATATTGATTAAAAATAATACCCCATATTCACGTGTTTCTCTCCTTTCATGCTAATTTTCATGCAATTCAGCCCTCAGTCCAAGTCAAACCATGGTTTTCTAAAGTAAAAGGTTCTAAACTCATTACAAGCATGATAATTCGCATGCGGCTTGGCCACGTTTGTACTCCTTTCCACCTTACTAAGTTGCATATCGTAGATAGTAATCTTTGCGAGTGTGGAGATGATGTTGGTACTTTAGATCACAGTCATATTCTTCTCCTGTTCCCGTCATGATCGTTCATCCTTCCTCCGTTCTCTTGTTTCCCATAATGTTTCCCTTCCCACTTGTGTTTCTTGTTTAGTAATGAATCCCATTGAATATTTTAACTTGATATCTGCATTCTTGTTAATAAATGATATAAAGATTTAGTTTGTGTACCTATATATGTATTTTTCCTAAAGAATAAAATACTTCCTTTCCTGAACCTTACAAAATTCCGTTTCCTCTCCGATATTTTCCGTTAAAAATATTTCCCTACCTTTTATTACTTGAAATTGGCACAAAGTTCAAACTAGTGCCACACCACAAAAAAAAAAAAAAAAAAAAGTGCAAAAATTGAGTTGCAATAAATTTAAGACATTTATTAAACAAAGACTTTTTAAAAAGGGTTACTATAAAGTTAACGACTACATAGAAGATAAAAATGCTTGGGATTGAGCTGCTCTAATGAACCGGGTTATTAATGTATTACAATTAAATTTAAGTATTTTAGTCAGTTGCACATAGATTGATAAAGTAACCTTAATTGACATCTTCTTTAATTATGTATGTTGACATATTTATTTGTGATTTTGATATTGACATCTATACATTTGACATGGAGCAATATTTATCAATATTTATTAACTGACATTTTTTTTTAAATAATTTATTTCCTATAAAGTATGAGAGTCGTGCAGCCATTGATGTTGCATTTATTGAAATGCATTATAATGACTTAAAATTACATTGTGCCCTTCAGTTGCCTAGCAGTCTGAGCTTGTCATGCTCACTAAAATGTCCTGCTGATGGTGGCGTAGTGTGTCGGGTCGTTTTATTCCCTGCAACATGGTTGAGTCAAACGACGCCGATACACACGTCATACTCGTGAACGGGTGCCGTCTGTCGGGGCTGGTCGGCTCTTACTGTCAATGGCAATCTCTTTAATTATTATTATTATTTTTCCTTTTCTGTTTAGTAGACTAGATTAATTCAATAGTACGCATCAAGCTGCATTGCTCTCTTGTACGTCTGACATAACAATGATTTATATTAATTTGATATCAGCAGACATTACTGAAATTATTACCGTGATTATATATTTTTTTCTTACTATTTAATAATGTTCAACTATAACTGACTAACTGTAAATGTGAGTACTTTGTAGGCTAAATTTACATACTCAGCTTTGAACAGTCTGGTGGCTTTGAGCCTTTTTTTATGTGGCCTACGCAAATGTGCCTCTGATCTGGTATCGTCGTGCGACGGGTTGTTGAGCTCCCTAAATTATGGTTGAGCTACACAATGACTGATGCATGCGTGCCGTCAGTTGGGACTGGTCTACTCAAAGCCGCTATGGCTCTTTCTTCAAAAGGCCATTTCAGACTTTGCCCTACATTGTAAGACACATATTTGTTACTATTCTATGTCTGGACTTTAAAAGAGACTATGATTCTCTGAGTTTGTTTCGGCGTTTCTTCTCAGAGGTCGTCAGCTAGGAAATGCCGGAGCCATCTAGCTTAAAAATTGGATTGGCAAAAAAAATGCGCTCCTACAAATGCCGTCTGAAGCACTTTCACATGAAGTCCTTAGCCCATCGCAGATATGTTAATGATGCCATATTTACGTGTAAAGTTTTTCGGTCCAAAATTGATTGTCCCCAGCTTCTAGCCCTATTTAATTTGCGTGTTCCTTCCAGGCTTCCTCGCAGCTCGATCACACCACTCTGTCTTCCGCTTAGAAGGACTGTCTTAGGTGCCAATTCTCCCTGTTCAAGATTATGTAAGTCGGTCAATAGCTGTAGTGATGTTATCGACCTTCACTTCGACTCTCTCACAAAAATTAAATCAACTCTTGGTGGTTTGCCTGATCTTGAATAACAATATTTTCTCAGTTAGGCCGTTTCTTCGTACAGACTGTCCGTTCGTACAAACGTTAGCTTGCTGTAATTAACTCTTTTATTTTTGTTACATATGCGGTGTTTATCTTTAAGTAATTGTTACGTTATTGTTTTTAGTCTTAAATGTATTTAGTGTTTATTTTAATGTAATCAATTGTTGGTAAACCTTAATAAATAAATAAATAAAATAAATAAATAAAAAAAAAAGTGTAAAATATTGACTTGTAAAAGTGTCTTTAAAAGATCTATTTACAGAAATAAATATCATTTCATTTCATTATGGTTCACCTCTTACATAACAAACCGTACTCAAAAAGTTGTTATTAACGGATTTCAATCAGAGTTGATTTCCGTCACATCCGGGGTTCCCCAGGGCTCAATACTGGGCCCTTTATTATTTACATTATTTATAAATGATATTAGCGCTTGTTTTAGGCATTCAAGCTTTCTACTTTATGCGGATGACTTAATAGTCTACAAAACTATAAAAAGTATTGACGACTGTTTGATGCTTCAAAGCGACTTAGATCGACTGTCTAGCTTCTGCACCTTGAATAAACTCTCATTGAGCCTATCCAAATGTAATTCGATTACATTCACTAAAAACAAAAATCAGCACACTTATAGTTATCATTTGCTGAATACGCAATTAAAAAGAGTATACTCTTTGCAAGATCTCGGTGTGATACTAGACTCTAAACTTCACTTTAATATCCATGTAGACTACATTATTAACAAAGCCCTTAAAATGTACGGTTTTGTTATGCGCAATAGCAAAGATTTTAAGCGTCCTTCAACTTATAGATACTTATATATTTCGCTAGTTAGGCCTTGTCTGGAGTTCGCTACTATCGTATGGAATCCCTATTACGCAAAATATATGGATTCAATTGAGACTGTTCAACGTAAATTCCTAAGAGCTTTGCATTACAGATGCTATCACAGCCACGGTTCGCATGATATGTTGCTTAAGAATTACAAATTACTAACCCTAGAATCCAGAAGACTGCTTCTCGGAGCAATGTTTCTATATGGTATTGTGCATAATAAATATGATTGTTCTGAGTTAATAAATAAACTTTGTTACATCGTTCCGAGGACAGTAGTGCGTAGACGAGCGCGTCCATACCGGTTACTATCTATCAATATTACGCACGTCTGTAACAAGCTAGTAACATACTATGTATAACATTTAATTGTACTCCTGTTTTTTATCCCGAAATAAAATAAAAATAAAATAAAATAAAAAGTCAGAGTTAAAATAAGTGGATTTTAGCACCGCTTTTCATACAGTGTACGTTCAGTGATACTAATAAGTAAGCGTTTCTAATCCTTAGTTGCTATACTTCTTTTAACTGATTCAAACTTTCGAAGTACCAGCGTTTCTATAATATTTTTATTGCGAACGTTTAGAATCTCACCGTGCCAATAAAAATCATAAAATTTTATAATCATAAAAATTTTTCGACACTTTTCTATTTTTCCAGAAATACCATTACTAAAAATATAATGTACGCGGAAAAAAAATTCCACTAAAATTTATGATACTAACATACGTCACTGTTAACAAACCTCACGTTCACCGTTTTGCACACTCTTCACATTTCATGTTCTTCGTTTCCCCGTTTCTACAAACGTCTCGTTCTCCGTTCCTTCATTTCTTCAAATGGCTCGTTTTCCGTTCTTCCATTTCTACAAATCTCACTGTAACCAAACTTTCGGCTTCTCGAAGGAAACTTTATTCCGAGATTACGTTTATAAGAACGGACATAATACATCCATCACCTTCTTCATTCCTACGTTACTTCGAACACATTACCAATCGGTAGTTATAGTTGACCAGCCAGGAAAGTTATAGTTGACCAGCCCGTAGCTAACCGATTTGAGTCATACCTCGTCACTGCCCAATAGAATTAGCCAGCCGTAACCTCACTATGTAACGCCATCTTAGCCGATGGCTGATTGATCAGAACAAACTCATCCTTATTGACCAGGATTCTACTCGGTTGGTACCGATTACAATCGGTAACGGCTACCAAAATAATCGGTAGCTGTTGGCGATTATTTCGGTAACAGCAACCAATTATTTCGGTTCTACTGACGAATTTCAGTGGACATAAAAAAACTATTTCTAGGGGATGTTACACGGGATGTGTTACTTCGGGATCTGTTACTTCAAATTTTACGATATTCAAATCGTAATTTATACTAAAGAGCTTATGACTTTGTGTTATTTTTCTGAAGTATTATTTATGAAATGAAATTTACGATGCTACATTGTAAAAATTATAATTTCGAAGGTATAGTCCACCATTACAATAATCAATAGGAAAAATTACGATGGTAGCATCGTAGATTTAACTGGAATATTTTCTCCGTGTGAGTAACATAGTATACAGAAGTTGTAATGAAAAACCAAACATACGAAAAGCTACGTCATTTTTTACACAATCAACAAATTGTGAAACGTTATGACGTCAAAATCTTTGAAGGAATCACAGAACGCCGAATATATCCACATGTGCATATATTATTTTCGAAAAATTTATTGGCAGATTACATCAATTTCTAACAGAAAAAGTAGCGACAAGATCTGTATCCAAAAGTATTGATTTCTATGCGGAGTTTGACTCATTTGACCGATGGTTATGCGTGTGCTTGATGGATGATGTCATGATTCGATGAATTGTAAAACAATAGTAGAGTTATTACTGTCTCATCAACAATATTGTTATTGAACTCTTAATGACTGTTCATAATTGGCCAGTAGTAAACCACGAACACCACAAATATGGCAGAACTTTCCGGTTCTTATCATAAATAATAATTACTGCGCATAGTAACGGTTATTCCTTATCAATTCTCTTAATGAACCTTCGTTATCACAGCAGTAACCGGAAACCGACAATTTATTTAGTCACTCCGGAAAATGGCAGATGCGGTCCATGTTCGGCTCTTATCTTTAGGAAACGTGTTTATGTTTAGTCTTAGATATATTGTTTTTATTGTTCTGAATGTAAAGAATACACATTGTTTTATTTGTTATTGTTTTTGTCGGATACTCTATGGAATGTATAAGACTGGTACTGAAACTGCCAATCAAAAGTCATGACGGGCTTCGGAGATTTTCGGATTAAAAGTAACATGAGAATGATCAATATATGAATTTACCACAAATGCGGTGATATTATTGAAACAGGAAAATGTAATGAGGGCAATAAAGAGGAATTTATTAATTAGAGCATCAAATGGAATACGGAAGTAGCAATAATAGGAGGAAAAGAATTGACTTAATACTCTAACCTATTCGAGGATAATACAAACAAGTACAACTAATACAAATTACGTCCTTGGCCGTTGGGTAGGAGTTTTAAAAAAGGCAATTTTGTCCTTTTACAAATTTAATTAAATGAACTTATTACAAATAGTACTTATATTTAATTAACCTATGTGTACAACCTCTAGCTACAGCGATTGAGCGAGATCGACTGACTGTTGAACGTTCGATTGTCCCACAGTAGTCCGTTTTAGCTGCAGTCAGCATTTCGTATGTTCTCACGGATTAATATGACACTTCACTGCAGTCAGCATTTCGTATGTTCTCACCGATTAATATGACACTTCACTGTAACTGTTTGGTAGGTTTATGTATATAGGTACATATGGGCAGATGTCCATAGGTAACACCTCCCCTCCCGGATGAGCAACTATTTGCGCAGGTTTAACGCAAATATTCCGGTTGGTGATCTTGCGGGCTTCCTTCCTGAAGATTATCTGATGATGAAGACTGGATTCTAATTGGTACTTCTATCCCAGGCTCAGGCTGTAGAGATGACCGTTTTCTTATTATGAGTTGCCGGCGACGCATGACGTATGCGATGATAAGTGCAGATGCACTTAATAAGGCTATTCCGTAGAGAGGTATTGTAGTGTGGTAAATTGTAGTACGGTCCGCTGAGTCTAATTTTGACGAATTTTCTATTAGTACTTGGTGCTGGATGTCGTGCAGTTTATCCAAATCAATTGTTGTAAGATTGTAACGGAGATTTTCCGTGTCTGGGCTTGATGGCGAATTTTGCGGGATTGACATCAACTTGACGGCGTTCCCGAGTACTCTGTCATTGGTATTAACAATAGTAAATTCCGTAGTTTTTATGGTGCAGTCTCTAGGTATTGTTGCGAAGTAGCTGCCATTAAGTAGTCGATGTTCTTCTTGTCCGCATATGATTTGAGTCTTTGTGGGTTTCGGGAACGTTATGACGTAGTGCTGATTGTCCAATTCTAGGAGCGCTTCTTTAACGAGTGAGACGGTAGTAGAGTAGCATAGGTTTTCCGTTTCTTGCTGATGGAGTAGGTGATAGATACAATCTCGATGTGTACGCCTTTGATGAGAGACTTTTTGTTGGCAGATATACCAGGTGTCGATCTTCGGGCATTCAGCCTCCATGTACGCAAACTCCTTGGAGTCGGTTGCTATGTAAGGGGATGGTGGCAGGATAATTTGTGAATATTTGTTGGGAACGGGACATAGTCTATATAGGTTATAGATTGTTGGTGATAGAATTGGGAACTTAAGGACAATCACTATCTTATCGTTAGTGTAATACGAACCTAAACTAATTAGATTATAGTAATACCTTATATCTAACTCTAATATATGATCCGAATCGTAAAGAGTTTTCAATTTGCTTAACATAGTTGTCAGTTGCTGAACGGTAATAATAGAATGGTGCATAGAATTAGTACAACTAGAAGCTAAAATATTCTCTAATCTAATTATTTCCAGATAAAGATCCTGAATGTTATCGCCTATTACGTTAAAAAATTGGAATAAGCGAATGTATTGAATAGCGTAATTATTGCTTGTAATGTTCAATAGGTACGTAACAGCTTTCGAAAGTTGCTGCTGGTTAGTGTTTAGGCTATCTAATACTCGCGTTTGCTGAACTGTCATATCTTTAAATAGAGTGATGTGTTTGTTTAAACTAACTGATAGCGCTTTGTCATTTTTCTGTAAAATTTTGATTGCAGTTTCGAATCGCAGAGCATCAGTATGGTCAAGGTTGCCTGTAACGCTTTTTATCAAAGATCCCAGTGGGTCGATAAGGCCTCGTTTAATCCTATTAGGTTCAAAGGTTTCTAGGCGGGATGTAATTTCATCTAAGGTTCTAGATAAGTGAAGAACGTGATATTTAAACATTGATGCATTTTGTTTGGGAAGATTGACAGTTGAGTCACTAAGCTGGGTTCTGAGTACGTTAATTTGGTGTTGTATTTCATTTATATTTATTTCTTGTAAAAGGTGTGGTCATGAGAAATTATTCTGGTTTTTCCCAAATTAAATGGTAGTATTCCAGGCCCGTCGGATAAGTCATCAAGTCGGATGGTTTTGGTTGTTAGGCTGTCGGCTAGTGCTCGGTCCAGGGTCATGGTGAGGATCATTATTCTGTAACAACGTCGGTTTTTTAGTTAATTTGGCTCTTTTTATTCTAGTTTTGGCAACAGGTCTAGATTTTTTAGACGTATATATGTGTATAGGGAGGTTTGAAGTCACTTTATCTTGAGTGTAACGAGAGGCGAGCTTTTGCCTTTGCGCTATCGGGTTTCTAACGTACACAACCTGACCTTGCTTATAATCTGTTTCAGGTTCTCGGTCAAGGTTACGTCGAGTCATTATAGCCTTTCGTTCAGAGTAAGATGAGTCATGTATAATTTTGATATACTACGTCCATTTTGTCACGGTGGTCCTGCAGATAATGTTGAAATATTTGTTGCGTCAAGTCTAAGTCTGTGGGGTCTCTGGGGTCAAAATGTCCAGTGATAAGGTCAAGGGGTCTGCACTTTGTTATGCTATGTATTGAACTGTTGTATGCAATTAGTGCGTAAGGAACTAAATTTTGTGCGGTTTCGTTTCTATGTTGAAGTTTTAATAGACGTAAGTGTTCCAATAATGTGCTGTGAAAACGTTCAATCATGCCATTTTCATGTGGCGCGTCAGCTGCAGTGAAATGATGCTGAATTTTATGTAATTTAAAAAATTCTGATACTACTTGATTTGTGAATTCAGTTCCCCTGTCAGTTGTTAAAGATAGTGGGAAACCGTGGTGTGTACTATAGTTCAATAGGGATTTTACTATATTAGGGGCTGTGCAATCGGGCATACGATATGCTTGTGCGTATTTAGAGAATGCGTCGATTATAGTTAAATATTTTTCTTGTTCTATTGTTAGGACGTCTGCATGTGCAAGAGCAAAGGGTTTGGATGGGGGTGGAACAATTTGAAATTCAGGACGTGGGGGAACGCGATCATATTTAGTGCGATTACAAATCATACAATCATTAATGAAGTGTGTTATTTGTTCTTTAACTTAGAAACATTCAGAATTTCACGTTTTACTAAAATTATATTTATTGAAGAGCTATTGAGGTTTTGCTGCAGAATAGGAACGATGGTGTACATTTTGTCAACAGGTTGTACTAAAATAGCGGTGCGGAGCTTCGGATCAATGAATTTTTGAACAATCGGCACGATTTTTTGTTCCATATTATTTTCCGAAATTTCCACGACTGTTTTCCTGAAAGTTTCAAATGGTACAGTAATTTTTGGTTTAGTGTTCGAAGACCCGTTGATACATTTAATCACAAGTTGTCGCTTAAATTTGTTTAAGGGTTCGTCTGAAGTGGGTATTTCTAGGATAGGATTTTCGTGTGATGTATGTATTGTTTCAGTGTCGCGTAGGTCTAGGTCGGGAGTTGGGCTTAAAGCTGTTATGGTATGTGCGGTGTCAGTTGAAGAGTCACTGATGATAGGCCTGTCGTCAGGTGCTGTAACTGTCGATTCTGAGTCTATCTATCTAACTATCAATGAAGGTACTTCTTCATTGTGGATTTCTATCCGGGATAATGCGTCAGCGTTAGTATTGGCTTTTCCTTTTTTGTAAATTACTTTATAATTGTATTCTGATAATTTAAGTTTCCATCTAGTAAGGCGTGAACTTGGTTCTTTGAGGTTCACGAGCCATTGTAGTGGCTTGTGATCGGTAACTATGGTGAATTTTCGGCCGAAAAGATAGGGCCTAAAATATTTGACAGCCCATACGATGGCTAAAAGTTCTTTTTCAACTGTTGAATAGTTGGTTTCGCTGTCATTTAATGTTCTCGAGGCATAGGCAATCGGTCTGTCGGAACCTATCTCACCTTGAGACAGAGCAGCTCCTAGCGCAACATTAGACGCGTCTGTCGTGAGAATAAAATCTTTGGAGAAGTCCGGGTATTGCAAAATGGGATCGTTAGTTAGTAAAGTTTTACAGTGTTCAAAGCATTTAATATATTCGGGGGTAAGATTAATTTTTGCACCTTTTTTTAAGCATGAAGTTAATGGCTTGGCTACGCGAGCGAAATTTGGTATGAAGCGTCTGTAATAACCTACCAGTCCAAGAAATCCTTTAATTTGTTTTTGAGTTTTGGGGATAGGATATTTTAAAATAGCCGAAATTTTATCGGGGTTTGGTTTGACTCCTTGGGTTGTGATTATATGACCAAGGTAAGGGGTTTCGTGTTTTAAAAATTCAGATTTATCAAGTTGTAGTTTAAAATTTGATTCCCTAAGTCGTTTAAAAATTTTGCGCAGATTAACTATATGTTCTTGAAGAGATGTTGAAAAGCATAAAATGTCATCTTGGTACACGATGCATATTTCATGCTGCAGGCCTCTCAAGATATTGTCCATGACACGTTGGAACGTGGCTGGACTGTTCTTGAGTCCCATGGGCATTCGGAGAAACTCGTAGTGACCGTTTCCGTCTGCTACACTAAATCCTGTTTTATGGATATCGGCTGGGTCCAGTTCTACCTGATAGAAACCACTGGCCAGGTCCAAGGTCGTGAAGTACTGGCAACGTCCTAATTTGTCTAAAATGTCTGTAATATTAGGGATAGGGTACTTGTCGTCTATTGTTTTTTCATTTAACTTACGGAAATCAATAACCAATCTCCATTTAGTTTTACCCGATGCGTCAGATTTTTTGGGAACTATCCAAATAGGTGCGCTCCATGCTGATGTTGAAGGTCTAATAATACCTTGTTCTAACATTTTTTTTATCTGCTCTTGGACTTCCTGCCTATGTATGTAGGGATATCTATATGTTTTAGAATGAACTGGAAGATCATCAGTGGTGTTAATTTTATGTTTAATTTGATTTGTGAAAGTCAAAGGTTCGTTTTCTAAATAAAAAATATCTGAAAATTCTTTGCAAACTGATATTAAGTTTTCTTTTTCCTCAGGGTTAAGATGGTTTGTACGTAGACGTGATAAGATTTCTTGAGTCCTTGAACTTTCAAAATCGTTGGTGGGTATAATTTGTTCGTTAAATATTTGGGCACATACTGGTTTTTCCAGACTAAAAATAATGTCATTAACAGTGGGGTTAGAAATTTCTACATGGCATTTGCTATTTTGGGCAGTGGACAGACACTCTGTTATATTGCAATTATTCATAGACTGCTGACTGATAATTACGTCACCTTCAGAGATATTAATAGGCACTTTAACTATCTGAGTGGACTGTGCAGGAATAATTGTTTCTAATAAATTTAAAGTTTTAGAGTCATACATTTGAATTTTATTACAAGTTAAGTTCGTGTTTAATGTTCGCGTTCGAAGGTCAATTTTTGCTTGCCAATGTTCTAATAGATTCCATCCGATTAAACCATCGAAATAGTTATGAAACTTATAGATAAAAAAATTTACTGGATCATGTCCTTGAAATTCTTGGAAACAAGGAATTATTATAGAATATTCATTTCTGGTAGATGCATGAATGTTTGACACGATAAATGGGTCTTCGTAAACTGGTAAATGGGAAAAATACTTATCGACTATGTCGGGGCTGATAAACGATTGATTAGCACCAGTATCAATAAGTAATTTAAGTGGTGGATTTTTTATTTGAATATACGGAAGTTGTCTTTTACCTTGTAAGTTTAATTCTATTCTGGGGAATTCGAAACCTGATCCTCCTGAAAATTTACCTCATCGTTCAGTTGTGAATTTTCAGTTACGTCGTAAGGTGTACAGTCATCTGGTAAGTATTGGGGGTTGTCAATGTCATAGGGTTGCTCATAGTTATTATAGTCATCTATTTCAGTAATGTTGACTTGGTTGCGGTCAATCTGTCCTGTTAAAGGTAAGTTACGAGCTACAGGGTGACTGACGCCACTCATAGGTACAGGTAAGTTTGGTCGGCCTTGCGGAAAATTACCACGAGGGAATTCTGAAGCCGGTGGACATGTCCGTGCGAGGCAATGCCCTCATAGCCTGTTGGGTTCTTGAAGGTCCTTGAAACTGTGGTCTAAACATAGATGAAGCTTGTGGTGTAAAGTTTGCATTGTAAGAATTTTGATTGGGATGTGGGTTATTGTTAAAATTTAAATAAGGATTATAATTAGGGTTGACGTTAGACTTAATTTGATTATTCGGGGATGGAAGGAAATTTCTTTGCGATGAGTTATTAAATCTTTGATGGTTAGGAGGTCCTTGAAGCATGTTTCTAGGGTTACCTAACTGAATATTCTTATTTTGTAAGTATGTTACATTTATTTCTTCTTGTGCAAATTCAAGGGCTTTTTCTAATGTTTCTGGGCGCATGCACCTAACGCGTGAACCAATTGGTTCCTGTAACCCTCGCATGAATGTTTTTAACGCTAGTTTGTTGTACAGTTGTCTCTTAGCTTCTATAGTAGTGGAGATGGAATCATGAAGTTGAACGTAAGCCATAATTATACTAAGCATGTTTTGTATTCGCTCATAGAAAACGTTAGCCGTATCGTGACCTTGGGTGAGTTGAGATAAATCTGTGTAGAGAGAACATTCATCTCTGTGATCCGAAAAACTGTTCACTAATGTGTTACGTATTCCTTTCCAATTATCTGGGATACCGTTAGTGGCTAGAGAGCGGGCAGCTTTTCCGGTTATTTTATTTATTATACCATTTAATAAAGCTGAACTAACTAATTGATTATCTGGCCGCACATATTCTAATACTAGGTTGTCACAGATGTGTAAAAATCTTACCAAAACGTGCGAGTTTCCATCAAACTCCGGTACCAATCTAAGAGCCTTCCAGATTCTATCTATCTTATTACTATTTTCGGCCTGAGCCATTTCAGTTTCCTGTTGCATTTCAGGTATGCTAATCTGTCTTAACCTATCTAAAATAATGTGCCGTTGATTCGGCTTAATGTCCTTACTTTTTTCTGGGGAAAAAATCTTGACAACTAATAACTAAACTTAAAGGATAATGGATGATCTATTACCAGGATCGGGAATAGCAACTGATAGGAGTATAACGTAATAAAATAGTACTCACAGAAGATTCTGCATTGTAAGTCTCATCGAAGCTTGGATGAAGTAGACTCCGTCAACGGCGCTGCTCGTAGGTTTCGTAGGGATAGTCGACCCGTCGGCGATACGACTATCAGGCGCGAATCAAGGTTGGACTGCACGCACTGATTCGACTATCCTACCGACTGCGCCAATTACGTCCTTGGCCGTTGGGTAGGAGTTTTAAAAAAGGCAATTTTGTCCTTTTACAAATTTAATTAAATGAACTTATTACAAATAGTACTTATATTTAATTAACCTATGCGTACAACCTCTAGCTACAGCGATTGAGCGAGATCGACTGACTGTTGAACGTTCGATTGTCCCACGGTAGTCCGTTTTAGCTGCAGTCAGCATTTCGTATGTTCTCACGGATTAATATGACACTTCACTGCAGTCAGCATTTCGTATGTTCTCACCGATTAATATGACACTTCACTGTAACTGTTTGGTAGGTTTATGTATATAGGTACATATGGGCAGATGTCCATAGGTAACATACAGGTAAATGATTACATAATAATAACAACTGCGTATAGCAACGAAATAATTATTCTATAGAAGACTTGACACAATTGTCCTTCGCTTGGGTGATGATGTCATTTTGTAGTCTGTACAAATTAACGACAGTGAATCTTCATATGGAACCATACATTATCTATTGTTAAGTACGACCTAATAAAATCGAAGTGGATGAACTAAATCGAAGACCTCATTTTAAGTGATGAATGATACAATGTTCTTTAATCGAACATCGCATCTGGAACTATTAATTTGTAAATGTTTGAGATTCGAGGACTTTTAAATTTGATAAATTATGAGGATATTATTATATTAAATTAACCGCAAACAAGGATAGTGTTCTCGGAATTGGCAAATGTAAATAGGAGTTATCAATTGTATTCATAGAATTTATTCAGACAAATATATTACTAGGAGTAATGGTTAAATGATACAAACTAGTTCTTAGTAAATAAATACACTTAAAACTAATACCCATAAATATTTACATAATACTAATAATGGCTGCGTGCAATAACAAACTAACTATCCATATTTAAATCTAAACTCCTGCATTTTATTACGTAGACTGTTCTGAATAGATTGAGTGTCTAATGTAATCCAACCTTTTTCACGGCCGTATTCTTCAACGTATGTTAGCAACACTGTTCTCGCATTTTCATCTAATCCTGGTCTGATAGTTGCTCCTTCGACGTCGTAAGCTCTAGCTCGTGATCCGGTCAATGAACATATGGTCAATGCACTCTTAGTGAAAATTTCAACCAATAACATTCGAGCCAATGATTTGCAATCTTTTGACAATCTCTTGCAATTTCTAAGTCCAATGGAATCAACATACACGTTGGTATGAGGCATAAGTTCAACAAGTCTCGGAGCCATTTCACGATGCTTTAAGGTCCATCTTGAGTCATTTTTATCATATTCTGGAGGTAGATCAAATTTGCGCTTCTTAAAACGTTTTTTCTTAGGAGCTTCTTCAGTATCATCATCACTATGATCATCGCATTTTTCATCTCGTTGATTTTGCTTGCTTCTGTTCTTTTCGGATATCTTCTCAACTTCCGCTGTAGTGTTTGTTGATAGAGATGTGGTCGGAATATCGCTGTTTAAACTACGGCTATCATTGATAAATTGTTTTACCGCTTTCAATGCTTCTGTATTATCAATTATTACTTTACGTAAGTGATCTACCAACATGTATGAGTTAGCAGAAACAGTATGGAGATTCCGTAAGACCGTATAAAATTGCGTGTAAAATGTGGAGTCAAGGATTGGTGTAGGATTCGACAATGAATTCGTTAAATTCGAAGAGTTCTGAATAACAGATGGTCGCTCCTGTTCACTGTTTTCAGAGTGCTCTATTTCTCCAACACAACTATTGTCGTCAGATTCTTCACCAAATACTTCTGGTGAACACGGACTTTGAATCGGAGAATCTTCACGAGTTGGTGAGGGTTGATTTTCACTCGAACATTCAGCTGCTCGACTCGGCTGTTCTGCGGCGTAACCAACAGATTCAGTTGGCTGAACTACTTTTGACCGTTTCGAAGCAGTTTCTGTGTCTGAAGTGGGCAGCGTCGTTCGCTTAAGTCGTTTTTTTTCAGCTTTGTCATCGTTCGTCGAGGTTATGACTAAATCCAGAGGTTTATTGATCTCATGATTTAGCTTTGAGTTTTGTTTAGGTCTGCGTGTTTTTTTCGTTATCAGTGCTGATAATTTTGTATCTGAAACGGAAAATTATTATTATTTTATGCAGAAAAGACAGTTAAACCTTTTTTGGTATGCTGCTAATAGTTATTTTGACAGCGAATTTATATTTATGACGTATCGGCAACACTATTTAAAACATCCATATAGGGACCACTATGTTCAGAAATTCTTATGGATTCTAATAAAAATCGTATGTCGATACTGAGCTCAAACATAGATTATAGTTCACAAAACGTACCTCCATTCTTGATATTCGAATACTTATATTCATAATAGACATAACTTATCTTTTCTTTGATAAAAATTTCCGCGTCTTTGTACTATTATTTTACACATTATGCCAAAAAGACATTCGAACCATCTTTTTAGCATGCTGCTAATATTTAACTTCTACGGTAACTTCGACGGTAAATTCAAATTAAGACGTATTGAATACAGTATCTAAAACATCTGTGTAAGAACCGCTGAAGTTCGATAGATTCCAATAAAAATAGTTATTATACTGAACTCGAACATCGATTATAGTTCACGATATGTACCTCCATCCTTCAAATTCGAACATTTATATTCATAATACACATCATTCATCTTTTCTTTGATAAAAATTTTCGCGTCTTCGTACACATCTGCAAAAGAAAATATCATTTTATTCCAATTGTTCTCCCCATTCAAAAGTTTGTCGCTATCAATCATGTTACACTATATCTGAATCAAAACACTCAAAGGCAAGTATAAAAAAAATTCTTACCAGTGCCATATTTCACAACAGTAAGATATAATTTCCAGTCTTCCGAACGTTTCTGCCTTCTTTTAACACGCTTTGCTGTTTCTGATGGATTTTCGACAGGATATGATACTATTACTTTTTGATCCATTTTTCTGCATACTACTATCCACGTCCATGGTATGCATATATACTTATCAATACCTTTATAAGGTAATTCCAAAAATTGTATCACATAATACTTAAATTTATTAGTGCGTTCCATCTGAAAATATTAGAAGCAAAATTAAAATTACATGTGGTGAGCTAGTTAATTAATTCAAATAGATGATGTTATATTCAACAAATTACTTCACTTATCGCTGTATCAGTTGCCCCTGAGAGGCCTCAATTCGAACGGACGGGGAATCATTAATAATTCTTAAATATACTACACGGAGAGAAAAAAATGGGAATTTTTGTAATCTCGCATAGGGATAATTCCGTTGTTGGCGTTGTAAATTCTACTATGTAAACATGTTTCTATATTGTAACTATGTTTCATAGCAAATTTTTCTATGTTAACATGGGTATTTTTACAATGTTAATGTAGGAATTTTTAGTATATTAACAAAAGAATTTTTTCCTTGTCAACATAACGAAAATTCCTATGCCAATGTAAAAAAAATTACTCTGCCAACATGGGAAAAATTCCCATGCTGACATTCTGAAAATTCCTATGTCAATATAGGAATTTCAGCAATGTTGAAATGGGAATTCTGACATACCTGCATGGAAATTTTTCCAATGGTAATATGGAATATATCCCTATCATGTGGGTAAAATTTCCATAAATTATTGTTATATTCTTATTTTTCTCTAGTAAAATTTCTCATGTTAACATGTTCTCATGTTTTTCTCTCCATGTAGAAATCAAATCTTACCTTGAAATCTTTGATGTTCCTGTCGCTCTAATATTAATAAATCAACAATTTAAATACTTTTTATTTTACATATACCATACAAGACTTTAATGAAACTAATATTGAATCCCGTATACTCGTCCTTACGCTCGCGAGTTGAGCGTTGAAACTTGAATCACCAAGCCTTTTTTTTTTTTTTTTTTTATAGTTTTTAGCTCGAGGGAGCTTTAAAAACATAACCGGACTAGGTGGCGAGGCACCGAATGCCTCCAGCCAGTCTCCAAGCCCTTTAGCAGCCGACTTATATTTATACTAGTGGAATTATTCGTTATTACGAGCGAGAGAGATAGCTATATTTCCTCTACAACATTAATCGCCCTACTCGTTTCTAAGAATAGGCACGGCTCTAATCAGTATACACACTGTAATTCTTGGTATTAAATTTTGATTGCGAAAATTTCCATTAATGATTTTTTTTTTTTTTTTGTGGTGTGGCACTAGTTAGAACTTTGTGCCAATTTCGAGTAATAAAAGGTAGGGAAATATTTTTAACGGAAAATATCGGAGAGGAAACGGAATTTTGTAAGGTTCAGGAAAGGAAGCATTTTATTCTTTAGGAAAAATACATATATAGGTAAACATACACAAACTAAATCTTTATATCATTTATTAACAAGAATGCAGATATCATAAAATATTCAATGGGATTCATTACTAAACAAGAAACACAAGTGGGAAGGGAAACATTATGGGAAACAAGAGAACGGAGGAAGGATGAACGATCATGACGGGAACAGGAGAAGAATATGTGATCTAAAGTACCAACATCATCTCCACACTCGCAAAGATTACTATCTACGATATGCAACTTAGCAAGGTGGAAAGGAGTACAAACGTGGCCAAGCCGCATGCGAATTATCATGCTTGTAATGAGTTTAGAACCTTTTACTTTAGAAAACCATGGTTTGACTTGGACTGAGGGCTGAATTGAAAATTAGCATGAAAGGAGAGAAACACGTGAAAATGGAGTATTATTTTTAATCAATATGGCTACACCGCCATGGCCATATCCGACATCCGTCAGCTCTGATATTGCACATAACCTGGAATACCGAAAAAAGCGCGGGAAACCTTGAAGTAGGCGGTCGAATTTTTTGGCGCTCATCAATTTTAATTTATTTATTTGTGTAGAAATTGGATCTTTTAGGCGGTAGTGTATATAAATAATCTTAGTAGTATAAGTATAGTGTTTATTAGTTTAGTTCAAAAGTATATTGGTAAGTTTTTTATGTTTTCAATATGAGTGTTCCAGAAGATCCTGGGGGGACTTCCCTCCAGGTATCTCATGTAGTTACAGTCACTTATGATGGTTCGGAGATGGAAACCGAAGGTTCTATTTTAGATACAGATGCTTCGGATAACAAAAAGAATACTCATTCCAAACGTAAGCGTGCTGTGTCTCGTAAAATTTGTAAGCACTGTAACAAAAAGAGGAGGCGTCATAAGTCTTCTGATATTCATTGTGAGACTGATTGTCATTGTGAAACTGTTTCTAAGAATGACTTTCCAACTGATTCCAAAGAAACTTGTGAGTCAATTCTTATCCCATCACCACAGGTTGTCCCTCCTGATGTTAGTGATGTCAATCCTGCTGACTCGCGTGTAGCAATAGGCAGGAAACTTTATCAATCATCTGATGCCGCACCTTATAATGTCCATATCCAAAAGGTCCAGTCTAGCCCGAATGATAATGTTGTTATTCATCCTATTTCCTTTGGTCGTTTCCTTAAAAATAATTTTATTAAAAATATTGTGAATGGAAGCCTCAAGAAAATAGGAAGAAATAGATTAGTTTTATCATTCAATAACTATGTAGATGCTAATTGTTTTATCGAGAATGAAGCATTAAAAACTAACAACTACAAAGCTTATATACCTACCTCATCAGTTATTCGTATGGGTGTTGTTAGGGGAGTTCCAATTGATTGGTCAGAAGAAGAAATTTTAAAAAATATTAATGTACCTCTTGGATGTGGAAACATTTTAAAAGTTCGGCGTATTAATAGGAAGAATATAGTAAATGGTCAAGCCAGTTACACTCCAATTGAGACTGTGGTGCTCACATTTGATGGCCAGGTTCTTCCCAAGAGAATATTTCTATGTTACAACTCACTTCCAGTTGATTTATACATATTTCCAACTATACAGTGTTTTAATTGTTGCCGCTATGGTCATATCAAAAGCCAATGCCGCTCGACTCCCCGTTGTTTTAAATGTGGTAACAACCACTCTGGTGATGGCTGCAATATTGATGAAGAGGAAGTGGTTTGCTGCTTATGTTCAGGTTCTCATTATGCAACCAACAGAAAATGTCCAGAATTCAGTCGACAGAAATCTATTAAAGAGTCCATGGCACAGAGTTGTATTTCCTATGCAGAGGCATCAAAACTACACCCTCCGGTATCAAAACCTTATGCAGATGTTTTAACTTCTTTGGCTGCTCCTACATCTCCCCTAAAAAACACTTATGATATTTCCAAGGGCAATAGTTTGAAATCAAACACAACTTCATATAAAAAAACAGTTTTTATGAAATCCAACAACTCACCTAAACATTATAGTAAAGGTTATGATAAGCATGCGCATACTCTCTTCACTAAAGATTATGACATGTCTTTGCCATCCGTTGGCACAATGATGAATGGAAAAGATGTGTCATTATCTAACATGTCAACTAGAGATCTTATCATTGCTTTAATCAACTCATTAACTCAAACTAAGAATTTGTCTGAACCGTCCAACGCTGCTGTACAACAAATAAGTCATCTTCTTAATAACAATGGATTATCAATCGACAATCCTTCAGTGGAATTGTCGCAGTGTTAATTCTAAAAAAAGTGAATTATTGTATCTGATTAATCTGTATAAGCCCATTACTACAACTACTACAGGAAACCTGGCTTAAGCCAGACCATAACTTTAAAGTTTCCCAGTATATATGTATAAGAGAAGATAGGTCTGATGGTTATAATGGTGTTGCTTTACTTATTCACAACACGGTTCCTTTTGACCACATTCCTATTCCAATCCATAGTACTAATTTTTCCATTATAGCTATAAGTATTAACAAAATATGTTTCGTTTCGGTTTACATCCCCCATCCGACGTCATCTATATTTAATGAGTTAGAGGCGATTATCTCACAGCTCCCAAAACCAATTTTAATATTGGGTGACTTTAATGCTCAACACCAGGCTTGGGGTAGCTCCAATTCCAGTTATTATGGTACTAGAGTACTAGATATTCTGGATTCCAATAATCTCTGCATTTTGAATACTGGAGTAGCCACACGACGTACTAAGCCCCATGAAGGAATCAGTGCCCCAGATCTTTCTATTTCTACTCCCAGCTTAGCGTCTATATTGACTTGGAGCACACTATATTCAACTTTCGACAGTGATCATTATCCTATATTAATAACTTTTCCCAACGCACTAATTATAATTAAATCTAAACGCCCACCTAGACTGAAATACAGGATCCCGAATGACAATGACTTTGAAAGTGACAGATGGGAAACGTTTAGTAACATGGTTGAACTAAAATTGTCTTCTTTCCCTTTTCAAGGAAATAATCACTCCGTGTCTGCTGATGCTTTTGCTTTAGCTATAATAGAAGCTGCGGATAAAACTTTTCCAACTAAGCAATGTAATAATAATATTCATTCTCCTCCTTGGTGGGATAGTGAATGCACAGCAGCGGTCAAAAAGAGGAAAGAAGCAGAGCTTTTATATCTTGAACACAGCACTTCAGAGAACTTTGAGAGCTTAACTCTATTAATGAATAACACCCGTAAACTATTTAAAATCAAGAAATGGAATGGATGGAAAGCTTTCTGCACATCTCTAGCACCCAACGTCTCGCCATCGCTTATCTGGCAAAATGTTCGTAGATTTAGATCAGCATTCAAGGAAACATTGCCACAGTTTCTTGACACAACAGTAGCCGATAAATTTTTAGATAAGTTAGCTCCTCCCTTTGTTCCTCAAATGCCTTTTTTATCTTCTAGTAACTCTTTTCAATCTCCAACAGAACATTCCGCCCTTGACTCTTCCTTTACCCTTACTGAGTTAAAAGGTGTGCTATCATATGTTAAAGATTCTGCACCGGGCAATGATGGTATTCCATATTCCTTCCTTGTTCACTTGAACGACTCGAGTCTAAATTATTTACTACACGTCATCAACTCTACCATAATCTCTGGAGAAATTCCTGCTTCTTGGAAAATCTATGAGATTGTTCCTATTTTGAAACCAAGTAAGCCCGCTGCAGACCCGAACTCTTATAGACCAATAGCCCTTGCCTCAGTGATTTCTAAGCTAGCAGAACATTTAGTTAAAAACAGATTAGAGTGGTACGTTGAAAGTCAAGGTCTACTGTCCTCAACTCAATATGGATTCAGAAAAGGCAAAAGCACCATGGACAGTTTAGGTATTTTTACTACGGACATAAGGCTTGCCTTCTCGAATAATGAATCCCTGCTTGCAGTTTTTCTAGACATTTCCGCCGCATATGATAATGTTGATCTACGCATTCTAAACTCCAAATTATCCACATTAAAAATTCCTCCTGTATTTTGTAAATTTATTCATAATCTTCTTTCGGAAAGACAACTTCAAATTAATATGGGTGATTCTAAGTTTATCACAAGATTTACATGGAAAGGTCTACCCCAGGGTTCGGTGCTGAGTCCACTTTTATATAATATTTACACCTACGACTTAGAATCGCATATTGCATGTAAGGCTAACATATTGCAGTATGCAGATGATTTAGTTTTATATGTTTCAGGACGGTCTACTGAAAAATTAACCGACTCTTTGAACCATGCTTTGCAATTTTTGAAGGCTTGGCTAGACTCGAATTCGCTGAGTCTCAGTGTTAGCAAAAGTTGTGCAGTATTGTTCTCAAGGATGCGTTTACCTCCACCTTATACTGTTTTATATAATAATCAACCAATCCCGGAAAAAAACGAAACAAAATTTTTAGGTCTCGTATTAGATGCTAAAATGACTGGTGTATCACACTGTTATTATATTGCGGCTAGATGTGAACGCTTGCTTAACATTTTACGATGTCTTGCGGGTGTTTGGTGGGGTTCTCACCCATTCACGATGAAACTCTTGTATAACGCAATAATAAGAAGCATCTTAGACTATGGAACATACTTTTTAGAGCCTTGTAGTGTAGTAGGTTTGTCTAAATTAGAAGCCATCCAGTTCAAAGCTCTACGTATTGTATCTGGAGCCATGAGATCTAGCCCCGTAAATGCCCTGCAAGTTGAATGTCTTGACCCCCCTTTAAAATTACGACGCCAGTTCCTATGTGATAAATTTTTATTCCGGGCTTTTCAGTTTTTAAATCATCCTCTTTATAAAAAATTACAAGAATTGTCACTTATAATAGAAAGTTCCTCATATTGGACTCACAAATCTCTTCCATGCTTGATTATTAGTTTTCGTAAATTTATTTCATTGCAAGCTCCCACACATCGGTCTCAGTTTCTCCCTTTATTCTCAGTCAACTACGAAGCGCTTGTTAATCCTCCTAACACAAACTATAATTTTGAAATCCTAAAAAATGATCTACATTCTAACATTGCCATAAAATTTGCAATCGAAACAGACTGGGCAGATCGTCATTATATTTATTGTGACGCTTCTAAACCTACACTATTTAGTACCGTGGGGGTAGCGATTTATCATCAACAGTATAATATCCACCAAAAAATCAAATTGCCTCCTGAAACAACGGTGTTTTCTGGAGAATGTTTCGGCATTCTGAAATCTTTAGAGTACATTTTACTTGCAAAACTCCACAAGTCTATCATTCTTACAGACTCAAAGAGCGCTTTACAAGCTTTACAAAAATTTCCATTTAAATCTGTGTCAACCTGTGCTTACGTAATGGAATGTAGACAATTATTACTTAATTGTAAAATAAAAAAAATTGATGTTCTTCTTGTGTGGGTACCTGGCCATCACAATATACCTGGGAATGTTAAAGCTGACAAATTTGCGAAAGATGCAGTAAACAATGGCGATATGTTTCCATATAAAAATGTTGCATCAGATCTTGTCTCCATTCCCAAAGACCAATTACATAGTTCTTGGCAGAATGACTGGAATGATTCTAGCCATCGTAAAGGCCGGTATTACAATTCTATACAGCATGAAATTCCTAAGAAAACATGGTTCTCCAAAATTAAGTTTAGCAAATCTGTGACTTCAATGATCATTAGAATGCGTTTGGGCCACGTTTGCTCTGCCTCACATCTCGCGAGGCTTGGCATCATTAATAGCAGCTTGTGCGCTTGTGGTGCTGATGAAGAAGAGGATTTAAATCATATTTTCTTTGGTTGTCTCCTCAATGATTGCTCCTCTTTCATAAACTCTCTTATAGATCTCCGCATTCCTCTCCCTACATCGGTTCCTACCTTATTATGTTCTATGACATTAGATATATATAATTTAATTTCCAAGTTTATAATTGATAATAATATTAAATTGTAATTTTATCTAATATTCAACCATTAAAATCTGTATGTATAATATATTTTTAATCTCCCATAAATCAAACAACATTCTTACTGTTTATTTAATATTATTTACTTTATTAATATATATACCTAATGTTTTTTCCTTGACCTACCGTGATCCTATATTCTATTTCAATCCCTAAATTCCGTTTCCATAATCTATTTATCCCAAAATAATGGTTTCCCTACCTTTTACACTTGTAATGGCAAATGCACAAACCGTGCGAGCCAAAACAAAAAAAAAAAAAAAAAAAAAACCTGGAATACCAATTATTTGATTATTTTAATCCAAGTTTTTATTTTTAATTAAGTTTTTTTAGGTATTACTGATCATCAGTTCCATTGAATTATTGTGTCCATCTTTTTGGTTTTTATTTAGTATTAAACTACTTATCCGCTCCACGTCGTACGGTTCAAAAGATGTACTTTTACTTAATAACATTTTGATGAGGTTTATAATAACATCAACAACTTGCTCATTCTTGTTCTGTTGCAGTTTCATATCGGATTCCTTAGACAAAGTACACCCATTTGCCAAAGATGGGGGTTGAAACTCCCTAAGAAGGGCGTTATGAGCTGCTCTGTCATAACCTTGTGCTGACTTAGGAGGAGCGCGGGGTTTAAGAAAGACTGTCTTTTTATATGATGAAGAAGTTGAGGGTACAGGTTGTGAACTGGAGTATGAATTATTATTGGCATGAGAATCATGAGATGTAACAGTAGTGAGAACATTAGCATAGGATTTTGAGGTGGCTGGGTGTATTTTGCTTGCTTCCGCATAAGAAACACAAGAATGAGCCATAGTGTGTTTAATGTTTTTTTGCCTCTGAAACTCAGGGCAAGTCTTGTCTGTAGCATAGTGAAATCCAGAACAATTAACACAAGATGCAGAATCCTCTTCTACTAAACAAGTTTCACCTAAGTGATTTTGTCCACATTTATAGCATCTAGGGGCAGCTGATCTGCATTGATTTTTAGTGTGGCCATAACGGTAACAGCGGAAACATTGTATGGTGGGATACACATAAGTCTCAACAGGTAGTGCATTATAGCATACATAAATTCTTTTAGGAAGAGCTTGACCATCAAATGTTATTACAACAGTTTGAGATGGTTTCCATGTATATGACCCATTCACTTGAACTTTATAATTTAGGCGTCTAACTTTCAATATTTCACCAGTACCTATGGGAGTTGATATATTTTCTTTAACTTCTTCCACACTCCATTCAGATGGGATACCCCGGACCAAGCCCATACGAGTGACATTAAAAGTGGGTAGAAATGCTTTAAATTTGTTCAGAGGCAATAAATTGCTATTAATAAATACATTAGCAGCCATAGGGTTTGTAAAAGCTACAACACATTTATTCCTACCAATTCTCTTGACACTGCCAGGAACAATATTCTGAAATTTGTTATTTTTAAGGAAATTTCCAAATGCAATAGGGTGAAGAATGGTGCCACTGTTTTCAGTAAGTATTGGTAATGCGCTGAACATGAACTATGTATGGCCCTGAATCAGAGGTCTGGTACTCCTTCCTACCTACACCAACTGGTTGGATTGTTGTCTTTGCAGTTGGATCCAACTGCAAAGTTTGGGAAGCAGAAATTTCAGAGGGTTGAGAATGTGGAACTGATGTATCGTTATTTATTATGAAGTCGGATTTTAAATTAACTTCTGTGCTGGGAATACATGTACAGTCAATGTGAGAAGAGGTTCCCTGAGGAATCACTCCCTGTCTACTCCGTTTTGTTTTATTACAATGCTTACATACTGTTTTATGCTTATGTGAACGCCTCTTACGTGAAGCACTAACTTTACCGGAGGTCGACCCATCAGTTTCCCTTCCACTTGCTGTGGCTACAGACCCATCAGTGTCCATACCACCCATATCTAAATTAGTTGATATGGTAACATAATTACTTACAGGGGGACTTAAGTCAGGGCCTAAATCCCCCACATCTGCTATAGGCGGGTCGTTCATACGACCCGGGAATAGTTTTGGACTATGCTACAAATATATACAAAAACTTACCAAAAATCAGGAAAAATTTACACAAAAATAAGAATACATACACTACAAAGAAAATATATTTACATAAGAACCTCAACTGAACCAATTATCTGCTTAAAATTTAATTATAAAAAATTGCTGAGAAAAAATACACCCGGTCTAACCGAAATTTCCCGCGCTTTTTTCGATACATAGTTTATTTGTAAAATACTAAATTAAGACGTTTGTTTCGAAAGAATTATTAGGTCTTGAGTTGTGCTAAATTTTAGTTTAGACGGAATACAAAAGTCGCATTAAGTGCAGAATGCTAAGAGACAATTATGACGTGATCTCAAGCGGAATGAAATAATAAACGAGCAAAGTTGTTGTTTCATCAGATTATTTTTATCAACGCTTGTTTATGATAAATAGGTCAGTGACCGCTTTGATAACTGATTTATGATTAGCAAACATAAACACAACGTAGTAATAATTATTTCGAAAATGAAGAGTAAAAATGTAACTTTTCGGTTTGCTAGTTATGCTGGGGCCACACTAGCGTTTAACGTCCAATGCCCATTATCTCGATAATTATTGCGATAATTTTTAACGCATTAAAGTGGGTGGCTACACTTTAACGGTCAACATGAATGCTCATGTACCGCCTCCAAAGCTATCGCCTAACGCCAAACGGCATTGTTAATGCCATTGTCAAATTATCCCGTTAAGTTGTGGCTACACCTATAGTTAACGTCCATTATCGCGATAATTAATGGCATTTCTCGCTAGTGTGGCCCCAGCATTAAAAAGATAGAAGAGTAATTTATGCTGCGTTACGATGATTTTTAAGAAATTGAACGAATATTACAGACGTTTACGCAGGTATAAAGTACTTAGACAATGAAATTTACAATAGTACCCTGACTAAAAATTTTAGTTTGTTTTTTATTAGTTCCGAATCAGGAATGCCGAATTACGAATTCGCGTCAAATGAGGTAACCGCATAAGGCTCGTATCCCAGAAATAACGCATGTCCGGATTAGGAAAGCCGAATTCGGCACAAATTCGGAAACAGAACTTGCACCGAAAAACAATAATCTATCTGTGAAAAATGATTTTACATAGAAATTGGAAGTTTGCTATTGGCAAATCGATCATATATGACTATAATGATCATACAATTTTGTTTAGCTAAATTAACAAAAACAGGATGACTGTTGCGGGATTCGAACCCGGGACTCTAAGCGCGAAAGACCGAAGCTTTAACTACTACGCTACACTACTGATCATGGCACCTAAGTTTAGTATGCTAGTGAAATATTACTCGGTACCAACCACAATTCCAAAGATATACTGAACTTACGAGTAGGTACTGATGTCCAGTTTCGGTTTTCCTCGTAAAGACGGAACTCGGTATGAATTCGGTTTGCCGTAGTTCAGAATGCCTCATTCATCCTGAATTGGTATTTCAGCATGCCGCATTGGAATTTCACTCGGGATACTATGCAGTCAATACAAACAATAACTGATCAACGGATCTATTTCCGCTTAGAATGAGAGTATCTGTTCAAGTCTCAATTAAGCGACCAGCACTACCAAGTAATTTTGAAATCGAACATTTCTACTAAGAGATCATTCCTAGTAACACCTGTATTGAATATCCTAACACCACATTATGGAATGCAATAAAGTATTGAGTATAGGTACCTAATCGTATGATGAGCAATTAACAATGTTATTGTTTAGGTAGGTCATGTGGTCGCGGGCGTTCAGAAAGGGGACTCTGTTCGCCCATCATCATGCGATCCCAGAGAAGACGGTAGCACAGTGGTCACGTGCTGCAGTACACAGGGACAGATTCAGGGGAGACCCATTTACAGTCTCCCCAGGGATGTGCCTTAATAGGCGGTGCACAGGGGGGTTCTGGGGTGGTCTATTAAGAGGACCCAGTGCCCCCCTCCATGTGCTGGCCACCGGGGTGGTTTTAGTGGGTAAGAATCCCACACTCCCCGGTCTAACCCCCGTAGACCGGTAGCCTTTTGAAGGTTTCAATCATCAAGCTACCACAATCTGTCAATTGTCAAAAAAAATCAATTTCGATCGAAAGATCACATAAGTAGGTACCTGTATTAAGTTGGTATTACAGGAATTCTCAAATCCTAAACCTACCTACATAAGAAGTAGTAGGTACGGAGGTAGGCTGATTACATTGTAGCTTGATAATCAAGCGACAATGTTTCTGTAAATGTAATGCCTTTGAGTATGTACATTCAGAGAAATGTACTTATCGCTGACGCTCCCATCCTGTTCACCGAGATACGAACCGAGGTACGAAGAAGCTCGATGTCTACGTTTCATAACAAATCTTTGAAACCAGAGTGGCAGGAAAGCGAAAATTAGATAGCAGTCAAAAGTCAACTTTACCTCCTTTGACGCACAGGTGAAATTAGTTTAACGAATTATAATAACTCTGGACGCGGGCGCCTCGAAACGGGCGGTGTGAAGCTGTTTCCATATTATATACCTACCTAGCAATTTCAGCCTTTTTTCGTAGTCAGTAAAGTTGACTTTCAATTAGGTTTATCAACCATACTTTAAAAACAGTATTATACTCTATACTGCGAATTAATACTGTTTACTGTTCAGAAAAAAAAAAGTATGAATTATAAGGTTTTGTTTGGACAACCGTCCAGTCATCCTCATAGCACACACAGCAATAGGAAATGCCGGAGCCAAAAATAAGTAAAATATTGACTTGTAAAAGTGTCTTTAAAAGATCTATTTACAGAAATAAATATCATTTGATAATTATCATTTATCAATAACACAAAAAAAAAATATAGTACGGATTTTTCTCATAAATACTGTATATTTTCCTCTTCCAACCTTAATATCTATGTAAGCCTAAATATTTTGTAGAAAAAGTTGGGAACCCTACTTTTAATACTGTTAAGTAGGATAATTCCTGGTACTCGGTGATATTTCTGACGACCTCTGTGGTCTAGCGGTTCGAGTACCGGACTGCTGATCATGAGGTCGTGGGTTCGATTCCCACAGGACGCAAATATTTGTGTGGACAAAACATGAGTATTTGTGTTTGTCTGGGTGTTTCTTATGTATTATAAGTATGTATTTACAAAAAAAAAAAAGTATATAAGTATTATATCCATTGTCTAGTACCCATAATACAAGCTCTGCTTAGTTTGGGACTAGATGGTGTTGTGTAAAATGTCCCAAAAATATTATATTATATTCCGCCGGTCTGCTCTGTGACCCTTAGTGATAAACCAATATCCTCCTAATACCTACTTAGTTGATTAAATAATATAATAAGAACCATATAAAGTATCCAAGTTATATTGCACAACAATTAAAAAAAGAGATGACTTACCTAATACAGGATGAAAACTACCTACCTACGTAAATACCAGGCGCAGGCAGACCCGAGAGAGGGGTCATGACTCCTCCAAAATTGCACACGTCACATTGCCAACCTTCTAAAAGTAGACAATACCTATACGAATATTGAATCAATATATTATACCCTCCAAAAGCTTTTGGCTGCGACTGCACTTGATAAATACAATCCCTTGTTCGCAACGGAACAATTATTATGGTTTTTATCGTTTCATAAATGCGACCCTTGTTCCCTATAGGTACTGTAGGTATTATAATACTCACATACTTACGCCGATATTAAAATTATTAATGAGACTCCCTATTTAATAAAAACAAATTACATAAGTATTATAATTAATGCTTTATTTTCCGTTTAGGTACAGTGACGACTGGTTCAGTCTCATATTCTATTTCGACGCGAGCCTTCTTCTGCGGTATTCGTACATCCATATCCTATAAAAAAAATTGCAACATTTAGCATATAATACTATAACCCACTTAGGTTAAGTCACAAACAAGTCTTCACAAGTAACACTATTTCCTCTTTAACATGTAAAGAAAAAAGCAGCCATATAAATTGAACACTTTTTTTCTTTTGATGGGGCACTACATACAAATGTACCGCCCAACGATCTTTTTGAATACCTTCTACAGAGAATGTTTCGTCGTAATGTGGTTAATAGTTAGTGCCGAGGGATTTGCGAAGGAACCTACCTATATACTATACTAGCTTTCCGCCCACGGCTTCGCCCGCTTGGTTTCTTGTCTTTTCTGTACTATAATACATGAAGAACCGCTCGACCAACTTTGTGCAAACTTCACATAAACCATCTACTAAATAGTCCGAACAAAGCCTAAACATTTGGTTTGGATAGGTGAGCCCGTTCTTGAGTTATAAAATTACAACGAAAAGTGGCATTGATTTTTATATCTAATGATATAATTTTACCTATATATAACTTGTACAGACAATAGGGAGGCGGCATGGGTAAAAACTAAAAACCGCACGCCTTCACTTGCCGTATAGTCATGGTAATGGAATCCGTGAAATTTGACTACGACAGTTCCAAAAGACTAAAATATCAGTAAAATATCATAAATAAAATTTGTACGGAAATGGGACTGATCATTTTGTATAAGTACTTATTTCCCTGGCGGCAAAAATTTCTTACATCGGGCATGGCCTTATACAAAACTAAAAGTTTTGTTAAATTTGTCTAAAATGGAGCATGTACCATTTACGTCTAATTCCCACTTAAATTATGCAAAGTTATTAAAAGAACACGTGAAGATTTACCTCAATATCCGACGTCTCCGACTCAAAATCACTGTCCACATTTACATTCTCCTTCTTTCCAGAATCCGAGTCCTGTAACATTTAGAAAATGTTTGAAGCGGTTTACCTAAGGCACTATGAAGACTTGGGACCAAACATACATAAGTACTTTATAATCATTATTATTATGACAATATAAATTTCAGTCCCAAGTGGGAACTTATAAAAGTTAAGTATATGTACAATAGTAAAAACAGTTCTATACTATACTATATTATTTCCTTTTCGAAAGTCGTCCATCGAATTCTACCTAAATAAAGTCGCAACAATGAGCTATAGAGAGAGAGAGAGCGCTCGCAGTTACTCCGAGGGATAGAATCCGCAATGAAGTTATGCAGAAATTAATATAATTATACGAATGATGATGCAAAACTCGCTCGGTGGTCGAATATCGATAAAAAGTGCAAACGTGGGTTCATTTTAAATTAAAAGAAAGACTCATGCATGACATATAATATATCAAAATAAAGATCCATCTTTTGCATATTATTTTAAAATAATTATTCCTATCACAGACATATTACCTTAAATCATTTGTATGTGTCTTCATGTCTTTACCAAGTAACAACAAGTATTAAATTATGTTAAGTAGAGAATAAAGAAAGTAAACTTACTTCATCACTATCCATGTCACTGTCAGCTTCAACAAACTCGTCTGTTTGCTCCACGGTCCTCTCCAGTTCTCTCTCCAACTCTGGTTCCATCTCCCTTTCTACTTCTTCTTCTTCATCTTCTTTCTCACTCTCACTGGATATTTCTTCCGCTTTGAGCGCAGCATCAAACGCCATTTGTGGGAAGTTGTAAATGTCATTGTACTGGAAAGATAAACAAAACAATTTGAATATTGTATAGAATAGTTAATTGACATTTAGAACAAGCTGCACAATTTAAACTATTCAAGCCATTTGCCGAGAATGAGCTCCGCCATTTGAATAAGAAATTTCCATAATAAATTTTATCAAATTTTATTTTATTTTATTTCAGTTTTTGTCTTTTAGTCGTCATAAAGCCATTTTCTTTTGTAATAAATCTGGGAAACTTGTAGTTTACACATACATTGTTATACCATGGGCTTTCAATATCTGTAGCATTTACTTTCGGGTTTTAAGGAAGTGTGTTGGAACTTTCATCTCACACCATACCATAAGTACTAACGATTATAGTAATCATACTTACAGTGCCCTTCTTCAATCGCTCAAGAAGTTGCTTCTCTATAGCATTATCAATTCTTGCCGCAACTAAAGCTTTCTCTTCCCTTCTTCGTTCACGTCTCTCAATCTTACGCTGTATCGGAACTAATTCTTTTCTGCAATATTAACCAAATTCATATATTTTGATTATGTTTTTTTACCTTATTCTGTATTTTGTCTTGATTAATCAGTCAGTGAGTGTCTTGCTCACTCACTGACTGATTAATCACGAAATCTCAAAAACTATAAATACAGGGAACACCACATTTATTTTATTTGTTTTTATAGTTAGAATAGTAATATAATGGAGTTATGCTTAGGTACAAACTCATTCGAGTTTCTGTTGTTGTATGGTACCCTGTTATAAAGGTCAAGTAGCAAGTTTTTACTGAAACATTTGAGAAGCTTGCATCCCACTTTAATTAGGTACATTAATTTTATTCATTTTTTATTATTATTAAGGAGGAGGACGAACGCAGAGCAAATATTTACAGACTATATAAAAGCTCATACTAATACCCTAGCAACAGCATTATGCAAAACAAGAACACATCTGGGATCTTGTTCACTAGGTACTCAACTTAATAAGAGTCAAATTTATTAACCTTATTTTTATTCCCGCCTTGTCCAAAGAATACAAAAGAAATTTGTAATGTTTGAAACTATATTTATTTATAACAATCTTACCTACACTATCATTACAGATCTATGATCCAATGCGACAGATTTAATTGAAATAAATGAAAGAATGTGACTGCATGCAAGATATGGAGGTGCTAGTGTGGTGTAATAGATTGATTTTAATTACACTGTGATTTGATTTATACCATGAGCCTAACAGTCACAGAGGGTGTACTGAGGTCACAAAAAAAATTAAACAAAAACAAGTGATAGATAGTTAAAATATTTGTGGAATACTTGTAGTGCATAAAATTAAAGAATGAATGAAATGAATGCTCATTAATTTTATTGTTGACTGTTGACCTAGATCCTAATTCCTCCAAACAAGCAATAATTGTAATTGACTCAATTTTATTTTTTATTGCCATGGTTGAAGGATCCTCCAATCAGGCAATATCTATCATAGCATTGTCTAACCAGTACACCATATTAGCCCCACAGGCAATATCATTAAATCAATAATATCAATTATCAACCTGGAATAACAATGGAGAATCTATTCTTCTCATAATCAGTTCTCAAATACAATCAAAAATCAAAATGGTATAAGTCCAAATTAAGTGTGATAGAGGCTTGTTACTATTGTTAAAATTAGACCTAGATACTTACACTCTTCGCAGTTTAAGTTTTCTCATTCGAATTAGGTATTGTGTTATTTTCACAAATCTCTGCTTACATTTTGCTTTAATAAATGCTGGCCAATATAAAAGATTCTCATTGATTTGATATATTGCTTTCTCAAAGTTTCTTGATAACTTCACTTTCTCCCATTGCTTAGCTGGAAACATTACCCTAAAAAAGAATAAACCATTCATAATGTGTGAACTTTATTAGTTTTAACCTGTCAGGGAACTGTAGAGTAATGTTATGTTATGATGTTTGTTGACTGCTGCACTTAAGGTCCTGGGTTCAATTCTTGGGTCAAGCAAGGTGTTATTGGGTATATCTGTGAAATGCTCCATAGCAGCTTGGAGTTCATAGTTGTGCCCGATAAATGGCAATAGGTCGGGTCACTATTACATGGGACCTACCACATCTGTATACACAGCAAACTATGTATACAGATGTGATGGTATGTTTGACACAGTATGTTTTTTTATGCCTACAGTGGCAGACGAGCAAGCAGCCCACCTGATAGTAAGTGGTCATCACCACCCATGGACATCAGCAACTTCAAGGACAGAGCTGTACCGCTGCTTGTGTGTGGTAGAGAGATCTTTTTAGGCCTCGTTTGAATAAGGTCATGTTAAAATGCAAGGGAAACACCGCAGCAGGTAGTTCATTCCAGGACCTGATATTATGTGGTAGGAATAATTTTTGGAAGCATGTATATATATAGTACACATGCAATAAAATGACTCAAAAAGTGTATACCAATGCAAAAGGACATAATTATGGTTCTCCAGAGTTACAATACAGAACTACACTTCAGTACAAAATTTGCATTATACATACCTTTCAGCTGTCTTCATAAACAAATAAATTATACCATTTTCCTCTCTGATTGTCGCATATTTGCTGTTTGCAAGCGGGCAAGACGCCCGGCTACACAATCCCGTTAAGTTAAATTCATTCCGGCAAAAATGCTGAGTTTTTGTACTGAAACATTTAAAATGTTGGTCAGGAGTCGCCAGGGCTTTACTTATTTTTCAAATTATTTAAGTCTTACCATATTATACTTACGTTACTTTGTGAGAACAATGTGTCTTGTTAATAATGGCCCACACTACCTGTAAACAGTTAAATAATCACCACATAAATATAACAACAGCAGTAAGAAGTGATTTAAATATTATATTAAGTAATACGAATTCCTACATCATCGTGCTGCATGTTAACTTAATATATTCTCAGGAAATTGCCAAAAATATATCACATGGGCAGACACAACATAACCTCCAATTCCATTCAAAAATCAGACATTGACAATTTGACATTTGACAATGACTTAAAGAATTCGAGATAATTTCTTACATAGACATTTTTTCTTAATTTATTTCAAGACCATGGATACAAGTTCTTCAGTCAAAACCAAAAGTAATTTACATAGACATAATCTATAGAATTGCTATAAAAAAAATATTTAATACATAATGTACGACGCCGTCCAGGCAGCGAGTGACCGATACAGATGGCGAAATATCATCCGCAATAAAATAATTCCTGGAGAAGGTCACGACCCTCAGCATTGAAGAATACGAATTAAGGAGGAGGAGGTACGAAAAAGTAAAATAACATTTCACGCACTGACCTCTTTAAGTCTTTAGTACAAGTACGCTGGACTTCAGACGTCAGTTTTAAAATAAAGTCACTTGATTATCGCCATTTTGGCGCCGATAGCAACGTGAGCGTCCACGGAACTAATAATAGAGATGGGATATATTTTTCGATAAAAATCATATCGATATTAATCTGTGATGAAACCTCGTAAATTGGATATCTTTATCATTAAGATTACTGAGTGTCTTAATACGTTGTATGCTACACTCGCAAATCTAAAGAACTCTAGAATCTAACTTAATCTAAGAGAGTGTCGAGTCAACGTTGACAAATGGCTGCATGGTCTGACCTATGAAGAACTTGAAAATTTGGTTAAAACGTAACATTAAAATTCTTAATCGCACAATACATACATAAATACGCACACACAGTAAAACACATGCACACTCAACACTTCATACAAACATACACACATGACAGACCGCACCCTCAGACATGCACAATATGTACCACAAACACCCACATACACACACACACCCACAAATTGTTTTACCAAACAAACTTTTATTTTAAAATATATATATATTTTTTTCTTTAATCTGTAATTTTTGTTATTTCTCTGCGCTAGAACGCTGACGCGTTAACCGTATTGTATGGGCGATAATGTTTACAACTAATGCAGTCATTACCCTACGAAACTTTATTGTAATTTGTGCTTTTAGTTCCAATAAATTTATTATTATTATTTATTAATACACTCGCAAATCGATTCAGCAGTTTAACCGGGATAAAAAGTAGCCTATGTGTTAATTGAGGTATTTCTACATACCAATTTTCATCAAAATCGATCCAGCCGTATGAGCGTGAAGAAGAAGCAAACATACACACTTACTCACATACGCACATACAAACTTTTGACTTTAAAATATTAGTGGGATGAATTCCTGTTGATAGGATGGGTACTTAAAAATGTTCTTAATATGACGTAATACTATAATATTTCAAGATTTTCACGTAAATAATTAGATACACGAATCAAACAATGATCTGCCATTGGCAACTAATGTCAAATTTAGTGCCCGGGACAATCAACGGGGGCGCTTTGATTGAGCACAAAATAAATCTGACATTTCGAATAAAATATTTAGTTCAGCGTATAATAAAGAGGTCAGTGATTTCACGCCAGACGTCATTGGGTAATTGGTGGGGAGAGCGTTTATGTTGGGAAAACGCGGGGAATTTCGACATTCACACTAGAACTGAACTTGGAAGTAATAAAAGTAGTACTAGAAGTATTTAAGTTATGCAGGTATGTTTAATTCAGGTTTAACACAGCTTATGCGGCAGGAAGGTTTTAGAGTATATTGTATGGCAGCATGACCCTCGAAAAGTAACAGGGAAATCCCTGCTTATTACTTAAGTACGTAACGAACGAACTACGAGTATACATGAATTTTAGTATACAGTGAATCGGTTTCTTCTAAGCCGCTCCAACGTAGATCGCAGTGTCGCTTAATATCAGGCGTACCTACTAGCGGTCAAGCGTAAACCTATCGTGAATAAAAAAGTATTGTATTGCATGCAGACAACTGTTGACTGTTATTGTGTTTACATAACAATTTTGTGCTTTTGTGGTATGCAAACATGGACAGGTTCGACGTACTGCTCCGCATCCACTCCACATGCAAGAATAAACCAGTAAACGCGCGAAGCGTTCACAAAATGTCTTTAAAATTTCTTTAAAAAGACGTCGCGCACTTGGGTCCCACACCCCGAGCATTTCTACCCCAAACAGCTCAAAATTATAGCTCCCATTGAGGTTATTATATTTGCGCCGTTTGAGGGTCTCCGCGGCCACAGCAGCAGCGCCAAGACAGCCAGCTGAGCTTTTTAAAAAATATTCAGTTATATTTAAAAATACTCAAGACATGACATATTTTAATATACTTTTTGCTCCTCTTCATGCCAATTTTTTTTGTTTAACTTATCTTTTGAAGGATCAAATATTAAGCTTCCTCCTTTCTTCTTAATACCTTCTCTAGTGGCCTTATGTGCTCTGTTTTCAAATTCTTTAGAACACATTTTCTTTCGACTTATGCGTTTTAGAAATGTAGAACGAGCAATAGACTTATTATACATATATTTCAAAATTAAAAACATTTCATGACCTGAACTGTTTTTAAGACGGAACCTGTCGCATGTTTGCACACCACAAAAGCACAAAATTGTTATGTAAACACAATAACAGTCAACAGTTGTCTGCATGCAATACAATACTTTTTTATTCACGATTGGTCTACGCTTGACCACTAGTACGCCTGATATTAAGCAACACTGCGATCTACGTTGGAGCGGCCTAGAAGAAACCGATTCACTGTATACTAAAATTCATGTATACTCGTAGTTCGTTCGTTACGTACTTAAGTAATAAGCAGGGATTTCCCTGTTACTTTTTGATGGTCATGCTGCCATACAATATACTCTAAAACCTTCCTGCCGCATAAGCTGTGTTAAACCTGAATTAAACATACCTGCATAATTTAAATACTTCTAGTACTACTTTTATTACTTCCAAGTTCAGTTCTAGTGTGAATGTCGAAATTCCCCGTGTTTTCCCCACATAAACACTCTCCCCACCAATTACCCAATCGGACTGAAAATCCCCGCAGTTTGGGGAATTCCCCACAGATTGGCAACACTGCGCTAGTCGATAATACTTAGGATTACACAGAGTACTTTGTAATATATTAGTTTAGTTTCCGAAGAATTAAAAACAGGAACGTCTCACGGTGCCTTCTTTACTCTCTATGGCGCACTAGGGCACCGCGGTGCATACTTTGGGAATATTGGAAACCCCTGAAATGATGAAAATCATTTAATTCAGCATAATTAAGTAAGAGATACGTTTTCAGCATTAGCAGACAACACTATTAATTATTATTATATATCATCCTTTCGGATTTCGCTTACTAAATACTATACTTTTTTTGTACTCGATATTAATAATACCTTAATCGATTACAATCCGTCGAGCACTCACGGACATCCATATGTCTGTTCTAATAATTATATTTTTTTCAGTTTGAAATCGTATGTCGGTTATTTTAGTCCTGTCTGCCAAAGTCTGTTTACGTTTGTTTCTGAATACGATAAAGTTGCTCAGGTTGCTTATTGAAAAATGACGATTGGTCTTAATTTTCTTACCTACGTTTGCTAATATTCAGATATTATTAGAAAATCGTAGATAAATAATGATAGAAAATGAGTGACAATATAAAAGTAGTTGTCAAAGTTAGACCCCTAATTTCACGTGAATTAGAAGATAAACTTTCTTACCAGTGGCGGGTGAAGAATAATACACTTCATCAGCTTGATCAAAATGGAAAAGATCTCGGACAGTCTTTCACTTTTGGTAAGCTAACCCTATTGAGCCTAATAGAAATTATGTGAAACTTATGATACAAATACCTAAAGATAACGTCATACAATCGAAGGCTATTGCAATATACCAATCGGTCAGTGTCACTTCTTGAATTTCAGACAAAGTTTATGATGAAGATACGAAGACTCCAGATGTTTACAATGACATCGCCAAACCGATCGTTGAAGCTGCAACTGCTGGCTTCAATGGCACTATTTTTGCTTACGGACAGACGTCGTCGGGCAAGACGTATACAATGACCGGGACAGATAGCTCACCTGGAATCATTCAGCTGGCAGTTTTTAACTTATTTGAGATAATTAAAAATGTGCCTAATCGGGACTTCCTAGTAAGGTAAGTAACTTATGTGCTCTAATATTATTGTTTGGAATATTCTCTTATATTTCAAACAATATTATATACAAAAGTATACCAATGGTTGGTTGGTTATATAGTTGATAATTGAGATAAGTTGCATTCCCTCTCAACTACTTAAAGAATAACTCAATTTCTTAATTAATTAGTTTATGCTGTTTTGGATTTGCGGCATCTAATATTTGGAATATCCACCACTGTCCTTGAAATAATTAGTTTAATCACATTAAAAAATTACTTCAGCATCAGCAGTACCCCATCAATGCACAGTGTGAAAATAATAATAAATATTTAGGACATTATGCAGAGTCATCTCCAAACTAAACAGAGCTTGTACAATGTAGCATGTATGTTGCTTTAAAGCAGATTATGGTGATACGAAACACATTATCTGTAATAACATTAACAACTCATGTACCCATATTCGCAAAATAAATGATTTGATTTGATTTAATGGGTACTAGACAATGGCTATAATACTTAGTATTTTTTTTTTATACCACTAAGGTGGCAAACAAGCATACGGCCCACCTGATGGTAAGCAGTTACCATAGCCTATAGATGCTTGTAACACCAGGGTATCACTTGCGTGTTGCTGACCGTGTAAAACAAAAGAGGAATAGTTGGGTTGGCAGTATAATGGTCAACACAATGTTTCCTCGAGGAGCACTAGCAACCTTGCTCACTGTAAGGAACACAACACAGCTCAAAGCAGTGTTATTTCACTTCGATTTTCTACAAGGCGGAGGTACTTCTCCAGTTGGGTAGCTCCAATTTGAGTGGGATTACTCCCACTATGCCCTACCTCTCTTATAAACCTACATATAATACATTAACCAAATTACTGTATAATGAGTTGGCTGTTTAACACAATACATATACCGCTCACCTGGAACCCGCTTGACATTAAGCTGATCTGTGCACCTATTTGGTCCAGACATGAGACATGCAATCATACATCTTTCCTTGTTAATATTATTAATCTTAATTATGTAAATTACTTATTATTATAATATGTCAGTATGTATGGTGCTGTGATTTCTATATAAACCACTTTCAAACTCTTCCTGAAAACTGAGGAATTTTGTTAAAATTACAATTAGGTAATAACAACAATTATTCACAAAAACCTATACAGAAAAAACTATTCAGAGCAAAATTGAAAATCAAAAATATGGAGCTGCTTGCCAGTTCTTCTCCATAAGACCCATTTATAAGGAATATAATAAGCAAATCAGCAACTAATTTTTGATTTTGTTCCAAAGTATTACTAATATCTATTTTAGTGGTCTTATTAAAAATAAAACATTTGACTATGAAATCATCATAGTCCTGGACTGGACTCCACCTACTGCTGGTCTTTCCTACTTTGCATTCCATCTTCATCATTCCTATGCTATCTAATTTATTTATTTAATCATTAGGAAGACCAAATGATTAAATGATATTTATTTCTGTAAATACATAGATCTTTTAAAGACACAACAGAATATAATAAATAGGACATAAGTTATATGAAGTAAATATCATGAAGCCAATTACAGGTCTTCGCGCATAAATAACTTAATACATTTTGAGCATCGAAATAAATTGAACAAGTAACAATTACCAGTCGTACAACTAAGAGCTAATACCTATTTTTGGAAGAAATCTTGACTTTGCACCCGTCTGACTGTCTCTGACTTAGTATTAAAAATATCAAAATTGTGATTTTAATCATGGAGGTTCTTCTCCATAGGAAACGCCTAATTTGGAACTGCCCCTAGACTCGACATTTCATAAGTGCCTGTAAGTATATTGTTTATAAGAAAAATAAACCTATTTTGATTTTTAACACAATGAACTTTTGTTACTTCCTTTACAAAGAAATTATTATGCAAAGTTGCTTAGCATTACCTTCTCATAATTATTACAAAGCATAAAACTGCTTACTTCACAATGTTATGTTAAAACACTTAAAACAAATGTTCTTTGTGCAGAATAATAAGCTAATACATTTGAATAACTCTTACAACATTTTTAAAGAAACATTTACTTTAATACACAAAATACTCAAGCACACATTCACTATCACTTTGCAAGGTATAAGATTATGATAACAATGTTTTAAACAGACTTCTTTCATGTCATTTAGTTCCGAAGTTAAGCGAAAGCAGTTTCGCATTTATGACACTCACTCACTCACTCACTCATGATCATCAAAATAGAACTAGTACTTCCCATAAACTCAGAGAGCTGAAATTTGGTACAGAGTTAGGGTTTAATGGCCTCATAAAGGGAAAACTATAAAAACTAGGATAATCGAAGATCTGGAGTACCTGGTGACCCTGATTAGAAAACACAAGAGCCCAACCAAACTATTAGAGATATCGACATATACAAAAGAAAAAAACTGTGTCAAATAAGAAAATCTAATAAAATAAATCAATAAGCCCACATTTCTACAAAAAGAAGTGAAATCCCATCAAAAACATTCTGTAAAAAACTAGCCAAGTCTCGATGGAGCTGCTTGTTTATCTCTAAAAAGTAATGAAATCTAGACAAAGTCGTGCCAAGTCTAAGGTTCCTTACTGCGATTTCTTTATTTAATAGTTAATGTTGTGTGACTTGGTCGTTGACTTGCAGAGTTTGCCAGATATAATTATTTAGATTAAAAAAAAAAAAGAATTGAGATGTTCGTATAATATGGCCGTATATTGTGTGCTGCTTTCTTATCCAGATCGCCAGTTTGGGGCCTGTTTGATCTTTAGTTTGGGTGGCCTAAACCTGGTACATTTTTTTTTACCCTTTGGGTACGGAACCGTAATAAAGCTTCCTCTTGAATCACTGTATTTATTGAGGGGAAGCAGCATTGTTTTATACTATGTATAGTTTGTTTAAATTCTAATTTCTTGGCTGTTAATAAATTGTTAATATAGGTAACTATTAAAACCATGGATAAACTTTATGACAAAATTGAAACCGACGAGAACAAAAGCAAAAAAGCTTGAAATAAAATAAATCGTTTTAGTCTTAATAAATCATTTTGAGTTGGTTTGGCGCCGAAACAATCGAAATGGTTAAGAGGAGACTGGCAATTTCTCCATACAAACGTATTCTGCTGTTTTCTTCGTGGATAATGCCTCTAGAGCTATGATTTTTTCCCAAAAAATCTAGACCTACCTAATACGTGCTCCTATTACTTCATTTTTTCCAAAACGAAATCACTTAAAGAAATATGAGCATCCAAAAACCCGAAAAAAATGCCCGTTTTTACCGCCATGTTCAGACGACTATCAGACAAATTGGATAAGTTTTATTAAAAAAAGAAAAAAATAGAGGCATAGGTATACTTTTCCTCTAAATTATGATATAAGTTTTTTTAAGATCTATCCAGTTTTGAGGAAGAAAACAGCAGAATACGAAACGCATTTTGGTCAAGATTTTTGTAGGTAAAATCAGCCAGAGCTGCGGTTGTTCCTTTCGCACTTTACGGGGGGAGGTTGGAGGAGAGGGAGGGTAAGACTTACACGTACACTAACTAATAGGGAAGTGGCAATTGTCGATATTTTTTATCGATACTCTAGTAATGTACCGATGTCGATATTTATTAAATCGTGTTACAATCACACGATTTATTAGTGTTACTTTCTATTGTTGAATGCACTTGTCGAACGATTATAAAACATGCACTGCATACCTACATGAGAACTGGAAATTGTAGTTGCGTTTACACTGTCACAAGTTGTTAGGAAATAAAACTAGGGTCCAGAATATTGCTAGGTACAGACCAATCGAACGAACAAACAAGTGTTGATGGAAAGGAAGCGCTGATGACTGTGATGTACTGAATCGTTCGCTCATCCCGCATTATTATTATTATTACAAGCCTGTAGTGTCGTGTAGTTGCCCTGCAGTAGGACACTATACAAAGAAGAAGAGAAGAAGAGTGGGAAGGCAAAGGCCTTCCCACTCTTCTTCCACCTCTCTTTGTGCGTTGCTACCAAGGACCAATCCTTCTTGAACGAGTACAGCTCGTCCCGCCAACTCCGTCTGGGCATGCCGCGTTGGCGTCTACCATTTAGTGGGCCCCATTGAGTTGTCAGTTTGGCCCATTGATTCAGTTCCATTTCAGCGTGGCAGCTTTCCGAGTGCCGTCTGTTATTTTCGTCTTGGAACGGATGGCTGTATTCCTAACCCGGTCAACAAGTTTTATACCCAGAATACTCCGTTCCATTGCTCTCTGACAAACCGCGGGCGTGGACCTCAGCTGATCTGTCAAAGACCATGTTTGAGAACCATATACCCAGTCAGTAGTTAATAATAAAATTATTTATTTTCCAGAGTGTCATATATAGAAATTTATAATGAGACTGTAAAAGACCTTCTTAATGTCGACAAAGAAAATGTCAAAATTCAGGAAACACCGCAAGGAATTAAAGTGGATGTCACTGAAGAAGTCACATCTACACCTGAAGAAATTCTTCATCTTATGATACAGGTACTTATTATTCATCCAACTGAAATTCACTTATTCGATGATACATGAAAATAATAAGATGAAGGTACTTCGAAAAATGTCTTTAAAACTAATCAGAACAAATATACATTTATCTAAAGTTCTAATTGACCAAATACAAAACTTATAGTTGGCTTGGCGGTACAAGGGTCAAAGTCCCCCCACTGCCGACACGTTTCCTTGTAGAGCACTGGCAATCTTTCTCACCGTAAGGAACACAACACAGCTCAAAGCAGTGCTATTTCGCTTCGATTTTCAGCAAGGCGGATGTACTTCCCCAGTCGGGCAGTTCCCAATTTGAGTGGAATTACTCCCACTATGTCCTACCTCTCTTAAAAGTTATATATTGTCAAACATTTACATAATTTCTCACATCAAACTGTGTAGATTGTGCACACTTCTTTGGGGTATTTTTGAGTCGTCGACTGTGTATCTTGGACTTCCTCTTAAAGTATTTTTAGCAACTCAAATCAATTTCTATTCAAAAAATAATATACCAAAAATTTAATATGTATATTTTGTAAATAAATTAATGTCATATTTGAATCTTTCAGGGTGAAGCAAACAGGCAAAAAGGTGCAACAAATATGAATGAACAAAGCAGTAGGTCCCATTCCATATTCCAAATTGTAAGTATGGATTTGAAATGTTAAATACACACATTTTTCTTCGTTGTACTACATCAGAAATTAATTATCACTCGACTTTCGTTGCTGACCATAGGTACACACAATTATCACAAATATTCGTCTCGAGTGGGAATCAAACTCACGACGACGGTTACACCGTCGTATAAGCATGGTGATCATTTCGCTACACCAAACGTGCTTTCCATATTAATGAACTCCGTAATAAGTCTCCTAAGCATACAAAAACTAATATGAGGCTGAATAAATTTGCGTGGGCTTGGAATTTGGCATTCAACCTTTATTATGAAGGATATTGTCATGATAAACCCACATTCAAGTAATTTATTTAGTTTAAGTGTTTAGAATTAAGTTTCTGATGCGTGAGCTTATAACGGTAATACATACATATATATAAAATACCTGTGTAAATTCCCAAATATCAAAATAAACACAATATCAACATTAGTACTAGTGATTAGGATTTATTGATTGATTTTATTTAAGATAAATTCATATTAACATTCTTGGGAGTGTTTAGTGAACAATAAGCGGGTATTGTGAGAAGTGTTTTGGGGCGTATTATATATTGATTCCATTGATCATATACAATGTATTTACAATACTACATTAGACGACACGTTTGGCGCAGCGATGGCGTTCGATCCGTGTCTGGGTGTTTATATATGTGAAAGTTTGTGTTTGAAAACGCACCCACGATACAGGAGGAAATACTAGTGTGGGACAACGGTTTTATTAAAAAAAAGAATAAAATACAACGTCTGTTACGAGTGTACTGAAACAAAACACGTTTTCTTTTTCTTTTCGGTAGCTTAATGTGCTATTACCCTCACAGATTATAGAATCACGTGAACACATCGAAGGGGAGGAAGAAGCTGGTTGTGTGAACGTGTCGCAACTGAACCTCGTCGACTTGGCCGGGTCCGAGCGCAGCGGCCAGACGGGCGCCACCGGCAAACGGTTCAAAGAGGGCACGCATATCAACAAGTCGCTGTCGGCCCTGGGCCTCGTCATCAAACAGCTTTCTGAAGACCCTAACAAGTATATACCTACACGATACAAGATCATTTCTAAACTGACTAATTTACTGCCTCATTAGTCTAGTGGTCCAAAGCGCGACTGCTACGCTAAAAGTCCTGGGTTCGATCCCCAAGTCGAGCAGTGTTATTGGGTTTTTCTATGAAATTCTCAGTAGCAGCTCGGAGTCTGGATTTGTGCCTTAGCGAGCCTATTGCCATTAACCGGGCACAAGACGAGCATGGGACCTAAAACATACCGGCGAAATGTGGGTGTACATTAGTACACCTCTGTCTAACCCTTCAGGGAATACAGGCGTGATGGTATATAATGACTAATTTAGTCGATTAATATCTAAATTATAATATAAAATATTATGCCGCTGTTCCCCGAAGGGTTAAGCAAAGCGAGAGCCAGCTTTAACCTTTAACTTTAACTTTAACTTTAACCTTTAGCTTTAACCTTTTGCCATTAACTGGGCACACATCCAAATTCAAAGCTGCTACTGAGAATTTCATAGAGAAACCTAATAACACTGCTCGACGCTAACCTAACCTGGAATTGAACTGGGACCTTGCATTCCTGGCTTCACCAATGGACCAAAGACTTATAAAATACTACTAAATATTCTTTTTAATACTAGGTTAAGGAAACAATAAAATTGTAATATGAGATGCTGCTTTAGATAAACCATAATGGTTTCCAAATGCAGTTTTGTGAACATAAATAATTTGTTGTAATTGTTTGGAATAGTAAAAATAAAAAAATGTCACCCCTGAATATTCTAAAATTTCAGATACGTGAATTACCGTGATAGCAAACTGACTCGCATTCTACAAAATTCTCTGGGTGGTAATGCAAAGACTAGTATCATATGCGCCGTCACGCCTGCGGCCGTTGAAGAAACCATATCCACTTTACAGTAAGTCATAATAGCTATATTTTATTTGATTTGTTTCTTAAGACAATACATTACAAAAAAGTTTAACTTATATTTCGACTCATCGCTTTAGTAATATTATTTGTTATTAGCCCAAAATTATCTTTCTCTCGTGTTTTACACGTCCGTCGGTTACACGAGACTGTAGATTAGACTGGTTGGACCACATTCCATCAAAAGTACCCCAGTAGGCACAGGATGATACATTTTTCTTATGTATGCATATTATATCTAAACGCATTTGTCATAGATTCGCGAACCGAGCCAAGGCTATCAAAAACAAGCCGGAAGTTAATGCTGTAGCCACTGATAGGACTATGATCCAACAACTGACTAAGCGGATGAGCCAACTACAAGCTGAGTTGGAGAGCAAAAAGAATATAGAGGTTTGTTATATAAACTTTTTAAGTTATCGTGTCAAATAAAGGAGTATACGTCACATATTTGAAGCTTCATTCATAGTCCACAGCAGATACTTATAAGTCTTAAGATTTTTGTTTCTTTTAAAGCTCTTAATAATTTCATAATCAGCATGGCATAAAAAGATATCACGGCTCAAAATCACATTTTATAAAATCTCTTTGCACATTTCATTATTATCAGACCAGATTCGTCCACTGCAGCATATAGGCCCCTCCCAGTGAACGGCTTTAAAATCAATCTTTAAGCCTCAACCAGTATCTTGCCAGGGCATCCTACAGCTAGAATACTGGTACCTACTATTCACGCTTCAAAACTTTGCTCGAACTGGTGTCGGTTCTCCGGTACTTCACCTTGCTATTTAATTGCTTTGAGCTTTATCGGTAACTTTGGTTCTCTGACGAATGACTTCATTTTATTAACATTCTGAACAGCCTCACTCGTTTATTATGAAACGACTACTCTTACTGTGACTATACATGTTTTGGATTCGTAAGTATAACTGAAAAAACTGAAGCTTTTAAAAAGTTACCACTCTGTCTGAAATAGAATTTGTTTCAATATAACATTGTTGATAATAATTTTCTTACAGCAAGTCAATTGTAAGCTACAGAACCAGATAACGAAATTACAGAAGCTCATACTGAATGGGTTTGCTCAAAGACACAGCATGGATCTAATAACTGGTCCTCAAAGAAAATTACAACCACTAAGAAGGAAAACAATATCTACATTACATTCTATTGAGGACAGCCCTGTTGTCTCCATCCCTAAGTTTTGTACACCGAGCATGAAATACAAGTAAGCTAATATTACTTATTTTATTTTTTTCTAATTTGCGAAATGTGACCAACTTTCGATGTTTTTGTAATGATCGACTTTCTTCTCTTGCGAAGCGATTATCCAGTTTTCTACCTTATCTATTGTCAGTCCGACTCTAGTTTCCGGACTATCGTGAGCTTATTGATTTCTGACATTTACGCGAATATACATGGTCATTATTAGTATATGCGAAACCTGAATATAGTTTGTTCAGAATAAGTAACTGAACCGATTCCAATAATTTTTACATCATGTTATATTTTGTCCCAAAAACATTTAAAAAATGTTACGTGTAGGACACCGAGCGACACTAAGTACCTATCCGCAATCATATGCGCGCAACACAGGTCACGGCAGGTCAAAGTCACGGTGCACTGACACACTGAGCGCTCAGCGCAGGCGCAGTAGGGCGGGGGTGAACCAACCACTTCAGTCGCCCGGCTGCTATAGGGTAGTGTCCACGTATGTCGCTCCCATTCAGATAAGAAGGTACATAACGCGAGCGCGGCCTCGAGCGCACGGCATTTCGGTTGATCTATACCTATCGTATGTACAAAGCATAGGTAGTGTTCGTGTAGGAAATGGTACGTACACTAGCGGTTTGTGGTGATAACACGAGCGCGCGGCAGTTGTGTTTCGGTTGACGTGTACCTATCGTATGTAAAAAGCATAGTGTTCGTGTAAGAAATGGTACGGATACTAGCGTTTTGTGGTGATAAGTGATAACGTATTCCTGGCAGTGCGGCACGAGGCGCAATCTGACATTAAAGTATCGTCACACACATGAACACACATTTTTATTTGTACCTACAGCCTGTTGTGGTTAAGTAATGCGATGCTTAACACTTTTCATCCATTTTGAATTTACAGTGTTTGGTATAAGGTGCAACATATCGCATTGACTACATTTAATCACTTACGGCTGCATTTACAAATAAAGTACTTATTAATTAATGTCTACCTACACTTGACCAATACGACAGTCCAAAGACAGCAAGTGTGATGGAAAATGTGGAAAGTGTGATGTATCATCAGTTAAATACAATGCAATCGGAAATCGCCGTACGGTTAGGTACCTACTGCCACATTATTATGTACATATAAATATAAAACCCTATTGATTTCTCAGCACCTATTATTTGCATAATGTGGTCCGATTATTATGCTATAAATGGCTGTAAATAAAAGATTAAATAAATAGAAAAAGTATTTAATATCAAAGATTAAACATGTATTAAATATTAAGGTACAATTCTGTAGTGGACATTTAATTAAGGACAGTAAAATATAATGAAAAATACAGTTAAACAAAACTTATAATCTGCAGTGTTATAATATCTTTAACAGCTCCATTTTATTACGTGTAAAATCAGTACCCAGTAGCAAAACCTTTGTTAGTAATTACCGCTTGACACCGATGTGGCATAGACATTATCAGTTTCTGACATGTTTCGACAGGAATCTTTGCGCATGCCTCACAAAAAGCTTCATGAAGTTCATCCAAATTTGTATTACGATAAGTGGCAACTTTTTTCTTGATTTCGTGCCAAAGGTGCTCAATTGGGTTGAGGTCCGGGCTATTTGCTGGCCAATCTAGCACCGATACAGACTGACTGGTAAGAAACGACTTGACTGAATGGGCGGTATGTTTCGGGTCGTTATCCTGCTGAAACGTCCATATAATAGGGAGATGCTCCTCAGCATAGGGAAGCATAGTTTCTTCCAATATTGCCTTGTATTGATGTTGGTCTAAGTTACCCTGAACTTTCCTCACAGGTCGCACTCCACGTCCAGAAAATGAACCCCAAATTTTAATGTTTCCACCGCCATGTTTCACCTGTTTTTTTGTGAATCTTGGATTCATTTCCGCTTTTACAGGACGCCGTACATATTGCCTTCCATCTGAAGAAATCAAATTAACCTTGGTCTCGTCAGAGAAAAGTACATGTTGCCATTGGGCGTAGGTCCAATGTCCATATTTACGTGCAAACGCCAAACGAGCATTTCTATGTTCTTTCTTCAACAACGGTACTTTGCGAGCCACTCTTCCGAACAACCCTGCTTCTACCAAACGTCGTTGAACGGTCCTCGCAGATACACCGGCTTTTTCGTTTGCCCCAAACACTTCGTGTTTAATTAAAATAGAGCCTAGAAACGGATCTTTCCAAGCTAACCTGGTTATCATTCTATCTTCTTGCGGAGTCGTTTTTCTCGATCTTTTTGTTCTGGACACATTTAAAGCTGTGTTATAGCGCTTGAAATGTTGCACTGCATTGCATACCATAGTTTTTGAACAATTTAAATGTTGTGCTATCCTTCGGTAGGACCAACCACGCTCGACAAACTTCATGATAATTTTTCGTAGTGTTGGATCGCAACTTTTATTTTTGCCCATTTTTCTTCAAAATAATTCTCAAAACTTAAAATAAAAAATCTGGATTGCCGCCAAAACGATCACGAAAAAATAAGAAAAGAAAAAAAAAAGTATTAAAATTCCAATTTTGAAATTAGAACGCAACACCTCAGTGTCCCTAATTAAATGGCCAGCCAGCATTCTTTGAACAAATAGCACTATGATAATCTATCAGCTGTACTGTAAAGAGGTTTAATGTTTAAGAAGTTGTTATTGTTTGTATAATCGCGCACATAAATGACTAATTACACTTAAATGTAAAAGATATGGAATATTGTTAAGACTCGTTGGAAAATAAAAAAATAATTCACAATTTGGCTTAACTAGAGATTGTCCCTAATTAGTTGACCACGACTGTATATACATTGAAATAAAACTACTTTTTACGGATTGTATCGCGTTATATTGATATTATTAATCCCGACGTAAAGGGTCTTTCGGACTCTTAGCGTCCATGGTCACGCGTAGACTGACCTGAGAGTCTACCCGTGACCATGGACGCTGTAAAGTAAAGTAGTTTTATTTCAATATCGTGAGCTTGATAGTAAATTGCGGCGTCATATTAATCGATTGTAACGTCCTTCCTGAAGTTCCGGTAATACAGACCGGCCAACCGGTGCCATAAATATTTCACATTCGCTAGTTAGATTTGATGAGTTTAGCCGATTACAGAAATATGTAGTAGAAACTGTCTTCGGATTTATGAGGATGATAATGTAGCATTGTTTGTAGTCCGATGTTGGCTCCGAGTGTTGACGACTTGAAGCCGCCGAAGAGCGTGAGCAGCGGGCAGCTGGCCAGCGTGCCCGAGGAGCCCGCCCGGCCACCGGCCGCCACGCCCCCGCGCCCGCGCCCGCGCCAGCGCAACGTCGGCTTCAGCGACGAAGTCATCAACCTCGGTGAGTGCGCCCAGTGAGCCAGCGGGATCCTGTGGGGAGCTCGTGCTCAATGCCGCAATCCAACTTCTGGACTGGTTGGTTGTCAGGCAGCCAAATTCTTCATTTTGTAATTTTGTTTTACAGATAGCGATGACGACTCGACGAATGACGACAAACAGACGTGTTCGCCCATTCATAAATGCTACGGTAATAATTTATACATAATACACATTACTCCGTTACTCCGTTACTCCCAATCTCAAATAAACAAGTATTTATTACCGTTACTTTCAGCTTCAAAAACACCACCTTGTATACTCAGGAGGAATGCTAAATTGGCTGAAGAAAACCTGAAGGATCTTGTTGAACTGACAGAAAGAGAAAAGGTTTATACACCAAGTGTAGTAAGTTGTCATCATCATCCATCATAGTTGTCATCGACTTCGTAAATACACGGTACCGTGCGTGTGCGCAAGGCTTTCACAAGCCCAAATAACTTTGTCGGAATTTATAACGGTTTAGGAATTCATACTCGTAATTAAAGGTACCAAAAACTGATCTGGTGCCCAGTACCTTCCGTCGGAATCCTTGTATTTGGTTTCCATTTAAATAAATACAACTGGAAATTATTTAAAACTAGCCTCTGCCCGCGACTTCATCTGCGTGGAAAAGTTACTTTTAATTATCGTTGTACTTTGGCTAATTATCCTAAAACCGGTATAAATTATAGCCTGTATGTTTATGTTATTCTGATGTAAAAATAATAATACTGTAAAGTTTCACCAAAATCCGTTCAGTAATTTTAGCGCGAAAGAGTAACAAACATCCATCCATCCATTAATCCATCCATCCTCAATCCATCCATCCATCATCCATCCATCATCACAAATTTTTACATTTATTTTCACATAATATTATATAGTAGGAAACAACGCGGGGTACATCTAATCCTATCCGACATAGGATTAGATGTACCCTGCATTGATCTCTTGCTTACATTCATGCAAACCTTGTGCATACAATTCCTTCAAACAATTACGAACCTAACAAAAAAAAAAGTTACAATAGGTCGAGCCATTCTCATGCGGGAATTTATTTTTATTTATATAAATAAATATTACTAGAGAACCACGCGAAATTCCATAATACCATTACGACACTACGACAGTTTAAAGGTTTTGGTGAGGATTGAGAGGCGATGTCTGCCTCTGTCCCGTTTCCACAAAATTAGTGTTAGTATTAATATAGAATTTGTTTGGCACACGTAAAACTTGATGTCACCTTGCTATAGCTTATATACGCTCTCTGTCCAGCATAAATTTAATATGCTGATTATAACATCTTTACTTTTGAAGCACTAATTAATTTAGTTTTTGTCGATCGACTCTATTTATGGTCAACTTTTGATGAGGTCATATAAAAATAATCAGTCAACTAGCCTATTCACATCCACGTTCTAATAGACAATTTACTCTATTCATAACAACACGTAAATACAGTGGTGTTCAAATTTAGCCGTCCTTTAAAATTCCCGACATTTAATAAACAAAGAAATGCTGTAGAATGAAAAACTATGTAAAGTGTATGTATTTCGTAGTAGTTTAGTGATGTCTCGCTCTCACAAGAACATAATTATTACTCTATCTATATTACGGGTTGTCTTACTGTATTATGTAATACTGGGAGGACTGTACTGACTGTACTGCTCACCTTCTGATTGATAGCCCACTGAATTATGTACTTGATATTAATTAAACATAATGTCAACATCATATGTGATATATCAGAAACATTACATACCATCAACTAACATCATACGTTAAAGATCATAAACATTACATCTGTCACAACATAGTTCTCGAAGCGACCCATGATGTTTTTAATGTTTCAGGTTGAATATATAGAAAAATTAGAGCAAAATGCGAATGTGATAGCGAATTTAGAAGACCGAATTGATTTCCTGACCAAGCAAGGCGAACAAAAGGATTTAGAACTGGATCGTTTGAAAAGGCAAATTGACAAATCTGAAGAAGATATGAAGAATTTATGTTTGGAGCAAGTATGTACAGTAAACAAAAGAGATTGGTATGCAGGTAGCGAACGAAATCTGAATATTTACACAGATTGTGATTTAAATAATTACCCGTCAAAGGGTTTTATGTGTAGCAGCTATCACGCAATATGTGTCAAAACGCAACTTTATTACACAATCTTTAACAAAACACAGATGTTTAATTAGCTGCCTGTATACTTAACTCTTTTTTCGACCGTACCTGTAAATATTAAATTGGTACACCATATTACAGTGACAGGCAAAATTATAACAACATGAACGAAGAGCTCCATGTGTCGCTTTTACACTATCAAATAAATCTTTGTAAATACTCAGATATATTCAGGTTTAGATTGATATTTATTGTGATCAGTCAGGTATTTGTTTTTTAATGTTGGTATTACGTCGTTGGTAATTCGTAGATAGACCTGAAAACACAGTGCGAGAACTATATGACCAAATTGACTGACGTGGAGGTGAGTTTCGAGACTCTCAGGAATAAAGCAAAGCTAAGAGAAGAAGAGTTGTTATCTTTGCTTGAAGAGCAAATAAATAAGAATAAGAAACCTGAAAATATCGGTAAGTTTAGAATTTAATATTAAATTGAAGCACATCCAGTCCATTGGGTATTTTTTCTTTGACATTTCACACAGTACCATATAAGCCCAAACTAAGCAGTGCTTGACGTACTTATATACTTTTTTTGTAAATCCAGAAACGCCCAGATATACACATTCACTTTGTGCATCCATGGTAGAATACGCCAGGTCTTCTCTTCTTACGTTGGTACTACCAACTTATGGTACGCGGTGACGTCATGAATGTCACGATCAGTGTTGCCGACGCTGAACATCTTCAATATAGATTTTATAATTCCAGATAAATGTAAAATAAATTCCTTAGTGGCCTAAAAAAGGCTTATAAAAGTAAACTGTACACAAATAATTCAAAATTGCATTTTGCTCAGATGCAAACGTCAGACTGTTCATGATGTCACTGATGACCAGTTACGTGTCCGAGCTGTCACGGGAAGAGAGTATCTGTTATCTTACCGTGTGTTCATCATAGAAATATTTGTGTTCTGTGGATCAGTACCAGAGCAGTAAACACTCGAACCACAAGACCACAGACGTCGCCAAAATTATGTATTATTTTTTTATAATTTTTTTAGGAAAATTGTCTCGCACACTTGACAAAGATATGGATTTTATGGATATGTCCAAAGATATTTCTCTCGTCAATAGTGACAATGAAAGCAACAGTGTCAATGCGACTGATGACGATCATGACCATTTACATGAAATAGTTAATGACACACAAAAAGAATTAAATCTAAGAAACCAAAAACTTTTAATATTGGAAGCAAATATCCTTACGCATCAACAAAAGGAATCATCTTTAGAAAATCTAAACCACGACCTTCAAGAGCAAATAACAGCTTTTAAGAAAAAACTCACTCACATGGAAAATGAGAATTCTTTACTAAAATCTACCATAGAAACATTGAGCGTCACAATAAAAAGTCAAAAAGAAAACTTGGCAACAGCTTACCAAGACATCGATTCATATAATAGTACCATACAAGAACTGCAAATACAGATATCTAAAAAAGAAACCTTACCGAAAATCAACATTAATGATAACGTATTAGAAAATATGATTGCAAATGAACAACAATTTATAGCTAATAATGATAACATAAAAAATATTATACTTTCTTTTCGAAATGCGGTTGACATTCGTAATAAAGAAATCGATAAATTACAATCTACACTGCAAGACAAAAACGAATTAAAACTTATCAATAACACCTTAACAAAACAGCTTAAAGAAGTAGAACAAGAACTCTCTAGTTATAAATTAAAAAATAGTGAGCTTGAAAAAATAAATATAGAAAACTCAACCCCTTTAAAAATAATGGAAGATGAAATGACTGAGCAAATTAAGGATATGAAAAACAAAATAACCCATTTAGAAAAAGACATAAGAGAAAAGGATGACATAATATATGCTCTTAAGGAAGATGTTAAAGAGTCAAAAGAAAATTTGCATCAAGCTAAAGCTGTAGTCATTAAATTACAACATGTAGTCGGTATTTTGACTGGTGATATACAAGAAATGCCAAGAAATATTGACAATTTTGTAAATATTTTTAGTGCTTTAAGTTATAGTATTAATATTTTAGAAAATGCTGCCAATGGTATTTCTACACAGAAAAAAGAGGCCGCAACAACAAATTCTAATTTAAAAATGATGTTAGAAGAACTGACTATTAAATATAACTCAGAAATATCAGAACTTAAAAATAGTCTTAGTGAAGCAGTAAATAAAAGTAACGAAGAAAATAAACAGTTGACCAAAGAACTTCAAACAATTCGCAATGAGTTCGATACTAAAGAAACTGAAAATGAAACTCTACTACATCATCTTGAAAACCGTTTAAAGGATTTAAATCAAGAGAAAAACGAGTTGTTGCATAGCATTTATAAAAAAATTACGGATTTCACTATTAATTTTAACATCCAAAACGAAGTTAAGAGTGAAATAGAAAACGATTGTAGGCAAATTTACCAAAGAATTCTTCTAACATTAGATAAAATAGGGGATCACATCATATTTCTCGACCAGAAAAATGTTGATATTGATAACAGAATAAGCGAAATATTATTAGAAACCAAAAAGAAAACAGAAGATCTTTCACAAAAGAATAACCATCTTTTAGAACAATTATACGGATTTGAAAGTAAGAACAGTCAAATGCTGCGTGAAATGAAAACAATACAAGATGACAATCAAGATCTCAATAAAGAATTACTTAGAAGTCAAGGAATATTACAAAGTGTTCAGATGGAACTTAAAATTAAGTCTGATGAATTGACACAAATGGAAGAAAAAGTTAGAGAATGGAAAGACCAATTTACTCAGCTAGATTGTTTAACGAAACAAACAATGAACGACTTAGAATTGGATAATAAAAATCTCAAAGCTCGCATTGACTCAGGACTAAAAACAGTTATAACTTATGAACATAAAGACTCCTATGGCATGGACAATAAAGAATTAGCAATTAAAAAGCAGCCCTCTGATCTAAGCGTCCAGACCTCTTCCCCTCCTAGTCTGATAATGATATGCTGCCACAAATTAGAAGATTTCATAAAACCAAAGGATGTAGACTCTAAAACTACGACTATCAGCTCTAGTGCAAAAGTTTCAGTTCAAAGTGACAAAACTTACACCGTTGAATGCAAATGTAGTCAACTTTCTACGGAATTACAAACCGCACTGGAAGAACATTCTAGAACCATTGACCTTCTACAGCAAATGAAGTCTGTGAACTATAATCTTATTCAAGAACAAGAAGCGGTACGCAGCGATATTCATAATCTCATTGCGCTTGCGCAAGAACTGCAAAAAAGAATAGTTCATCACAGAACGAGTTTATCAATCTTAACTGCAACTACTTACGCCGAAAATATGTCTTTAAAATCTCAAGTCAAAGTCATACAACACCACCTTAACCGCTTCCACAATGTATGCCAAAGAGACTTACCCGACTTTAAGAACCAGTTGTATGAACTAATGAATTTGTTACTTTCTATTGCTGATGAACAAAATGCTAGTTTTAAACGCCGATTCTCATTACCAGATGTATTAGACAGCAGCACTGCTCTTCCTAACTTCATTAACGAGTCTACTTTAGAAGGGGATCTCTTAATGCTAGATACAAATATTACAATGACTACTGCTGCAGATAACACTTTGTCAGGTCATGATCATACTTGTTTAGATTTAAACCAATACTACAGTGAAACTAAAGAATTAATTAAAAATTCTGACCAAAACGTATCAGACATCGACATTCTGAGCATGAATGAGAGAATACATATCATGAAAACCGAAAAAGAAAAAATATGCGAACTGAAAACTGACAACTCTCATAAATTGGTAAACAATGATGAAGTTGGTGTGCTTTTTGAAAGTGATAAGAGTAAAATAGTTGCGGAACGTGAGCTCGAAAAACTAAATGACGAACTTAAATCGCTTAAACTGGAACTATTGGATTTAAAATCACAGAAAACTAGTATAGAACAGAAATATAATAATCTTTTGCTAGAAACACCCTCAACTGATAAACTAGTGCAGAAATTAAGTACTTTAGAGGAAGACTGCAATAGTAAAAGTAAAGAAATTGCTTTACTGACTGGAAAACTAAAAAACATACAAGAAGAAAACGATACATTATCTACACAAGTAATGGAAATAATAACGGATGACGATAACTTGAAACTGGAACTAAATAAGTTGAAAAACGATAATAGTGAACTATTACAAAAGTGTAGCAAATTAGAAGAATCAATAAAATTGTTCAGTGATAAACAAGAGCGTATCGATACAGTATTCAGTTGTTCTGAGTGCTTAGCTAAAGATGAAATAATAGTAATGATGCAAAAACGGCTAACATTGACACATAAGAAATTAAACAGGAGTCTGAGTGACTCTGACACCACATCAAGATATAACAAGATCTGCACATTACAAAGTGAATTGCATGCGGGCAGAGAAGATTGCAAAGAGCTTACTGAAGATGTAGTGACTATTAAAAATCATTTAGAAAACAGTAACCTCTCTATGGATTTAGATTATAGCATGGGAGAAACAAACATCGACACTTTTGCTAAAGATTTTGGGATCAATAGTCTACAGTCAAATAAATGTAATATGCGTGATATTCCAGAAGAACATCTGTCGGATAATAGATATATAACGGATAAGATAGACTGTATTCAGTTTTACACCGAAAAAACAGGCGTAGGAAAAGATTATTTAAACCGGGACGTAAAAATTATCGAAGTCATGAAAATGTTTTACGAATACTTAATAACTGAACACGGGAAGGAGGTAGAAAACTTGTCAAATAAATTAAAAGATTATGACGAATCTAAAAATTATCTACAACTACAATATAACATGCTGGTGGAAAAGCATTCTCAAGTAACTACAGAATTAAAACAAAAAGATTATAACACCGTTTCAAAAGCTTTATCGCAAATAAAAAATAATATTAATATTTTAAACCAGGTAATAATTAACTTTACTGATATAGATATTAAGAAATTAGTAAATACATACAATGAAAACTTTTTCCAAGTATTAGACAACGAATTAGGTTTATCCAGTGTCAATATTTTCAAATCTCTTATCGATAATATAATTACAAAGCATGAAAGTGATTTAACCAAGATAATGGAGGCAAATACGAACTTAAAACAAGATGCAGAGAATGTCACTAAAGAATTAAATTCTGTAAACGAAAATTTGGTCCACCTAAAAGGCCACTTGTTTGCTAAAGAAAATGAATACAACATGCTCAAAATGCAAAAAGAGAAGATCCATGAAATAAACACTGTAATCACACTTGACATTGTGAAAAAAGATAACGAGTTAACAGAGACTATAAACAAATTGAAAGAACTAGAAAAAGATAAAGAAATTCTTACATTGGAGTTGAACAACCAGAAACAAATTGTAGAAGTAAAACAAAGAGAGATAGAAGATCTTCAATTACGTAGTCAAAAATTACAAGAAATTAATAAATGTGTTACGATAGACTTACTGGATAAAAATAACAAAGTGCAAGAACTGCACGAATGCAACGAAGATTTAAATAAATTATACCAGAGTAAGGTTAAAGAAAATGAAACTAATGTTGACCTCATAGAAAAGCTATCTGAAGAAATCAAATTATTGAAAGCTACTGTTGAAGATAAAGAAAGATCTATTATAAAACTTGAAAAGGATTTACAAAATGAAAAGGACGTTTTCAGTGAGATACTTGAATCTGTGAAAGGATTAAAAGGCGAGGTTACCCACTTGAAGGCAATGCAAGAAGTTATAACTATGGAGAAGGATGCCTACGCTAGTGAACTGATTAAGTCTGGTGAGACTATACAACAAAACAATAGAGAAATGGATAAAATGGCATCCGACATTTTAATCCTGAAGGAATCTGGACGAGAGAATGAAATGACTATAGAGAAATTGAATGAGGAAGTAAAAAAAATATTGAAAGACAATATGGAGTTAAAGGGACAATTAGAAGATAAAGTTAAAGAATGTTGCCGATTAGAAACAAATATAAAAACGCACGAGAAGACTGCTGAAATTCAGACCAGAATGATAACGAGGTGAGTTTCTGTATTGTGTAAAAGGTTCCGTACTGCTGTATGCTCTAAAAATCGCTGAGGTCTAATTATTCAATTTTCGAATTAAACTAGGTACATAATTTTGCAATAATTTCATTAATATAAGTCATAAACAGGCGCGAAATTAGGTTAGGTCCAAACAACAATATATAAATTCCTGAATCTCTACCAGATTTCAGCCTCTACCGAAAATCGGTTACTTATTAAATAATATCAAATATCAGCAGTCCTTGTGAGTTATTATACTTTACCATTCCCAGTACCAAGCACATCAAATTTAATTTATCAAATTTAATTCATTTTTTATCAACAAATAACTAAAACCTTTCTAAACGTATTGAGCATGTGATTTGTCGAATACTCGTTTGTATTCATAGAAACGTGTATACAATAAATAGTTACCGTGACAACCATCTTTTGTCAATATTATTTTAAGATTACATAGGTTTATACATTATAATAATTGTATAAGATTTATTTTTATACACGATCTAGGAGAGAATTCGTAATATCTGCTAAATTACCCTGCGTGGACTTGACCTTGTCCTGTGGGAACCTGTAGTTTTCAGTATATAAGAAGCCAACACGGTAGTAAAAAAGCACTACATAGTACTAAATGAAACACCTTATTATTTAGGATTTTGTTTAAGTTAACCATTAGTATTTCTAGTACAAAAAAAATCGTGGATACAACTGAACGGACTGAATATCACCAAAGCTTCTAACCAATTATACAGATACTAGGGACCCGCCCCCGCTTTGCACGGGTAATGATAATGATATTTATTTCTGTAAATAGATCTTTTAAAGACAGTTTTACAAGTCAATATATTACATATTTTTTTTTAAGCTAGATGGCTCCGGCATTTCCTAGCTGACGACCTCTGAGAAGAAACGCCGAAACAAACTCAGAGAATCATAGTCTCTTTTAAAGTCCAGACAATGTATAGTAACAAAATATGTGTCTTACAATGTAGGGCAAAGTCTGAAATGGCCTTTTGAAGAAAGAGCCATAGCGGCTTTGAGTAGACCAGTCCCAACTGACGGCACGCATGCATCAGTCATTGTGTAGCTCAACCATAATTTAGGGAGCTCAACAACCCGTCGCACGACGATACCAGATCAGAAGAACATTTGCGTAGGTCACATAAAAAAAAGCTCAAAGCCACCAGACTGTTCAAAGCTAAGTATGTATATTAAACCTACAAAGTACTCACATTTACATTTTATTGCGTTAAAGTATTAAATAATAAGAAAAAAAATATATATATAATCACAGTAACGATTTCAGTAATATCTAATAAATTAAAAAACATAATTGTCAGACTTACATGAGAGCAATGCAGTTTGATGTGTAGTATTAAATTAATTAAATTAATACAGTCTACTAAACAGAAAAGGAAAAATAATAATTAAAGAGATTGCCATTGACAGTAAGAGCTGACCAGCCCCGACAGACGGCACCCGTTCACGAGTATGACGTGTGTATCGACGTCGTTTGACTCAACCATGTTGTAGGGAATAAAACGACCCGACACACAACGCGGTGCAATGTACTAATAACATACATGTATTATACATATAAACCTTCCTCTTATATCACTCTATCTATTACAATAAACCGCATCAAAATCCGTTGCGTAGTTTTTAAGATCTAAGCGTACATAGGGACAGACAGACAGCGGGAAGCGACTTTGTTTTATACTATGTAGTTATTACAAATACTAATACAATTTCTTAATAAATACAAGGCTGGAGAAGCAAAAGGACGCGGATGATATGACTATGAGCGAGAAGACCAAACAGATTGAAGAATTGACACTCAGATGTGCCACACTACAGCAGCAGTGTGACTTGCACCATACTGGTGCCAAGGATGATAGCGAGCTGAAACAATTAAGGACGGCTAAGGAAACGTTAGAGGTAGCTTACAATTCACCTTCCGTAATAATTGCATAATAACTTACAAATTTTGTAATAGGTACTGTTTTATTCAAACTGTCAAAAAAGTTAAAAAAATGTCTTTCTGATTTTTAAATGGCTTTCGAACCCTCGTAATATTCATTTTGTTGAGTTAGGTTAGGTTAACTTACCATAAATGTATGGAACAGCTGGTTAATCAAAATTTTTTTGCCGTGAGTAATGGAAAAGCAGGATGTGTAGCATTTAGCTAATGCTACATTGTGTGGATGTCGAAGAAAGTCAAGTAATTTTATATTTTCCTGGAGTAAAAACTGCATACCTGAATTTAATACAATTAACGACAGTAATCATAATTTATGTTCTTATTATTTTATAAAAGAAAAACGTCAATCTCGAAAATTAATATTTTTGTTAGGTTAAGTGAATATTGTTCTTGCAGGCTTAGCATGACAACCATCGACTGTTTATTGAACAAAACCATTTTGCATAAAATAGAGTATTTTTGCCCACTTAACAGTCGACATAACCCTTGTTACCTTGCAACGTCTGTTAGTTGATTATTTTTTGTTTTCATATTTTACTTTGAAAACAGGCGCGCATTTCCGAACTAGAGGAATTGTTAGAGACAAAATCTCACTCGTTGACCGATGCTATCGCCGAGTCGTCGCGAAAAAGACGGCAAAGCCTTCACGACTCCAAGCGGATGTTTGCTGAAGATAAACAAAACATTCAAGGTAAATAATGATTGTGTTCAAGAGTTGCAAATGTTTTTTATTTTAATAATGTCATTTTTTGCGACACGCAACTCGTAAGTACGAAAGTAAGCAGTGTAGGCTGATAATTATTATGACTTATTGTTAAGATATGTTTTCAACTACACGGAACAAAAAAATCTATAAATCACTGGTAAAAAAACCGAGAAACTTGGCGGTTGACCAATTTTCAGTCTTATTATTATCGAGATAGGGTCGAAAACAACCCTTATTTTCACCCTTATCACTGTCAAGATAGGGTCAAGCGCCAATCATCTTTGTCTTACAATCGTACTACACGTATTATATTTTTATTAGACATTTATAAATGTTTCACGTTAACGGAATATTCCTCGTGCGATGAATGTACAGCGTATTATGACAGATGAATACTAACGATTAATTATTTGGTTTCAGATCAGAACAACGTGGAAGCTATGTTTGCCTCTCGGCTTAAGCCTGACGACCTGTTCATGGATGTTGACGAAGAAGGCTCCATCAGAAGCAGTCCAGTTCGAATTAGCAAAGGGTAAAATCCTTACTAATATTATAAAATGCTATCTCTCTCTCTGTTACGCTTTCACGCCTAAACTATCGTACCGATGTTTACGAAATTTGGTACAGAGATAGATTAGACCTTTGAGAAGGACATGGACATACCTTTTGACTGCAAAAGCCCCGCGAGCAATACAGAATCCTACTAATATTATAAATGTGAAAGTTTGTGAGGATGGATGAATGTTTGTTACCCTTTCACGCTAAAACTACTGAACGGATTTTGATGAAACTGTAAAAAATATTATTTATACATCAGAATAACTTTAAGGCTATAATTTGAAATATAAAAATTTTGAGTTTATTAGCCAAATTACAACGATAATAATTAACTAAGCAGTGATAACCTAGTGGTATGACCATTAGACTGCCAAGTCGAAGGTCTCGAGTTCGAACCGAGGGCACGCACCTCTGACTTTTCGAAATCATGTGCGTATTAATAATTAATTATCACTCGCTTAAACGGTGAAGGAAAACATCGTGAGGCATGCCTTAGAGATTTTCTCGACGGCGTGTGAAGTCTGCCAACCCGCATTAGGCCAGCGTGGTGCACTATAGCCTAAGCCCACTCATTCTGTGAGAGGATACCTGTGCCCAGCAGTGGGACAGTATATGGGTTGATGATGATGATGAAGAATTATTAAAAGTAACTTTTCCATGCGGACAAACTCGCGGGCAGAAGATAGTATGTTTATAAATTAAAAAAAAAAAATTCTACGTGCTAGGCTCTGCACATGTTGTAGAGTTCGTTTGGAGTCAACCGCATTGTCAAATATTCTGCCGCAAAGCAATAATGTAGTATTATACATATTGTGTTCCGGTTTGAAGGGCAATGTAGCCAGTGAATTACTGGGCATATGAGACTTAACAACTGAGGCCTCAAGATGACAACTGATAGTGATACTACTGATGTTAGTGACGTCTATAGGCTGTGGCTGTCGGGCTTTTGGACGCTGGCCATCAGGCGGACCGAATGCTTGTTTTTCACAATAAAATAGTATATATTGGCAGATCACTGACCTCTGTGGCAGACACAATAGAAAAACAATTTGTTTCGACGCTGGAGGGTTTTCTAATGATTCAATTGTTGATTTCTGACATTTACGCGATTATTATTCATTGAAATAAAACTACTTTTTACGGATTTTATCGCGTTATATTGATATTATTAATCTCGACGTTTCGGACCCTTTACAGCGTTCATGGTCACGGGTAGACTGAAACGTCGGGATTAATTATATCAATATAACGCGATAAAATCCGTAAATAGTAGTTTTATTTCGATTTAATTGTTGTTATTTTTTTCGGTTAAAGGTATTGATAATTATCATTTTTGGTTTTCAGATGTGAGAGTTTGTCCCTTTCGCGGACTGACCAGGTAATTATATGATACTAAAATATCAAGTAGGTAAACAGTTTCCAATAACCCATGTTAATGTTCAATAAATTTAAAGAAGAAAATAGAGTCGATATATATCGAGATTTTGGAAATAGCGCAAATAACTGAGTTTTGCAATTTTACCGTAAAACAAAGACAGACGAAATTTCAACTCTAATCACGAAATAAAAATAGTGTTTCGCAAAATAAAAAAGCATTATATTTAGTACCTATAAGCAGCAGCTTATATGTAACAGGAGAATAATCAATACCAGATATTTTATTTATTAAGGGATAATAAACAGCTACTACATAATACATAAAACTAAGTAGAATTTAACCACGACATTATCCACAATGTACATTGTCCACATTATATGCAGCTAGTATTATTTGTGCAGAGCGATAAGGACGAAGAGCATCCGTCTCGTCCGAGCAGCGTGTTGGCGGCGCGCCGGCGCAGGCAGAGCATCCACGACCTGCACAGGACCGTGCTACGTCACACGCCCTCGCCTCATGGTCAGTGCTCACTGCTCACTGCTCACTGCTCACTGCTCAGTGCTGCCACTAAACGTGCAATTACACTACCACACTACACTGATACTTGACATCGTAGCTCGGATGTCTTAAATCGCTCACATATTGACGCACAATGTATACACTATATTATATTATATATTACTAGCTGCCCCCGCAAACGTTGTTTTACCATAAAAAAAAAATTAGGGGTATGAAAAATAGATGTTGGCCTATTCTCAGACCTCCCCGATAAGCACAAAAAATTTCATCAAAATCGGTCAAGCCGTTTCGGAGGAGTATGGCAACGAAAACTGTGACACGAGAATTATATTATATATTATATATAGTGTCGTAGTCTAAAGTTAACATTTAGTATAGTATGATGTTACTGTTGCTGTGTGGGGTGGGTAAGTAACGTGAGCCAAAACCACCCCTAAGTCTGTACGGAAAAAATGACGATTGACAGGTTGGAATCATCAGATTGACCCACTCATAGGACAAAGTTATGATACAAGCTAATATTATAATATTAATTAAATGTATCTTTTTCAGGCCTAGATTCATCGAATAGAATAATTAATGAATTGAACCATTCGAAACCCTCCGATACTTCTGGCGGCAATGACAGGTAAATAATAGACAAAAATAATACACAACAAAACATTCTTTCTTATTGATATTAACCCTTATCCTTGGTAGATTCAGATTACCTTAAGCTAAAGTAGTCGAACGGGGTGAATAGAGACAAACTTTGAAAGGGTTTTTCAGTTTTAATTAATATAATTTGATGCCAACAAGGTCTTCTAATGGTTTATTTTATATTTTAGGTACAACAGAGTCCCTATTTCCAACAAACTATAAAAATTGAAGCTGAAAATCCCTTTCAAAATTTGTCTCGATTCACCCCTGCATGCCTATTCGCCCCGTTTGACTGTATATTATTTCGTGGGACGTTTTTTACTTTATGACCCTCGAATAATTTTTAATGACCTACCACCAGTTTTTAGAGTTCTTGAAATGAAAAGAATACTTGGAAACAAAACTCGCCAGTTCCGTTAAGTGTTCTAAAAAATATTCAATTGTTCTTAACTGTCTCATTAGACTAGTGATCCTAAGTGCGATTGCTACGCTAGAGGTTCTGGGTTCGATTCCCAGGTCGAGCAGTGTTATTGGGTTTTTCTATAAAATCTCAGTGACCTCGGAGTTTTGATGTAATGGATTTTTACTTAGTTTGGATACCCGGTTAATGGCAATAGGCTCACCCTTATTAGATGGAACCTAAACACAGGCGAACAATGGGTGTAAAATTAGTAGACTTCTGCTTAACCCGTCAGGAATACAGGCATTTTTTTATGTTGCTCATAAAGCCGTTGAGGGCTGTGTAAACTGTTAATTACGTTGTTACAGTGAGCTGTCCCAACTAAGAGAGCGTCTCGCCACTTGCCAGCAAGAGTTAGAAGATCTTAAGGAGAAGTACAGAGAACTGGATGAGGAGTGTGAAATATGCTCTGAATATTTGCGCGAGAGAGACGCACAGTGTGCCCGGCTCAAGAAAGAGAAAGCAGCCTTACAAGTATGTTAGAAAAGATAATCAAGCGAATATGACTTTGTGATTGCTGAATTTATTTAAGCTGCCTGCGGCCACATTTATACTATATTTTTTTTTTTATATCACTAACATGGCAAACAAGCTTACTGCGCTTTCATAAGCGAGGTAACCGCTTTAGTGCCATGTAAAGATTTATGACTGTTCAGACTAAATCCTTCACAGACCATCTGCAAAAGACGTGAAACTATCAAAATCTAATAAAACTAGTGGCGCGAAATTTTTCCTTCTACACTAATCTGAACATATGAAAAATTCAAACCATTTCAAAATAGATTCATAATTGAAAATAATTTTAGGAAAAATTGATAGTTCTTAAGTTAAAAGTTGATGTTTTCGTCTTTAATATAAAATAATTACAGTAAAATCGACGCAACGTTTACTTTCAGGTGATAATCACAGAGTTAAAAGAAAAAAATAAAAACCCATGCCTTATTCAAGAAAATACATCGAAGTCGAGCGTTGCCCATGTCGCTGTCAACACCGACGAAGGTAAGAATTCATAGTTATGAAATCATCAATGTGATATATTCAATGGTTTTAATATCGTTAACACTGCAGTTCTATCAACAACATTTAGATTGTTATTTAGAATAATAATGTATAGTTTTATGTTAATAGTATTTCTAAAAATCTAATTTACGTTAACTTTCTGAAAGAAGGTTATCAATTTCCTCTTTTTGCCGCACTCCCGTTGCAAAAGTGAACATACATAATGGGTAGGTACATATTTTATCACATTGATGTAAGGGCTTTGTTATTTAAGTGTATATATAAACTAAAATTTAAATAGAAAATATTTGTTTTTTTGTATGTTTGTTTGAAATGATGATTAACTCAAAAAATACTTACCTAACTGATTTTAAAATTATTTCACCTACAGAAAGCTACTTTATCAGAGAACATGGGCGTGTTATTTTTTTAAATTAGAGACACTAAAATTGTAATAATGTAACCAAGGGTATTAAAAATTTGCCTTCCTGCTAACTTGGTGCGAAACTGGGGTGAATCGCTAATCTTGTATAAAACTTAATATTTCTATCAGATTGGACGAACCTACATTCAGTGGTCGTGGACCGAATGTCATTCGACGCCGAGGTCGAAAAGAACAAAAGGCTGACCAAAACGATTGAAGAGTTACGCTATACAAAACAAGATCTTAAGAACACAATAGCTAAAATGCAGAAAGCTTTGGAGCGCTCCAATGAAAGCAGGTATTTCTTAACATTTACTTCTATCATTTTTTCCGTGCCTCGGAGAGCACTAAAGCCGTCGGTCGCGGTTGTCATACGAACACCTATGACAATCGTTAGCAAAAATACAATACAAATACAATATGGTTTATTATCATTCAAAAAGCTTTGTACTACATAGTTAGTGATTGAAGCGTCCTTTTAAGCAAATAAATGCCTGTATTAGGACACCCCCCCCTTCCATAACTTAGATTTTCGAATTTTTTTATGCTAGTATTTACTATTTTATTATTTTTTATAAAAAGAGAAAAAAGAAATATTATTATTAAAGATAACAGAGACTAGAATACCTAATATTAGTTTTAGCAAAAGTGATATGATGTGTGTGTCTGTGTGTAAGTGTGGAGTGTATCAGTATCTGTAAGCTGTATGTAGGTATATATGTGTATGTGTGTATGTGATATGTGTGTTGGTTGTTTACGTTTGTGTGGAGTGTATGAGTAAGTATAATTTACTATTAACTAACTAAGCAATTCGCTTCGACTCTGCGCCAGTGAGAATTGAGCCTAACAATATTTTATGACAGGAAACAAGATGCTACAAAAAGCGAGCTTCAAGCATGTAAACAAGAGCTGCTGCAGCTCCGACAGAGATACAAAGACCTGGACGAAGAGTGCGAGACCTGCGCCCAGTACCTGCGCGACAAGGAGGAACAATGCCGCAAGCTCAAAGAAGCCAAGGCTGCCTTGGAGGTTCGTAAATGATAAATACACCTTTAGCGAACTTACCATAATCTTTCAGGCAAATCGCGAATTAGTCTAGTGGTCTTAAACGCGACTGCTATGCTAGAGGTTCTACCTCGATCGATGATCAATTCCCAGGCCGAGCAGTGTTATTGGATATTTTAAGAAATTGTCATTAGCTCGCCCCCCTTTTCCTAAGATCTAAATATATAGATCTCTGCTCTCCTTTGAGTGTCATTGTCAATCCATGAGAAAAAACTACATGATCTTCTACATGGCATCTTCTGTGACCTTTTAAAAGGAAAGCCATAGCAGCTTTGAGTTGAACTACTGGAATTTTTAGGGAAACGACGCGTGTCGGACTCCTGTCCACTCTTGTTGGGTGCTCTACCGACTAAAAGCACACTGGCATTTTACCTCGCCAGTTTGGGTTGGCGTCAGCAGGTCGGGGAGCGATATATCGTTTTTCCACTTGTATACTGTTGAGCAGCTGTAATTACAAGACGAGCTTGTACATGTGGATGAATTTAAAAAATGTTAACATTTTTAATATTTTTTTCACATTCAGACTAAACTGCAGGAGCTCCAAGGAGAACACATTACAGCACATTCGACGCGAAAGAAGCGGCAGAGCCTTCACGATCAAAACCGGGCCTCCACAGCCGATGACACTGTCAGAGACGCCGCTACTGAGACTAGCGACGGTATGCCATTTCTTTTAAGCGATCTGATATTTTGGGATAATACATGAAATTACACGTGTCTGCCGTTGTCATTGTCTCAACCATCGGACCCAACAGAACACTTCCAAACGCGTGCTTTTTGTGTATATACTTAACTAGCGACCCGCCCCCGCTTCGAACAGGTGCAATGTACACATGTATTATAAATATAAACCTTCCTCTTGAATCACTATATATTAAAAGTACCGCAAATTAAAGTACATAATTTAAAGTTATTTTAACAGGCAGGATTCGAACCTGCGTCTTCTGGTTAGGTACACCAGACGCTATGACCACTAAGCCAACGCGACTCCTACCCGTCATGTCGAATTTTTCCTTCCCATACTGAATTTACGTCTTTATGGTGACGTCCACATAATTTAGTTTAAAATAAATTAATTTAAAATACATAATTAGAGATTTTCTAAATAAGTAATATAAATGTTACAGATTTCTTGAGTTACCAAGTGGAACGCGATGGAAATTTCCGACCTTTATCTGAAGACTTGCAGACCAAGGAAATCCAACATTTGAAATTGGTAAGTTCTATTAATATTACCTTTAATAATAATATATTTAATCCAAAAATATGAAGTTCATAAACTTGTAAAGAACATAGTCTTACAATAAAAAAAATTGAAATGTCTATATGTTTTAATAGAGAATTCACAGATATAGATCTTTTTAACATTTCTCTTAATAATCTGAAACTAAAGCTAAAAAGTAGATATGTAACCTAATTTAAAAGTTACCTTCCATAAATACTTAACAAACTGATAATGTCAATTATTTTCACTGAACTTATGTTCTGATACAAAAAATTGTATTTAAATGCGTCTTTCCCTACTATGAGTTTATTGTACTTATTTTTATTATTACACAATATTGTCGGCACTATAGGTCTATTGTAAGGAACCATGTCTTAAAACAATTTTGTACCATGTATGACTGTTTGATGCCAAAAAAAAAAATAGTTACTGTAAAAGCTCGAACTACGGTAAATCTTAAGATTTAAGTGTAAGTCTTAGGATTTACCGACATGAGTTGGTAAATGTAAGTATTTCTGAAAATAACGACGATTTTTTCGAGCTTTTACCATTCGAATTCAGTATAAGCTAGGTTTTACCACTGTCAGCTGGTAGATGTTGGTTTGAATATAAATTTGATGATGGTTTGAATATAAATTATTATATTAATAAACGGAATATAATAAACCGCGTATCAAAAATACTGTTTGAGCGACAAAATTATTGGTTGAGCAGCAAAATACAGATATCGGTTAGGTTAAGTTAGAACTGTGACCACACAACGCACGAGCTGAGCGAGCGAAGCGAGCGGTGCCGCGGCAGCGGCCGGCGAGTGCCAGAACCAAATCTGAATGTTTTGGGCGGCAAGCTACAAGTCAATGCGCTGAGCACGTTATGACGTTTTGTTTTTCAACATTTACCGTGCATTAATGTAAATCCTAAGATTTACCAACGGAATGGTGGTAAAAGTTCGAATCGCAAACCTTTTGGGACATTTACCATTAGGAATTGATAGATCTTAGGTTTTACTGGAATATCTTAGGATTTACTGCAGTTCGAACTTTTACAGTGACATATACATGATAGAATAATAAGCTGACGCCAAGTATTCTCTTCCCAAATTGGAACGCAGTGAAGTCACGATCAGTGTTGCCGTTGCTTGACATCTTCAATATAATTATGAAGATTTATAATTCAATATAAATGTAAAATTAATTGCTTAGTAGCCTACCTATTTTTATCTTGTTTTTCAAGCTAAAAAAGTAAACTAATTCAAATTTCTTCCTTATTTAATTAAACATAGTGACAACAGTATTATAAAACTTCAGCCGTTCAGCCTGTCGATGACGTCACCTAGAGTCCTGTCACGAAAAGAGAATACATGTTATTATATCGTCGTACGACTGGTTGTTGAGCTCCATGAAAATTATGGTACACAATGACTGATGCATGCGTGCCTTCGGGCAAAGCCGCATGGTTCTTTCTTCAAAAGGCGATTTCAGACATTGCCCTGCATTGACCATGTCCATCATAGTCTCTTTTAAAGTCCAAACATAAAATATTAACAAATATTGTGAGTGTTTTACGTATTTGTTAATATTTTTTGGACTTGACTAAGTTTGTTTCGCTGTTTCTTCTCAGCTTAAAAAACATTGACTTGTGTCAATCTATTTACAGAAATAAAATTTATCATTTATACTACCATGGGTCTGTAGAAGGTATACTCAAAAGCGGACTGTGAATGTTTGTTTGTTATTAGACAGTTGAGAAGCTGTCGCATCACAAGGCGATGTTGGAGCAACAGCTGGCGAGCGTGTCCGCCAGCATGCACGTACCGCTGCCCGCCATGTACGTGGCCACCGGCAGCGCTATTGTACAGGTATACAACAAAAATCCCTTCGATACTTAATATTGCTTACGCTTTCCATGTTTTTACGGTTCCGATTTTGATGAAATTTGGTACATAGATAGACTACACCGTGGAGAAAGACATAGTCTACCTTACCATTTATCTCAAAAGGCCGTTTGGAAAGCGGGTGAAACCGCGGGTAAAAACTAGTATACTAATAACTGAAACACCTCATATACATATAACTCGAAGAAGTAAAATCTACAAATAAGATTTTATATAAAATTCTCAGTAGCAGCTCGGAGTTTGTGCCCGGTTAATTACAATATGGTCGTTCCCTATTGCATGGGACCTAAACACATCGGCGAACTGTGGGTGTACGTTAATACAACTCTGCCTAACCCTTCGGGGAATACAGACATTGTGTTAACGTGTTATGTTATTTAAAACTTATTGCGTGCGTAAGACAGATTTTATTGTATTTTTAGACGTCACAGAAAAATGCCCTGTTCCTGTTCGGTAGACCTATTCCTGTTTCAAGTAAATAATCTTCGATGTAAAATCACCCAACTGTGCCTTAAGGCCTCAATGAACCATGAATATCTTCATTGTGTTCTCACTGGTTTCGACAGTTAATGTTATTTTTTTATCTCCAGTAGGGAAAATAATGTAAAGGCCGTTAAAAGCTATAGAGCTTTTTGTAACTATATAAATAACATAAAATAACCGGTGAACGCTTCGGGGAATACAGGCGTGATGGTATGTAATAAATGAAAATTAAATCTTTCCAGAATCAACAACTATCAGATGTCATGAAAGAAAATCAGAAGCTCAAAAAAATTAACGCGAAACTGCTCAGCATCTGCAAGAAGAGGGGCAAAGACTCCAACAGGGAGAATGAAGACCCTGCCAATAAGGACTGAACATTTTTTTATTTATTTTTTATTTGGATAAATTGTTAATTTTTCTTTGCACAAATTAGTGAGACTGGTAATGCTAATTACATAAAAGCTGGACTTATTGATTTAAATACGTTAATACTCATAATGTAGTATATTTTAACTATGCGTAATATATTTGGCGTGTCGTTCGTCTCCCAATTATCCAAAGGGCCAGGCGCACGCGGTACTTATTGAGATTGGATCGAATTGGCAGTCAGCTATTTTGCGGCTCCAAACGTTTGAGCAATATAAGATAGTTATCGGAACTATGTTTGTTCAGTAAAACGTCTTACAAATACGAGACTGAATGTTGCTTAGACATTCCAAAAGCATTTATAAATTAAAAAGCAGCGCAAGAGTAGCCACGTGAACAGTTTTAAGTTAGAATTTATTTTATAATTTAAAATATTCTTTTGTTTTATTTTTATACTTGAATTAATTAAATATATTAATAAATTTAATATTTTTTTAATAAATTTGTGGCCGCTTTTGTTCCGGACAACCATTATTAGAAATTATCAATTAATATGATTGTATGACTGTGAAGTTATTGTTGTGAGTATCGGTGCCATTATTGATAGTATTAAAGATTCCTATTTCATAGATTTTAATTAATGTGGTACAATATAGTATTATAAGGGTGTACTTAAAATGTGTGTGCCTAAAAATATTTAGTGGTATTAGTCACGAGAATGCATAAAATTAATATTTATAACAATTGTATTAAATATATAATTTAATTATACGCTCCCATAATAATATAAGTCCGGATAGCTAACGTTGCAACAACGATAGCGATTAAAGTTTCATAAGAAAATAAACCAAATCGCATATTGTTTCCTCGTCCTTTTGGTGTGACCAACGCACAGACCTCAAACCAGTGCCTTTTTATCACAATGTTAGCTGTTTGATTAGCTAGTGTGATATTTATTTATCGAACAAGTTATTGATATTTGGCCTATGCCGCAAATTATTAACTTTACAACACGTGTGATTCGTCCATTAAAATTGCAATTTACTCAGATACTTTCCTGTAATTTACGAATAATATTATTTGAATATTGCAATTTAGTTTAATTCACTGTTAACTAACTGATTTTGATGGTACCAATATAAAATAAATAAATGTTTGATTACAATATGTTTTTATTTGCTTTTTATCTAGACAGCATAGCATGTCTAATAAACACTACGCTTCTGGTCTACCGTACACATTTCGATGATTCATATTACAAGAGTTCGCACGTTTGCTGATAGTACGATAACTTTATTTTACAATATTATTGGTGGCTTAGTGGTCATAGCGTCTGGTGGTAACCAGAAGACGCAGGTTCGAATCCTGCCCGCGGTCGAATTTTTCCTTTTCTAAATAACTTTAAAATGTTAGCATGGAAAATGCCAAAAATATACAAAAAGATAGTTAGAAGGTAAGGTGGCATCGTTCGACATTGAACTAACTGTAAAGTAAGTTGTGTCGGTTGAAAAGCAAAAAACTTGCATTTCAATAGGTGTTACTGACGTCACCATAAAGACGTAAATTCAGTATGTGAAGGAAAAATTCGACATGACGGGTAGGCATCGCGGTGGCTTAGTGGTCATAGCGTCTGGTGTACCTAACCAGAAGACGCAGGTTCGAATCCTGCCCGCGGTCGATTTTTTCCTTTTCTAAATAACTTTAAAATCTTAGCATGGAAAATGCCAAAAATATACAAAAAGATAATATTACGTCATTTAGAAAGTGTAAAAGTAATAATCAATAGCATAACATGCCATCACGCCTGTATTCCTGTATTCCCAGAAGGGTTAGGCAGAGGTGTACGAATGTACACCCACATTTCGCCGGTATGTTTAGGTCCCATGTAATAGGGGGCGAGCCTATTGCCATTAACCGGGCACAAATCCAGACGCCGACATTTTAAAATGTCAAATAAGGTCACTTACAGTGTATAGAACTAATTGAAACTTTTAAAACGTTCAGAAGTATATGGTCACCTTGTCTGCTACAATATATCTGATTGCGACTGTACAATCGCTGCATATTCAACCAAATAACGTTATTTTGAATGAGGAAGGTGCATTAAGGAGTATTTTGCAGATGACAGGACACTTACTACCTAGCATAGATAAATGAAAAAATCTACAGACACCAAAACTTACAAAAAAAAATTATTAAAATTTTTCATCACGTCTGCTCCATGGATATATTAAGTATGTTTAACATTCAGGGTAAACTCAAACAAGACTTGAAAAAACAATTTTATTTAATAAAAGGAGTTTCTTTTAAAGATTATAACATGTTTACATAAAGAACCGATCCTACATGCTGGAGAGGTTAGGTATAGACTCTGTCTGTGCCTACTGAGCATAGAGGTCTATTGAACACATACAAGACTTCGACAATAGTCGATAAAAAACAACTACCTACATAATAAAGACTTATTCATTGGTTACAGTCTCACCGTTCGTATCACTATTTAAGGTTTTCCCATTTAATGTATCACTTTCCAAATTATCACTATTTTGAAGCTTATTCTCCTTCATAAGGAGTTCTATTTTAGTCGGCAGTTCTTTCAAAATATCTTCAGTCTTATCTGATGTCGCTTGTAATTTTGTTAGGGCTTTCTTTTCAACATGGTCTGCGAATACCTTTCTTCCGGCAATCTTTGCGATGTCTGCAGCCAAATTCAAACACTCTTGGTCCTGAGATCTCGAGAGCACTTGTGCAGCTTGAGACAGGTTGTCTAGGACCATATAACTGAAAAAAAATTTGATTATTGCAACTTATGCCACAATTCCACACTTGCTTAATAAAAAAATGCAGATCACTCATAAGTATTTTTTATAAAATATACATTATTATTCGACATCGTTTTTCCTGCAAGGATTACGAGGAAACGTAGAGGAAAGGTAAAGCATCGAAAAAAGACATTTCATGTCATCATGACATCACCACCGCCACACATTTTGAACGTAATACACGGATGCCGCCATTTCTATAGACTCGACTCGCCAGGCGTGTACGGTGGCATGTAACAAACATTTTTAGAGAACTCGCAGGGCGGGTCATTGGCATTGAATGTGTTAACGAATAAGAAACTTACCAGACAGCTGCCATAGTCAAATTACCACTATATGAGAGTTCAAAAACCCACTTCTTCAAAACTTCTTGGGCCACACTGTCCATGTATCTGCGAAAATCATGAATAATCGTTAACACGGAACTCTCAATCTGCAGGTAAGCATACCTATAGCAAATATCACCACCAGATATCAGTTTTTTTAGATAATTAATTATTATTATTATTGCTATTATTCCTAAGTAGCTGTTGCATAGGCGGTATAGTTGCTAGGCGACTTCGTATGGTCCTCCTAGCTGGTCACTAGGGTTGAACACTGGCTACTTTATACATCGATATACAGGTTTGTTTTACCAAATACGTTAATATAATAAATAAAGTACATCGCTCCAATATTGAGGGTACATAAACAAGATGACGTTCGTACACGCGTAAGATTCGTATTGTGCGCTAAACTATTTTAGCACACAACAAATTCTACAACAAACAAACATAGGAACAGGCGGAGAGTGGCCGTTTTGTACATAATACTAAAAGATATTCAAAGATTTTATTTTGTTGCCTTGAGGAACCATCCTAGATTATTCTAGCTTCGAATACGCAAAATAATCATTCAAGGCATATTTTAAGACAGACTAAATAGTAACAATTTCAAATAAATGGTGTATCTATGGGCTAAAGTAGTCTCATAAAATAAAGCTTTAACTATTATTATTAAACATAAATGGGATTTAAACAGTTTACCTTATCCGACATAATACGTAAGCTTCTTTGAACAGTTTGCCCTCAGTGAGAGCGGCGACGGCGCCCATCACGTCATGCATACTCAGCAGGATCGCAGCTTTGCGGTAAGTGGAGCCACCGTACTGTCTGTTTTCTATACATTATAAAGACAAACTTTAAAACAATAAGAACATAACCATGCAAGACTATATTAGTATCATCAGAAACAACGTTTTACAAAACAACAAATCATTTGACAAGATTTTGCTGTACTATCTGACACTTTCTAAATCTGTATTTTGTAATAAGTACGCCCCCCCCCCCTGCGTTTCACAATGCACTGATTTTATACTTATCTATTGCTTTCTTTTGTTCATGATGAATTGTCAATGATTTCAGTATACCCTTAGCTCTAGGGTATACAGAGCCTTTATAGCGATTATTTACATAAATAATATTGCTTGTATTTTAGTTATTAAAATAAAATATTTACCATAAAGTTTTTCTTCCTCTCCCCTAGCGACTAGCCGATCTATTTGTGCCAAATATAATTGCGTCGCGTCTTTCCAATATCTGTAAAGTACAAATATCTTGTCAATATTGAACTAAACTTTATCGTAGTATTGATATTTAATAATTTTTTTAAATCTCAGAGAATAAGAGTAAATATTATAGTAATCAATAAACTCTTAAAAAGATTAATGGAATAAAGTAACATAAGCTGTTGTTTTGTTGTTTCTTGTGGAGTCTCAAATGATCACAACACACACACAAAACAACTAATTAAACTTACTTGAAAGAGACGCACGGCGCCATACTGAGTAGGAAGGGGCAGAGCATGTCGCGTTGGCTCGCAAACTGGATCATCGTGTCGATGTGACCCCGGAATATCGACAACATGATACACGCCTCTGGGTGACCAATTTCCAAGTGGTACTCCACTGTAGAAGAAAAGAATGCATATTACAGGAAAATATGTTTTGGCTGTTTTCATCATCGACTCATTCACAGTCCCACTGCTGGGACATGCATATGTCTTCTCCCAGAATGATGAGGATTCGGCAGTAGTCCATTAGTCATATCACTAGATTATATTATTTGATTGTCTCATCAGACTACAATACTAAATACAAGGCCGGTTGAAACAATATGAACCATTCATCACATCTTATGTATCTTACACGTTTTTGTGTCGGTCATCAACCATTAAAATCAGATAGCACATCAAATGTCTTATAGTTGCCGATCATGAGCACTCGACGAAAGAGTAGAGATTGCATTTGCGTATGAAGAACTGAGAATCAATAAGAACTGACGGTCATAACGCATTGCGTGATCATCCAATCACATAATCGAAATGATCGAGATGAAGGTTAGCGCTCAAGATCCATGATGGTCTGGTCCACTAACTTTACTAGCAGATTTTATTATTTTAAAACATATCGGCAAACGTTCGGAGAATATAGGCGTAATAGTATATTATTTTTATGTTATTAATTTAATAAGCGTGTCTGTATAAGACCACTAATGTTTAACAAATCAGAAACATACTTACTCTCCATATCCAAAAATTCGTTAACTTCCTTAATGTTTCCAAACACTTTGAAGAAATCCAATTCGACATGTCGAACATTCGAGTTACTTTTATCACCCTTATCTTCCTCTGATGAAGTAGATTCATCTTTTACTTCAACTTCGGTATTTTCTTTTCTGTCAACATCTATGGCCCCTTCTTGTTTATCATTTACAGAAGTTTCGTTTCCCTTTAGTGTGTTTTTAGTATCTCCTTTTTCATTAACAGCAGTATTGTTGTTATCTACAAGCTCCCCAGCGTTAATCTTTTGTAAGCACATTTGTAACATCTTCTTCGCCACTTGGAACTTGGTAGGTTCGTTCATTTGTTTAAACAATATTGGCAACAAGAACTTTTTGGGCGCTTTTGATGATTTTATACTAGCTATTTCTAAATAAGTCGCGACCTGTTCTTCATTTTCAGCGGAATTATTGAGAGCAGATTCTTGTTCCTCTTTCTCCTTCTTTTCTTTCTTGTCTACTATATTCTTTACTAGCTTCTTGGTAAAATTTTCGTGTTTAGTTACTGTAAATGAAAATAAATTTAAAAATTAGCAACAGCCACATAAATCTGATTGCAGCCAACGATATAATATACTTATCTATAATAATATAATTATTATATAATAAATGCTTCATTAACCTAGTGGTCGTAAGTGTAACTCAGGACGTGTGACGCTGCACGTGCTGGGAATCGAACTCTCGAGTTTCGATTATTTAAAATTCCCGGTAACTGCTCGGTGTTTGTATTTGTGCCCGGTTAATGGCAATAGGTTCACCCCCTATTACATTAGACCCAAACATACCGGTGAACTGTGAGTCCCTAACCCTTCGAGGAATACAGACTGGTTTTAATGTTAATATATAATACAGCGTGAAATTATAGTCGTTTTGGAACCGCAACGTGGTAACTTAGGATAATTAGTAGTACAAATAAAAAATATTAAGTTGACTGTACAGCTAATAATAAAAAAGTTGGCATTTCAAGAAAAAAATTCACTTGTTCGAGTTTGTTCGTAGTAGTGCACGAATATTTCATTCTTAAACCGCCTCAGTCTCAAGCTTGCCATTTATCAATGATGCGCGGCGGGTGGCGCGGGCGCGGCGGCGAGGGCGCGGGCGCGCGGCGGGGCGCGGTACGAGTCGGCTCATCAGCTGGTCACCTACCTACAGCGACGGACGGTCGGATGATCCGTCCGAGTACCTACTACTCGTGATTTAATAGCTAGTAGCTAGACAAGTACATTTTATTATTAAAATAAATTGCATTACGATGCAGATAGCGACGTAATTTGATGTTAGGTAAGTACCTAGAATCACAGTTCAAATAGGACAAGTATGGCGCCCAGCGAATCAGCTGATACGGGACACGAACGTAATACCTACATTCTTACTAAAAAAATTAGAATAAGACTGTGTGTAGGTAGGTTTTATCGTAGTTCTTATTTAAGAAAAAAAACGTTGCCCAACACTAGGATTTTCTCCTGTGTCATGGGTGCATTTACAAACATAAATTTTCACATACACAAACACGCAAGCCCAGAACATTCACCCACAGATCATACAAATTTGTTCCGAGCGAGGATCGAACCCGCGACAGGCGCAGCAGTCGCTCGCACAGCCGCTGCGCATCAACATTTTCACGCCAACTACGTAAATTGTACCTACTCCAATTTCTCGTTCATACTTTACACGGGCTTAGGACCGGCAGAAATACTTTATTTGAATTGAACTTATCTTTATTTTACCGTAGGTATCAATAATTAGAAACAGAGCCAATGAACTGAGTAGGTACTTCAGGCGTTTGGATTTTTGAAATTTGAGCTATTTACAAAATAATTAACTTATGTACATAGCTAAGTACTTACCTATTAAAAGTTTATTTATAAATTGTTTACACTTCCCTGTACCGAAGCAACTACACGAAATGGAGTCTGCCGCGTTCAATACACAAACGTACCCGTTTTATGCTATTGTCTTTTAGCCTATCACTTTTCACTTTATCAAAGGCGTCCACTATCGCACTGCGTAACTCGTTAAGACTTTCATGTTCACGGGTATAAAGGAGTCTTTTTATTTCCGACCACAAGAAAAATCCAGGGGCGTTAAGTCTGGGCTCCGTGGTGAGCAAGCCACGGGACCGCCGCGCGACGTGGCCTATCCATCGATCACGGAACTGATTGTTTGGGTAAGCACGCACAACACTTGCATAACGAGCCAGGCAGCTGACATAGGGCAGTTCTTGCCGGTGCATCATTGTTGTTGATGACGTGAGCTCGACGGAACTTATAGGGATGTTAAGCCATTATTATTTAATGTTTTCCATACAAAGCATTGGCTAACATTAAATTCTTGTGCCGCCATTCTCGTGCCTCGCCGCGGAGCCCGCTCGAAGTACCTACTCCAGAATAGCGTCTTCGTTCTCCTGCGAGTCATTTAGGCGCCCTCGACCTTGCGCGTGAGCCGGCACACGGAATTGTCCATGATTGAGAAGGCGTTGGGTTGCAGCCAAGTTGGTAGGGGTTGAAGGTACTTGAGGACTTTCAATCCCTCGTAGCCGCAGCGCCTTTAAATGTTCTGGCCGGGAATACAACCGCTTGGCCTCAGCTTTGGCCTTCCAAATTGTAACTAGTAACAGTGTACAGCTGAACCATTGTCAAGTACCTACTCCGCGTTCGAATATTCATACTGAAGACTCATTTTCGCGTGGCTACGTAAAACGTAAACAATGCAACCTTTCGCGCGCGAGTTGCAGCAGAACTGGCGGGTGCGGGTCGTCTAACGGGGGTGGGTGCGGCGCGGGCGACGGCGCGGCAGCGCCCGCCGCGCGCCGGCGCCGCGCAGCCTGTTACTAGGGGTAGGTACATAATACATTACAGCTGTGTGCGTGGATTGTAGGCAGCGGGCGCCGCGCCGCATCCAATGGGCGGATAACGTGTCTAGGCATGTTTTACTGCTTAGTGTTGTGTGTGTAACATTGAATGACATCGATCGTAGTGATCGTAGTACGTAACATTGAGTGGAATTATCATGAGTTCTCATTTTTTGTTCGAATATGACATTACTTTTAATAATCAATAAAATAATATATTTTTATTTAATTTAAATTATATTTTAATAGGTTCTATTACTGATATAGAGTCTAAAATTTTCGGTTCCAAAACGACTACAAAATCATCGTGTATAATTGAAGAGATTCCTTCGTCGAATTCACCTAAGATAGAGTATAGGCAAATACTGACAGAATAAAATATAATCGACAGCACAACACATTTCCACACGATAAAGGTGCAAGGAGGTTTGTTTTGCGAGAAACTATATGCATGCTCAAATAAAAATCATACCATCGTAATTTTCGGCTTTATGTTGGTAGATATCCCAGAGGCGAACACAGGAGTCCCCTCCGCCGGACATGACGTGATGCGGAAACTGAGGCAGCGCCATCCACGCCACCGCCAGCGAGCCCTGCGAGTGGCCCCCGAATATAGACAGGCACGACCCACAGGCTATGTCCCATACCTGAGTAAAACAATACATTTAGAAAACTTATAAATAAACATTATCAAGAGGATTTTCCCCAGCTAACGAAAGCAGATGCAGGCATAGATTTTACCTTTGAACAATATTTCACAAATATACCCAATTGTATAGATATTGAATGACGTGCAATAAGATAAGGTTATAAATCTATACAAATACTATAAAAGCAGGTCTTTGTAAAATTTTCGACCCTAAGCCACTGAACGAATTCTGATGAATTTTGGTCCTAAGACCTAGGAGACTATCATTTTCATCTGCATACCAAAGGACTCCCTTTGGGAAGCAGATGAAAATGCTATCCGTATTCGCTTCTGTTACTACTGTTCTGGTATTGTAATACAAACTGTTCTAATTTTGCACCATGTAACATGGTGCATATTCAACGCCACTCACTAAATTTCACAATTAACAAGTAGAAGATTGAATGAAGTGCATAAGTTTTATGATAAAAATGACATTACACAGGAGTGTATGCCGTAGTAAAAAATTGAATATATAAGGTATCTCTAAAACTTACCCTGACAGTAGAATCCTGGGATGAGGACAACAGAAGTTCGTCACGATGCGGGTTCCAAGCTAGTTGCAGCACGGCTATCTTGTGGCCGGATAGTTTCTTCCATAATGACAGTTGCTTTGTGCCGTCTGATGAAAAACAATATGTACTTACTTACAGTTTTGACGTCATAGATACCTGTTACCTATATCACACTGCCAACATTGCACAATTAAACAAGATGCTATATGTGGCGGCATAGCACTGCAAAATTTAACTTGCCCAAAAAACCCAGGTTCAAAAAAAGCCCCTTTTCCTTTCGAGATTCAAATATGATGGCATATGAAAGTAGTGGATAATTTTAAATCTGTGATTAACGTAGCTTATGCCATATTCAATAGGTATTATAATTATAAAATTATTATTCAATCAATCTACTAGCAAACCCCATCAAATATTTATAACAAACAGACTTGTGCAGAAGATAACCTAAGCAGTATTCTATATATCAACATTACCTTCTTTAGATCCACACTCCAGTATAATAACGTTACTGTCCCTGTCCAAGGAGGAGACCGCGATGAGATCCTTGTACGGCGACATTTCGCTAGAGCTAGAAGTCTGCTGCGGATGCCACTCCATCGCGTGGATCATTTTAGTACTAACAGAATAAATAATACACAGTGTTACATTACGCATGTTCTGTTTATAAACTTGTAATAGACATAGATTAAAACGAATGTATTATAATTGTACGAGTATAATATATTCTATTTCCAACTTTATTTTGATTTCATAGACTAAATTTAATCAAAGGCAAACCCTCTGAGTAGTTCTTCTTCTATAATGAACACTCAGAAAAACCCATTCAGCGGCGAATATGGACTCTCGATCCGATCAAATTCTGTCAGTCTGCACTTCTGGGTCCACTACAAAATGTATGTTCAGTGTAGGCAAGCGTTTTTTGTTACTAGGTTCAACTTATTTAAGAAATTGTGACCCTCCAAAGGGTCAAAATGATTGTTTTCCTATTGTATCTGCTAATTGATCCTAGATTGGTTAAAGTACAATATTCTTTATTTAATGTAGATTTTTCGGCTATAGTATCAGTGTCATTATGGTACTAACCAGAAGAGGAAGGCAGCAGTGAGGACGGTGTGTGGATGGCGATGTTCCAGCAGAGCCACGGCGCCCGCCATGGAGCCCACCAGCAGTCCGCCCGCGCCAACAGACACCGCGCATACTTGCCACTTCTGACCCTCCACACACACAGGGATCTGCTCAGGAGCTGTGGACCGGAATACACCAATTTGAACCTTATTGCATTAGAATTTGAGGTGGATAAAATCTGTAGCTGAGTTACACTGCTAAATATCCCACTTCGAAACAATAATATGCTAACATAACTGTTTTCCAGTTTGAAGGTTTATTTCGTTTTAGTCAGTAGAAACCAACAAGAAATCCATTGATTTATCTATTTATATCGCGTCAATTAGAAAATATATTTCGAGGACCAAGTTGTTGACCAAGAAGTTGTTGAATTTAATTTACGTTTGAAACAAATCAGTAAAATTAACCGACAATACACTTGGCATAATAGCAAAACTCATTTTACTTTTTTTAATATGTTTCATATCCGTTCAATATTTGGCATAATGGCATAAATCCTTTTTATATTCATTTTTTAATCTGATTCGCATTCGTTCAATGTCGTACAGGTCAGCACTTCACTAAAAAAATATGACATAATAATACAAATTTTATAAAATCGTCAATTTTTACATATTTTTGTTTAAATTGAACTAAAAAACGAGTGTAATATGGAAGCGACAGTATTTTCGAAGATTCTGACATCAGAATTTAATGCAGTGAAAGCGAAATAAGTATGAAATCGATTTTATGTTGAGTGATGGTTTTTTAAAAAGTTTTCACGACCGATTGAAATAGGTAGTACTGGTAGTACTGGCGTTGTTGGCATCAGGCCGCTCATATGCTCCTAGCGTAACTCTCAGCTTTGCACGTATAGTGTAGCTCCTGCTTAACGATATCAACTTTAAATTTACACATCGATACATGTACAGAACAAAGTCGCTTCCTATTGTCTCTCTGTACGCCGAGATCTTTTAAACTACGCAATGGATTTTGATACGGTTTTTACTATAATTTAGATAATTTCTTCCGGAAGGTCCGGGCGGTCTATTACATGTGACTGATTAGTATATTGCAGCCGCTAGTAATTTATAATATATAAATCATACACCCAGTGGCGTCCTTAGGGGGTGGTGAAGGGGGCAACCGCCCAGCGTCTCGCTGTAACAGGGGCCTCGCGCAACAAGCCAAATAGAAAAAATGATTTGTTTTATCCGGCATTAGTGAAAACAATAAGTTTGATAAATAGTTGTTTAACTACAAAAGTTGCAGTGTTTTTTTTAAAGCTTTTTATTCAGCAATCATCAGAAATACCCACTTTTTTGTTATTGTGGCATTACCCTGGTAAGCAGTGTTAGCCTAGTGGTATGACCAAAGGACTGCCAAGTCGAAGGCACCTCTGACATTTCGACATCATGTGTGTATTAATAATTATCACTTGCTTAAATAGTGAAGGAAAACAATGTGAGAAAACCTTAGAGATTTTCGCGATGGCGTGTGAAGTCTGCCAACCCGCATTAGGCCAGCATGGTGGACTATAGCCTAAGCCCTCTCATTCTGTGAGAGGAGAGCTGTGGCCAGCAGTGGGACAGTATATGGGTTGATGATTACATTACCGTGGTCAGGTCGGTTGGCTTGGTACAAGACGAGGCTGCCGCCGCCGGTGGCGTACAGCTGCATGCCGTCTCCCCAGCACAGCGTGTATACTCCGTTGCTGAGCGCTGGGAACAACACGCGCGCCGGCTTCTCTCCTTTGCCGTTAGTGTCGATCAAACCCACCTGAACAAATACTTGTTAGTAAATAACAATTATCAACTAAAAAAAGCCTCCTGAAGACCTAATATTGTTACAATATGTATATTTTTTTTTTTGACATAAATTAAATATTGGTGAACACTATTAAAAATACTAGTCTTGTCATACATACGCAAGTAGACTTCGAGGAATACACGCTAAAATATTATTTTTTGATGACATATTCTGTGGTCTCGTGGTTCAGCTGTCAATCACAAGGTTCGATTTTCACAGGACAGAAATATTTTTGTAATAAGTATTTATGTTAGTCTGGGGTGCTTATTATGTATTATAAGATTTAAAGTATACATTTACAAAAAATGTATACAAAAGTATTATATCCATTGTCTAGTACTCATAGTACAAGCTCTGTATAGTTTGGGACTAGATGGTGATGTGTAAAATGTCCCAAATAAAAGAAATAAAAGGGACTGCCTCATTAGCCTAGTGGTCGTAAGTGCAACTGCTATGCTAGAGGTCTAAGGTTCGATTTCCAGGTCGAACTGTGTCATTGGCTGTCAGGATCGGGCCAAATGTGAGTCCCACAGCTCGGACCTTATAGCAAGGGATGGAAAATGGGGATTTAGTCCATACTAGTTTGACTTACCCTGCTACCGCGGTAGATATTCCGCAGTATAAAATAAAAGGTGAACTTACCCTAGCCTCAGCAGTAGCGAAGGCCAGCAGGTGTTCCCTGGTGGGGTGCCAGGCCAGCGTGAGTACCTTCCCCTGCACGTTCTGCCAGTACGTCGTGACCCGCGACACCGACAGCTTGGGCTCGTCCTCTACAGGGATACACTCCCACACTCTGACCGTGCCGTCACCCATGCTTATTGCCACTCTGGAAAACAAGTACTTGCTATTAGGTTTTTTTTATACTACTAAAATGGAAAGTGTAGTGGTAGCCTATAGACGCTTGCAACACCAGGGGTGTCACATGCGCGTTACCGACCCTGTAAAACGAAAGAGGAATAATTGGGTTGGCAGTATAAGGGTCAAAGTCCCCCCACTGCCAACACAATGTTTCCTCGTGGAGCACTGGCAACCTTGCTCACCGTAAGAAACACAACATAGCTCAAAGCAGTCTTATTTCACTTTGATTTTCTGCAAGACGGGAGGTACTTCCCCAGTCGGGCAGCTCTAATTTGAGTGGAATTAATAGCCCTACCTCTCTTAAAAGTTCCGCAGATAATATCCAGTCGACCAACGTGTATTGCGTTTGCCTGGTAATCTGTTTGCGGATTATGCAAAAGTAAAATTAGTTTTCGATGGTCAATATCTATATTGGTTTAAAGTCGGGCGTGTATAAAGGTATATCGCTAGCGCATCACGTCTGTATCGCCACAAAATGAAATCGATGAAAAATGTACCTTGTGTAAGAGGTTCTAGAGCGCTTTGTCGTTTAAACACAGTTCCGCATTTTAAAGCAGAACTCACACTTACTTTCCAGCATCATAAGGGCAAGGTAGCACAGTGTACACGAAGCCTCCGCAAGTGCTGTGTATAGCCAACGCCTTCTTACTCTTCACACAGTATCGTATGATGTTGCGGTCCTGGGCGGCCGACCAGACGGACCAGTCCTCTGATTCTGAGCCTGTTTGTACGCGAGGTGCGTTCGTTGCAAGACAGTACATGCCACGCTTATGTAGCGAGTGGGCTATCCGCCATTCAAGTTTATTCTTACTGTAACAAACATAACAATACCATTTTAGGTCAGAATATAGAATTAGAGCTTTGTGCTGTTAACATCACACTACAGTTTTATTAATTAGATTTTAACGATAAGCTTCTAAAAATAGAGTTAAGACATATAAAATGAAAGTAAGTACAACATACCAGTCAATTTTCAATGGGTTACACTCCAGCAGCTGATTCTTACCATCCACAATAAGAAGACAATCTGGTTTGTACCACAGTATTGTGGGAAAAAAGGCCACTTTTTTCCCTGGGTTCTTAACATTATTAGGTATGGCACACGAACTCACTAGTTTCCCTGACTTGGACCATATTCGAACTCCTCTGAAAATTATATTTGAAAAATTAAAATTATATTTTAAAACTGATTCTGATAAATGACCGCACATTTGTAGTATTGACTGAGCCACGGGCTTCTGCGCCACGTTCATTGTTACCGCCACGTGTCATTTTTTTAATAAAAACCTATTTTAAATTTATTGTTTCAAATCTTTTGATTTAGATAGAATATTATGAAAACTATGTAAAAGGAGTATTTACTGAAAATATAAAAAGATATTAAAAACTCCCAACTTCCTGATTGCAGATCAGATACCTCCATCATTGAGCACTTACCCATATTTTCCAACTGAGGCAAGAAGATGTTTGTGGATGTGACTAGATTCATATGAAGCTTTGGCATGTGTTTTATCATGTTTTACTTTACTTGTGCTAGCCTGCGCATTTTCTGTGGTACTTTGAGCAATTTGGACATCAACACTTTCCACATGAGTTTTATCTAAAGCATCCACCAATGACTCAATAGAGTGTTCAGCTTGATTCTTCCTTTTCAATATATCCTCCTTGAGCTTCAAACATTCAGCCAAATAATCTGTGTCATCCACTTTTTCTTGTTTCACTTTAACTAATATATCTTCTGGTTCATACTTCTTGTGACCAAACTCATCAGGTTCATGGTCTTTGTAAATATCAAACATGTCATCTTCTTGCACTATTGACTCATCAAAACTATCTTCAGGAAGGTTTTTGCCAATGCCAGATTGTTCTAGAACATTTGGTTCATTTTCTCCTTCATTCCTTATGGCTGCTAACCTGCTAGAAAGGGTTGGTCTTTTTTCAGACTCTTTGACTGATTTCTGGACAATAACCTCATATTGTGGGCACCAGCTTACATTCATTACTTCATCATCTTGGCCTCGGACCTTGTATAATATTTTTCCATTACCTGTGAGCAGTCATGGTTAGTCACAGAATATATTATGTATTTTAAAGTAGGTAATATAAGTATTAAAAAAAAATTACCATTTAGATTGACAAGGAAGACCACACCTTGCTTAGTTCCTACTGCAACATGCAATGGTACATGTAAGGAGCAGGACATACATGTGGGCCTGAAGCTCTTTATAAAGTTAGGGTACGATTTAGCAACATTTGATGCCAAGTCCCATTTTACAATGTTGCTGTGACAGCCAACTGTTATTGCAACAGTTTCATTACTGTAGCCAACCCCAACTATTTCCTGGAAGTGGAGAAAAGTGTATGTATCACCATGCATTAATTGGGAAAGTAGGCAATCTTTATTTTTTCCATTCCTTGGGGTATATTCTCTCAGCTGATGAGTGACATTCATGAATAACAAATTGGAGAAGTTGTAAAAAAAAATGTAATAAAAATTTTATTATTTAACACCATTGGCATGTGATTTAGAGAGGCAACCTATTTCTGATGTATCAACACTTTTAGCGAATATTCCTTATTATCATTAAATTGTTATTTAATACAACAGATGAGAGTATATATTTCTTATACTGAATCTAAGACCCCTATAGTCCACCATGATGACCTAATGTGGGTTGGCAGACTATACACGCTATCAAAAAATCTCTCAGGTATGCAGGTTTCCTCAAGATTTTTTCGATCACCATTTAACCAACTAATAATTAAATATCAATATGCACATGATTTAAAAAAGTCAGGGGTATAAGGCATGCTTTGGATTCTAACTTAAGACCTTTGACTCGGCACTCATGGTTATATCACTTGGCTATCACTACTTTTGTGTATTCAGCAATTTTTTTTTATTTTTTATTTTTTTTACATTTTTTACACAACACAATCTAGTCCCAAACTAAGCAGAGCTTGTACTATGGGTAGTAGACAATGGATATAATACTTATATACTTTTTTTTTGTAAACACATACTTATAATACATAAGAAACACCCAGACAAACACAAATACTCATGTTTTATCCACACAAATATTTGTGTCCTGTGGGAATCGAACCCACGACCCCATGATCAGCAGTCTTCTTGACTTGAACCGCTAGACCACAGAGGTAGTCAAATTGGAAGTAAAAATCTTATAAAGTAATGTATTTTTAAGAACTCACCTCCTTCTCTTGATGGTGAACATCGAGGCAGTGTGTTGCTTTAATTTTAATCCTATTTTTTACTTTTTCTAAAACCCATTGTTTCACTGTACCATCTGAACTACCAGTGAGAAAGGTCCTTTTTTCTAGCCATTCAGGAGATATGTCCACACTAACAATCCTGAATGAAAACAAATATACTTCAATTTGCAAGGATAAAAATTGCTATTTTATTTGTATATTAGAAAATGAATATTATTTTATTAAATTAGCAAACTTAAACAAAACTTAACATACATATAAATAATAATGACATAGTAATATATTATCTGTACAGTGTGTCTCAGATCGAGTGTTTGGCATTGAATAGTCTCCTCACAATGTCATAAAATTCAACTAAAAACATATTATTTCATTTTTTTAATGATGATTATTTCTATATTACAGAGCATAGCCCAATATTATAGTTACTTTTTATTGAATAGGTATTATTCTCTATGGACCTCGGTCTGGGACTATATACTCGTATAATTTTTACATGAGAAATTTTATATTGAACATGTCTTCTCAAACAAAACAAATTACAATGTGGTATGTGAGATTACAACACGAATTAATTAATAACATAATGATACTATAGGTCTAGTCATAGGTACTTCTTACCTTTCATAATGTGCCTTGATAACCACATGAGCTTGATATTTTTCATTTCCTGATATAACACCAGTATCTGCCTTTCGGGGCTCCAAAACACAAAGACTTTTACTTGGTCCTCCGTATAAAAGCCAACCATCGCTACTTACAGCCAGAGTAGACACGAGGAACCAGTTAGGTGAAGGAAATACTACAGTTTCGTCCATTATTAAAAATCGAATGTAACCGTAACGTAAATCGTAGGTAATTACGAAAAGGTAAAAGGAAAACTGACTAAGAAGTAAACGTTGAAGTTGAAATTGTTGAATGAAAAGTTGAAAACGTTACAGACTAGCTGCCCGGCAATTTGTTTTTTTTGTTTTGTAATATTTTTGGTATGGCTTCAGAGGCCTTTGTGCCACCCATCTGGCAATTTGATAATTTGATGACACATAGCACTAGCAAGTAGCAGAGTCACTAGCAGTCGGTTGTCTGTCTTTTTTCAAGTTTTTTCTGCCATCAAGGAAAAAAAAAAAAAAAAGTTTTTTCTGTCAGCTCGGTTGTCAAATAACATCACAAAAGTCAAAACTGACAAATTGATAGTTAAAATTTTATGATTATAACTTTTCTTGTTGCTGTTGCTTCAAGTTCATTAATAATTTGGCTATTTGCTTGATCGTATCTTTTTGAGTTGTGTATTGTGTTGGAGTTTGTTGATGTTTCTGGAAATTGGCCATTCCAATTTGGCGTATTTCTTCCCTATTCATAAAGTACTTAATAATTTTCACTGTCTTCGAAGTATCTTAAAACGAGTGAGTGAATACATAGTTGCAAGTCAATAATTTTTAATACAATAAAATCATGGCCCACTACAAGGGAGCAGCATCTGAGGCTGGCAGAGCCATGCACCTCATGAAAAAACGAGAGAAAGCTCAGCAAGAAATAGAACTACGTAAAAAGAAAATAGAAGAAGACCTGAAAATGGTAAACATTGAAAATAAGTTTGCTACACATTACGATGCGGTTGAGCAACAGTTGAAGAGTTCTACAATAGGTCTGGTTACTCTTGATGAAATGAAAGCAAAACAAGAACATATTGTTAGAGAGAGAGAGAAAAAGCTAGCACAGAAAAAAGCTGAGAAGGAAAAAGAGAGGCAAAAAGAGATTGAAGCTAAACAAGCACAGAAGAACAAACAAAAGAGGCAGGTAAGTCATAATATTGTCATTTTAAATTTGAATTAAAGATGGAACCAATGTTTGTTTTCCAGAATAAAATTAATGTATGTAATATTTCTCATTTGACTTCATTACAAGGCAATAACTAGGGTACTTGTCCGGTACCCTAATCAGCCGCACCATGGATTCGCATGAACATAGCTTCTTTAGTATACCTAGCTGAATTATACCAATTCCATATTATTTTCTTTTTTAGATTCAGGCATTATCATTTGATATGGATGATGAAGAAGAAAATGAGGATGATGCAGAATCCTCAGCAGATGAAAAACCACCAGCTGATGATAAGAATTGGAGAGAAAAAGAAGAACCGGTATGTGGGTTGTAGAAAATAACATGTGGTAACATTAATGTCTCAATTGGTTAGGATTTTAACCTTAGATTATATGACTGAATGCTACATTGCATGTTGTTAAATATACTGTTACACATCACTTCTTTTATTACTGTTCAGTAACATGATTGCCATTGAACTATTGTGTATTACAGCTATTCAAAAAAATTAAGAAAAATCCTGATGTGGACACATCATTCTTGCCAGACAGAGAAAGAGAAGAGGCAGATCTCAAGCTACGAGAGGAATTAAGGCTAGAGTGGGTCATGACACAAGCAAGCCTCAAAGATGAACCCATCACAGTGACTTTCAGTTACTGGGATGGCTCAGGGCACAGAAGGAATGTTACCCTGAAAAAAGGTAAGGATTATTACCAAAACGCTACTAATATTATAAATAAATAAATAATTGAAGGCTTTTTACAGATTCCCAAGTATAAGTATTTATATATGATGTGTTTGTTAGTGAGGATTACAGAGGTGAAAATAGGTAATCAGTACTAATATTAAAAATGTGAACTGTCTGTTACATTTTCACATCTAAATTTCCAATTTTGATGAAATATAGTACGACATGGATGATTAAAACTTTTTGTCTCAATAAACCTTATGGGATGCAATAAAAGATGTGGGCATTAGCTACTTTATTTATAAACTATTGACTAGCTACATACACTAATAAAAAGAAGACTTGGCAAATTATAATATCACTTAGAAATAGCTTTAGTTCTAGTTCTTTTAGAAATAGTTTCAGTGACTAACTTCCTATTAGATTTTCTTAATCCATTAAGAAGTATAATTTTATTGGTGTTAGACATTATTAAGAAGCTGTTCAATTTTCAGCTAAAACATCTTCTAACTTTTCCATTTTTTGTTGATGGTTAAAATCAAACTGTACAGAGGATATAACTTCAAAAATGTTTTAGGTAACTCTATATATCAGTTCTTACAAAGATGCCTGGACACATTGCGACCAGAGTTCAGTGAACTGAAAACTGTATCGGCTGACCAGCTCATGTACGTGAAAGAAGATCTCATACTGCCACACCATTACACATTTTATGATTTTATAGTTACCAAGGTAAGTGATACAGCCATACATACTCGTGGATTTCAGTAGTATGGCAATTATTTTAATGAATACAATACCATTTAAATATAATCTAATACTTACAGATTTGTTTCAATTCTAGGCTAGAGGTAAAAGTGGACCACTATTTCAATTTGATGCTTCTGATGACGTCAGACTCGTAAATGACGCCACGCAAGAGAAACAAGACTCGCATGCTGGTAAAGTACTATTAAGGTAAGCTCAAAACTCATTATTTCTCATTATATTTATTACTAGTGGCTCCTTCCAAATCCGAATAGAATAGGTGTTAGTACAAATGTTACTTTTTACCAGTACCTATGTATCAACTTGGTTTCCAACCTTGCTGAAAATTTTAAATTTAATTACATTTTATTTGTTTCGTTTTATCATACTTTTTTTGTTCTCAATTCTTTTAATCATAAAAATAGCTAATTATTTTTTATACATAATTATTAATGTGATTTTGCAGATCCTGGTATGAAAGGAACAAACATATCTTCCCTGCTTCAAGATGGGAGCCTTATGACCCAACAAAAACTTATTCCAAATACACTATCAAGGGAAAATGAAGCAGAATTTAGTATTGATATTTATAAACTTTCATAAAGTAATCTGTTAGATAATGTAGTGTAAATGCAAAAATACCCAACGAATGTAATGAATGTGAACATAATTAGCATGTCCTTTTGAATGATCTATTGATGGTACGCATCTTTAGTTAATGTAGATAATAGGTATCATACAAAACGACAATTAAAACAATCAACATACATATATTTCTAGTTAAAATTTTACACCTATTACAAAAATAATATCTTTGTCTATTCTCTACACTTTAAATAACAAACTTTTCAATTTGTTGCCACCTCTGGCAATCCAATTTATCCAAAAACTGTTTTTTTGTATCACTGATATTTTTTACTTCTTTGGGTGGTGGAGCATTTCTTTGGAAATGTATTATGGCTGTTAAAAGATTCCAAATAGTGAATTCTGGCCATAAAACATCTGTAAAATACAGTACTGTATTTGAAACCTGCAAAAGAATACAACATATTGTCAATACACAATTGTCCTGTAACAACAATGTTCAATATTCTTTTAAGCTAGTAGGCGGTCTGTCAGAACAAACCATCCAATCTCATAGCTGTGACTATAGGGCAAGGGTAATCGTCAGCTAGAGTCTGACATAATATCCTGCTCCCCAAATAGCAGATGATCACTAGACTACATACTAGTGGCATAGGTACACATACATAATTGCTATTGTGGTGACTAATACATATCCCTCAAGGAATATTAACAGAAAAACCTCTAAGCTGACCTCAGCTCTTGTCCTCAACTTCCTAGTAGGCACACATGACACATTCCCTTGTCCGGCCGACGACACGTCGGTTTACTCCTGCTGATATTGTCTATGTGCGGCGGTGAACCAAAAATTCGTTTTCTGCTCACAAAAATCTTACCTGCCACAACATAAAGTCAGACAATCTGACTTCCCCTGAAGTTCTAACAAGTAGTTCAGCTTCTCCAAGTTCTAATGTTTGTGACACAAGTTCATCATCAATATCTTCAGGAGCTATCTCATTGTTCTTTACTCCATCTACTATGTGTGAAGCGGCACGGCTGATTTCATCCCTTCCTGTGGAAGAGGTACAACATGTTTAAACTTCAGAGTAAAAATGTTAATGACTATCATCATCATCAAGGCTATAGTACGCCACGCTGTCCTAGTGTGGGTTGGCAGACTTAACACACCATTGAGAAAATTTCTAATGTAATTACCAGTTTCCTCAAGATGTTTTCCTACGATTACATTATTAATACACACATGATTTCGAAAAGACGTGCCCTGGTTTCCAACTCGAGACCTTCGACTTGGCAGTCCAATAGTCACAAATACCACTAGGCTATCAGTTATCACTGCTGTTTGTAAAGGACTATAGATGTAAATCCTATACATTACATACCTTTGTACTAAATAATCCTAAGCTGGCTAGTTTCTATGTCTGTATAAATTAATAAATAAATACATTCTACCTGCAAACTAATGAAAGATTTACTTAGACTAAAGCATGAGTTCAAAGAAGATAAATATTTGCTCTACTGGACACAGGCCACACAAGCACAGCTGCCGAGTCTTAGATCTTGTATATGATTCCCAGATTAAGCAGTGTTATTGGATTAATACATGGAAATTCATAGTAGCAGCCTGGAGTTTGGATTTGTGCCTGGAAGGCAATAGGCTTGCTCCCTTAAGACCTAAAACCATACTTGTGAACTGTCACATTAGTAAACTTCTGCCCTATCATAGTGTGGAAAACATAATAATCTTTAAATTTATGCAAATGTAGTGTAAAACAAAAAAATGAATTGAGACTTCTTGCAACCACACTTTTCTTTTTTTTACACACCAGTTTGTATGTCTAAATGCAAAAAAGAGAGCATAAATAACAACCTATATACCTGTATAAGCATATGCAATATTGAGTCTCAGTTTGTTATTATATCTTGTTACAAGCATAGCCTTTGATACTAATCCTCGTAAATCTTCTGGCAACAGGGACAGTCGACCAGCAACATGGATTCTTACACCCCACTCAGTGATTTGTTCACTGTAAAGAAGAAAAATATTAGCCTTATCAAAACTACAGAATAATACGGAGCTTAGATACCAATTGCTTAAAAGTAGAACCACCACATTAAGCCTAGTGGTCATAAGCGCAACTTTATGATTAACACAGGATCTAAAAAAGTATTATCACCTAACCTATATTTTCTGATTTACAAAAACTTGTGTACATAAACCTACATTTCCTCCAGTAGCCTTTGAAATTTGTCTCTTGCCAAATTCATAAGTGCATCAACTTCATCCTTACTCCTCTTAAAGTTTTCTATACTAAATGCATATACTGTTACTTCAGGAACTCCAAGGTCTAGACACCACTGAAAGCAAAGATATTTTTTATTATTTTTGTTATCATTAAAACTATGTGTAAAATATTTACATCCTCACCTTCAAAGTTTCAGATAATTTATCAAATCCTTTATAGTGTCCGGCACTGCTATCTACACTGTTTTTCTTTGCATAACGACGGTTTCCATCCATAATAAATGCTAAATGTTGTGGAATACGACCGGTCTTCACAACTTTAATGCAAAAGAGTTGAAAGAATGAAACGCAATTCTCTTTTACCCAAGACATGATTTCAGGTTGACCCGTTCCTTACTTTAAAAACACTAATAATTACCAAAGAAAGAATTTTAGTCACGTAATGTAGTTTTTACTTCTAAAAAGTTGTTTCGTGAAGATTTTATTATTGTATAATTTGCATTTCATGCATTTGTCATTCTGGAATTGGATTATATGATTTCTAGTTCCACCAAATTCTACTATTCTTACTTCTTACTATTTCATTCACAATCACAATTAAACATTGCTTGATTAATAGAGATTTTGAGTCAGCTGTAGTATAAGGATGACGATCTGCAATCGATTAATTGAATAATCGATTTTTCAGGGACTTAAGATCGATTTTTTTAAATCGATATGCAGTACTGAATCTAACCTGTCAATCGTTATTTCACCCATGAATATCGCTATTCGATTTTTTCATTAAATAAATACATTTTAAAACTAAATATCTTCTTTCATACCGGATCTGACTTTGATTTGGTAATAAAAATAATTGTTATTATCAAATTCCCTGAACTAAAAAACCTGATTTTACTGAGAAAATCATTAAATTTCTTGAATTATATATATAATTATATTCTTGAATTTCTTAAATTTATATTTACATTATGTATGTACAAGTCATGAATAATCGTCGTAAGCAAATTATCGAGGTAAATGGGCAGGTAATACACTATGTCGACGAATGTAATTAACTATTTGGTGACCCAAATAGTTTGTTTGTTACTAGCTGACGCTAGTAAGTTTCGAAAACAGGCACAGTAAAGAAATTGATTGACGCATCGAGAACGCCTGGAAGTGCTACTGATCCATGAAGTATTTAATGAAAAGCACCCTCCCGCTCTCCTTAAAGCTTAAATTAGTCGACATGTGTATTGTATCCTGTCCATTTACACCTACGGTTCCCAGACCTGGTCACTGACAGAACAGCAGAAGACCAAGCCTAAAGTTTAGCAGCGAGCAATGGAGCGCAGTATTTTGGGTGTAAAGAGGACGGACCACGACCGAAATACCACCCGCCAAAGTTCCAAAACGCGCATAGTAGGTGTGGGTCTCCAAAGTGCAAGGTTAAAGTGGCGATGGGCTGGCTACGTCAGTCGCATGCAACCGGAAAGGTGGGCGAGAGTACATAGCTACAGAGCATTGCAAGGGGCCCCCCCTTGCAATGCTATTCGTGGACGAGGTCGGCCGAGGAGACGTTGGTGAGATGATCTTTATTGCTTTTTGCCAACGTGGTATGAAGAAGCTCAGGATAGAGAGTCCTGGACTAAGATATGGGAGGTCACTGCCCTGCAGTGGGACACAAGAGGCTATATAAAAAAAATACATTATAAATGCAATTTGGAAAAAAAATCGAATCGATTTAAAAAACGATCTTTTCGGAAAGAATCGCATCACTAGTCAGCTGGCATAAAGGCCCCTGTCATCACTTCGATTCGACTCTGTGATCTGTCAGACGTCAGTGTCTAATTGTTTTTGTAATATTTTTGGCATGGCTTCAGAGGCCTTTGTGCCATTCAGTGTCTCTTATCGATGGTTCATGGTAGAAGTGAGGCGTTAAGACGTACTAGCCTGGCTAAGTAAAATTATAATAATGTCTTTATCGACCGAGTCTTGGAAGTACGCGTCCGCAAATACTTGTTCCAAAGACTAGTGCCACGCGTATTTAGGCGACTCGTATATTTAAGTGTCTTCCGAGTAAGTACTCGGACGACATTTAAATATACGAGTCGCCAGTTTAGTTAGATGCAATTAATTTACTTCATACATTATATCAAAACATCAAATACCGTAATTTATTTATTACTCTCACGAAAAAATTTAAACCATGTGTACACTAGTGTAGAGTAGCATTTCACATTCAAATTCAATCGATAGCACTATTGCACCGCACACATCATAGAGCAATACGGGCCACCGGCCGCGGCGGACGGTGGCCCGTGTTGCTCTATGGCACACATATAGGAAAATATCTTGAGGTGGTGCGAAAGTATCCAAGCGATCAAGCGAGTGCCAACTTGCCGAACGGTGCTCCAAATGTAGTCCGAGTTCGACTATAGTATTTTACCCATTGGATGCAGCGCCCGGCCGTAGGTCCGTGTGCCTAAATACTAGAGAAAGATGCATAAAACATAAAACGACGTTAGTTATGACGAAAAACTGCTCAGCATGGAATAGTCCATGCTGAGCAGTTTTTGGTCTTTGTACGTCCAGCATAATATCCACTTATGCGCAAGAAGCATATAGGATAACATAATGTTGACATGGGTAACTCTACAAAAATGCGCGAGCTGAAGTTCAGATCATGGCTCACCTAAGAGGACCGGATCAGCCTGTGATCTGTGAAATAGCTCACAGATCAGCTCACTTTACGTCAAGCGAACGAGTCGTTATGAGAGAGAACTGACCCATCTGTACTGTTAGACCACGCGGTTGCTCACAACACAAACTGCAGGTTGACACTCTACTCAACGGTTCTTTCAGACAGGTCTAAGACCTTATAGACATTCGTTACTTTTACCACATACTCTGTGCCTGTTCTGGGCGACGAACGCATAGATATTGTATGTGCCGCAGGCCCGCAACTTAACGAGCAGCCAGCTAGAAGATCTGGATCATCACTTGTGATCGTGTCGTGAAAGTGATTGATGATGAATAGTGATTAACTCAGATTGTGGCACACAATCTGAGTTACAATCACTAATTTGTGTTACATAATACCACTTACTCTCTTTAGTAATAGTCTATGCAATAATGCCACTACTTGTCAATAGTGAAGTTCCGACACGGTCTGATACGTTCCGATACCACCAAAGTATCAATACCTACTCAGTACGTAAATCAGTACGTATTTCCAAAGAAAATAGGATGTAGTGCGTAAATATATGGGAAGCAAAGAATAATAAAAATATATCATTATAATGCTAATTCTAAAATTGAATACTGCCTTAATCTAAACTTTTATCTAAAAAAAAATAAGCAAAGCACTGAACTTTATCTAAACCGCCCAAGAAAAACACTTGCTTGCTTAAATATTTCGAAGACAATCAGTTTCTTGCTTGCGTTCATCGTTGATCCCGCTTTAGAAAAAAATCTTTTTGTGTGTAAGTGAAGTATAGCGACCTGCGTCGCTGTTCCATCTCTATCTATCAATTCTATCACTCATTCAAAAACAAATGAGCGACAGTGAAATAAAAACACAAATAGAAAATGCTACCGAGCAAGAATGTTATAATCACCTACCCTACCACAAATAAGAGAAAGACAGAGAGAAAATAGGCCCCGCGCGCTTGTCTCATGGGTGAACATTCACATGGGTCTATGGGTGAACATCGATTCCCTCATTAGATTATTTACTGATTCGATTCGTTACTAGTACTTCCGATCCCAGTAAGGTATTTAAAGAAGGGATTCGATGCTAAAAGTACATGGTATCGAAATAAAAGTATTGCGTACGTACTTCTATTTACTGGTGTCGGAACATCACCACTTGTCAACTTTCATTGAGGAATTGAGTATTGTTTGGTTTAGTTTTTGGTAATTGAATTGGTTCTCAATACAGGTTATCTCTCGAATTTTCGATTATCTATCGAAAAAGCTTGTAAATTAATACGAGATCGATATGAGTAATATATTTAAGCTTAAACTGAGTGCATTAGGTCATCCTAATCCAGAAGATTTTAATTGCGATGGTAAATAATCAAATGACAACATAATTCAATCAACTGGAGTAGCGTCGATTTTAAAATTATTTTTCATATTACAGATGAAAAGGAATACAGAAGTGTAGTTCTGTGGTTGGAAGATCAAAAAATCAGGCATTATAAAATAGAAGAACGAGATGGTCTGAGAAATATTGATGAGAAGGACAGTTGGAATGAAGCATACAACACTTACCAGCGGGATTTGGTTAGCCCAGCTGCAGAGGGCACTCCCAATGAACAGTTAAATTGGATACTGTCTTATGCAGTTAGACTAGAATATGCAGATAATGGTATGTGATCCCTTTTAGGCATTTTTTGTTATACCTATAGGTAACAGTTTTTCTGGGGTGGTGGCATTGCCATTCCCTGCTAATCAGTTATGTGCTCACTAATGTGTTCGAGTTTGAAGGGCAATGTAGCCAGTGAAATTACTGGACATACAAGACTAAGGACAACTAAGGACTCATGATGACAACACACAAGATACCATTGGAGTTGCCAGTGTATTTAGGCTGTGGCTGCATATACAAATTCTATCCCATCTTATTAGCTCACGCATTAGTTCTATGAATTGACACATTTATTCTGATATCTCATTTTTGTGACAAAGTTACAGATTTTGTCTGTAAAACAATATTTTTGTTACAAAATAATTTCATCACAAATATATTTTGTACTTGCTGATTCATGAATAATTTAAATGTTGCACAACTTTGATTTCAGTTGAAAAATATAAAAATGTAAAGGTGGAAAAACCAAAACAGGCTACACCCAATGTTGTATCTTCTAACCCTCTGGACAATCTTGATTGTAAGTGAATATGCTTTTTTTTATATAAAATACAACAATTATTTTAATTTCTTTTAATTATTGTGTGTCATGATATTATTTATTTTTATAAAAATAAGTATGAATTTATGATAATTCAATAATTTGTTTCCAGTTTCGAGTCCAGCATTCAAGGCAGGTGTAGAAAGAGTATGCACACTGGCAGGAGTTGGACCACATCCAGACCCAAAATTCCGATTATCAGCCCTAGCCAAGTTACTTAAGTCTTCACCCCACCCTGACCCACCAAAGTCTGAAGTGAATCTAATTCACCAACCAGCTGATGTTCTAAAACTACTATTTGTTCAAGATCTTCGGGATTTGCAAACCAAGATCAATGAAGCCTTGGTTGCTGTCCAAACTGTAACAGCAGACCCACGAACTGATACCACTCTTGGGAGAGTTGGAAGATAATTCATTTCTATCATCAGTTGGGCATCTTGTGAACAAAATTACTCTAGTCTGTCACATCAGTTAAACAAATTCTGGCAGTATTTGTACTAATATTCCTAGTAAGTTTTTATTGAAGATGCCTAGATAATGTGTACTAACAAAGTGAAAATTCTGTAATTTCATGTCTTTATTATTCAAACTGTTTTTGTTTCCTCCCTCTAAATAATAAAATTAACACACAAAAGTTACTTAATTAAATGCAATGCCAAGTTTTAATACCCACAATAAATTTTTAACCTTTTGAAAGGAGGTAACCATTATATATATTTAATTAAAAAAAATATGACAGATGCTGGGAAAAATCATTTATAAAAATGCAAATTGAACACACAAAATTAATAATTGTTATTGTATTTAATTTACATAATATACAAATGTCATTTATGTACCCTTAATTTTTCTAACTTCAAATAAAACAAATAACCACACCATGCTTGTTTGCCACCTTAGTAGAATAAAAAAAAACCATGAATGAATTTAGATTTAAGTAGGTACTCATGTAAAGTGGCTAAAATTATTTTAACTCTAAATCTGCAACAATATGACAGACTTGCCAAATGAACTCGACTGTAATCTATTTATATCATGAATAAATAAAACAATAATTATAATACCTTAGTTTAATCATTACAATTTATAAGTGACATTCTCCTATGTGTATATTTTTGGTACAGTAAACACAAACAGCATGGCCACTAACTACCTACTAAGATAAACAAAAATGCTCCCATTCATAAAAATCTTGAACCTAAAAATGCACATCAGTCGCATACACTGACTGAGCTACAGATAACAGATAGATACATAACTTTGAAGATTCAATGCATGCCACCTCCTTTCTCAAGCATCTGTGCGAATCTGTTGGTTATTAGTAGTGAAACATCAATAAACCTCTCAACACAGTTTGTAATGCAGGTTTCCGTGCGAGAGTCTAGTTTAGCACCAGGTTTATCTACACACTTGTCCCAGCAAAAGTCATTGAACTCATGGATCTGGAAATAAAAAAACGAATCAATAAGTGCAACTGACAGTGGTCTTGTACCTACTTATAAAATTACTATGCGCCTTTAATAAGAACAAAAGAAAAGCATTTCTTGGCATAGTATTTAGCTGCTGTTGCGACTATCTAGATCAAGAAATGTACAGTATAAGATTACCTAATCAGGTACCTAACTAAGGATAGTGGCCTGCATAATTTTAAATCCAAAATATTATGCACAATAAAATATGATGCAAGGCCTGTAGTAAAACTGTAATTTGTTTACCTGTGCGTGGAATTGGGCTTTTTGTTTTTCTGCGAGGAGAAAGTCCTGAAGTTCAGAGTCTGCAGCCTTAGGGCTTGGGAAATCTGATAAGTCGGTCATTGTAGATTTTTAATTTTCACAGGTATCTCTCCAAGTCTCCACCCGAATTTCCAAATAATTTGAGGTTAAATATTTTACGCGTTCGCGTTTCGTTATAGATTCTACATGACAGTGACAGAATTTTTGTCACCAATTTTTATAAAGCAAAAAACTAAACGCAATTCAGTTTTTTTTTCTTCAAATCAACGGCTTTTAATATAAATTTGATAATGGAACCTACAGCACACTAATGGCATGTGGTCTTATCTAGTATATTTGAATTAAAGTCAAGCTAGATCAAATTATTGGGCCCATCAAAACCATCAATTGAAGGCTTTCCCAATACATTAAAAATGCAAAATTGTTTCTGTCTGGTACGCTTTCACGCCTAAACCGCTGAGACGATTTGGTACAGAGATTGAATAAACCTTGGAGGGTGTGAGAGTGGAGTATGGGCTTTGAAACCGCGGGCAACATCTTTACTTAAATAATTCTACTGTACGTAAGCAGTGATATGGCCTAGTGGTATGACCAAGACTATGGACTGCCAAGTCGAAGGTCTCGAGTTCGAACCCAAGGCACGCACCTCTGACTTTTCAAATTCATGTGCGTATTAATAATTATCACTCGATTAAACGGTGAAGGAAAACATCGTGAGGAAACCTGCATACCTTAGAGATTTTTCTCGACGGTTTTTGAAGTCTGCCAACCCGCACTAGGCCAGCGTGGTGGACTATAGCCTAATCCCTCTCAATATGAGAAGAAACGCGTGCCCAGCAGTGGGACAATTATGGGTTGATGATGACTGAACGTATGTATGTCACTGAACTCCTCCTAAACGGCTGGACCGATTTGAATGAATTTTTTTGTATGCGTTTGGGTGACGCCCTGGATGGTTTAGCAAAAATTAACAAATCAGCCCGGCAGATGGCGCTGCAGTCGCTATCTATGCAGGACAACGTCTGCCGGGTCCGCTAGTCTAGTATACATATAAAATAAAAACCACGATGTAACTAAATAACCTTCTTATTAGAATAAATAACATATTTTTATACCATACATAAATTTACAAGGAATGTTTTTCTATAAAATTAAGTACTTTATCGTTGAGCAATTTACGAGTATCATCAGCGAACACAAATTGACATGCGTTTAGGGCTAGCCTAGCAGTTTGTGATGAACTTAGACCAAATGTATTGACACATATCTCGTATTCTCGTGAAAGAGATGTTGCAAAAACGCCTTTGTCGTCCGTCTGTAAAAATAAAACACTTCAATATTACTATGTTCACAGATTAAATTATTATACTTAGAAAAAATACAGATTTAATAATTTATTAACCAGCATGAAGGTTGATGTAAAACTAGGTTTTCGAAGCAAATCTCTGTTTTCACTGTCTATCTACGATATGCTCTGTGGGGCTGCCACAGCACTTTTTAATTTAATTATTCGTTGATAGAACGCAAGGAGAGACCCTCCCGGGACGCGAAAACGAAACCGAAGTCCGTTTGGTGAGCCGTGGATTATCAGCCCCGATAATATACTATACTATCGCGTATTAGTATGCCCTGAGAAGGGTCAACGACAAACGACACGCCTGTATTCCTCGAAGGGTTAGGCAGAGGTATCGTAAATACGAGTGGGCGAACGTTTACATTTTGTAATACCACACGAGTACACGAAAGAAAAAAATTATATGATGTATGAAACCAGAAGACGCAGTTTTGAACCTGCCCGCACTCCCGCAGTCGAATATATCAGTACTTCCTTTAGTTTGCCATATCTATAAATCATTACTTCGCAGAATTTGATTTGATCCCATCCTTGAACTATCGGATAGTGTGAGAATAGTGTTTTTCTTTTCAACATTCGGGTTCGATTCCTGCCTAGGAATATAGATTTTTTAATAATCCAATGATGCAGTTTTAGTGTCCATCAAAATCAGGCCCAAGATTCCTTTGACTATTTTTCGCTATTCCATATATACAGATTCGGATTTATCATCCGCGCCCATTTGAAAAATACACCTGCATAGGAACTATATAATTAAGTATATCAATTATGTATCCACCGTCGCGTCGTGGACCGCCAGGCAAAATACGCGCTTGTTTGAAGGATGCTCCATTTAGTTGGGGGGACAACACTACTCGCCCCTCGATACTTGCAAAAGAGGCGGCGGAATGGGAGAGAGAAACATCCAGCTATCTCCCGATCCGTAGTAGACACAAGGGGCGACGGAGCGCGCAGATAAACCTCCGGACTCCATGAATTGTGGCTTGCGAATGGCAGAATTGGCACGCGTGTGGTAAACATCGTGTGCCAATGCAACATCGATTAGGATGCGAGGCAATGCCTCGCCTGTCTTAGTCGTGGCAATTCGCCACGGGTTTCCATGGGTAAGGTAACTATAATATTGGGAAGTGTGGTTTTTGCCAGTACGAGTCCAACATACCTTTGCTACCTGATGGCAGACAAACCATGAGGTTTTTCCCATCACAAAAAGCTTGAGTGCTTCAGCTTCAGTGTCATCTTTAGTATATCCTTTGCAAAAATGTGTGTTGGTACTTGTATCAATCAGGTAACTTCTAACTATATAATTGAACTGAAACTCAGTGCCGTCTTCATCTCTTTGAGGGAACAAATACTTTTAACCTTTTTTAAATTTATAAGCATACTTACACAAATTATAACCGGTACTTCTGCATCATAAAGAAGTTTAAAATGATGAGATTCGTAATCTGGTGTTGATTTGGTGTTAACATTACTAGTAAGACATACCTCTGAAAAAAAAAAACAATATTTAACTTTTAAAAACTGTTTAGACCAGTTACGTTTACTTCATTGTATTTATTGGTTTTGTACCCCTTGAAAGACCTTGCCTTAGATACTTATAAATAGATAGAAGAATATTCTTTGTTAGACATTAAAAACTAAAGTGAACTGCACAAATCTGTAAGGATTAATACATGTGCCAAGAAATAATTTTGTCGTCGCATATCTCGTGTCGAAACCATGGCTGAAGACGAGATAATCCGACGACATGATTATGTTACGGGACTCTTTATAATCAAGAAGTGGCTTGCCACTCTTGCCAAGGAAAGCTTCCTTTGATGAACTCTACACATTTTAATAATATAATACTAACCAACAGGTATTTTTAATGTACACAGAGTTGACCATGTCTCTTCAGTACCACCATATTTGGGATGAATACATGTTCCATGCCCAATCCTGTCTGGTTTAAATTGAAGCATTTCTAAAACTTCTTGTGGGTTGAAAACTTCACCACAATGTAGTGTTACCTTAAATAAAACCAATAAATCATATTCATATTGTTTTGCAGGCTCATTTATGAAGTTACGTAATTTCTTATTTTATTACTAAAAAGTTTTGCTAATAACATCCACCCTACCAAAGCCACCACACACCACCACCAGCAAATCTAGCAAAATATTAAAAAACATTATAACATATAAAAAATATTACAATCCAGATTGTGTTAATTCAATTCATCAACACAATTTGGATTTTTCAAATTAATTATTAATAATAATGCTCACTTTTAACCCTGCTTTTTTTGCCCTCATCAGGGCTGGTACAAATGCCTGAAATATGCCTGCCATAGGGTCACCACTTAATTCAATACCCACAACAACATCTGGGTATTTCTTGAAGCATTCTATGGCTAGATTAGCAATTTCTTCAGACTCTGCCAGTGGTGACTTTCTATTAATAGAAACTATGAGACGTGCTATCATTGAGAGATGTAGAGAAGATTTTCTGTAAACAATATCATAACGAAAATAGCATACTCAGAAGCTTTAGAAATAAAAAAAACATTGCTATTATAATTATAATACACAATAACATGTGTATCTGATTGCTATGTAATATAAATCTAATCCTATTTAATTAAAAACAACATTTCATTAATCATCACTAGTGTCCGACCGAAGCTTCGGCTTCGGCTTCGGCCACCTTCGGCCAAAAAAGCACCTTCGGCCAAATCTTCGGCTTCGGCCAAAAATTTGCCGAAGGTTTGGCCGAAGCCGAAGGTTTGCTAGTTGTCAAGATTTGAAATTTACTGAACGATGCTAGAGCGAGACGGAGAGTGTGCAGAGCAGCAGAGTTTCGCCGCGCCGCCGCACCGGACCAAACGAATCGCAGTTAGTAAACTAAACGAGTCAAAACAAGTTTGAGAGCGCGTCTTAAAATTCTAATAAGTGTTTTGTTTTTAAATATTTCATATTTGTTATTACAAATTATTTTATTTATTACTCTGAGTAGTACCTGTGGTGATACGTTCATTATTGTGAGGCACTCTAAGAACCAAAAAACCGTAAGTATTGTCTGGTTTAAAATATTTTAGGTTATGTAACGTTAGGTAGGAAACTAAATGGAAACAATGTTGGTATGTTTTTTTATGCAATTTTTAGATAAAAATACATGTGAAGATTGTTTACTTTTAGTAAACTACCTAAACCGATAGGATATAGGCGCATCCGCGTTGCAGAGTCCTACTGCGAGTACGGGGCGGTCGGCTCGGCTCGGCATTTATATCGGCTCGTTATTGGGCTAAATCTCTAAAGCTCTCACAATATGTACCTATCTAGTATATTCTGAGATCAAAGTAACTATCGTATTTCTCAAGGTCAATGACACCTTCGGCTTCGGCTTCGGCTTCGGCCGAAGGTTTTGGTGAATATCGATTAATCGGCTTCGGCTTCGGCTTCGGCCAGAATTGCACCTTCGGTCGAACACTAATCATCACACTAATTATTAATTCAAAGACAAATTTTAATTTAGAAATCATAATGAACCAGTGTAAGTGGCATAAGCATACGGCTGGCCCAGATCTAGTGTCACTTGCCCTGGGTGGCAATGATTAAGAGGGCAGTCAGTCAATCTCGCTATCTGTGATATATTGTAGCCAATTTATAGAGCACCCCTTTTTAAATCAGGGGCTGACAAAAGGAGGCCTATTTTCAGCTGTGGGTAGATTGCAGATTTTAGATGAAAAGTTGTTTATTTTTACACCATTTTTTCACAGCACCAAATTAAGCAGAGCTTCTACTATGGGTACTAGACAATGGATATAATACTTATATACCTTTTTTTGTAAATACGAGACGTATGACAAGATGTATGAATGTGGTCGAAGCAAAAGAAGAATGCATGAATCGCAGCAAGTGGTGTTCTTTAGTTTCTGCCTACCCCTATGGGAAAAAGGTGTGAGTGTATGTATGTAAATACATACCTACATATAATACATAAGAAACACCCAGACAAACATCAAACACAATAATGTTCATAACATAAATGTTTGTGTATTGTGGCAATCAAATTGACAACCTCATGACCAGCAGTCTGACATGCGAACCACTAGACCACAGATGTCGTCAATTTTATTTCAACATTACAATTTAGTAATTCATACCTAGGCAGTTTGTATTAAACTACTAGCAGTTAAAAACAACATCCAGAAATGTTTATATACTTACTGTATTGTTTGAACAATAGTCTCAATATATTGCAATTTGGTCATGTGTGGTGTGTCACGAGGTGTACTTCTGAGTTCAATGTAACAGCATCCATCATTTTGAAACTCTTGAAGGGTCAATCTAGTGGCCAAAGCTAGGGTTTCAGGGGTGCTGGTCAGAGAATGAGCAATGCTGAACACTTGAAAACAACTGTAAAATATTATAGCAATTAAACACGTTTTATGTAAGTATATTACATGCTGATCTTTTCTTCTTAAAAAAGTCAAAAATATAATTATGAAATTAAAGTTGCACTACTAACTCCGAAAGATTCCTTGTGTCTCCGGCGCCGATTTGAAATTCATCAAAAAAAGCATTAGTTTTATCTTCAAGCCCAGAATCAGCGTGATACCTTTTTAGTTGAAGCATAGTTGCTGGGCTCAAAGAACCGTTCAAATGAGCATGTAACTCCTGTTAAAGTAAAATTAGAAATCTTATTTGCAATAAAATATTTACTGTGAACTTTAAAAATTTTTATTTAAGAAACAAATACTCACAACTTTTGGCAGTTCAAGAAAGAAAGTATCAGAATCCATGGCTATAATTAACTAAAATAAGCGATTCCTTCGAAACCTTAACGCACTGTTAAAATTGAAAACAAAAATAGCTTCAATCAAAATAAAAACGGAAAACTGACGAGAATTGACGAGAATAGATTATGAAGTACTCAAAATATATTTTTTTTATCTTTGGAAAGCAAGAGTACCAAATGGGACGCCAGTATCTTATCAACCTTTCTTACTATTGGTTGAGAATCAACATTGTTTACATTTTAATGAATATGCTTTGACCAATCACGATCGTCCAATATGTAACATGTTCAACGTGTTGGCGCTTGGCGCGAACATGATTTCAGTAGCGATTCTTGAAGAATTGCTTAGTCCAAGACCACGACAATAAAGCGAATGGAGTTTTTTTTTTTTTGTTTTGGTTTGCACTATTCGTGCTTATTGCCACTGACAATATTTAGTCTGATATTTAACAAAACGTAAGAATCGATAACTCGCGAAATAAAAAATATTACAAAAAGGGAAATTTGGAAAATAAAAGGAGAATAGTTGTTTAAAATACAAAAAATAAATATATATACAAATTTAACAGTAGGGGAATATATTACAACAGTAAACTGTCACCATTTGCTAATTACATAAAACTATCACCTAGAAAACTAAATCATGAAAACTTGATACGATTACCGCTTTGTTTTTATGCATATATTTAGATACCTAGATTTTGATTGGGTTTATTAAAATCCACAAAATGTATGCTAGTGTAAAATAGCACGCCAGATTTGACCTCATTCACGATCAATCACCAGTAGTGTAGTAATGATGATTTATGATAAACAATTAGAAATAAGGTCGCGATTCTTTACGGAAAAGATCGATTTTAAAATCGATCGAATCATATGCTAATTAATCGATTCTCAATAAAATTGCGGTCTAAAAGATCGATTTCTAAAAATCTTTTATCATGTAAATAAAAAAAAAATTTTTTTTATGAAAAACAAGAAAAACCTTAATTATTAAAATAATGGTCTCGTCTCAGTAAAATCAGTTTTTTTTTAATTCAGGGAATTCGATAATAATAATTATTTTTATTACCAAATCAAAGTCAGATCAGTTATGAAAGAAGATACCTATTTGTTTTCAAAATGTATTTATTTCATGAAAAAATCGAAAGGCGATTTTAATGGGTGAAATACCGAATCATTAGATCGCATCAGTGCTACATATCGATTTAAAAAATCGATATTTTGGGCTATAATAAACGATTCTTCGTTTATAAATCTCAGATCGCCATCCCTAGTTTGTTTGTTTGTTGATAACGTTTTGTTGACAGATAATGATAACACAAAAGATATTGATTTCTCTTGATTTGATTTTAATAAATCCGAGCATGATCAAACTGGTTTTTATACTATTTCATTTTGGATTTAATTTAGTGGACAGTGAACCAAATGTGCCTATAGTTATAACAACTTGGTCTTTTATAAATTCTACGGCTAAAGGTAAACAAACTGTAGAGTTGTAGACATTATTTTAATTTAAGGAGAATATTATTGGAAGTTCGGTATGATTTTATTTTTAAATTATTCCGTTGTGTATTCTTTAGTTATCCGATTCCGAGTGAGACTAAATTTGTTATTTACAAAATTAGTATCAAAATGATTTTATACACTGTAGAATGATGTGTTTCTAATTTGTAAGTCTTGTAACTGGCATGAGCTGTTAGCATGATAGTCATATGTTAGATAAGGTGCTAGGTACATTAGTAGTCTTTTTTGTTTGATTTGTAAAATGACCATTATAATAATATTATGACCTAATCAGTGAAATATTTATTTCATTTCAGCATGGAGTATTTTGAAAGAAGGAGGCACAGCATTAGACGCCATAGAACAGGGTGCTTCAGTTTGCGAAGTACAGCAGTGTGATGGGACAGTTGGGTATGGTGGAAGCCCAGATGAAAACAGTGAGACAACCTTGGATGCTTTTATTATGGATGGGTAAAATAAGTTTTATTTGGAATCTAACTGATTTGTATGGTTAACCTATGTATGTTCATGGTATGTACTGAATTAACAAGAAGTAATTTCAGCAAAATAATACAAGAAGTGAGATTGAAAATATAATAGTTGAAAATAATGTTTTAGGATAAGGGAGTTAATCTTTGTTCAACATTAATTATTTTACAGAAGAACAATGAATGTTGGTGCAGTAGGGGCCCTCCGCAGAATAAAAAATGCTATATCCGTGGCGCATCATGTTTTAAAGCACACAAAGCATTCTTTCCTCGCCGGTGAATTGGCTACTCAATTTGCTGTTCAGATGGGCTTCCATGAAGAATCCCTCACTACTTCTGAATCTAAAAAGCTGTGGATGAAGTGGCACAATGAGGAACACTGCCAACCAAATTTTTGGATGGTTGGTAAAGTATTTTCAATACACTTGTAGGTAGTTATTTAAACAATCTGTATCATCCACCCATTTACTGTTCTGCTGCCAGGCAAGGGCCTCCTATCGGACTGAGAGGCTATGGTTCATAATACTTACAGAGTTAAGCAAGTGGTAGTATTAATTATGAATAGTTACATGAATTAGAAAAGTCAGAGGTACAACTTGAATTTGAACTCTTGGCTGTCACTACTATTTTAGTACCCCAGTTATGTATAATTTTTTTTTATCTCATTTTAGGGTGTCAAGCCAGATCCAAGTAAATACTGTGGCCCTTATCATGAAATTAAAGAATCAAATTTGGAAGAAATGCGTCCCGAAGTACAGATGATAGTGGATAAATATAATCATGACACAATTGGGATGGTTGCTGTAGACAGCAATGGCGACGTTGCAGCCGGCACTTCGACCAATGGTGCTAAATATAAAATACCTGGGTAATTTGGGAGGACTTTAATTATTTCATCAGCATTCTACAAGTCTACACTTATGTCTTCCACGAAAATGAGAGGAAGCTTCATCTTTATGCTGTCCTAATCTCAACCATGGTTGCTGTTAATTTTATGCATGAAGTAATATTGTATATTTACATGTTTCAGAAGAGTTGGGGACTCCCCAATACCTGGTGCTGGTGGATACGCTGACAATGAAGTAGGTGGTGCAGCAGCTACAGGCGACGGCGACATAATGCTCAGGTTCTTACCGAGGTAGGCAGTTTTATACATTTTTCTTCAATATTGTTCAGGACTTCTATGGATACCTAATACTTAAATAAAAATAAACCCACTTTTCTCTTCCTAAATAAATTATATTTCATTATTATTTTCCAGTTTTTTAGCAGTTGAAGAAATGCGCCGAGGGGCTTCACCTACGGATGCAGCGCGTACTGCAATCAAAAGAATAGCAGCACATTATCCCAGTTTTATGGGAGCAGTTATAGCTTTATCAAAAACGGGGCAATACGGCGCTGCATGCCATGGCATTGCTGCGTTTCCGTTCGTGGTGCAAGACAATACTCGAACTGAGTGGGAAGTTGTTACAGTTAAATGTTGATACCTATATTAGTGTGTATAATACGTAATAATATTATAATTCGTTTTAAAAATTGATTGTGTATCAATCTATATGCTCCACCTCCTCTAGTAACTTGCCTTGCTGTTAAGCCATATCCAGGAATTCACTTCGCGTCGAGGTCTGAATCAGATAAATAATTAAGATAACTTTATTTTCAAATAATCATAATAATTATTATAAAATATTAGTACAGTATTTTATTAGGTACTGTTGTAAATAAGAATAGGAACGTCAATGACATCGAATGACCCCGATCTGTCAAAAAAGTACAGCTTGCAAAGAAAATTAATTTTGTTCTGATATTTTAAAAATCTATAATATACTAGCTGACCCCGCAAACGTTGTTTTGCCATAAAAAAAATTTTGGGGTATGAAAAATAGATGTTGGCCTATTCTCAGACCTCCCCGATAAGCACAAAAAATTTCATCAAAATCGGTCAAGCCGTTTCGGAGGAGTTTGGCAACGAAAACTGTGACACGAGAATTTTATATATTAGATTTATATGCAGTAATACCAAATCTGAACTTTGCGAATTAACCTTTTAACCGCCTGAGTCGCATTTATCCGACAAAAAATTTCGGGCTCATTCCGCCTGAGTCGGATTTATCCGACACAAAACCCTGTGTATTATATATTCAATTTCTAAACGTATTACGATGTTTTAGCTTAAAATACATTTTTTTTTCGAAAGTTTATCTATTCAATCTTTTATTTAGTGTTATAATTCAGATTTACCATATCAAGAAACAAAATAAAATACTAATTCAATTAAGGTAAATTTACTAATATTATCCCGGAGAAAGTGTATTGACTTCCAACGCCTATGTCGTATTTATCCAACAGTAGTGATGAGACATAATGTTAGAATTTATAAAATATGGAATATGCTTAAACAAAAATATTATATTAAATACCGAGTTATTATATAAAAAAAACTACATTTAGTAATTGTTATTTAATAACGTGTTGTTTTTGCTTTGTGTAAATCCATATTTTTGTAAGAAATTAGCGATATCGATATTTTTGTACGGACAACTATAAATGCAAATTCCCATCCCTAGACTGTGTCCTTTTCGCCAGTTAGCCAGCGCCTGCGTCGGATAAACACGACCGTTCATGACGTCATAACCGAGTTGAGCCGTATAGAATTTTCCATTAGTGTTGCGCGTGTTTTTGTGATATAAGTTAGTAAGTTTTACGTTCGTGTTTTAAAAATTGAAATTTACCATGACGACTGCTGAAGAATTAATAACATTTTTTCGATTGATTATATATTTACTATAAGTACCTATTATTGTAAAATGTTAAATACTTGTAATTGTTAGACTGATTAGGTACTACTGAGAAATGAAAAGGCGAGATTTATTCAGTATAGTTATAGTTCAGTATAAGAATACTTAATTAAATACCTACTAATAAATCGACCGATGTTTTATTTGCTTACAAAAAATGACGGATATTTTCATTAAGTAGTAGTAGGTATGTATGTACGTATATATTTGTTAGTTAACCAAGCTCGTAAATACAAATATCAGTACCTATTATAGCCAAATATCGACATCGAAAAATTTACCTATAACATCCCCATATGTTGTAGGTATTTATTGTTCGATTCTATGTGCAGGGCGCTGGGGGCACGCTAACTCATAAAAAGTCGGGCGGTTAAAAGGTTAAAGACTTGTCAGGCAAATTTGGCTTGAAAGTAAATCCAGCGAAATGCCATGCTATTATTGTAGCGTCCTCGCGCATGGTAAACCGGATAGAACCTATGTGTACTCTCCCCGTGAAAGTGATGAATGCGGATGGCCCGAGACCAGGCGAGGTGGAAGCATCTGGGGGATGTCTATGTCTAGCTGTGCATTTTTTGTAGCAGATGTGATACGTTGGTGTATATGCAGGTGTTACTAACCATGATCACATAACATAGTTACGAACTATCGATGTTCAAAAAGTGCATAAAGCACGTCCCTATTTTATGTAGGTATTTATTAATAGTTTACTGTGCCTGGCGCTAAGGGCACGAAAACTGATACGTCGCTTGGCGGTTAAAGGGTTAATAATAAAAAGGCACAAACCGCAAAAAACTACATTAGAGACAATATTTTAAACTCCCATGGCATCCCAGTTTTGAAGCTGCCACACTAGAATAATTGTGTTTTAATTCCAATTGAATATAACTGGTGGAATATTTTAAATACCTATAAAATATTATTTCAAAAATATCTGTTGTCACAAGAGGGCTGGTCCTATTCTTATTCTTATTTGAAACGAATCTCAACATACGGTCATGGCTTGCAGCCTTGTACTTCTACATTCAAAACATTGCTATAAAGAAGTACCTATTTATGGAAGTAGTTTATATTGCGGAAATGATAACCAGCCAAAGATAAAAGGTAACCGAACATATTCCCGCACCAAAATTGCATTGATAATATTTTGATTATATCTGAACAACGAGATTTTGCTGAACGGAAAAGTTATGATACCTGTGAAATGTGGATCTTGGCGTCGAGAGATGATTAAATGATCAATCTATATGGATCGTCAGATTCTAATTCTAGGGCGAAAATAACAGCCAAGGAACGCAAAATCGTGGAATATTATAAAAACAATAATCTGATTAAGTGCGCAGTTGGGCACAAGTAAAATATGTGATAAAAAGACCAAGATCCAATTAAAAAAAAAATCGGTATCAACACTACCAACCGTAGGCAACGCAACGCCGACCAACCTAAAGGAGGTATAATAAATCTTCGGCCATTTTGTGTTTGACTGTCTCACTGCGCTCACTGTTCAACGTAAGTTTTTTTTACTATTTACTAAATCGGGAAAATAGTGAATCAATGAATAGATATTTCAGTATTTCTTTTAAATTTTAGATGATTAACAGGATATTTAAATAGATTTATCTAATTGTTTTGATATTAATTGAAGCGAGTAACCTTAGTCCAAAACTACCACGTGGTTTTCAATTTCTGTGATGAAAAATAAATCTTTATTCATTCGTGGTATCTACCATAGTGTTAACACGGTGATGGCTTTAACGCGTCTGATATTTTACAAAATAAATAGTTAGCACCTTAGTAGTGATGAGGCGATTTTAAAATTAATATAACCTTGTCAACAGAATGGCGGACGCTGCTCCAGCCGGTGGACGTGGCGGTTTTCGCGGCGGCTTTGGGTCCCGTGGTGGCGATAGAGGCCGTGGCGGCCCTCGTGGCCGTGGACGCGGTCGTGGTCGCGGCCGTGGACGCGGCAAGGAAGACCAAAAAGAATGGGTGCCCGTAACTAAGCTTGGCCGTCTCGTACGCGAGGGAAAGATCGACAAACTTGAGAGCATCTATCTTTTCTCTCTGCCCATCAAAGAGTTTGAGATCATCGACTTTTTCCTAGGCCCATCTCTCAACGATGAAGTCCTCAAAATCATGCCTGTTCAGAAGCAAACCCGTGCTGGTCAGCGCACTCGTTTCAAGGCATTCGTGGCTATTGGTGACAACAATGGACACATTGGTCTGGGCGTGAAGTGCAGCAAGGAAGTCGCCACTGCCATTCGCGGTGCCATCATCCTGGCCAAGCTGTCTGTCCTGCCAGTCCGCAGAGGTTACTGGGGTAACAAGATTGGAAAGCCCCACACTGTTCCCTGCAAGGTAATTTGTAATTCTCATCTTATTCAAAGTTTTGGTAGATTGACATGATGAAACTGATAATCATTTCATTCGTGGTATCCTCTTGAGGTTTTTCCAATGAAGTTCGTTAACGCGTCTGATTTCTCCTATTATGGTATTACAGAAACGAAAAATTCTGTGGGTATTAAATATTTTTTAACATATCTTTTCAGGTCACTGGAAAGTGTGGTTCTGTCACCGTGAGGTTGATCCCTGCTCCTCGTGGTACTGGTATTGTGTCTGCTCCAGTCCCTAAGAAGCTGCTTCAGATGGCTGGTGTCCAGGACTGCTACACATCAGCTCGTGGTTCCACTGGCACCCTTGGAAACTTTGCAAAGGCCACTTACGCAGCTATTGCCAAGACCTATGCTTACCTCACTCCTGACTTGTGGCGGGACATCCCACTGACCAAGTCACCTTACTCTGAGTTCAAGGCCTAAAGACAGTTTCAAATGATATAATTGTTAATAAAAATGACTGTACTATTTTATACCTGTAGTTTTATTTACACATATATTTTGTGTAACTTTCATTTATTCATATTATTTGGAAAATCTAGGATAATAATAATAGCGATCTGACTGAAGCCTTAGGTATTCCAGTTCCAACTAATTTTTGTAGTAGGTACCTACACTTGACCGCTGTCTCCCACTCCCATTCATGAAAACCACGTGGGTTCGATTCCCACAGGAAAATTAAATATCATGAATAGGTATGTTTGCTTTTATTTGGTTATAAGGTGTAGTCTCAGATTATACAGATTGATTTATAGTCTACAAATATTTTTCTTTCTCCGAGCCTTTTCCCAACAATATTGGGGTCAGCTTCCAGTCTAACCAGATGCGGCTGAATATTGTGTTGTTATGGGTGTTCGTATGACAACTGGGACCGACTTCTTGATGTGTTAAGAATGGTTACCCATCCACAGACTGACCACGACTAGCGCAGCTTAACCTTGCAGATCGGTTGATCAGCGTATTGTAACGCCACGCCACAGCCTACTTTGTAGCCGAGCCATGACACGCCACGCCAAGCCATACCAAGCCACACCACGCCATGCCAAGCTGCGAAATTATATCTCTGCTGTTATTCAAACTCTCAATTGACCGCTCGTGACGTCACTTCCGACGAACGTCGCGCGACATCACGTGATGTGGAAGGGCCAAGGGGGTATTGTTATAAATACCCGGAGCAATCGTTATTTAGTTGATTTTTGATTTTGTACGCTGATTTAAGCAGAAACTCTGCCCGATTGTGAGTTGAATAACAATAAATAATTATTATTTAGTGGAAAGTGTGTTTTACATAAATCTCAACATCCCTTCTGTTTTAGTATAGAAATAGATTACCTACCAATTATATTCTTCTTCCATTGTATCGATGTATCTAAACTTATAAACAATATATGGAGCAGTAGGTACTGTAGAGACCGGGTTACTATTATGGGTAGCGTATTTCAATGAAAACTCAATTATGGAAATATAAGTCTTTTCTATGTAATTCACTCAAGCAAATTCTTAAATCATCTCACAATAAATAATTTCATTATAACATTAGATGAAGTTCACTTGATATCACTTGAGAATGCTCGACTTGTTGGGAATTTCCACACGCGAGGGATTGGGAAAACAATACCAATGCGGGTAGCAAAGTGGGACACAGCTAGTAATAATGACCAAAAATCTACATAAATATTATTTCTTAAAGGCGATTTTTTTTCGGTATAAAATATCTCCCTTAAACAGGGCCTGGCCATGGTGCTTCTAGGTAATGCGACCTTTGAGGTACTCCTCCAGTTAATTACCTTCCTACAAAAAATATTATTTAATTTTCTTTGGACCCATAGGCATTGCCTTAAGTTTAATTCATTTCCTACCATCTATACTTTAATAATTATTATAATTCTGAAGAGTTTTTTTTGTGTGGTTCAACACATTACTCTGGAACTTCGTAAATTTTAGTTTTAGTTATAAAATAAAGTAGATTACACATGCATCAAAATTAAACACTTGTTAAGTTTTAATGTAGTCTTTTACTTCTTTTTCAAATAGGTCTATAGTGTGATCGCAAACTTTTTCCAAGTCTTTCAAACCTCTTTTCAATATTTCTAAGGCAGGTGTCTCTCTTGCTTGTATTCTAAAGTGCATCTTAGATTCAGCAGGATGTGGTACTGTGTAGCCACAGAATTCTACATCTTCACTGAAAATTAACAAAACAAGATTTTCAAAGTTTTTTATGTCAATTAAATAAGTGGTTATTCATATTGATAGTGATAATGTGATGGTGATCACAAATTCACAATGTGGTTTTAGGAATTTTAATATCAGTATTAAATTATTCTTGATCATCTCTGAAAACAAACTGTCTTCAAGTAAAAATAATATACATAGTGTAAAATTATACTAATTTATAAACAAGTAATAGTTTAATATTATAAATCCATAGTTTGGATGTGTCTACTAAAAGTTAATAGGTTTGGTGTCTAATATTATTGGGCTAAATAAAAGTTGTACTATAATAATATGGGTTTTCATCAGTATTTACATCAATGGTGAATACTCATAGTACTTGTAAAGAGTAATTATGAAAATAACTAAAAAAAGTTTATAGTGAAATACATACTATCTATTTATGATACATTTTAATGCATTGCCTAATGTGTGACTCTCATTTTGGAAAACATATGTTCTGCAGGTTGGTCCTGCGTCTTCATCACCTGGAAGCTGAAAAATATACATTTATATTATATTATTATAAAAAATTCTGTACAGAAGTTCAAAAGTTATAAAATCGTTTTTTAATAAGGAAAAACCTTTACTGGACTTCCAGGATCAGGTGTATATCAAGCAGTGTGTGTAGTGTGCTTGTTTACCACCTTAGTGGTATAAAAAAGCAGAAGCAGTATTCAGGAATCTGTGACTGCCCTCTAGATTTTACCTACCCTTGTAAGAAAAAGGCTTGTGTCTTTAAGTATGAATCCTTAAAAATTTATGTTATTCAAAATTTAATAAAATAAAAAATTAGTTAAATAGGTTATGAACAATCATGTGGTTAACTATATTCCCTCATCATAACTTAAATACTGGAATAAAATAGTACGAAGTGAAAATAAAGATAATAAAGTATTTAGGAAATGGAAAGTTACCTCTGATATCTTCATTTTTTGGCTGCTATTCCCAATATTTTCTATAATTCTGTTAGTAACAAATACAATCGGCTCACGTCGATTTGAGTAATCCTAGCCTTTGATCGTAGCTATGTCTTTGATATTATTAAATTAAAGTGATATAGACAAATTAACATACATATGTATGTTAATTTGTTTACATATATATGTTAATTTGTTTACATATATATGTTAATTTGTTTATATTTTACTCTGTGAGCATAACTATTGTTTTGATTTTTTGAATAAGCTTGGAAAGTTATTTTTAGAATGTTACAATTAACACAATCTCAATTATTGTTGACACTGAGTGACACTGACATTTCTGATCAGTGGCAGTGACATTGACGCACACATGCTTGACAGATAGTCCCAGTGCTGCCAACTCGCAAAAACGCGCTGTATTTCAGCATAATGTATTTGGCTGCTGAGATTATCGTGAAAACAGGGATTTAAGCGTATTTATAGGAACAATATTCAATCGCTTACTTGATCAGAAAAATACAATAAAACATTTGAATAAAAGACAAAACATTAGCAGTAATTTGAATCGTTTTGCGATGATTATGTTATATTATTTTATTATTGAGAAATTTAAGCTAGGCGCTAACAACACGAACTGTAGATAAAAAAAACTCTACATATTATTTAGCGCTAAAACCCACTTGCCCAAAAAAAGGCTGGATCTTGCATAAGAACCGCTAATAATTTTTTCCTTTGTAAATGTATTTACTGTATTTTATATATTATTTGTAATCTTCGCGACATTCCTAAATTGTTCTCTCATGTAAGTATTCAATCCAATTTAATTACTGTATCAAATATCATTGTAATACAAAACGATAATTTAAGAGTACCTAACCATGGAGTTTCTTGCCGGTTTTTCTCCATAGGGAACGACTAATTTGGAACCGTGCAGCTAGACTCGACATTTCATAAGTGCCTAAAATGTTTAAATGAAAATAAAGCTATTTTGATTTTGAAATTTTTGAAGTATTTATCTAAGTACATACGCCAGCAGGTCTTGCAATCCAAAACTGTCAAATTTTCATAATTGAATATGAACCTTATTGTTCTGGATTAAAGTTGAAAATCAATCAAAGACATTTGACAGGATAAGGTAGCTTGATGTGCTGGCCTCTGTACTTAGATATTTTTATTGAGTTTGGTTTTAAGTATCGTTTATGTTTTGTCGATGTATATTTAAGGCTAATTAAAAAAGAAATTATTTTTTTCAACTTCCCACCACAAAGCGTTTATTTACTCCAAATGCAATTTGGTAATTTATAAAACAAACATAATATATTAAGTTATATTAGGTTTGTTTGATGGGATAATAGGTGTGATGGTATGCCATCACATCTATTATGCCATATCCCCGAAGGGTTAGTGAGAAGTGTATGTACCTACTAATATACACCCACAGAGAAAGTGTGCCCAGCTTCTTCACGACCTAATCCCACCTTCCACTTTCCTTCATCGGACTACTAGACAGAAGGGCTTTCACCTCACGGAATAGAAAAAACAGTTTCACCCACATGTGGTCGAATTCCCTTTTCAGCGCACGAAGCGACATGCTTCATCTATGTTTTTAAGGTAAGAGTGAATAGGCATCTTCTGGGTAAGCGTCCACCTTCGACCTCGTCATCACTTGCCATCAGGTGAGACAGGCCAAACGCAAGCGCATCAACCATAAATAAAAAACCGCCCGCGCCGCCAGCCGGTATGTTTAGGTCTCATGTAAGAGGGGGCGAGTTATTGTCATCGTATCGGGCACAAATCCACAAATAAATACTCCGAGCTGTTACTGAGAATTTCATAGAAAAACCTAATAACTCTGCTCCACTTGGTAATCGAAACAAGGACCTCTAGTGTATCACACTTATGACCACTAGGCACACATTGACAACATAGACAGTCTGAAAACAAACGCTTTAAATAATATACTTAGTTCAGTTTGTTTATTTGTTGTATGTATTTTTACGATGCCACTAACTTATAGAATATACCGCATTATGGTGAACCACAGCCGTCACACATATCCGCATATTGCTATTTTAGAAGTAGGTACCCCTTCCCTACCTTTTAGTAGATTTTATTTACCATTATTTAAAAAGGTTTTTAACAGTTTTCTTCACGTTTCTATGGCATCATTAACCAGGAGAAAAATCACTTCAAAATTCTTTAAGTTTTGTATGATTAATGAACATTTGAAGACATACTGTTTATTTTAAGAGTAGTAGGAGGACTGATGATTTTACATTTGTTGAAATTAAGGTTAATATAAAGGTGAGCTATAAAAGTAAACTCAAATTAATTTGCGGATTCCGTAAAACATCGAAAGGCAAAAAACACTCGACATAATTAAACTCATTGAATAACTGAATATCTACAGATTTACTATTCTAGAGCATTAAAATATTGGGACCTACAAAGTCATAAAAGAGCTGGAAGTACAAAGAGATTAATACAAAGCTTAAAAACTGTTTTTGATGTTAGAAAAGCAAAAACGGGTGAACTTTATTCAAAGTCTCGGAGTTCAAAGTAGGCAGTTTAGTTTTTCGCTGAAGTGGAGTGTGGAGTACTCTAATTAGTGTTGTATGCAGCAGTCTTACTTTACCTACTACTGCGGCTGAATTTAAAAGTAAACGTCTAAACGACTCTTATACACGTTCTTGTGCTGTGATAGGGTAATTCTGCCTTCAAATACGAGTATATTGGTAGTCCTCACTTTTTATGTTCAATAGGTACCTACCTACAGCATTTTTTTAAATTATTAAGTAATTTATATTGTTCCTGCATCGTTTATTCACTCAATATCGAGGAGAAAGAAAATTCTAATAAGGTTAATGCTCTTTTGAATTCGATCTGTGATTAATTCCTCTCCTCTCTCTGAGCTTGCCATGCTCACTAAAATGTCCTGCTGATGGTGGCGTTGTGTGTCGGGTCGTTTTATTCCCTACAACATGGTTGAGTCAAACGACGTCGATACACACGTCATACTCGTGAACGGGTGCCGTCTGTCGGGGCTGGTCAGCTCTTACTGTCAATGGCAATCTCTTTAATTATTATTTTTCCTTTTCTGTTTAGTAGACATCAAACTGCATTGCTCTCATGTAAGTCTGACACTAATGTTATTTAATTTATCAGATATTACTGAAATCGTTACTGTGATTATATATATATATGTATTTTTCTTATTATTTAATACTTTAACTCAATAAAATGTAAATGTCAGTTACTTTGTAGGCTAAATATACATACTTAGCTTTGAACAGTCTGGTGGCTTTGAGCCTTTTTTTATGTGACCTACGCAAATGTTCTTCTGATCTGGTATCGTCATGCGATGGGTTGTTGAGCTCCCTAAATTATGGTTGAGCTACACAATGACTGATGCATGCGTGCCGTCAGTTGGGACTGGTCTACTCAAAGCCGCTATGGCTCTTTCTTCAAAAGGCCATTTCAGACTTTGCCCTACATTGTAAGACACATATTTTGTTACTATACATTGTCTGGACTATAAAAGAGACTATGATTCTCTGAGTTTGTTTCGGCGTTTCTTCTCAGAGGTCGTCAGCTAGGAAATGCCGGAGCCATCTAGCTTAAAAAAATATGTAAAATATTGACTTGTAAAAGTGTCTATAAAAGATCTATTTACAGAAATAAATATCATTTATCCGACTGACAGATACTATCAGTAAAGTGTACCTGCCCATATTACTGAAAAATCTTTGATTATATCCCCAACATTTTGTTTGTTTTGTCACAGCATACAAACTCCACAAGTCACTTCGTTCAATTTACTAGACATCGTAAAACTTAAGGGCGGACGCATAAACGCGGTAATGGGTAATGGGCGACATTATTAACAAAGTCATCTCCGTGTGGGTTCGCCTAAACATCCCAAAATAACTTGGATTCTCCAAGTCATATAATGAAGGTTATTTAACTCCCTCGTGGTTGCACTAATTAAAATGAATACGTCCATAAAGTGTTCGGTTACAACTTTAGCATAGCAGTAGGCGAGACAACGAAATTAAAATGTAAGTAGATACATAAGTATTTCAAGTAATAAACCCATGCATAAGTACAATACATTACATCTATTTGCCGATAGGTACCTCTATTTACAGACAAGCAAGCACATTGAAAATTTGGATCAGCTATCAAATAGCGTTGCTTCGAAATCCTACGGTAGTAAGTACAACATATTATATACATACAGTCACGCCTTTTTCCCATGGGGGTAGGCAGAAACTAAAGAACGCCACTTGCTACGATTCTTGCATACTTCTTTTGCTTCGACCACATTCATACATCTTGTCATACATACACGCCGGTTGCGAGTACTACGCACCTGACCTTTTTGAAGAACCTCATCAATAAGTTCAGCGTAATTTTTTCTAGGGCGTCCCCTCTCAGCGGTTCCACTGACATTCGCCATATAAATCCTTTTTGTTAGTCGCCTTTCATCCATTCGAAGTTGCGACGTTGCGAAGTATGTGCGGTGTAACTCGGAATGTCACACTGTCGGTCTGTCATGTGATTGAGAAATAGTGTGATAGTAAGTACAAAAGGGTACATTAATGAGACATCAAGTTTATAGATATTTACGTCGAGATTTTTAACATTTATAATAAATACCTACTTCAATTCAATATCTCAGTGCAATGACACTAGTTTATCAGAAGTGTTATCAATGTTATCATCCGGCTGTTTGTTACTCTAATCAATATACAAAGCAATATACCTACAATGTATTAAAGACATAATAATATGAGCGAAAAGTGCACGATGTTTTTATATTTTTCTTCACAAATATTTAATAACATGTTGTCCTCTCAATCTTGTTGGCTGCATAATAATAACGCGTTCGGGTATTCTCAACATGAACTTTGCACGGAATCCGGAATGACGGAAATTGTATACTAAGTGCCTCATTGCGCTAAGTCACGGTGTGTTTTGTTGGCACACGCAAACGAACGGGCCTCCGTAATTAGGGTGCGTTATCTTTGTTTCTCTTTCTCACCTTACGTGTACAGAAGAGAATGACAGCTTATTACCCAGTTTTTTTGCCACGAAGTCGTGGAAAATAAAACGAACCTACCTATTGATGTTGTGCTCGTGTAATTCTTAATTTAGCAAAAAACTTCATGATAATTAGGTATTTATATATATGTATATTACATATTATATTAGCACTTCTTCTAACAGTCTTAAACATTACTATCAATTTTCAGTAATAGCCCAACAGCAAGGTTGGTGAGTGAATGCTATTGACATTAACCTATATCAACGAAAGCATAGTCATATTACCTTTTTTGGTCAACATGAACCCTAACAATTTGATCGACAAACTAATGCAGTAGGTACCTACCTACCGATGAAGATTTATTTTTAGTTTATTGAGTCGGTGGCTAGGTCCTAGACCTAAGTACCTATGTGAGGCGACGCCTCGCTAATTGAAGGGGTCCCGCAAATGCACAGCCTGTCATGGTCGTGGCGAATTTCAAGGATACCATGACCATGCCTTTAGAGCAGGTGAAGGCATGTGCGGTTTTTAGTCGGTACGAGTCCGACATACCCTGAAACCTCCGAGGGTGGCAGATGATCCATAAGTTTTCCGTACTATAAAAAAAGGTCCTAGACATACTGATTAGCTATTTATAATTATAACGATGAACTTATTGCTAAGTAATTTATTTTTATTTGCCTCATTTTCTGCACGTGGCGGAGTTGTTATTTCCTGGTGTACAGGTAAGTAGATAATTAATTTTAATTAATCGAGTTTTTTTAATGTTAATAGGCATTACAAACTGCATCAATTACGGTTTTCAAAGGAATAATTACATCCTATTATTCTGCTTCTTACTATGTCAGAACATATGTCATATGTCTATGGTCTAGTGGTTCGAGTACCGGACTGCTGATCATGGAGTCGTGGGTTGGATTTCCACAAGATACAAATATTTGTGTGGGTAAAACATGAGTATTTGTGTTTGTCTGGGTGTTTCTTATGTATTATATATTTACAAAAAAAAGTGTATAAGTATTATATCCATTGTCTAGTAGACTAGATGTTGCTGTGTAAAAATTTCCCAAAAATATTTATTTATTTTATTATTTATTATATCTTATAGGCTAGGTATTTACATGTATTATGCCTACTTACAACAGCTGCGAGTTATTATACTAAAAATTGATCTTAGCACAGTACCAATTTCCCGCCTTGGGTCCAGCGTAGCACAGATAGCGAGACCAACTGTCCCAATCTTCGCCGTCTGGGGCAGTTGACCCCCACCCCTCCTAGAACCGGATTTGAAGAGTAATTTGGGATAACATCCCGCCACCGCTGCGACAAATCTGCACACTGTCGCTGTTTAGGGGACGTCTTCGACAAATTTAATTCAGTTTTAATCTATCTAGGCTTCACAATAAACAAATAATGTGCAGCTCACATGACCTACACTTCACACTTGCACACAGACATGCTACATACCTACACATTTACATTTACCTCTCTGATTGACATCAGTGGAGTACAATGGGTCCAGATGAAAACCAGCGTCATGCATATAATTTTGCTTGACATTTAGTCTCTGCGCTGGTCAAATAAAAGATTTTTCTTTCTTTCTTTCCGTGGTATTATATTTCTAACGTAGGTATGTACTGCGTCGAGGACCGCAATGTTTTGCGAACTAGTTGATTGCGTAACCTGTACCCTGTCCTACCACACAAGGCTGCCAACATTTCTGTGAATCGAAATGAAATATGTGGTGCAAAGAGAAAGGTCATTCAAGGATGATAAGTTTTGATATAATTAATTTGCGTAAATTGTCGGAAAACGATCGTAACATTAACATGTGCAGGCGATGATGTTTGTCGAAAAGTACTTCTTTTATTACCTAGGTAACTTTTGTGTGAGATAACCTGTGCCAAAACAAAAGAATATTTGCTTGACATTTAATTGGGGGTAAAAGGGAAATTAATTGGGGGTAAAAGGGAAAATAAAAAAGATGCGAGCGAGAGAGAATAGGTAGTACAATATATTAAAATATTAATAATTCTAAAGCGTTTTAGTGGTATATAAAATAAATTAGCTTTCTTGTTAGTTTTGTACACATCAATTCAGACATGAATAGTATCACTAATCCATAGGTTTACCTTCAGAACAAAATTTCGATTAATTTAATTATTATGTTTATTGTAAGGACTTTTGAATTGAATTGCCACGTTATACGTTTTTTTGCATTTTACACAAAATAATTATTAACAAACTGTTTTAAGTCTAACGAAGGTATGTTAGCATAGGTACTTCGAAATATTAAGAATTCCATTCCATTTTATGGCCCAATTAAGGCCTTATAGTTTCTGAGATTTCTGAGTGAGTGGTATTTCGTTTATTTATACATATAGATAGATGTTTGTGTGAAGATACTGGGATCACGACGGGGTCACCAGTGTGAAGGAACGAGGTGTGTTGCGAACCAAAAATATGATCTTGACTTTTTTTATTTAGAAGAAACCGATTCACTCGACATTTAAAGACACCCAGATTATAGCTATTGGGGAAGACCCTCTCGGAAGCTCATTCCACATTTCAGCAGTACGCATGATGATGACTGATTCTCCGACCAGGATTGCCTGGGTTGATGTCGGGCGCCTGTATGTAAGTAACTTGCGTTGTGTATGTTGATATCACGATTCAGGATTTGTTCTTCGTAGTTCCATATAGCACGATAGTTGTGGCTACAATTGGATTGGCTAACGTGGACCTGTTTAATGTATATGTGAGTATGCTGTAGGGGACCGGTTCTTATTTACCAGGACAGGTTTATAATATCTTGGAGTTTGGCCTATAGATTTACTGTTTACAATACAATACAAAAAATACAAAATTATTTATTGGGAAAATATAAGGTTACATTTCATAAAACGTTTTTGGAGCCTCCTTTTAAGCAAACAATGCCTGTATTAGAAGGCCCCGCTCTTTCACATCACTGTCGTACACTTATACTGACAGAAGTCAATATAGTGTACTTTGACCTTAAGGGTTATGCAACGTAAGTACATGTTTACATATTGTAAACATTTTTTTCTAATTTTTGGGCCGATAGTTACATGTTTGATGTTGATGTTTATGTAGGTACTTTTATGTAAAGACATTTGAATCGACCTTCGTAAACTATTTCTGGGCCATACTAATTTTCATTGTTGGGCTTTTCGGGCCACTAATGGTTGTCATACATCTGTGTTTAAATGACAAGCGCCTCTCCGAGGTAGGTACTGGTTGCACGTAATTATTTATTGAAAACGCTTAAGTACAACGACCTGGTAAAGGCCGCTGGTAGTTGTTGGATGCAGACAGTTTAACGGAACACAGTTAGTAAGGACAGTTTAATGTAACCGGTCCTTGTGGAAATCTATGGGGGCGGCCTTTGTTTAGCAGTGGACTTCCTGTGGCTGATATGATGATGATGAAAACGCTTAATATAATAATAAATAAATATTTTGGGATATTTTTACACAGCACCATCTAGTCCCAAACTAAGCAGAGCTTGTACTATGGGTACTAGACAATGGATATAATACTTATATACTTTTTTTTTTGTAAATACGTACTTATAATACATAAGAAACACCCAGACAAACACAAATACTCATGTTTTACCCACACAAATATTTGTGTCCTGTGGGAATCGAACCCACGACCCCATGATCAGCAGACTCGAACCACTAGACCACAGACGTCATATCATAATACTGATCATATTGATCGATCTGGGAATCGAACCTAGGATGTCCAGCGTAGCAGTCGCGCTTACGATCACTAGGATCATGAGGCTGATAATATAATGAATAGAAAAAAAAATAGATTTATCATAATGATTCATCTCACCTGTCATGTCTAGAGCTAAGGTTGACTGGTAGAAAATGTCTTAGCCCCATAGTCCGCCTATTTAGGTACATTTGTTGCATGAAGTCACAGAGTAAATAGCTTAAAAAAATTAATGAACTCTAACTTAATTACTTCATGGGGTCGTGGGTTCGATTTCGATTCCCACAGGACACAAATATTTGTGTGGATAAAACATGAGTATTTGTGTTTGTCTGGGCCTTTCTTATGTACCTATTATAAGTATGTATTTACAAAAAAAAAGTATATAAGAATTATATCCATTGTCTAGTACCCATAGTACAAGCTCTGCTTAGTTTGGGACTAGATGGTGTTGTGTAAAATGTCCCAAAAAAATTATTAAAAAAAAAAATATAAAAAATATATAGTATCACTTTTGGTGGGAGCACAAGCTGGGAGCAGAATCTTACAAGATGACAAAAAATGACCTCTGGATAAGTTTTATGTTACCTACTATATTTTATTCTATGTAGGTATATATTTTTATAATTACTTATTATTGTTTACAGTTAAAGTAATCGCAAGGTAAATAAAAAAACAACGCGGCTCGCAGTATTTTGTAAAAACTAGCAGACAACAGAAAAACAATTGTTACGACCCTTCTTCATTGAATTAATCAACTGATCAATGCAATAAACATACTCGTACATACTGCAGCATTGCGTACATTGCTACCACGCACTATTGCTATCAACAGCTGTCAAATTAAAAAAGTACGTTACGAATGGTTACGAACAATAATTTGACGGATATAGATAGGTGCCTTACATTGATTCTATTCCACCAAAACATCGCTTGTAACCATTTTTAATCTATTACGTATAATGGCATTGGGCGTTTGTATTATGTATTGTAGTTATACGCCGATTATAGTGCTAAGCGCGTTGCTGTCGCATTTCGATTGCAAACTTCATTGGATGTGGCTGAATAACATATTGTGTTGTGATTTATTAAAATGATTTTGTTATTAGTATTTGTTGTTCTAGTGTTACTTTTGTTAGTGTCATGGATTCGTTTGGTTAAAGAAAGCAAGCGGTTTAACGTGTGTGGTCCGTCACCCCTCCCTATCATTGGAAATGCTCATTTGTTTGTTGTTAAATCAACAGGTAAGATTTTTTATTAATAAAATTCTTATATTCATCTTTTTTAATTTATAACTAGAAAAAAATTTTATAATCCAATTTAATATAAAATTCAATAATTTGAAGTAAAGGAATATTAAAATTTTAAATAGAAATTGAATATTATTATGATTATGTCGGCAAATCAAATTAATATTAATTGTATTTTGAGAAGTGACCTCACAGAATGATGTACCTGGTAACCTTAAAATTGTGGCTCTCAAATAGACATAAACGGTCATATTTTATCTCTATAGTATTAAGTAGGTAGGTAGATTGTTGAAATAGTAGTAGTGAATAATATTATATTAATTATTACTTTCAATCTATTCAAATCGTGTTTCAAATTAGTTAGTCGATTATATTCGTAATTATCTCAATCAACGTTCAATTAAACCACAATTTTCTCCGTTGTTGTACCTGACTATAAACGCTGTCTTCTTCTGTAGAGTTAGAGCGTAGGGATAGGTAGGCAGGTATGTTGGGGCGGAATTAATTTATTGAAACTCCTATAATAAATAAATATCTTAGGACATTTTAACATAACACAATCTAGTCCCAAACTAAGCAGAGCCTATACTATGGGTACTAGACAATGGATATAATACATATATACTTTTTTTTTGTAAATATACTTATAATATATAAGAAGCACCCAGAAAAACACAAACACTTGTTGTTTATCACATAAATACTTGTGTCAGCAGTCCGATACTCGAACCACTAGACCACAGACGTTGTCAAGGTTTGACTGAGGTCAACACAAACGTTATCCTGCGGGATAGTAGGTACCTACTTAGTTGTTTTATTTTTTCCTTAAGTAATAGTATATTTTCGTAGAACAAGAAATATATATTTTTGTAGATTTTCAGAATGGCATTTATATAATGTATATCTTAGAGGCAATATATTTCAATACCTACAGGTGAAGTTTTGTTTATCAAATTGGGCCCGATACTCCTTTGAGTATTTTTCGCTATTACATAAGTAATCATACATAAGATTCAGATATTGTCATCCACGTCCGATTAAAAAAATCACCCTTGTATAATTTACCATAATTTTATTAGTGCTTTTTTTATTATCTTTATTTATTTAGGGGCTATAGCAATAATAGGACATGTCAGTCCCATTATTCCTATTATATAATACAACACAGGCAGGATATATATTAACAAATGAATACAATTACAATATTAACGTGATGGTGATACAAATCATATAAGCCTTGAAAATAAAAAATTACGGAGGCGAGACGAGGTCCAGCAATGCTGAGCGGAAATAAAGTTTTTTTCAACACTGAAAATATTACTTTACAATAGAAGCGAACCACTTGTTAGGACAAACCCAAGGAGTCGGAATTTAAGTGCATTTAAAACATACCATACAAATAACACGAGCCAGTCATTAAGATACGTAGTAGTTTATTATGTACGAGTATATGAGAAGTGATTTCAACTAGCTGCACAGCGAATAAAGCCTGATTATTCAGCTCAAAATTAAATAACTCATAAAGCTCAAAACTCAGACTAAGTTCTGTAGAATTTCTCTCGCAAGCTCTTTCTTATTTTCTAAAACGATTCTTATTTCATCTATGGTGGCAAAAACAGTTTTTTTCACCTATGGGTGAAGATGAAATTAATACCAGAACATATTATATGAAACACACACTTACATACCAAAGAAAATATAACTTCTTCAAAAAAAAAAAACAGCCAGTACAGCTCTTTTAGTTTTAGCAGTAACCTCCTTGGAAAATAAAGAAATGTTTTAGAAATTAAGAAATGGCCCGCTTACCAATTGAAACCATACGAAGTTCCGACCTCTAACTTTATTCGGGTGATCCGTAAGTGTTTATAAATAATCGGTGCAACTCACTGACATTTTTCATTGATATGGAACACTCAAAGCATCGCACTCCACTCCACTCCACTTTACTCTCTTTTTACGAAACCATTTGACAAAATGTCAAGGTGCATTTTTAATTACCCATCTAGGTGTATAAATAATATACGTAATAATATTATGCAATACTACATTGCTCTCCTCGGTATATCATTAACCCATATATTGTCACACTGCTGGGCACGGGTCTCCTCTCAGTATGAGAGGTATTACGCTATAGTCCACCACGCTTGCCTAATGAGGGTTGGCAGGCACTTCACACGCCGTAAAAAAATCTCTAAAGTAAAGGCATGCAGGTTTCCTCACGATGTTTTCCTTCACCGTTTAAGCGAGTGATAATTCATTATTATCTAATACGCACATGGTTTCGAAAAGTCAGAGGTCTTGGATTCGAACATAGGCTCGTCCCCTATTACATAAAACCATAAATCACAGTGATATTGTTATATAAACCTCCGCCTAAACACTACCTCCTCGTAGGTACATATTGACATATTGAATACCTACTGTTAATTTTTGTTTCAGAGTTTTTGAATTTACTTGAAAGATTGTCGGTTAAATACGGCGATGCTTTCCGGGTGCATTTTTTCTCCACTCCGTACGTAGTTTTGTGCAATCCAAAACATGTTGAGGTAAGTTTTATATTTATGTAGATACTTATTTTGTTTTTCATCGTATTTGAGGGGCTCGTGACTAAGTAATAACTACGCCTATCAATCGAATCAAAAATATTGCCTGCAATAGATAGTGATTACAAACCAGTTAGCATTTAGTATTAGTATAATAGACATACAAGAAGCAGTGTTTTTTTTTTTTTAGTACGGAAAATCGTATGTCAGACTCCTACCCACTAAAAACTGCATTTGAAACCACGGTTATGGGATTCGTACCACGACCGTAACAGTGGTTCAGCCCTCTATAGACTTCTTCAAAGGGCGAGGCCTCTACTTGCTTCCTCCTATAAGGCGCGTGAGGGTCAACCACACGCGCCGCCTACTGTGTCAAGTGATATGATGACCATTAGATTATCAAGTTGTCTGAGAGTTCGAATACAAGGTAACGCACCTGTGACTTTTCGAAATCATGAATATATTACAATTAATTATTAGCACTCGCTTAAACGGTGAAGGAAAACATCGTGAGGAAACCTGTTTTAGGAATTTTCTCGACGACTGAAGTCTGACAACCCGAATTAGGCCAGCATTAGGTGGACTAAAGCCCTTTCATAGTGAGAGCAGACCCGCCCTGCCCAGCACTGGTGCAGTATATGGGTTGATGATGATAATATTAGACTTTTGGAAATATCATAAATCTAAACCATCTAAAGCTTTGGCCAGAAAAACAATTTATATTCTCGTCTCAGTCTGATGATACTGCTACTAAATAATGTTAACAATATTTTCCTTCTGTTTACAATTTTGTATCAATGTGAGAATTGTGCAGTTTAGTGTGAAATTTAAGAATAGATTTCGGTTTAAAAATAATTTATTTCTCAAAGAACTTTACATAGTTCACTCAAAAGAAGAAACTTAACTAAATTACATTTATGAAAGTTTATTTCCTGGCGCTCAAATAATTTGATTTGTATCAATAATTACCTTTTAAAAGGATAAAAAAGGAAAATGAATTGCCATCTTTATCTTTTCATGTCATGTGAGAGCTGACCAGCTCTGATAGGTGGCATCCGTTCACGAACATGACATGTTTGTTATTTCAGGCAGTAGTATCAAGCAACGAGCACATAACTAAGGGCAGGTCATACAGCTTCCTGACGTGTTGGCTCGGTCAAGGTCTTCTCACTGCCACAGGTAAAAACAACACTTATTAAACCGAATAATTGAGTTAATGAAGGTCTTCACAAATAGTTTACATTATGGTACTTCCTCGTTGTAGCTATGTCAAAATTGAATTTTTTTTGTATATTTATTAATATATTATATATTTTTTTATAAAAAAAAGTGCTCTTCCGAATGGAACATTGTGTCAATTTCACTTGTAACTAATTTTGGGTTTTGCGAGCAGAAATATTATGCAGGCTGATTAATTAAAATTTTATTTTTTAATTTAATTGATTTTATTTTGTATATAACGATTAACAATGAACAATATTTTTTATAATAGTGATAGCTTATTTGATGATTGCCTCGTTACCCTAGCGGTGGTAAGCGAGATTGTTACGTTAGAGGTCGAACAAAGTTTAATTTGATTTTTCTAGGAGATTCTCGATATCAGATTTGAGTTTGGAATTGTGCCCGGTTAATAGCAATAGAGTTGCCCCCTATTACATGGCACCTAAACATATCGGCGCGGCGGACTATGAATGTACAGACGCCAGCTGCAGGTCAAGCTATCCAAAACTGTCAAATTCTTCCAATTGAATATGAACCTTATTGTTTTGTGTTAAAGTTGAAAATCAATCAAAGAAATTTGACAGATTGTGGTAGCTTGATGTGCTGGCCTCTGTACATTGGTACACCTGTGCCCTTCTGAGAATACAGGCGCGATGGTATGTTATGTTATTTAAGATAACTATTTGTTTTAGGTCAAAGATGGAGGACACACCGCAAATTTTTAACCCCGGCGTTCCATTTCAACATACTACAAAATTTCCTACCTGTATTCTGCAAGAACCAGCGCGTTTTCACAAAAAAACTTAGGAATCTTGCTGGTGATGGTCGCCCAATTGATTTATTCCCTATCGTCGCTTTAGCAGCACTCGATAATGTCACAGGTATAATTTCACATTTCGTCTCGAGTTTAAAGTGCTAGGAACATTAAATGATTTTAACGGAAAATGTTTAACAGATAGTCAAATTAATATTAAATGTTATTACAAAGCTTTTATTATTAAATTTGCAATATATTGATATTACTGAGACTTACGCGTAGGTATATTACACATTGAAATAAAACTACCCTTTACAGCATCCAACATCGTCATCGTGACCATGGATATTGTAAACGGTCTGAAACGTCGGGATTAAAAATATCAATATTAGGCTCGCCCCCTATTACATGGGACCTAAACATACCGGCGAACTGTGGGTGTACATTAGTACACCTCTGCCTAACCCTTCGGGGAATACAGGCGTGATGGTATGTTCAATATTAAGCAATCCGTAAAAAGTAGTTTCATTTCAATGTTCGTATATATCTTTCGAATTGACACACATTGGAAAATTTTGAATGAATCGTGTTGCGTTTTAAGATAATTGAAATACATCCAATAGAAAAAATAACTGACAATCGAATAAAGTGTATTGTTCTTTTTTTAAATATGAGTAGCATAGTGTTTAGAGAAGGGTAGAGTATTCAGCCAGTATTTTGCATCAGGCTTTAAGCTGATTCGCTCGTGACTGACTTTAATATGTGTGGTGGTATTAATACTGGTCAACCACCATGATTCTCCATTGTATGTATAATGCTTATTTTATATGTCTTTCCGAATTATTACTTATAATGTACTTTTTTTTAGAATCCATAATGGGCGTATGTGTGGATGCACAGAAATACAGCGAATCTGATTATGTAAAGTCTATTGATGAGTAAGTTGAAAAGTTTAAAGGTTTATTAACCTAAACTTTACAGTGAAGTGCACTGAACCCACTTTGATTTTAGAAGTAAATCATTATAATTTTTAATCACTTGGACGTTAATACCTAAGTACATAATAAGTTAATACAAAATGATTATTATTTACTTAATTTAGGACAAAAAATATAACGTAGGTATTATTATAATAATTAACCGTAAATATTAGTAATCTCAGTAGTTATGACTCAATTAACAGGAATTACCTAGTACGGGTTACTATTATTTTAATTATAGGTTATCTGGCATAGTCTCGATGAGGATGCAAATACCACTCTTCGGCGAAGACGCCATTTTTAATTTGCTGCCTTACAAAACAAAGCAAGACAATGCATTGAAGGTTTTACATGGACAGACGAACAAAGTGATTAATGCAAGACGACAAGAATTAAAGAAGGCTAACATTAATAGTCTCAACGGCAACAGTGATATTGGTAAGCCACGTGAGACTTCCATTTTCAATTTTCAGTATCCGCTAATTATATAAGTATAGACGTCAACAGGTCAAGCTATCCAATACTGTCGAATTTTCCCAATTGAATATGAACCTTATTACAATGTATTAAATTTGAAAATCTATAAAATAAATTTGACAGATTGGGGTTGGTTAATGTGCTGACGTCTGTACCCATATGAAAAAGACTTGTGGAATCTAATTAATTATGTAGGTATGACATGTATGGTTTTTTTATGTAATATTCACGAGTCAAAAACGATTGTTACTTCTTTGAAATAGGTATAAAGAACAAACATGCGTTCTTGGACCTGTTGCTGCTAGCTGAAATCGACGGGAAGAAGATAGACGACGAATGTGTCAGAGAGGAGGTCGACACATTCATGTTTGAAGTGAGTTATTTTTATACAGATATTGTAGGTTCCTTAACCTTATCTCGATAGACAAATAAAACGGAGTGGACTGTAGGTATTATGGCAGTGATTTAAACTGATTTACATATTTTTTTGATGATATACATATTATATCACAGGGATAATGGAAAAATAGCAGATGAATCTTAATAGAAACTTAGTACGAAAAATAATGGTTCCGTTTATTTGGAGTGTGTAAAATTCGTGTATTTATATTATATGTAAGATATTATGCTTGCGCTGCTGTTTGAACTGACCGTGATCCCCACAGTGATCCCGGCTGCGCGTCAGTAGGTATTACGAAAACTACAATTTTGATATAATTTTTTTTTTTATTCTCAACTTTTTGTTTGTATGAAAAAAAAAAGTTGAGAATTATGAAATGTTGTAGAACAAAAATATTGATTACGAATTTGATACGAAGTAATTACTAAACAGTATTTGGTATTTTTCCAATAATAAATTAAAAAAGTAAGGTGATTATTTTTGTACTTATGTACAACATTTCGATAAACGAATTTTATTTATTTAAATTAAGGCACTCCAACGACTTAATCACTAATAAACTTATAATCAAAGTTAAACTTATAATCTAGAGTGAGTTTGTCACTTACAGGTTACAATTTTGTCGGATATACTCGTACCTAGCAGTACCTGTCTTTGAAAATTTCTCCAGTAGACTAGTCGGTACGATATGTCTCCTTCTCCACGAAGTCTGTATCTACCTATATTCGGGTAAAGGAAATGTCTGCATCGTAACTCAAGGTCGTATGTTGAACCTTCATAATTATCTAATCCGAATTTACATCATTAGTCCGAAGCTTACTTCAGAAATATTGCGAATGTTTCGACCATGATTACACGTATACTTCGGAGTTATTGGACTTGATCAAACCCTTATTTAAAGGATCCTTTCGACCATGATGTACCACAATAATTTGATTTAAACTATTTCACAAAGTACCAAGAATTGTAATTTATGGAGCTTGCGAGTGAGTTAAGCCATTGGACCTATTGCTTGTTCAGAGTGATTTTGACAATACTAATCAAGTTGAAGAATACGTATCGAAAAAGGGGGTAAATAAATAAAGCAACTATGTTGGGATAGGCTTTCAATCTAACCTGATGCGACAAATATAGGTATATCAGTAGGTATTTGACACGAAGCGAATGCCAGCAGACATTGGCTCTCTATTACATGGGACCTACCCATACCAGCGACCTGAGAAGGGTGTACTGTTCGCCCCTGCCTAACCCTTTAGGGAATATAGGCGAGAGTATGTGTAAATATATAAGTAATACTACATTCACTGTGTGGCACAATTGTTTTTTAATTGTATTTCGCGTTTTAATAAATCCTTCATGGTCTAGTAGCGTCAGTATCTAGCAGCTTGCCAAGGTATCCCAAAAATATTTATAAAAACTTCCTGTACAATAGGAAGTTTACAGAATAATCCAATTTTATCGAACATCATTTTTATTCGTAAAAACCGTTACCTCACTCATTTGGATATTCTTTTTTATCGTGGTTGAGTTTACAAATTTATACATACACCCAGACCCGGGAAAACTACCAATATTTCTTCCGTGCGGGGACCCCACAACCCGTGCTGCAGAAGCCGATCGCTCAGCCAGTACGCCAAACGTACAGCACGTTTCTAACATTGAAATAACACACACTTGTTACTAACATTCTAATAATATGTTCATTAATAGGGTCATGATACTACGACTTCTGGTATCGTGTATACTCTTCATTGTCTATCAAAAAGGAGAGATGTTCAGGAGAAAGTTTACGAAGAACTTCAAACGATATTCGGTGCCGACATGAACAGGGACCCGACATACCAGTAAGTACCTTTTAATATCTACGATTTAAATATCAAAGGACGGCACCACTCAGAACCTGAGTCAGCATAGGCACGACATCAGGGCGAGATCCATCAATATATTCGTTGGATTCCTTATGGCTTTAGTTCTCGGGTGTACAGGTATTCACATTCTGAATTTACGTCTTTATGGTGACGTCAGTGACACCTATTGAAAAGCAAGTTTTTGCTTCTCAACCGACATGACTTACTTTACAGTTAAATCCAGATGCGTCTTCTGTACGTTACCAGAAGACCCGGGTTCGAATCTTGTCCGCAGTCGAATTTTCTTTCGCTAAAATAATCATAAATATTTATTTTCATTAGTCTTGTAAGCTTTTAGAAGAATGATAATAATTATATCCTAATCTATGCTACTAATATTATAAATGTGAAAGTTTGTAAGGATGGATTGATGGATATTTGTTAATCTTTCACGCTAAAACTACTGAACGGATTTTGATGAAACTACAGTTATATTGTTTATACATCAGAATAACATATAGGCTTATAATTTATAACGATTTCGACTTAATTAGCCAAATTACAACGATAATTAAAAGTAACTTTTCCACGCGGACGAAGTCGCAGGCAGAAGCTAATATTTTCATAAAATATAAATTAATTTCTGCAACGCAAAGGAATTAATAGGAACCTATATCTACGGCTCTTTATATTACTTTTTATGTAGATAATTATATAAATATTACAGTGTCGTTTAAACAAACAGGTAAGGCAAGAGACTTGTCAAGGTTAAGGAATTAATTAATTAGAATGTCAAGGAAGAAGGTGAAGGTTAAGGTGATTAGAATTCTGGAGGTAAACTTAAAACTGTCCAAGTAAAATAATATGTAGTTTGGATTAATACCTAGCGATTAAGGATTTTATGAATCTGATAGACCCATAGAGCTCTCACGTTTAAACTTTGTACTAACGCCAGTAGGTCAAGCTATCCAAAACTGTAAAAATTTCCCAATTGAATATGAACCTTTTGAATATCAATCAAAGAAATTTGATAGACTGTGGTAGCTTGATGTGCTGGCCTCTGTACGTAAAGTTGTGAACCAGCGGCAATAATCGGTACAGAATACTAATAAAGTGCAAATTTTATCATAATTTCTATAGAGAGAATCACTAGTACCAGTAGTACCAGTAGTAATCAGTAGTAGTAGTAGTATATATTAATAATATAAAATGTGCAAGTAACTCTGTTTGAAACCGTTGAACCGATTTTGATGGTAATGTAGCGATCCTGAATCGCGCAAGCAACATTCGCCAAGCAAGTTTCATATACAGGCTCACATTAAAAAGACCAGCCAAAATTAATGAATAATCATACCCAAAGTGTGTTTTAAACATTATTGTCAAATTAATTAACTATATTGTAAAAAAAATCATATATTATGTAAAAATGTCTGATACAAGTCTAATATCATAAACACGCAATAAAGACAACGACCTCGCTCTCCCTGTAGGCATCTAATGTAGGTATCTACGTACCTACCTATCCATGCGTTTCGTGTTTTAGAGGCGGACAAGAATAAAATTAGAAAAAAAAACAGATATCAAAAATATCATCAATTCCGAACAGTCTCGGTAAATTTGGCTAGTAATTGAAAATTAATCCTGTATATAACCGCCCGACGTCAACCGTCAGGCCGTGGCACGCCAGGCAAGACACCCGACTGGTTAGAAGATCCTCCTTTTGGTTGGAGGGGCAATACACCTCGCCTCTCCACAGTAAGATAGATTACTCCTTGGAAAAGAACATAGACTACCTTTTGTCTCAAAAAGCCTTTTGGAGTGCGGCTGAAACCGCGGGCAACAGTTACATAGTTTGATATAAGCAAACGAAACGGCTCAAAATCAAATCAAATCAAACTAGTTTTATTTTCTAACAAACCATAGACAGGCATATTGATTTCTGACACTTACGTGAATATTAGACATTGAAATAAAACTACTTTACAGATTTTATCACGTTATATTGATATTATTAATCCCGGCGTTTCAGACCCTTTGCAGCGTCCATGGTATATTGGTCTGCCCGTGACCATGAACACTGTGTAGGGTCCGAGTTTTATTTCAACATATACAGGCACTTATGAAAATGTCGAGTCTAGGTGCACGGTTCCAAATTAGAAAGAAACTAAATGGTTACTCTTTTAAATTATCGTTTTGTAGAATGATGTTCGATACAATAAAATTGGATACTTACATGACATTTAACTCTATTTCATAACAAAGTTATGCATGTTTGCTATGTTGCAATTTTACAAGTTACAATCCTACCTATAATTATCGGTGCATGTGTAATAGGTGTGTTTAAAAGATAAGTATAAGAATCCTCGGTGACGGTAAAAGCAACATATTGTAATTTTTTTTATTAACCAAAAGACAAGTTACCTATATATTCATTTTACAAAAACCTCGTTTCTCTGTTGTTTATTGTCCAAATAAAAAAAACATTACGGTGGATAGACATCAAAATGGCCGGTGGTTGCTACCTAATTAGTGCGCGGGTATTTCCGGAAAGCTAAGCTGACTACGAATATGTCTGAATGAGGATTTAGACGAGTTACAAAATTAAAAATAAACTACCAAGGCCGATTCATTCAAATCTTTTTGGAGTGAGTGAAGTGAAATGAAGTAGAGAAAAGATTGGGATTGCTTCGAGGATCGCGAATTGTTTTTTTTTTCTATATATTTTTGCATTGCGAGCTTGATCTCATGGAAGAGGCTTTTCAGCTAACAAATAGAAAATTAAAGCAAAATTATTAAAAATACTATCTCGCCTGTTGATAAAGCCTATTGATAAAGGTATGTATGTTTTAGGTCCCAATATAATAGAGGTGAGGCTATTGACATTAGTCGGTCACATATCCAAGCTCCGAGCTGATACCGTCACATTTCTCAGGCAAAAACAGTAAATAATGCATGAATTTTTTTACTGTTTAGTGAGCTGCTGCAGATGAAGTATTTGGAGCTAGTGATCAAGGAGTCGATGCGACTGTTCCCGTCGGTGCCCCTCATCGAACGACGAATCATGAAAGACTGTGGTAAGCAATCACTGTTTTCTGTTTTTACTATACACGTATAAAATAAGGAATCTATATTTTTAAGTAGTGGTGAGAATGCGTATGTAAATTGTTATCTATAAATTATTAATCGTTTTAACCGACACATAAATACTTACGGTAATTTTTATTTATAAACCATCTCAGACTGTGCTAATCAAGATAAATAGACAGTTACTACAATATCTACTACTTACAACTACTATAATACCACACATTAAAAATTACAATAAGTTTTTAAAGTATTATTAAATAAAATCTTTCTTCAAAATTGTGACTTTGTTGGTGTTGAACTAAAGCCACCGACACATTTTAATACTCTTGAAATAATCGAAGAAGTTTATCAACAGCTTCATTGTAATTATTATACATATATCAAAGACTAACTTGAAATTTGGAATGAAGGTTGGTTTGTCCTAATCTATTTTGCCATACGCTAAGAATGGATTTTGGGATTTTTTCATGAGATCGAAGTGGGTAAATAGGTGCTTGCGACTTTAAAACTCAATATAATCAATTAGATATTCATTGCTCAACAATAGTATTGTCTATCCAGGTGCCACAATTACAATATTGTATTCGCAAACATTGCCTACAATGTACCCACTTTGAATAAATTCAAGGAGTTTTAATACAGTACTGACGAGTTGTATTCCGAATGAAAATTAAAACTATTAATGATGATATTTAAACTTTTTGAAATGATAATTATGTTATCTAAATTATTAGGGTAAATTAGTAGGCACTTAGAACCCGAACGTGTCGATAAGAGTGTAACTATCTTGAACCTTAAAACACGTGAATTAGACTTAAACCTGTGTACATGAGGGCATTGCACCTGTCTACGTGAGTAGGATATTCATAATTACGGTAGTAACGTAAGTAAATATTGTACAAATTACTTCAAACGGTGCACAAATATAACTCATATAAACAAAAAATGAAAGTAAAGTAAGTAAGTAGTTCTGAGCTACTAGCTGAGTTTTACTGAGCTGAGTAGCTCAGTGTGGACTTTTACCCGGTTAATAGCAAAAGGTTCGCTCCTATAGTATAATATACAGCTGCCTAACTCTTCGAGTAATACAGGCCGTTACAGGCGTGATGTGAAGTAGGTCTATATAGATTAACGTATATTATTCTTTTCAGAGGTTGGAGGTCTGAATTTAGTAAAGGGAACATCAGTTGTGCTGAATATTTTTCAGCTTCAACGTAGGCCTGATTTATATGACGACCCCTTGGAGTTCAGGCCGGAAAGGTTTGAGGCCCCGCTAAAGAATCCCTTCAGTTGGCTAGCGTTCAGTGCTGGACCTAGGAACTGCATTGGTAAGATACTCATCATCATTGCAGCATATTTCTGTGTATGTTTTAATGAGCAAGGAGTCAGAATAATAGACGTAAAACAACAAAACATTGACGATAGCCGCCAGCGAGCTTGAGTGAACAATATCGCGAAGAGTACCTATACCATGACTTTACACCAATCATAAAATTTTAAAATAATTTTTATAAGGATTTTTTTTTTAATTATCACTCATTAAAAGTCGTATATCTGTGCCTTGTAATTAGTGGTCGTAATCATTGTCAGGAATCCCATGACCGTAACGTAAGGCAAGAGAAGCGTGGTTTTGCGGTACATATCCGACATACCCTGATGCCTCCAGGTGGAAGACCACCCGTACGTGAAAAAAGGTGGCAGAATATTCATGAAGATATTCCGTATTTAAAAAAATAATTAAAGTTACAATTTATTGTTAAATCACCACCATCAACCCATATAGTGTCCCACTGCTGGGCACGGGTCTCGTCTCAGATTGACAGGAATTTGCCTAAAGTTCTCGCTAGTCTAGTGCGGGTAGGCAGACTTCACACAGCGTCATGAAAAATCACTAAGGCATGCAGGTTTCCTCACGATGATTTCCTTCAATTATTAAAGACTTACCCTAAACCAAAGAATATAAACAAATAGACATAAGTATTAGGGGTTCGTTTTACTTTGGCCTGGCGTGTTCTGTCTCAAACCAGGTAAATTTTATGAATGAAGACATTTTTTTAAGCAGCAATCTAACCAGTAAGTAGTGTAGGTAGCAAATAAAAAGTTCGATTAAAATTCAGTTCTGTACCAACAATATAACATCGGCCCCTATGTGGAACAATGTTGGACCATATAGTTGTTATGTTATCTATTGAATTAAGTTTTCTATTGAATTTAGTGTTCCAATTTGGCAATGTAACGTTTATGATCATTATAAGTCAATAACCTTCAATCGTTATAATTAATTATTATCATTAAATCCTAATGAACTTTGTGGGTCGTTAAATGATATGAATAAGTAGCTAAGATACATATATTATCTATTAGAAATTCTAATTACCCGTCGTAGGTAGAACCCGACACTCCCGGTTCCCAAAAAACTTCGTGACTAGAATTACTAGGAAGTTGTAGCTGGTTACCAAGGTGATAATTTTCCAGGTTCAGCCTTTGGATGGGAAACCATTTTTGACATATAGTGTGTTGGGGTAAGATCGGAGCTGGGGTAAGAACGTATAAATCAAAATTAAATCTACGTCTTATTCGGCTATAATTTTTAATGCTAGCCACATTTCGCGGTCGTTATGTTCCGCCCCGCGTACAATATGATATCTAGCTGGCATTAAAAGTTATAGCCAAATAATATGGAAATTTGGTTTATACGTTCTTACCCCAGCGCCGATCTTACCCCAACACACCTTATACCTAATGGGACTTTATTATCGGTCAACTATCGGTCCCGGATGTCACTGCCTAGTAAAATTGCGGATGTAACAATATTATAATATTGTTTGTCGCATCTTTTCTTTTCTATAAGAAGTAATCTGTAGTTATCATCAATCAATCAAAGACACTATAATTGCCAATAATGATGGTCCTAATTTGTTCAACAGGTCAAAAGTTTGCGATGATGGAGCTCAAAGTGACTGTTTCCGAGATAATAAAGAATTTTGTCATATTACCAGTAGCACAGGAACCTGAACTAAGCGCAGATCTCATTTTACGATCGAAGAACGGAGTGCACATAAAGCTTTTGCCTCGAAATTAATATATAATTTTGAAGTAACAAAATATCGCATGAAAACTGTAAAAAAACTGATTATCTTTGTAAATAAATACAATAGATTATGTTATTCTTGGGAAAGAATTTTTTTTTTTAGAAAAGGTTTTAATAATGAAATATGTAATAGATGTTTTCATTTAAAGTGACCATAAATCAACTTCTGTTATGACAAGTGAGTTATTTTGTTTAACTTGCCTTTTACACATTATCTTGTCAATATAGTGCTGAATATCATCATTTATTTAGAAATGAACATAATCATTTCAACACGAGACTAGAACGGTCACATTATGGAGCTGAGAAAAAGAAGTCTATTTACGGATGCACAATCAAGCAGAGCTTCGTCTTACAAGATATTATAATCAATTGCAGCCATCCTAGCTATGAACCCTAACCTTTTATAAAATTCTTAAAACGGAAATGAGTTAAAGATACTCTACATAATTATTTGTTAAACTTTATTTATCATTTTAAATAACAGAAGTAACCTGGGTAGGAACGATTTTTTCTGATAATACGTTAGTAGGTACATTTTATGATGAATATTCTAATTAAGTAATTGAAGTCTAATGATTTGGGTACGTAGTGGTCGTCAAGATAGTATTGGAGTAAAAAATAAAATTCTACAAAGGTACGTTACTACTGTTGTATTTGAAACCTGCCTACGCAACGATAGATCGTTGACCTCGCAATATCTTTATATTATTATTATATGAATGTCAATTAATCTAAAAAAATCTACATGATGAATATTGAGTGACATGGAAAAACAATCATTGACTGTTTATAAGTATTTAATTAAATCTAGGTAAGGTAGGTATTTAATTAAATCTATTTGATTATTATATCTGAATTACATTCACAGCAGGTGATAAATCAGACTTGTGAAACATTTTGTGTCTCTGTAGGTAAAGATCCAATCTAGCAGTCTCATTATACAAGGCTAAAACGAAAATACTTGATCGTATATACTCGATAGTACGCTGGGTGATCCAAAGCCAAGAATGTTGCAGAAGGTGTTGCTACAAAATCAGGTAAATGGTATGCTAAAATAGATGTTATCGTTCGCACGTTTGGCTTAACGATGATTCTGATTTTGACACGGGGATTGTTATTTATTACTCGGCCATCTGTTGATGTATTAATGCATCTCAGCCTAGCTTCACGAGAATATACGTGTAATATCCTTTATCATTCTAGCAGGTAGTCTTGGCCATAAATATAAATCTCGTTCTTTGCGGTCAACCGCACTTTGGCTCGTAACTTAATATAATATCTACTACAGCTGTTTTGAATTACTTAGTTATCAAGGTTTCGTAAAGGTTACGTCAAGACAACTTGGATCCGTAACTATCAAAGTTGAGCCTTCATTAAACAGTGGCACTTCGGAAACTAATTTTGATATAGTTTGCAGAGGCTATGGCCGTAGTCGGACACTCTTCTACGAAAACAGCGTCCCGTTTGGGTTTCAGATATTTTGGTATCGCTCTTAACCCTTGTTTTGTTACTAGAGCTTAATTTCTTAAATCACTTGCAAACAATTTTCTAAGTGGTTGTTATTTTGAAACCCATTATCTGTAGGAGATTCTTCAAGGTAAATATTTTGAGAGGTTGTTGTTGGTATGAAAAAAAAAAAGTAGGAAAATAAAAACATATTTTAACTACTAATGTGCCGTTTCATAGCAATAAGCTGCTAATTAAAAACTGGATGAGTTGTCCACAAGTGCAAATGTACTAACGATGTTTTCTAAAAAAGAGCCGTTGTCCTTTACACACATTGATAAATTTTAGCACAGCAGAGCAACGTAATGGAGAGATTTGTATTCGGTGCGTGACGTACGGGCGACGTGACGACACTGGCAGAACGTTATTATATTGCCATTTACAAAGTGGAGTTTCGGCGCTTTTGTTCTGGATTTCGAACGTGGATTGAGTGAAAACTGATAGTTTAAAGCTGCTCGGCTTTTTCAAAGGTCATACAGGTCCCTGGCTGCTATGGTCATACTGGAAGAAATCTAAACAAGGTTACTTGTGAGATGTGTATTTGCTTGGAGAAATGTTTTTTCAAATATTTCTTTTATATAAGTCGAAGAATGCAATAATTCGCTATTATACTAGTCTGTTTGAGTTCACGGTAAAATTATAATAAGTAGTTTAATTGTCTAAATTATAAGTTTAGGGTACGATGGGGGGCTGGCATACGCTGCGTGAAGTCCCTAATAATTATAGAAATGAATAATAATCGTTTTTTTATTCTTTACGAAATAAATACGCATACGAAAATATAATCTCACAACAAATCTACTTGATATCAGAGTTCTGAGCGCTCTATTTATGTATGTGTTTGCAAAAACTGTGCGATGGCCAAGTCATTCTATTTATTAAAGAAATAATAATAAATAAAGATGTCTAATTTACGATGATACGGTCACTATAAAATGTAGGACGGAGAACTTTTTGCGGTACTTCGAACTGCCTTGCGAGACTTGACATGTTTGTGCATGTTATGTTTTCAATGGGATTAAAATATATTAGCTTAACATATGTTAAAATACTTATATCCTGCCCGCGGTCGAATTTTTCCTTTTCTAAATAACTTTAAAACGCGAATATGTTACATTCAGATCGTAAATTGACCCAAAGTTTTCATTTTGTGATGTTTATTATGACACTGAAGCTGAACCGAAGTTTTCATTTCATTTGTTGAGTACCTGCTTACCAAAACTGTCCCGTTAGTTTAGTGATCCTAAGCACGACTGCTACGCTAAAGGTCTTGTGTTCGATTCACAGGTCAAGCAAAGTGTTATACCTAAGGTTTTTTGTGAAATTATCAGTAACAGCTCGGAGTTTGGATTTGTGCCCGGTTAATGGAAATGTGTTTTTTTTTTTTATGTCGGACATAGTTTTTAGCTCGAGGGAGCTTTAAAAACTTAACCGGACTAGGTGGCGAAGCACTAAATGCCTCCAGCCAGGGGAAACTTATAAACTAAGCAACACAGCTAAGGGCGTCCCCTGCGGGACTCAGACCTCGGCTTAGGGCGTTGCTGGGGGGGCAGCTAGGGACTGCTGGATCTGGGTTTAAATTATTTAGGGGCGAATTTAAAGCTACTGGCTCGGCACGGGCCGGCTCGAGCAAGGGACGGGGAGGATTACCGTTATGGGGTCTTCGCCTTCGGCCTCGCCGGCGAGGACGGTATATCGGACGGCGTTTTTGTGCGTGTGTTTTGAGAGTGCTAGTCACTCTGTTTGACTCCTGCGCTAGGGTGATTTGGTCGTCAGGGTAAGTGAGTGCGTGCCTTGGGCGGCGCACTCTACTTATCTGAGAGGGTTTGTAGTCTACGCTACTGACCACAAGGGGATTAGGGTGAAGGGGGGCCAAATCGAAATAGCGCTTAGAGGCGCGTTTCATAAACGGCTTGATGGTAGGCAGTTTTAGGTCTAAGTGAAGGTCCCTCTTGCGCACGTACCAAGGGGCGCCTGTGGTTTTGCGCATGAATCGGTTTTGGGGAAATGTGTGTAGGCTCGCCCGCTATTATATAGGGACCTAAATACCAACGAACTGTGGGTGTACACTGCTGCAGTTGCACCTAACCCTTCGGGGAATACAGGCGTGATGATATGTTATGTTTAATTACTAGAATTCCAATTCTAATAGCCTGCTAACAGGCTAGTTCCTATCAAGGGCTTATCATCTACAAACACTATAAAAGGCAAAGTGAAACAAGGCTCCAAGGAGTTATATAAAACTCAACAGTAAGCGCACAATAATCTATAAGAAGTAATAAACTATTTTTAATTTGACTGCCTTTTTGACGCTACATTTGACGGGAAACAAAATTTGCACATAAAGCCTTTCCCAAAAGTTTGGCCATGGTTGTTATGGAATATTTAATACCTCCTCTGGTAAAACATGAGTTTTATGAAGGTCGAACTTATAGCATCAGGGTTGTTGTAAAATTTTAATTTCTATGTGTTCCTAACTTATTTTTTTGTTTATCTATGCATAGAAGGTAAAATCATTGGAGAATAATAATTAAAAACAAACCAAAGCTTTCAAGTAACTGTTGCACCATTGTATATTATATCGTTTACGACACTAATTGTTTGATTATTATAGAACAGTGAAAGGGTTACTGTGTTTTCGAGGAGATTAATTCTGTACCTATTTCCCATCTGTTTCGTTCGATTAATCAAAAGAATCATTCAAAACGTCATCCTTTAAATATTCGGCTGATTTGTTATAAGCTTTTCAGGTGTTTTTTAATAAAACTTTTTGTGTGAGAAGCCATTGCGTTTTAGAAAACTGGTGGGTATAGCAAGATGAGATAATGAGATATTATTATTTGCACCGAGATTCTCTTCCCGGTTCCTTAGCACCTTGCGCGTGGTCACCTGGAAGCTGGAATCCAAATAAATACATTATTCAGAATGAATACTGAAATTAGATTGCATTATAGTCTCCAAGGCTGACGATATACAAAATATTAATGACTACGCATTGCAACCAAGGCGGACAGCCCGGTTATCATCCTTCTGAGGGGCTAATATATTTATCACTGTATGAACCTTAGTGACAGATAAGGCTTAGTGGGAGTACCTAATTCCATTCAAATTGGAGCTGCCCGATTGGGAAATTACCGCCGTGTTGCAGAAAATCTAGTGAAAAAGCACTGCTTTGAGCTGTGTCGTGTTCTTTACGGTGAGCAAGGTGGCCAGTGCTCCGCGAGGTAACGTTGTGTTGGTATTGGGGGGACTTTGACCCTTATACTGTGAACCCAACTATTCCTCTTTCATTTTACAAGGTCGCCAACGCGCAAGTGATACCTCTGGTGTTGCAAGCGTCTATAGGCTTTTTTTTTTTTTTTGCTTAGCGTGTGGAAAATCCATCATGGACTTCCGCCGCCCGGGGAGGCGGCGGGGCGTGTCGGACTCCACCCAGAGTGGGTGACCTACCGACTAAAAACCACACGGTGTTCCTTCTCGCACCTGCTGCGTCGGGGGCTACGGGAACAGAGCATTCTTCCGCGGCCCCCGACTGGTGATGGCCCGCCGCAGCGGGCCCCGTCTTTGAGTTGGTAGGGGGGGAGTGAGGCGTACTCCCCCCCCTGCCGTCTTGGAGAGGCGCGCGTGGAACACAACGCGCCACCGTCTCGGGTCCTTGAGGGGGAGCGACAGACGTTCCCCGCGTCTGTCGCCCCCGGACCGTTTAGGGAGGCTGGAAGAGGGCGTTGTCCGCCCTCTCCCGGCGACGACGTCGCCCGGTGCGCCTTCTGCGGATTGGGTCAGCGCTGGCACTCTCGCGCTCCCGCTCCGCAGCTTCCTTCTGCGAGATGACATCCTCGCAGAAGGAGATCACCGCGTCCCAAGACGCCGCGCTGTCGACCATCGAGCTGACGACGGCCGACAGCGACAGGTCGTCTCCCACCGCAGCGACGAGGGCACGGCGCGGCTCCTCCCAAGCCGCACACTCTGTGAGTGTGTGCAGCGCCGTGTCCTCTACGCAATGGACGCAGTGATGGCACCGGGCGTCCGGCTCCCTGCCTATGCGACACAGGTACCTCCCGAAGCAACCGTGCCCCGAGAGCATCTGCGTCGCCCGAAACGTCAGGGAGCCGTGTCGTCTCCCGAGCCAGCGCTCGAGCACCGGCCGAAGCGTCTATAGGCTGCGGTAACCGTTTACCATCAGGTGGACCGTGTGCTTGTTTGCCACCTTAGTGGTATGGAGTCTTGCTTGTGCCGCGACTCGATGCGGACGCGTTATTTACGTATCGTTTAGCGCGGCGTAAGCTGTCGCTCGTAATTACTCGCCATGAGTAATTTAGTGGTGAATGAGCTGCTGGCGTTCTTGCAGCAGAAGTTGGATGTGATGGACGAGGTGTCCGCTGTCCAAATCTGTGCAACGAACTTCAGCGAGGAAGACATAGCTGCTGCTAAGCTGTTGCTGTTCAGCGTCCTGAATAAGCGCGACCAGATGGTGTCCCACCGGCGTGATGGGACTAAGAAAAGCCTGCAGGAGATTATCACGCTGTTCAAGGAGACCGACCCTGACGACGTGCCGACGTTTGTGGCGAAAGAGCTACACAAGCTTCCACCAGTCACTTTCGACCATGTCGACGTAACTAGCCTATTGAAGGATATTGTCTTTCTGAAGGCCAGTCTAGCAGATGTGCAAGCAAATTTGGATGCATCACAGAACACTGTCACCAATTTGCGCAAAGAAGTAATTCAGTTGCGCAACACTGTGGCAGTAACTAGGTCACCAGTTGATGCGTCGAATGTAAACACGCGTCGCGGAGCCGCCCTCGATATATCGTCGTCGAATTCCGCGTCAGCAGTTTCGTCGCCAGCGCATCCGTCGATTGCCGAGCCTGCAAAGCACCTCTCCGCCCCCCGCAGCCCCGCGCCCGTCACCGCGGCTCCTCCATACAGCGCCGCTCGAACCCAGCTCCCCGTCCTGCTGCCAGTGTCTGCAGTCCCGGCGAAACCGTGTAGAGATTTCGCTAGCGTACTAGCGAGCGCCCCTGCAGCTCCAAATATCAAGCCTATGTCAAAAAAGACAACGAATAGAGCTGAAGACGACGATGGTTTTGTGACGGTGCAGAGGAGGAAGCGCCGTCCACAAAATAATAAGAACCGTTGCGGCAAAGCTCCTACGGAGCCCAACGCGAATCTGTGTGCCGCGAAGCCGAACACTCCGGTGTACATTTCCCGCCTGCATTACACCACAAAGGCGGATGACATCGCAGAGTATGTGCGCCAAAAAACGAGGTACATGCCGAGAGTGGTGCTGCTGGAGTCGCGCCGCAACGTCAACTTTAAGGCGTTCGTGGTGCGAGTACCGAATTGCTTTCTACCTCTCGTCATGGAAGAAGACTTTTGGCCACAGGGCGTGGTGTTCCGTCGCTTCCGCGGACAAGTACCACAGGACAGCACAAAGACAATTAGTGCAAAGTGAAGTATTACTAACATAGGTGTAAGCTTTATTTACTAACACATTTGTATTTACTGTATATATGTTAGTTTGTAAGGTATTTATCTATGGACCATAGATGCCTGATAATAAATGAATAATAATAATAATAATAATAATAATAGTAAAAAAAATATCCATTATGGGGTGTGCTCGTCGAACACCAGAATACTATACTAGGTATTCCTTTGTCCCCGTGGAATGATGATCCAAATCTTAATATAGCAATGCCGAGATATTTGACATACTTTTTATGGTTTAAAAGATTTAATTCACAATGTAACGTTTGTAATAACAGAAACTTACTAGTATCTTGTTTAAGCATGGCAGTGGGTCGTAAAAGTAACATCGCTTACAACAAACAAGATTTTGTAACTTTGTAGAGATAAATTCAAGTGAACTGCTTTAAACATTCGAAAGTAAAGTTAGCGTTAAATTTTAGCGTTTAAGCAAATTGTGTTATATATAAATAGCTCGACATAGGTTTCTATTGAAATATACTTAGTTGTTTATCCTTACTCCACACTACTAGTCCATTTTAATATACAGAAACTACAGAATCCCTATAACATATACAGAATAGGTATAATATTAGCTGATTGCACAGACGCCCTGACTTTTTCCTTTTTGCTCGTCTCCTAAGAGTCGTAGCGTGATGTTAAATACTCTATAACCTTCCGCAAGAATTAAATCCGACAGAATTGAATCCGGTAGTCTCGAGTTTTAATCCAAGGCACGCACCTCTGACTTTTGGAATGCATGTGCGTATTAATAATATAATTAATTATCACTTGCTTAAATGGTGAAGGAAAACATCGCGAGGAAACCTGCGTGCCTCGGAGATATTTCTCGTCGGTATGTGTAAGTCTGCCAATCCGCACTAGGTTAGCGTGGTGGGCTATAGCCTAATGCGTCTCCATCTGAGAGGAGATGCCCTGCAGTGGGACAGTATAATAAATGTGGGTAGATATGTCATGCTGTGATAGCCGTCATAGCCGTAATCGTCAAGTCGAAAAGTTCGAATCCAAGACACGCAACAACTTTTCGAAATCATGTGCGTATTAATAATTTAATTATGGTGCACTTGAACGGTGAAGGGAAACAAAACCAGCATGCCTGCATGGTATTATTATGGAACAGGGACGGCGAGATGAGCTCGAGTACTATTTAAAGAAGTCTATAAGGTCACCTAGGAATATAAGAAGATAGGTAAACATAAGAATACTAGTGGACAAAGACCTTACCTTTGGCCTCCAGGGAGAACACAAACCTATTACATTTTTCAATTCTATGGTCTTATCAAACGCAACCGTTCTATTGAAACCACAAGCCATTATCACGTCTCATAGAAACTGAAATATATTATTTTAAGCGTCGAAGGGTCGTAAAAACCATAAGGACCGCTTTATGGCAACGATCTTGCTTAGGTTTTACATCGCTACTGCAATGTACTTACGAGATAAACTTATGTTTTATAGCTGGCGATAAAAGAGGTGATATTTCCAAATAGCTCAACTATTATCGTTATATATTTGGTTTATATTTTATAGCTGGTTTAATTAAAGTTAACCCGCTTGTCATGCGGTGAGTTTAGAGTTAAAGCTATTTTAACTTAGGTACTTCCAAATGGAGGTGGTTTCTTCCAGATTTTTGGCTATATTCGCTATATTTATGTATCTTTCGTTAAAATTAATTCTTCAGATTCTACCAAATAAAGATACAATAAATAGATACAAAATACATCAAATCACTCAAGAATCTAAAAGCTATGACATAACATGCCACAATAATGACATAGATAGACAAACAGATACTTCAACAGTTAAGTTGAAATACGCTAATGGGTAACTATTAAACATGTAGACGAAAACAACACATAGAGTTATAATAATATATTATAGTAGTATTAGTTAACAGTTGTTTATTTAATTTATCGAATTAAACTGTCTGGTGTACCTAACCAGAAGACGCAGGTTCGAATCCTGCCCGCGGTCCAATTTTTCCTTTTCTAAATAACTTTAAAATCTTAGCATGGAAAATGCCAAAAATATACAAAAAGATAGTTACAAGGTAAGGTGGCATCGTTCGACATTTAACTAACTGTAAAGTAAGTTGTGTCGGTTGAAAAGCAAAAACTTGCATTTCAATAGGTGTTACTGACGTCACCATAAAGACGTAAATTCAGTATGGGAAGGAAAAATTCGACATGACGGGTAGGAGTCGCGGTGGCTTAGTGGTCATAGCGTCTGGTGTACCTAACCAGAAGACGCAGGTTCGAATCCTGCCCGCGGTCCAATTTTTCCTTTTCTAAATAACTTTAAAAGTTAATGTATTGTAAAGATGCGAGGTGAACCATTAGGTACCGCTGGCAAGCTTATTAAAGGGTCCCCGATGCAAAATTTAAGATTAATGACCCTTCTATATTAACGTTTACTGAGGTTAGTAGACAGTTTCCATTTAGATGGATTGTGTAAAATTTGTTTTGTTTAAGGAACAATTAAATGTAAAATATATTGAAGAAATGTTTAGTAAGTTAGAATGTTTTTTTAGTAGGTACTTACGTGAATTTAGAAACATAACTCTTCAGTTGATGCAGTTGAATAAGATGAAGGAGGTTCCGGATTTATATAACAGTTTTAGACATATTGATTTCTGACATTTACGCGAATATTATACATTGAAATAAAACTACTTTTTACGGATTTTATCGCGTATATTGATATTATTAATCCCGACGTTTCGGACCCTTTACTTTAGTTTTAGACAGCCAAAGAAAAAGAGACATTTTTATATACATTTTATACACACATATATTGACTGCGATATTTATAAACTAAACACAAATTTATCGTCCTTACATTCGTATAGACAACTAAATGACAAAAATACATTCTTGTAGCTATTTAACATACTCATTATCATAATTTATTTAATGCATTTATATGTAGCTCAGTGTGCAGTAAATTGTTGGTTTATAACAACACCTTCCTGGCTGCGGTCCAATTTACCTGAGTACTTCCTATTGTTCCACGAAAGAATTTTCTTTCATAGTTGAACTATCATGTAAATGTGTTACATACATACCATCACACCTGTATTCCCCTAAGGATTAGGCAGAGATGTACTAATGTACACCCACATTTCGCCGGTATGTTTTTTAGGTCCCATGTAAGAGGGGGCGAGCCTATTGCTATTAACCAGGCACAAATCCAGACCCCGAGCTGCTACTGAGAATTTCATAGAAAAACCCAGTAACACTTTGCTCGACCTGGGAATCGAACCCAGGACCTCTAGCGTAGCAGTCGCGCTTAGGTCCACTAGACTAATGAGGCAGTGTGTACATGTGTTACTCATTTTATAAGCTAACGAAAGGTATCAGATAATATTGACGTTATAATTTTTTTATATGGTTTTAATAATGTAGTAACTCGAGCGATGGCCAAGGACAAAGGGCCCTCAATGCCTCAAAGCACCAGCTTTGTTGTTTTTATATAACAATGGCTTCACATAGATACACGTCTCAGTGGGAAGGATAACAAGGATGCTGATGAGAGTTAGGGACTACAAACTTTTTACTGTGCGGGAAATAGTGATAAGGTTTGTTTTTATAGACTTAGTATTTTTATGTTTACCGATGATGAATATCGTCATATTAATTATTGGGAAGAACTCATTAAGTGGGTTGCAGTACCTGCTTTTATCGTAATACACTCGTATTAAACTTTGTGTAAAAATATTATTTGCTATAATATCTACAGTATGCGGTACTTTATTTTTGAAGTACCTACTTGGAGCTCAACAATTATTATTCAAGAAACGTATTTTACTTTAACAGCCACTCCAATTAGCCCATGGTTTTCTCCGCGATTAATTTTAGAGTTGGCAAAACGCGGACCGAAGGACCAAAAAGGTTTGTCCTTGAATTACAAGTACTTGTTAAGTGAGCAACGTTCCTCTTGCGACCCTTATCAAGTGCAGACAGCTTGTGTGATGTATTTTAAGACAAACGTTTGGAACCATGTTTTAATTTAAACCTTGTTTGTTTTTTTAGTTTATAAAGATTATTATTCAAACTGACTCCTCTGTTATTTCTATTCTACACCTATGTTAACAGGTAGGTAGCAAGTATTATTTGCTAACTATGGTTCTCACACACTCAAACACAATTTGATAAGCTTTGTAGCTAATTAGCAAACGCTAGAAATTTAGACTTCGTGGCTTTTAGAGTTTTCGAACGTTATGTGTTTGACCTCGTTTTTACCTCAAAGCTACTGTCATCGTACAGTCGCTTTTGTGTTTGTATTCGAACTTGGTTATTTAGGCTACAATATTTATTCTCTCGTTTGGGTGGCAGGATGTACCACGTGCAGTTGTGGTTGAATCCTAGTACATGTAAATCAGCTAAATAGCTATTAATTATTGAACAAAAGTCTATAAGCCTAGTGTCGCTATAATTTCTGACACTGACATAGCTTGATCATCATCATCATCATGTACAGTCACCCATATACAGTCCCACTGCAGGACATGAGTCTCCTCTCACAGAATGAGAGGGATTAGGCTTTAATAATAACAGAAACCTTAAAAAATATTGCCTTAAATACAAATACAAACTCAATTAATTAAGGTTACACAAATAAAGGTAAACCCTGGCTCCTAGGTAACCCAACTAGGTAATCCTGTGACTTAGGAGTCACACCCATATACTGTATAGTCCACCACGCTGGGCCTAGTGTGGGTTGGCAGACTTCACACGCCGTCGAGATAACCTCTACGGCATGCAGGTTTCCTCAAGATGTTTTCCTTCACCGTTTAAGCTAGTGATAATTCATTATTAATACGCACATGGTTCGAAAAGTCAGAGGTGCGTGCCTCGGGTTTGCACTCGAGATCTTCGACTTTGCAGTCCAATGATCATACAACTTGGCTATCATTGCTTACATATATTGACATAGCTTGATACTATCTATTATATCTAAGACTAATATATGTAAGACATATCACCTTAGTGTTACCACAAGTAATTCGACTGTAATCAGATAAATTTTCCGATAGGATACTCGCCTACACACCCACGTGTAGACGTCGCTAATTGGGAATCCTATAATTGCTTAATAAGTTAATAAGCCAGTAGACACGATGAGGACTCCGGTAGGTAATGTATATGTAAATGGATAATAAGCACGAGTACATTATGATGTAATGATTGCTCAAATATTAATCAACGGGAATTCAACGAAGTGTTTGAGAAGATTTTCTAAGTTTAAGGTGCTTAAGTGATCTGTTAAAGGATCACGTTACAGATAAGCGATGGAATATAGTTTCTACTAGATATGGGACTAAGTCTGAAATTTAGAAAAAAATACAGCTGTTTCTTAGAAAAAAGTTCAGGTCTCTCGACAAAATGTAGGATGTAGCTGTTTTTTTTAACTTCATGGTTGATCCCATACAAGAAATTGTTGATCATGATGAGTAGAAGTATATCCTTTCGGTTGTTAGACGACAAAAAAAACCACGGTGTATAACAAACACGATATTATTTAGTCTGTCTATTCGTTATATTTTCCCGTGTGAATCGCTTAACCAATTTTAATGAATTTTGGTATAGAGATAGATTGGATCTTGGATGGATATAGGCTACTTTTTGTCGCAAAAATTCCTTTAGGGTGCAAGTGAAGCTACAGGTAACATCTATTATTAATATATCGTCATTCGTTGAGGTCGCATCCCTTTTTCTTTACAGATACACTTAAGGCTAGGAAAATAAAACTAAGCACGGTAGGTAAAGATATTAAACATTATCCGGGGCAGGATTTCATGCAAATGGGATCCCGGCTTACTCAGTAGTTCGGAAGTTAGCGGCAGTAGAACCATACATCAGTGTCGCAGGTAAACGCGGGTGAAGCAGAGTTCGGATTGCAACTCCACAGGATTTACTTTAACAGTCTTTTTGCGAATACAATTTTAAAAAGAGATAAATTTATGATTATTTTATATATGTCTGCTTTCTAGGTTATCTTAATGCGTCACTTACCGACTTACTCAGGTGTTCACCGGGCACGGCTGTTTCGGTGAATACCTGAATAGAATCAGACGCGAACGCGATTCGCCATGTCGAATTGTCACTACTGCGGCAGTGACCTAGACACTGCCCAACACACGCTTGGCGAGTGTCCTGCATGGAAGTCCGAGCGGCGAATCCAGGTCAACAAAATCGGCCAGGATCTCTCTTTGCCAGCGGTAGTGTCGGCTATGTTAGCTGAGTCGACAAATTGGAGAGCTGTAGCCTCCTTCTGTGAGACTGTTATGGTTCAGAAGGAGGCCACCGAGCGAGATCGTGAGAGGGCTGCTCGGAGGAGAAGACGCCGAGGTAACCACACCAGAATTTAGCCCAACATACGTCCTGTCTGTCGTTACTCAGACGGCGCGCGGAAGGCCTCTGGGGTCGTGGGCGTATAGAATGTTTTGTGCGCCCACCAAGAAACCGCAGGGTAGACGACAGCAAGTGGTGGTCGCGTGCTGCCGTGTGCACAGTGATGAGATAGGGAATCGGACTTCCCTGGGACGGGCCTTAACAGGCGTGACACAGGAAGGGTTCCGGAAGAATACGTCTGTTCCCGGAGCCCCCCAATATTGTGCTGAAGATGGCCACCGGGGGGGTTTTAGTGCGGTAAAAATCCCACATACCCCGGCCTGCCCCCCAGCAGGCTGGTAGCCTTTTGAAGGTTTCCTCCTCGCAATAAAAAAAAAAGGACATATTGGTCCTTTTGCTTTGGTGGTAATAAGTGCTAACAAGATGAATACCGTTAACGTTTACTTTTACGTTTATACACCTTTATTTTGTTTAAAGCCACGGATTATGTTTGGTTTAGGCATTATGCCTTAATCTGTTCGCTTGACAGGTGGATCACAGGCATTATGAAAACCCCGCCGACCTTCAGTGAATCACGTATTTATAATTTTATATACGCCTCTCTTACTTTGTCACGACTAACATAAGAGTTGTTGGATGTTCGATACCTTAATCCATTAAAAATTAAAATCCACAAATAGCTGATAATTTATAACAAGATTTTTTACCTTTTTACCTCTGGAGCGGCTTAACCGCTAGTTGTAACCGGTACGTGTGTAATTAACTACGTATGAGAAGATCTGCGAATGTGGAAGAAACAATATTGTATGCAAGAATAGTGTATGCATAATGTATGTACAAATAAAGTATACCTGATTATTGTATCCATGCCGAAACTTCCAATAACTAACACCGTGTTGTGATTTTAGTACCTCCCAGAATAGCATTTGGGAGAGAATTTATACGTACCAAGATCATTGACTGCTGATTGCAAATTACTTACCAAGACAGCAAAACTGACTACGCACTCAACTGGTGTACTTTTTTTTAGCTGCATCATCATAATATTCCAAGTTCAATATAACTTTTATGTTTCTTGACATGACGAAGATTTATTAAGAACTATTCGCGCAACGTCAGCTGACATATTAATCGTATTTCTAATGAAATGCCTGTCTATGTATATTAAAAATAATGTTTTTCAAACCTCACAAAAAAGTCAAAATGAACTAGATTTTAGATTTTTTAATTTGACTTCATTTATTTTTGTACTGTATTCGATTAATAGTGGTGTGATTTATATCAGTGAAAAAGTTGACGACTGTCAAACGAAATAAAAATTTGAAGTGAAATAAGGATATTTAGATTTTTTAATACCCGAAACATCATACACACAATGAAGCCTCTACTTTAGTCAGTAAATAAACTCAGAAGCTCAAACTAATGAAATAAAGACCCTCAGGAGAGTCACCGAGGAGAATAAAAATGAGAACCGAGTGTGCTTTTGATAATAATAATTAAGCCACAGAAACTTCCTAATAGCTACAAAAACGCTAGAATGAAAAATAGCTATACAGCGGATTCGTTGATTACTCCTCGTATGTCTAAGCCGTCAAGCTGACTGTGAGCGATCCCAACAGAATTTCGGAACAATTTAATCTGGCACGAAGGATTGTTATTATTCCGGGTAAAATTAGTACAGCCAAGCTTATCTTTTGACGAGCCATGTGTGAATACCGCCAAAAGAAACATATTTCATGAGGCATTTCCACAAACGAGATGAATTTATTAGTACAAAACGCTGTCTCCTAAATATAATAAGCCATAAATTTAAGCCGAATTATTTCGCACGAATTATAATACGAACATCGAACCTTAATTTGAAACCTTGGCATCTAAAAAGTACCTACGTAATTAGATGATTCTCGCTGGCTGAAAATGTACAAATTTGGCATTTTCTCGCCCTTTGTTCCGCGAAATTCCTACAATTCTCATTATAGAGACCGGATATCCTTTTGTTCAATTAACAAAATTCCAAACAAGGCTTCTAAATTAGTATTGACGGTAATGTGCCTAATTGTTTCAATTGGTCCTTCGGTCCGATTGTTTAGTCTGTGAGCTTTTGAGCCAATTTAATACAAAGCCTTATTAAAGTTCTATTTGAAGAAAATTAGTTTACAAAATTCAGTTTTGAAATAAGAACCCAAACATTCAGTAATTGAGAAATGATAAAATTAATTTTTTTTATAAATTTTCACGTTCGAATGGTCTCTTAAATTGAAATTATTTAGACTTGAATGTTGAAGGTGACAGAACAGATTAAGTAGTTGCCAGACTAAATAGTACCTATGTGACCAAGGTTATGATTGAAATCTGTGTTAAATACTAGTATACTATAAAAAGTGAGTACCTAGGCATACACGATCAATTAGCCATCAAATTAAGGTTTTATCTCAAATCATAGTCACAAGTCACATAACACAACAACAACAACAACAGTAATTTATTCTGTAAATTTCAGTTGAATTGACTACGTGTTCAATCCAGTGGGATTCCAACTTCAGGTTATGTTAACGGGCCTTCAAATACCGCATTTCGAGAAACTTTAATTAACACAACTGGACCCTAATAATTTCCAAATGGTTAGATACGTTTTGGCCGTTCTTGTAAATGTTGTAAAGTATTCGCTAAATATAACTCTAAGTGAATAATATAAAACTAACCGACTGACTAGCAGACAACGCACAGGCAGTGGTGGTGGGTCTAGAAGCACTCAGTTTTACAAAGGAGTTTCTTATAAATAAATTATATTTCGAAAATTCCCACGGGATTGGGAAAAACAAGATCATCGTGAGTATCGCCGCGGCTAGTTAATAAATAAATAAGCTGAACATAGAGGGCTGTTTAAACTTAAAGCTATTAAAGTTGTTTTTTCTATATGCGCATTCTGCGGTTCGTGTGTTAGACTCTGATCATGATGAGTTCGATTCCCAGTCGAGTCCCAGAGGACACAAATATTTATGTGATGAATATGTGTTCGTGTTCGTCTGGGTATTCTTATGTATCATAACACCCTTTTTTTCTCGCGAATATAGACGCTTTATCCCTACTAATATTATGCCTGCGAAATTAACTCTGTCTGTGTCTCTGTAACGCTTTCACGCCTAAACCACTGAACCGATTTTGAAGAAATTGGGTGCAGAGATAGATTAGATCTTGGAGAAGGACATAGGCTTTTGTCTCAAAGGAACCTAATGCAGATAAGGGCGGTGAAACCACATTCAACAGCTAGTTTAATATTTTAGCTTAATCATGTAATTAAGTTTAAGCGACATACTTTGATCTCCTAGAGATTAAAAATCACAATTAGATTTCAGAACCTAATGTCTAGGTTATGGGCTTCAACATGACCCTAGCAGGAATGTAAGACAAATTGCAAAACAAAGAGGATTATCGAATCCAATTATTAATTAGCCTGGGATCTAGTCGAAGCCGTCACGGCTGGGTAGGCATATTAAAGGGCTTTAGGACCAAATCCTTTAACACCCCGCTAAATCTGGCTAGGAGAAACAATTTGATATGGATACTGTTTGGGTAGGCTCGATCAAGTGTTAATATAAAGCCACTTTATACTGATTTTTACAAGTTGTTTAGCTAGTTAAGATTTCATTCACCAAGATACTTAATACTTATAATTCAAATCAAATCAAATCAAATGCTTTTATTTGTGTACACAGGTAAAAAAACCGATAGTTAATTAAACAATAGCGTATTTTTGTCCTGCCACGGAGTGGCATACAAATATTTAACATAAATCCTATTTTATTATACTTTCTAACATAATTATAACTAAGTATTTCCATAAACATTGTACTTATCCTTAAAATTAATTGCCACATTATATTATTTATCACATTATTATATTTATTCTGTTTCACATCTACATATTGGGTATTTATTTTCATAATTTACTATATATTATTATTACACCATAATTATTTTCGTGAAATGTTAATAATCACGCTGAGCGATGTGAGCGACCTTTGTGCAATGTGTCACGGGTTCGATTCAAGCACGAAACAACTGTATTTTTAATGGCCTATCGGTAGTTGTTACGGGTCTGGATGTTTGTGCATGTGCGACTTTAAAAAGGTAACAGGAAACGTAAACACATGCACAGGAGAACAGTCTAGTGTGGGCAATGTACTTTTAAAAAGTGAGAGACGAGAGAGGTCTTCATAACACGTCTGCTACAGGTAACAGTAAACACACTACCATCACTAGTATTTTTCTACCACTGTCGGCGTAGTGCCAAAGGTTAAAGGTTCAAAGCCACTTTAAGCCTTTGCCAACTTAAATAGATGGTATAGAATTTAATATCTACGTTACGTTCGGAGAAATTCTAGAAGGGGCAGTAAAATCGTCGTAGGTGCGACAAGAGCTTATTTGTTAACCGATACTAAAAGAAGGTTCTATGTTCGTCTGTACCTATGCATTTTTAACTCGCCTGTTTGAGGCAAACCCTACTATTTTAATAGTCGTCGGGCTATCATTACCCGGGGCCGAGCCTAATGAACGCTCTCATGATACTCTTCAATGAAACGTTGTGACCTCAGCTTTGGATATTCTATTTACATTTATTTAAAAATAATTTCAATATAAAAGACACGCTCAATTTAGCTTTAGCTGAGCGCTTAATTTAAATTACGTTTGCACATTTGATGAAAGCTGTCTTTCGCAAATGATTGATTGCTCCACAAGCGTAACTAGGTATTTTAAATGCCAATAATACTACTTACATAGAGAGGCGATGACATAAACGGCGAATACGTTACCAGATTAAATGAAACCGTCTATAGGCCTATAGGTACTTGTCTAAAGAAGCAATAGGAAATGTTAAATATAACATTAAGAAAACAACTTTTACTTAATAAATTTATAACTTGAAGAATATGCAGCGATGGTTTGGGTATGTCGAGGATAGATGAATAGAATAGAGAAGATGAATGAACAAAATGGCGTATGTCAATGGAACCGTCGCGCCGGTAGGACGCCCTAGAAAAACTTACATTTGTTGGTGAGGTTCTTCAAAAAGGTCGAAACCGTAGTATGTGTATGACAAGATGTATGAATGTGGACCAAGTAAAAGAGTTATGCAAGAATCGTAGCGTGGCGTTCATTAGTTTCTGCCTACCCCTATGAGAAAAAGGCGTGAGTGTATGTATGATGACCTGACACACTTGTATGGTAAGGGAATATATTGTTTTTTTTGTGATATTATAAGTATTATTTCTTATTTCAAAATGCTTTTTTTTACTGGTATATTGTGTGGATGTTTTATCGTATTTTCCTTGTTTTATTATATATACGTGTTAGTGGGAATAGGCTCACCCTCTATTACATGGAACCTCAACATACCGGCAAAATGGTTGCACATTAGTACAGCTCTGCCTAACTTTTGGGGGAATACAGTCGTGATGGTAAGTATGTTATGTAAACATTAAAAACTATAAGATATAAAGAAAAGGAAAAATAACGCCTTAGTTTTTTTTCTCGCGAGTGTAGCCATAGACGACAAGTTTAAATTCCCTTGGGAAATTATTAAAAAAACCCAAAGCATCTATCGGAGGAAGTGTATGTACCTACTTTAAAAAACATGCTTTTGTAGATAAGAAAGTTTCTTAGTAAGGTTTCTTTCAATTTCATACAAAGACAAAAATGTTTCGACGAAGTCCTGAAATAGTTTCAAAAGAATGTTTTCTTTTAATGTTATAGCTAAGCTATTTTAGGTACACACTGTGTAGATTGTTACTGGTTATTATTTACCTATTCTCAGGTTAACTTGTAGTTAATAAACACATACCATCACGCCTGTATTCCTCGAAGGGTTTGGCAAAGGTGTGCTAATTATACACCCACAGTTCGCCGGTAAGTTAAGGTCCTAGAAAAACCCAATAACATTTTTCTCGGCCTGGAAATCGATCACTGGACCTCTAGCCTACCAGTCGCACCTAGGACCACAAGGTAAATGAGGCAGTTGTAGTTAATTAAACTATAATTAATCCATACTAATATTATAAATGCAAAAGTAACTTGTCTATCTGTTTGTTAAGTTTTCATGCCTATACCGCTCAAGAGTATTTGATACCTTCCTTACTTTTTCTCTTGAAAAGTCCTGGATGCGAGCAAAAGCGTTTCACTGTGACAAACCAAACTGTACCGGAAAATCTAAGATTATACCGTACCCATTTAGCTTAGCGTTTGAAATAAATCCGAATCACGAATGGCGAATTAAAGACCAGTTTTAAGCAGCGATTAACTGGAAAATGCGAAACAGTGAAGCTTTCCTTTCGTAGTCCGAATCCAATCAAATTATCTAGAATCGGATTTCATGACTAATTTGTAAATGGTACCCTCTTGGACCCATATTCGTCTACCTATAGCCGCGAAGTGACAGGGGTTGTGTAAAATTAAATCTGGCATGTGTTATCGAAGGGTCAGTTCGTTTTGGATTACTGGCCTTACCTTTTTTGGGTGCCGTATTTTTTATATTTTCCTCATTTCGTAAATTGAAGCGGAAGGGATGCAGGTGATAAATTTAACAACAATGGATAAAGAAAATGATAAAATTATGGAAATAAGTGTAGGTACCTACCTTATTTTTTATTAAGAGGCAAAAATGTATGAAAAATGGCAAAGAAATTTTTTAGAAAAGAATATTTTGTAGCTATTTTACCCAATGAAAAGATAATTAGTAGAATATTATTGTGTGTTTCTTTATTACGTATTATTAATGTTAGTTACTCCTTGAATATCAATCTCTTTAATATCAAGCCACGAATTTTTATTACAGTTGAAGACTGTTCCTTTATTGAATATTTTAGAGATTGTTTGTAATGAAAATATACCGGAAATTGGTGCCATCTTGGAATAACTTGTCTGACGTTCAACTCGTCCTCGTTGGGGAGCGTTCCAATTTATTCAAATAGTTCCAATACTTTTTACTTAGGATTATGTTCTACTATGTTTAAGTTGCGGATTTTATAAGAGGCCAGTACTTTTGTAGATCGTAATCACAATTATTTATTTATCAATTTATATAATAATATTATGGGAACGTTTCAATATTATGCTTTATCTAACCTTTGAGATAATTATTTTGGAATAAGGGAACCAACTCCCGTAGCCAAAAAAAACCGTGATTAGGTAAATGCGTTTCAGCATTTACCTAATCACGGTTCTTTTTGGATTCCTGATTCATTAGAACGTATGTAGAACAGGCGGATACCACGCTATAATAAAAATGAGATAATTACTTAATATTTGAAAATACCTTGCATATATTAATAGGTTAATTTATATCCCAGTATTATACGTCTTTACTTTGCAGTTGTAGGTACTGATGAGTCATTATTTTCTTAACGCGAATAGTCTATGGATACCACGTATCGTGGGTTCTTAGGTTCAAATTTCGGTTAGATCTTCCGATAATGAAATATTACAGCACCGTTTTCTAAACTTAAGTGTGCTAAATGAGTTACCGGAGTTTCAAATTACTTTAACTTCATAAATACTGCGACAGTTAACTTTTCCAAGTTCAGATTTTGAATGAATTTGAAAATTATTCTAGCTGAAATAAATCCTGCGGTCAAATGTTTGCAATTACCTTTTAACTGCAGACGCGCAGTATTTATTATTTCTATAAAACGACGTCATCGACCGAGCCTTTTACCAACTATGATGGGGTCAGCTTCCAGATGCGGCTGAATATCAGTATTTTACACGAAGCGACTGTCGGTAATACCGATATCCTGAGGATAGACTGGTTGTCAGGCTTTTTGGGTTTCTGACTACCATTTACGATTGTGATAGGTGTCCGTATGACAACCGGAACTAATGGCGTTACTTGCTCTCAGAGGCACGGAGGGGTCTCGATCTGTTAATAATGGTCACCCATCCACAGACTCAGTGTGATCTAACATTTTAATTTTATACGGCATTCAAATAATAAAGATTAAGGCACACTGTTAAGCAGAAGTAAATCATTGTTTTGGAATATTTTTTAAATTATTTCACATTTATCACATACCCTTGGGTAGAATATAAAATTTCTTCCGGAATCATGTTCCTTCCCAGAGCGTGCAGAGAAAAAATGAACAGAAAATAGTGAAGAGCGCGTGTTGTTAAAGTGAAACAAGAACGCAGCATGCTTGATGGTAGGATATTCTGATCCGCTTGACTGGCTGCCATCCTCAAATGTAACACCAGCTCCAAACAGTTTTACTGTATGCAGTACCACGATAAAGCCAGAACCTGAAAGGAAGGAGTTACGTATTCAAACGTTTTATTATATAGATGATCTTAGCATTCGCTTTAACAAGGGCATTACTTTGATGACGACGTCTGTGGTCTAGTAGTTCGAGTGCCGGACTGCTGATCATGGGGTCGTGGGTTCGATTCCCACAGGACACAAATATTTGTGTGGGTAAAACATGAGTATTTGTGTTTGTCTGGGTGTTTCTTATGTATTATAAGTATATATTTACAAAAAAAAGTATCTAAGTATTATATTATTGTCTAGTACCCATAGTACAAGCTTTGCTTAGTTCGGGACTAGATGGTGCAGTGTAAAAATGTCCCAAAAATATTTTTTATTTATTTATTTATTACTTTATACGTACGAGTATCTATTAGATTTTTCTCGTCGGAATCTGAAAACAATTTTTAATTTCATGAATTTCTCTGGACGTAATTATTAATTAAATTGAAAGTACTTTTTAAGTTCACCTTTTCAATTCGGGCCCTATAACTTTTAAATAAATGTTGGAATAAAATTGATTCCAAAGAAAATGGCACTTCAGGTTTATTTGAGGATTGCTGAATTAACGATGTGATATTTTTGTTTTAAGTTCAGACGTTAAGTAATAAGTTGCAATTAAATTATAAGACAATTACTTTTATCTGTAGGTATCGAGTACACCGTACAAATCTGCAAGTAGAGTGGAACGTGATAAAGTTCTTAAAATTTGTCGACCTAGCCCCATTGTCGATACGTGACCAACGGAGCCAATCCACTTTTCCAACTTTTCATACGCTAGAACCTTGCGGAAAATGATGCCTGCACTGGTGTGTCAGCGACATCTGTCAAATGTGTACACAAATACAATAAGTCAATGTATTGATTTCTAACATTTACGCGAATATTATACATTGAAATGAAACTACTTTTTCCGGTTGTTTCGGGTTATATTGATAATATTAATCCCGACGTTTCGGACCCTTTACAGCATGGGCACGGGTAGACTCTCTCAGAATTAATATTATCAATTTAACGCGATAAAATCCGTAAAAAGTAGTTTTAAGATAAAATATAGCCTGTCTTCCTCCAAGGTCCGATCTATTTCTATACCAAAATTCATCCGAATTAGTTCAGCGGTTTAGGCGTGAACAAACAGGCAGACGGATAGAGTTACTATCGCATTTGCATTGCGGTTTGGATTAGTTGTTCCCGAGATTACACTGATACATGAACATATGATACCTACTCACTCTCAGTAGGTATAATTGATTCGATTGTTTTGAATGTTAAAATTCAAATATCGAATACTATTTTAATTTTAGATCTTACACAAATTCCAAGGTTATGGCCAACCTACTGGGCAATGCACGTGGAAGTGGATATTACTACAATACATTAATAAATCATAGTGTCAAAATAGGGTAGCAAATCGAAAAGTAAGTGTATACGGTCTTCTAAATCGAAATAGCAACATAGAAAAATCAACCTTAACGACTTAATCAATTATAATTATGTCTTCTCAGGCAAAACTGAATAAATGGAACTACATCAACAAAAGTTGCGTTTATTCGAAACTTTGGAAACTCGGTATCATCCATAGGAGCGTAATTGCGGCAACAAGATTAATTTCCATGGAAATTGTTTATAAAATTGGGTGTTCGAAGCTTTTCAGGGTTAGATGGCCAGTGACGACGCAATCTAAGTTTTGCGATCTCCTCTGTCTTATCCAAGTCATCGGTGTTAACGGTAATCACCTTAGTTAGATGGGACATTTCCCTTTGGATATTAATTATTGTTGAGAATCACAACGTGATCTCAACAGCGATCGAGAGTACCGAAGATTTAAATCATTAGAGTTGCCCTCACCATACTTACACCGCTCGAAATCGTATCCATAAAGGGATGAGTGAAGAGTCTCTACATGGAATGTGTGCAATATTCAGTATGAGTGAACGAGACAATAACAGATTCGATACTTCCGGATGTCAATCAGTTTACTTACGGAAACGTGACCATTATTTGACGCGTTAGGGCATCTAACGATTTAAATCTTTGGAGAGTACCTATCTCTTGCTATATGGATTCCGGCCATATAGTAACACTCGATCGCTGTTTATTTTTCTGATAAAGCTATGCATAGTTTCTCGACTATGACTAGACTGCTGAACAAATACCAACACGCATTAGACCAGCGTGGTGGACTATTATTATACCTATAACCTAACCTCGCATACTGAGAACAAAATGCTGTATTATGAGAACTTTATATTTTATTGTGGAGTCAAAAATAAACATTATTATTATTAAAAACAAATTAAACGAGCCTGGATATACTAATTATGCAATCGACGAAGTTTTATTTACGAGAAAGCGCTGTATTTTTATATGTATAAGAAATCTTATTTAAAAATCTCATCAATTCCTATTTTATCAAGGGTCTAATATATTTCTCGCGTAACGTGAAGCCTTTAAGGCTCCTCCTAAATTCCTAACATTCAATAAAATGTAAGCTTTATTCAAATTTTATCTCAGTTCTTAGATATTCGTGCCGTTTCATTAACATTTAAATTTCGAAGTCACTTTGCTGAGACCATAAAGATACATTAACATAAGTCCAGCATCATGAAATTAAGGTAGGTAGGTACTATGTTTAATTATTGAAACCACGAACTCTGTTTTCTTTATGGGTAAAATTCATAATCTGAAACTTCTTAGGGTTTGAGATTTAAATTGAGTTTTCATAACAATATTCTTTGGTAAAACAACGTAAATAAGTAAGAAGGCTATTTTGAGTTACTTAACTAGATTATTTGATAAAAATTAAATGTAGGTTGGTTAAAAAAATTAGGCAAGTGATAATTAATTATTAACACGCACATGATTCTGAAAAGTCAGAGGTGCGTGCCTTGGATTCGAACTCGAGACCTTTGACTTGGCAGTCCAATAGTTACATCATTGCCCAGTGATCTATAGATATCACTGTCTGACTGATAGCCTTATCATTGCATTATTTATAGTGGTAATAAATATTATTTTAATATCGGTCAGAAATATCAATTGAATCACAACCGCAATGTGGGCTAGCGTTCAATGTCCCAAGAGTAATGTTTCAGTGCCTATTAATTAATATTACAAGCACGTTACAAAGTAGCTGCTTGATTAATGCTTAGAGCACCACATTACTTAAAATATTCATGGTTTGTGTAACGTGCTCTACCAAATTTGATGTAGGTACATTATTAGATATTTAATGGCTCAATTAGAAAGCTTAGTCAAGGCCTGACTTAGTGGCTAAAGTGGCTAGTATAAATAGGCTTAGGCTAGCTTTGAGTTTTGCTTGTGTTATTTTATCTATTTGTTTTTATTTGTAGAAACTTTTAAATAAGTGTACCATTCGAAGGTAGAAATGAAGTGTTATGAAGGTCTGAATCTGTATCTTCTTTGTTACAAAAAATAGCTTAGATTTTAGAGTGATGGATATACCTTTAGTTTACGCTTAACTTAGATATAAAAGTATATCCACAACTCTAAGATCTATTTTCATATCACAAAAAGATATATTTGAGCATGTTTTACAACCTGGTTTTTGCTTAGATCATCTTTTAAAATAGGTTTTTTCTAAAAACTTTAAAATGTGGCCAATGTCAGGTCATCATCATCATCAACCGTTATACTGTCCCACTGCTGGGCACTGGGTCTCCTCTCATATTGAGAGGTATTAGGCTATAGTGCACCACGCTGACCTAGTGCAGATTGGCACACCGTCCAGAAAAGTCTCTAAGGTATGCAGGTTTCCTCACGATGTTTTCCTTTACCGTTTAAGCGAGTGATAATTAAATATGACAAGTAGGTCACTCTAAACATGCATAAATGTGTAGGTATAAGTATATACGTAGCAGTATATCACATCAAATGATAGAAATGTATCTACCCAGCGGCCGGTAAATAGGTAGTGATAAAAAAACTCATAATAACATATTTTACTATTATATGGGCAAAAGAAGATTGTAATTGTTAAGTAGTAAACAAAAAGCGTTCAGCGACCACCGCTCCATACAAATTCAATAGAGGCGGAAAACTATGTAATTTTCTAAGTGAACACAGCGGCAACGTGCTTACCGAGCTCCACCAAGCTTTATTAAATTTAGACTGAACGAAATTCTGGAGAGATGGTACCGTGAGTTGACTGTGAGCGAGTAGCGAGGCTGGCAGCGGATAATAGCTTTGCTTAGCTCCAGCTAAGTAAAGCTCTTTTCCTCTATGATCTATGATCCGTCTGGCTAACTACCAGTTCGCATGCTTGTATGACGGAGACAAAGCAGTTTTACTGCGTTTCGTCGTGTAAATATGGGAGCTGGAGCCCGAAAGGTATATACTTGCGCCTTTCTGCTTTCCTAAAGTAGTGTGTACTGTGAAAAAATAACCATTGCGAGGAAACTTGCATGTGAAGTCTGCCAACCCGCACTAGGGCAGCGTAATAGCTTATCCCTATGTAGTAAGAATCATATACAACGTGATATTAACAAACACAAATATATGAATGTCACGTATGTATACTTACTTATGTGTGCGTCTGTTGCCCTGTAATAGTCGTAAGTGAGTGTAAACGACGGGACGTAATAGTGGGGCGTGTTTTTTATGTTAGCACTTATACACTTTACAGGACGCGTTCTGTGCTTAAGTGTGCTTTTGGCCAGATGAATTATTTGTTTGTGTGTGTGTTTATTTGGCCACAATGTTTCTGTGTGCAGTTGTTGTTTACTTATATATTATCACTTCAGAGAGAAATCCTCTCCATTTGTCATTTTTATTCTCTGCTGATGAGGGCCAGTCATAAATTAATCATTAACTCATCATCATCAACCCATATAATGTCCCTTATAATACCAAAATCTTGGTACGCTGACAAAAAAAATAAAAATAAACTATATTAAGTAGATTCCCTACATCCCTACTAACTAGTAATACTAAAATCTTGGTACGCTGACAACAAATTAAATCATTTAAATATAGATAGACGTTTTAATAACGTCAATTGACGTCTCTGTTACCGTAGACTATAGACGCTTGCAACACCAGGAGTATCATTTGCGCGTTGCCGACCCTGTAAAACGAAAGAGTTGGGTTGGCAGTATAAGGGTCAAAGTTCCCCCACTGCCAACACAACGTTTCCTAGTGGAGTAACGCTCACCTTAACGCTGTTACACAATTTTTTTATAGTGTCTCCTCTTAAGCATTGCCGCTCTCTATACAGCCTAGCCCTAAGTTAAACAGATGTATGTACGGATCTATTAGGGAAATATTACCTCGGCAACATGACGGTAATACATTTGGTGACGTTTCATTTAAGAAATAAATAGCAACCCTACGTGTTACGCATACGAAGGTAAAGGAAGATAAGTGTTTAGCGTCGAGATCGTTTCGCGTTCAATGTTTCGCTGAATAAACAATGAAACAATATATTTTTATTATAAGCCACATTTTTACTCTAGGAAAAGTACGAATAAACTTTTGAAAACGGCTTTAATGTACAGAGGCCAGCACATCAAGCTATCACTGTCTGTCAAATTTATTTGATAGATTATCAACTTTAATACAACGCAATAAGGTACATTTTCAATTGGTAATATTTGACAGTTTTGGATAGCTTGACCTGCTGGCGTCTGTACAGAGGCCAGCACATCAAGCTACCGCAATCTGGCAATTTTTTTTATTGAATTCAACTTTAACACAAAACTATAACGTTCATATTTAATTGCGAAAATTTGACAGTTTTGGATAGCTTGACCTACTGGCGTCTGTACTATTTCCATGATACTATAAAGTGTTTCCATGAAAAGGTGATTTCAACATATTTATTACGGGAATTTATCGCTTTTTCTAGATAGTGGCCAGCAAATTATATACTTAGGCTTTCTTTAAGCATTGGTCTGTTTATATTTTAAGAGAAACTTTTGTTATATTTTGTTTCTTAGTTCCTACTTTTTTTAGTGTTGTTTATTTTGTTATAATATGCGACATACATATATACATTTATCTATATACATTTTTTTCTTTCAAGACCCATGTATTTTGTTGACACTTAGATATTAACCTTAACCGGTGAACTGTGGGTGTACATTGGTACACTAGCTCTGTCTAGCATTGGTACACTACCTCCAGGGAATACAAGCCTGATGGTATGTTGTTATGTAGCTTGTATAACTCAATTTCTAACTATCGATATTATTTGCAGTAATTCTGCAGGGCAGAGGATAAAACTTTATGTTAATTTGATCAGTATACAGTGACATTCAAAACTATATGTATATTATAACTTTAAATTAACTCATTGAAATTCTATAGATGTAAACTTCGGTATAGTTAAAAAGTATGAAGGTACGCATGAAGAGCTTGTCATTATGATTGTATAATAAAAACTTGTATAAATGTGTGATGACGATGAAGTGCATAATTTCATTAATAAACATAAGACATACCATCACGCCTGTACTCGCCGAAGGGTTAGGCAAATGGTCGCCAATGTTCGCCGGTATGGCACAGATACAATCTCCGGCTTGCCACTGAGAATTTTATGTAATATATAAAATTTCCATGTCACAATGTTAGTTACCGTACTCCTCCGAAACGGCTTTACCGATTTTTACCAAATTTTATATGCGAATTCAGTAGGTCTGAGAATCGGCTACTATATATTTTCCATACCCCTAAGTGATAAGGGTGGCCCTGGAGATTTTTTTTTATGGCAAAACAACGTTTGCGGGGTGAGCTATAATACTATAAGCCCGATAATTGTAGCAGTGGCACTTAGGACCACTAGGCTAAAGAGTCAAGTGTTTTTAATATATACTGACTTACACTTATAATACAATTGCGCGTTGCTGAATTCTGGGCCGGACGAATATGAGCCTACAATAGCCATATTATTATTATTACATGAAGAAGAATACAATTAATCTCAAGAATATTTAACATTTGTAAAGAATGTAATTATTTCTTTCTACCCAATTAAAATATGCTACAATGTAATCCAATCTAATGCTAAAATTATGCTAAGACCTAATCCAAACTAATAAAACAAAAGGAATATTTTATCTTAACGTCTCCTTTAACAACACCTGAGAAGGGAACCAAGTTTAATTACTTTTCAACTTTCTTTAATTAATTAAATGAATTTGCATAATGCGGTCCGGTAGCTCTCAACTACGTAGATTAGGGCGCCAACTTGTGACTTTACGGAATATAATAAACATTACTTTGTTGTTAGGAAAGTGAGTCTTGTCACATAGCATAATTACCTCTCTTAAAACTCTAAAGGAAAACACAAAGATGGCTGCCACACAATTTTATTTATAAAACATTGTCCCAGTCAGATTTTCTCCTGTACCGTGGTGGGTGCGTTTACACCTTACATTTACATAAGTCCGTTAACTTCGGCGTATTTCTCAAGTTTGAGATGTGTATCAAATCACTACTAAATACTAGAACAGTATTAACAGTAAGAGACACGTTTAGTAACAGCTTCAAACGATCTGTTACTTGAATCGATTTTCAGTCGTTAACTTCAACGAAAATGTAGATAAGTACTGTTCGTGCAGGTGGATAAATCGCCTTTCTTTCTTTTAAAAGTCCCTAGGTAAGTGTACCCCAGACTCGAATGGATCATTGTCTCGGCTGAGAATCGAACTCACGATACCCGGCACAACGGTAGGGCAAACGTGCAGTCAGCTTCTAGGCTTAGGAGCTTAAGAAAACGGATAACAACTGTCTCACTTCAATCAATGAATATGAATCTTTCTTCCTATAATTTTGTAAATTATTTTGTTGTCAGCCATTGCAAGTCGAGTTCGAGATAGAAATCAAAATTATTTCGTGGCGCGAATGTAAGCCGCCCGAAGGTTTTGTCTCACGAAAAACCAAAACAATATTATGTTGATACCAATATTCAATATTCAAATAAATAATGTTCCACAAACCTTAATACGTATAGAATTAATATATTAAAACTGCTTCTGCCTCCCTTAAATTCCTGTTTACCCTAATAGAAAGCTTAAGTAATATCTACCATATTCATGAATCACAAAGTGACAAGAAGATTTATGATTTTACATATTTTTTTTGCAATTTTATCGCTTTGACGTAGATTGATGCAGCCGGGCCCATAACCGAGATTAAACTGTTTTTATATTCATATTCCGCCATCTTCCTATCTTATTTTTGACAGCCAGGATTTCTCTATTCACCGAATTTCCAACTTTTGGCTGCCAGCATGGCGTGTCGGATTGAAGAGTCAGTTTTTTTGCTATAACAAAACTGAACAACACGGATTTTAAAGGATTGGCTATACGTCTGTCTGTCTATCGCCCTGTCCGTGTGTCGATATGTTGCTTTTTGGAGGTATTGGGCCGAAGGAGGTTGACATTTCATTTGGATAAAAGAGGTTATTTTCTTTGACATATTTTTATGACAAAAATAAAAAGTAATAATTGATCTTTTTATTTAATTATGTAGTTAATTTCATCGCGTAATTGTGTATATTTATGACATGCATGGGCAAAATTGTACTTTCAAAGTGCTTTACTGAATAATCTTAAACACAATCAGAAGATTTAAGTTCGTTCAAAATCTTAAAGACACTTAATTAAAAAAAAAACAGCTTGTTTCAAGCTGGATTAAGTAAACATAAGCTAACGGAGTCTAGCTTTAGAGTTAAGAAACTCGAGCGCCTCCTAACGAGTGATAATAAACATTAAATTGTTCGCATTCAAATTCGTGTCGCGAACTTGGACGAATGTGCGAATCCAGACATTAGGATAAGTGACGTCATCTACATTTGAAATGGATCCGTTATTGTGCTTAAGCGTAGACATTTACATTTGTATCGAATTGACTCAATTGAAAATTTGTTTTTTTTTTCTTTTTTCTGTTACTTTTAACAGTGATGTATAACGATGGTGTGTGGGAGTCAAGTAAATTGAATGTTCTCTTGAATTAAATATCACGATGTAGGTATTGAAGAAAAAATATATTTCAACTGATATAAATTTAGTCACGTCTTTTGAAATACTCCTATACTTTCATATTGTTAAAAATATTATTGTTCTGTTATTATTATGAAGTGAACACAAAAAAATTAAACCTAATAAAAAATCTATACCCTCTAAAATGTGGTCTCTAACATGTGGTCCTAACGAAAAATTATGTAGGTAGCTATTTAGGGAAGAACCCCAGGCCTATAGTACAGACGCCAGCAGGTCAAGCTATACAAAACTGTCAAATTTTCCCAATTGAATATGAACCATAATGTTTCGAGTTAAAGTTGAAATTCAATCAAAGAAATTTGACAGATTGTGGTAGCTTGATGTGCTGGCCTAAATATTCCTTGAAGAACAACTATCAATATTTTTGACACTTGCTCTTCAAGTACATTAAAGGATTTTCCATTGATATGGTTATTTATTTTTTGTTCTTCAGGACGTTATAGTATAATATTTATAACGGAAAGAAGGTTCAAATACCCCCATGGCTTAGTTGTGACTACGCTGAACAATCCGGTCAGCTAGGTTAAGCTGCGGCAGCCGCGGTCAGTCTGTGGATGGGTGAACATTTTTGGCAGACACATCGAGACCCCTCTATGCCTTGGAAAGCACGCAAAGCGGTTGGTCCGGGTTATCATTGGGGTTGTGAACACCTATGACAATCGTTAGTGGTGACTACCACTAAAGTTAATAATTTGAGACCACGACGACATATCGAGCCCAATAAACCCACTTCCCAACTAAACACCTCCTCACATAATAAAACTATCTACACATAGTACTTCCCTTCGTCGTTTCATCGTTCGCCCCTTCTGATATTTACCTTCCCAATTCTGTTTATTACGGTACATTCAATTAGATCTTGGTACTATGCCTCTGTGGTTTGTATAGCGGCTTGCTTCTGACAGGGGTAACATCCCTTGAAACTACTTCAGGGTAATATTAGTGCTATAGAAGTCTCCGGCAAGTTCTAGACGTCTTTCAATCTTTGACACTGTGCCTTAAATTGTTAAGAACTTAATTGCGATTTAACCTATCAAATATCAAGTAGCAGATAGCAACAATTTTACGAGGGTCACTGTTCTTTAATGAATTCACGGGATCTGGATAAGCTTGTTTGATCATTATGTTATTGTTCCAAGAATATAATTTTCGGTAGGTAGGTATCTTAACGTTTTGATTCCAGGTAAGATATAGTTAACCGTACGACATGGGACACAATCTGTGAGTTTTTGTGAGTGTGTTTACACAACTTTTTAGTAAGGGTTCGCTGTGCTCCACTTTTATTTAAGTTTGTACTTTTTAACAATATACCCAACAAACTATAGGTGAACATCAGGTGATCTAAAATCAGCTGAAATCACGATTATAACCAGATTATATTATTATGACGACCTCTGTGGTCTAGCGGTTCGAGTCGGACTGCTGATCATGAGGTTGTGGGTTCGATTCCCACAGGACACAAATATTTGTGTGGATAAAACATGAGTATTTGTGTTTGTCTGGGTGTTTCTTATGTATTATAAGTATGTATTTACAAAAAAAAAGTATATAAGTATTATATCCATTGTCTAGTACCCGTAGTACAAGCTCTGCTTAGTTTGGGACTAGATGCTGTTGTGTAAAATGTCCCAAAAATATTATTATTATTATTATAATCGTGGTCGCATGCCACTCTCACCTGTGGATGCCAGTATAGGATGATTGAACGAATCGTTCTAGGTATGGCGGTCTGCGACTACGGGTATAAACAGGGCACCTATGTACCTATATGAGTTAACTATATACTTCCTTCCTGATAGCAACTCCTCTGGAATCAATTCATATTTAAAACCTATAACAGATCTTTAGAAATTTTATAACGTGAATCGTTTGATTCTTTAAACGCGGTTTTTTCACTTTAGCCTTATAAATAATACTTACATAGAATAGTATTATAATATCTTTGCAGATATATAGGTATACCTAGTTATCAGTACTCCTACTTTAAGTGTCACCTATATTAGTGTACTTCAATAATTATAACAAATAAATTGTTATTGATATTATTTATTAACAATTCACACTTTACTCATACATTATTTGAATAAATTAATATTCACAATCGCAAAGCTGCCATAAACTGGATTAGTCGCAATAGCACAAAGTTATTGCACAGTATCGTCGGCATGTAAACTTATAAATGTTATCAATGTCGCGTTACGGAGCCCTTCAAAACAATATGAATATTCATTGAATAAGAGAACTTGCAAGTAAGGTGTGACTTACATAAGCTGAAAATTGGATTATCATTGAGATGAATTTTGAGAACGTTCCGTATTTTGGATTAGGTGTATGATTCATAAATATTTGAATAGTTATCTCTATACTATAATTTTAAAACGGTAAAGAACTTTTGTCTAGTCTGTACATTGAAGAAATAAAAAAAACAAGTGGGTATTGTATATAATATTAATCAATGCATTCTCCTTTCAGGATGAACGGGGTTAGACTAGCCAAGTGTAGGGTTAAACTGGCAGACTTCACACGCAGTCGTAAAATTCTCTCAGGCATGCAGGTTTTCAGTTAGTTATATATTTACATGAAGTCGCTTATGATTTCGAAAAGTCAGATGCTTGGATTCAATCTCGAGGCCTGTTTTTGGGCAGTCCACATTCCAAGGTCATAATAAAATTATGATATGAACCCACCAGTTCACCAAATTAATGAATTAACCAAATTGTTTTATAAGTAGGTATAGTCCGTCTGATATGATGTCGTTTACTCATGATAATTATTTATCTGTGCAAGAGAAAAAGTGTCAGAACTATCAGATCAGTAAGGAACTCACCAGCAGTCGCTTGTTCATTGGCTCGTTCTCAGAAGGTTAGGCAAATTTGTCAATCGGTTCAAATCATCAAATTTCTTCTTCTTCCAAAGACACAATGTTATTTAATTCTTCGTATCGTTTGAAAAAAATAAGTATGTACTTACATATTCGCACACATGCAAGACTTTCTAGCGAGGAAAGTACTTATAGAGCGCGCGTTCTCCCTTTCGTTCGGAAGAAAATTTGAAAGAGAAGTTCCAAGAAAAACCCACGCGCGTCGCTACTGTGCCAGCAGCCAATCAGATGCCACCGTGTCAATATCAATTATTTTTAAGTTTTGTGAGGTGAATTAAATAAAACTAAATTCTGTATGATTTTTTATTGACCTTTTCTACGGCTCGAACCACAATCATAATTTTTTATACTTCGTTTTTTTTATCATTATCATATTAGATAATAGGAAATATGCAAGATCTTTATAACGTAGGAAAAAATATAATTAGTCTGGGAAATGTTTGTAGTTAAAGTAAAAAAACATTTTCTTGCATTAAAAAGTAGCAAGAACTATAATTACAACAGTTATAGAACGTGTAACCTTTTTAAAAATAAATCGCTATACTGCCTTCTGTATGATGGATTAAAAAAACTAACACAAGGAATTTATTAGAGCGACAATGTCATTCTAGTGAATTTTGTATTACAACTTTTAATTACATTGATAGGTTTATTGTGAGTCTTAATCATATAAAATCTTTTATATAATTATGAAAATAAAATAACACTGGCAAAAAAAAAATTGAAAAAAAAAGTGCGCCTTTTGTTTCGCAATTTCTTCTATTTTGCTTTAATTTAGGAACACCACTTTTTGATAAAAGTACAGAGGCTGGCACATCAAGCTACCACAATCTGTCAAATTTATTTGATAGATTTCCAACTTTAATACAACACAATAAGTTTCATTTTCAATTGGGAAAATATGACAGTTTTGGATAGCTTAAAAATTTCATAATTTGTATTTTACTGTAGTTGATGTTAATATTTGAACGTGTCGCCATTTTTGTGATCGTATGCAGCGGCAACGACACGATATCACGTGGGATGCTGTTGGGATGCATTGACCAATCATCCACGTTTTACGGCTAGTCTAGTTGTCGTCATGGCGGACGTGAGCTAAACAAAACGTCGTCTCTCGGAATATAATTTTTCGTTGTTTGAACTTTTGGCACTCGTTATTGATGTGATTTTTGTATTAACTGTTTAATTAAGTGACTATTGTACGCTATTGTGTTATTTTATTACCGCTGCCGTACTGCCGTAGTGTGTTCTCCCTCCGAAGACCACAGCAAAGGTAGGTGAATTTGATTGAGTTTCTGACCAAAATTTACATTTACCTACGATTTCCAAATCGGTGTTGCGCCTATTGTCTGTGGTATAAAAACAAGATTTTATATAGTTATAAAATAAATAAATAATCAATAAGTTGACCATTCCGAAAATTTTTAAATTTGACTGAAAATAAAAGCTTAGATTTGATGCAAATGGAAAATGGGACTGATTTAAAATGATATGCACTAAGTAGGTATGTACGGTACGTCGTATAGGTACGTTATAAGGAGGAAAGGTAAGTATAGTAGGTATAGATTCCGGTTGCCAAGAAATCAGTAGACATAAAAAAAGATACTTATTTAAGATTTTATTGTTTAGAATTTATTGTTGAATGCTTGTTAGGCCTGTTAGCTGGCTAATATAATAAGTAGGTTAGGCTAATACATAGTTACAGGTACTTTTGACAGTACCTATATAGTATTGTGACCCAAAATACCGGATGACTTTTTACCTACTGGAATGTATAAATAGTACCTATATTTGATTATTTGGCAACCTTACAAAGAGAGCAAGAAACTATTGCGCTACGATTACGTTCATGATAGTGGTGGTGACCTAGCTACATACACTTACATAGGTAAGTAGGTAGGTAGGTACTATACGTTCTTCAATCACCCACATACAATATAACAGTAGCTACCTAACAATCGACGTGGGCTATGTACCTAATACGTTTAAATTGCCATCCCTGATGATGAATGTCATAGAATTAGGTAGGCACTGCATTCCTCATTCAGAACCCAGAACCTCAAACGTACGCACGCAGTCGCGTACGACCAATGGGCTAATGAAGCGGTCAGTATAGCTCATCAATTTAATTTCCTACAAATTAAATAATAATAGTTTTATCCTCCTTACTGAGTGGGGAATAGAGAATGCGTACAGTAGGGTAGGTACCTACTTAAGTACAACACGTGACCTAGCGACTATATTGTTATTCTAAAGAAGTCGGTGAAAGTGATTTTCCGTCCCTGAAGGTTTGAAGTTCTCTCATGTCTACTAATGTAATTTATTCCACACTGTGTATCCATACCTAGGGTAAGGGTCTTTAATCCAAAATGCTTAGTAAGCCTCTGTTAACTAATGAATGACTTAATTTACATTTTGATGTCAATAACGTGAGACGGAACTACTCGTAGATAATACTCACTTTAGCCGTCTCTTAACTAACGTTTGGAAAAAGGAGCTAGGCAATCGTAAAAAAAAACATTTTACAAGAGCTTAGGGATGGAATAAATAATCAAAGATTTAAATCTTTGTACATAAGATATAAAATATCGTGATTTTGAATCAACAAACACGTTTTCTGTAGGTATTGAAATTTTGAAATATTTTTATTCGTTATATTTTTATTCAATTTGAATAAAATATACAGGGGAAGGTACTCAAGACGAGTGGACAGCCTCAGTCCTTTCCAAGAGGTGAGTCTTGTCCAACAGTAGGATTGTAAATGCGTTGACGATAACGATGAAACTATTCTGCGATTCGCGTATTGCCTTCCATAATCTACATCTCCAAAAAACTAAAAATAAACAATAATTTATTATAGAATAGAACTAGAATACATTTCGTTTCATTTTTAAAATTGTTGGTGACGTGGAAATTCGATACTGAAGGAACTCAATACTTATCTATATTGGCATTGGTACCTTTAAATAAATTATGCGATCCAATTTGCGGGCACAAATTTTCTGTACCTGGGTGGCTGTGTTGCCGTGAAAGAAAATTCAATACGCGTTTATTTTAGTACATTTTTTATTATAGCAAAATAAGACTCATCAATTTAAAGTGAAATTCTATTTTGAATTAATTAATTTTCCATTTGACTTTTAATTTGTTGTAATTGTAATGGTAAGTATTACGATTACGTAATTTAAGAATTAGTCTAAATTCATGCACATATTACGCACATACTTAGTACTACGATTATTAAAAAAAACGTTGTACTCTTCAAATGTAATTTGTTGTTTGTCTTTGAGCTCTATTAAAGGCACTATAAATTAGTTGAAAGAGTAACAGTCGCTGTAACTAATGACAGTGTAACTACACTAATTTAAGACTTGGAAAAACACTAAGCTATTTCGGATAAGAATTATCGCAGCTTTCCAAACTCCGCTCAACCGTGTTGAATTGTTCAGTTGACCTTCGTCTAAGTTTGCTGAATACATAACTCGTATATCAAGCCTAAAGATTAATTGCTATAAACTTATTAGCACTTCTAACTAAATTGGCAAACTTTTGTAATTTATTATTGAAAAATTATTTCTAAGGTTCATTGATCATCATCCTCCGAGCTTTTCCCCAACTATGTTGGGGTTGGCTTTCAATCTAATTAAGTAGATGCGGCTGAATATCAGCATTTTACACGACACGACTGCCATAATCATCATTTCTAAGGTTTATTAAAATAAAGATAACATACCATCACGCCCGTTACAATAATACACCCATCCATGTAATACAGTGTGAGCCTATTGCCACCATGCACAAATCCGAACTTCGAGCTGCTTTTGAGAATTTCATAGAAAAATGCTATAACATATTGCTCAACCTTGGAATCGAACGCAGGACCTCAAGCGTACAGTTGAGATTACAGCCACTAGGTTAGAGTTTATTGCTTGCAAATATATTTCTATTAGAAATACGACTTTCAATACGAAGAGAGGTGAAAAGTGCTGTCTCTCGGATCAGAGATGCAAGCCTAGTTTCCAAGATGAATATTATCTAGACGGCCCATCACGCTTCAGAGGGATCCATCAGATTTACTCTGTACACTATTATAGGAGAAATGGGCTCCACCATTCAGCGGGGGCAAGTAAACGAGATGCTAATACCAGGCACCAAATGCGGCACTGATTTGTTTAAAAGATGCGGTAGAATTGTTTTATTCGGTTTCTATTTCTATGAAATTATCAGGAGCAGCTCGATGGTTGGATCCGTGTCCAGTTAATGGTAATATGCTCGCCCCCCACTAAATGGGACCTCAATAATACCAGCGAATTGTGGTCTCTCAAGATGGCAGGATGACAATCGTGGTAGTCAGAAGCCCCAAAAGCCTGAGAACTAGTCTATCCTCAGTGTATCGGAATTCAGCAAAAAAAAAAAATGGGTTGCGAAAGTCTGATGGCAGTCTCTTCGTGTAAAATACTGATATTCAGCCGTATACGGTTAGACTGGAAGCCGACCCCAATATAGTTCGGAAAAGGCTCGGAAAAAGACAGAACTTACAAAGAGAAGATTTATTATGAAGTATATATTTTGGTAATCAAGGTCTTCTACATTTAATAAAGTACTTTCATTCTTTCTAAAAGAGCCTTCGAATGTAAAACAGCAGGCCTGAAATGATTGAGGAAATAAAACAACGTAAACGTTTGTAGATGGTACGGATCAAGGAGAGAAATGGAGGAATACACGAGGGTGCAGATGAGTGAATGGAACTGTGTAAACGAATGATCATGACGCTGAATGAATGTCGAGGATGTTGAATGAAAATCTTATTTCGACGGTACATTTGATGAGTGTTGACATCCCAAATGGTTTTGAAGTCTTTGCTAGCTTTTGGAGTATTATGTGGCAGGTCTATTTTTGGGTTGGATCTCATATCCAGTTGCCTAAATTTTGGGATACTTATATAAAGATAAATAAAATGTAATTTTTGCTGCCGGAGAAATGTTTTAAATATTGTTTTGAAAATCACAGAATGTCTTACGGAAAATTTACAGATAAAGAAGTAACGTAATTAAAAAAAGGAACGTAAAAAGGAACGTAATTTTGACAGAAAAATATAATCGAAGTTTTAGTATGACTATTAGCTTGAGTTGCTTAGGCTTGTTGTTGTGACTCCTCCCCTTCCCTTAACCCTCTCCCATCCTTGTATGAAGGCGACTTGATTTGAGATATTTACCTTTTATATTCTTTAGAAGGTCTTCATACTTTTTTCAAATACCTGTTACAATCGGAACTAGTGCGATTTCAAGTCGTTGCTGGTGTATTTGGTGTTTTTTTTATAAAATAAGGAGGCTTTATTTTCATTTCGACTAAACATGATATCGATTAGTATGTATAATCTAAAAACCCGTGGTTGTACTGAATCTTATTAAATGATAGATATCATATCAGTATCTGCAACCATTAAAATTGTAACAGCCCTTACGAACAAACCTCAGGAACATGCATAAGTAATTAATTCAAAACGTTTTCACCCAAATACCTGAACTAATAAATAATAAGGGGCAACCCACCCTAATTGATACCCCAGAAGTTGTTGAGATGCAAATTCCGAAGTTGGACAGATTACGAAGGTTCAACATTAGGTCGGTTTGCACACTGACGGCAGTCACTGACCCTTTAAAACTTTGACTATTGCTATCACATCTCTCAACACTTTAGAAGTTGATATTAGAAATGTTGAATTCAAGTTTACTTTATGACCTAGATGGAGTTAGGGCAAACATGTACTTAAAGTTCTATATTTGAATTGAAGGAAAGTCAGCGTGAGTTTTATGTGTTTGGAGCGTAGAAACGACTCGAAGGACCAAGAAAATTTTTTACTTGGATATAAAGTTCGTCTTCTGGTCAACTGATGTAATTCATGTGATAATACTTATAAAGGTCTATAGAAAACACACACTTATAGACAATTCTTTAAAGAGATTTTATTGCGATTTTCTACAGGCAACTAAATACTGAAAAAAGTAAATGATATCATCATAAAAGGACGGAAGTGAGAATAAGTTAGGGAAATAAGCAATACGAAGACATAGCAGTGATAGCCTAGTGATATGACTAAGACTAACAAGTCAAAGGTGTCGAGTTCGAATCCTAGGTACGCACTTCTGAATTTTAGAATTCATCTGCGTATTATTATTACGCTTAAACAGTGAAGGAAAACATCGTGAGGAAACTCGCATGTCTTAGTGTTTTTTCTCGACGGTGTGTTTTTGCCCTCCCGCACTTGACTAGCGTGGTGGACTATAGCCTAATCCCTCTCGTTCTGAGAGGAGACCCGTGCCCAGCAGTGATGATGAATACGAAGATAGTACTATTACTAAAAGCTTAAATCCAGTTATTTCCAAGTTAGAAAACCGTGAATACAAAATCAAAATTCAAAGCCCCAAATAATGAATGTCTCTATAATTATTTTATTTTTGATACACGTGAAAATTATAATTTTACGTGTATCAAATATTGAAATTATTAATCCCGACATTTCAGATCCTTCACAACGTCCATGGTCACGGGTAAACTCACACGTGATCGTGACTAGTTTTATTTCAATAATTTAAAATGTAGATCGTAGCAATAAATGATGGTGCAGTGCTAGTGTACGATAGATATACTCCCTAATTTGCGTTAAATTGCTTATTAGCAAGATATTCCCCCAAGGATTCAAAGTTATTTGTTTCAAACTTAAGTAAACCTCAAATAAATGTATAAAGTTCACAGATCTCAGTAAATATCAACCAATGTGCTATCTGCTTGCAATAATAACTAAGTTTATAATTACTGAACCATTTTAATGAGATAAACTTTTTGGTTTGTTTGCAAGGGTTTAATATAAGCTGAGAATTTTGGAGTTATCATAACTACGGTAACTAGGTGTTACCGTAGCTAATAACTATGTTGAATTGTGAATTGTAAGCAAATCTATATACATAAAAGCTTATATACCACTCCCTTACGTTACTAATTAATCGTGACATACGAGTAACGAAGGCAGGTCGCACATAAAGTGTCGATATCTGCTAAAAAAGGAATTTATTTATTAAAAAATAAGTAAAAAATTAATATTTTGTTATTAACAATGGTATGGCCACTAACCGGATATAAATGAAAACGCCGAGCCACTACTGAGAATATAATGGGAATACCCAATAAAACTGCTCAAATTTAACCGAGGTCCTCTAGCATAGCAGTCATGCTTACGACTACTAAATTGAAATTTTCTATAGGTCTCTAGATTTCTAACGAGAGAGGCTCACACCTGTAAACAGCCGAACGTTTTGTTAATGCCGTCGAGTAGCGATCTGTAAACAAAACTTAACAATAAAATGGCCATCGAATGGATTCTTTCTCGCGAACAAACATGGAGTCTAATATCGCTAAAAGCCTTCGCTGCGGTCCGCCGTCACGCGCCGAACACCAAGTTTCAATATTCGTAAAAGGCCACGACTATTTCGATAGCCGATGCCAACTATTTTCTTTTTTATACGCTTTAATTAAAAAAATACTGGAAAAACGGGCAAGTTCTCCGTTATTCTAGAATGATGAGTAGGTAATGTTTTTTAGATCCAATGATAAAATGCTTACAAATAAAGAGATAATGATAAGATATAATTGAGAAAAAAATATGTAATTATATTATTTAAAAAAATTAAATACCTACTAAATGTCAGAAATCAATATTAAATACCTAATTAAACATAACAAAATTAAAATATAGGTAGGTACCCAGATATACTTTCATATCCACAAGGACCTTTTATATGCCGCCTGCATTCAACGACTACCAGCGACCATTACCAGCTTGTCTGTCCATCTCGCAGGAGGCCGTTCTACTATGCCTTTTCCGGTGCGTGGTCTCTACTCGAGAACCATTTCGATATTTAATGAACCATACACATCTCCTTTGGAAACAATGTTAAAGTAGCCTAATATATTGTGAAGTTTTAAAATAATTATGAAGTGTGTTTTCGAGGCAAGCAGATCCTTGTGAGTCAACTATATTAAATGTTGGTAATAGGGAATCGCGTGCGACCGCTACTTACGTTCATGCCCTTGACAGTAGCAATCACACATCAATGTCAACGAGCGGACTGATTACACTCCATTTTGTTCCACTCCGTGCACATAATTGCCAAGTGTATGTATACAATATACATGTTATGTATTACTAGTCTACTACTAAGCGTTGAGGTGCCAAAAGGCCTAATCGTTACAAGAGGTAGAAAGAAAAAAATATGGTACCTACTAAGTAAATAATGAAACTGTGTCGCGTAAAGAGGCAAGCATATCTATTATTTTACTTGATGCTTTACTACGTAGCAGGGCTAAATAGCAATTAGTACCTGAAACAACCTGGAACCATTAACTTGTTAAATTGAAACAACTTATTGGTTCAAGGTAAAATGGTATCCAACTTAAATTTTTAAATTAGAATAATTTAACTTAGGAATAGCTTAATGGTCTACATACAATCATAAAACCAATATCATAATAGTATTATATTTTATTTTCATAAATATAAAAATAAATGTTTGTAGTTTGTGGACCTTCTTAATTTTTCTTTTAAGGATATTATAAAATGAAATGACATTTGCTTGCAGTTACAGATAGCTTGGGTATTTCTTTAGGAGCGGGAGTACATAACTGTATCAGTATGAAGACTAACAACCGTCCATTAAGTAAAAAAGCAGTGCTATTAAGAAATCCCACGTGAATACTTTTGACGGTGAAAAGACAAACTGGCTTGTAGTGTTTAGTTACTGCTCAGGTCGACGACTTCGGAAATAAATTTAAAGTTTTAGGAATGTAGTGGTTCATTGGATCTCGAAAAGCAACCCGGTATAAGTAAAGCATGATGCTAGGAAGGTTCCTAGCAACTATGCAAATAATTATGTTGTGTAGTACTTAAATACTTCGGGTATTATTTATCAACACCACTTACTAATATTTTTTAATTGAACTGAGAAAAATGGCGCTTAACGCCTCGGAGTCGCTTCCAGTTAAGAATATTCAATCGGCCTCCACTAGCTTCGCAATGATGTTAGCCGAAAAAGTTTATAGAAACAAATTATGTTAGTCAGGCCCACCCAAATCAGGATCTTCTATACCTATCAATATAAAGATAACAAAAATATTTCCAGTAGCAGCTGGCAATAGGCTCGCCCCGTAATACATGGGACCTAAAACATACCGGCGAACTGTGTACACTTGTTGTAAAACTATGGTACACTTGCCTAACCCTTCGGGGAATACAGGCGGAAAAGTTTCAAGTGCTTTTTTATAGGATTTTCTTATGATGTATTGAAGCTATATGAAAGCTATAGCTAAGTTAGTGAAAATATATTTAGGTACTTAAAATATAAAAATAAATATTGTACTCTATGTAAACCAAATGTCAGTACTGTATACATTTTCTTCGGCCTGTCAATTCGTACGATTTGTGTGGGACGAGACGCAGGTGGAACTTTACATACTTTTCTCATATTAGAATTGGTTTTCTTCAAGTGTAAATACATTATTTGTAAGTGGTATGTCAGATACATACATCTTTCCTTGGCACAATGTAAACAGTACATAATTTGTACTTTAAGTAAAAAACAAACAGAATTACAGAACCATATATTATATGGCTCGCTTGGATGCTAGTCTTTTATGATAAACACAAAGAGCAATATATTTCCATATACTTCACACACCGTCGAGAAAAATTTGGTAGCTACTCAGGTAGATCATTGGTGGGTACTGCACCAAGCACCAAGATTACTGAGGATTGTTGACTTTTGGAAAACGCATTTCTTTCTAGCGGAGATTCCTGTAGAAGAGGAAGTTCTGTGTCAACGGCCCTGCCATGGGTAAATTTTAGAAGTTAAATAAATCTACGATCACCCTATGATTTATACTCAATACATTTATTGCACTCCACAAGTTAAATAGATGTTACAATAATAATATAGAAACATGTGTGGGCCTTGTCAGGCACGGCAAATGTAGGAGAGAGGAGGAACTTTATGACTATTTTTTAACTTTTTAATTTAAGAGCTTTATATTATTTATTTATATATTATTAAGAGTAAGTATATCATATATTATTTCATATTTAAATTATTATGATTAATGTTACAATCACGAGTGTATTTATTAGAGTTAAATAATGGATTTAATTATGTATGGTATTAATATCAATGTATTTGTAAATATTATTATTACTTATTTTATTTGGATACTAACAGTAGTATAATTGTGGGATGTTAATGTTTTTATTAGTAATTTTAGTTTTATATAGATTTTTCATTTAGATATTCGTTTATATTGTAGTAACATTTACTTAATAGCATTTGTTTTATAAATATACTATCTTTACCTTCATTTATTATTTGTGGGGGTAGCTTATAGCGTAGCTTTTTATAGACATAACATGTGGACTAGTTGAGTGCATTTTAAGACGGGAGCTTGGTAGGTTTAAACGGTTTTTATGTCTTAGCCTCTGGTTTTTATCTTCTCGTTTAGTGTAGAAGTTTTGATGTTTTCTAACAAACTTACATATTTCTAAAATGTACAAACTGGGTAGCGTTAGTATTTTGTGTTCTATAAAGTAGGCTTACAGGTATCGGTATTGAGATTTCCAATTTATATGGGTATCTATGTTTAGGCCTAGTAAGGTAAAGTTGCTAACTACTTCTAACTTCTTATCTTGAATCGTAAAATTTAAATTTAGCGGCGCTTTTTGAGACGGATGGAAAGTTATCAATTTAGTTTTTGAATAGTTTATTTCTAAGTTATGTAGGTTCATCCAAGATTTTATATTATTTAGGAGACTTTCTAGTTGGTTATTTAGGTTTATATTGTTCTGGCATGATATTAATAAGGATATGTCGTCTGCGAATAAAACACAGGGTTCGTGTATATTTTTTGGTAGGTCGTTAATATACAAGAGGACTAGTAGACAGCCTATGACGCTACCCTGTGGGATGGAGGCGTTGATAACTTCCTTATCAGAACGTACCTATATTTTGAATTTCTTTGGTGGTATGGTTGAAAAATTCAATTTCTACTCTATGCTCTCTGTTTAGAAGATAGGATGCGAACCATTCATGCGCTTTTCCTCTAACACCTATTCCGTGTAGTTTATTTAATAGAATATTATATTTAACGTTGTCGTAGGCTTTGATCATATCTAGCAGTATACCTATTGCGTATTCCCTGTTGTTAATAATGTTTAGAGCTTCCTGTATGTATTTGTATACTGCTAGAGTTGTTGACCGACTTTTCCGAAAGCCATTTTGAGCTTCATTAAATATGTTATATTTCTCACAGAATATTTTATATAAATAATATTTTTGAAGCTGTCGGCAATATCACATCTCTGGACGCAGTCAATGTGGTCCCGTAATAAAATACAAACGCCACCGCCTGGTCGATTAGCACGACAGAAGGATGCAACAATATTATATCCATTGAAGTCTGCAAGTTCTAGTTTTTCTTGTAATAACCATATTTCAATTAGACATATGACATCGTATTTTGGATTTTCTTGAATGAAGCTATTATAAATATGTTGTTTATTATTGAGGCTTTGAATATTTTGGAATAGGGTTATTTTATCCTATAGATGACCATAATAATAAATTATCCTCACCCTAATCTGTGTTAATGGTAACAGTGTTAACGGTTACGTTTTCCTTTCAACAAAATTAAGGCGTATCGAATACCAAGCTTTGTGAATATTTAATACTGTTCATAAAAATACTTTTATAATCGCAACGCAAATTGAAAGCGCCTTTTTGTGTTTTCATCAAAGCTGTATTTGCAAAAGCCTAATAATTATTTTAAGGCGTTCAAAAGGAATTTCTTAACTATACTACTTCCATTATTCAGCGAATTACGCCGCTTTAATCTTAAAATACAAGTAGAGAATCATAAAATCATGCCGCTTAAATGAGACAAAGGTTTTTGTATTGAAATAGAAACCATCAAAACATTGTAACTGTTTGAACGGACTCACAAAAAATTGTCAAACACATTTACACCCGATACAAATTGAATCTTAAATGATGGTTTGACGATTGATATTTATTTAGTAGCTAATTTCAAAAGTAAGTAGGTACGTAAAGTATAACATGTAGGTACCAAAGTATCCCCAAATAATAAGGAAATAAAGTAACGTGGTATCAGTATTTTCCTTCAAGGCTTTTCCCAACTATAACGAAGCATTATAAAGTAGCGTGCTTATTTATATATAGCATAACGCAAATGATATCGCGGTTCGCACTTTATGCTATAAAGCTATTTTGCTTTATATTGCATAGCACTCCCTCTCTCCATATCAACCAACTATCCGTCGGGCGTCGCGTATAGCGTTAGTATCAAGTAGTCATATAAATTAAGCATGCTATAATAAAGCACATGAAATCACTTGCTTAAAAAAATAAGCATATAGCATTAAGCAAGTTTTATTTATAGCAACTTTGAACACCACTAGATCGGTTGATAAACTTAGTTACCTATTACTTAGCTAAAAAAGCAGTGATAGTCTAGTGATATGACCATTGGCCTGCCAAGTCAAAGGTTCCGAGCCAAGGCACGCACCTTGACTTCGAATTCATGTGCGTATTAATAATTATCACTTGCTTAAACGGCGAAGGAAAACGTGTGTGAAGTCCGCCAACCGCACAAGGCCAGTGTGGTGGAGTATAACCTAATCCCTCTCAATGCGTGCGTTTCTCTAGAAACTTTCTGCCTTGCACAACTAAACTGTGGAAAGAACTATCGCCTGCAGTATTTCTGGACCAATATGACCTTGAAACCTTCAAGAAAAGAGCGTACTCCCTTTTAAAGCCCGGTAACGCGCTTGTGACTCGTCTGGTGTTGCGGGTGTCCATGGGTGGCGGAAATCGCTTACCATCAGGCGATCCGTCTGCTCGTTTGCCACCTATCCCATAAAAAAAATATATGAGAGGAGACCCGTGCCCAGCAGTGGGACAGTATATGGGTTGATGACGACTTAGCTATGAGTCCCTCAAAGTGGTGTCAGTATTTAAAACAAAATTAAATCTCTAAAATTTAGTACTGAATCCACTTTCTTAAGGTAAATTTTAATCATTATTCTTATTCTATCATTACCTATTATATACGTGACACTGCTCGTCAGTACACGTCAAACCTAATTATATATTCTATAATAAAGTCATTCTTATATCTTCTGAAGTTTGCTTCGTGTAATGTTTGCTTTCTGGCTCAATTTTCAGCGAAGGTACACATACACTACTTCACAAGTATAAGCTACTGAATACATTGAAAATTAGATTTTTATGCTATTAAAATATTTAAGTGCTTCGCATAATAGCTTTATGCAAAATGTTTTGAACATGCATGATGTTGGACCTAAACAGAATTAGGTATCTGGAAACATTTGCAAAACAAATTGTTAATAATTATTTTTTATTATAATTATACATCGGAACAGAGATAGATTAGACCTTTAGGATTAGGCCTCAATGGCCTTAGTAGGCAGTACGCTTCTAACGAAGCGAGCCTTAAAAACAGTATGCGAGGAAAGGCCTCGCTTATCGACGGGGTCCAGCAACTGCTGGACCACAGCAATATATAATTTTAATGCAGGCAATAGGGTCGTCCCTTATTACATGGTACCTAAACATACTGGCGAAATGTGGGTGTACTATTAGTACTCCTCTGTCTAATCCTTCGGGGAGCACTGGCGTGATAGTATGTAATGTAAATAAATCTTTTAAGAACACTATAACGCGTAAAAAGTTGTCTTAGCAATCATTCTAGATAGAGCTGGTGTTTGGCGTAGTACATTTTTCTCGCTAACAATATACCTCTACTGTTTGAATAGATATTCAGAGTACAGAACATTTAATTAATATTCCCAAAAATTTTGCAACATCCACTGAGCCAACAGCTTGGTCATTGTGGTTTATATTCATGTTAATAGGGGGGATTCTTTGGTAAAAATGCATGACTTTAGTCTTTTGAAGATTTATTATTAAATTATTATGGTTTAGCCAATTTATTAGAGAACTGAGTGTGTTATTAATATCTTGTTCATAATTTTGTTTATTGGTACATTTTATTAGAGACGTACTGTCATCGGCAAATAATACCATTGGATTTAGTGATTGACGGGGGAGGTCGTTTATGTACAATAGAAACAATAAAGGGCCAAGGACGCTGCCCTGAGGGACGCCATATTTGATTATTCTATATGAAGATCTGTATTTTAATTCATTTTTTGTTTTTAGACATATCCTAGATACCTCGGTACATTGTCTGCGGCCATGTAAGTAAGACGTTATCAAATTCAGATGTTATATAGTTGATGAATCAGTCAGTCAGTCATCAGGATAAGTTATTATAATATTTTTTGGACAATTTTACACAACATCATCTAGTCCCAAAATAAGCAGAGCTGGTACTATGGGTACTAGAAAATGGATATAATATTTATATGCTTTTTTTGTAAATACATACTTATCATAATGCATAGACAGATTCTTGTACTCCGCAGAATCTCTCTAGAATCAGATTTTTCAAGGTTGTTTACTAAGTTTTTTTCTTTTCTTTACTTCCTACTTAGTAACATTATATCATAAAAATAATGCTCCTATGCCTGTTTTACACAAGCTACCGCTTCAAACCGTATTTGGCGTCCATAGCAGCCTGACTCCGAAATACCGCACAAGCACAGAATAAAATAAATAGCGTACACTTACACTTGGCAACCGTCTTTTATCACGCCAACCTAAAAGTATCACACAACATCGGAATATAGAAAAAGGAACACTGCGTGACCCTCGCCAGTTTCTATAAATTCTAGTGTAGCTGCGGAGGTGTGATTGGCAGAGAGAAATGACCGCGGCCCCGCTGGGCGAAGAATGGATTACATTGCCGATTTTTCTGACGAAAACCTTTGAGTCTCACGTAGGCACCGCCTAAAATATTGTTTCTTGTATTGGAAAATTGCCCCTGGGAACAGGGAAATAGATAGCTCGTTTGAATGTATACTTACTGCAGCTTAATATATTTTTAATAATAATATTATATAATAACTAGCTGCCCCCGCAAACGTTGTTTTGCCATAAAAAAAAAAAAAATTAGGGGTATGAAAAATAGATGTTGGCCTATTCTCAGACCTCCCCGATAAGCACAAAAAAATTCATCAAAATCGGTCAAGCAGTTTTGGAGGAGTATGGCAACGAAAACTGTGACACGAGAATTTTATATATTAGATTAAATATTTAATATTACGGAATACAGTAGTTTGGTTTGATGAAATCAGTGTGACCAAGGTGACAGCACAGGTTGTCTGGTTCATGTATGGATATAAACACAATACACGCCTGTATTCTCCGAATTGTTAGGCAGAGCTGTACCAATTTACATTCGCAGTTTGCCGGTATATTTTAGGTACCATTCGAGCGAGCCTATTGCCATTAAGTGAATACAAATCCCAACTAGAAGGTACTGAGAATTTCATAGAAAAATCGAATAACACTGCCCTAGGAATCGAACTCAGGACCTCTAGCGTAGCAATCGCGTTTAGAACCACGAGACCTAACGAGACAGTAGGAAATATAAATAAATAAATACTTATTTAATAGGGAAAAATTATATTAGGAATTAGAGAAATTTGAAGAAAAACATATTTCATTTTATCTGCTGACCGTGACGACCATAGATTATAATAATTATCATAGATATCAATCACCACATTATATTAGTAGACGACTATGGCAAAAACCCTTTGGACTAACCTCGAATTGGACCAATCGCGCCTAAAAGTATGAATGGTATGGTGTATTGGAGATACTTATGTATCGACTATCGACTTCCAATATCCGTACTCATATCAATATTTACATTATTAAAGTTTGAAAGTAACTGTTATCTGTTTGAATGTGACATATTCACGCTTAAACCACTGAACAGATTTCAATAAAATTTGGCAAGGAGATAAATTGTCGCGTTGGGAAAAACAGGATATATTTTATCTCTATAAAAAATAAGTAGTCCTTTTAGGACGCGAGTGAGACCGGGTCTAACATGATGTCTCTATACGCGTGTTACTCATGAAATTGTACGTGTTAATACGTAATGTGGTAACGTAAAGAGTAACCCGTATCACTTACTTAAACCCTTTGAGCTTTTACCACTCTGCTCCGTTACCTACGATGTTAATCAACCTGGTTATCCACTAATAAGTATGTAGGTTGGGAACTTTTTGGGCAAGGATTAAAACAGTAACAAGATATGAAATAATGATGGAACGTACAGTCAGCAACGAAAGTCGCTGAACATGTTGCAATCTTCAATATGATTTTTAACAAGTATGAAGTTACTGACCTACGAAGGTTATGCGAAATAATTGCATAGATGACCATTAAATATTTAGGTTACCTTAGTAGAAAAGACCTGTTGCCAAGTTCTGGAGATGTGACAATAAAAAAATTTTGCTGTGTTCAGCGACTTTCGTTGCTGACTGTACATTTCTGTTATTAGATGACTTATTAGGTATTGATTGTTATATGTTGTACTACGTTACGACGTTTGACGACGTCTGTTGTCTACTGGTTCGAGTTTCGGACTGCTGATTACGAGGTGGTGGGTTCAATTCCCGCAGGACACAAATATTTGTGTGAAGAACAAGTTTGTATTTGTCTGGCTGTTTCTTATGTATGCTGTACTTAAATGGCTGTACATAAATGTATTTACAAAAAAAAAAAAAATATGTCCATTGTATATTAACCATAGTACAAGGTCTGCTTAGTTTGGGACTAGATGGTGCTGTGTGAAATTATCCAAAAATATTTATTATTTATTTATTGTTTTAAAATTAAAACGTAATATTTTGTGCGAGGTAACGATATTAAAAATCGTTTTAAACTCGCACTAATCGTAGTGATGCATCTTCGGAGGCGATCGTAGGACACCGAATAAGTTATACAAATCAATTTTAAAGTAATAGTAGTATTTTCTAGGTAGGTTCTGCTTATGCTGGGGATATCACAGCTACAGCCAGACCACAGCTTACCATGGTCGCGGTGAATATCACGGATCCCATGGCATGACTATATGGAAAGTTAAGGAAAGTGCGGTTTTTAGTCGGTATGAGTCCGACGTACCCTGCCGCTTACCCGGGTGGCAGATGATCCATGAGGATTTTCCGTAGGTACGGTCAACAAAAGAGTTGATTATACAGACAGCTAATTAATAATCTGTGTTTTGATATAGATAGATAGTGTAATAATGTATCCGCAATATGTGTCAAAACGTAGGTATTGTAAGCAGCTCCCTTTGGGGCGTAATTATTTATGTCGAAATCTGTATAAAAATGCATATTTCATTTGCTATCTGTATACTTAACTCTTTTGTTGACTGTACTATAAAAAAAAGTTCTGCTCATGCTTGCGAGTTCGTCTGGGGTGGTACCGGCCTATTGCCAAATATTTTACCAATAAGCAATAAATGTGCTAACATCATTGTGTTCCGGTTTGAAGGGCAATGTAGCCAGTGAATTACTGGGCATAGGAGATGATGATTGAGGTCTAAACACAACGTGCTATTGCTTCTACTTTTATTGCTGGCATCTATAGATTGCGTCTGTCGCTTACCATCAGGTGTCAACAATATGTTTGTCATCTCCTCACAATGAAAAAAAATAGTACCATTTTGAGATCATTACTCACTAGCTTTCAGCCGCAACTTCACTAGTGAAAGAATTTTCAGAATTGGAATATAACATCCGGAGATTACCTTCTACATACACACCAAAATTTTAACTATTTATAATATTAGATAGATAAAAATCACCATATCAATGTGTTATAAATTAGTAATAATAAACAGAATGCACAATAATATAGCTTCTTATATTTGAAGTTGGTTAAAACATAATCAATTTCCTACTTCTGTCTTCGTTATTCCTTAAAGGCGATGTAAAGGTCCCAGTTGTGATGATAACAGGTCCAATTCGGAGTTAATTTGGCCTCCTATCAGCTTGACACATTCGCAAGTCCCGTTCAGAGAGGGGAAGACCAATTACTGTAATAATTGGAATAGGTAGCGCTTTAGTTGAGTATTGTTGGGCCGCCCAACAAATATTATCGTTTTCGATTCCATTATGTTGTACAATTTAGGGGTTTGGAGTTATAGGCCCGGGGACGTGTAGAGGATCTTTGTTCCGAAGAATTTAGATTTGGGTTATTTTGTGGATACTTGATTAAATAAAGATAGGTTTGTTCGTTTAAATAGAATTGAAATCTAATATCTAATTAATCTAATGTCGGATACCGAATTTAGGCATTAATAAAATATTTTAGATCAGACAAAATTTAATAATGATAATTGTGAAATTAATTATCACTGGCTTAAACGGTGAAGGAAAACATCGTCAGGAAACCTGCATACCTTAGAGATTTTTCTCGACGGTTTGTGAAGTCTGCCAACCCGCACTAGGCCAGCGTGGTGGCCTAATTCCTCTCAATATGAGAGGAGACCCGTGCCCAGCAGTGGGACAGTATATGGGTTGATGATGACAGACAAAATTATATGTTTAACAATGTGACGTGTAGCAGTGAGTTAGTCACACTATTAGTGAGTTTAAAAATCTTGCTATTTATGTCTATCCGGGTTTTTTCTCTATATTGACATATCTCGGCTTTTATCGATAAAACGAACTGCTATTGATGCGAAACGGTAATAAATACGCATATATTATATTCATCAATATTCGGATTCACATTCGTAGCCAGCACATAATTAAAAATAGGTACAAAACGACTGCCGATTAAGTTCAGATAGTTTATTCATGAAACATGCAATATAGCTAAGCTATGCAAAATCCATGTCACAAAGTTTGTTTGTCGGAGCTAGGTGAGATTCAGCACCAAACATCATTTACAATTCAGATCTCACCTTCCGACTGGACAATAAGAGTAAAAAGTCTCCGTGGACCCGCCACGTCGCGTCGGTCTGCAAACAACTAAGTCTTGCGGCAGGAATGCAAAGATTGTGCAAGTTCGTTAGGGACGCCCTGGCAGCAGACGGGGGTTAAATAAATTCTACAAAGAATTTAATTTTGTTGAGTACTCGAAGGAAAATATATATCCACATTTTTTAATCTAAAAATGCTTTCTACAACATAGTTCCTACAAGCCTGAACGAGTGGATTGCATATCTGATTTTTATTCAAAATTTCATAGAGTATTTTGCGGGAATGTAATGATTTCTTGGTAGATTATAATTACGTTCGTATAGTTTTAAAAACTGCTACCTAAAAATTAATAAAAATTAAACGGCCCCCAACTAGGTGGACGGACGACCTTGTGAGGGTCGCAGGGAGTCGGTGGATGCGGTCTGCGCAAGATCGATTTTTGTGGCGATCATTAGGGGATGTTCAGCAGTGGACGTCTGTGGCTGATAGATAGATAGATAGATAGATAGTTTAAAAAAATATATGTGCGAAGCAGTGATAACCTAGTGGTATGACCATTGACTGGCAAGTGGAAGGTCTCGAGTTCGAATCCAAGGCACGTACTTCTGACTTTTCGAATTCATGTGCGTATTAATAATCACTCGCTTAAACGGTGAAGGAAAACATCGTGAGGAAACCTGTAAACCTGTATTTCTCAACGGTTTATGAAGTCTGCCAACCCGAACTAGGCCAACGTGGTGGACTATAGCCTAATCTCTCTCAATATGAGAGGAGACCCGTGCCCAGCAGTGGGACAGTTTATGGGTTGATGATATGTGCAATACATTATGAAAAGAACTGGGTTGTAGGTACTAAGATTTTCAGTTTTAATCTGCTTATAATGCGGCAATGCTCTTATAAGCAAGGGAGTACCTACAACAATAAAATAAACATAAATAACTTTGATAAAAAATTGTATTACGGTTTTAATGAACCGAATCAAATTAAAATTTTATTAAATCAATACTGTCTTATTCGTTAGTTTTTTTTTATTGAGAACATATAGTAAACAATTATAATATAGCATTGTAGCAAACAAGCACATGCAGACGCAGCCTATCAATAAAAAAATCGAATCTTATAAATAAGACATTACAACTACTTATTTATAACTCGGGCAGATGTTATGAGGAGGAGCGGCAAGCCCAGTTTATATTCATAACGCGCTGCCACGCGTCATGAATACTGAGGTAGACTGATCAGAGATTTTGTAACACGCTATATTTTACAAGGATAAGCTTCGTGTGAGAGGCGGGAATCTTTCGCGTGAATTAATTCTTGCGTATTGTGGAATATTGAGCAATCAGTGTTGTGGGAAAATGGTTGATAGTGAACGTAGACAGGCTTGATTGTCATGGGAGAGTAATAATATACTCCTCCGGGGCTCTAGCGATTTCTAAGAATTCGCTGGTGCGCTTTCAGTTGCGATATGTGAAAATTATGTACATATTGTGTTTTGCAGAAAATGAAAAGTATAGTCAGATATTACTTAAATGTAATGTAATGTCCGCAAACAGATTTAAAAGCGGTACAGAGAGGACATTGGGAATCTTTTCATACAAAAATTTTGATACCGATTTAATTTGTTTTCTATCTTTGACAGGCGGATAAATGATAGAGACACTGAGTCTGAGTGATTTCCGGTTGGAATAAAGTACCTAATTAAAGAAAGAAGAAAGAAAGAAGAAAGAAAGAAGAAAGAAAGAAGAAAGAAAGAAGAAAGAAAGAAGAAAGAAAGAAGAAAGAAAGAAGAAAGAAAGAAGAAAGGAAGAAGAAAGAAAGAAGAAAGAAAGAAGAAAGAAAGAAGAAAGAAAGAAGAAAGAAAGAAGAAAGAAAGAAAGAAAGAAGAAAGAAAGAAGAAAGAAAGAAGAAAGAAAGAAACATATTTATTTCATCCTCACCAACAACAACAAAAATAAAACTAAAATAAAACAAAAGTAAAATTCGTAAAAAAACTAAATAAAAAATATATATATATGTCTAAAACTATTAAAAAGCTGTTCCGTGAGGACAAAAAAGGACCCTAACTCAGCATTTGCCACTGCATCTTGATAAATGATGTGGCGCTGGTATTCTGCTAGGACCTCGAGCGACTTCCCAGACATCGGCCAGCTGCAAAAAGCTGCAGGCCGAGAATTACGATTTTGTTCATGTCATTTCCCATTTATCGCTAGTAATATATGTATTTAAATGTCTGTCTGTAACTGACATAAATGTCTGTGTGATAACTACTGAAAACTTCTTCAAAACATAATCATTATCACAATTTTGCATAAAATATTGTTCATGTTTTCTATTCCATCTGTACCTACCTAATTTTGATAGCCTTCCTCTTAACAATGATTATAACTTATTTAGTTCATGAACTATCAGCTGTACATACTATCCTTGTCTAACCTAACAAAAATTCAATTCCGGAAGTCGTATTTACGTTATAATATACTTAAATATTTAAGTAGGTGTCTCGTTTTCATAGACACCCGGTATAAACAACAAAATACCCATATATTAGGCTATTCATTAAGTTTAAATCCGTATATACTTATAATCTTTGGGTGCTTGTGTACTCCATTCCAGTATTACCAAACATTAGGGTTCCATTTAGGCCTCGATAAAAGCTTCCAACAAATGCCTTGAAAGGGTATTAGCAGCCCGCGACAAACCTCTGTTGTACGCCTTAAGCCGTATAAGTAACATTGCTTTTATTTTACTTGCACATTTTATTATAGGGAAAGATTTTATATTTTAAAAGTGCATAAAAGGTGACACTGTTTTCAGCCTTTATGTTTGCTTGGTTACAAGAATCATTTAGGTGAAGCAAAGTGTTATTGTTTTTTTTTAATGAAATTCTCAGGAGTAGATGTCGGATATAGGCCTCAAAAGAGGCCATATGTACCGTAAAGGTTGGACTATGGTTAATCCTGAGGTCTTTCAGTAAAATCTAAGATTTACCAACTCTATATTTAAAATCCGGAATGTTCTGCAATCACAGTTAATTTCAAACTTGTACCAGCATTCACAAGGTAAATCTAGGGTTTTACCTCGGAAACATGGTAAATATTGAAAACACAGATAAAAAAATAATGCATAAAACTAACCTAACTATCCGAGTCGGTATGATATTTGTGGGAAGTCAAAAGCCATACTTTTTAACCAAGATGAAGGAGTTGTGTTGTAGGGGCGTGGCTATCCATGAGATCTGATAACTTTTTCGTTATGAGCTCGTGAGTCTTGGAAACCTGCATTAATAGTTTTGGTAGGATCTTATTTTCATGCACCCTCTGTATAAGCAATTCGGTATTTCGAAGTCCCTTGGCACAAAATAACAAAACAGAAGTCATCCTTCATTTTATTCAGAGAATTTAATTAATAAATAGAGATAATGGAGGAAGCATTTGTCTTTTGGCATTAATTAATGCTTCTCTTTATTTCGTCGTCGTCTGATTGAACTCAATGAAGATTACATGATTCAATTAGATCCGTTAATACGTTCCATTGAATGCTATATTTCTGTATTAGCTAAGAAATTGACAGATCCTGATTTATATTATTATGGTCATTGATAATTCAGCTAAAGGAACAGTACTGCGGGATACGGAAAAATATATCAAAATCTAATAGATATTGACTTGATCTTTTTTGATCACGGGGGAGGCGTACTTTGAAGAGTAAGTCATTATTTTCTTTCTTAAAGTATTCATAAAAATGTATCGTGGGTGTGTTTATGAACAGAAAATCATACAAACAAACACATAGAAGTCAAAAGTACCCGTAGGTCCTACAAATAGATTTTCGGAGAGTACGTAGAGCTCTCGGTCCCGGTTGTCACGAAGATAGCTCTACAACAATCGTTAGTGGTATTTATTGCCAAATACAATAAACTAAGTAAAAAGGAGATGTTAGATAAATACGAGTACCTACTTAAATCTCGCGACAAGCTTTTATATCATATCAATTGTGTAATGATAATGACGTTATAAGTTGATAGTAAAAGTATTAAAGGAAAAGTTTATTTCATTCTTTTTCGCGCATTCAAATAAAAACTTGTTTTAAAAAACTTTTTTTTAATTTGAATTTATTACGTATTTATCATGCAATACAACGTAATTTTAAAACCCGGGAATAGTAGTGTTATTTCAAGTTAGTATGTAGTACACACGTTTTAAAAAAACCCAAAATTAAATGTTATTAAACCGGTACGTACTATTTTTTATTGCTTTACCGATGTAAGTCTGCCCAGTAAACAGTATCTTATAGGGCCATGACACTCGTGAACACAGTCACCTTGAACTGACTTTCAGCTCGAACTAACTGACACACTGTTTGGGTCAAATACCTACCTAATCACAGGCGAAGGAACTAAACAGTGGGTTGTATTATTAAGGCAATTAGTATAAAATAGATAAAAAAACATGAAGGAATAATATAACGTGCCACTTATCATGTTGTGAAGTATCACGAATACATGTGATGATGATGACGACATGATTTCGTAAATTATCTGAAGCGACCAAAGTTGAATGAATTAATGGGATATATCATTAAAAATAAAATTAAAAGGTGGCTTTATGTAAGTGATTATCGTGTGCAATGTTTTCGGCGGAGGTCCGACCCATTCCACTTTAAAGTTTTCTATCAGACGCGCCACAAATGTTTCTATTTCTAATTCAGACACGCGACGACCTGGAAACAAAAGTTAAAAGGTAAATGAAAACCATCCTTGGTGGTAAGGTGCTCATGCGTATTAACAAAATCTGAGAGGCTTTTTTTAAACCCATAAGAACCTAAGGTCTCCTATGTGTTGATACCTTTATTTATTGAATACTTCATTTATTTATTTACCTCATGCACAAAACAAAAAATTGTTGTACAAAGGCAGACTTAATGCCTTTCGGCATTCTCTCCCAGTCAACCTTAGGGTGATTGATGCAGAGACAAAACAAACCTTTGTTGTATGTATTTACAATATCCATTGTCTAGTACCCATAGTAAAAGCTCTGCTTAGTTTGGGACTAGATGGTGCTGTGTAAAATTGTCCAAGAACATTTATTTATTTATTTATACCCGTACCATAAGCAGCTTTTAAAAATATTATATGTACATACATACCATCACGCTTGTATTCCTGAAGGGTTAGGCAGAGGCGTACTAATATACACCCACAGTTCGTCGGTATATAAATTTAGGTCCCATGTAATAGGGGGAGAGCATTTTGCCAATAACCGGGCCCAAATCCAAACTCCGAGCTGCTCCTGAGACTTTCATAGAAAAACCCAATAACACTGTTCGACCTGGGAATCGAGCCCAGGACCTCCAACGTAGCAGTCGCACTTAAGACTAACGAGGCAGTCAAAATAAAAACGAATACAGTACCAATGCAGCTGCGGGTTCCGAAGCCAAAGGGTAAATTTGCGAACGGATGGGCATTTCCGTAGTAAAGTGGATCATCTTTATTGGCCAGCCACCGCTCTGGGATATACTCTTTAGGTCTGGGGTAATTCTCTTCTAACTGCGCCATGGTCTGGTGAGCAAACGTAACATGTACCTGAAAACATTAGTTACGTTTGAGCGACGACCTAAAAACCTAATCAATAACTTTCTAATAAATAGTATAAACCTCATAACTTACTATTATATAACATAATATACTATACCTTATATTCTATTGTAAATTGACATTGTTATTATAATAAAATGTAGTTCACTTAATATAGTTGACTGCGTACTGTAATACGCACGTAAGCCGCTAGGGAATCGTATGTTGTTGTAAACTAATAAGCCGAGCACTTTGTGAAAGGCCGAGAACCTACTCGGCCTGCACAGTACCTAGTTACCTACTGTGCAGGCTGTTGACACTCCAGCGCAGATCCGCGTATGGTGGACGTAACAGAAGTCAGTCCTGACGCTAGCGCGGTGTATAAGATTGAAAATGTATGGAGATTTACTTTAATGTACAAACATTTTTCGGTATCTTATAGCCCAGCAGATTGTATTCTTTTGTGGTTATTCGTAGTCCATCTGGATCGACTGGCAATATTCTCATCGACTCCTTAATGCATGCTCTCAGGTAAGGTCTTCGATCCGACTTTGACAGTATCTCCTCTCTTAATTTATGTTGTTTCTCAGGATTTGCCGCCAGAAAATATAGAGTGGCTGTTACCGTGACTGCTACCTGGATGTCAAAAATATTATTTAAAGTTCCGGCCGTGTATTAGTAAAGGTTCATATGTTTGTAAACAAAGGAGGTTATTAAAAGTCCATACAACTCGGCCCAAATTTGTACCTGAGGTACATGACAGTTGTCAAGTTGACAGTTTTTACTATGAAACTGATAATATTGTGCCAAAATGGCGTGCGTTTGACATTCCAAAACTGACAGTGACAGTAGATAGCTATCAAGTTGACAATTTTTATTAAAAAAACACTATGAAACTGATACTAGTCTGTTAAAATGGCGTGCGTTTTTTAAAATTTAAAGTTATTATTTCTCATCCCCTAGTGAGCATAAAAAAAAGTATGACTAGAGTTTTGACCAGCGAAATATAGGGTATTTTTTCCAATAAGTGTACTCTCAGTACATCATTTGGGCAGATTTTGGTGACATCCTTTGTGGAACATTACAAAAAAAGCCAATGCTAATTCGAGTAATTATAAGTCCATCAAAAAGGTTACAAAGTTATAGTTACCGTATCAACACCAGCAAACAACAAATCGTAAACCATGATATGAGCCAAAGTTTCGTCAATTTCTAACAATTTCTCTAAAACTCCTTTCTCGGTATCAGTTTTGTGTTTTAACTGATCTTTTCCTTTTTACCCGACTGCCGAAGGAGGAGGGTTATGTGTTTGACGTGTATGTATGTATGTATGTATGTATGTATGTATGTATGTATGTATGTCCGTTCCTATGTCCGCTCGTAACTATTCAACGGTGCAACCGATTTAGATAAATGATACCTCATTAGATTTGTCTTGATGGCACGAGTGTCACTGGGTACATGAAATTAAAAAAAAAACAAAATGGCGGATTTTATGCGCTTTAATGCGTGGGCTGAAAAATATGTTTTGAGCATTCCGTATCATGTATTCTCAAATTTTCGGTAGCAATTAGCGAAAGCATTACATTACTTTATTGTTAAGGGACTAGTAGGAAATCATCTACTTTTTCATATAAATTATTTTTTCGTTAATGTCCGTAGGTAGTTTTAGATTGAGGTTAGGAAATACGATTTGTTTGTTATAATTTATTTATCAAGCATTCTGAATTATTTTTACTGTCCTTATGTACCTATTTAGTTTTCTTTACGTAATATGTGGGTGACTCACATACACACATACATACACATAGTAAACCATTACATAACTGAAATAAATGACTTAAATACATATTATAATCAAATATACCTATCAAACAGATTACTTAAATACATATTATAATCAAATATATCAATTCATGCATTCATCACACATTACTTGCACATAAATATATATTCCTTCCTATTATTTATATTATTTAGTTTCTTTCTTAGTATTTAGATAGTTCTAGTAAATTCAAAATCATCTTCATCTCAACATCGTAGTATTCGTGCGTTGTGACTAGCCAAACGTACGCTAGATCCAAGAAGACTTCTGAATAACCCTCATGACCTCAATTCGTTACAAGAATTAAATCGTTTGCGAAATCTTGCACAAGTAAATAACACACCTTAGTTTTAAATTAAGCGTCTGCAGATTTTTCGTAGTTTTGCACTAAAAATCCGGAAACAAGTTACGTAATTAAAATAACTAAAAAACCCGACTGCATAAAAACACTTTACGGTCCCGACGGCAAGATTGACTTTATTCTACGTTATAATTTATTATTTTATGTATTTATCGATCATGAAAACATTTAAATGGTGTAGTTATTCAATATTACTTTACATAGGTCTGGACTACTAGACTTGTTTTTGTCTTTTTAGTTTTTATTTTTAAAGTGTTTTTATGCAGTCGGGTTTTTTAGTTATTTTAATTACGTAACTTGTTTTAAGAAATATTTTATTAAACTGAAAATGTTGAAAATGTTGTTTGTAATAATCATATTGACATTATAAATGTTTTGTCATGTAATATTGTAAATTTGAAAGTTGGGATGTTTGTTTGTTACTTAACCACACAAAGACTTCTAAACAGATACGCATGAAATTTTGTAGAAAAATAGTAGTTGACCGGGAATAACATATAGGCTACTTTTTACTACGGGAGAATTCTCTGGTATATCAACACGAAAGTACTTTCGTACAGTTTATGACTAGCACTAATATATTTCAGTGGAAACTATCGAGGGTTAGCCCGATACCAAAGAGTTCTGACAAGCTCAGGGTAGATGAGTATCGGCCGATTGCTGTATTGTGGTCTCCGGCAAAGGTATTTGAAATAATTATTCACAAGTACATACTTGCACAGGTGGACAAATTCCTTTGTAACGAGCTAATGCTCGTTACAAAGGAATTTGTCCACCGTCTGTCGGCTTCAGACCAAAAATATCCATGGATTCTAACCTGCTGACCCTTGTAGAGTTTATATCGGCTAAGTTGGATCAAAACTCTCAAGTAGATGTACTTTACTTGGACTTCAGGAAGGCGTTTGATAGGGTTAACAATGACATACTGCAGGAAAAACTCAGCACCTTTGGCTTTGCCCCGGGACTTGCTCGCTGACTATCTCCGTGATTGCCAGCAGTTTGTCAGACTCGGTGTTTATGAGTCCAAACCATATCATACGCGTTCCGGAGTAAGTCAGGGCTCCATACTGGGGATACTATATTTTTCTTGTTGATGATCAACGACCTTCCTACTGCTCTCGAGCTCACTCGATGTATGCTGATGAATTCAAACTGTTTATGGAAATAAACAATTATTCTGACTGTGTGGCTCTGCAGTAGTACATCGATGCCGTGTATCAATGGAGCTATAAAACAGGATGGAATTCAACGCCACTAAATGTCACACAATTACTTTTCGTCGCAAGCGGCACCCAATAGAGCACGAATACAAAAGGCCTTCCTTCGGTATCTATACCAGCGTTTCAACGGATACTATCCATACATGTACCCCACGAAATTTCTTTTGGGCTGCCTTGGTTATAACGCATTGGAAGTCAGGCGGGAAAAGCAACAACTTATAGTCATGTGCAAAACACTCCGGGGCAATATTGATGCACCTGATCTACATGATGAATAGTGACTTGTTTACGGATGGATGGCTATTTATATTGTCGGAGTGTCAGCGTTTTTGTGAGAAGGATATATAATTGTGTGATTCTATTTATTTTAGTAAACTGTAGGTAGTATAAGTTTCATATATCTTTAATTACTGTAATTGGTCTATTCCGGGATTCCAATTGTGATAAAACGGCTTACCACTCTCCATACTAGTTATTCCTTTGTACGTTTGAAACAAGTAACTCAACGAATAACACGCCGTGCCACTTTTATCGTTCTACCCAAGATTAAAACAAACTAAGTACGAAAAAAAAAATGTTTACTTACGAAGACGCACAGCTTCATAACAAATACCTTCAGTGATTAAAATTGTAGTAAAATATTATTGTGTTATGGCGTCATAGAATAGAATAAACTTTATCACACCAAGATAAGAAGCATAAAAGTAAGTATACTAACATATTGCTAATTGTGTTAGAAACTTTGTTATTAATTATTAACCCATTAATAACCAAACATAAATATAAAACCTTACTTTTTCATATTATTTATTTTTATAGTGTTAGGAGTATAAAACATAAAATAGAAAAATATTAAACAAGTATTTTTTTATAGGATTTTAGGGGTGTACTTGTTTGTCACTACAAACACACACACTTGGCATTCTGGCCACTTAAGGGTGAAATTTTTCGAAGTACGATTTTTCAACGCAAAGCGTTTTTAGACATTTCTTGCACTAGAGTCCCAAGGGACTCTTGAGTGGCAAATTACACAACGTAGCTGCTTCTTCTTTTTTTGGAACAAGAGTTGATACATAGGTTCTTGCTGAGCACGTGCAGGCGTCAGGCATTTGCAACAGCCATATCCACCACTACGTAAATAATATCCACCACCACTTTTGCCATAAATCTCGATCCTGTATAGTGAAATAGACTGATCTAATTCATTAACGGTAGATAGTACATATAATAGTTAGAGGTATGGACCCATACCTCTACCTTTTATAATTTTAAAACAGAGGAATTTTCTCATCTTTTTTCAATGGACACCATCGCTTCACAATTCCCGTTCAGGGGGTCTACTCCCTAAGCACGAAGTCCGTAGTTTCGACCTTAGTTACGGGCGTTTCCTACTCCGTATCACGTACGGATGGATGATTCGTTCGGGGCCCGAACTAAGAATGAATGACAACACAATTTCACAGTTGTCCCTACTCTTGATGTGTTTTTACCCGTTCGAAAAAATGAATTTGACACTTGTTTTATCGAACTTCGAAGTGTCGGAGAACTTTCGAACGGCTCGTAACTTCGTAGAACCTAACATTTGAAAATCCCGGGAGTTTAATCGAAAATAATCGGGTCTTTATCTTAGTTTAGTTACTCAATAGATGAGCTAGGTGACTAAATTCGATGATATTTATACTGGAAAAATAATTTTGTAACCAGTGTTTACATGTAGAGTACGTACTGTTTATCCAAATGTCTTAATGTTTTGTTCATGCCGTCAAGTTATTCCGGATAAAATTGAGTAAGTCACGCGTATGAAATCGCGGGTAAAAGCTAGTAATAATAATTCTTCTCCTCAATAATACCGCTCTTGCGCACTTGCAAAGCTGGGATTTTGAGGGAGGTCTATATTGCAATATTGGCTCACGAAAAGATAGATACGAAAAGTACTGGAAGTCTAAAGAAACGAGATTGTTAACATTGTGGAGTGCAATAAACCAATTGAGTATTGAGTACTCACATTTGTTACTTAAAACATTGCGTGCCTGCCAAATCGTTTGTTTTAGTCAGTGACTAGCCTACTCGCTTCATCATCGGTCGGTCGGTTATCATCATCAGTGCCGCGCCCACTTCTTATTACTATGTACACTTGGAGATAGTTCCAGGAATGCACAGCATGCCAAAGGTATAAAAATATTTTGTTATGTTGACTTACAAGACGTAAACTAGCTTTATTAGTCATCGAGAATGATTAAAAAAAAAAATTTTAGCCAGAATGCAACTTACTTATCCATACGCTCGTACAGCTTCATACTTTTCTTAAAATATAGCGACGAGAATATATCTCGATAGTAACTCGAAAGGCTTGGCTTGATGTCCAATTCATAAATTATTGCAAATAGTTCTTGGATGCACTGGATCAACTCATTCTCGGGAGAGTCTGCAGGCAGGTTGAGATCGAAGCAGTTCAGCCGGCAGCCAAGAGCGACAGTACCAATAGACTCGAATGCCCACAAGTTCATTTCCTTATCAAAATCGTTGCGGATCACGTTCTTCTCATAACGTTTGGCTTTTAATCTGAAAATATTTGACTCTTGTGAGACGTTGTTAGTTGCATTAAACCAAGTTAAAGTCATCAAGTTCCACTATATAATAAAGTGCATTAGATCACTTGGTAAACCATTGTTCTCCTGGCCTCATTCCAAACTACGTGGGGTCGATGCAGTATGTCTTTTTCGTCCATTACGTCTGTATCAACCGTCATCACTCACATAGTTGTTGTTTTTTTGTAGATAGAATTCGACGATTATAAACAAAACCAAACAATAGAGTTGAGGAGACAGAGCACGTGAGGTTTTCTAGCTTGTGCTCTAAATATCTGGATGATTACCGGCTACACACGCCGTTTTCTACTCTGAGATGGCAAAGGGTAAACTGAATCAAGGCCATCTTAAAACCTGCTCTATTGACCCTACAAGTTGGGAGGAGCTCGCGTCAATAGTCCTTTTTCTAAATTTTCTACGATCTATATCAAAATTAAAACTTTAGAAGAAAGTCAGTTCCAAACACTGGACTTAAAACGCCAAATTTGAAAAGCCCTCCTGTAAAAACTCCTAGAAGAAATCTACTGCATCACCTGCGATAGAGTCATGGTGAGAAAGTTAGGTCTAGCGAGTCACATCAGAACTTATGCTAGAAACAAATTATTTATAAGTAGACTTTTACTCTTGGAGATGGCAGTATTGTTAAATTTCTTTCTCTGGGGCCCTGAACACCGGTAGCTTGGATCCTGCTTCCGATGCCGGTGGGTTGTGGTTTATATGTTTAAGGTTTAATTAAAAAAAATATTTGACGACCTCTGTGGTCTAGCACAAATATTTGTGTGGATTAAACATGAGTATTTGTGTTTGTCTGGGTGTTTCTTATGTATTATACGTATGTATTTACAAAAAAAAAAGTATATAAGTATTATATCCATTGTCTAGTACCCATAGTACAAGCTCTGCTTAGTTTGGGACTAGATGGTGTTGTGTAAAAATGTCCCAAAAATATTATTATTATTATTATTTATACATATTATTAAAAGATGTATAAATATGTTTTACAATGGATGAAGGCAATTGTAACAATTTAAATAGGGTCGCCAACCTCTAAAACTATAAGGAGAACTATTAACTATTTCTGTCTTGCCCGTGGTTTCACATCTGGACGTGTGCATATTTTTATTTCAATATGCACTCGTCCAGAAATTAAATACAATGAGATTTTTAAATGAATAAAATTGTTCACTCTATTCAGTTTCCAACATTAGAATTACCTTGTAACCATCTCCCGCGCAATCTCATCAAGTACTGTTCTGTACAGTATTATCGTTTTAGGTTGTAGCATAACTGGGTTTACTTTTGATCGCAAATCTTTCCATGCATTGCCATTGCTGAAAAAAAGAAATAACATCTTAATCTTAAAATCTTAGAATGTACCTAGTGTTACATTTATTGTTGCCAAATAAATGTAACACTAGGTACATTCTAAGATTTTTTAATTTTTACAGTCGTTTTAGCTGTTGAATGAGAACTTTTCTTATTAAATCCTACCACAGAATTACTATAGTATATCAATGGCCACTATCACCACTACCACTACTCCTCCACCACGTCCATTCCACTCCTTACTGGACCTTTGGCTTATACTGAAAATATATGGCCTGTTGTGTAGTCATGACTCAGATTGTGATTCAAATAAGTAGCCAATTTAGCCCCCTCAATGTATCTCCAATGAGTCTGCATCCGTCGATCGAAAGCAAAGCAAAAACAGTTGCATTAACACAAATCTAATCTCTACCAATGTTATAAATGAGAAAGTAACTTTGTCTGTCTGTTATACTTTCGCACCTACACTAATGAACCAATTGTGATGAGATTTGATTAAACATTGGAGAAGGAGATAGGCTAAAAGTACTTTCACATAAATAAAAATGTTTTAAAATCGACTTACTCAGTTATCAGGCCGGTTGTCTGTACATTGTGACCTTTGCTTTTTTTGTAGTTCTTTCTGTAATATGCAAGGGACTCGAATTCTGAACGAACTGGGAGCACGTTCTCATTTCGAAGTACCTTATTATTATTGAAAAAAAAAAAATTACATGTTCCTACTTGAAATACATTATCATCAACCCATAAAAATTATACAGTCGCTGAGCACGGGTCTCCTCTCAGAATGGGAGGATTTTAGGATTTTATAACAACTTAAAATATCATTTCTTTTTATAATTTAGGATAATTATATATTGAAGATGAAGGTCTGACTTGGCTAGTTTTCATATACGAATTATGTTATAGCCTTCGCTAGTTCTAAACTTTTAAGTTCTTATTTTATTCTTCCGAAAATTTTGCTTGCTGGTAGAAACTAGCCATAGAACATAGGGCTCTTCCGACTGTTTTGGTAGGTACTTAATAATAATTCTTAGGCTTTCAATATATTATCCTAAGTTAGGTTAAGTAAGTTATAAATAAATTTCAGGACTGACCATAGAAATTGGCACCCATTAAAATCTCACTTCTTTTATCGTTGAAGTGAACAACCAAGGCATAAGTCATAATATTGAACTTGGCTCTCATTTCACATTTATGTTTTTGATGGGATCATTATTAATAGCAACAATGGCAGTCAGGCAGATCATTAACTTTAAAGTGGCGATAAAACTGTAAGTAGTCTGCGTAGAGATTATAGTGTGAAGATAAAACTTTGGTGATAGAGTTAATAGAAACAGAAAATCGAAGTGTATACCATCCTGAGGGACATCTGCAGCAAGATCACGCCATTCATACTGCGAACGACCCCGAAGATATCTTCGGGGTCTTAACCTATATAGGTTAAGCCATTTGATTACAGACGGAGATATATTTAGAAAGGATAGGATTCCCAAGAGGATGTCAAAATAACTGAGTTAAAGGCACTGCTGAAGTTCAGCAGTTATTTTAACTAGTGCTGTTACCGTGCTATGGCCATGACGGAAACCAGACTGGTAATAACTCAGCAGGCTGTTAGAGAAGAGGTAGTTGGAGAGTTGATTATGAACAACTTTCTCAAGAACCTTGGATGGAATTGAGAGTATAGATATAAGTCGAAATTTGGATACTGAAGAGAGATTCGAAACTTTAGAAAGAGGTAGGACATGCGTTTTCTTCCACGCTGAAGAAAAGAAACTGGTTTCAAGAGAGAAGCAATAAGAAGAATCACGGGAACAAGATCGTTTATAATAGGAAGAAGCATTTGGATTTGAAGCCACGATGGGCTTCACATCCACCGCTTTCGTGGAGATAGATAGAATGACCTTGAAGTACATATAGGCAATGGAAGATTAGAGAGATTGTTAAGAGTGGAAAATTTCATGTTAGCGTCCAATGTAATTGGTGATTTATAAAATGATCCTTATAAACACTGAGGTCCGGATATCAGAAACGTCGACATTAGAGGTTTCCCGATACCTAAGGACTTGAGAAATTGCCATACTTGTGGTGTATTTGAAATAAAGAGTTATGAATGTGGCGCCTCCTAACATCCCTACACATACGTCTGCAGCGATTTCGGAATGTTTTGTACAAGGCCCAGTTGTCATCGGTCGGAGACCGTTTGTACTGTTTCTTGGCCTTGTCCCGTTTCGACATTGCTTTCATAATTATGCCAGACAAGTACGCCGTAGGAAGACGTTTCACTCTGACCTTTGTCAAGGGAGCATGCAAATTGTACACACTTAACACCAGCTTATTGAAAGCAGACACTTAAATGTTTAAGTCATTCCAGCTGTATACAGGAATACATTCTTCATAATACATTTATTATGAAGTTGTGAGGGAATTGTACGGAATATAAAGGGCAATGCTTTTTTAACGGATGGAATTACTTCTCAGATTTAATAACGGTAGCACAGTATCAACTCGAGACTAGTCTAATCTTGGTTCAAATTCAGGTTTATCAAGTTTCTAGTAATAATATGTTTCAAGGAATTATATTGATTTATACTTACAGTAGCACAGCTTTCAGGGTCAAATAAAAGTAGCATAGGCGGCTTGCCAAACATCCCTTCGATTCTCACAATGGGTCCATATATCTTATATAGTTTCATGGTGCGTTCAGCTCCTTTGTATTTGTGTAGGCCACATTTTGCAAGGGTAAAATCCATTAGTTTTATAGCACTATGGTGGCAAACAAGCATACGGCCCACCGGATTGTAAGCGGTTACCATAGCCTAATAGACGCTTGCAATACTAGGGGTATAAATTGCGCGTTACCGACCTTGTAAAACGAAAGAGGAATATTAGGGTTGGCAGTATAAGGGTCAAAGTTTCACACTGCCGACACAACGTTTCCTTGAGGAGCACTGGCAACCTTGCTCAACGTAAAGAACACAACACAGCTCAAAGCATTAATTTAATCGCATGTTATTTTACTAAATAACACTGCACTTAAATTAATCATTACAATCAACTACGAATATTGCTGTATTGGTCTTATATTCGGAAAAGCAGATGATTGAGCAGAGCGGACAGTCTTTTTTGATCTTATTGAGTTACTTATTGATTTGAGTATTTTTATTGTAGGTAATAAGCATCTCAATAAGATGGCAAACAAGAGTCCAGTTGTATCACTAGCGCGTTGTAATCTTGACAACTCAGTGACTGCATTATCTGTAGAACCTTTAAAATCTAAACCATAATGACTAAACATTATTACTTACTCGTAGTAGAGCGCCTAACGTTATTGAGGTGGCATTATATGACTCGCAAATTGTTTAACCATTGATAAGATAAGAAGAAGTGCAGTGCTCCGCGAGGAAACGTTGTCTTGGTAGTGGGGGGACTTTAACGCAACTATTCCTCTTTCGTTTTACAGGGTCGGCAACGCGCAACTGATACCCATCAGGGGTATCGTATCACTGTAAGCACGTTGTAAGCATCTAAAGGCAACGAAAACCACTTACCATCAGGTGGGCCATATGCTTGTTTGAAGCTTCAGTGGTATAAAAAAAGTGGCAGAATACTTGGCAGCGCGCTGAAAACATCGACACGTCAACAGCTGGGCACAGTTTTGTACCATATTGCTACTCACCGCCAGGCATGAAATGGTGATGTTGCCCAATAATGGGTAGAGACGAAGGCCCAGGAATCTCTTTCCATGATTTTAAGTTTTTATCTGACTTTATAGCTGCTGCAGTTGCTGCTGTTACTGTTCTGTAAACCATATCAATGGCGTTTTAAATCTCGGTGTTCTTTCTTAAATTATTGTAATACCTAACAAAGTAAAGACTAGGAATGTTGTATACCTCTTGGTAGGTAGCGCTATTATCTAATTATTTCGTACGTTCTACAGTCTAAACAGTTTGAATAATTTCTGTTGGCGTAAAAACTACTGAATAGCTCTTAATTCTGTTTTAACTTTTAGAAAGCAAATATATGCCAACCAATATCTCATCTCAATTAGATGAACAGATCCAGCCAGGGATACAGATCTCCCAAATCGCGCCACAACACCCGGTTTTCCACCTTCCGCATACAGTCTGACCCAGCCGCCTCTTGAGATCGTCGGTCCATCTGGCTGGGGGGTGTCCCACACTATGTTTGCTGACTTTCGTCTTCAAGCACTGAATGAAGACTCAGCGAAGTTTGCCGAATGCTGTCCAAACCAACCGAATCCTCCTATCGGCTTCTTTTTCGAAGTTGTGTCTACCGAGCTGAATGCTCTGCCCTAGGTAGACGTATTACTGCACAACTTCAAGCACCGACCCTTCGACGTAGATCGATCTCGGCACGACATGTGCATTGCACATACTCTTAGTTTTGTCAAAGCTCATGCCGAGACCCACACACCGAGAGGCTTCGTTTAGGCTATGCATCATTTCGCCCAACTATTTCAGTGACTCGGCTATTATGACGATGTTGTCAGCAAATCGAAGAGAGAGAGATGTATTCGCGGTTTTAGAGCTTAGGGGGGATATAACGTCCTTCTGCCTCACACCTCTGCGCAGCTGTATGGGAATGGTCCTCCGGTCCTGGATCTGGACGGTCATGATTGCAGCTTTGTACAAGCATCTCAGCACCTCGACACACCGCCAGTCAATACGACATCGTTGCAGAGCGTCCAGAACTGCCCAGGTTTCGATGGAGTTGAAGGCTTTTTCGTAGTCCACAAATGCCATACACAGCAGCTGGTTATACTCTTCCGATTTCTATATAATCTACCGGACAGTATGGATGTGGTCTACGGTACTGTAGCCTTTCCGAAACCCGGCTTGTTCCGGTGGCTGGAACTTGTCGAATCTTCTAGCGAGACGATTTGACACAACCCTCGAGAAGAACTCGTAAACTTGACTCCGGAGTGAGATAGGTTGTAGTTCTTCAGCAAGGTTTTGTAACCTTTTTTGAATAACAGGACCTTCCCACTTCCGCTCCACGCTGCCGGTGTTATGCCGTGTTGGAACAGAATGTTGACAGAATTCTCTTTCTAAGTCTGCTTTTAGGAGCTCTGAGGTTATTCCGTCATCTCCCGGCGCCTTTTTGTTCTTAGGTTGCTCGAAAGCCGTTAAAACCGAAATAGTATAGAGATTTTAGCACTTGAAACGTTGCAGTGTCGTATATTCAATAATTGTATAGCACTGTTGTGAAATTTAGTAATAATTACGTTTTTTTCGATCCGGTTATTGTAGATGAGTATTGAACATACTATCAAATGGATTTTGAGATAATTTAAATACGTCTGAGCCAATTGTAATCGTGTACTGGGACCAGATTTCGTTTTCAGGACGCAGCTGTTAGGTCAGCGCTGTCAATCCCAAAAATATTACTCACATAGCATAACATAATGTACCACGACGCCTGTAGAGAAGTGTTAGGCAGAGGCGTACTAATGTACACCCGCAGTTCGCTGGTATGTTTAGGTTCAATGCTATAGGAGACAAGCCTATAGCCATTAACCAGACCTTAAGTGCGGAGGTCTGATGGTATTCTGGAATTAGACGGGAAACCGCCAACATAGTTGGGAAAAGGCTGGAAGCATGATGAAACTGTGAAAGTGCGTTTGTGTGTGTTTCTCTTTTAGGTATTTCATTTATTTAATATATATATTTATGCTTATTGATTTCTGACATTTACGCGAATATTATACATAGAAATAAAACTACTTTTTACGGATTTTATCGCGTATATTGATATTATTAATCCCGACGTTTCGGACCCTTTACAGCGTCCATGGTCACGGGTAGACTCCCCGTAACTATGGACGCTGGGCCGTGAAACGGAACTGACCATGAAACGTCGGGATTAATAATATCAATATACGCGATAAAATCCGTAAAAAGTAGTTTTATTTCAATATATTTATGCTTCTAAATTCACGTGAGCAAAGCCGCGGTTATAAATTAGTGTGTGATCTGGTGTATTTGATTTTTCTTAACTGACATTTTTATATTTTGTACCATTTTTTTTGTTAAGTTTTCTGATCTTTGAGTATTGTTGTTTATGTATCTATCTAATGACATTAACTCCAGCACGCGGATAGTAATAATAATAATAAATAAATCTTTATTTACAGACTACATAGGCCCACATTGTGTTAGTATTTAAAATGATCTTACAAACTATGTTAGTAGGTATACAGGTGATGAGAGCTATACAGGTACTTATATCCACTGATAGTTTCAGCAAGCCCCATGTAATACATGAAGCTTGATAAACCTATCCATGGTAGGCCCATCCAGCCTTTCAGCAAACACCCTTAAGATACTGTTGCTGCTTCCTCTCACTCTGCGCGTAATAGACGCCACTTTCTTACGCATTATTGCAAAATAGTCGTCAGTGTGCGCGTCGGCGAACATACCTGACGCACTACAGTAGTGTGGAAGCCCCAACAGAACCCTAAAGGTGTTATTGTATTGTACTCGCAGGGCATTGTACAATACAATAACACCTTTAGGGTTCTGTTGGGGCTTAGTGGGGGGCAGTCACGTGAGAGTCACGAGTGAGAACGGACGTCCCCCTGCCTATGCCTACTGGTGTGCAGTGCAACCGAGCTAACAAGTAATTAACACCGTGGTACAACGAGTACTACAAGTATATTATGTGACCTACGCAAATACCGCGTCAAAACTAGCGGGGAATAACTAATTTCTTTTCAAGTTTATCTTCATGATGATATAAATAAGTTTTAATGGTTCTAGTAGTGTTAGAGAGCATATTTAATCTAGTTTGTTTTAATATTATTATAATAGATATAAAGTTACGGGGTTTCAATCAAATAAATATTTTTATAGATAAATATCAGTTTTCATCACTATTTGTCAAGTTTAACCGTTTTTTTCGAGAGATTTTTGCTGACATTTTATTAGCTGCGCGCGGACGCTGGCGGTCGGTCGAAAGTTGACAGCGCAGCCTGGCGCTAGAGTGTTTTTACTTTTGATAAAAGTTGTTGATTTTTGGCTTCGTGTTCTTAAAATTGACTCAAAAATTACTTTTCAAGGTAAAAACTACACAAAATATTAAGAAATATGACCACAGACTTCATATTTTTTTCAAATGGTAACGTAAATCGTGACGTATTACCTCGACTCATCCTCACACGAGAAATCTCTTGATTTCCTTGAGGTAACTACTATGAATACCAATTTCGAGGCTCCCTCAAGTTGTTCCTTGAGGTCTCCTCCAATGAGTTGGAGTGGAGGACGTTTCGAGGTAACGAATAAGAATAATACGGGTGTTAATCTCATCTTTTGAGTTTTCGATACTCACTTCACTTCACCCGACCTTGGTGATTCTGAAACACTGAATATCAAAACGTTTTCACCTAAAGTGCCTGTCGAAGTGAGAGTGTATTCGAGATGAGATTCGAGTTCGAAATCTGTTAGTTATAGAATTGCAGTACTGGTATCGTTGTGCGACGGGTCCTTGAGCTCCCTAAATAATGATTGAGCTACACGATGACTGATATATTAAAATAATATTAATATGTACAAATAATATTATTTTACTTATACTTTAAATGCATATTAATTACACTTGACTTACCTTACACAATTATTTAACGGCATTACCCTTAACAGCAGTTTCAGCTTAGTTGTCTGCATGTTGGCGTGGTTGATCAAACAATATAGATACATCGAAAACAGCTCCGTAATAAAGTGTTTTTAAATAATGTTAGTATTTATCTATCACTTATCTAATAGTGTAACTGTAATTAAGGTGAAAAGGTTATCGCGTTATAGGCGAATCTAAAATTAAACTTGTTTTCATAAAGACTTTTAAAAAAAGTAAAATCGACTTCAAAAAAAGACATCAGCCCCAAAAAGCGAAAAATAAAAAGCGAAACATTTAATTCACAGGATAGAAATGTGTAATAATTCTCTTTTACAGATTTCCAATTTCGTTTAAAATATTTTACCTACGTAAATACTAAATTATACCTGCTAGGTATCTACTGATCTGTTTGAAGTCGGTGCCAAGCCCAAATATAATAGGGTTGTATCGCTCGGCACGAGCCCCCTCCTTCTTATACGTATTAGGTACGGTGGGCTTATTAAGCCTATTTGGCTCTGTCAAATAAAAAAATGTTAGAATCGGTCCTCAAATGGGGAAGAATACGGTGAACATATATAAAAAAAGATACATACATTCGAATATAAAACTTCTTCCTTTTTTGAAGTCGGTTAAAAATTTAAATACCTTGAAATTTTGAACTACTTTTTACGGATTTTATCGCGTATATTGATATTATTAAATCAGAAGTCAGAAATCAATAATTTAAATACCGTCAACTGTGGCAATTTAACCGCATTATTTTACATTTTATGGAACAATCCAATATTCAAATTAGTAAGTATTTATTTTACAATGTGTTAAATTAGACTGGGTCTACATTTTAAATTTATAAAATCTTTATAACCACATAAGAACCAGCGTTAGCGACAAAAAATATTCACCAGGTAATATTTACACGTTTCTTGAAACACAGTTGGCCATATACCGCGAAAAATAACCATATCTTGACTGCCGTCACAGTTACAAGCGTAAAAAACTTTTTGGGTGGCGCAATATCATATGGAATTCATACAAAATTATAAAAAAATAGTATGTATAGTACATTTAGCAAAGTCGAATAAAATTTTAAGACGGGTATTCATAGGTAAAGATGATCGTTAAAGGTAAAGATGCCACGTGTGTATTACTGTAATCAAAATGTTTTTTTACTTCACCTGCTGAGAAAGTGTACACACACAGTACTACACACACAGTACTACTATAATACCGGGGGTGAAAGTAGCTTATAGCCTATATATATAATTAAACGTTTAAACTTTTAACTTCGAACGACTGCTCTGTGGAATCAATTACCAGCGGATTACGTCCTCATTTTGTGCTAGCTTCAGTCTTCCAATACGTTAGCCAGAGACTATAGATTTGACTTACTACGAGCCTGACAAACCTCTTTCGTTTCAATTTTGTTCAGCAACCTCTTCATGAGGATATGCATGCAGAGGTTGTTGGTTTAGAAAATTTATGGTAGGTAATCTTTCTTATCAAACTTTATACTTGACAATTGATTTAATTGATCGCTGTTTTTGTAGCAATTAAATTAAATGTTTCTTTATTTATTTCATTTATACGTCCTTGAATACAAAATTAAAAGGTCCTTTGATGTAATTGAGAGATGCCTGCAATGTTCTCGGTGGGGGTCCAAACCATTCCACTTTAAAGTTTTCTATCAGGCGTCCCACAAATGTTTCCATCTCCAGTTCAGCTATGCGACGACCTAGGACAACAAAAGATAATTAGTAGGTAGGTACCTTATATAATAATCTCCCTAAAATTCAGACTTAACTATTTTTATTTGTAAAAAAATACATATCAACACCATACCTGTATCACCGAAAGTCTAGGGATTGTGTACTGATGTATATATTTACATTTCAGCGGTATGTTTTAGGTCTCATGTAATAGGGGCAAGCCTTTTCCCATTAACCGGCCAAACTCTGAGCTGCGATCATATAAAACCCCAATAATAACATTTGCGAAGATTTGGGAATCGAATTCGGGTGCTCACACTCGGCAGCAGCGAATTAATAAAATTTTGCTACTAGGGAATGCGGTAGTCTTTTATTTGAAATATGATAATGTCATTAGTTTAGCAGCTTGGAGTTTGGATTTGTGCCCGGAGGCTTGCCTCCTAATAGGTGAGACCTGCATATACCGACGAACTGTGAGTACGAAGATTTAGGAAGAGACTACTGAGTCTCTTCCTAAATCTTCGGAGAATACAGGCGTGATGGTATGTTGGGTAAGTTATGATAATTTACCGATGCAGCTGCGGACTCCGAAGCCGAAAGGTAAATGTGCGAACGGATGGGTATTTCCGTAGTAAAGTGGGTCCTCTTTATTGGTTAACCATCGCTCTGGGATGTACTCTCGAGGCTTGGAGTAATTTTCTTCCATCAACGACATGTCTCGGTGACCAAAGACAATTTGCATCTGAAAACATAATACAAGCATTTTATGATATTGTTAGGATATTGATGTTTTTTTTATATAGCTATCTATTTTATAATGTCAGTGTTTCGCCGAGTGTATGAAAGGAAGGCACAGACGTCACTCGCGCCACTTTGCCGCTTGTCATTGTGGGAGTAACTTAGAGTTTCTGTCCATCTCATCAATCATTGCGTATTTTGTAATCTTGACTCTAAATCGTTACTTTGGCTTACCTTACACCCATATTCAATCCTTTTAAAAAGTTACTCGAGATCTTTATTTCTAAAAATATGATCTGTTGTGAGTTGATCCCCATTTTTGGACACTAAGAAAGTTTCCTATCGAAGTAATGAATTGTAAATTAATGTTAAAATGTAAATAAAACTATGAAAATAGTCGATTTTACGTGAGCCATTGTCAATTTTGGACACTTACGTCTTTGGGTATCTTATAGCCCAATATATTGTACTCCTTTGTTGTCAACCTCATATTCCCTGATACAACCGGCATCACTCTCAGTGATTCCTTGACGCAGGCCTTCAGGTAAGGTCTTCGTTCCGACTTCGACATGATCTCTTCCCTTAACTTGTCCTGTTTGTCCGGATTTTTCGCCAGAAGATAGACGGTTGCTGTTACAGTATTGGCGGCCTACACAAAAAATAAACTTAGACAATATGTTATTATCACCTAAATGATTCGTACTTCAACTTAAAACTGTTTTCCCAAAAGGTACACGGTTACGGTTGTTTGATTAAAACATGTACACAGTGATACACATCAACTTATTATTTCCATTATAAGCTGTCCTTGCATGACATATGCTTTCCGAACAATGAGAGGTCAGCTTGAACTGGTAGTTATTCGCTGGATGTGTAGCCGTGAATACAAACTCTGCTATAGTTGAGACCATGGACCGTGGCCGTGGCTTCTACTAAGAATGCCTATGCAATGCGAGGTATATTGCGTGTGCGTAATCCAAGTAAAATGTTATCTCCTTTAAGTATAGAGGTGGCCCTACACTCCTCATCAAATATAATAGTGACAAGGAATTTATGTCGTCGTCAATTTAGTCGTGTGGTTGTGGTTTAATTATGGATTATTAATTGATAAGTAGTCGCTTTCATCAAATATTTAATTAACAATCTATAAAATATTTTGCAGTTACCGTATCGACACCAGCGAACAACATATCACTGGCCATAATGTGAGCGACTTCTTCGTTTATTTCTAACAATTTTTCCAAAACTCCTTTTTCGTTGTTAGTGTTTTTCTTTAGCTGTTCCTTTCCTTTTTTGATGAAGTATTTTGTTAAGCTAAAAAAAACAATACTTGTGGATTGGATTTCAGAAATTACGTGCTAAACATGAGAAGTGCTTGTAATGTTGCATTGTTGATTTTAGTTTTGTTTTTATCTATGTCCAGCAGTGGATGAATAGGGGCAAATGATGATGATTGTATTTTTTTTCTTACTCACTTTTCATGATGCTCATATAACTTCATAGCTTTCTTATACATTGGCGTCGAAAAGTATCTCCAAATGCTTGGCTTGAAGTCCAATTCGTTGGCTGTTGTAAATAGGTCGTGGACGCACTGGATCAACTGCCACTCGGGAGAGTCTGCGGGCAGATTGGGGTCGAAGCAGTTCAGCCGGCAGCCAAGCGCAACTGTACCAATAGACTCCAACGCCCACAAGTTCATTTCCTTGTCAAAATCGTTGCGGATCATGTTCTTCTCATCGCGGTTGGCTTTCATCCTGAGAAGGATATTATTTGGTTTTAGCAAGAGTATTATAATTGAATTGCCAACTACATTACCTACTGCATTCATATTTAGAATTATTACATATCATACCACCACACCTGAATTACCCGAAGGTTAAGCAGAGGTGTAGTACTGTACATCCGCAGTTCGCCGTTAGGTTTAGGTCCCATATAATAGGGGGCCAGCCTATTGCCATTAACCAGGTATGAATCCAAAGTCCGAGCTGCTACCCTAACATCATCGTATGATGGTGTTAGGTATGGTTCGTATAGTTATTCGTATGAATTGTATTTCGATCTAGAAAACATCATCATGTCTAATAGGCCCCAACGGATTTTAGTTTCCATTGTGGGTTTTGCGGCTATAGTATCACTGCCACCGTAGACGGTCTATTGCGATCGCCACATCCTCGAAGAGTTAGTTATTCGAGGACTGGATACCAGTCTATTGCCATCAGTCCGGTATTTTTTATGTTTCATTGATATCCAAAATTGTGTCTGCAAGTGATGCACCTACTATAATGACTAGTGTAGCGTAATGGTGAAAATTAACATAAAATACCTTAATATCATGTCCTGTGCTACCTCATCAAGTACTGTGTTGTACAGTTTCACCGTTTTCGGTTGCAACATAACTGGGTTGACGGTCGAGCGGAAATCTTTCCAGACATCGCCATTACTAGAACAAATGTCTTTTTTATTAAAAGTAAACATACATCCAATTATATTGTCTTTCTGACTTGAGATTATAATGTAATCTTAGCTTCTAATAAAGAATTAGTTCATAAGTGAATCACACGAAATATGCTGGAATCAACTTACTCAGTGATAAGGCCAGTCGCATGAACGTTAATCCCCTTATTTTTCTTGAATTCCTTTCTGTAGTGTTCAAGAGAAGCAAATCCGGGTCGTATAGGAAGCCAGTTCTCACTTCGTAATACCTGAAAAGATAAGTTTTTTTTATTTTTTGGGGAAAACGAACACATGTTTCATCCCTACTTAATATTATAAATGCGAAAGTAGCTCTGTGTGTCACGTTTACGTGAAAGCGTAACAGATACCGCTGAACTGATTTTTATGGAATTTGAGAGATAGATTAGAGGAGAAGGATTTAGGCTACTTTTCAACCGACGAAACAAAAAGCGGAGGAGGTTCTCAAGTCGACGCGTATATATTTTTTTTGTATGTATGACCATGCATAACTTTACACAGAGTAGTCCGATTTTGATAGTTCTTTTTTTATTGGAAAGGGTATGTCGTACCTCGAAGTTGGTCCATTACAAATTTGGAAAAAGAATCCTACCCTTAGGGTGGGAAAATAGGGGTGATTTATTGTTCACTCAGATTTTAATGCTGAGTTGTGTATAATCATTAAATTAAAAGTAATCATAAATTAAGCAAATAATAATTTGTAGATTATAGCTACAAAAATTATAAAATAACATTTTTTAACAAAAAAATTAAACCGCCGAAAAACTTAACGTAACGTTTATCGCTGGAGATTTTACGTTTTATTATTAATTTGATTTGGCTATTTCTTTAAATTTAAGGTCATTTAGTGATCTTTGTTCATTGATTGTTTGACGCCGACTCAAAATTACTTAGGTATACTTACATTAGTTTAAGAACTTAGTTATTAAGGTTAAATAAGAAACGTTTATTATTTTTTGCTTTTCAGTTTTTCGGCGGTTTAATTTTTTTTGTTAAAAAGTTTTTACTGTTTCATTGTCAAAATTACTTTGAGATGCGAGTGACTCCGCGAGCAACAGTCATTAATTAACAAAAAGTCTACAACTACGTTATCCTCGTCTAATATACATAAATAATAGATTTATGCAAATGTTAGTCCTTTGTTCAGTGTTTAGATTCTTATCAACAGAAACGAACAAGCCAAAGTTATTGACATTGACTTGTTGAAATATCAATAATCTAGCTATCGCTATTATATTCATCTTTTATTAATAAATACTGATTTTTGTTTAATGATTTTCTCTAAAGTTATCATCGATAATTGTTCCGTCTTTTATGAATGTTTTAATCTCTGGAAGAATCTTTGGACATAAAGGCAAGGTCGTGTTATTAATGTGCATTTTCGACTTCATTTTTCTTCTTCAAAAAACGTTGCCCCACACGTTTTCTCCTGTATCGTGGGTGCGTTTACAAACACAAATTATCACATACACCTAGATGCGGAGCAAATATTTGTAGACCTTCAGGTAGTTCTCTCTGTAAGTCATACAAATATTTCTTCCGTGCGGGGATCGAACCCACAACCCGTGTCGTGGAAGCCGATTGTTCAGCCACTGCGCCAAACGTGCGTCATTTCTAATCGAATTAGTTTTTGTAGGAAAGTAATTCTAATAGTTTGGATCGGCTTCGGAGAGTTTTAAGCTATACCCCACTCCAGAAATAAAATGGATCTTTAATGAGAACAAACCATGCTTTTCTCAAGCGAGGTATCGTTTACACAATGGCTTATACACTATACACCACTAAACATACATTACTCATAGATAGAGTTATTACATATTTTTCCGGTGATAGAACAGTTATGTTTACTTACTTGGGCAACACTTTCAGGATCACTTAGAAGTATCATGGGAGGCTTGCCAAACATCCCATCTAACCTGACCATCGGCCCGTACAACTGAAATAATTCCATGACGCCTTCCGGTGTCGCGATGTTGTTTAGGGCACCTTTAAATTTATTGATTTCATTATTTTATTATTATCAATAATATTGCCATCACGCCTGTATTCCTTAAAGGGTTAGGCGTTATGGGGTGTGTGTGTGTGTGTGTGTGTACCACAATTGTATATCCAGTTCGTTGGTGTGTTAGGTACCCTATAATAGGGGGCGAGCCTATTGCCATTACCTGGGCACGATTACGGCATAGTAGGAGTAATTCTACTCAAATTGGAGCTGTCCGTCTGGGGAAGTACTTCCGCCTTGCAGAATATTGAAGTGAAATAATGTGTTATTTGACTTCATTTTTCTTTGAACTGTTTTATGCTCCTAACGTTGAGCAAGGTTGCCAGTGCTCCGCGAGGAAAAGTTGTGTTGGCAGTGGGGGGACTTTGATCCTTATACTGCCAACTATTCCTCTTTCGTTTTACAGAGTCGGCAACGCGCAAGTGATACCCCTGGTGTTGCAAGCGTCTATAGGCTACGGTAACCACTTACCATTAGGTACGCCGTATGCTTGTTTGCTTAGTGGTATAAAAAAAAACAGGCTCCGAGCTGTTACTGAGAATTTCATAGAAAAACCTAATAACACTTATCACTTTGTAGCAGTCTCGTTTAGGACCACTAGACTAACGAGGGTTATAATATCAATAATATTAAACATGATGAATGAAAGGAATTTGGGTAAGTAATAACTACGCTCTTCAATCAAACTACGAGGTCAATTGTGGTCAATAATGGTTAGGTGACTATACTTAGCACATCGAGACCCCCTTGTACCTCCCAGAGCACGTATTTGTCACTAACATTTGTCATACGAATAGGTGTTCGTATGACAATTGTTAAAGCCCGTTGACCATATTTTAAGGATATCTAGGTCTTAAAATTGGGTGTCGATGGCTTGAGGACAGTATCTACGTCGTTATAAAAGATGGATTCATTTGGTAAAATTCGAACCTCGTTCGAAAATCTACTAACCTCCAGGCAGGAAATGATGCAATTGCCCAATGACTGGTAAGGACGAAGGTCCAGGAATCTCTCTCCATGACTTCAAATTAGCATCTGCGTTTACAGTTGCGTTTGCTACTGCTACAGTTCTGAAAACATAGCAATTCTGTTGTAAAGATGACAGTAATATATTTGGAGATCTTAGTGTAGTGTAGTTCTGTCGATTGCAGTGCAGATTCCGAAATAATCTAAAGCGTAAATTTATACTTCCATAATTATGTAAAATTGTATATCATAGCCGTATAGAACACATTTCAAACCATAAAACGTTTATTTGTAGAAAGGTTTCATTAGTTAAATATTTTTATATCGCTATACAATATTCGAAAAGGTAGGTTATGTATCAGAATGTACCACTGTATTAAAATCGGTTGAAACACGGTTTCAACAGTGGTTCCAACGATGTAAATATTTGTAAATGTTATATTTAGCAACAGGTATTTATATTTGCGTAAATATTGGGGTCCTTAGTCGTTTCGCACCGCGAGCGATTCGAACCGCGGTGTGAATTACCCAAGAGCACTTTTTGAATGGGTTCTTTCGCACCGCGGTTCGAATCGCCCAAGAACATTTTGTAAAGGGGTCGATTCGGACCGCAATGTATCAGTACGAATTAATAATTGGAATCCTTAAATGTGTGATATGAGTCAAACTAGACTCAAGAAAGGAGCATTAGTTCGTTACGCCCCGTGGTCCGAATCAACCCATTCCAAAAGATACCGTCGGCCATTCGCACCGCTTCAACCACTACGGTGCGAATGGCCCCATTCAAAAACAGTACTTGGGCGATTCACACCGCGGTTCGAATCGCTCGTGGTGCGAAACGCCTAAAGACCTAAATATTCCACTTCTGCGGAATCTGAGCAACTTTCAAAATAACCGGTTTTGAGTAGGTATGAGCTGATTGAACACTACGCATGCGCAAGCCGCAAGGTCAAACCGATGATTATTATGTTACACACTAGTCCTTCTCCTGTATCGGGGAAATTTGAATATGATAGGTGAAACTATAGACCTATGCTTAATATGTGATTTTTTTAAAGAAAACCAATTATTACGAAATAAAATGTCATCAATCTGAAAAAACATGTCATCATTCTTAAATATCACGCATTTACAATCCTGATTTATTCTTATCGGAAATATTATTTCAATCCAACACAATTGTGATCATTATTGAATAATCTATGGTTAACGTAAATTAAGGAGGTTCCAATTATGAAATCTGTACAGATAAGTATAAACGACGTAGAGAAAATAAATGTAAAGGTTATCTTTACACACAAATATTGACGAACATAAGATTTACTTATTAACAGTTAATTTCGACTTACCTTATAGAACTTTTATTTAACGACACTAAACTAAACAGCGGTTTCAGCTTAGACGTCTGCATGTTGATATTGTTGATCACACAATAACAATCAGCCAATGATATAGTTATCTTATCACATCTATGTAAAAACTTGATTAAAGTACAATAATTCTATATTAGTCAACTAAACACGTACACACAACAGGCTGATACTCAGATCAGTGTTTTGGACAAAGAGTTCAGATGCATTGAATTTTATTCCATTCAACCCACAGACTATACGAAGAACACAGAACACGTTTGGATGCTGATAGTCATTCATATATACTGCGATAAAGTTATGATCCAGTTGTACGAGCGGTCGTGTATTTGTTTTTGTAAACGCTCATGACCTTCATCATGGTATGGTTTATAAATGGCCAGACGAAATTGTTAGATAATTGTGATGGTGTCATCGATGGAATTGTAGACTTGTACTATAGTATTATCAGTCGGTTTTTGTTTGTTTATCGTAGATATGAGTACTGCGTCAGAAGTCATCAAAAGTATTGGATTGCACCTAATATATATTTGATAATATATTATACCTATATATAAAATCGTATTAATCATAAATTAATACGATTACTACTATTATTTAACTATAAAATCGTATTAATCATTAATTAATACGATTTTATATATACGAGTATAAGTTGACAAAGGATGATGGAAAATTAAGTATTTTTAAAATTAAATGTGACTGACTTTTAAAATAACTGTATTAATGTCAATATCAAGAGATCTGTGGGGTTAAGCTGCGCTAGCCGCGGTTGGTTTGTGGATGGGTGACCATTCTTAAAACATCGAGACCTCTTCGTGCCTCGGAGATCACGCCGTCCTGAGCCGTTGTCATGTCATGTCAGATATCTAGGACAATCGTTAGAAGCTCTAAAAGCCTGACAAACAGTATATCGGTATTGCTCAGAAATTGAGTTGCGGCGGTCTGATGGCAGTCGCTTCGTGTAAACTACTGATATTCAATCCGACATAGTTGGGAAGACGCTTGGAGAATGATGATCATAACACGACACCTAGTAGCAGAGTTCTTAAAAGTAATTAAGTTAAGGATTTATGACTGAAGTTTAACATTGTAGAATATATAAAGACAATATTTAAGGTATCAAGATTCGTAGAGCTATTTCAACGTTTTCTTAACAACATCCGCCGTCAGTTATAGACGCGCTGTAGTGGGCTACAAGAGGCCCGAGACTCTGGGCGCTCTCCTATTATGTCGAGGGTCATCAATAAAGGTATATTGGACCATGATACGGTTCAGTTTTTAAATATAGATGAGTCATAATTTAATATTATTCGTGTCAAACGTTGCGATTGTAACGTTAACTTGGATACAAAACATTTTTAGTAACGTAACGATACTTATACCAGTAGCTCATACTCAAACTAAGATTTTCTCCTGTATCGTGGGTGCGTTGACAAACACAAATATCATATTCACAAACTTCTGAGTAGGTAAATTTATATCCAACGACTATAGCCTAATCCCTCTCATTCTGTGAAAGGAGACCCGTACCCAGCTCTGGGTTAGTATATGGGTTGATGATGATGTATATGAATTGGTGTAGGTACTATGTAATTTACACATTATATTTAAGTTCTACTATCGTTGGCAAATAATAACAATTTAGTTCATAACTGCCCCAGCTCGCTCAAGCAAGTGAAATGTGCCTCCCGTCGAGAGATAAACATTGCCTGTACAATAATGAAGCATTTATAAAACATGCTAGAGTGCTAGAAATAAGATGTTGAACCTATTTATCACCTCGTAGTACCCAGACACATTTAATAAAGATCTTAGCTAAGTTCTAGCCTTGTCTCGACTGCAATACAGAATGTCTTGATCTAAACAATGTTTTTGACTAAACTAGACAAATATCTACTCTGTTGACATCATTATTTTATTACATCACTGCAATCTACTTAGAACGTTATCACGAAAATTTTCATAAATACAAAATAAGTAAACACTCAGTTTTCTGAAGAAAGCAAAATATGAGATCGGTGTAAACGAAAATTATTCGTGATTTCATATTATTTGATTTTTCTTAGTTACAATTCTATTAAGTCAAATTAATTTAAATGGTCATCACTCACGAAAAAGTACACGTTGCTGGACGAAGAAAGTCGTAAATAGGACTACCATTAATTAGGGTAATCCGAAAGGACAAAAATTACTTCCTGAGCAAACCTGGCATATTTATTTATTATATCCAGTGTTTGGTAGAAAGTTGTGGGAAATTTGTGGAAGCAGGAAAAGTTGAATATTTACGGCCTGAATTTTATTGGAAGTTCTAAAAACAGGCTTGATTTTCAATTCCATTTACAAATTGGAAGATTTTATTTACTTTATTTATCTTTTATTCAGCCTTCGTTGAAAAACATTTAGAAGCAGATAAAGTAAATGTGATTAAATTGTAATTGCAATGAAAATCTGAACGTTGGTTGTTTTCAAAGTCAACATAATTGAGACAGATATAAAATAAAGGTAGGTAAACCTTGTTTACCGACGCGTAAATAAGCATATGCCAAAAATCAATCTGAGCAAAAAGGCCAAAAACAATTTTAATTAATGTTACGAACATTCAACATTGATTAAACCTATGTTACACCAAACACCTAATTTGTACGAGCCCGAACATTATGATTTATGACTTGTTTTTTGGGGACGGAAATTGAGTTTAAACTTGTTAGAGCGACCGAATTCGCAGGGTACCCCGTGTCAAGCACACTTCGTTAACTAGAAAATTTTATTACACCAAATTCAGCCTTATAAATTCATCACGGAGCAAATTATTCGCGCAAGAAATGTTATCGTGGTGATATGGGTAAGAAACGTGGCAAAAAGGTTAAGGCTGAATTTCAGGGTAAATTGCAAAAGTTTTTTATGATAATGTTGGTCTAGGTGTAGTATAAACAGGGAAGGTATAAATAAAATAGGATCATACATTAAAGCACATTTTGTGAAAAATGACAATATCGTTGAACTTATGCTGTTCAATTAGTTTTACTTGAGTAGGATTCTGTCTAAACTGATGACAGCGCCCAGAGCCGCTCATCGGAGGTTCTATAACTATTCATAATGTAAATTGTTTATCGAGTGGCCGATATTACAATATCAAAATTTGACTCACTAAATAATCATATGAACGGATTATCCATCTGTCACCCAGTGTGAGTGCGGTCGCACCAGGATATGCAATCGCTGAAGTACCTAAAGAATGAAACACATGCGCCTTTGAGGACTTAAAGAACGTTATCTACAGTCCTACAAGTTATATAAATCAAAGTATTGACTATTGCTCTGAAAAAAAGATTCACTTTCGCGATAAAGTAACTGGAAATAAAGTGAAATGCCTGCTTGGTTACTGAAAATTCAGGCTTCTAGTTATATCCACAACGAACTTATAGGGGGTCAAAAATGGCCTGAACTGCTTCGAGAAAAGGATGGTACGGCTGTGCCGCTTTTTTGCTCGACTTGGCGGGGGCACTGCCGTTCCCCCAGATTCACAAGTCTCCACCATAGTAACTCAATTTTAGTACTTAATATATGTAGAATATAATATTAAATTTGTTATTTATTCAGCACGAGTCCTTGCTTTTGGAGGGTTCTTGTTATTGACCATAAGAATATTTGATTGGGGTAGATTTTGTTTACAAGTACTGAATGTCAATAAGCGACTGATATATCTACTAGCGGTTTCTTTTATGTGTGATTTATTGAATTGCCTTAATAAAGAGGGCACTAGACAAGACCAATATCGTATATTTGTATTATTATTATTAAAAATGCGCCTGGTTATCTGTTAACTTTCACGCCTAAACTGCTGAGCAGCTTTCAATAAAATGTGGCAATGAGATAGATTGCATGAATATACGTTTCGGTTTCAAAAAGGACTTGGATGCGAGTCAAACCTTTGGCAACAACAGCTAGTTTTTTTTATAGCAAACTTGCTGCAAACTTTGTTATTGAGTTTTTTCAAGGAATTTAATAATAATAATAATTTTACCCAGTGCAGTGAGGAATTAAGCAGTGCTTTGGAGTGTGCTATTCGGGAATATCGGTACATGCCGCCCGAACTTAGGCCACGATTACCTCGTTTGCCCATGCATAACAAAAATAGGGCGCTGGTGGCTGTTTTGGATTCGCAGTTGTCAAACTATTTTGATGACTGCGAAGACCTCACTGATACACATTCGATCATGTACTGCGCGGCTGTAGCGGCATGTCGTGTAGCCCACGTCAAATTTGCAGATGACAGAGCTACACGACCGAAACCAGCCGTACCGGCTTGGCAGTGCAGGATCGAGCGTCGTATTGGTGGGGCCAGAGCACTCATCGGCAAACTAATTTGTTTCAGGGAGGGAAATACTCGTCCAAGAGTGATGCGCTTTGTGAGACGGGCATTTTCGGGGACTGATGTCAGCCCCCGAGACTATATATCCCATGTCACAGAGCGCATCGACTTCCTGAAACAAAAAGTGTTTGCATGGGCAAATCGTATTCGTAGGTACAAGCGGAGAGTGGAGCGATACACCCAGAATCGTACATTCCAAAGTAATGAAAGGTGGGTTTATCGGGCTTGGGAGCGACCCGATCAAGGTGTGGCTGATACGTGTCTACCGGATGATGACGCTATGTGTTCATTCTGGCGCAGCATCTGGTCGGTGCCTGTCAGTCACACCGAAGGTGAATGGACTCGGGAGGTCGAACGAGCGTGTGATCCAATACAAGAAATGGGGGCTATCACGATCAGCCCCCAAGATGTAGCCCGTGCAGTCCGTCCGTTGCCAAACTGGAAATCTCCAGGGCCGGACGGGCTGCACAACTTCTGGATTAAGTGGCTACAGAGGTCGCACGCTCGTTTGGCATCTCAGTACCAGGCAGCCTTGGAGTCTGGTTTGCTACCCAAATTCCTTACAACAGGAATAACCCACCTGCTCCACAAGTCTGGTAGCACCGCGGAACCCAAAAATTATAGACCTATTACATGTTTACCAACGGTCTATAAGGTTCTTACATCCATCTTGAGAGTTAAAATTAATAAACACATCGACAATAACTCCATCATGTCGGTCTCTCAGAATGGATGTGGGAACGGGTCCCGCGGTACTAAGGAGCTACTCCTTATAGATATGGCCATTTGCCAACAGGTTCGGCGTTCCCGAAAGGATCTGTCGACATGTTGGATAGATTATAAGAAGGCCTATGACTCTGTGCCACATACATGGCTCATGAGGGTGCTAGAATTGTATAAAATAGATATAACTCTACGCACCTTCTTGATGTCGTGTATGAGGCAATGGAGCACAGTCCTTCGCTATCCAGGATGTCGAAATACCCAGAGGAATAGCGAACCTGTAAGGATCAAGCGAGGTATATTTCAGGGCGATAGTTTGAGTCCGCTTTGGTTTTGCCTAGCCCTGAATCCTCTAAGCATGCTGCTGGAGAATTCAGGGCTGGGCTATCGGTTGAAGAGAGGAGGTCAGATTATATCTCACCTCCTTTACATGGATGACCTGAAGCTCTTTGCCCCCAACAATCTTCAGCTGATGGAGCTACTGAAGGTAACTGAAATTTTTAGTAGCGCCATCAGGATGGAGTTTGGTGTGGACAAATGTGCGGTCATGCATGTAAAGCGAGGGGAGATTGTGGAATCTGTAGGAGTTCAACTCGCGGATTCCATAAACCTGAGATCCCTCTCTCCAAACGAAACCTATAAGTATTTGGGTATGTCGGAAGCGTTAGGTATCAGCGCTACTGACATGAAGCAATCGTTGAGGGAACGTTTCTTTGGCCGCCTGAAGAAGGTATTCAATAGCCTTCTTTCGGGCGGAAACAAGGTGCGCGCCTTCAACGGTTGGGTCATGCCGGTATTGATGTACTCTTTTGGCATACTCAAATGGACTCAAACGGAACTTGACGCCCTGGATAGGCGGGTCCGTACACTGCTGACTGCATATCGAATGCATCACCCACGATCGTCTGTCATGAGATTGTATATCCCGCGGAAGTGTGGGGGCCGAGGCTTTTTAAATGCCAAAAACCTTCACAACCGCGAGATATGCAATCTCAGGGAATATTTTCTACACGCCGACGTGGGAATGCATCGAGATGTAGTAGCAGTGGACAAGGGACTCACCCCGCTCTCCTTGGCGAATGAGAACTGGCGCAAGCCTGTAGTGCTTGATACTAACGACCGCAGGAAGGTATGGCAGAGTAAGGAGCTCCACGGACGCTTTTTCCGGGCCCTTCATGGGCCCGATGTAGACCAAGCAGCGTCTGTAGCCTGGCTACGTTTTGGTGACCTCTTTGGAGAAACCGAAGGTTTTGTCTGTGCAATTATGGACGAAGTTATCATGACGAATAACTACCGGAGATTTATTGTGAAGGATGGCGCGGTTGACATCTGTCGGGCATGTCACCGCCCGGGTGAATCGATCCGCCACATTATCTCTGGTTGTTCTCGTCTAGCTAACGAAGAGTACTTGCATAGGCACAACCTTGTAGCCAGAATTATCCATCAGCAACTTGCTCTGAAATACACTCTTGTGGCATCGGAGGTACCGTACTACAGGTATGTGCCCGACCCAGTTCTCGAAAATGGCAGTATCACATTGTACTGGGATCGGTCCATCATCACTGACAGGACTATTGTAGCCAATAAGCCTGATATTGTGGTGGTGGACCGAATCGAGAGGCGTGCAATGATTGTTGACATTACCGTCCCGCATGACGGGAACCTCGTGAAAGCCGAGAAAGATAAGCAAATCAAGTATCTTGACTTGGCTCGCGAGGTTGTCGACATGTGGGATGTGGACACAGCGATCATTGTACCGATAGTCGTGTCAGCCAATGGCTTAATAGCCACGAGCCTCGATCTACATCTTAGGAGGCTCTCGTTAGGCGGCTGGGTCAAGGGCTTGATCCAGAAAGCAGTACTGCTGGACACGGCTCGTATTGTTAGGAGGTTCCTCTCTCTGGAGCCCTGACCGCCGGTAGCTTGGACCCTGTTCCCGATACCGGTGGGCCTCTATTTTTATATTTTTAAATGTTTTTGTTTTATAATTTATTTTATAAAAATATTTAAAAATGTAAATAATAAGAAAACTAATGAATAAAGGAAATAATAATTTTGCTTGGACCCTGCTCCCGATGCCGGTGGGTTTCTATTTTTTATATTTTTAAATGTTTTTTTTTTATATAATTATGTTACGATGAAATATTTAAAAATAAAAAAAAATATGTATAAATATAAATAAAGGAAATAATAATAATTTATTTGATTTCAGTAAGTACAAATTATGTGCAATATTTACAATAAAACATTATTTACGGGGAAGATACGAGGAGAGAACAATGACCCCCATGCTAGGAGAATCCTGTGTTACAGGGGTCATCTATCCGTCTATTATAAAGAATTGCTAAGAATTATTTACTTAGAGCTAAAACTGTGACGGCCTCATTCGTCTAGTGGTCCTAACCGCGACTGCTAAGCTAGAGGTCCTGGGTTCGATCCCCAGGTCGAGCAAAAGTGTTATTGGGTTTTTCTATGAAATTCTCAGGAGCAACTCGGAGTCTGGATTTGTGCCCGGTTAATGGCAATAGGCTCGCCCCCTATTACATGGGACCTAAAACATACCGGCGAAATGTGGTTGTATATTAGTACACCAGCCTAAACCTTCGGGGAATACAGGCGTGATGGTATATGTATGTATGTAGCTAAAACTGTTTTCAGAATTTGGTCAAGGCAGATCTAATCTAGTTCTAGATCTTTTTAAGTATAATAGACGACACGTTTGGCGTAGCGGCTGAGCGAAGGGCTTCTGCGCCACGGATTGTGGGCTTCTATCCCCACACGGAACAACCTAACGTATGTATGACCTACATAGTAGTTGTTCCAGGTCTGGGTGTTTATGTATGTGAAAGTTTGTGTTTGTAAACGCACCCACGGTAAAGAAGAAAATCTTTGTGTGGGCGGGCTATAGCAACCTAAAAAAAAAAAAAATTGTGAGTGTACAGCAGTGGTTCAGCTCTTGCTCACCTTTCGGGGAATACAGGCGTGATCTAACTACTTATTTATGTATATGTATATTATGTCAACCCAGCTTGTTACAAGTTCAGACATAAATTCTTCATCCACATTGTAACAGGCAAACATAAGTTGTAGGTATTTTTACGACAGTTTAGTTCCCACGTGACTCAGAGATAGGAGATAACGACGCAACTCACGACGTGCAGAGGCAAAGTTTTTAACGAGCTCCCTCTGATAAAAGTAGAAATAAACGCCAACTCGCGAAAATGTGACGCAGTTAGCACCATCTTTGCTGATTTTTAGGATTTATCAGGTTTATGACATCTATCTAGTTACAAACAACATTTACGAGAATTCAAATTTTCTGCGTTCAATTTCTGTTTAAACTCAGTTCCTTCTTGCGGCCTGCGAGATAAGTTTATCATAGCACTATCTCGTCGTTAGATGATGTTTCGGTACAAGATATCCCACGACAAAGTAATTTTGAGTCGCGCCTTTTTGATTATTTGCGAAAATCCGCATTGATTGATTATATCGGACGTCTATCGACTACAACCCACATGGTGGCCATTTCCCGCACATTATCAAAGAACACTATCACGAGCCCTTTTATGTAATACATAAATGCTGAGTAAGACGTTATGACTGTAACTCCATACAACTTGGGGCTGTTGTACAACCTCAGTGATAATTATAATGGTGGGGATGCGAAACCTACCACTAACATGTCTCTATATGGGCTAGGCACCATTATTCCTAATCGCACGCATAATAAGATTACGCGCTATGACATGTAATGTGGATAACAGCACGCTATGGCAAAATAAACCTTTTAGACAATTGTCACTTTCACCTCCGAGATGGGTGGGCCCTCTCGATTCCACTCTGCCTCCTTATGAAACATGAAACCCTCAAAGGAGACAATAGACTTCACTTTATTGTGTCTTCCAGCAGGAATGACTGAAGAGCAGCCAGGATCTGCCGCTCGTGTAGGACACTGACAGTGCGTACTGTGTAGAATTCTGGATAGGTACCTAATTACCTACTTCAGTTATTTTGCCGAAAGCCGATTTGCCGAACTTCGCCTATTTTGACGAAAGATACCTATATCATATCCCAGTATTGCTTACAAATCTGCCACACATATATCATTGTACTGAAAATATGCTAAGCTGCTCTCCCGTACTACACATACCTCAAGGAATTGCAGAGATGAGCGTATTCTTGTATGAACTCGTGTAGTTTCCTTCTCGAATGTTTGCGCCTCGCTGCACTTAATCCTCGGATCTTAGACAAAGGACGTTTAATGTTCTGTGGTGACATGCGGTTGCGATGTACCGAATGAATTTAAATATCTTATCCGTTCATGTAACTGCAAAATGGCATTATATTCTGCTTTTTTGTCTACATCATTTTCGATAGAGGAAACCTCACTTTAGGTAGGGATAGTTTCCGATACATCAAATGTATCTTGGAATTGTTTTGAGAACAGAAATAGGACCATATAGAAGCTAATATGAGATATATCGAACACACTGTCACATTCTAAGGGTTAGTTTGCGGTGACTATCCGGCTATTAAAATACAAGGTAACTACCGGCTATTAGCAATAATATTATGATAAATTATAAATACAAATAGATCTTTATGCCTCCGTGCTCGTTTCGTGTAAAATACTGATATTCAGCTACGTCTGGTTAGACTTGAAGCCGAAAAGGCAAAGAAGATTTTTAACTGTATAAAGTAATTGAAATAAAACTACTTTTTACTATAATATTCGCGTGTCAAATCGCGTCTAATATTTTACCGCAAATACAACAAGAGTAGGTACTTATGTGGTTAATAAAGTGGTTGAACCGATTGGAACACACATCATGCTTATTGCTTGCGTGTGCAAAGAGGTCGGGACTTGTCGGTCGGAGGAAGAAAGAATTGTGTCACTCTGATATTCCGATTTTTTTTATGGCCTTAATAAATTGTGTAATTACGGGGCTTATTGCTTGTACACAAGTACCGTGTGCAAAGAGGTCGGGACTTGTCGGTCGGAGGAAGAAAGAATTGTGTCACTCTGATATTCCGATTTTTTTTATGGCCTTAATAAATTGTATAATTACGGGTAAGGGATAAAACCCAATGTGCCATTCCCTGGTGACATATGATTAAGGAACCGGAATGAAATAGATGGGTTCCTGCACTCTTCCTGTGTGCTTAAGCCTAAGCCTAACGAGGGATGTATGGTGATACTTATTGATCCCACAGGACATACGGGATCCTTTTCTTAATGGCAGCTATACTTTACTGTAGGTAAGCGTGATTGTGATAATAAAGATATTAAATTTGTTTTTAGATTTAGGAAAGGCAAAGTGTTATTGATTTTTTTTCATCAGGACATTCTCAGTTGCAATTCGGAGTTTGAAATTGTGTTGTTTTAATTCGGTTGTGATAGGCTCTCCACTTATTATATGTGATTTAAAACATAGTGGCGAGCTGTGAGTTGTTTAAGTATTTATGTCTAATTCTTAGACGAATATAGGCAAGATTGTATTTTAAGTTCTACATTATTTATTTATACCTACTTGTCATAAATTCCAACGGTAGACTACGAAAGATATAATTATATATATGAATCATAAAATATGTCAGACAATCCTTGTAGGTATTAAAAAGTTAGGTTGACTGGATTTCCTTATTACCTTGTGGAAATATACTGAGATGGATTTTGTTGGACAGGTCTCCGGGGAAATCTTAAAGCCGATCTCGATTTTTCGATAAGAATACTTAGTTTGCATTTTAATTGAGTTTTGTACGGCTCAATCTACATGTTAACAAAATAGATTATATGAATATGCGGTGTGGTGAACAACACTCATTTTTCATTTAAAATGTACGGTTGACAAAAGGGTTTGGTATGTAGGCAGCTATCAACACTTGTGTTTTGACACAAATTGTGTGATTTATACACGCGGGAGCGTGTCAAGCCAAGTTCAAGCCAAGAAAAGAGAACTGACGAGCAGCCACCATTTGAAGCCACTTTTGAATCCTTCATAACTTCAAAACTAACATAAACGCACCAAATGGATTATAAAATGAGACTCCCTAGATCAATTTGTACCTCAACTTTTATAAACACAGCTTTAAGGGATATATACATAGATATTAACGTTTTTAAATCGCCATTTTTATGACTGATTGACTGACTATAGATCAAATACCTGACCCGCTTCGAGGTGAGAAAGTTAAATTTGGCATCAAGCTATACTCCATTTACCATAGCAATAGACAGAAGTTAAAAAAGGCTCTTTTAGGTGCACATTTTGTAATAAAAGTACAACAAAAATTATTACAATCAAGATTGATGTGGAGTTAAATATAATCAATTTAAATAACAGCTGTCACACTTCTTCTCTTCTTGTTCGTCGTATCCTCATGGCTGAGGGACGTGATGACTGTGGGCTCCATTCACCATCGCTCGCCAGGCTGCACGATCTTGGGCTTGATGTACGCTTTCCTGCAACGTAGCTCCAGTTGCTGTTGTTACTGTGTCCACCCATGGCATAGGCACACGACCCCTACTCCTCTTCCCAGCCATGCGTCCTGTGATGATCACTTTTTCTAAACCGCCTGGACCAGACCTGGCCAGATGGCCGAAAAAGTTTAGGACACGTTGTGTGCAGATGGTCGAGAGCCGCGTTCCTATGTTAAGTTCTTGAAGAATAGACTCGTTTGTGCGACGTTCAGTTCATGAAATCTGGAGCATTCTGCGCCAACACCACATTTCGAACGCGTCTATTCTTTGTCGGGTGCGAGTTTTCAACGTCCAGGTTTCCGAAGCGTACAAGAAGATCGAGAAGACAAGGGTTCGCATCAGTCTTATTTTCGTTTTGCGGTTAATGCTCCTGTTCTTCCAAATCTTCTCCAGTCTTTTTACCGCAGCTTTGGCCATCTGAGATCTTCTGATCACCTCTTGATCGCAGTTGCTGTCATCGCTTACTTGCGATGACAGCAACTGTCACACTTAATTGTACTTATTTAACTTATCTACCTTCTGAAATTACAAGGCATTCATTTAATAGTTTAGTTTTTACATGATATATTGTCGTGTCGATGTTTAAAATCTAAAAGAAGCAGGGGTGACCAGTACCACGAATGTTTTTCACGTCTTTATAATTCTACCAAATTTAAAATTTACATATTCCCTTCATAAGTTGTGGCAGCACGTGTTTTTTTATTTTGTCGGTTTATGAGGTCAACCATCCGTCAAATTCCGTAAATATTCTGCAGTTGTCAATTGTCATTCACTTGTGGATACTTGTGAATGCTACGCCTTTTCTTTTTGTTATTGCTGATTTTTCTTGATTTTGTTAGTTGTTACTGTTTTTCTTTAGTTATTGTTTTGTTATCGTTATAATTGTCAGTTTTGTGTTGTTCGTACAAAGTGGTACGTTTTGTGGAACTATGGATCCCGGTGCAGGCCCAGGTAAAGTTAATATAATAATAATATTTTTGGGACATTTTACACAACACCATCTAGTCCCAAACTAAGCAGAGCTAGTACTACAGATACTAGACTATAGATATAATATTTTTTTTTTGTAAATACATACTTATAATACATAAGAAACACCCAGACAAACACAAATACTCATGTTTTATCCACACAAATATTTGTGTCCTGTGGGAATCGAACCCACGACCCCATGATCAGCAGTCCGGCACTCGAACCGCTAGACCACAGAAGTCGTCAGTGTATTTTTGTTAATCCTCTGGCATTCTAAATTATTATAGTTGTTTTGTTGAAGACTTATTATGGACGTCATGCCATTGTGATAAAGTTGTTTTTTAATAAACTGATTGTTACTAAAAAAAAATCCATTTCATGTACCTATCCAAGCCTCGTGACGAGTAGTTAGATAGAAAATGCTTTATTATATGCATTGTTACTTACAAAAAAGACATTATTTATTAAAATTGGTTGAACTTAACTTGAAATAAAAGGTTTCGTACTCCTGCTTCTGCAAGCCTCTTTTTTCTAATGTTATAATAAACGGAGTATAGGTAATTGTGTGTATACAAAAGAAAAAAAACAGAAAACTGTGAATTTATATGACTTGATTTTTTTTCCAATCAATCGATTTTATTAGGTAAAACTTAGCGCCTTAAAAAACTTTAAGAGCAAAACATTTTCCTGCTTATTCGTACACAGGTAGGTGTAGGCCTGTTTGGGTCAAATACCTAATCACAGGCGAAGGAACTAAACAGTGGGTTGTATTAATAAGGTAAATATTATAAAATAAAAAAAACTTAAAGTAAGTACATGAAGGTATGTATTTGTCAAAACAAATCCCATTAATTAACGTACCACGGGTGACATTTTTTAATTTATCCAGATTATTTTACATTATAATTTTTAAGGCCTGACTATTTTTTTTTTAAGTTTACTTGTGTTTAATGGAAGGAAGCAGTGATAGTGATATGACCATGATTGCCAAGTCAAATGTCTCGAGTTCGAATCCAGGCAGGCATCTCTGACTTTGACTGAATTCATGTGCCTATTAATAATTAATTATCACTTGCTTAAACGGTGATGGAAAACATCGTGAGTAAAATTTCATGCCTTAGAGATTTTCTCGATGGTGTGTGAAGTCTGCTAAACTGCACTAGGCCAACGTGGTGGACCATAGCCTAATCACTCTCACTGTGAGAGGAGATGATGTGTGTAATGGGACTATTTGTAAATGGTTTATATCTAGAAGTTCATCTCCTCGGGCAAATTGTGCAATTATGTCTATACAACGAGAAGGAACCAGATAGGAGAATTCAGATAAGATTGGCAGCACTTGGAATACCTCGTGAAGTCATCACCCATATCATTCTTCATCACCTATATCACAGTGTCTTAAGTCGAAAGTCTTCAATGCGTGCATCCTACCAGTTATGACCTACGGAGCTGAAGCGTGGACACTCACGGTGAGACTGCTCCAGTTTTAAGTCGCACAGTAAGCTATGGAAACAGCTATGCTCGGAGTCTCTCTGAGATATAAAATCCGCAACGACGTTCTACGTCAGAGAACCAAAGTTACCGACATAACTCAAGGGATTAGCAAGCTGAACTGGAAATGGTCCGATCAAATCTTTCGGAGACCTGATCCTATAGCAAACGAATTCTCGAGTGGCGTCCGCGTCTAGTCAAGCGTAGCATAAAATGACCACCGATGTGAAGTGAAGATTTGCGGAAGGCGGCTGGTAGTGACTGGATAGTCAACGATTGGGCTCTATGTCATTCAATAGGAGTGGCTTACGTCCAGTAGTGAATATAGGCTCATGATGATGTGTAAAAATACAATGCAACCTAATCTTCACTTTAAAAGAAAATGTATGTTTTTGTAAATTATCTGAAGCTACCAACGTTGAATGGATTAATGGGCTATATCATTAAAAATAAAATTAAAAGGTGGCTTTATGTAATTGACTGTCGCGTGAAATGTTTTCGGCGGGGGTCCGACCCATTCCACTTTAAAGTTTTCTATCAGCCGCGCCATAAATGTTTCTATTTCTAATTCAGCCACGCGACGACCTGGAAACAAAAGTTAAAAGGTAAATAAAAACCATCCTTGGTGGTAAAGGCGAATAGCAATTAAACAGTCTGTGATTGTGTGCACAGCCATTTATACAAACATGCTCATGCGTACTTCATACAATCACCTAACTTAAAGATATGTACATTTTGATATCGTTGCACAAATCAGAGAGGATTTTTTTAAACCCATAAGAACATATAGGTATTCTCGAATTAAGGGTATCAACACAAATGACCTCACAATAACCAACTTTTAAAAATATTGAATTCTGACATTTACGCATGCATGGTCCCTTTACAGTCTACCCGTGACCATGGACGCTGTGAAGGGTCCGAAACGTCGGGATTAATAATATCAATATAACGCGATAAAATCCGTAAAAAGTAGTTTTATTTTAACTTTTAAAAATATTCTACATACATACATACACGCCTTCTTCACGCTTGTATTCCCTGAAGGTAACCTATCAGGGAATACAGGCGTGAGCGTGAGCGCGGCAGAGGTGTACCAATGTACACCCACAGTTTGTAGGTCTTATGTAATAGGGGGAGAGCTTTTTGCCACTAACCGGGGACAAATCCAAACTACAAGCTGCTCCTGAGAATTTCATAGAAAAACCCAATAACACTGTTCGAAATGGGAATCGAACCAGAGCGTAGCAGTCGCGCTTAAGACTAACGAGGCAGTCAAAGTAAAAACGAATACAATACCAATGCAGCTGCGGGTTCCGAAGCCAAAGGGTAACTGTATGAACGGATGGGCATTCCCGTAGTAAAGTGGATCATCTTTATTGGCCAGCCACCGCTCTGGGATATACTCTTTAGGTTTGGGGAAATTCTCTTCGAACTGCGCCATGTTCTGGTGAGCAAACGTAACTTGTACCTGAAAACATTACGTTCGTTTGAGCGACGACCTTTTGAAAATCTAATAAATAGCTTTCTAATAAATAGTATAAACCTCATTATCTACTATTATATAACATAACTGTCCCACTGCTGGGCACGGGTCTCCTCTCATATCGAGAGGGATTAGGCTATAGTCCACCACGCTGGCCTAGTGCGGTTTGGCAGACTTCACAAACCTTCGAGAAAAATCTCTAAGGTTCTATGCAGGTTTCCTCACGATGTTTTCCTTCATCGTTTAAGCGAGTGATAATTAATTATTAATACGCACATGACATTGAAAAGTCAGAGGCCTTGGGTTCGAACTCGAGACCTTCGACTTGGCAGTCCAATGGTCATACCAATAGGCTATCACTGCTTTACATAAAAAACTATACACAATATTCTATTGTTAAGAGATTGACGATATTTTTTAAGATTACCGCCTATTTTAAAATGTCTGTGTCTAGCTGAGTGTATAAAAAGGAAGGCACAAACGTCACTCGCATACTTTGCCGCTTCTCGTTGTGAGAGTAACATCGAATCTGTCCGATCATTACGTATTTATTGTTATGTGTGTTAATCCTAATGTTATCCTGACTGTAAATTGTTACTTTGGCCTACAACCATCCCTACTAATCCCTACTAATATTATAAATGCGAAAGTAACTCTGTCTGTCTGTTACGCTTTCACGTCTAAATCACTGAACTGATTTTAATGAAATTTGGTACAGAGATAGAGTTGACCTTGAGAAAGAACATAGGATAGTTTTTATCTCGGACTTTTGAAGAATTCTCTTGGAAACGCGATATAACCGAACTCGACGCGGGCGAAGCCGCGGGCGGAAAACTAGTATTCAATAAATTTTTTTTAAAGTTACTCGATTTTTTTAATTCTATCACTATTGTAAATTGTCAAGGTTATTATAATAAAATGTAGATATAGTCGAAATAATTTAAATTAAAAGGTTGTTAGATAAGAAAAATAAATTTCATGTAATGTACGAGTACACACACAGTACCTAGGTATATGTATGTGTTGTACCTATAGTTACAGTTAAAACATAACCGATATTTATATTTCCTCGATTGTTTTTTTTTGGACAATCGTTTGTAGTTTCATATATTTCCGGTAACTTTAAGCTATTAAAAAAATTACGTTAAGAAATTGAAACACTAGATTAGAATGACATTAAAATAATAATCGCTAATGAAAAAATCCTTTCCAGAGATATTCCACATTAAATATATATTTTATTAGTGCGAAGAATTGAATATGCGTATTGTAAATCGCACGTAGGCGCCAGGGAATCGCATGTTGTTGAGCCGAGCACACTCCAGCGCAGATCGGTGTATGGTGGACGTAACAGAAGTCGGTCCTGACGCTAGCGCGGTGTACAAGAGTGAAAATGTATGGAGATTTACTTTAATTTACAAACATTTTTCGGTATCTTATAGCCCAGCAGATTGTGTTCTTTTGTAGTTATTCGTAGGCCCTCTGTAGCGGCTGGCATAACTCTCATCGACTCCTTAATGCATGCTTTCAGGTAAGGTCTTCGCTCCGATTTCGACAGTATCTCCTCTCTTAATTTATGTTGTTTCTCAGGATTTGCCGCCAGAAAATAGAGAGTGGCTGTTACTGTGACTGCGACCTGGATGTTAAAGTATTATTTAATATAAGTTCAGTGTTTAAGTATTGCCGTGTATTCGTAAAGGTAAACATTTTGTAAACAAATTTTTTGGAACATTACTAGACATAAACATTAAAATTATCAATGCTAGAGAAATTATAAGTCCATCAAAAAGATTGCAAAGTTATAGTTACCGTATCAACACCAGCAAACAAAAAATCGTGAACCATGACATGAGCTAAAGTTTCGTCAATTTCTAATAATTTCTCCAAAACTCCCTTCTTGGTATCAGTTTTGTTTTTTAACTGATCTTTTCCTTTTTTTAAGAAATATTTTGTTAAACTGAAAATATTAATGTTGTTATATTAATCATAATATTGATATTTCTTCTGAACAGTACCCAGTATTTACTAGGTACAAATGCAGTAACAAACACGAGTACTGCATTTCATTTCACTACGGGTCCATATTGGCTCACCTAAAGTTCTTTACCCGAAATTGTTCTTCCTAATGATTTGTAATCCGAATGATCACTCTTCCTAAAATTTTTCATCCTAAAGTTTTCATTCATACTATTTGTAGTGCTACCGGTGATGTTCATAACACTCATGTTTCCGAAAATTTTAAATAATAATATCATTAATGTAAATATATATAAACTCCTACTGTTTTTTATCATAACGCTTTTATCCCTAAACATAATTACCATAACTGGGAGTTTATACCGCAGTTTTAACCTAAACCAATAAATAGAGTAGTTAGGAATTGTGATTGTTAGGGTGAAAAATGTTAGGAAGAACATTTTCGGATTTCCAATTATCGGAGTTGAAAATTTAGGTGAACTTTGGCGCACCCCACTTCACTACTTTGATGTATTACAAATAGAGACACAAGGTTTAAGTTCAGTACTCAAGTTTCTAAATACCTACATAAAAAAATACTAGAAAACTAAACTAAACACTTTGTATTTTTATGTACCTTTTCCATAGCAAAACATATAAGATTTTAATTAGTTTAAGTAGAGATAAAAAAAAACTGAACCGCGTTTTTTGCAAGAACTGCATTTGCTATTAAATTTACAAGAGTAGAGTTTATGACCACACTAACATTATTGAGCATTACCAATCCCGAATAAATGCGGGAATTTTCTGAAATTCGCGGGGAAACTGAATCTTGTATGGGAAAGACGACTCAATTAGGCGCATTTTATTATAAAAAAATATCCGGAAATTTCTTTGTAATTCCGGGATTACAAATGTGATAAAGCGGCTTACCAGATTTGCATAAAATTTGGCACAATTATCACAGTTTGTGACCAGCACTAACATAAAATTATAAAAATACTTTTTCATTACCGTTATTTAACACCTACTTCTAATATATACAAAGAAACCAAGTTGATGAACATTTAAAAACAACTAGGTATATGTTTACAATACTTGCATTCTTGTAAGAAAAATATTAAAATGCACTCTCCATACTAGTTTATCCTTTGTACGTTTGAAATAAGTAACTCAACGAATAACACGCCGAGCCAGTTTTCTCGTTCTACCCAAGATTAGAACAAACTATGGGAAGAAATGTTTACTTACGAAGGCGCACAGCTTTATAACAAAAAACCGTCAGTGATAAAAAATGCAAGTTCAATTAATGCATTTAAATCAAAACTTGCTAAATACGTCATCGAGAACTATTGTATTTAAAGTATTATTGTGTTATGGTGTTCTACTTATTACTATTTGTATTAGATTTTTTTATTGATTGTTAATTGTGATCAACATTGTTTTCATGTAAGTGACTGATTCTCTTTTTTGAGAATAAATATCGTTAAACCTACCATATGAAAATCCCGGGAATTTTTCGGAATAATCGAATTTATTAGAGCCATCGAGAATGACTAGAATAATAATTAAATTTTAGTCTGAATGCAACTTACTTATCCATACGCTCGTACAGCTTCATACTTTTCTTAAAATATGGCGTCGAGAAATATCTCGAAAGGCTTGGCTTGAAGTCCAATTCGTAAGTTGTCTTAAACAGTTCGTGGACGCACTGGATCAACTCATACTCGGGAGAGTCTGCGGGCAGGTTGAGATCGAAGCAGTTCAGCCGGCAGCCAAGAGCGACAGTACCAATAGACTCTAACGCCCACAAGTTCATTTCCTTGTCAAAATCGTTGCGGATCACGTTCTTCTCATAACGTTTGGCTTTTAATCTGAAAATATTCGATTCTTGTGGGACGTTGTCAGTTGCATTAAACCAAGTTAAAGTCATCAAGTTCAACTACATAGTAAAAGTGCATTAGACCACTTGGTATCGGTTAATTACTTGGGCTCGGTGCAGTATATTTTTTTCTCCAATTACGTCTCTATTAACCGTCATCATTCACACAAAAGTCCATTAATAATAAATATAAATTGGTAAATAAAGCAACTCCGGGAGAAAAACCTCAAAAATCAATGGCCGTTATAAACAAAACCATACGATACAATTCCACGTGATGATTACCGGCTACCCAAAGTCGTTTTTTACTCTGAGTAAACGGAAGCAAGGTAATCACCATTTGCGCTACAAAGATGTGTTATGACGTCGTCTTAACGCCTGCGCTATGTTATTAAATGTTATTATTAATAATAGGTTATGTTTGTATTTTTAATTTAGATTTTTATTTAAATAAAACATTTATTTGTGTGTAAATTTTTTTACAATATGTTTTACAATGAATGAAGGCAATAATAACAATTAAACCGACCTCAAAAACTATGAGGAGGACTACAAACTGTTTCTGTCTTGCCGGTAGTTTCATTTCTGGACGTGTGCATATTTAAATAATTAATTTCAATATGCACACGTCCAGAAATGAAATACAATGAAATTTTCAAATGAATAAAATTGCTCATTATAAAACTTTAGAATTACCTAGGTTTAAAGAATATTTATTCTCAAAACAACAATTAAAGTTCACTGATATGAGAAAACAAAAAAATACAAAACTATATAAACAAAGATGTCGTCTAGTGACGAAGCATGCATACACTTATTAAAAATAGTATATATTAATAGTTCTTAAACAATACCTAAGAACATGTAGTGTTAATAATATAAATACACGAACTGGCCAGTTAAACTTACCACAGGGATACACTCATTAATTTGTATTTTATTTTATTGTGTTTATAAGATTAGTGAAAACGGAAGTATGAGTAGGTATGTGGTATTTATGCGGAATGTGTCGACTTAGCTATAACAATTCTGAGAGCAGATTTAGTACTGAAAACGCACAACTACCAATATATTTACCATAAACTGCATCAAATTAAATAAATAAATATTCTTGGGAAAATTATTACACAGCACCAATTAGTCCCAAACCAAGCAGAGTCTGTACTATGGGTACTAGACAATAGATAAAATACTTACAATCTTCATGCACACACTCATACCCATCACATTTGTGTCTTCAAGAGACTCGAATCCAGTTAAGTAAGTAAAAGAAGTAAGTTAATTATTTTCAAGTTAGTTATGAGATATTCACATAACACATTCAAATAACATAATCAATATATGTGTGAAAGAGGGTAACTCTACAATGCTGTTCGCTTCGGCCGCTGCGTTACCTTGCAACCATATCCCGCGCAACCTCATCAAGTTCTGTTCTGTACAGTATGATCGTTTTAGGTTGCAGCATAATTGGGTTTACTTTTGATCGCAAAACTTTCCATGCATCGCCACTTCTGAAAAAAAAAAAATATTAATTGGAAATAATAAATGTAACACTAGACGTACATTCTAAGATTTTTTGAATTTTAGTCTTCTTAGCGGTTGAATGTCAACTTTTTTTATTAAATGCTACCAACGAAGATCTACATAATAGTATATCATTGGCCACCTTCCTAGTTTTAGATACTCCACCGAGGGACGTGGTGTCTATTCCACTCCTTCCTGAACTTTTAGCTTATACTGGAAATATATGGCCCATTGTGATTCAGTCTATGATTCAACAAAAGTAGCCAATTCTCCAATAAGTCCGCATCCGGCGATCGAAAGTGAAGTACGAGTAAGAACAGTTGCATTCACACAAATCTTATCCCTACCAATGTTATAAATGACAAAGTAACTTTGTCTGTCTGTTTTGCTTTCATGCCTAAACCGCTGAACCGATTTTGATGAAATTGGATTAGGTAAACCTTGGAGAAGGAGATAGGTAAAAAGTACTTTCGCATGCATAAACATGTTTTAAAATCGACTTACTCAGTGATCACGCTGGTTGTTTGTACGTTGTGACCTTTGCTCCTTTTGTAGTTCTTTCTATAATATGCAAGGGACTCGAATCCTGGACGAACTGGGAGCACGTTCTCATTTCGAAATACCTGATTATTTTTGAAAAAAAAAAATACATGTCTACTTGAAATACATTGTCATCAACCTATATACATTATACAGTCGCTGAGCACGGGTGAGCTGAGAAGAGCTCAGAATGAGAAGGATTAGTCTATAGTCCAAACAATCTCTAAGGCATAAGTAAATATAAAGTACACAATAGGTACATTTTATTTCCTTTGAGTACTTACTTTGTACTACTTATCTACATACTTACAATTAGGCTTGATTACGTAAAGTTTGGTAAAATGTTACAATAATAATAATAATATCTAGAAACATGAATGAACTGAACATAAAGTTATTCGTGTTATTACAAAAAAACTGAAACCTTATCTTAATTCAAGATAGTCTACTGACGGCTTCCTTAGTTCCAATATATGGGGTGTTCCCGTTACCAGGAAGGTCCTTTGAGTATTATATATATATTTTTAAATCATTATTTGAGATATAAGTTTAGAGGCTTTTAATCTTAATTAGAAAGCTTTTTTCCCGGATGGAATAGCTGTTACTTCTCAGATTTGGTAAATAAGGTAATGACGGTAGCACAGTATCAAGTCGCGACTAGTCTAATCTTGGTTTAAATTTAGGTTTATCAAGTTTCTAGTAATAATATGTTATAAGGAATTATATTGATTATTGACTTACAGTAGCACAGCTTTCAGGGTCAAATAAAAGTACCATAGGCGGCTTGCCAAACATCCCTTCGATCCTTACAATGGGTCCATACATCTTATATAGTTTCATGGTACGTTCAGCTCCTTTGTAGTCGTATAGGCCACCTTTTACGAGGGTAAAATCCATTAGTTGTTTTTTTTAGCACCAGAGGTCATAGCATAGCACACATATCAACTCTGAAACGGATCGTAACCGTATCAACTCGCCCGTTCAGTATTCTTTGTATGAAACTCTCTTCTGCAAAGCACACTAATCGGAATCATAACGTAAACGACTCGCCTCGGTACAAGCTCACGTACCGCGGTGCGGCGCGTGGTCAACCAGCGGTCCCCGCGCTTATGGCTCGTCGTCCATGCGCTTAGCCTCTCCATCGCCGCGTTCTTGCGGGTCAACTAGCGGTTGGCGATCCGTAAGAGCAGCATCGCCTAGCCGAGTCGACGTATCGGAGCTGCTGATCCACTTTGGTTACGTGCTTACGTTAGGTTGACTCCTGTTTGACATCGAGCCAAAAGACGATACGGTGACGATCACTTTCCGATTTCATATGTGTGCCTCCTAAAGGTGGCAAAGAAGCATACGGCCAACCTGATGGTAACCGGTTACCGTCAAAGTCCCCACACTACCGACATAACGTTTCCTCGAGGAGCACTGGCAAACTTGCTCACCGTAAGGAACACAACACAGCTCAAAGCAGTGTTACTTCACAGAATAACACTCAACTACGAGTATTGCTGTATTGTTCTTATATTCGGAAAAGCAGGTGCTTGAGCAGAGCGGACAATCTTTTTTAATCTTATGATTTGAGTATTTTTATTGTAGGTAATAATAAGATGGCAAACAAGCATCCAGTTGTATCACTAGCGCTTTGTTATCTTGCCAACTCAGTGACTGCATTACCCCTAAAACCTTTATTAACCATTGATACGATAAGAAGAAGTGCAGTGCTCCGCGAGGAAAAAGGCTTTAAACCAACTATTCCTCTTTCGTGTTACAGGGTCGGCAACGCGCGAGTGTGTGGTGGTGTTGTAAGCATTTATAGGCTACGGTAACCGCTTACCATCAGGTGGTCCGTATGCTCGTTTGCAACCTTAGTGGTATAAAAAAACGTGGCAGAACAATTGGCAATGTCCTGAAATCACGTTGACAGCTGGGCATAGTTATGTGTCATATTGCTACTCACCGCCAGGCATGAAATGGTGATGTTGTCCAATAATGGGTAGAGACGAAGGCCCAGGAATCTCTTTCCATGATTTTAAGTTCGTATCTGACTTTATATCTGCTGCAATTGCTGCTGTTACTGTTCTGTGAACCGTATCAATAGCGTTTTAAATCTCGGTGTTCTTTCTTAAATTATTGTGTCTTCTTAAAGACTAGGAATGTTGTATACTTCCTGGTAGGTAGAGCCATCATCTAATTATTTCGTTCGTCCTATAGTCTAAACAGTTTGACTTGTTTGAGTATATTATATGCTCATTTTTATCGACAAATGCACTTTCTTAGATACTATCATTCATAAATTTAGCTGTGTTCAGCGACTTTCATTGCTGACCGTACATTGAAAATGCATTAATTTGGTATACTACTTACACTTCTAGATAATAAAGTTAGAAAGGAGCCCATTGGATAGACAAACTATTCGAATTTAATTTGTGCTTTACTCTCAAAGATTTTTTATAATAAATGCATAATTTGAAAGGTACGGTCAGCAACGAAAGTCGCTGAACACAGCTAAATTTTTAAAACATCACAGTTCCAAAACTTGTCAAGAGGTTTTTTTCTATTAAGGTAACCTATATATTTAATGGTCATCTATGTAATTAACTCGCATAACCTTCACAGGTCAGTATCTTCATACTTATTAAAAATCATATTGAATATTGCAAAATGTTCAGCGACTTTCGTTGCTGACTGTACATTAGAAGGAGTATCTCCAATATTTTTTTCAATTCTATAAACAATCGAATAACAGAGGGGCCCGCTGGCCGGAAAACGAAATTAAATGGTATTTGTGTCTTTCTGGAGGCGGTACATTGAATATTATAGTTGTTTTGGAGAGGTACATTTACCAAGCTATCAGCCTACACCGGTTTCGTTGCTGTAGCTTATAGGGGAGTGTTGTGGAGTATAACAGATGAAGTAACAAGAATTAAGAAACTTATTCTAAAATGGTTTGTGCATGTAGAGAGGATGGATGAACGGAGATTACAGAAACAATTATACGTGGTGAGTATGGATGAAGAAGTTTGAAGGGGTTGACTTCGGCAAGTGTACAATTCAATTGCGGCTGTCTACAATAAATGCTAGGTTAAAAGTACCCTAAACTGTATACTATACACTATGGTTAAGTAATTAGCACGCTGATCTTCAGAGCTACAATGTTCGGATGCACTTGCTGCGGTCAGTCTACGGATGGGTACCCATTCTTAACATTTTGAGACACCTCCATGCCTCGGAGCCCACGTAAAGCTGTCGGTCTCTGTTTTCATACGAACACCTATTGAAAATCGTTAGTTTAATTAGTGGTAGTCGGAAGCCAAAAAGCCTGACAACCGTTTACGTATTGGGTATCGGTATTAATAACCAGACATTAAGTGCGGAGGTCTGATAGTAGTTTGGAATTCGACTGGAAACCGTCTCCAATTTAGTTGGGAAAAGGCTGGGAGGATGATGAAACTGAAAGTTAGTTTGTGTGGTTTTCTCTTTTAGGATTCAATTTATAAATCTAATTACTCCGCGGGAGTAAGTTAGTGTTTACTGTAATTTTTTATATTTTATACCATGTTTTTTATTACTTACTAAGTTTTCTGATCTTTGAGTGTATCATGTGACCTACGCAAAACTGGTGTCATTGTTCGACGAATCCTTGAGCTCCTTAAATAATGGTTGAGCTATACGAAGACTAATGTATTAAAATAATATTAATTTGTACAAATAATAAACTTAATGATTGGATAACCTTTGTGGTTACTTTAATAACACTTGACTTACCTTACACAGTTATTTAACGGCACTACCCTAAACAGCAGTTTCAGCTTTGTTGTCTGCATGTTGGCGTGGTTGATCAAACAATATAGGTAGGTCGAAAACAGCTCCGTAATAAAGTGTTTTCAAATAATGTAAATAGTTTTAACTTGCTATAGTGTAACTGTAATAGTGATAGCTGGCACCAATAACCAAATTAAAATGTTATCAGGCGTTTCCAAAACTAAACAAACTAGTTATTCGTGAAATGATACATTGTTATCAACATTTTAATACCGTCCACTGTTGCAACTTTACCGCATTTATTTACATTTATAAAATAATGCAGTATTAAAAATTAGTTAATATTGAAATAAAACTACTTTTTACGGATTTTATCGCGTATATTGATATTATTACTCCCGAAATCCGTAAAAAGTAGTTTTATTTCAATGTATAATATTCGCGTAAATGTCAGAAATCAATATATTAGTTAATATATTTTTTTACAGTGTGTAAAATTGGATTGGCATTTTAAATTTATAGAATCTTTATAATAACATAAGAATCGGCGTTGGAGACAAAAAATATTCACCAGGTAACATTAATTTAACATTTCTTTGCAAGCTGTTCTTTTTTGACAGATTGCGGTCATTTCAGGTCATTGACGTTTTTATTCTTATTTTAGAAACGCATTGTATCTGTGTTAAATCGATTAAAACTTCTTCATAATTAAAGTCGATTATTAAAAGAAATCGAATCGGTATCGCATAAAGACTACTAGTCACTAATTGATCTGCACTCAAGCTGTCAAAAGTAAAATAAATGATTGGAAGGAGTATAATTAGGTAACTGAAGAAAATTATGTATATTGGATAAAATGGGTGAGTTTCAACAGTATTTTATAGTATTATTTTCTAATAATACTGTTACTGTCTAGCTAGATAGTATTGATACGTCACATACAACATAGTCATTATCCCACGACAAGGTAATTTTGAGTCGCGCCTTTTTTGTTCTTTGCGGAAATCCGCATTGATTGATTATATCGGACGTCTACCGACTACAACCCACATGGTGGCCATTTCCCGCACATTATCAAAGAACACTACTACGAGCCCTTTTATTTATGTAATACATATGCTGGGTGGCACGTCATGACCGTAACTCCATACAAACTTTCTCGGGACTGTTGGACGACCTCAGTGATAATTCTAATTGTGGGGATGCGAAACCCCACCACCAAAATGTCCCTATATGGGCTAGGCACCATCATTCCCACTCGCATGCGCTATGACGTGGAATTGTGGATATCAGCCCGCTATAGCTAACGATGGTCACAAAGACGTTTGTTACCTTCACCTCCGAGATGGCTGGGCCCTCTCGATCCCACTTTGCCTCTTTCTGAAACATGACATCCTCGAAGGAGACAATAGCCTTCACTTTATTGTACCTTTCAGTATGAATGACTCAAGAGCTGGTAGACAAATATCATGCCTAATCTGACTAACCAGGATCTGCCGCTCGTGTAGGACACTCTGACAGTGCGTACTGTGTAGAATTCTGGATACCTACTTCAGTTGTTTACTTCGCCTATTTTGACGAAAGATACCTATTTGATATCCCAGTATTGCTTAGAAACCTGCCACACATAAGTATATTATTGTACTGAAAATATGCTAAGTAGGTCTTCCGAACTACAAATTTCAAGGAATTGCATAGATGAAGAGTGTACTCCTATATGAACTCGTGTGGTTTCCTTCTCGAATGTTTGCGCCTCGCTGCACTTAATCCTCGTTTAAAGGATGTTTTATGTTCTGTGGTGACATGCAGTTGCGATGTACCGAATGAATTTACTTAAATATCATATCCGTAAATATTATTGCAATAAAATGACAACATTTTCGATAAAGGAAACCTCACTTGAGGTAACGATAGTTTCCGATACGTAAAACATATAGCTTTGAATTATTTTGAGAATATATTTTAAAGAATCTCCGCTTTGAGATATCGCACACCATGTCACAGTCTAAGTTAGTTTGTTAGTTTGTGGTGACTTCCGGCTATTAAAATACGAGGTTACTATCCGCGAATAACATGATAGTAACTGTAGATATCGCAAAGCATCTACAGAAACTGTTATTCAAACAAATAGATTTAAATGCCTCCGTGCTCGCATCATGCTTGTATACAAGTACCGTCTGCAAAGAGGTCGGGTAAGAAAGAATTTTGTCACTCTGCCATTCCGATTTTTTTCATAAAATATTTCAAACAATCCTTGTAGGTTTTAAAAAGTAAGGTTCACTGGATTTTCTTATTACCTTGTTGAAATATGCTGACATGGATTTTGTTGGACAGGTCTCAGGGGATATCGTAAAGCCGGTAAAAATACTTAGTTTGCATTATAATTGAGTTTTGTATAGCCTAATCTATATGATAACAATACATTTTAATACACTGTGTGGTAAACCATTACCACTTTTTCTTTTAAAATGTACGGTTGACAAAAGGGTTTGATATATTATGTAAGCAGCTAACAACATCTGCGTTTTGACACACATTGCGTGATACATTATTACACAATCTTTATCAAACCATTACCACTTTTTCTTTTAAAATGTACGGTTGACAAAAGGGTTTGATATATTATGTAAGCAGCTAACAACATCTGCGTTTTGACACACATTGCGTGATACATTATTACACAATCTTTATCAAAGCACAGATCACAGATGTTGTTAACTGGCTGTATATCTAACCGTTTGGTCGAACGTACATGTGTTAATACAGACTGATGTTTATTCGGTGAGAGAAAACAACTATGAGTGCACACACAGCGCTAGTGAAGAGGCTTGCAGTAAACAGTGCTCGGAGTGTTGACCTAACAAGCACTTGGTCATAGCCGACTTCGATATCGGCTTGATATTACACTACACGTACACATCCTCCTTGGTAAAGTCTTCGATCAAGTTAAGGCAGTTACTAACTAGGTTTGTTAATTTAAAAATAATATCATTATGTTTTTAGTAATTTAATTTAGTAGACATAACATCAAGCCTATATTTCTCATTGGGTTAGGCACAGGTGTACCGATAGACCGCCAGAGTGGTATCTATATATATTATTTGGCGATAATTTACATTAGTAAATAAGTAGTTTAACTTCGTGCTCTCATCACCACTTCGTATACCACAGAACAGAGCAGCTAAGTTCAAAGTTAAAGTCAGTCAGTCAGTAGTTTTATTTCTATTATAAAACTATGTAGTTTCACACTTCCAAATAGTGGGTGTTATGGAGAATAGCCGCTAAGAAACGATGCACTGAAAAAAAGATGCATCTGGTCGAACAAAGTGTAATTGGATTTTTCTATGAAATTATCAATAGAAGCTTGGAGTTTAGATTTGTACCTGGTTAATGGTAATAGGCCCCTATTACATGGGACTTAAACACATCTACACCTCTGAGTAACCCTTCGGGGAATGCTGATGCGTGATGGTATATTATGTTGCCCATTAGAAGTCATTTTGTGTCGTGTAGAGTTCATATTATCATTCGCCGTACTAATAACGTCAAAACTTTCTGCGTAACAAGTAACTTTTGCTACGTTGTTACTGAGTTTTGAGGTCAATGTCGACATAAGCCTACATTTCCGCGGCTGAATATTTTGGCCGTGAAAAACTGAACACCGACTTGTTCTAGCGTACTTTAGTAGGCACGTAATATAATACTCTCTTAACACCAAAAATATTGATGTATACATTCAAGTCACCCTTGCCCTACCTAAACATATTTAACAGCGCCTCTAGCGATCAAGTGAGGAACTAAAACAAGAATGGAAAGAAAAAATATTTATGGTATGGTACAATTTACGGCTACATTCATAGGTATACTTCTTGTAGGGCTACTAATATTTGTATCGTCTACCAAAGGCACAAATCCAAGTTTTACAAACGGATAAGGAATAAAGGTTTTATGCAAACCGAGTCATTAATCATTTAAACTAAGTTTGAAAAGGCACTTATAGCTTTACCTCATCCTAAAATATTTACTATTTTAAAATACGTAATATAAGGCCTATCGTTCGTGACTAACATGGGTCAAAGGCGTTCTCCTAAAGGCCAAGCCTGAGTGTGATGTGTTCGGACGAATGGAAGACAGTTTTGTCTGTATGTCTGGAGTTACATAAGCACAGTACCTACTAATCTATAGAAACATAACGTTTATGTTACTTACGTCCAGACGAAATAAAGGAGCTCTCTTGCCTAAGCAAATCCTGCAATGTACCTATAGTAGCCGCAGGGTTTAGCGGTGAGCTCTAAATCAATGATTGGCAATCAGAATAGACCAACTACGGTCGCAGTGATACTAAAAATGTGTGTGATATAAAAAAAATGTCTGTAGTTCTGTGCTGTTGTGTATGAATGATTAAGTTCAATTTTATTAAAAGCATAAACATTCCAAATTACTTATTTGCTACAAACAAACTTAAGCATTTAATTTAATAGACTGGCAATCTTGCAGTTTTTAAACTTGCCAGACTAAATCAAAACTTATACGTTTCTGAATCGCAGGTAATATTGAACTTGACTACTTTTAATGCAAGTTCGACGGTTTAAGTTCAGTTTATTCAAAATATATAATTTGTTTGTGTCGATTTCTGACTTCGAAAGTCATTTTAAAAAGTCAAATGGGATTTAGTTGTTACTGAAGAGGTCTTTGTCAAAAAGTTTGCCCGTTTCTTAAGATTATTTTAAAAATAATATATTATCTTTTAACATCATGAGGAAACCTGCATGTCATAAGAAGATACAAATTTTCGACATTGAAAAAATGTTTCATGACGTGTTTTTAAATTCATCGACAACAATAGAAATTTATAGGCTTGCAGTATGATTGCCCGTAAAGCACTGATAGCCTAGTGGTTTGACCATTGGACTGCTAAGTCAAAAGTTTGGAATCTAAAGGACGTACCTCTGACTTTTGAATGAAAATCATATTGGTATTTTAATAATTAATTGGACATCGTGAGGAAACCTGCATGCTTTAGAGATTTTCTCGACGGCGGCTGCGGCGGCTTGTGAAGTCTGCCAGCCCACACTAGGCCAGCGTAGTGGACTATAGCCTAATCTCTCTCCCCCTGAGAGGAGACCCGTGCCCAGCAGTGGGACATGGGTTGATGATGATGATGATGATTGACGGCAGAGGGGGTTGATACCTATATACGTAGAGAACAATTCTCTATTATAATAAGTATAAATAATCTCTATCATATCAGATTTTTATTTATTAATACATAACATCACGCCTGTATTCCTCGAAAGCATAGGTACTAATGTACACCCACAGTTCATCAGTATGTTTAGGTCCCCATGTAATAGGGGGCGAGCCTATTGCTATTAACCTGGCACAAAACTTAAAGCTGCTACTGAGAATTTCATAGAAAAATTCAATAATGCTTTGCTCGACCTGAGAATCGAACCCTTATCTGGATACGCTGGACATCTTATCCAGCGTAGCAGTCGCGCTTAGGATCACTAGGCTAATGAGGCAGTTAATATTATATTATTTATTAAAAACTAAACAATTTCAAAACAGAAACGGCATTTACGAATAAAACACATTAACCTATCTACTAATTATTTTTCTTAACACCACAAAGGTATTAGCCGAGCTTGTCAATACCTACTTCACAATAAATTGCTAATACTAACTCGGCCAGGCTGTAACAAAAGGATTGCTTTTAGCCAGTAATGGACATACGGCTATAGTACGTGAAAGCTCCTGCTTAAAAACGATGATGTTAAAAAAATGGAGTACTAACATTTGCTCTGGGTAAATTCAAAAATTTACGCAGAAGAAGAGCTTTTCAAAAGAAGCTCGATAAGAATTAAATGTTTTACTATCTATACCAAAAATAAGTATTATCCGCCTGGTTGTAAGATTTCTCCCTCTGGCTAAAGGAAGTTATATATTGATAATATTAAAAATAACATTCAAAAAAGATATTCACACTGGGTGACTTCGACATGAATATTATTGACGCAGAAAGGATGTCACCAATATCTGCCCAAATGATGTACCGAGGGTACACTTATTGGAAAACATACCCTGTATCACGCGCGCTGGTTAAACTCGTCATACTTTTTTTTATGCTCACTACGCACGCCATTTTAACACACTTTTATCAGTTTCAGTGTTTTTATAGTAAAAACTGTCAACTTGATAGCTATCTGCTGTCAGTGTCAGTTTTGGAATGTCAAACGCACACCATTTTGGCACAATATTATCAGTTTCATAGTGATTTCATAGTAAAAACTGTCAACTTGTCAGCTGTCATGTACCTCAGGCACAAATTTGGGCTGAGTTGTATGGACTTTTGATGACCTCCTTTATGCGCTACCTACTCGTAAATAACGTAAGCCACATTAGAACTCCGTTCGCTCATACTCTTTGTTCAAAAATAAGACATTTTCTCACACAGTATGGAGGAGAAACGGATTATGCTTTACTGTCTTCAAAGTAAGGAAAGACGTGAAGGAGCAAATGGCTCTTTTATTTTTCCGCAGCATCTCTAAAATGGGGTAGTTAATTGAGAAAAATGGACGTGGTATGCCACGATGATTTAAAAATGTTATGTTTCTTCACGATTTTGTGGTTTATACGAACTTTAATTTTATTTTAAAGCTCATAAAGAGTACTTGAGAGAACTAAAGAGTTACTGTTCAATAAGTGTGGATTCTTGAGGCTGTAGCGAGATATTGCACCTTTGTGATCTTATCCCGTGATGTGTTGTCAAAGTTTATTTATGATGCTAATGAAAGCTGTAGTTTAGTCATAGAGAAGTAACAAACAGAAAGGCGAATTCACATTTTCATAAATATTAGTGTAAAATTTTATCACATAATTTAATATTATATTACTGTACTTAAAATATGATTTTACAGACACGAAAAAATATAGCAACTTCATTTTATCTACACTTTTATTACTTTAAAAATGTTTAAAGAGCCTAACTTTTTTTAGCAGGTTGCTATATTAAATACTTGATAAAGGAACAGATTTTCATTCAAATCGCGTGTAGCCTTAGGGTTTTAGTGTCTGAATTGCCTATTTAAGAATCCCAGGCTCAATGTTATTGAAAAACTTCTCAAGGTTCGTTCTGAAAACTTTTACGGTAGGTACCTACACGTGATTCTAATACCTAATTTAACTGGCTCGGCTATCATCGTAAATATTTTATGTTTTTACCCAATGTGAGCGTGAAGGTCGCATTTACCACATATAAAGCAGAGCGAAGCGAAATTTTTACCAATGGAAGTACTATTTTTTTTATATAAATATATTATTTCGGTATTTTTATACAAAACACCATCTAGTCCCAAACTAACCAGAGCTTGTACTATGGGTGCTAGACTGGTATATAAGTTATCGATACGTTTATCCTTTTTTTAAAATATATACTGATATTTTATAATACATAAGAAAACCCCAGACAAACACAAACACTTATGGTCATCACATATTTTTTTGTGTCCAGTGGGAATCGAAGCCACGACGTTGTAATCAGCAGTCCGACACACGAACCACAAGACCACAGACATCGTCTAATTCCGAGTATTAATATGATATATTATCTAGTGTACGGTTTACGTACACTTAGGGATTTTTAACTGATTACGCAAATCGGCTGCAATTATTTTCCATCGCAGTAATTTGACTCAGTGTGTACTTTAACTGACCAACGAGTATACTTATGTAAGAATCACTTTTTAACATTTGCTACTTTTACTACTTTTAACTTTATGGTTTAGGGGACTTGGTAAATAAATTAGTGGAATACTACAAGGAGTTTTTCTCAAGCACACTCACTACTATCTACCTACCTACAATCTTATGTATAGTTCACGACACTATACACCTAGTCTTTTTATTTAAAAGTTGTATTAAGAAATTGCCGGTCAGTCAGTTGTCAGGTAATCGATACCTCAGACTCACGTGACTATCGGACTCAATATGGTACAGAGGTTAGCACATCAATCTACCCCAATCTGTCAAATTTCTTTGAAAAATTTTCAACTTTATTACAAAGTATTCATCATTAATTAACCCATATACTGTCCCACTGCTGGGCACGGGTCTCCTCTCATATTAAGGGGGATTAAGCCATAGTCCACCACGCTGGCCTAGTGCGGGTTGGCAGACTTCACAAACCGTCGAGAAAAATCTCTAAGGTATGCAGGTTTCCTCACGATGTTTTCCTTCACCGTTTAAGCGAGTGATAATTAATATTAATACGCACATGAATTCGAAAAGTCAGAGGTGCGTGCCTGGTTCGAACTCGAGACCTACGACTTGGCAGTCCAAGTATTAAGGTTCATAATCAATTGGGAAAATTTGACAGTTTTGGATAGCTTGACCTTGTGGCGTCTGAACGAGACGACGGACCGTTGCCAAACCGCCTGAGGGTACCGTGAAAACTGCTATACCGCCAAAACTGTCTTGTTTATTTCAGGCGTCACGTTGTGAAGGCATTACCACGTCCTCACAACTTTAGGCTCGTGCTCTTGTTGAGTACATACCTACTTTATAATATCCTAGATGATGATGTCCTAGTTAAATGCTGTTGTATTGTGAGACTGATCTTTTTAGTTTAAAAAAATCCTGAAGTTGCTGCTTGTCATATGTTTATCTCAGAAAAGCAATAAAAAAAATGTACTAGCAACAAGTTGCAAAAATAAGTAATTTTGTTACCTTTTTAGGTGGGTTATTTGAGCAAATAACTATAATTGTTAAGGTATACTTATGTAAATTCTGATTCTAATCAGCCTCTGCAAATCATGTTTTTTACGACTGAATTTTGACTCTATATTATTTTGAAAGAAACATTACACACACACAAAAAAAACAACGATAAAATTTGAAAGAAGCAGGTACAGACGCCAGTAGGTCAAGCTATCCAAGACTGTAAAAAATTTCCAATTGAACATGAACCTTATTAAATCGTATGAAATTTGAAAATCTATCAAAGAAATTTGACAGATTGGGGTAGCTTGATGTGCTGGCCTCTGTACCTATTGTTTAGGTTTTTAATCGCTAGATTTGCTATGAATCTCTCTGGTTGTGTAGTTGCCTAAGGTTAATTAATAGCAATAGCACGAGTTGTGATTACTTTCGTTTTCAATACATACCATTACGCCTGTATTTTTTTTGTTATTTTAATAAAAAGTTTCCCCACGTCATGATTTTCTCTTGTATCGTGGGTGCGTTTACAAACACAAACTTTCACATACACAAACACTCAGATTCGGAACAATTACCTGGTAGGTCATTTAAATATTTGTTCCGTATAGGGATTGAACCCACAACCCGTGGCGCAGGAGCCGGACGCTCAGCCGTTGCGCCAAACGTGTCGTAGGCTTCCCCGAAGTGTTAGGCAGAGGTATACCAATGTACACCTAGTTCGCCGGTATGTTTGTCCTACACATCAGGAATATTTAAGTTTTGTTCTCGATGATGTCATGAAATACGCCGCATCTTCCTTTCGTTTCTATCAAAGGTTACGTCAGTTTTAGTATAGAGCGAGATAGCTATAGGTGCAGATTTACAACGTACTTAGCGTAGCAAATGTATGGGATTAGCATTACAAATTAGACCCGCTCCTGTTGCTAGTACTACTGGCATCCTTTTCAGCTGTAGATAAATTAGGATTGTGATGCTATCCGATTTAACGAAAGTAATGGGATTAAGAAATGTATTTTAAGGAAATAACGGATTAACTACAATAGACTTGAAGAGTTTGTTGTTGTTTTGTTTATTTTATTTAAGAAAAATATCATGAAAATCTCGACTCTAATCCATACTAACATTATAACTGTGAAAGTAACCTTTTCACGCCTCAACCGCTGAATATATATTTCGATGAATTTTGGGGCTACGTTTTATCTTAATAAAATGAACAGTTAATAGTCGTTTCGGGATGAGAGCCTATTCTAGGCATCATGCATTATATTGTTTGCTTATTAAATGCTTTATCAAGTAAATTGCCTTAATTTTAAAAGTTGAATTGCACATTAAAGTCAACTGTCAAACGGACTCTCTTTCTACAGTTTAATGAATTCCTTTTCCGTATTCTTGGAATGCCTTTGTCCAATTCAGTTACATTCGTCGAAGTATCCTTCAGGACAATAATTGCTAGCTTGAATAGCATTGATGAGACAAGTTTTATTTCGGAAGGAGATTCACGCAACTGCACATTTCTATACTAGTTAATTCAGAAAGGTTTCCATCTACACTAATATTCCAAAGAGGAAAGATTTGTATTTTTGTGTGTATGTTCGTAATGAATAAACTCAAAAACTACTGTGCCGATTTCAAAAATTCTTTCACCATTGGAAAGCTACATTCACCCTGAGTAACATAGGCTATATTTATTGCTAGAAAAGATTAGGGAATCTTATGTCCACCCGTGCGAAGGCGGGACGGGCCGCTAGTTATACATAAAACAGATCATCATAATGTATCCAGAATGGAGGAGAATGTGTCGCCTATTCAAAATGAGAAGGCTAATTTCGACATAGCGGGTGGGATTCGCGATGGCTTAGTAGTCACAGCATCTAGTGTTCCTAACCAGAAAACGCAGGTTCGAATCCTGCCCGCAGTCGAATTTTTCCTTCGCTTGCATAACCTATGACAATCGATAATGGTAGTCTGAAGCCCATAAAGTTTGCCAACCAGTCTATCCTCAAGAAATCAGTATTAGGTACCCCGAAATGGGTTGCGGATGTCTGATGGCAGTCACTTCGTGTACAATACTGAAGTTCGGCTGCATCTGGTTAGACTGGAAGCCGAACTCAACATAGTTGGGAAATGGTTCGGAGAAAGAAGAATTCCACTGCACAACTACATCTACTTATTTCGACCAATCATGAAGTGAACCTGCATCGTACAAATAATAAATGTCGCGCTTACAGTCAAGTCGGAGCAGATTTATGTAGCCTCGTTTGTGTCTTACTAACAAAAAAGCTAAGCTAACCCTAATTCAGGCCAGGATTTGGGGGCAAGAATGGGCTTCCTGAAACCAAGCTAATAAGAAGCGCTCAAAATTATTAAATTCTCTGCTTAAAAAAAACAATATATTTTATTATTTCACATATTTCTATAAAAAAGTAGGTGAAACGAAACGTACAAAGAGCGTCAAGCGGCTAAATGACTATCATTACTGCATGAATCAAGTAAAGTAGGAATATTAGATGGCACCACGCTTTTAGGGAGGTCTAAAAGCTTTCCCCACTTAGGCTTTCCTATTTAGACTTTCTCGCTCGCTAGCACAGTAAAAAATCAAAAGGAACTGTGCCGTCATAAATTATTTATTTATTCTTTATGTTCTAAAGTGTACAAAATAGGCATATTCTACCAGACAATCTTTGGGTAGTGCAGGGACGATCAAAGAAGATGCACGAATAGAGTATGAAATTACTAATATTTAAAAAACATCGTGAGGCAAGCTGCATGCCTAAGAGATTTTCTCGACGAAGCGGCGGCGTGTGAAGACTTCTAACCCGCACTAGGCCAGCCCAGCATGGTGGACTACTGTCTAATCCGTCTCGTTCTGTGAGCGGCAACCCACGACCAGCAGTGGGACAGTATGTGGGTGGGGTGATGATGATGATGATAAAAGATTAATTTTTAATAGTATTTGTAAGCTGTGATAGCCTAGTGGTGTGACCATTGGACTGCCAAGTCGAAGGTCTCGAGTGCGAATCGAAGGCACGCACCTCTGACTTTTCGAAATCATGTGCGTATTAATAATTAATTATCACTTGCTTAAACCGTGATGGAAAACATCGTGAGGAAACCTGCATGCCTTAGAGATTATCTCAACGGCGTATGAAGTCTGCCAACCCGCAATAGGCCAGCGTGGTGGACTATTAGCCTAATCACACTCTTTCTGTGAGAGAAGACCCGTGCCCAGCAGTGGGACAGTATATGGGTTGATAATGAGTATTTGTAAGGGGGTCTAGAGGTGCTGAATAGCCAACATTGAGCTAGCATTGGAATAATCTAATATATAAAATTCTCGTGTCACAGTTTTCGTTGCCACACTCCTCCGAAACGGCTTGACCGATTTTGATGAAATTTTTTGTGTTTATCGGGGAGGTCTGAGAATAGGCCAACATCTAGTTTTCATACCCCAAAATTTTTTTTTTGTGGCAAAACAACGTTTGCGGGTCAGCTAGTGTAATATAAATTATTTTATCAGCTACTAGAATAAGGAAAAGATGTAATATTTTATTTATTCACGAAGGATTCCGAATTTCATTAGACCTTTAAAACTACACAAAAAGGTTGAAAAATACACTTCAACATAACGATGTTGAGAGTTTTCTTAAAGGAAGTATTTTGGAGATGTAAGCGTGTACTGCAAAAACCAAATGCAATCAATTGGTTCCCTGTAAATGTTCCGGTTGGCTTCCTGCCAATCAAATAAAGATACAATTAATGACGATGGGTAAACCCAAAGGCTCTAGCAGTTACCTTTACCTCCACACACAGTGAATATAATATGTATAAGCTAAAACTTATATACGATGTATAGGTAGTATATACTACTTTATATGTATACTAGTATATGTACTATAGCCTAATCCCTCTAAATATGAGAGGAGCCCCGTGCCCAGCAGTGGGACAGTATATGGGTTGATGATGAAGTATACACGTACGGTAGTACGTATGTTATATTATAAAACATAATAAATAATATTATTTTGAAGTTAACATCAGTCTGTCCACCTAATCAGAACACCGAAATCGCATATTTATGGACTATTTCGAAATAGTCACGTTAAAGATGTATGCTCTACGAATATATGTATTTTCATATAGATGTGTCAAACGAAAGGGTATTGATTTAACTTGATTCTATTTAAAAATAAAGTATTGCATACTTTTGATTACACACATTTATGGCTTGCTTGCATGAAAAACTTCTTAAGGGCGTTTGTCGATGTCTCTACAGAGAAAGTCAAGCAAAGCAAAGACATAAAGAGCATTATGTCATACAACAAAGTATTCCTATTAGTCAAAGTATAAAAGAATCTTGTTTTGCCGTCAGGTGTTTTTTCTCAACAAATGCAATTTCTGAAGTGTATCAAAGTTTGTCGCCTTTGCTCCTTACAGGTAACTTAATAATTTGTTCCAAGCTGTTGTGTTTGTCCAACAGGAAAAGTTTATGTTATTTTCTGCTTCTAAAATGTTCTTATTGGATTTATTGAACATGATAACAACAAAGAAGAAAGAAATGCGTTTTACTTCATACCAGATGTATGCATACAAGATCAAAACAAACAAGTTAGTAAAAGTAGGAAAGTTAAACGTAAAGCTGCGATAAATCTAGTGATGTCATGTGGATGTAATTCTTTGCTTTAGAACAGTTTTCTGAGAGTGTACAGTTTATAATCAGGAGAAATAAAGATATAATATCTAGCTATTTGATAGCACCTAATAAATCGACTCGAAGAAAAAAAATCATAAAGTACTTTCTTTGCTGGCGGTACATTTGTGTTTGTGTTGTTATTGGAGTTTACAAAAGGGAAATGTCAGTTATTTTTGTCACGACTCACAAAGCTGTTTTATCAAGTAAGGAACCAGAAGGATTCAAATATAGTGAGATAGGTAAAGTTTAAGAGAGGTAGAGCATAGCGGGAGTAATTCCACTCAAATTGGAGCTGCCCGACTGGGGAAGTACCTCCGCCTTGCAGAAAATTGAAGTAAAATAACACTGCCTTGAGCTGTGTTGTGTAACTAATGGTGAGAAAGGTTGCCAGTGCTCTACGAGGAAATATTGTGTTGGCAGTGGGGGGACTTTGACCCTTCCACTGCCAACCCAACTATTCCTGTTTCGTTTTACAGGTTCGGCAACGCGATAACCTGGTGTTGCAAGCGTCTGTAGGCTGCGGTAACCGCTTAACATCAGGTAGGCCGTATGCGTTTTTGCCAAGTGATATAAGAATAAAAAAGTAAATTATTCATACTTGAGATCGTCTTGTATTTCAATCTTATTTTTACAGCGAGCTTACTCGCTAAGTTTAAAAATCAAATGCAAGAGAAAAAATATGATGCCGAGCCATAACTTGAAATTAACAAGGGATTGACTACTGACTTTTTAAGCAGAAACAGTGTGAGATTAATTTGATTTCTGGAATTCAGGATACAGTCAAGTGTATAATGTTCAACGAATCGGTGATAGGATGTTGTTGGCGACGGTACTAACGATGAAAACATTGGAAAAGGGCGTCAAAATTTTTTGCGATAGTTTTCGTGTCGGATGTCGTTCTGTTTTGTCAACTGTGATAAATTTTGAAATAGTGTTTTTCAATTTTTTTTGTTGTTAGGTCCAAACTAGTAATTTTTTTTTTATGTAGCTTTTCTCGTATTCGTGGGAGCGTTTTCCTGCGATAGCTTATAACACATAACACAGTTTTTCATAATATTATATGCTACTAGCAGACCCCGCAAACGTTGTTTTGCCATAAAAAAAATATTGGGGTGGGTCACCCTTATCATTTAGGGGTATGAAAAATAGATGTTGGCCTATTCTCAGACCTCCCCGATAAGCACAAAAAATGTCATCAAAATCGGTCAAGCCGTTTCGGAGAAGTACGGCAACGAAAACTGTGACACGAGAATTTTATATATTAGATTTATTGATTTATCAGTACTGCCAGTTGCGCCAGATCTATCATCAATTAGGATTAAAAAAGGGAAGAAAGTATACGGTATGTTACCGTAGATATGACAAAACCATTTTCTGCCATAGATTCTCAGGAGTCGATTAAAAAACAGCGTCTCAAATATTTCTAATGATTGTGAAAGTTCATTACGAGAATCTGATAGGCTATGAGCACTGTATTTATGAGTTTATTACTGTGGCTGGCAGATGCTTAATAGCATCGTGGGCTTGGACAGTATAATACTAGAAACTACTTTGTAATGGTGGATCATCCAGCAACAAAACGACATTTTTATAGCACAGCAGGAAGGCTTTTCAACCAGCTGGAGAACACTATATTATAATTATACGGAATCACTTTACTTCATCTCAAAAAAAGTTTGATTTTAAATCAAATTAAATTTCCAATTTAACATTATAAAAATTAAAAAACATACCATCACGCTAATAATCCCCTGCTACATTACTTTGATCGACCTGGGAATCGAACCCGAGTTGATCAATTAAGGAATCCTCTTATGGTGCAGGATTTATTTATAATCCACATATTAAAACAGAACTGATTTGAAGTTATTTAGAAAAGGAAAAATTCGACCACGGGCAGGATTCGAACCTGCGTCTTCTGGTTAGGTACACCAGACGCTATGACCACTAAGCCACCACTTAGCATGGAAAATGCCAAAAACATACAAAAAGATAGGAGGTAAGGTGGCATCGTTCGACATTGCACTAACTGTAAAGTAAGTTGTGTCGGTTGAAAAGCAAAAACTTGCATTTCACTAGGTGTTACTGACGTCACCATAAAGACGTAAATTCAGTATGTGAAGGAAATATTCGACATGACGGGTAGGTATTGCGGTGGCTTAGTGGTCATAGCGTCTGGTGTACCTAACCAGAAGACGCAGGTTCGAATCCTGCCCGCGGTCGAATTTTTCCTTTTCTAAATAACTTTAAAATCTTAGCATGGAAAATGCCAAAAACATACAAAAAGATAGAACTGATTTGCTTCTGGATTTTAGCTTCGGTCACGGTTGAAAACAGGTATGCTTTTAAGCAATACGCTAACACTGTGTTATAGTACAATTTACCTACTTATGTCTTACGGATCTGTAAGTCTGTAGACAGACCGCCGGGGACATAAGGCGCTTTGTTAGCAGAATTTCACCAGATACAAAAGACCCGGCCAAGTGCGAGTCGGATTCGCGTACCGAGCGTTCCGTACAAACCTGAGCGCAATTATTAAAATTATAGAATAAATTGAATTGATAAGTATTTTTATTATATGATGTAACTAAAAATGTATGCTTTTCGGAATTTTTCCTTTATCTGTGCTATAAGACATTGCTTCGTACCAAATTTCAAGATTCTGAGTTCACGGGAAGTACCCGACAATAAACCTGAGTATTTGATATGAATTTCAGCTTGGTACCTCCACGTGGTCCTGAGAAAAAGGTAAAAAAAAAGATCAAAAAAGGTCTTGACAGACAGACAGACGGACAACAAAGTGATCCTATGTATAAGGGTTCCGTTTATATTTTTTGGATTTTAGCTAGTATTAAGTTATTTAATAAACCTCAAACAATACTAACATAGCCTAGCACGTAACAATGCACGACAGTTAGCGCCAAGTTCTGTTAAACGTTCGGAAGATAAATAGCATCTTGCGCACGTCGCCGTTAATTGCGTCTGGCAGAGCACATGGTCCTAAGTGCCGTGCAAAATGGTCTTTGTCTCTGCTAACTAATGATTCTTATGCACTTTGATAATTACTTGCAGAAAAATAAGAGTTTTTTTTTATTCTGCTGAAGTGGCAAACAAGCATACGACCCACCTGATAGTAAGCGGTTACCGTAGCCTATAGACGCTTGCAACACCAGCAGTATCACTTGCGCGTTGCCGACCCTGTATTGAAAGAGGAATAGTTGGGTTGGCAGTATAAGGGTCAAAGTCTCCCCACTGCCAACACAATGTTTCCTTTCCTTTTGGAGCACTGGCAACCTTGCTCCCCGTAAGAAACACAAACACAGCTCAAAGCAATGTTATTTTACTTAGATTTTCTGCAAGGCGGAGGTACTGCCCCAGACGGGCAGCTCCAATGTGAGTGGAATTACTCCCACTATGCCCTACCTCTCTCACCTTCTTATTTTGATTTGAGAGACGTCCACGCCTTGTCATTGTCGTTTTTTTATTTATATATTTATAGTGATAAGATGACAAACAAAAATATATGAATCGTAACCGCAGCCTATAGACGCCAGAAAAAAGACCAAATCTTAGGGAATACGGGCATTATATACTTACCTAAGTATATTGTACGTAGATGTGTAATTTCTATCAAGCTTGCTATAAACTCGCTCTTTCATTCTACATATTATATTTTAAGATAAAATCCCATTTACGTAATACAATTTCTCGGTAATGTCCAAATGGGATTCTTTCATTATTATAATTTTTTCAAGCGCACTCGGGACGTGACCAGGCATTGAAATACTCTCTAAGCTGGATATCATCCAGAGTAATCGTATTGTGAGGCTAGTTTAGCACTTGAAATGCAAATCTGGTTCATCTACAAATTACATTTTAATTAAACGTTGCATACTAGATTTTTTCCTTTGTACAGACGCCAGCAGGTCAAGCTATCAAAAATAGACAAATTTTCCCAATTGAAAATGAACCTTATCGTTACGTGTTAAAGTTGAAAATCTATCAAAGATATTTGAGAGATTGAGGTAGCTTGAAGTGCTCGCCTCTGTACATAAACAAAAACACAATACGCGACAACCACCATAAAGTTCTGTGCAGGATTGAATCCTCTATCAGTATTACACACGCAGATTGCTGTCCACCTTGTCACAGCCTATGTCACGAATCTCATGGTCGTGACATATAGGGGCAAGAGTCCGACATATCCTGCCACCCCCGGGTGGTAGATGATCACTGAGGATATTACGTTTTTAAAAAAGGGTTACTGCTCTAACTATTATATCTAAATGAATTGGAATCGTACGCATGAATTCCTGCGCCACTAAAAAATAAATAAATATCATCGATACGGCTTTTATGTTTTCATCTGCGTCGAGCTGATAGATAAAAATATGAAATAAATACTGTTACACCGATCGGGATGATCGGCTTAGCTTTGAATGCTGGCAGCAGTTTCCATTCAGTTTATAAAACTTATTCACTGAGGCTCAATTGATAACCACAGTTCATATAATCATTATGTAAAACGTGTTTTTTTTATACAAATACAAAATTGTTTAACTATCTCAATGGTTTAGTGGTTGTAAGCGCGACTGCTACGCTAGAGCTTTTGGTTCGATTCTCATATCGAACAAAATATGGGTATTTCTATAAAATTAGAAATGGGTAGGTATTTATATTAAATTATAGGTTTTTCTATAAAATTCTCAGTATCAGCTTGGAGTTTGGATTTGTGCCCCGTTGGTAATGGTAATAATCTTGCCCTCAATTAAATGGGACCTAAAAAACTAGGAAACCGTATGTACATTAAAAAAAATCCTTTAGTCCTACTGGGACGGGCGTGATGGAATGTTAAATGTTGTTATTATGTCTAAGACGACTCCAAATTCTTGAAGGTGTGTAGTCTGCCCACCTTCACCATTGTAATGGACTTAGGTTATCAATTTGCCTCGCATCCAAAAGTGGAACAATAACGAACTTATTATTATTTTTCTTCAAAACCCTCTCACCTAGTCTAAATCTCAGTAAAAAAGAAACTTAAATAAAATGTATCGTTTCGTGGGCGCGCGTGAGAAATAAGCAATAAATCCTATCACTGAATGATGTACGGCCGCGTATTTATTTGGAGGCTTACTCCCCATAAATCACCATAGACGTGAGAGTTTTATCCAACTTCTTTTGAATATGGCAACACTATATTTTTATTTGATCAAGTTTATTCACTGTTTGTTTATTAACAATCGTTTTGTAGGTCAACAGCAACCTTTTTATTATTAGCCGATACCGCCCACTGGGAATTATCTGTCCAGCAGACTTAATGTTATTGGCAGAACGTTGCCAGGAATAATATAGAATTAAAAAGATCGCGGCATTATCATAAGGTATCCATTATTGTTTGTAAAGAAATTATTCTTTATTCACTAAGAAAATTATTTTTGTATTCACTTAATCGCATAATGGTCCAGGCCTAACCCACGAAGATTTTTTTAGTGTAATTTGTTACTTGTAAGGCAATCCTTCCTTTCCTTAACCTAACCTAACCCTTTACCTAATGAGACTTTCCTTGTAGTCCAAATGTAATGAATTACTAGGTAATAATTAACAGACAAAATTTGTGAGGGCGTCATAGGGCCACACACCGATGAAGTCACCAATTAGCATACCTACCCTGAAAAAATGACGATCCTGAGGATAGACTTCTGACCGATTGTCTTAGTGTACTCATGACAACCAGGATCAAGCGATGGCTTAACTTGTTCTCCGATGCATGGGGACAGACTGACCGCGGCTAGAGCATAATAACCATGCAGATCGGTTGATTAACGTAGTTATAATTTAACTACTACCTTCAGATTTTTTTAAACTATGTAAGTAATAAGGTTACAATCAAAGGCATTTCATAGCTTACACGACCAAAATGATAATCTTTTGCTTAAGCTATTATTACATACTAGCGACCCACCCCCGCTTCGCACCGGTGCAATGTACTAATAAAATACATGTATTATGCATATAAACCTTCCTCTTCAATCACTCTATCTATTAAAAAAAAACCCATCAAAATCCGTTGCGTAGTTTTAAAGATTTCAGCATACATAGGGATACGGAAAGGGACAGAGAAAGCGACTTTGTTTTATACTATTTACATATATTTCAACGTTGGGTTTTAACTTCGATGTATGAATAAGGCTGGACCGTGGTTTTAATTAATTTCGCTGAGGCCAAAAATATTTCTCCTTTACCGCGTTTAAAAATGAAGGCAGGGATATGGCGATGAATTTTAAATTCATTTTATGTGGTGAGCGTATTCCGTACACGTGATTATGAAAAATAATGGTCTCCTATGGGACGATTCGGCTAAAATGTTACATAAAAGTGGCTATAGGATTGGTCGTTTATTTTATGATGCAGTCGTTTGAGGGGCAGGAGTGGCAACAAACGACAGACAAGATCAGGCAGGAGTGGCAACAAGAGACAACAAACAAGCGACAGAATACAAAAGGAGTGACGATTTAGTTATTGTGAAATCACTCATTGTAGGTTGGATCTACGTTAATTTGCTAAAGATGAAGCAGCAAATTGAAATATCCTAGGTAAACTTAATTTTATAGTCTTTACAAACTGTAACATATTAGTTAGGTTTTTTTCGTTCGCAAGTCAAGAGAGATCGCAAGTCATGGATATGAAGCAATAATGTCGTCGATGCACTGTGTTTCGTTATAACAAGCAGTCTGGGCACAAATCATCAGATATTTTATGAAGATAAATAAGTTGTTATTATAAAATACGTGACTAGTGTTATTATAAAATATAGTGAAGAATATTACGTATATTTGATAGAAAGTAAAGTTGAGTTGAGTACCTACTGAATAATGAATATATTATTATTTTAAGATGTTTTCCTCTTATGGCCAAGTACTAATTAAGTAAGGTAAGTCGTAATTAGTTTAGCAATTATATAAAAAATAGAATGTGTTTATAAAATATATGGTTATATTTAACAACAACACTGACAACAGTAACACTTGTCAATGATTTCTGCAGGCAAAAAGTTTAATAACTCATTATTTTTATTTACTAAATAAAAAGTTAAATTATTATTTTTCATATACATTTTCTGTTTTTTTGATTTTCTACTATGCTGATAAATATGAACCTTTGTTCAAAATGTAGGTATATATCGGTTGCATTTTTTATATCCATCTTCGTTTCGTATTAATGGTAAATACTTTTATTTTGTCGTTTTGCTAAATGGGTATTACAGATATAAGTTTTGTCCAACCATCTTTGTGATGAGCCCACAGTGCGTCGGCAACTCGGCACTAATTCGCGAGCGGTGTACCTGGGCACGCAGCGTACGCACACACAATATTGAATACTTCACCCAACCGCCATGGAAATATGCATCTTTTCCATTCCTGAAATTGCGATATAGGGCCTTCTATCGCGTATATGTAGGCTTAACTTTATTTCAGAGTCATAGTGGCACGGTTAAGGCAAAGTTTTTTTTATCCATTAATTAGTGACAGTGTTAACACTGATAACTCCACTTTAGTGGGTTGTTAATGATATCAAATCGCTGATTTAATTTGACTGAACGTTTGGCGAAGTGCGGTCATCGCCCGGTATATATCCGGATATAGACTACCGTTAGGTTAGCCGGTATGCTTTTAGGTACCATCTAGGGGATATTATTAATTAGTCTACTAAGACGACGTCTGTGGTCTAGTGGCCTGCTGATCATGGGGTCGTGGGTTCGATTCCCACAGGAAACAAATATTTTTGTGTGGGTAAAACAAGAGTATTTGTGTTTGTCTGGGTGTTTCTTATGTATTATAAGTATGTATTTACAAAAAAAAAGTATATAAGTATTATATCTATTGTCTAGTACCCATAGTACAAGCTCTGCTTAGTTTGGGACTAGATGGTGTTGTGTAAAAATTTCACAAAAATATTTATTTATATATTATTTATTAAGAATTATATCTGAAAAAAAAAACCGTTAACATTACATGTCGTGGGAATCGAACTCAGGACCCTATATGACACGACAAGCAGCCCACTTGGGACCACTCGACCATTGAGGTTGCAGAAGACACTAAAGTCTCTTTTCCGTCTTCGTCAATTATTTTTTAATTTAAAAAGCCCGCGCTCGTAGTTTCAAGGCCATTGTTACATAATCCCTTAACTCATTATCTGACAGAGCTGTTCAAAATCGGTCACAGAGCTCCTATTTTGTACTATAGGCAGCGTATACTTAATCAACTTAGATTGGTCAGTTGGTTTGCCCACGTGCGGCTTATGTAATTATCTCGGCTCTGGATCCAGTAGAGTCGGTCTGGACCATCTATTTACGGAATCTTAGGTACATACTAGTACACAACGTTGAACACAATTTAAGTATTTTTAGTAGAGAGTACCTGCTACTAATAAATGGGATGAATCAAAAGATATTTGAAGTTGGCCTATAAAATGTATTGTATTAAAATATAAAAGTTCGTCGGTATATTTAGGTCCCATGTAATTGGGAGCCTATAGCCATTAAACCAAACACAAACCAAACTCTGAGCTGCTAGTTTTTTGGTTTTTCAAATAACTCTTAGTAGCAGCATTAACGCTGCTCAACCTTGCAATTGAATTCAGGAGCTCTAGCGTAGCAGTTGTGCTTATAACCACTAGACTAATGAATGAATCACTTACTACTTATACAATAACAAAACATCATACTTACATGATAACCTGTTATTGTTTCTTGCAGGGGAATCTTACATAAAGTACCTCCAACCACTATGATAACCTAACCTAACCTATGAGAGATATTTTTTCAATGTGTTAGGTATTTTTGTTCGTGACACAGCGATAATTAATATATTCGAATAGATCCATCTTTTTGTCAAAGTTCAAGTTCAACGCTGTTTTTTTTGCAAATTACACGCAGTTTTGTAACGTTAATGAATTTATACCCATAAAGTAATATATGGGGAAGAACTAGCAAGAAACTTTTCGGTAGTATCCATGGAGATTTTAAGCGTTGTTCTTAAATAATAATTAAGTTGAATTTGCCTAACTTAATCTTAAGGGTCATCTGAGTTTGAATTTAAAAAAAGAGCTTGGAAAATAAATAATAATTTAATTTAGATTAATAAGTAAATAATATTGTTTTAAAAGCAGAAGTTTTGTAGTAGACTATAATATTAGTACTATTTTATATAACAACAATTATTTTTTTTACTTTTTAATAAATTTTAGGCTAACTAATCATGCTAGAAAATAACTCATATTATTATATTACTAACTGTTGCACGCTGTTTAAAGGTGACTTATGTTCTTCTCCAAGGACAAGTCTATCTCTTTACCAAAACGTATTAATATTGGTTCAGCGGTTTACGCGTAAAAACGTAACAAACAGATTTATTTTCGTATTTATAATGTTATAGTATGGCATCCGGTTTCATATTAGTCGTCTTGGTCTCGGGCTCTCGGACTCATAAATCCTCACACAACCTAATTAGAACTGTGTGAGCTAATTTAATTAGCCGCGAGCAATAAATATAGCTCATTTCATAAGCCCTTTAGGTATTTTGTTACAGAATATTAGTTGGAAAAAAGACACGAAACGAGGCTAATAAAATGAGGCATAAAGACTTTTTAACCGACTACGCCACGCAAAGGAGGGTAATGAGTTTATCAGCCTACATATGTATGTATGTATAGATATATGTTTGTGGCACTCTAGAGACCAAACACGTGGCTTGATTTTGATGATTCGTACGTCAATCGATTTGTCTTAATCTTGCGAGTGTCACTAAAGTGTCACTGAATGTGAAACAAAATTCAATGTGGATTCCCAGGTGAAGCAAAGTGTTATTGGGGATTTCTGTGAAATTCTCTGTAGCAGCTTGGAGATTGGATTTGTAGCCGGTTAACGGCAATAGGCTCGCCCTCTATTACATGTGACTTAAACATACCGGCGAACTGCGTGTATACAGGGGCGTATTTTGAAATTTGGCGCCCCGGGCCAATACATTTCGCTGCCCCAGAAGTCAAGGAAAAAAAGGATTTAAATAAAAAAAATATGTCTTGTTAAATCGACTTCAATAATGAGAATCGCTTAACTATTACTTTCACAAGTTTATATTTGGTTCATTCTGTTAAAAAAATATTTAAAAGAAAATTCCTTTTGGAAATCTTCCGCGAGATCTTTCGGGTACAATTGCTGAAGTTACTTTCTACATGCTTCGCCAAAAATGAGTCAAATTCGGAAATTGCTTCTTTAAGTATCATAAAGTTTACATTATTTGTTGCTCCGGATTTGTCTGTCTTGCTACGAAAAGAAAGACCTCGTGGCGCCAGAACCAAAACAAAATGCAACCAAAGGTTGCCACGCCGCCCCTGGCGGATTGGCGCCCCGGGCCATGGCCCGGATGGCCCTAGGGTAAATACGCCCATGCGTGTGTACATTATTATACCTCTCTTCTTCAACTTAAGAGCTCAGCTCTTGTCGGTGGAGCAATCGCCACTGTTCTCTGTCTTCAGCTTTCCGTTTCACCTCTTGATACGACTCGATCCCCACCCTTTCCTTCACTTGTTCCAAAAAACTTCGTCTAGATATTCCCCTTACTCGTTTACCTCTACTTACTGATTATTCTGTAGATAGTAGACAAGTTTGTAATAATTCAGTAAAAAGGTTTTTTATCACATGAGCCTCACGGTATGTCTCTTCGTTTACAATATCATGTGATCACTATAATAATATAGGTCCAATAATCAAAGCTCGCGGAGTCGCGGTGACTAATTCTGCTACATCAACATCGCTGTAACGCTGTTGTGTCGCGATTATACACAGAATTAATTGTTTGCACAGCAGCTGTGCTCTGGTTTATTGCTTGTTATGGGCAAGATTATTCCTCTAATGATATTAAGATATCATATAATACATATATGGAATATACATATATGAATATGGAGATACATGTAATACATAACTTGTCTATGGCCAGGGAACATAAAAAATTGTAGGCGAAGAGTAGATATAGCATTTTTATCTTTGGCCATATTATTATACATATGTATCCATTCATATATGAATGCATCTGTAACCAATGACATTTACTTAATTCAGTGATAGGCACGTTGGTTATCAATATCATTGTGTTTATAACAGAAATTGGTAGTGGACGTCAACAAACTTAATAAGCGGCAGCTGATGATATTTTAGTTTTAAAATTACGTTGAATGAATATTTTTTGCAGCTAAAAAAACTTTAGTGTCGCTTGTACTATTCCCTGCACTAAGGGCTGTTGTGTCGTAACATCATATCCATCTTGTATAAAACAACTTTCGCTCTGAAAAGCGTGGAGTTTATACAACTTTTTGTCTATTTGTGATGCAATAACAATATTTTTTTTATAGTTCCAAAGTTAAACATACAATCCAAGTCCCATATCCCTTAGGGAAATTATGTTTTCTAGTGCTGCTGCGGGAAGAGCATCCCCATACAAACAAAAAAGTATATGTCCTCGTGTGACATCAGCGGAAATAACCATAAATGGCGCTCATTCTGTATTCTCCGGCTATATGTTTTAAGAATTTAGGAGTAGTTTTATTTTTCCTTGCCCAAGAATTTCTTGTTCTGATATTGTTGGAGCGTTGACAAGCTCTCAGAAACATTAACATAAAGGGTTCCTTATAATTAAGAGTTAAACTTAACTAACGTACATATTTAGTGACTGGGTAATCGAATTCTATACCCTAGGTTGTGGGTTCTATCCCCGCATGGACCACATATTTATTTGAACGGGTACGTAGGTCCGGGTGTTTGTGTATATTATGAGAATTGTGTGTTTACTACAAATCCTCGTTTATTTAATAACACAACAAAGCAACTATTAGACTTTAATTATATTTTATAGATCGGACTAACTGTCCTATTATAGTGACGTCCGATCCTCAATTACAATGACTGAACCACACTAACAAATTTTTATGAGAAATCTTTTAAAATTGTGACAGCGAGTTGTACAAAGGTGCAAACTACATAGTATCCAAAGAGGACGAGATTACTTCACATAATCACAATTGAGCTGGATTGGTAAACAAATGAACTGATGATAAACCAAAATGTCATTTAATTTATTACTGTAACGTTGAACCTTATATTATTATGGTAAAGCAAAATAAATGACCCACTATGAAGCTGTGTAAACTACAAATCAGATAAAAGATGAATGATGACACTCGCCTGAACTAAATGCAAACTTTTCTCATCAAACATGTCGGTGTGACCAGGGAATAAAATTATTCAGTTGCCGTTGTGGAACGACCAATGAGTTGTGTTTAAATTCGATCCAATTTTGTATTATTTCCACTGGGAACTTATAAACACTTTTTGTTTAAAGAGCAATAAATTAAGTTGGAATAGTAATTAATATTTCTTTCAACCCAATTTCTGGGCAATACCGATATCCTGAGGGACTTAGCTTTACGTACTCTCTGAAGCACGGATGGGTCTCGATGTATTAAGAATGTTCACCAGTCCACAGAACCGCGGCTAGCACAGTTTAACCTTGCATATAGGTTGATCAGCGTAGGAATATTATGATTGTACCTATGTACTTGTGTGGTTATTTTACAGGATGTTGTTAATTACATAGTTTTTGCCTGCAGTTCCACCCGCATTCCAAAGGGTTTTTTGAGACAGTAGGTACCTAACCCATGTCCTTCTCCAAGGTCTAATATATCTCTAGGTATGTACCAAATTTCATCAAAAATCAAAATAATTTATTCAAGATAGACCACTAGGTAGTTCTTTTTGGACTGCATTTTTACATTAAGTCAGCCCCCAAAATGCCCACCCTTACCGCTTCCTAGTGTTTTGGCTGTGAATAAGAAACGGCGCAACAAACTCTCCAACAACACGTCAAAATCAGCAGAGAGAGTTACTTTCGCATTTATAATATACTAGCGACCCGCCCCCGATTCGCACGGGTGCAATATACCTACTAATAACATGCATTTAAACATATGATTATAAACTATATTCTTGAATCACTCTATCTATTGCTGAAAACTGCATTAAATTGGGTTGCGTAGTTTAAAATATCTAAGCCTACAGAACGGTCGTCCGACCTTTATTTATACTATACTAGCGACCCGCCCCCGCTTCGCACCGGTGCAATGTACTAATAAAATACATGTATTATACATATATAAACCTTCCTCTTGAATCACTCTATCTTTTAAAAAAAACCGCATCAAAATCCGTTAAGTAGTTTTAAAGATTTAAGCATACATAGGGATATAGGGACAGAGAAAGCGACTTTGTTTTATACTATGTAGTGATATAGAAGCAGGGATTTACAAACACGTTCAAATCTAGTAGGTAATTGCGTCTGTTCACTTACCCTGTATATTTATTTAAAAGAAAAGAAAAGAAAATCACATTTATTCGGAAAAGGTCCGTACAACACACAGTTAAAATAATGTAAGAACATAATTATATAAAAGTCCACAAGGATCACTGTACATGTGCTGTCGGCATGCTTGTCTCGAATGGGTTTATTTTTCATTTACTGAAATGCAAAGAAAATACCAAATAATATGTCGTGCCATGATTTGCTAAAACCCAGGAGAACGGCCAGTGGCATGAGGAAATTGCTTGCGTGATTACAAATGACTTTCACGTGAGTTTTTACAGTGATTAAAGTGGGGCTATAAATATGTACGATACATCATATTATATACGAAAGAAAATTTATTAGAGTATGTTCATTCTATGCCAAGTCTCGGACGGCAGTTCTTCTACCGCAAAAAGTTGTAAGATCTAATGTATATCCAAATTATCGGACCTACATTTTATAGTGACCGTATCAATATTAAACAATCTTAATTTCTTTAGTAAATAGAATCTTGGCCATCGCAAGACAACATAATCACAAGAATAATCTACTATTTTGAATAGTCTTAATTGAACATAGGCCTAGTGGGTAAAATTTTCACACAATCGTAAATAAAGCTAATTATACACGCTAAGGTGCCCAGTGCCAATAGAAATACATGTCGGCAAAAAATATTATTTTCCAAACCTATATTATTTTCCGTATCACATTGAAAGGGCTAACTGTATTGAATTTCGAGATCTAGGAAATATAAAGCTCTATTTTTACTACAGTAAATATATTATTAGAATATTATTTGAGTGATTCAAATATATATTCAAATACATATGTATATAGAAACACTCGCTTTAATTGTGAAGGAAAATATCGTGAGGGAAAGCACCTGCATGCCTTAGAGATTTTCCCGACGGTGCCGGCGCGGCATGTGAATTCTGCCAACTCGCATTAGGCAAGCGTGGTGGACTATAGCCTAATTCTTCTTATTTTGAGAGGAGACCAGTGCCCAGCAGTGGGACTGTATATGGGTTCACAATGGATGGTGGGTGAATATTGGTAGCGTTATATAAAGGACAGAGTAATTCTGTAATAGACATTTTATTCGTATTTCATATAAAATAAAAGCTTCGTGATAAATAAAATGCCGGATCTCGGTCCTCTCGATTCTCGGTGGAAAATGGTTCTGTATTAATTAGCACTTAATTTTATTGGTGATAAAAAGTTGGTGTGTATTTGTGTGTTACTTTGTATTATTTCGAAATCTTAATGCTGTAATGAATAATATGAACATCACACCATCACGCCTTTATACTTTGAAGGGATAGGCAGAGGTGTACTAATGTACCCCCACAGTTCGCCGGTATGTTTAAGTCCTACGTAATAGGGGCCAAGCCTATTGACATTGAACGGGCCCAAATCCAAACACTGAGCCACTACCGAGATCTGAGAATTTCATAGAAAATTTCAATAACACTGCTCGACCTGGTAATCGAACCCAGGACATCAAGCGACAAGGACCAGTAGACTAACGAGCCACTAAATGAGCCGTAATGTATAAAAATACTAATAAACAAGATTTATTTATAGAATTAATAATTTTATTAATTCGAAGTGATCTAGATAGCAGTCGACGTGACTTCTTAGATGAGGTTTTGAGCTGCGACCATTTCCGGATTAAAAAAATCGTTTTTCATGTTACCGACGTAAGTTCATTTTATGCCACAATCCGACATTCACCCCAACACATACGGACGCCTGTCACACAAATGTAGGTACGACTATAACACAAAAAAGTATTACCGAGAAGTATTTTCAATCACGTCAAGAAAAAAATTTGATATGTGATATGCCAAGTGTTTACGATAACAGTAATAAACACAATGTTTGTATTTTCACGTTCAAACGTAAAATCTAATGAAGCAACAAGTGTAAAATAAAAAAAATAATGATTTCAGGCTAGGTTTCTATTAGATTAGGTTAGTCTTGTATCATGTGCTTTACAAGGGATCTTGAAGGGCTGCCGGCCGCATCACTCAATTTAAAAAAATATCAAAAATACAAATATCATCGCCAAAGATAAAATCAAAATGGAAAACATTATTTAGCTCTTAGATAACGTACTTAATTAAAACACACCATGACTTAAGATAACCTTTTTTGCAGCAATGGTTACAATTTATTGAAATACAAAAGATTTGTTTTAAACTTAATTTATTTAGCAGATGGATGATAAAAATTACATTGTAGATGTTTAACTTGGTAACCAAATAACATTCATACGATATGCCTACGCATTCCCAGCTGACCTCCATGATGAATTGATGACCCAAACGCTAAAAATATAGCCCTTAATTAGTAGTAATTCAATAGTAGTATTGAATTTTAAATTAAAATTACTGTCGAGGTATATCTACCGATAAATCAGCTATAACATATGAAAATGCTGCCCAAAATGCGGCACAATCAACCACATCAGTCATATTCTGAACATTCATTGTGTCAACTTTGCTGTGATAATACCAGAAGTATCGATCATTTTGATTCAGCAGTGATGCTCCGGGCACTCCTTTATTTATAAACATAACAATATCAGACCCTGGGGACCCACTGTTTCCCATTTTGTTTATCGGTGCAAATAGTTTTAGAACCTCTTTAACAATACAGCGTGCATTCTTCGACCCAGCCACATCTAATCCTAAAGGTTTGAATGTCCCTGCATCGGATTCCATTATGAAATTAATATTTTCTAGCTCACTCATATGCCCCTTTAAATAAGCTTGAGCTCCAATCATACCTTGCTCTTCAGCAGTCCATAAGATAGCGCGGATGGTTCTTTTTGGTTTCAGATATAGAAGATTTAGTACTACTGGGACAAACCAACTTATCATCATGCCCCCTCCGTCATCTATTGCTCCTTGTCCGACATCCCAACTGTCTATATGACCAGACACGATTACTAACTTCGCAGGATGAACTGTACCTTTTAGGTCAACAAGCGTATTCCGAGATTTCTTAGTGTCCAATGTGCTAAACATATTTATTCGTATTACAATTTTCTCTTTTCTATCCTGTAATCTTCTCAGTAGATCTGCATCTTCTAAAGTGATCGAAGCTGTAGGGATTTTTCGTACATTGTCTTCATAGGTCTGGATTCCTGTGTGTGGAGTATATAAGGAATAAGGTGTTATGCTTCTAACGAGAGCTGCCACAGCACCTTTTGCAGCAGCTTTTGAAGCTCCTAGTTTACGATAAACAACACTAATACCATAATTTATGTAATGTGCATCAAACACAACAATTTTTCCCTCAATGTATTTCCTATCAGTTTTTTCTAGTTCATCGAAGCTGTTGATGACTATTACTTCAGCAGTTATGCCTTCGGGTGGTGTACTGATACTAGTACCAGATCCTAATATAGCAATGTTTTTTTGATGAGGTTGTAGCATTACAGCAGACTCGTGGTAACGTACCCAATGTGGTACCTAAAAATAGGAAAAAGTATGATTTTAAAATATTTATCAGTATTTACATCATTTTATGATTAATCACTACCTCATATAACCAACGAACAATGGCAGAATTTGGTCTGGACTTTTCTAAGCGTCCATAGATTTCATTGTATATGAATCAAATTTAATTAATTTTCTACGATTTTTCAATTATTCACTCCTCATCGAAGCTGGAGTTATTTTATGTTTTTAAAAGTTTATCAAATGATGTTCGAATTAGGTACATACATTCGAAATGTTACCATTAAAATAGTGATGTGAGTACAAATAATACGAATGCAATTCTGTATCAATCAAATATCTGTATCAATAATTATACGAATGATCGATATAATCGATCGATCGATCCGCTCATGTAGTTTTTAATATAATTATTGAAATGCTCAATTCTTTCGTCTTTAATTAACTGATAATTATCTTTGAGGAAATGCTTCTACTTTTAAATCCAATTGATAATGGATCGTTTCAGTGTTGTATCGATTCTTAAGAAAACCGAATCGAAACGTGCAGCAGTACTTTTGTCTTTGTTGACAGTGACATGTTGTCTGTGGTTGTCTGTCAAGACGTTACAGAATCCTTCCGCGTTTTTCATCTCGGTTGTGTTTTGTGTTTATATTTGGCTTTCTATTTACTTTTACCCGAACTGGACTGTTTATGGACTGATTAATACTGCCCTGTGTGACTAGTGCGTGCCCTTAGTACTCCGTTATTGCTTTTGCGTGACCTTAAGCATTTTAATTGAAAATAATATTCCTGGCAGAACCGGTAGGTAGTTGTTTAGTTGGCCGGCGCACTGTAGGCTGCTGCGCACACACTATGACCTTAGTGTGGTATCTAGGATGGGCCAGATATCAAGAACATATCTCAGCACCAGCAGGTTTTCTTAATGAAATAATAATACGAGATGAGGATGAGGAATAAAATAAATATGTTTAGCAAAATGGGTTTTTCATTTGCCCTAACATTACCTAGATATTATAAACCCTCAATTTTAGTGTTTACGGGGCAAGTGCATTTTTTTAAATACGCGCCCAACTTTTTTTTCGTAAACATACAATTGAGTACTACTCTACACCGAGGGTTAGAATTTATTTGGGTTTTCTCATTTTATCCGTAAATACTCTTATTCTAACTTAGACCACACCACATTGTCCATTTATTTATGATTTATTTTCAATCTGCGATGTTTTATAGTTAATTGTTATTTGACGTTCATTCATAACCCAAAAATTCAAACCGAAATCTTTTTTTTCCGGCTTTCCCAAATGAAAATGGTCGCATTTATAGATTCTGGAGCTAACGCTAAATGATTTAACATATTTTTCATTATGGGACGCTTCAATTGGATCCCAGACAATTCTTAGTATGGAGACCTGCCATTGTTCTTTGTACTTCTAGTGTCTCGTAGAATCGATCCTTCCTTAATTAGATATTCCTTGTAAGGATTTTTTAGATTGCCATTCTCTTCTTGCCAATACACTTACTCAAAAAGTCCGGCGTTACATTTCAATACAACAGGACGAAATCGTGGCTTATTAATTTTAGGTACTAATTATGAATTTAAATGGAAAAGAAAAGGCAAAGTTAACTAAACAACATTGAGTGTTTTCGGTAGGTATCAACGATAAATCTCCTAAGTTAATGTTTCGAGTCATGAAGTGGTTGTTTATTCAGTAGTATTAACTGAAGTATATTATTGACATTACCTCTAATTCCTCGGTACTGACATCATTGAGACCATTTTGTTTTGTCAGATTGATCATGTGATCTATTGACCTTTCCAAAGCATCTGAGCCTGTTGGACGAGCTCCTCTGTCTATGAACTTTGAGTACCTGTAAGTAATCTTTATCATCATCATCGTCCTGTCCTCATCCCGATTTATTTGAGGTCGGCGCAGAACTTATGTGTTTTTACCCGACTGCAATACAATATTATGGGTACGGGTATTAAAACACCTTTACTTTAGTAATAAAAACTAGTGTGAAATAAAATAAATTATTAGATTGAACAAAAAAAAACCCCAACCGTATTCAAAATACACCTATCTCATGTAGGTATCTTCTGCCTCATCCCTGGGAGGTGAACAGGAATGTCGGGCTTGTAGAACTAAAACCGCACTTGTCTTTCTTACTTCCTTCCTTAGCTTTGTCTAATATAATTTTTATTAATAAATATATATATTTTTTTACATTTTCGTTAGATATAGGTATTATGTAGGATTTATGAATTCCTGATTAATTAAATGTATTTATAACATTTTATTATAACTGCAATGTAATTCCATTCTCCGTTGTTATGCTTAAATCCACAAACTGGCTTTAAAACTATTCTTAAAAAAAAATATATGAATAGGTTTAGTATTATTATTGACTTACTCTTCATACATTTTCGGTCCCAGATTTGATCTAATTTCATTCATGATGTATGTTGTAATATTGCTGTAGGAAGCTATTTCTTCAATCAGCTTTGCATCCAATACACATTCTTCATCATCGTAATAATTTATAACGACACTTGAATCAACTAGAGCTGCACCAATTAAATTTAAAATAATTATTTTTAATAAGAGACCCATGATTGTTTCCTACTCCAGAGTCGGCGCGGTACTAATGAAAAACAGTATGGTTATTATCGCTTATTGAAGTTTTTATGCCAAAATTAAGTAAAGACTGCAGTAAAGATTTGGATAAAAATATGTAGTGATGCCATTTTTATTTATAACACATGTCAATAAGAATATTAGTAATAACAATTATTATGCTGGATTATAGGCGTTTGAACTTTATCAAGGATGAACGGGTTAAGTGATATTAAGATCTAATTAAAAAAGTATGAAGGTATGAGCCCGGTTATGACACCAAAATAAAAGTCTGACACCAAAATTAATAGTCTTGTATTATTTAACTTAATAGAGCAACAGAAATACAATTTTGGTACAAATTGATGGTGATGTATTTACAGGAATCGGTGCCGTGACACCCTACACTTACAAAGACATATACGAGCACTTCCATAGCTACGTACATGCGTGTGTGACTCTACAAAGTACAAGGTGGGATATTCATTTGATGGAGTCGATTGTACCAAATTGAACCAAACAATGTTGGATTTTCTTTTTTGGTAGTTTTCGTAAAAATAGTACTGACTTCCTCACATTATATGAAATTAATTGTGGGTTCTACTATACCAATATTCGGAGAAAAATCTGTGGTTTTCTATGTATTGGGTATTTTAATTTTGAACGACGACGTAAGTTCTAAATTATTCTTACGTTTACCTACCTACATTTTAGATGATAAAAGGGAACTTATTTCAACCCTACTCAGTAATAGGTATATTGCGTCACCTTTCAAGCGAAGGTATTAAGGTCTGTTTACACGTTGTCATCATTGTAGAAAGGAGTCGCATTTCTTGAAAGGCTTAAGTGCCTTAGGAGCTCCTTGTTAATTTCTATGACGAACAAAAGCTGTAAAGCTTGACGATAATTTAGGTCTATGTCTACGACGGAAAACGTTAGATGGGTGTTGAGAGATAATATATATATGGGCACAGAAACGCCTGTCGTAATTATAACACTAATTTTACTCATCTGTACCGTAGGTACGTCATAATTCTTTGACAGGCTTTCCCTCTCTGCACTCTGCTTTAATGTGACGTCATTATAATGGTGAATTATATGTCTTAGGCTTGTATGTTTTTGGTGAAATGTCATTGTTCAATTCATCCAAGATTTTATCAAGAATTTCTTTGGCAATGACCTCCACATCAGCCATTTATTATTTATCCTTAGAATTTGATCAAATCACAAATAATCAAATCACAGTTTATAACCTAGTTTATAACCAGATAGGTAGCTGATTATAATATTCAGCAGTAAAACAAAACTTTGAAGTAAAGATAGAATGTTGCTCGTATATTAAATTTGGTGAAGTCATCAGATAGAAAAAAGAGTTATAGCTTCCAAGAGAACTTTGTACATAGTTTAGTATGGTGTGATCAGCATAGTTACATTTCACGGCCTTTTAATATTCGATAAACGTCAGACTCAATAGATTCAGAACCAACAACAACTTAAAAAATAAAAATAATTCGTTTCGCACATTTGAAAGCCAAGCACCGAGCCGTGTTACCGACAAGCACATTTCATGCCTCAATCCGACAGCTCACCCCAACACACGTGGATTGCTGTCACAAATATACGCCTATAACGCGAAAAAGGCTTACCGAGAAATATTTGAGGACACGCCTACATGAATTTTATAAAGAATGGGACCAAGAGTCGATAAACACACCACCAGTTTATTTCACGATTAACTACTGATTAGGAGTTATTCGTTTATACGGATTCTCCAAGCTCATGGCAATTCTCCTAAATATCGTCTTAGCATTGCCTACAAAATTGCGCATTTCAACACAGTTTAAAAGTAGTACTTTTCTTATTTTCTAATCGTAAGGCAAACTCAAACCAATGTTTATTACACGACAATATTAAAATATTCAAGTCATTGTCAAAAGGTACAAGGTGCATACAGGTATTCGAAATGGTAAGATAAATATTATTTAGCTGTCAGGTTATGTAAATAAAAACACACTGAGGCACAAGATGGTATTTTTGGTAGCAATACAATAGTTACAATTTATTGAATATCAAAGGATTGTGGAGACATCACAATCCGGGACACAAATGTACAAAGGAGAGCGCCCGGGGCTTTCTTTTTGATTGCACGACAAAAATATTCCAAATATAAACTGATTTTATATTTTTTATTTACCAATCGTATCAATTTTGTTTCTCTTTAACATTGTTTTCAATGTTTTTTTTAGTTCAAAAGGATCTAATGCGGTTAACGTTGTAACTTAAATTATCCAAGTAAAGAATGTATTAATATTTACATGTCAAATATTTTTTAAGTGAGGTAAAATTAAATAAATAAAAGTCCTTATAATTACTGTCGAGGAATATCTACGGATAAATCAGCTATAACATAGGAAAAGGCTGCCCAAAATGCGGCACATTCAACCACATCAGTCATATTCTGAACATTCATCGTATCACCTTCACTATGGTGGTACCAGAAATACCGCTCGTTTTGATTCAGCAGTGATGCTCCGGGCACTCCTTTATTTATAAACATAACAATATCAGACCCAGGGTACCCACTGTTTCCCATTTTATTTATCGGTGCAAATTGTTTTAGTACCTCTTTAACAATGCAGCGTGCTTTCTTCGACCCAGCCACATCTAATCCTAAAGGTTTGAATGTCCCTTCATCAGATTCCATTATAAAATTAATATTTTCTAACTCACTCTTGTGCTCCTTTAGATAAGCTTGAGCTCCAACCAAGCCAGGTTCTTCGGCTGTCCATAAAATAGCACGAACGGTTCTTTTTGGTTTTAGCTTAAGAAGATTTAGTACTACTGGAACGAACCAGCTTATCATCATGCCCCCTCCATCATCCATCGCTCCTTGTCCTACATCCCAACTGTCTATATGACCAGATACAATGACTACCTTCTCAGGATGGAGAGTACCTTTTAGATCAATAATCGTATTCCGAGATTTCTTAGTATCTGATGTACTGGACATGTTTAAATGTAGAATGATTTTCTCTTTTTCATCTTGTAGTCTTCTCAGTAGATCTGCGTCTTCTAAAGTTATAGCAGCTGTTGGTATTTTTGGCACATTATCTTCATAATCCTGGGCTCCTGTGTGTAGGGAATATATGGAAAAAGGTGTTATGCTCCTAACTAGAGTTGCAACAGCACCTTTTTTAGCAGCTTTTGAAGCTCCTTGACTACGACAAATAACGGTTTCGCCATAAGTAGTGAAATGTTTATCGAATACTACTATTTTTCCTTCAATGTATTTCCTATCCATTTTTTCTAGCTCATCAAAGCTGTTAATGACTATTGCTTCAGCAGTAATACCTTCCGGTGGTGTACTTACACTAGTACCAAATCCAAGTATAGCAATATTTTTTAGATGCGGCTGCAGCATGGCAGCAGATTCATGTAAACGTACCCAATGTGGTACCTGAAAATTAAACATTTTATATATTCCCTGGTATAAATGTACGTATTTAAACCAGCAATTAATTCTTATAGCTAATATTCTTACAATTAGATCAAGAATTTGTGTCCCACTACAGGGCAAAGGCCTCTCTCCTCTCTCTCAACTTATCCCAATCTTTTGCTGTCTGGGGCCAATCCATTTAGAAGGAGTCGGGTTCATCTTACCATCTTCTTGGCCCTGCCACGATGTTGGTTATTACTACGTGGGACCCATTGCAGGATATATCTATATGTTAGTGAGTGATAATTACTAATTATATAGTGATTCGTATTAAGTGAGCATGATAGTGAAGCATGATAGTCGCACTATTTTTTATGATAAACTCTAATACATATACTTAACAATATGATAAAATTGTTGTATAAATCAAATAGGTAAATTATCGACCTGTATTCATAGGTATACAGGTCCATAATTTACCTATTTGATTTGGGGAGTTAGCGTCGCTACCATGGTCACTGTGAATTTCACGTATCCCATGGCTATGACTATGTAGGTGCACATTATATGCACACACAAATATACATACCGATGTGTTACAGATTTACTTGACCTATGTAACTATAGTACTTATGTAAGGAATGAGGCGACGTGGGGGTCGCCAGTTATCTGTTGTTCCGTGTACAGTCTACTTGTATTTTATGATCATTATATATATTATTATATTTCCTGTGCGTGTATAATTTGGAGGCCAACAGGTAACTGGAGACCCCCACGTATATGGCAATGGCAGACAGGTGCGGTGTTTAGTCAGTACGAGTCCGAAGTATCCTGCCGCATCTCCAGATGGCAGACGATAAGGGTGTTTCTTATGTATTATAAGTATGTATTTACAAAAAAAAAGTATATAAGTATTATCCATTGTCTAGTACCCATAGTAGAAGCTCTGCTTAGTTTGGGCCTAGATGGTGTTGTGTAAAATGTCCCAAAAAAATATTATATTATATTTCTGCTATATAATAGTACAGCATTAAAAAAAAGCCATCATCAACCTATATAATATAATAATTTTCAGCATTCCAAAAAAAGTTACCAACGCTATCAAACTGCTGTTTTTTGAGTCATGGTACGGTCAACAAAAGAGTTAGGTATACAGACAGTTAATTAATAATCTATGTTTTGATAAAGATAGTGTAATAATGTATCACGCAATATGTGTGAAAACGTAGGTATTGTAAGCAGCTACATACCTAACCCTTTGGCGCGTAATTATTTAAATCTGTATAAAAATGCACATTTCGTTTGCTATCTGTTTAACTCTTTTGTTGACTGTACGAGCTAAAATAATAATTGTGTAACACAGCTAACATGTTTTACATAATCTCACCTCCAATTCTTCAGTTATGACGTCATTGAGGCTATTGTTCTTTGTAAGATTAATCATATAATCTATCGATCTTTCCAAAACGTGGGAGCCTGATAGACGAGCTCCAAATTTGTCAATGAACTTTGTGTATCTGAAAGTAAAACATTTAAACCGTTTAAATCAAGCCTCATTAATCCTGCCAAAAGGCTGAATATATTTATTTCACCAAAAGTAAAAACTAATCAGCTTTGGCTAACATGGCTTTTATTAAAAATATTTTACATCAAATATTTTTAACGTTTATGAATACATAATTCAATTAACGAATTCTAATACTCAATTAACGTTACGATGGTTGTTTGAAATTGAATTATTTCTAAAGATTATTGTTACACTTTGAAATCTATAATTTCGGTATTTAATAATGATCATAGTGATGTTAACTTACTCATGATACATTGTCAGTCCCAGATTCGTTATAATTTCGTTCATGATGTATTTTGTCACATTGGTATATGATGCTATTTCTTCTACCAGCTTTGTATCTAGATCACATTCATAATCATCGTAATAATTTATAATAACACTTGAATCCACTAGAAACATGCTGATTGAGGTTAAAATAAATATTTTTAACAAGAGATCCATAGTTCATAACTTCGCCGGAGTTGGTGCGATACTAATGACAAACAGTGTGATTATCGCTATTTGAACTTTTGATGTCAATACATACGTACTTAGTTTGATAAAAATGTCTAGTGATGGTATATTAAGGGTTCCCGAGCAAAATAAATCAAAGGGTAAAGTCAAAGGTATCGAAGACTTTCTTTCTGTCGTTTTATAAGTTAGCCACGCCAGCTTTTCTCAATAACTATCTATTGCTACCGACTTTAAATAATTTCACACTGGTGTAAATATGTAACAGTGTAAAAATTATTAATTTAGCATTCTTGCTGTATTGTATTCTTTGTTAAAAAGAACTTGTTTTGAAGATTTCGAAAATATTGTGACATAAATTAAAGTTATTCAGATAACTTGAGTAGTGAATTCCAAAGTTTGACATCGAGAGACTGTATGTTGTTCTAAATACTTGAATCTTGCCTTAAACTTTACTAAATCACCTATTCAATTGAATAACTAACCGCCCTATAAAATCGCCAAGTATAATCAATTTTAAGAAAATATATAACACTAAATTAGTATACTTACGGGAATTATTGCAAACTGCATCTATACTTACTTAAAATTTCCTCAACATTTAGCTAATAGACTGCGCCAAACATACAAACTTAATTATCTTGTACGCCGTCACACATCATCAAACTCAATTTTATTCAATTTAGTCAAACTTAGGAGCTTCACTAGGTTCAAATTCGATTTCTCCTACCTTCATGAGTAAGTCCGCGTACATAATATATAATGTATGTAGGTTATGTATGGTATTGTTCCCTTTTATTGAACTTTCCGGATGATTCAGTCTAATAGTTGCAAAGACTAAATGTAAGTATCTACTTGAAATTTCGATTGGATCTTTGAATGGAATTGGATACTTTAACTTGCTGATATTATGTGTTTATATTGAAAACATACATATTTAATTTCTATTGAACATACCATAGCATACATATAAATAAATAAATACCAAGCTATTCCGAAGATGGCCAGATGGCCTGCCGGTCAGTGAAGTCGAAGTTTAGTAAACGCGTTGCGCTGTGATGGAATGGGCACTCGCCGGAACCATTATTATCAGACGCAAGCAAACACTCAAGTTTGAGCGAACAGTTGACAGAACAGTACGCAAATTTCATGGCATATTCCGTGGATATTTTGTTTGTTGAGTGTACTTTATTCGTTCTAACACTTAAGTTTAACTGTAATATAGACCTTCAATTTGCAACATTGACTTTAAAGTGGAGTTTGGCAAAGTAAAAAGTAGTAACACTAAACTAGTTAGAGCGAAATACAACGTATGGACAATAGAGTTCCATATCAACCTGTATCCTCCGCCTTCTCGGAAGTGAAGTATTCAAGATAATTAGCCGTCACCTTAAGTAAATTCGTTACGACACTTATAATTATTCAGCAAATAGCCAACCTGTTGAAAAAGATATTATGTAACAACATACCATAGGGATCACCATACGCGGAATACGGGCGTATTCCTCCAAGCCTTATAAATAGTTACTAGCATAACTATTATAGGTGTACTTACTAGATACTTCGAATTAATCTACTGATTGACTGATAAGATCTAAGAAACGAATTTGACAAATATCTTGTGTGTGTATTAAATATTTAATGTGATTTCAAACTCACAACAATGCTACTTTGCAGTATGAATTTATAATAATAATCTGGAATTTCTGGATTTTGAACCACAAAAGGTGATTTAATACTCTAGCACAATACTCCAATAACCACCACTTTAAATAAGCCTGATTGAATTGCAATAACAGAGGCTCACAGAAGAGTATCCTCTTAAATGAAATCGATGAAGATGACAAGCTTTTGCAAGAGCGAAGTAAACATACTCAGAGAATGAGCTCCAACTAAAGCGGTTACTAGTAACAAAAGGAGGGGAGGTTCTCAAGAGGCTTCCTCAAGACTTAAGAGGGCAGAGTTCTACATAAACTGTTTGTTTGTCTCTTAACTGTCTGTCAACAGTTCGCTAAGTGAGTTTCCATGGTAATTTTAGGAATGGAGATGCAGGGTTGAACCTACCATGTTGAAGAGTTTGGTGGCGATGTTAGAGATGATGTGTATGATTGTATAAATAAAAGATTTTCGCCTTTGGTTAGGTACCTCAATAACATGATGCGTTTTTCTATAAACATAAGAAACCAACACATCTGTGTCCTTCACAGAGGTCTACTGACACCTATAGTTCGCCAATATGTTTTGAGGAAACCGAATCAGAGCAATCCTATCCCATGAAATCACAAATCTAAACTCCCGATACTGAGAATTCCATTTAAAAATCCAATAAAATCCAGTCTAGGTAATCGTATATAGGACATCATACTTACCAGCTGCGATTGAGATAACTAGGCCACTAACGCAGTAAAAAAATGTATTTTATAATATAAAATACAGATTAGACTGGAAGCCTTCCCCATTATAGTTGTAAAAAGGTTTGCTTATACATTCACGTGAGCAAAGTCCCGGACATTAGTTAAAATTTTAACAATAAAACGTTGAACATCTTCTTGTATTTTTTATCTATCTTTTTGTATTTTTTTGTCATTTTCCATGCTAAGATTTTATAAAGCTATTTAGCGAAGGAAAAATCCTGCCCGCGGTCGAATTTTTCCTTCGCTAAATAACCACACAAATAATATTTGTTTTCAACTGGCACGACACAGCGCTTGCCCATTGCTCAGTCACTATGCTACTCATGGCGTCGAAGTTATTATTTTATAAATATTTTATTTATCGTTATATTATTATCATAATATAATTACTTTCATCTAATATCTAAAAAGTAGGCTGGAAAATAAAGTTGTAAAATTATACGCACATCAGCATGATTTATGTAAAAACAGGAATAAAAATGTAGCCTTCACCCACTGCGAGACGCGACGTGCCGGAAATTAATGAAGTCAATAAATATTACAAAAATGCCATAGGTACAGTTAACGCGGATATATGTATACATAGATAGATACCTGCCTTTTCGTATTCATTAGTATAGGAGTAGTAACCAGTAATGCGTAGCAAGAACCTGGGTTCGATCATATCTGTATGGTTTTCCTGTCATGGTAGTGGCGAATTTCACGGGTCCCTTGACCGTGATACCTTTAAAGAAGTACTATAGGGCAAGTGAAGGTAAGTGCCGTTTTTAGTCTGAATGAATCCCATGTACCCTGTCCTTGCCACCAGATTTTGCGCAGTATAAAAATATCAGTCTGGTTTTAATCTGATTTGCTCATAAAGTTTTAAATTTAATAACATGTGGCATAAACAACGCTGGTTAATGTACCAACTGTAACTAAGTAATTTAAAAAAAAAACAAACACATTCTGTAAGTCAAAACCTAATAAAATAGGATAACCATTAACATGAAAGTTATATTATAACTTCACTTAAGTTTATTTTTGATAAGACTAAACAAGTACATATACGTGTAAAAGAGGATAAGTAGGTAAGTAAATTACGAAGTTTATTGAAAGCTTATAAAATATTATTACTTCAATATTTTAGTCTCATGTTATGAAATAGGTAAGACGATAAGCGGGTTTAAGATTGTTTATTTTACGTGCTGTGTTTATAATAAATAATTGACGAACCATCGTGCCTATATTCCCCGAGGGTTTAGGCAGATGAGTACTAAAGTACACTCACAAATTGCCGGTATGTCTAGCGCCCATGTTATAGGTGGCGAGCCTATTGACATTAACCAAATTCTCAGTCGCTATTGAAAGCTGAGAAATTCAAAGAATAACTTAATAACACCGAGGACCTGGGAATCAAACCCAGGACATCAAGCGTAACAGCCCCGCTTACGATCACTAAACTAATTGGGCAGTTATAAAGCCTAAAAACTTTAAATTTGGCATGTCGGTTGTTCATAATGTGTAGTTATTTTATAGAATTGTGGAAAACGAGACCAATGCGGGGAACCACTAGTTCGGTATCTGAAGGAGTTATGTACCTAAGCTTACAATATCGACTGTTCCGATTACGCCTCTCAGTGAATTTGTTCTGAAACAAAAAACTTTGTCGGCGTGATCAATCTGAGGCAAAGTTTGTTTTTATTCGGAAGCTGGTTGATAAAAAGGTGTGTTTGTTGTTGGGATCGGGTGGCAAGGCGTTTTGTAGTGCTCGTCGGGAATGCGTACTTATTCTTTAACCGAAAAAGAAGGAGGTTCTTAATAATTCTCCGGAATCTTTTTTTATGGATGTTCCCCGATTACTCGAAGACGCCTGGACCGACTCGAGATTTTTTTTTTGTTTAAAAGGGTATACCATAGGCACCAAGTTAGGTTCCTAGATGATCCTATTGGCACCAAATCAGGATCTGATGATGGGATCCCGGAAAAATCGAGGCGACCCTCAAATTCTATAGGGACGCATAATGTGTTTTATATTTTTTCTAAAACTATTAAAGTGTTTGAGTCTGGTACTTATCACCTCACTAATTCGAAGTTAGTGGAATATACTTTAAAAGTTATAGACTCGTATAGGTACCGCTACTTATTTTCCTTTGTGTTATTCAGGGGAGTTGATGATGGAAGGTACAACAACTTGTTATTTAGGAGTTAGGAGATACCTAATACTTAAAGTACCGTATAGGCCGGTTCTCGATTTTCTCCTTTTTTGTTTAAGTTTATACGTTTATGTAAGTCGTGAAGTCGGTGTTGTATTTTTCTAAAAATGAATTAGTATTGGATTTGATCCAGATTACTGATGTCCTTAGAAGGTCCCTGAAAGAGATGGGTTTTGATGGCATGTTTGGCTTTGTTTTGCCCATCATCAACCTTTTATTTCTGTCCTCTCTTCTGGGTGAGGTCCTCTCAGAATGAGGTATTACCTACCTCGTTAGGGTTTAGTCTGCTACGATAGCCCAATGGAGGTTCGCAGAATTCACTGTTATGAAACAAATGTTTGTAACACCTTCAGTGCTAGAGCAAGTTGCAAGTTTGCAAGTAGTTATGTAAGAGAGATTTTGTTAAATGTTTATTGTTTCATGTGTAAATGTAAAAACGATGCGACAACAAGTATATTTTAAGATTTTTTTTTTCTTATGTATTTGACTACTCGTGTTATAAAAATATTATAATATTTTTATAGTAGATGGACCTTTATCAATTCAAGTATTTTTTCAGCATACTCGTGGGACGCGCCAGCTGAAAGCCCATTTAAATCTGAGTTAATTAAAACTAATTTATAGTTGAAATTAATTTAGCTATTATAAATTATTTGAATTCCTGAAATGAATACTGCGGACATGTTTCTCTAGGGGCAAAAATAATATCCCTAAAAAGTTTACATGAATTAAGAGAGGTATATGCCATTCCCACGGCATATTTACAAGCACTATTTACAAAATAACTATAGGTAGATACTGATAGGGCTAACCCTTGATTTAATAAATATTTTTTACACAGTACCATCTTAGTCCCAAACTAAGCAGAGCTTGTACTATGGGTACTAGACAATGGATATAATACTTTTTTTATATAATATAAGAGACACCCAGAAAAACACAAACACTTTATGTTCGTCACATAAGTATTTGTGTCCTGTGGGAATCGAACCCACGACCTTATGATCAGTAGTCCAGAAAGTGGTTCTGGACTGATTCAATATTTTAACTGTATTAAAAAAAAAAACAATTTCATACAACTTTACGACCCCGGCTGTAAAGAGCTACTTTCTCCCTTCATATTAGAGAAGTAATGTGTAACGAGCAGGTGAATAAAAATCTTTTTGTGTTAGTATTTTTTATTAATTTTCAATGGTTCAATGATAGTTATTATAACAAAAAATGAAACGCCAACGTAAGCAAGGATCTTTCTCAATATTGTTATATATTTTGTGTACCGCACTACCTATACAACTTCCTCGTTAGTCCTGTGGTTCTAAGCGCGACTTCTACGGATTTGGGATCGATTCCCAGGACAAACAAAGAGTTATTGGGGTTTTCTATAAAATTCTCAGAAGCAGCTCGGAGTTTGAATTTGTGCCCGGTTAATAGTAATAGGCTGGCACCCTATTTCATAGGAATATAAGAGTGAACATTGATACACTGTTACTTACCCTACGAGGAATACAGGCGTAATGGTATGTATGTACTACGTAAATATAAAAAATAAAATATATACCTGGTAAAATATATTCTGAAGGTACCTACTTACTAGAAAGTGACTCCTGACGTAATTAAGTTAATTAATTATTTGCCCTAAAAGTAATTTACTAACGCAATTGGCCTACAATAAACAGCTCTCAATGCGAGTCTCCATTTAGCCCTTGTTAGGGACATTTAGTTAATGGTAACTAATGGTTGTATCCCTACTTGAATTATTGTTTGTTTACTAAACTTTATTTACGCCGTCAATTTGGGTGCTATTTACTTACGGTAACTGTGAATGGGAAGTCATTGAATAGTTATTTACTTATAACTAGTGTCTATACTATTGTTTATCTAAGTACCTAATCCATTGGTTGCCATCATTTCCTGATAATGGCGGAGGATGAGTATTATGAGATGTTGAGAATAGCTAACGGCATGTTAAACTAAGCAATTTTATATTGATATATTTTTACTTAAGGGATTTATATGGCGAATGTGAGTGGAACTGCCGAGAGGGGACACCCTAGAAAAACTTACGCCGACCTTATTGGTGAGGTTCTTCAAAAAGGTCAGGTGCGTAGTACTCCCGCGTGTGACAAGATGTATGAATGTAGTCAAAGCAAAAGAAGTATGCAAGAATAGTAGCAAGGGAAAAAGGCGAGAGTGTATGTATTATATTTAATATAATGTACATATTTTTACTTAAAAGCACACCAACAAGTTATTATTTATTTTACAGAAAGTTGTTATAATAATAATGTTATCCTGTGCAAATAAGTCAGTTATACAGGCATTCAATGTTTTTAAATTATACTGAACTATATTATACTATGTATATATATATATACTATGTATGTATACGCAGTGATAGCCTAGTGGTGTGACCATTGGACTGCCAAGTTGAAGGTCTCGAGTACGAACCCAAGGCACCTCTGACTTTTCGAATTCATGTGCGTATTAATAATGAATTATCACTCGCTTAAACGGTGAAGGGAAACATCGTGAGGAAACCTGCATACCTTAGAGATTTTTATCGACGGTTTGTGAAGTCTGCCAACAAGCACTAGGCCAGCGTGGTGGACTATTGCCTAATCCCTCTCAATATGAGAGGAGACCCGTGCCCAGCAGTGGGTCAGTATATGGGTTGATGATGATACTATATATAATTATACTTAATTATACTATACTATATACAACTTGTTTATGACCCTCTCCAAAGTTCAATCTATCTCTATATCAAAATGATATGTTATGCTTTACAAAAAAAAAAACATATAGGTGTAATGTATGAAGACTTGTTAAACAACAATTAAGCTTCTGTTGTGTCTAAAATTACTTGCTTAGACGATTAATTCAACCAAATTTAATTAAGCAACATCAAAGAATACGCCCAAAAATTCTTTCTATTAGAAAACTTCTGAAGAAAGTAATTTACAAAACTCAACTCGAAAAATCTCGAAAACGGCTAAGGCGGATTAAGTAAATCAATATAGAGTATTATTCTTCTATACAATGCGTTCAGAGTGACCCTTTACCCGATATTGAATCTTGGTGAACAATTTAAGGAATTTTTCGTTATATTTGGGGGAAACATTCGACAAAAAGATACGAGGGTTTCCAATGTAAGGGGATCGGTTCAATGTCAATATGTGGAAATTTATGAGAATACGTTCCCCTAGAAAGGCCGTGCTCGCTTTATGTAGAGCGATAAATATCTGTGAACCAATGTCGTTTGTAAGTGGCGATATAGACAGTGTTCCACTGGTATTCCGAAATATCTAAGTACTTGTATAGTCACATAGTTATTTCAGAGTACCAGTGGAATACTGTAATAATAAATTGTAAATTATAAATTGAAAGTGTAAGTTTTTGTAAGTCTTGTAAGAAATAAGGCTAGAATTAGGATAAGCAATCGCACTAAAATTAGAATTAGCACATATCAAGTAGGTCAATTAAAGTTTTACGTTGACATTTTAAGCAGACGATGAACTACAACCCGATTGAAGCGCCACCTACCAGGTCCAATTCTGAATATAAATAGTTAAAGGCCCTCAACTACATCCAAAAAGTTCATCGAATATCGGTCTAGCTGTTAAGAAGGAGTTTGCTGAGAAACACACGTAATAAAGAAGAGTTTATTTAGTAAAGATATCGAGAGCAACGTGAATTGTGTTCTAAGTATCGAATACCTGTGACATACAAATATCTAAATAATTCAGAAGTCCAAACCAACCTCACATGGCCTAGCTACTGAAATCCGTAATGTGTTATCGAAATTTTTTTCGATACTAATAATTATTATAATACAGGGGAAAGTAAATCTTGTCTGTTTGTTACGTTTCACACCTAAACAGCTTAACTAATTTTGATGAATTTTGATTGAACCGTGGAGAAGAATGCGAGTGTAACCGCGGGCAACAGCTAGTATTATTTTTATGCGTGGTTTAAAAGAGGTTGTTAGTCAAATAAAAACTAAACATTGAACGGCCCACCATTCTGGATCACCGTTCTAATTCATTCAACTGTCAGTTGTCACCTTTCAAGATCCCTCCTGTTTACTGCTCCCTCTTTTTATGTGGCGTTTGCCGCATCCATTTTTTCATTTGTACATAATGCAGTGTGACAGCTTGACAACGTCATCTTCTTTCTCCGAGCCTTACCCAACTCCATTGGGGTCGGCTTCCAGTCTAACCAGATACGGCTGAATGTCAGTATTATACACGAAGCGACTGCCATCAGACCTTCGTAATCCAAATCTTTGCCAGCCTGACAAATTCATAAACTATGTAAATAACATAATAATATAAATTATCTTTGTAAGAAAGATCATTCATTGGTTTTGAAGGCTTTCACTCAACTAAAAACGTTGACTTAGGCGCCTAAAACTAAAATGTTTTTGCTTAGACTAGACTGAAACACCGACATCAATTTGTATTTGAAATCGCCTCTTAAAAACTGTCTTAACATGAATTGCAAAAATAAATAATACTGAACATTTCAATGCGCGTCCAAATAAAAAGGTTTCACAGAATATAAACTGTCAAGTCTTAATGTTTATTTTCACATTTCATAAATTCTTTTCACTGTCCAGAGTGCTTTTAGGACTATTTTAAGTAGCCATTACGTCACATTTCGTGAGGTGATTTACGAAGGTTAAAAACATCATATTCCTTTACGGTCAGCTGTTTTATTAGGTCCATATTCGCCTGCTCCGATTTTACGAGCGATCGAAACGCCATTCGCGTTGGTGAGCGGTCCAAAATCAATTTGGAAAGTTGTCACTTAATTACAAAGGCTATAAATCTGTCAACAAAGAATTTGGATTCTTCTCAATATTGCCCATTTCCGTGCCAATTTAAGGGTAAATGGACCTTTTGAGCGGAATTTCTGGTCTGGGTGGGCTGAATGGTAATATTTTGTAACGCCTCACTTTTAGGTAAAATGGGTAATAGGTATAATGAGGTAAGGAAATTTCAGAGGCTTTATGGGAGAGTTATATTTGATAGATGTTTTCGAAAAATACAAAGTAAGTAGGCACTGAATATATTCATCAATTTTATCGTTTAGTATTGAACTGAATAAAAACAAAAGACTAGTCTTTCATTCCTTTACAGCTATGGACAGAGGAGTGGAAGAAGACTGAGGAGGCCTTTGCCCTGCAGTGGAACATTACAGGCTTTTAATAATTTAAAAATAATATAAGTTATTGGGCCTATAATGCTATATTGCCCCACTATTAGGTGCTAAAGAATCAGGCTATGTTCAGCCAGATCTTATTTCAGAAAATTTTACGCTATTAACTTTCACATCATAAAATAATAAAGTAAGTTTCACAGCTGCGCCAATAGATGCTAAAATGTTATGAACCAATTTTCTATCAGGCCAAGGCATTTTCACATTGGCATTCTTGATTTTTCTGTAGTTAATGAGAAAAGTTGAGTTTAATGATTCAATCAATCTTCTTAATAAATGAATGCAATCCCTTTTAACGGCAAACGTTTTGAAATATTTTGGGCGGTTTGGAGTTGTATCAATTTAAAGTTGGCATGATAAAGTTAATGCAAATTAGATTTGCGTAGAGAAGGGTTTTTGAGCTAATGTTTGCGTTGACTGACCAGCAATTAGCGTATTATGTTCGAATTGTAAATTTATTTATTTTTTAAACGAAGAAAGTTCTTTTACAGATATATAACCTCTATAAGAAGTTATTAATTTTTTTTTAGTGTAGTATAATTTTAAGTATAGTAATAATTAAATGACTTGTATTGTTCCGTAATCATACCGAAACACTTGATACCATTAATTTCTTTTGTCAGTGATGAGCTATTCTGCGTAATTCTATCAAATTTGTATTCTGGAGGATGGCGATGATGATGACAAAACTATTACAGACATTGCTGTGATATTAACATTTCTTAGACTAGCGTATTTACTAATTATACTCATCTTGAAGACTAATTATTTAATCATATAAATTATTTATTTATTTATCCAAAATGAACAGAATGGATGAACCAGACCTTGACTTCTATTAAGGGTAATAAGTACGGTTCATTGCCAGTAGTGTCCGACCGAAGCTTCGGCTTCGGCTTCGGCTTCGGCCACCTTCGGCCAAAAAAGCACCTTCGGCCAAATCTTCGGCTTCGGCCAAAAATTTGCCGAAGGTTTGGCCGAAGCCGAAGGTTTGCAAGTTGCCAAATTTGAAATTTACTGAACGATGCTAGAGCGAGACGGAGAGTGTGCAGAGCAGCAGAGTTTCGCCGCGCCGCCGCCGCCGCACCGGACCAAACGAATCGCAGTTAGTAAACTAAACGAGTCAAAACAAGTTTGAGAGCGCGTCTTAAAATTCTAATAAGTGTTTTGTTTTTAATTATTTCATATTTGTTATTACAAATTATTTTATTTATTACTGTGAGTAGTAGCTGTGGTGATACGTTCATTATTGTGAGGCACTCTAAGAACCAAAAACCGTAAGTATTGTTTGGTTTAAAATATTTTATGTTATCTAACGTTAGGTAGGAAACCAAATGAAAACAATGTTGGTATGTTTTTTTATGCAATTTTTAGATAAAAAGACATGTGAAGATTGTTTACTTTTAGTTATTTTATTTTTGTTAAAATTACTTTAAGTAAATAAATATTTAATTAACATTGTATATTTGAAACTTTTATTTTAGACAATATTTTATTACCTACTTGTATATGTTGGTCACACGGCTCGTTATTGGGCTAAATCTCTAAAGCTCTCACAATATGTATCTAGTATATCCTGAGATCAAAGTAACTATCGTATTTCTCAAGGTCAATGACACCTTCGGCTTCGGCTTCGGCTTCGGCCGAAGGTTTTGGTGAATACCGATTAATCGGCTTCGGCTTCGGCTTCGGCCAGAATTGCACCTTCGGTCGAACACTAATTGCCAGTAAAGGCTAAGTACAGAGTATACAATATTTATCTCTTTTACATAATTTGCTCTTAATTTTAAAATAATGTAGTTTGAATTCATTGATTAAAGCTTAAGTCTTCCAAAGGATAACTACAGTTTAAAATGGATTAAGTTTAATCCGATTGTCTATAAGAGATTTCATTATTTTCGTTATTCTAAATAAGGTAATAATTCAAGCCATAGAATAGCATTGTCATAATGAATAGCTGAAAAAAAGTTATCTAAGCTACCTAAATCTATCTTGATAGAAGCATTTATTACTTGACAGTGAATTCAGTCTCTACTAAGTTTAAAAATATTTTAAGTAAGACATGTCATTTTCATGCTTATCTAGGAATTCTGAACAAAAGGTAAGCAAAGAATGAGAATACTTTTCTGTAGCGACGCTGATATTATCATCAATTTAAAGTTTCTCATTTAAATTATTTTACTTGCGTCTTTTTTACTTTTTCTAGACGAAAGAGAGCCTTTTTTGAAAAATATCGTTCTTAAATTAAAAGCGCTTAGGTACCTACATCGCAGTTACAATGTATTATTTACCGATTCAATTTGATAAACGTCGCGTTGCGGAAAGAGTGAGATGAAAAGATCGGGGAAATAGGTCAATGTTACAATACCATTAGACTTGCATAAGACTGTGATGGATGGCAATGAATTAGGCCTAAAAGCAAACAGTAACTACGTGAACTCGTGAAAGTGATGTATTCAGACTGAAACTTTTAGTAGTTAGATAAAGTGGAAGTTTCCAGTGCATAGTACCATACTATCATACCAGTATATCTAGTTTGAGTTTTAATAGATTTGTGCGGCCTTTGATTTTTATTGTTTAGCCATCAAGGTATTGTAATGGCTTGGTTTCTTAATACAGTTACTATTTATTTGCTACTATTACTTTTTAATCAGGTATATTCAATACTGTAATGTAGAAAGTGTATGTGAATACTTTTACGTAACAGGCCAACCGTATCTTGGCCTGTTTTGCACTCGTGAGTTCAAGTTATGGTTCAATAGTTATCGGAAAACATTTAGCACTTTCCACACGCCGCTCACGTCGCTTTTCAGCTTAATGTGCTTGACCTTATTTACACCGACCGCTGTATTAAAATGATATTTTTTACTTTATTGGGAATTTTCAATCTCTGGCACAATTTTACATGATTGTGATAAGTTAAGTATTTTCTTTAATTCAGCTTTCGCATTAGAGTACGAGCCCTTTGTCATGGGAGACTTAACAACATACAATTAATGAACATACTAGATTTACAGATACGTCTGAGTTTGTTCTCGTATAATTGTAAGAAATCATTTATTGTAAGTGTTTCATTCAATATTGAATAGGCTTACTTTTGTAACGTTAAATGTGAGTGGTTGTTGATGGAGCACGCTTGTTTAAAATTAGTGTATCCAATCGTGTTTTAAAATTTCCTTAATTGTAACTGTCGAGATCAACGACGAGATAAAGTGAGGAGTGCCACTGCGTACTGTTATCGATTAAAACTATACGGTAAAAACTACTGCGGCTACAAGTGAGCATAATGTTGTATTCACTATCTGCGCTAACTCTAGCAACCTTTAGCAGTAAATATATGTTACGCACTCAATCAGTTGCCAATATAGAGTCAGAGAAATCATAACGCCTTTCCACAATAATAATAGCTCAGCCCTAAGTAACAGATTTCATCAGCTTCTGTTACACTTCGGTGTGAGAGACGGTCACGTAATCCATACCGAAGTTTCGAAGGATAACGGTAATGACATTGCTTATTATTATTTGACGACATTCGCTACGGAAGAATACCTTTGTATCGTAGTTTTTTGATAGCTGCCCTTAGACTAAATAATTGTGTCAATCATTGTAAGGTAACAACTTCTGGATAAGATATAGAAAGAAAGAAAAAGGGAATTTTTTTTCAGGCAAAAAAAATTTCGATGTGTTCATTTTAAAGGTGTACATGTCATGTCATATTACAAACGCAAAAAGACATATTGGAATGAAAAGTCATAGTATTAATTTATTAGAGTCTAAAGCAACATAAAAATATTAAAAATATACCTAAATATATCAACTACGATATCGTAAACAAAACAAAACACAATTTAAACCAATATAAACTCATTTAGGTTTCGTAAACACTCTACTTTTATTTTAACAGGATATATTTTACCAAAAACATCGTAAAAATTCAGCTAAGTCTTGTGCCTCTCTATTAATAAAAGTTAAAAGATTTTAAGGACAAAAATTAAAAAGTATAGTATTGTTACGAGCTGGGGTTCGGGATAAATTAGATGACACCAATTTAACCGATAAACAATTAAAACTTTAATTGCTCACACGAATACAAAACACAAATCACCAGTATGTCGCTATACTAGTTCACTTCACAATTCACTATCGCACTGTAGTCCCTTCGTAGTTCGCTTCGATCTTCACTTGTCCGTGTCCACAATTGAACTGCCTTGCCGGGCCCCTAGGACCGCTATTTATATGGCTCAGAAAGTTCCAGAATCGAATAATCCCGAAAATGCTACAAAAAATATGAGTAGTACTCGCGCGCCTATTGTTTCGCGGGCGTTGACCTCGGCCTATTGTGTCGCGAGCCGCGTGTCCTTGAGGTATTGTTATAGGCACTTATAGATATAAGTACCTACCTATACCTCCGCGAGTGTCGAGATTAAACTTCCACGCGTTTCTAGAACCTTCGTGAGCCATCTCAGTCGTTCTATTACGCATCCGGCGTAACACTGCCCCCTCCTAAGACATGCTCGTCCCGAGCATTATTAGATCCGTGATATCGTGCCAAGCGATCCACATGAACGATCTTCGCAGCACCTCTTTGTCCCTTTTGAATTCGGTAGGTGACATCGTTGATCTTAGTCACGACTCGGTAGGGACCGTCCCATTTTGGCTGTAACTTAGGTGACTTTCCTTTGCTGCGCACCGGGTTATGTAGCCACACTAGCGAACCTTCGTCGAAGCCTTTATTGTTCATCTTGCGGTCGTAGCGGGTCTTCGTTTTCTCGGACGTTTGTTTGCCCGATTCCCTGATATGCTCATATATGTCATTCATTCTAGTCCGTAAGTCGTTCGCATAATCAGTTACACAGCGGGGAGTGTCAGGGGGGATACCAGTGATGAGATCTGCAGGCAACCGTAGTTCTCTTCCGAAGTTCGCGAAGGCTGGCGTTACCGTCGTACTTTCGTGAACTGCACTTCGATATGACAAAAGGAACGGCTGGATGTGCTTGTCCCAGTCTCTCTGCCTGTTCCCCACAACTTTCGCCAAATATCTCTCCAACGTCTGATTGAACCGTTCAACCATTCCATCAGACTGTGGGTGGTACGAGGTGGTTCTAGTTTTATGAGTACCCATGACTCGACACATCTCCTGGAATATTTGAGATTCAAAATTCCTTCCTTGATCACTGTGAATTTCTAAAGGTACTCCAAATCGACAGAAGACCTCATGGACCAACTTATCGGCAACCGTCGAAGCTTCTTGGTTCGGGATTGCGAACACTTCCGGCCATTTTGTGAAGTAATCCATCACAACCATAAAATACTTGTGCCCACTTTCACTTTCCGGGAATGGTCCCGCAACGTCTAGAGCTATTCGTTCCCAGGGTGCACCAACGTTGTAGACCTTTAATGCACCTCTGCTGCGTGTGTGAGGCCCTTTGACCGCTGCACATCTCGTGCATTTACGACACCAGTCTTCAACGTCGTTTCGACAGTGGATCCAGTAGAAGCGCTCTCGAATCTTTAACAAAGTTCTTTTTACTCCTAGATGACCTCCTGAACATCCATCATGATAAAGTTGTAGTATATCTGGGACCTTAGCTTTGGGGACTACTATCTGCAGATGGCTCTTGTCCCCTTTAGCATTTTCCCATTTACGGCACAAGACACCATTCTGTAACAACAGACTGTCCCACTGTGCCCAATAACTCTTGGTAACTGTGCTCAGTGCCGCAACATCACTCCATGTTGGTTTAGAGGCACCAGCTTTCATCCACTCGAGGATCGGCTTGACATCTGTGTCATTTTCTTGAGCCTGCTGTAAAGTTCCCTTCCACTCGTCACTAAGGTCTGTTTTCAGCATCCTTACCGGCACTGCTTCCTTAGTCTCCTGCCTGACACAGTGCTTGCATGTTTCCGGACAAGGTCTTCTTGACAACGCATCTGCGTTACCGTGAGATTTGCCACTACGATGTTCAATTACGAAATCGAACTCCTGCAGAAGCTCAATCCACCTTGCTACCTGTCCTTCCGGGTTTTTAAACTGTAATAGCCACTTCAGTGCAGCATGATCCGTTCGCAAGTGGAACTTCCGCCCCAATAAATATTTGCTGAAGTGCTGTAGTGTCTTAACTATGGCCAGCAATTCCCTCCTCGTGACGCAATAGTTCCTTTCAGGCTTTGACAGTGATTTACTGAAGTAACCTATCACAACCTCCTGATCTCCTTTTCGTTGTGACAAAACACCGCCAATACCAGTATTACTTGCGTCTGTGTCCACTATGAATTCATTTTCATTGTCAGGGTAGCCCAAAATAGGTGTATTGCACAGACGTTTCTTTAACTCTTGGAAAGCACTTTCGCAACTCGTGTCCCAGCAAAACTGTGACTTTTCCTCCGTCAGTTTGTGTAGAGGCTTCGCTACATCCGAAAAGTTCTTCACAAACCGTCGATAGTAGGAGCACAAGCCCAAGAATGCTCTGACTTGGGTCTTATCTTTTGGAACTGGCCAATCCTTAACAGCAACTATCTTCTCTGGATCGGTTTCAACACCTTTTTCAGAAACGACGTGTCCCAAAAAGCTTACTTGATGTTTAAAAAATGAGCACTTTTTCGGACTCAACTTTAGGTTGGCCCCTCGGATTTTTGAAAGGACACGTTCCAGGTTTTGAAGGTGTTCATCAAACGAACGGCCCACTATGATGATGTCATCTAGATAGACCAGGCAGGCGTCTCCAATTAGGCCAGTGAGCACTAGTTCCATAAGCCTCTCGAATGTTGCAGGAGCATTGCACAGTCCAAACGGCATGACTTTAAACTGCCACAGACCCTTTCCTGTAGAAAATGCTGTTTTCTCTTTATCTTTTGGGTCTATCTCCACTTGCCAGTAACCACTTTTTAGGTCTAATGTCGTAAACCATTTCATTCCCGTCAGCGTATCCAGTGTGTCATCAATCCTTGGCAATGGATAGCTGTCTTTCTTCGTGACATCATTCAATCGTCGATAGTCTACGCAGAAGCGCATACTACCGTCTTTCTTTTTAACCAGCACCACAGGAGAGCACCATGGACTAGATGAAGGCTCTATTACACCATCCTTCACCATTCCCTCAATCATGGTCTCCACTTCTTTTTCTCTTGCAACTGGCAGCCTTCTGGGTCTTTGACGAATTGGTGGCTCATTGCCAGTATTTATCTTGTGCTGAACCAGACCAGTCTTTCCTATGTCAGCATCATTTGATGAGAAAATATCAGCGTATTGAAGCAACAACTTTTTAGCCTTGTTCTTTTCTTCTTCCGACAGATGATTTTGACAATCTTTCAGGAGCTTCGCAACGTTAAACTTAACGTTTTGTACCTTATTACCAGCACGTTGATCTTGGCACCGTCGCATCCAGACTACTTCTTCACAAGTACCCATCAATGTGCCCTTCTTGATAACTTGCTCCTTATCGCTTGGATTCAATATGCGTACTGCTGATACATTACTGGCCTTCACCAACGTTCGTGCCATCTTCCATGAAAAGTCATCGTCCAACCTTTCTATGAGGACACATCGATTTTTCTGTCCAGCATTTTGTGGAAGAGTGACTGGGACGATTGTTTCCGACTTAGGGGGAAGAACAATCTTCCTTAAGCAGAACACATTCCCAGTAGACGCACCTTCCATAAAGATTTCTTCTGAACCACACTTCAATACTCCTTGGTTAACATCGATCTCACAAAAATGCTTTCGCATAAAGTCCAGTCCCAGAATGCAGTCATCTACTATATCGGCTACGATGACATTATGCCGATATATTCTGTTACCAAGTTTTAATTCCACCTCCTTCTCGCCTCGGACGGCTATGTGCTGACCAGTAGCTGTTACTAGTTGTATATGATCACGGTCACCGGTGTAATCCCCAAGAACCCGACGTGCTAACTGAAAATTCACGACCGTGCGAGATGCTCCAGTATCTAGTGTCAGCTTACATGGTGTTCTGTTGACTTCGCCTTTGATGATCAGGCTGTTTCCATCATGGGCTTGTGAGATCGAAATCCTTGGGGCTCCTTTCACACCAGCCAGCACCCGCCCCGCAGTCCTGGCTTTTACTCGTTTCCCTGTTGTTCCTCGGTAGTGGAACTAACCGCCTTTACTTTCACGCTTTGCCTCTTATCTCGCCATGAAGTTCCTTTGGGGCAATTTGCTCGCAGGTGGCCCTTCTCACCACAAATGTAGCATCTTGGTGATCCTACACCTTCCCTTCGACCCTCGCTACGCTTTGGACAACCCGCCTGGTAGTGACCCTTTTCCCCACAAAGGTGACAGGTTGGCAACACGACTTCTCGAACTCTATGTGCCCGATGGTCCTGTCTAACTGCCTCCACTTCTAAGGCATGGGCCAAGGCATCTTTAAGGGTTTTGTGGTGTCCAAGATTCACAGCAGCTCTGACTTCTAGGTCACGAATCCCATCGACGAACGCCTGGACCAGATTTCCGTCGATATATGCAGGTGTCGACTGGTTGGCTTTCCGGACCAGCTTTTCAATTTCCACAGCCCACTGCTGTAGTGACTCGGTGCTACGCTGTACGCGGTCCTTCAGCTGGGCACGGAACACGTATTCCAGGTGTGCGTCGCCGTATCTAGAGTCCAGCGCCTCAAGCAGCTGATCGTAGGTCCTGTCGTTGCCGAGGGCCTCCAGTACTGTTAAAGCCTGGTCGCGGAGACATAATGTGAGTGCCGTCATGGCCTGACTTTTGTCCCATCCATTTGACTTCATGACGGCTTCAAACTGTATTTTGTAAGCCGACCAAGAGGAGGTCCCGTCAAATGGCGGCACTTTGAATCCACGAAGTGAAGGCATCGTGGAACCACCAACCACAGGAGCCACAATTCCGTTTCCTGCCTTGAGATCACCTAAAGTCTTCTTTATATCAGATATTTCCACTTTGGTTTCGGAAATCCAACAGTCGTGTTGCTTAACTTGCTCTTTCACATCCTTGAGCTCTTTGCAAAATGTCGCTTGAACATTCTTTAAAAAGTGCATTTGGTCGTCTTTACCACGCTGCAATTGCTCCTGCAATTGACGCGTCTGCTCCTCCTGCTTACGGGCTTGCTCCTCCTTGTCTTTTTGCAGCTGCTCCCGTAGTAGGCGGGCCTGCTCCTCCTGCTTACGGGCCTGCTCCTCCTGCTTACGGGCCTGCTCCTCCTGCTTACGGGCCTGCTCCTCCTGTTTACGGGCCTGCTCCTCCTGCTTACGGGCCTGCTCCTCCTTGTCTTTTTGCAACTGCTCCCGAAGTAGGCGTGCCTGCTCCTCTTGCCGGCGGGCCTGCTCCTCTTGCCGGCGAGCCTGTTCCTCCTGCCGGCGAGCCTGTTCCTCCTGCTTGCGGGTTTGCTCCTGAATCAGCGCCATCAAAGCTGATAAGTCAACGGCAGGCGCTGGAAGGGCTCCAGATGGACCAGCGACAGGATCTAACGTCGGCTGCCGAGGGCCCGAGGGTTGTGACGGAGAATCTCCAAACCGTCTCTGGTCCATCTCTTGCTGCCGCTGACTCCTGGTACGAATACCGTCCGTGTCTTCCTTCGGTAGAACTGGCATAATTTATCCCACTACTTCTGACACCAATTGTTACGAGCTGGGGTTCGGGATAAATTAGATGACACCAATTTAACCGATAAACAATTAAAACTTTAATTGCTCACACGAATACAAAACACAAATCACCAGTATGTCGCTATACTAGTTCACTTCACAATTCACTATCGCACTGTAGTCCCTTCGTAGTTCGCTTCGATCTTCACTTGTCCGTGTCCACAATTGAACTGCCTTGCCGGGCCCCTAGGACCGCTATTTATATGGCTCAGAAAGTTCCAGAATCGAATAATCCCGAAAATGCTACAAAAAATATGAGTAGTACTCGCGCGCCTATTGTTTCGCGGGCGTTGACCTCGGCCTATTGTGTCGCGAGCCGCGTGTCCTTGAGGTATTGTTATAGGCACTTATAGATATAAGTACCTACCTATACCTCCGCGAGTGTCGAGATTAAACTTCCACGCGTTTCTAGAACCTTCGTGAGCCATCTCAGTCGTTCTATTACGCATCCGGCGTAACAGTATTACAGAATTTGGTAATACAAAAATAACTTAATCCTAAAATATATAAAAACGTATTACCATAAATCATCCAAAGAACTTAGGTCGGCCACGCAAAATAGTTACGGTAAAGTTTCAACACAAAAAGGGTGGCAGGTTTGCCTTATTCAATTATAAGTAGAACAAGTCACTAGACTTTGGCTTCTAAACGTTTTTTTATATCTTAATCTGGACTGGGTATTGGAAGCTTTAGTGGCTTTAGCCGTTGTTATAAGACCATACGGATTCAGAGGATCATCATCATCATCGTCAACCCATTCACTCTCCCACTGCGGGACACGGGTCTTCTCTCAGAATGCAAAGGGTTAAACTAATGTCCATAACGCTGTCCTAGGGACAGCTTTCACCCGCTGTCAATAAAATCTTTTAGATTTCCTCAAGTTTTCCTCCACTGTTTTAGTGTGTTATAATAATTATTTATAAAATGAAGAATTTTAGTATACACTCTCACATACTCCTGCCGAATTTTTAAAAGATCCATGTCAAAATTGGCTGTATAAAAGCGTTCGAACCTTTTTGTATGGAAGCTGGCATATCGGACCCGCCCGCCATTTTGATATTTTTTTCGAAATCGCGGCGCACTATGAATGTGATATGTATACCCATACATATCACATTCATAGTACGCCGTGTATAGAGGACACATAAACGAACTAATATATAACAACATAATATAGAACAAAATATAGAACAAATATAATAGTATTTTAATTGTTTTATATAATTATAAATATTTGCATGCCTACTACAGGCAGAATATAGCTAGAACTGTGCACCATTGTTATATCTGGTACCACCTGTATTCTGTGCAAATAAATCTTTCTTTCTTTCTTTCAAAAAATGTCAGTAACATGGTACCCCAAATTGTCACGTGACAGATCAGTTCTATCTCCTTTGACATGGTATACCCGATATATCCTCAAAAAATAGATTAAAATGTATTAGTATTATTTGCATTATGACGTCTGAACTGAAGTTGTCTATAAAACATCAAGTTTTACATCTGAGCATAACTATGTACTGTGTTAATATGAGTTGATATTATACAAGTTCTTCCTATTAGGTTAAGAGATTTCTCAGTAGATCGTTCCACTGCGTTTGTTCAGCTGTGGGTTACTCAAGCTTAGGGCCACCTGCACCGTTGAGTTTTTACTTGCGCGAGTAGGTAGTAACAAAGTCATATTTACTTTATTCAACATAAAACTTTTTGTTGCGTTGGGATAATGAAACATTTTTTTACAATAAAGTAACTTAATGCTGCTTGCTGATATTGTCAAAAAACTATTTTAATATCAAAGGTAAAGAAACACATATTACATCTTTATATTTGATTTATTAAAAAAAAACTGAAGCTAGAGGAAATTATGTAGAAAAGGATAAAATATAAGTACAGAGGCCAGCACATCTAGCTACCCCAATCTGTCAAATTTATTTGATTGATTTACAACTTTAATACAAAGATATAAGGTTAATTTTCAATTGGGAAATTTTGACAGTTTTGGATAGCTTGACCTGTTCAATTTTCAATATTAATGTTTATAAATACTTCTGAAAATTGAACTTTTTTTAATTGCACCTAGCTATGTTAAGTCGTTACTTATAATATGTAGGTCAATTCGCCCTTAAAAACTTTGTTCTGTAATAAGATTCTATCAAGCGTAAGAAATAGGTCAAGTGAAGAACTAATCTGATGACACGGAGCTCAGCCAGCAGGAACGTTATAACAAAGGCCCATCTTAATAATCGTAAGACGCATCTTGATATTAATTAGCAGTAGCTGTAGAATTTATTGAACAACTTAAAAATAAGGGCTATTACCATTATAACTAAATCTGTGGAACAGTATTTTGTAAGTATATTGTAGAACTGCGTCATTAGTCTAGTGGTCCTAACCGCGACTGTTACGTTAGCGGTCCTGGGTTCGATTCATAGTTCGAGCAGTGTTATTGGGTTTTTAGGTTTCCGTACCTCAAAAGGAAAAAACGGAACCCTTATAGGATCACTTTGTTGTCCAAAGGAAAAATTGCGAAAACCGTAAATTTTTAGTTACATCATTATAATAAAAATATTTTTAATAATTTTACAGTTACTACCCCTTTCCCCATGAACGCGTAGAGGTATTAAATTGAAATTCATATCAAATAGTCAAGTCTATAATATCTATAAGCTGTAATAAAATCAAACTTCTATGTCAACGCAATCAAAAGTATACCTACAGGTTTGTACGGAACCCTCGGCGTGCGAGTCCGACTCGCACTTGGCCGGTTTTTTTCTATGAAATCTGAGTAGCACCTCGGAGGTTGGATTTGTGCTCGATTAATGGCAATACAACCGATCCCCAAGGACAGGTTGTATTAAAGTGACTGGAAAAGGCCACATAATAATAATTGCTCTAGATACAATTTACATTACGTAGATACCCATAAATTGAAGCGCCGTTGCAATTTACTAATGCGAATCATAATTACGATTCATTAAAAGAGGGAAAGGAAAAAAAGCATTATACCTCTGCCATACCTATTAGGGATACAGGCGTAACGGTACGGAAATATTTTTTTGTTGTCGCTACTAAACATTAATTAAAAACAAGTGAAGCTAATAAAAGCGTGTTGAAATAATTATTCTGAATAAATGTGAGCTTCATAACTCTTTGAATCCTATATTAATCATTTACTATTTGTATGGTTGTCATGCAAACACCTATGACAATTTATTAGTGGTAGTCAGAACCCTAAAAATCCTGACCACCAGGTTATCCTCAGGATATCGGTATTGCCCAGAAATTGGATTTTGAAGGTGATGGCAAGCTGATGGCAGTCGCTTCGTGTAAAATACTGATATTCAGCCGCATTTGGTTAGACTGTAAGCCGACCCCAATATAGTTGGAAAAGGTTCGTAGGATTTTCGGTGGATGATTATTTATTTACTAGCTGGCCGGACACACGTTGTCTTTTCCAAATTTTATACAAAAATCTCGTAGAAAAAAGTAGTTTCAGTGTTCCGGTTTTTCCGACGACTTTTCCAATTTTTCTTTGCCCTAAAATGTTATCAGGCAAACTTTTTTTAATTAGCCATTTCCGTCCAGGCATTCTCAAGTGTTGCGCTTACCAAGGAATAGCACTAACACTAACTTTTATTTATTTATATAGATATTGATTGATGTTATGATTTCTTATATTGCGCATTAAATCTTTACATTGTTGGGTGAGAAGGTGTAAAAGTAGTGGAGTTCCTAATTGAATTCTAGCAGAACTTCGATAATTGGGTTACTCCTAAATTATTTTTGTTTTTGGAGTCTCATTTTCGGGGAAACTTTTCCTAGTTGGTAAAGTCAAGTGCTGCTAAAGTTCTAGAGAAACTGGCAACTAACTTTTGTTGTTTTGTAACTTTAAACACTTCACCGTACAGCACACACTTGTGTTAAGATAATAATAAAAAAATCACACAACTGCCTCAGCTCAATCTATAGAGTGAGCGTATGAAAACCGCTATTTTTTTTAAATAGATAGAAACTGCTTCAGGTTGGACCCCATCCACTCTTCCTCGCAATTGAAGTCCAAAGAGTGATTTATTTTACTTCAGTATTTCACGCAAGTAGGTACACATAACCCACATTTACCTATTTCAATTTTTTTATTGTTGAACCTACATAAAACAGTACCTACGTTTCCAAAAGTTTTTAAAACAGTTTGTGCCAGTTCACCGGTTCCCAACTACAATAACATTTTTACACCGGCCGGCGGCCAGCCCCCGTTGCATATTTTACGATAGGTCAAGAGGCTCAAAGCACTTTTCCGGTAGATAAAACACCAACCAACGAATCCATTGTAAAAAACTACGACCGAACTAATGGAACGGAGCCGTTGTTTAATCAAAGGGTTTTAAGCTTTTCCAATTAACTAAGCAATTTAGTACGACAGGTTCAGTTTAGTGACGAGAAAATGAGTTTGACGTAATTAAATTTTATGTTAGGTTTGGTTCAGGCGGCGAAAATCTACGAATCTGTCTCGTTGATCGCGATCCAAAGTGCGGCTACTGAGTGGAAGTTATTTTATGTTAAATTCTCAGTGGCAGCTCGGAATTTGTATTTATGTCCTGTTGATGGCAGGAGATTGACCCAATATTACATGACTTGTGGGTATTCAATTCAATTCAATTTATTCAAGAACAAAATCCATTTGTGTATGAATATCAAACAACATAAAACATTAGAAAAAAATATAACAATAAATTACCTAATTAGAATTATCAAATAAAAATTCAATTAATAATAAATTAAAATTTGATTAGATTAATAAAAAAATTACATAAAACAGAATATCATGCACACATTGATGAATTTGGTTAAACATTGCTATAAAAATACAATAATAAAATTAAAATTAATACAGAATTACAAAAATATATGTCAGTTTATTTATAAATCATTAATGTTGTAAAGAAATCTTTCCAAAAGGCCCTACACCTCTGCTTAGACATGGTTTATTTATGTTAACATTATAAAAGTTTATTTAATATCACTTCAAGTTAGCCGGGAAATACTAATAATCCGCCCTGACGGTACAAAAATATAGATAGACGAGTAAACAAGTAATCTTCGACAGGTATCAATTCAAGTGTCCCCGCTTTTTCTCACAAAATTCCGATTCCTCCAATAGAATTCTAAGAATTTCTAGGTATCTTTTATTCCTTGATCTAATTTTTTGCGCCAAGACAGATGTTCTACGTGCTGCAAGACGACATTTAACAAACTAAGTCGATTTTCTGAAATAAGTTCCTCTATTCGGGACAATCGTGTTTCGTGAGATCGTGATAAACCTTCGGCTTTCGGCGGTCGTTGAGAAAGAGGGCCATTCTTTTGGCCCGGGCCATTGGGCCGTCGGTACACAATGCGATCGGCGAGTGGCTACTTTGATTGCATTGCGGTCGCTACCGAGCCCCGAATTTTTATTGAAATTGTTGTGGAGAAATGTGGGATTTTGTCTGTGAATTTAACTTGCTTTACTTCTGCGGGTTGCTTGTTGACTATGATTGATTTTATTAGTTTCGTAGGTATTTTAATTCCTACTTTTACTTTTATTAAAAAAAGAAAAATAAGCGGAACGAATGCAGCAACCAGCAAGAGCACATTAAAGATGTGGTACTTGAGTTACGTGATATCGCCTCATTAGAGTCCAACTGCTAGCTAGCTAGCTTCTTCATGGATTAGGGTCATTCTTAAATAAATACATATTATGAACAGTATAAAATGTTTCCTTGTAGCAAACACAAATTCGAATCAAGTCTTGTTTATTATTAAGCCTTGTGCAAAGTACAATTCTCAGTGTGTTTACTTAAATCAAGCTCTAATTTCATGCATAACTGATAGTCTCTGTATTGACTCTCAGTAATGGCATCTTAGCACAAACACAACATAATTTTACAAGGTGGATACGACGTTACGGAATTAAATGAAACTGCAGCTTATAAGTTTTAGACTAAAGAAGCACTTCAAAATAGGAAATGGTGGGTTGGCTGTCACATCATGGCTTCAGAATAACCAAAAAATACTAGTTTCCATATAAACTAAGTTAATGAGCAGGCCGACTTGTAGGTATGGGAAGTAAAAACTATAACCATACTATATTGTTGATAGTGCAAAACATTTATTTATTTATTTATATATACTTTATTGTACACCAATAAAAAAATACATCAGGATACAACTTAATTCAAAACATACAACGGGCGATCTTACCGCGAACAGCGATTTCTTCCAGGCATCCTTAAACTTTTTACACTAAAGAACATTTAAAGTTATGTAAATTATAACAGTTGACCAATAAATGCTATTTTATAACCGCACTTGCCTTCCTATGTTCGTTCGGTGACCATCCTATTCGAAGGTGCATTTGAAGCACATACACTTCGGCTAATATTATTATCAACTTATCAAGGTTCAAATTAGCAGAGAACATTGAAAAACAATTGTTTTGACACTCTGGGGGGTTACGGCTTTTTTAATTAATTAACATTAGTTAATTCATTCCGATACATTTGTACATGTATATTCCAATACATTTGTTATACACATTGATATTCATAGACCATTCAGATACATAGCAGCCTTGGCCCCTATTGCTAATATGTTACGTCCTATTTGTATTCTATACATACCTACATTTATATGTGTAGAGTCATTTCACTGTAGATAATTATGTGGCTTTGTCTGTCTGTGTTGATAGACTGGTCGGTGTTGTTAGCTTTCAATCTCTAAACACTAATGCGGCACGCCTGATCATTAGTGATTATGGGGCTTAGTATTGCGTTTGATTGGACGGTATGAGCTTACCTTTAGATATTTTCAGGTGGTATACCTAAGTAGGTAGGTACTTCTATGCTGGGAACATAGAAGAAGAAGAAGAAGAAGAAGAAATCATTTATTTGCTGATAATGTAGGTATACATATAAGTTGGAGTATTTGTAAATTGTCCCGATACATTTTACCTTACGGCATGCAAATTAAATTTGAATTTAATAATATTGTTACAACATTTACTGCACTTATTATTAATAGTGTTACTTAATATTAGATAAACATTCCAAATATAACAGTCAAAAGTAGAAAAAAAAAAAATGAATGAAATGTAGTCTCTCGTATAACAGAATAAAGTAAAATATACCAATACATTAACAAAAATAACATAAATGTAGGTATATTATAGGTTTTGTGATGTCAATATATTTAATGTAGAAATCTAATGTAGCTAATAATAATTAAAAGAAACAGAAGTATTTAGTAATATAATAATGTCATTATAATAGAGAACATATATTATATGATATTTTGAATAAAACGAAATAATAAAATTTTTACAAACGACAACGCTATACTACAAACTTTTGTCATTTAGAAAATCTTTAATAGTGTAATAACATTTCACATGCAATAGTTTTGTTATTTGGTGTTTAAACCGTTTCATGGTAAGTTTCATTCATAGTAATATGTCTTCACATTACTATGTTTGCAGCATAAAAGTATACATATATCGCTGACGTCCCTATAAGATGTAAGAGTGAGGAAGAGAAATTGAACATCACGTGCAGTGGTCTCGGTACCTTAGTAGGCTAGCTGTTCTTGATATGAATTACGTTATAAATAAATATCCGCCAAAAGGTTTGTACATACCAAATACATACCAAAGTATGTAGAGTGTTTCCGGATCAATATGACCTTCAAACCTTTAAGAAAACAGCGTACTCCCCTGGCAACGCGCTTGTGACTCCTCTGGTGTTGCGGGAGTCCATGGGCGGCGGAAATCGCTTACCATCAGGCGACCAGATTGCTCGTTTGCTCCCTATCCCAAAAAAAATATATAGGCAGCTAACAATACCTTTTTTATAGTACCTACGGAAAATCCTCATGGACTATCCGCCACCTGGAGAGGCGGCAGAGTGTGTCGGACTCATACCGATTAAAAACCGGACTTGCCTTCACTTGCCCTATTGTCATGGCCATGTAATTCGAGAAATTCGGTGAACAGGCTGCGGCCAGCAGTTGCTGGAGCCCCTCAATCAGCGAGGCCTTCCCTCGCAAGCTAACAACACTTGCGATTTGACATATTGCGTTATACATTATCAGCGCTTAAGACGTTAAAGCATTTCATAATATTGGTATGGATTTACATCGAGAAACACTGAGAAAATAACGGAACAAAGGCACTACTCTCATTGAATAAGTAATTTTCCTGTTATTCCCAGATCTTCAGGATAACAAGATTAATCATTCTTGTTTTCCTTCCATTAGGTGTGTTTGGAGCTCTTATCTAGTTAAAGTTTGACGCTCAGCAATATCGCGATATAGTTTGTCATTCTATAAGCTTTTGTACGACATAATCAGGATTTATTGAGGTTGGACGACCTCCGAATTTGTTACGGATGGCAACAGGAGTATTGTGTCATCGAAAGTTTGGGAGAAACTGTTTCCTCATTTTATGTATTGGAGATTATTAATCTCCAAGATTTTCTCGTATGTGACTACTTACTAAGGTGATTTTGAATAAAGAATACCGGCTAAAAGTGGTATACATCGCGTACTTGTATTTTAGAGTTTAGTGGATACATCTCTTTTGAACTAATAACTCTTTTAATACTCCTAGGAGGACGGAAGTCGAAATAGGACTTTTAAGGATGAATGTTACAACGGTTATTTTATCAAAATTATATTTAAAAAGAAATTGACATATTCACATTTATAATACAAAATATTGAAACAATAAATATTTAATTTAAGATAGTAATTGTAACGCTGATTATACATATATTTTAGCTGCACTTCTTCTCTATATAGGTAAACTCTAACTGTGCCAAATCACTCAATCCTCTGTTCGTTTCTTGTATTAATAATTATATAGATACTACAGTGTTAAACAAGTCTCTTTTTTAATCTTTATTTAAAGAGTAGCACTCTGTAAGTATTATACATAGTATGTATTACATTATTGATGTTATCTATTTTTAAGGCAGATCTAAACTAAATTTAGTAATTTAGCTGATTCTTCCGATATAGGTTCAGCCAAAATACTATTACAATTACCTATGTTCAAAATAAAATAATCTCTTAGAAATTGATTTCTATAACCTTCGTTACGGACACACTCCATCAGAATATGAACAACATCTCATATCAATATTACAATTAGGCGAGTCAATTTTATTCATTAAATATGCGAACTTATTAAGTGGAACGAACGCAGGCGCACCATAAGAGTCAAGTCCGGTCTAGCAAGGGGGCTTTTATCAATCCAAGGCAGTTTAAATTGTTGTGGCTGGATCGTTTTGTACCATATTCCTTTCTTTTTGGAACGTTCATCAAAATACTCTTTCCATAACTTATAACATGATTTTTTATTTATGTATATATGCAGTCTGTATAGAAAGGTAGTATGTATACATCCACTCTGTCGCAGCCAGCTTCTTTTGCCAATCTGTCTACTTTTTCATTTCCAATTCCATTCCAATTTTAGCTTTGTTAATTTATTTCCTCATGTGCTTATTTCGGTTCTTACTACCTCAGACGATCTCAGCGACAGAGTTCTACTAGCTAAACACTTTCCTTTCCTATTCTTAAAGGCAAACGGCAGATTTCGTACCGCATACTTTTTTTGTTGTTCTGTTATAGAATTACCAACTTATTAAGCCACTTATTAAGGCAACTAAGCCATTTATTTTCATGTAAGTATATTATTTTTAGAATTTCGGATTAATTAATAATATCAATAGAAATATTTTAATAAATAAACGTAATAAAATCGTAAACTAAACGCAGTTATGTTTTTAGATGTTGCTATAAGTAAAATAACACAAATATCGAAATAATAATTAATTATTTAAAAATATAAATAAGATTCAAAATGATCGTGAATCGGGAATATGACGATATGACACGATACGACCATGGACGCTGTAAAGGGTCGGAAACGTCGGATTTATAATATCAATATAACGCGATAAAATCCGTAAAAAGTAGTTTTATTTCAAAAAGTTTTCGTTTCTTGTATTAATATATAGATACTATTATGTTAAAGAAGTTAATTTTAGCTAAGTTATTCCCTTATGTACAAAGCCCATAATTCGGTTCTTATGACCTCGGACGATCTCAGCGACAGACTTCTACTACTTAGCTAAACACTTTTCTTTCCTATTCTTAAACTTTAATATAACTTTACGACGTCTCCATTCCAACATGTGGCAACGGTATTCCAGGAGTGTAAATTTAAGCAGATAGTGGTCGTGAATTTTCAGCCTCCCGTGGGTTGCCAATATCGTAAAAGATCTACTTTTTACAGCTGCTGTCTCGACTGTATTTTTAAGGATATAAAGTGGACATTTGCTATAAAAACTGTACTGCTTGACTTGAAAGTGAAGGAGATCGTATCGTTGCTTTGCAAATTTTAAGTCAATCAGTTGCAAGTTGATCAGCATGAGTTGTGCCAGTAAAGAAATATTTTATGCAACTAACCTCCTTCCATCTCTTTTTCGCAGTACTGTTCTGTTGACAATACGAGACAGATGGCATGAGATTGTCAGTTCGGATTATAGTAATAGAATTAATAAGTAGTTCTTTTAACGGCTTTGGTTTTCGAACTACGTCATAATTCTGTATTGCAATGCTAGACCTAAAAATACACTCATAATTCTTGCATGAACAAACTTTCTCCACATATGCGTCATCGCCTGGAATGACGTCATGCAAGTGACATACCGTCATCTTTGTAATCGGGGCTGTGCACCTATTGTGTTTGAAGGCCAAGGTTCAAGCTTAATACCCCTAATGGACAACCCTACCCTACTCAGATGTTATACCATTGGATCTCACTTGTTTCTCACGTTGAATTTCGAGTCAGTATAGAGTTATGCATTTTTTTACGTATTGATGGTACTTAATTTATTTTATATTACTTGGACCCAGTAGATAGCCACATTAATTGCGGCGTCAGTGGTTTTTAAATACTCATAGGTCCGCTCCAGCAAGCGGAGTATATTCTGCTCACACTGTTTGATAGAAGGATCTACATTTACCCCATTATGCAAAATTGAGTTTGCAGTTGCCTGTATTACAGTGCGCAAATAAATTTGCCATATAGATACGCCGTTCTAAATTAAGTCCCGATATTACATGCATTATAATAATATCAAACACACACACACAAAACACAGCAATGCTATAATCTGTTCATAACAATAAAAGTCAACCATTTTCGTGTTTGTAAAATGCTACAGCTTATCTTATTGTTGTTTTTTTTTCGTTCGGAGCAATAACATTTTCTTTATGAATATATAAATCTCCAATAATGGATTATGAGTTTCTTGCCGGTGATTCTCCATAAGACCCACTTTTTGGACCGGTGCAACTAGTTTGACTTTTCAAAAGTGCTATTTTAATGGTCTAATTGAAATAAAATATTTGACTTTGACCAATAAATTTATGTAAATTACAAATCATCATCGTACTTGTGTCTCCGAAGGATTAGGCAGAAGTGTATCGCAATCCACCCACAGGTCGCTGTTATGTTCTTACATCTAATGTAATAAGGAATTAGTATATTGCCATTAACCAGACACAAATCAAAACTCCGGGCTATTACTGAGAATTTTATAGAAATACCCAAAAACATTGCCAGACCTAAAAATCGAATCCAGAACTTGGAGGATAGCAGTTGATTTTGTAACCACCAGATGAGTTCTGTGCCTGAATTAGCGCATGAACTTTTTTTAAAACATGACATTTATGTTTATAATTGCCATAACCGAAACCGAAACTCCCATAACACGTTTCTAAGAAAATCCGCAAATTTCGTCATCCGAATTGTGAAGCAAGCTTAAGGAAAATTTACTTCCGTGAATAATTAAATCACAAGGAAGGATTTAAAGTCACAAAATCCTCTCAAATTACTTTCTAGGCGCTATAAAATCTGAATACGATTATTTATGCATCAAGCGCTCTGTACTCTTGGCTCATCAAAAGATTTAGGGGCTGATTGGGATAGGCTTTTAAAATCTTGTATAATGCATTAAATAAGAGTAACTTAATTATCATATTACTAAAGATAAGAGTTCCTGGTTATTCGCAGGGATCGGTTACGTATATAGCACCCGTATCTGTGACTCCCAGCCACACAGATCACCTGTCTATCACTTTAGCAGCCGTCTCAAACTATGTATTTTGGTCCGCGCTGAAGAACTATTGCTCCCGCATAAGAACCATTGCTTTCGCTCAAGAACCATTGCAACAGTGGCCAAAAATTCTACGTCTCTTCAGTTTAGCGATCCTATCAGCTAAGTCGGCAGCGTATCTCTTAATTTAGACGACCTCTGTGGTCTAGCGGTGCGAGTGCCGGACTGCTGATCACGGGGTCGTGGGTTCGATTCCCACAGGATACAAATATTTGTGTGGATAAAACATGAGTATTTGTGTTTCTTACGTATTATAAGTATTTACAAAAAATAAGTATATAAGTATTATATCCATTGTCTAGTACCCATAGTACAAGCTCTGCTTAGTTTGGGACTAGATGGTGTTGTGTAAAATGTCCCAAAAATATTATTATTATTATTAATTTCTAAATCAATTCAGTCAAAAACTCTTCATAGCTCGTTAAGTGATCTTTAAGTTTCTTATGAAGGTTATAACTACATCTTTGTCCCATAACTACTTCATTAGTCTACTGGATGAAGTCGTGATTGTTACACTACAGGTACTGTGTTCGAACAGTCCTGGTTCGAGCGGTGTTATTGTGTTTTTTTTATGAAATAGAGCAGCAGCTCGGAGTTTTGTTTTGTGACCGTTTAAATGGCAATAGGTTCACCCCCTATTACATGGGATCTAAACATACTGGCGAACTTTAGGTTACATTAGTACTGTCTAACCCTTTGGGGAAAATTATATTGGTATTTTATGTGAACTTCTTAAATAGGTATATATCGCTAGTAGAGTAACAAACTCAGGAAAAAAAAAGTGAGTTGTACGGGATACGGTATAAGGAAAAAAATAATCATAATATAAAGCTTATCGTATAGCAGCTTATCACTAACTATAAAAACGAGTTCATGCTATAGACAGTGTATAAGGAAAAATGTTGCAATAATTTTATCAATTATGTGTCCAAGAAATACCTGCTGCTCATTATCAACTTAATTATCTTTGCGAACTGTTTTTTAACCTCATTGACACATCACTAGTGAGGGGCTCCGCTAAGTAATAACTATCCTAATCCCCCGATCTGCAAGGTTAAGCTACACTAGCCGCCGTCAGTCTGCGGATGGGTGAATATTCTTAGCATATCTAGATCCCTCCATGCCTCCGGGATCACGTAAAACCTTTGTTTTACTATTTCTGTTAAAGTTCATTTTACATTGATGAAGAATTCTTTTGAATTTCAAGATTTTAATCGTCATTGACATTAACATTGACGAACTTACGATCTGTTCAGTTATATTCAGCTTAAATAAGTGTATTAATTTAGAGCTATTTGCCAGGTCCATATTAAGGTGTCTTTCATTTAGTTCGCTATTCTCCGGGAGAAGGAGATTTATCGACATATTTGCGGTAACTCCTTGTGTTAATAGAGATAAAAGATATTTTCTCGGAAAATTAGTAGATACTAAATAATTGTCTCTGGTAAATTGTTGATTACGTGTATGTGATGTTTTAGGAGTAAAATATTTCATTACGTGTACACATGTTGATTATGTAATTTTGTAGTTTACAAACGACAAGTTTATGTTTGATAATGGCCTTGTTAGTCTAGCGGTCCTAAACGTGACTGCTATTCCCAGGTCGAGCGAAGTGTTATTGGGTTTTTCTATGAAATTTCCAGTAGCAGCTTGTAGGTAATTTGGATTTATGCCCATAGCCGTCGCCCCCTAGTACATTGGACCTATACATACCAGCGAACTGTTATGTATGCTCCCTAACTCTTCAGGGAATACAGGCGTGATGGCATGTTTAAGATTATGTGTGTAATTATGCATTGTGAGCCAAGGATGTACCCTGTTTTTGTTGAAATTCAATTTATAATGATGATTAGGTTACAGTGAAAATGTATCTGCCAAGAACGTTTTATCAACAAGGTAAACATGCGCCATTTACCGTCAATTTTTTTTTAGTAATAGCTCTTCTGACTAGTGATGTTATAGTAAGTAATGTACCTACAGTATTGTAATGACTTATTTTATTTTGGTGGTTACATATGGTTACTTCAATAAAAAAAGCGGCAAATGCGTATTTCAAAAACAATCTGATTTAACAGGTATGTTCTACATTAATATTATCATACTCGTATTTATCATCATCATTTTCATGTTATTTTAGCAAAGGAAAAATTCGACTGCGGGCAGGATTAGAACCTGCGTTGTGGTTAGGTGCACCAGACGCTATGACCACTAACCCACCGAGAGTCCCACCCGCCATGTCGAAATTAGCCTTCACATTCTGAATTTACGTCTTTCAGTCGCAGTCGAATTATTCTTTCGCTAAAATAATTTTATAATCTTAGCATGAAAAATGCAACATTAAGCTAGTGAATTGTAATGAAACAATTCAAATGCCAGTGCCCACGCAAGTGTAAACCACATTCGGTTCAGTTACAATTTTCAGATAATGCTTCAAACACTAATTATAGGCCATACCAATATTTATTCCGCGCGAATCAAATCTGCGTCCTGTAGCCCAGAAACCGTTTTCTCAATTACTGCGCTATTCGTGCCGTCAAAATATTTACTATTATGTAGATAACTATACTTAGGTAGGTATAGTTGATGAATTTTAATTTGTAAAAATCTAAAATATTGGTAAGATTTTAGAAGATTTTTTTGTAGTTGATCGACATTCAAATCATCCGTGTTGTTCCACAACGGGTCATTATTGAGCGTTATTTATAGTCGGGACGCCGCTCAAGGTCCATAATATACCTCAACCTGTACGCTGAAGGGTAGAAACCCATAGTAAGGGTTGAAGGTCCAGATCGCGTGTGTTGTTCAAGGTCACGCTATTCATACGTTACTGTTATCACGACCATCGACAAATCCAACTCGATTCACCAGCATACGCACTAACCTACGAATGGTAATAAATGACCTTGTTTTTGTTATTTATGGAAGGTCAGAAACGTAGTTGGTTTTCACGATTCGCATGATAATTAATTATTTCCTCGTTTTTATCATAATTGACAAACTTGTACCTACTTGGATGGGAGTTCTCCTGTGAGAGAGTAAAAAAGAGAGAGAGAGTTACAGACAAAATTCTTTTAACCCCAAATATATAGGGCAGGCAGGCAGGCAGAAGCAGTGATAGCCTAGTGGTATAACCATTGGACTGCCAAGTCGAAGGTCTCGAGTTCAACCCAAGGCACACACCTCTGGTTTTTCGAATTCATGTGCGTATTAATAATTAATTATCACTCGTTGAACGGTGAAGGAAAACATCGTGAGAAAACCTGCATACCATAGAGATTTTTCTTGACGGTTTGTGAAGTCTGCCAACCCGCACTAGGCCAGCGTGGTGGACTATAGCCTAATCCCTCTCAATATAAGAGGAGACCCGTGCCCAGCAGTGGGACAGTACATGGGTGGATGGTGATGATGATATAGGGCACGTAAATGTCAGATCAGATATCTGTCTGTGCCTCTGTACGTTGAGATCTTTTGAATTACGTAATGGATTTGAATGCGGTTTTCACTACCATTTAGATATTTTTTTCTGGAAGGTTTATATGTGTAATACATGTATGTTATTAGTACACTGGACCCGTGCGAAGGCGGGGCGTTTTGCTAGGAGGGTACATAGAGTAGTATTTTTTAACAGATTGTGGCCTTAAAAATCTTTTAACACTGACTCTTTTTACAGTGTAATTTTATTTCGTCTTTAGCTTCCATACGAGTAGTACATATTACTATGTGTGCCCTATATGTTGTGTCACATACTAGTAGTATTACTGTGTGTGTGTAACATATGAGTAGTAGGTACTATTACTGTCAGTGTCGCCCAGTACGCGGGTAACCGCGTAGAGCGTTTTATCCAATCCTAACAATTTCTCTCATTACTAACTCCTTTCTTTCTGGATGCCTACACTCAAGAATCCTTTTTGGAAAATTTCATGTTCGTAGGCTTTATAGTTTAAAATTTCGTAATAAGTCAGTGAGAGAGAAAGAGGGAGAGAGATACGTGATATGTGGGGTTTTATACAGTTATTATAGTATTTTTATTTGTAATTGCCACGTACGACCACAGGGAACACCCTGTCCCGGGTAGCAAATTGGGGAGATTTGAGAAAAAAGAAAATCCTTTTTCTTATCCCGTGGGAATTACCCAAATTATGATCTTAGTGCTCATCTACGGCATAGGAACTCCTGTGCAATTATTGCAACAGTTTTTGCAGCAAGTGGCGTTTCTGTTTCTGCCTACCTGTATGGAAAAAAAGGTGAGTGTTAGTACATTTCATTCTTCTGGAATCTAGCCCCACCGGTGTAAGCTGTACGCTGTCTGTCAGTCAGTCATTATTAGAATTTTATTAATTAGATAGAAGTTTAATACCCTCGGGATTAATTCATTGTGAGTATTTGTGGCAGTATCTTGTCTGTTTTGTAAAACCTTTACAAAATACAAGCAATTGATATGCAAACAGTAACTTAATGAAAATTTAATATTTTACTCTTGTAAATTAATGGAAAATTAATTGAACGTGATAAGCTTATTTACTGAAATAGATTTAACAAACATTTCGGGAGCATTGACGTTACATTCGGTAATTAAGTTTTTGGGCGAAGTAAAAACAAAGAAAGGCTCTTATACTAAGTGAAATGTTGAGATAAACTTATTATTCTTACTGGTGTCGTGTGGATGACCTTTTCGGATCCCTTGCGACTACATTATTTATTTATTTTATTTAATACTGCATGCTATTGTTGTACAAAGGCGAACTTTATACCATTAGGCGTTATCTTCCAGTCGACCATAGGCTGATGCAGAGATAAAACAAGATAGTAGGGGCACTAATAGTAGAGACAAAAGATACAGAAAATAACTAATTATTTAAATAGAATTTATTTAGATTATGAAGTTGACACTTTTTGTAACGCTTAGATGTAGATATAAAATACATTTATGACTACTATTCAGTTATATACATAATAATATAAATGATGATGTGCCTAGATTTTTCCAGGGATCGTTTTATATGAGCTGGCATGCAAAATATCCTCTAGTGATGATTAACTAAATGAGATTTGAATAAAAGTAAATAAACAGGGTTTGTATGCAGTTAATACAATGTTTATTATTGTAAATAAGTATCAGTCGACCGTCCGGCGCACCCTGGACAGTGATCGGTGCTATCAAAATCTGCTGACTGGCTTCTATTTCATCGATGGTAGTTCATAAAGATGTTATCCATAGAATAAGAACAATAACAAAAAATATGAGAAACCGTTCAGCAGTCGAAGAGTTGTCTGTTTATTACAGTCAAGTTTCAAAAACTATAAGCAGTACCATAAAAGCAAACTTTAGATATATTTTCTTTTGTTTACCCAAACCGAGACTGTAATATTGCACTTGTAACAGGCGTTAGCTGGTTGCAGAAAACGCTAATAAAAGTGGCAGTTACCACACAAGGCTCCACCATTCCTATGTGTTGCATTACATGCCGCGTGTTACCGTCAGCTTTCCTAGCTACACGCTTTGTCTGGTCCGCGTTCGTTCGGTAAGTGCGTTTGTGTAGACGGTTTCACGCTAGCTCTCACAAGCCTAAGAGCTCATACAAACGTCGACTAGCTAAATCATGGACTGTTTTTGGTAAGCTTAAAAGAACGTGTAGCCGGAGCTTCAGCTTTGAAGAGGACAAAATTTATCTATTTAGACTAGTGGTTCTAAGCGCGACTGCTACGGTAGAGCTCTTTGGTTCGATTTCCAGGTCAAGCAAAGTGTTATTGGTTTTCTTATGAAAATTCTGAGTAGCAAATTGGAGTTTCGAATAGCCTATACGATTTCATTTCCTTTTCTATTGTCTGAAGGAACACTGCATACTTTTGATAGCGACAAAATATAGTTCGATTTCTTACTGCAATCCTGCTCATGCTGTAGAGTTCATCTGGTGTGCTTCTCTGGCTCTCTCTCTCTAGCCTGCCAAATATTCTATATTCTATTATTTGATGACGTCTGTGGTGTAGTGGTCCGCGTATCGGACTGCTGATCACGAGGTCATGGGTTCTATTCCCACAGAACACAAATATTTATGTGATGAATATTAAGTGTTTGTGTTTGTCTAGGTGTTTGCTATATAATTTATGTATATATTTACAAAAAAAACTATATAAGTATTATATCCATTGTCTAGTACCCATAGTACGAGCTCTGCTTAGTTTGAGACTTAGGTGGTGTTGTGTGAAATTATCCAGGAATATTTATATTTATTTTATTCTGCCGCATTGCTTACATTATTGTGTTTCGGTTTGAAGGGCAATGTAACCAGTGAAATTACTCAGATTAAATGAGATGATAACAAACTGAGGTCTCAAGACGACGCGTGAGTGAAACCACTGGTGTTGCTAGCGTGTATAAGTTGCGGTTGCCGCTTATCATCACTCGTATGTTTGTTTGTTATCTTAACACAATAAAAAAAATTAAGCAGTCTGATTAGACAATCGGAAAAACTGTGACTTATTATAGTAGGAATATTCTCGGCCTAAAAGCTAGCACAACTACATAAAACTAATGAAACTAATTTGATATAACCTATACCATTGAAATTATTGGAGCTCAATCGATCTCTATAGTTAATAGCCTGACCGATATAACGTCCTTATATGAGCGAGTGACCTCTGTCCTCTTCAAGAGAGTGCTCGACCTCCTATCACGACGTCTTAATGAATAATGGAAAGATCAGACATTGATACATCTCAGCTACATTCGTATACATATTCATGGAATATGAACATTGAACATGAATATGTATAGTTCAAACATGAGAGTGGATAACTATTTTATCTTAGGCACGTGTAATATAACTGCTGATTACTATTTGAATACTGTCTTCTATTGTGTTATGATTTCGAATAATTCCGAGTGCGAGTATTGTATAAGGATTCGATTCGATTCCCATGTGGAATAGTGTCTTTGGTTCCGGTTAGTTTAGATTTTTTATTATTATCCCGTGCTGTCCCACTGCTGGGCAAAGGCCTCCCTTCATTCCTCCCAACGGTCGCGATAGTGATCCCTAATCTAAACTAAGAGTTTAGATTAGGGTTCAGTTATTGGCAATAGGTTTGTCTTTTATTACATGGAACCTAAAACGTACGGTCAGCAACGAAAGTCGCTGAACACAGCAAATTTTTTAAAACATGACAGCTACAAAACTTGTCAAGCGATTTTTTTATTATGAAGATAAGGTAAATATTTAATGGTCATTCTATGCAATAATTTCGCATAACCTTCACAGGTCAGTAACTTCATATTAAAAACCGTATTGAAGATTGCAACATGTTCAGCGACTTTCGTTGCTGACTGTACTGGTGGATTTTTTATGTACAGAGGCCAGTAGGTCAAGCTATCCAAAACTGTCAAATTTTCCAATTGATTAAGAACCTTATCGTTTTGTATTAAAGTTGAAAATCAATCAAAGAAATTTGACAGATTGTGGTAGCTTGATGTGCTCGCCTCTGTACATTAGAACACCTCTGTCTAATCGTTCGGGGAATACAAGCGTGATGGTATGTAATTATGATGGTAGGCTCGAACTCAATAAAATTGATGATTCTACTCTAGACTTTAAAGGTTCAATTATTTATAGCCCGTGCTGAATCTTATTTTCCATTCATTTAGACGTAAAAAAAAATTCAATCCATCTCATCTTGTACAGACCTCAGCAGGTCAAGCTATCCAAAACTGACAAATTTCCCCAGTTGAATATGAACCTTATTGTAATATTTTAAAGTTGAAAATCAATAAAAAAAGATGACAGATTGTGGTACGAGTAGCTTTATGTGCTGGCCTCTGTACTTAAATCTATTGGCGGTTATATATTATCAAATAGATAGTGTACTTAAAGGTTAGAATTTGAATATTCGTAGGTACGCCACAAGTTATGTAGGTACCTACATGTCCCACCCAAGTCACGTACAACTTTGTTCGAGTTAACAAAAAGTTTCGCTCGAACGATCTGTTCCCGTTTACGTTATAATTACGAGTAACTTTATTAGCTAATAGGATTGTGTGAAAAATATAATATATCTACTTCGAAACGAGATTTTGTTTGACGACCTCTGTGGTCTAGCGGTTCGAGTGCTGATCATGGGACGACCCCATGGGTTCGATTCCCACAGGACACAAATTTTTGTGTGGATAAAACATGAGTATTTGTGTCTGTCTGGGTGTTTCTTATGTTAATTATATTATTATAAGTATGTATTTACAAAAAAAAAGTATATAAGTATTATATCCATTGTCTAGTACCCATAGTACTAGCTCTGCTTAGTTTGGGACTAGATGGTGTTGTGTAAAAAATGTCCCAAAATATATTATTATTATTTTATAATATTTACTTGTATTTTTATATTCAAATCCAATCAAATCAAAATTTATTTGCTTCGTAAAATTTAGTACAATAAGATGACTTTCATAATTAATTTACAGAGCTAGGCACATTCCCCTATTAATAATAGCATAAACATTTTAGCAGGACCCACGTCCTGTACTATTAAACTTTAGCTTTCATATTTCGACATCTGATGATAGTTCAAAATATAACATCACACCTGTATTCCCCGAAGAGTTAGGCAGAGGTTTACTTAAATATACCCACAGTTCGCTTGATGACGTCTGTCTGTAAGTGACGTATGTCTAGTAGTCGGAGTGCCTGATGGGTAATCACGAGGTCATTGGTTCGAAGACAAAGATATGTATGTGATGAATCTAAGTGTATGTGTTTGTCTGTGTGTTTTTTATGTATTATAAGTATGTATTTATAAGAAAACTATATATTTACTATAAAAGTATTATATCCATTGTACTAGTACCCACAGCACAAGCTATCTCTAGTTCAGGACTAGATGTTTCTGTGTAAATTTTCCCAAAAATATTTTTGATAACATTTAGAACTTTCACGAAATTTCCGTACATTGTCTTCGAATCGAAGATATAAAGATGAACTAGGCCTTAACTGTTGTACCCAGAAGATTCTAACTTCGGAATAAGAACTGTGAAGCGTACCGCCATTTCCTTCAAATATGCAGTTTTCCGGTTTCCAGAAGTTTTCTCTTGTCTATTTGTCAAACGAAAATTTCTCAAGCGGATTTAACTTTCAAATTGTACTTTGTAAAGATTTAGTAGATTTTTTTCACCTAAACTAAAAGGTACTATTCAATTTACATAAAAGCTGATGTGTGAAAACCCTAGCAAATTGCACAAACTTCTTAAATTGGAATAAGCCTTTGTAAGAACTAGTTTGCCCTTTTCTGAAAATCAAAGGAGTGTTGTCGTCACAAAGGCGAGGTATATTTTCTATTATCGAAGGCTGTGACCATAAAACGGATCATATCGGATCCAATTTGACGCACAAACATTTGACAAACGTGACTATGGGTCGGCGTGTTTAGTGCTCGCGAAATTGGTCAATTTCTGGAATGGATTTCTAGACGAAGATATTACGAATTCTTTTTGGAAAAATTCCTTTGTTTTCTAAACAACCCAACAGTCATTCCAATTTATGTAGCATATAAATGTATGTTCCGGAGATAAATTATATATAGAGACACTGATAATAAAATCAAATTAATTATATAGTGGGACGACTTGGAAACTGTTTTTTTAAAGGCTCTATATTTTTTGTCACTTTAAAAGTAACGCCACATAATGCTGTCGGTTGCAGTTGTCCTACGAACACCATGATAATCGATAGTGATAGTCAGAAAGCCCGACAACCACTCTATCTTCAGAATATTGGTATTACCCAGAAATTGGGTTGCGGAGGCAGACGCTTCGTGTAAAATTCTGATATTCAGCCGCATCAGGTTAGACTGGAAACTGACCCCAACATAGTTAGGAAAAGAGTAGGGGGATGAATGATCGGAATAAATGATTTTTCCCGACCAAACAAGCTTTAAAAGATATCATCATCATCATCAACCCATATACTGTCCCACTGCTGGGCACGGGTCTCCTCTCATATTGAGAGGGATTAGGCTATAGTCCACCACGCTAGCCTAGTGCGGGTTGGCAGACTTCACAAACCGTCAAGAAAAATCTCTAAGGCATGCAGGTTTCCTCACGATGTTTTCCTTCACCGTTTAAGCGAGTGATAATTAATTATTAATACGCACATGAATTCGAAAAGTCAGAGGTGCGTGCCTTGGGTTCGAACTCGAGACCTTCGACTTGGCAGTCCAATGGTCATACCACTAGGCTATCACTGCTCTTAAAAGTTATGTAACAATTTAAACTATATAAAACATTTTAAGCATTTGCTGAAATTGAAAACTTTATAACTTAAATATCACAATGCAAAACAGAATGACTGTTTCACGTCCCGTCCCACAAGTGACAGATGTCGGCGCCAGTAAGTGGGACATGCGGTGGGACATGAGCTATCGCTACAGTGGCAATGTCAAATGCATCGCGGGCGTTCATCGCGAGTCGCAGCTGACGTTTGATTAAATGGCTACTTTTAGTCTTTTGGCCTTTAAAGTATGAATATGATACATTTTACTGGTAATATCATTATAAAATGTCTACTATTATAAATGCGAAAGTAACTCTATTTGTCTGTAAAATTTCATCATAATTGGTTAATTATGATGAAATTTTGCACAGAGATAGATGAGGCTTTGGAACTTTTGTAGCAAAAAGTCCTTTGAGATGCGAGTAAAACCGCGTGAAACGGCTAGTTACGATATATTTTATTCGTATGATAAAATTATTATTATTAAATTTTAAGGTAGTAGGCTGTGCTTAATATTTGTACGCTTTCTATAGGCATATTTTGAACGGGACTTATATTTAATTATTGTAATGCCATCTAATTTATTGTACCCAAAATCTATACAAATAAATGCATTATATTCTATCCTATGCTGCATATGCTGAGTCGGTCTGGGGTAGCATCATCTCATTGCCAAATATTCTGCAGCAAAGCACTAATGTGCTAACATTATTGTATTCCAGTTTGAAGGGCAATGTAGCCAATGAAATTACTGGACTCTAGACTCATTCTCAAGATGACAACACGCTAGTGAGACTACTGGTGTTGTTGGCGTCTATAGGCTATGGTTGCCGCTGACCATCAGGATGGCATAAAAAAATGCGACAATACATTACAACGTGACAATACATACATCGATATATACGATATATGGACGGTAAATAAAGTAAGGAAGTATTCCCCTTTGAGCACTTATTTTTTGGGCACCTATGCATTGAGCACCAAAGATATTCCCATTTGAGCACCAATCAATATTATAGCTTGGTGCTCAATGGAGAACAAATAAAATAATTTAACTAAATAAAATAGGTAACTGTATTCCGATTTGAGCACCTTAGGTTCGGTACCACTTTATAATAAAACACATTGATAAAAATTGCCAGTACTTTTATATAAAATATTAAAAATAAAAAGTACTGCTCATTATGATTGGTGCTCAAATGGGAATATCTTTGGTATCTTTGGTGCTCAATACATAGGTGTCCATAAAATAATACTTCACAGTAAGCATAGTATCGGAGTCCATAAGCACGTCATCACACATCTGCAAGTAAAGTGAGGTCAACGTCGCAAGTCACAGTATAAATGTATTAGCGCTTGTCTCTAATTTGCACAAGTCGCCACTACGAATAGTGTCGTGAGTTTTCTTTGTCTGAAGTAGTTTTGTTATTCGCTTTGTTGAATAAATGTTTAATTTCTAACATTACACAGTGCATTTTCGCCCGAAAAATGTTTTATAAAAGTCACTACATTGTACAGTTCTTATACATAATGTACCTTGTCGGGCACGGCAATGTAGGAGTGCTGTGGTTAAATTTGTGTCGGTATTATTAAAGATGAATTCTGCAATTTAACTCTTTAGTTAATCAATTGATTAACTAAAGAGTGGTGACAAGTACTACAACTATACTTAATCCTGCTGGCAACCAGCTGCTAATAGGTGTATCAAAATAAAAGGCAGCCACATTCTCATTCTTAAAACTGTTCATTGAATCAATTTTTAAGCGGTGGTATTTCAAAACTTGAAGTACATACTTCTTAAAATTTATTCGATAGTTTGAGTAGGAAACTCAGAATTTTTATAAGCAATTTCGGCCGAGAACACAAGAGAATACAAAAATACTTTTATACAATAACTTAAGTAAAACCGATTCTTAGTTAAGATATTTATTTTACGAAACTGCCAGAGATAAGAATCTTGGTATAAATTCAAGCTAGAACGGTAATGCGGTAATAAAGTAAGCTTTAGTTTCATGAGACAGTTTTATCGAATATCCGCGCGAGTGAAATCGTGGGTGGCTGCTATTAAATAAAGAATGCATTTATCTCCACTCATACTCTTTTTGGGTGTAAAGTAGGTACAGAAATATCTTTTTTTTTTGAGTGAATTTAGAGCCTGTAAATCCACACTAAAGCTACTAATCAAATTAAAATAACAGAAGAAATAATGGTATATCGCGGCTTTTGGGAATGACGTCCTGGACTCGATTTTCAGTCGTACAAAAATATGCCGAAGAACCGTGGCTGATAGTCGACTACAAAATTGCTTTTCCACTTTTGACAAAAACTGTCACCCAAATTAAATCTCACTAAGACGCATTATATCACTGTCACTTGGTCTTGTAAGCAAAAATAGACCTTATTGTTTTGTGATGCAAACGACATTCACTCGGGGGGTGGTTAAGCAATTTTGTGGTCGACGTCGAAACACCTCTATGACTCTTCGGGGAATACAAGCATAAATGGTGTGTTTGTTTCTTTGGTATCTTTTAATTACTTGTCTATTTAAGGAATTTTCACGTTATGGCGATTTATTTTGCCATCACAGCATCACTGCAACCCTAGTTTATTCTGATTGCCACTGAGTTAGACTTCAGAGCTAAACCCTGCGTCTACTATGATCTGCATGATTTACTTAGAGGTAAACTCCTTCATTTCATCGCCACGTTCACGTTATGGGGATTCTGTTAAACATCTCCGACCCCGTAATTAACGCCTCTCCACCTTTGTGTCCACAGGTGTCTTATGAAACGGTTTAATCAATATTTTAAATCGGGCTTTGATTTACGTGTATAAATGTATTACGCAATCACTGGCATGATCACGGCCGCGCATTACACGTTACTCGTATGTACTGAAATAGACTAACCTAGTTAGAAATGCCATTATACCCTCCATAATTTCTTTCACCTTTCCTTCAAGGTTAGGGTAGTTTATTTTCTGTTTACGGAAAGATTCAAGGCACGCTGGTATTTTATAAAGTGGCATAAGCACTGACCTGCACAGTTGTACACAGCAGTGGTTATATATGATGGTGATGATTATGAAATATATACATATAAATGCTTGCAATCCTTTAAAATTCATTTTGGTAAAAATGTGTTGCTTTAAAATAAATTATCTTTATTTTATAATGGGTTAAAGGTTTGAGGGCATTTACTGAATCCAATTCACCAAAAAAACTTTGAGTATAAGCAAGAAACCAACCCCTTTTGATGATCAAGAATTTGGAGAAAACCAATTAGTAAGGGAGCTGTGAAGGCCCCTAACATTAAAGGCTATCCAAATAGGTGTCTATTATTTTAGTAGCGTATTGTTCTGGAATAAAAAGAATACCTACAGGGGATATTGTCGCAATAAATTATCGTATATGCGTCAAAATAAGTGGAACACAAGTGCCCTCCTATTAGGATATCATGCGATGTCAATTTTAAAGTATTTAATAGCAGATACATAATAATTATCGATCGATGTAATATCGCAGCTTTGTACCATTCTCGAGGGTTGTAACAATTATTTTTATATTGTCTGTTGTTCCTTGATTGGCTAAGATTGTGGATAGATTTCATTCTTATACAGGATCATGCATAAGAATAGAGATATCGATTCCAGATTCAAAAGATTCAAAGACATTACAGTGTAATTCAAACTAAGTGTGAATTAGAAAAGGCTATTGTTAAGGCACATATACACCTGTTCCACCGTCTGAAAAATATTCCACATCGGCTTTATTTACTCCGTGTACTCTCAGGTGAAGGTAGAAAACATATGATGAATAATTCATTCGGCGGCTCCGTCGCTTTGTGGTCGGTGATTCAGGCACGAGACTCTAGGTCAGGATAGCTACCTAAATTTATATTGTAGCCTTTGTTATTAATTAGCGACTAATTTGTTTGTATAGCGATTTTTTGATGGGGGTCAATGGGGGTCATTAATAAGTACACGTGTACTTATTAATGTTTGTTTATTATTATCTTTGTTTGTGCTTGAGTATTTTGAGCAGGTAACGCATACATAATACATATAAAGCTGTTTTAGCTTTGAATGATGATTAAGTATGGCGTGAAATTTTTCATAAAAGTACTACTAAAATAAAAGTCTACTCAATATTTTTACTCATCAAGATAATTACATAAAATAGAAAAACAATTGTAAAGACCCTCCAGAGGGTCACCGTTTCTTTGATGAATTAATTAAAAGTTATTATGCTACTGAATAGTAGTGGACCCGTGGAGGGTTAAAGTAAAATTTAAAAAAAAGAGAAACGCGCCTGTACCCCGCCATTTCATTTCAAACCAACTATATTACGGATGATTTATGAACGTCAGTGGCATTCGTAATACTGAAACCGTAGAAAACTGGTTATCATGAATAATTTCATTTGTGTTTAAAGTGCAGTATGAAAACAAGCGACATCATTAACAATTCACACGTTTACAAGTTAAGTATTAATTTTAATACATTATCACTACAATTGGACGTTGACGTGCCAGACTCGTGGAAACTCCATAAGTAATAAATACATTTTGTAATTTCGAAATACGACAGATGGTACAATTAAACAAACAAGCTGTGTACATTTTGAAGCACCTAGGGATTTTTTATTTTATTTATTCAATAACCAACTTATACTTACAGACTATTCTACACGTACAAGTTATAGGTCGGAAGTATTATGATATGTCATGCATGTACTTATCAAAAGTGTGTCATAAACATAGTGCTTACATTATCTACTAGAAACTATAAGTTAAATTTAACGTCATAGACATAAGACATCCAAAAGTCAAAAATTGTAATCAAATATCATATTATCCTACACTTGTATTGTATCTTACTTGCACCGACTAAAACCACACTACCCCCTTGTCTTCTCTTATCCTGTAGTCATGGCCTCATGGCCTTGCCTGCTGTGGTGAATTTTATTGGATTCCATTATTCGATAAAATTCGCCACAGCAGGTCATCATGACAAAATTATTAAGATATTGCGAGACAAGACCTCACCGAACTCATATTTTACTCGAAGGCCATTGTCTGATCAGGCGGCGGATTCCCCAAGTTAGCCACCTGCAGCTTATGGAGTGCTGCGGCGCCCAGTAGTCTACCCCTGCCCACGCTGTAAAGGATCCGAAACATCGGGAATTAAATAATAACAATATAACACGATGAAATTCGTAAAAACGGTTATCTTTCAATGTCTGTTATTCGCGTAAGTGTAATAAACCAGCACATTGATATTTCATTATCATGCTATTTGATCAAATGAGCTTTAATTAAATTTAACTTAATAGCCAATCAGATTCGATTTTAGTCATTGAATAAGCCATTAAGTTCACACCGGTAATAATTTTCACCTCGAAGAGAATATAACCCGGAATCTGCAATAGGATTTTCGCTCTTCGTTTAATGTGCAGCCGCTTGGCATCGAACATGAACAGTAATATTATAAAATGCAAAGCATGGACGGGTTATTGGTGTGGTCAAAATGTATGCGTTTATGATTAGAACATAGTGTTCTAATTATAAACGTGTTCTATGTCTACAAGTTAGACCAGACATATTTGATTGGGATTCGAGAATCAACAGTCGGTACGCACATATATTGTACGCGAGTAATAATAAGATAACGTAAATGATAAGGGCATCTTGGGTATTATTTTTACAACTGCATGAAATATTGCGTAGCTCATATCAATAAGAAAGAGAAAGAGTACTAATTTGCGATAGATATCTATATGGATCGCGAACTTCGCCTGCATGCATTTAAACGTGTCGAGAAATACCTAGCGGCAGATCAGATACGGCTGGTTCGTTTCCATCAAACTTAAAAACTGCAATATTGGAAGTCGAAACCAATATCGGGACTTACACAGAACGGTTCGCGAATAAAGCCAGCGATCAATTTCGAATATACTTCACGTACTTCGACCACGTGATATGAAAAGCAATGCAGTGCCGTGCATCGAAACTATACATTTCCATTTTCGATACTCACGCTCCAAAACTTTGATTACTTATCTATGAATTGAAGGAATTTTCAGAGTGCTCTTAATTAAACTGTGTTTCGAATTTATTATTGTGGACTGTGTATTCAAGAAATTGAATTTTGTTACTCACAAATGGCCTGATAGTGGGATGTTTATAAATAACAATTGAAAAGTAATCAATATAATTAACATAACATATCATCATGCCTGTATTCCACGAAGGGTTAGGCAGAAGTATACTTATTTACACCCCAGTCCGCCGGTATGTTTAGGTCCCATGTAATAGGAGGCGAACCTATTGCCATTAACCGGGCCCAATCCGAACTTCGAGCTGCTACTGAGAATTTCATCGAAAAACCCAATAACACATTGCTCGACCTGGAAATCGAACCGGTCCTGGGTTTGATTTCCAGGTAGCGTAGCAGTCACGCTTTGGACCACTAATGTGGCAGTTAAAAAGAAATCAATTGCTATATAATATATACCTAATCTCTAAAAATGTGAGTAAAACTTCCGAACTCTCATTAAATAAATGTAATCAAAGACTACTGCTGGAATTAATTCCATGGTAATATATATGTACTTCGCTGAATATTCCATGCAAAAGACAATTCTCTAGTGCCAGTGCTGCACTACAGAATTTTATCTCTTTTAGACTTGGGAATGATTAAAAAGAAAAATACTATAACATTTCGAGAGCAAACCATGCACATTTTCTATTAAATCAGTATATCTTAAGTAATGTACTTGTCGCAAACGTTTCGTTTCCGGAACGCCAGCGACACCTAGCCAACGTTGGCTGCAACTCGCTGTTACGTCACACATCGCGTGATGTCAGGTGGGGGTGTTTGACAGAGTCGTGGCGTTATCGGTCGGTAGAGTGCGGCGCACATTCGTTGGCTGAATCTGGTCCGATACAGACGCACGGAACTGTCTCACGGTTCGTTGTGTTAAAGTGAAAAGCAAGTTGACCTATCTACGTCTTTCAATACTGTCATAAGAAATATCTGCGCCCATATAATGTCCGATGGTGATGATTCTACCCACGATTTTACCTTTTGGTCCGACATACTTATTATAAAATTAATCATTTGATCTCAATAGAATTTTTGCCTTTGACCCTTTGGATTATATCATTATATTGATTTCTGACACTGATACTTGTTTTTTTTTAAGGTAAGCATCGTCTTTTCTGTTGCCACGGTTGTTCGAGGACGGCTTTGATCACTAGGTAAGTTACAGTCAGTGGAGCTATAAGCCCACAGTAAAGGTTAATTATTTCCTATGGAATAAATTCATATTTGAATCTTGTAACGGAATTATTATGATTGTGTTTAGCAATGTTCTTATATGAATAATAAATAGTCTTGTCAAAAGTCGCTAATTCAACCTTTCAGGTGGACCTGGTCAAACTAGTTTACCCCAAAAATGTCTATATTATTTTATTTTTACTTTAGTCCGAGCTGCTATAATGATTTCCCTATAAATCTAGCTCGCGGAGAACTTATCGTAAGTTGTTCTCAAGTAAAGGCTATATGCAGCCCGAGTCTCCAATATCCGGACTTTATCAAAGTTGGCTCTAGTCCTCGCTTCCCGGACAATATCCGACACTTGAGAATTAAACGAAAGCGTACATTTATTCTGGCTTTATGTGTATTTTAATTAATATTGTACACAGAAATACAATGTTACAGAAAAACAACAGTTCATAGATGGATTACCAGCTCAATTTTTTACCGAATTTTATTTGATCAAATTAAATAAAATATTAACTGGATGAGTTTTCATTCAACCAGTTAATATTTAATTTAATTTGCTACTGTTGGATTGTTCGAATGCCTGAAAAATTGCGAAATCTGTTTTGATTGGAATATACAGTTTTTTTTTTGCAAAATCTAGCACGATATTCAGTCTATGCCAATATACATATAATATTATAATTAATGTTTAAGATTCAGTTCGTTCTATAACAAAACTTGATAGCGAATAACAGAATATTCCAAAGATCTTTAGCATTCAAATTTCGTTACGAGTCGGGTTAGTGGCATTTAAATGTTAAACAAGTATCTACTACGTTCCAAGCAGACAGAGAGTAAATGTTATTTTACCGACATTTTTACGATTATTTTGGAGTACCTACCTACCTGGGCTTTTAAAATGTACCTAGACAGTATTTAAAAATTTAATGCGATCATAGACTTTGAGGTAGGCTAGCACTGCATGCAATCGGATCTCTCTGGTCTGCAAAAAAGTTTGGAATGCTTAATTAACATGATCCTGGTGAACATTGGGATCGGATGGTCCTATGTCCATGTGCTGGAAATATTCAATGTTTTCTTGTGTGACTGACTTGTTCGACTTTTTAGCGGTTACGTAAGATTCCGGATACCTTGTAGTCCGAACTTTAGTTCTCTCCTGATAGTTGGTAGGATTATCTTATTGACTATTCACGTGTTCACATCTGCAATGGAAATGTCTCCCCTAAGCGAAGGCGGTCGCCGACAAAAACGTCGAAATGATTTCTTTACTTTTCCCTGTCGCGAGTGATTTGATTTCTGCTTGTAACTCACTCAGTTCTTCCTTTATAAATGTAAATGTATTGGCGTATCTATCATAATATTATATCTGGATCTAGGTAATATTTTACAAGAACGATATAAGTTATAAGACATAAGTTTGCTCTTTAAGGGAATCAAGCCTAAGTAGGTAAATATGGGTTTATTGAGTGCTTGTCCAGATTTCAATTTCATCTCTAAGGTTTGCTATGCATGCATGTCGATTACGTAAGGCCTACGAGCCCCATAGCCCTAACTTAAATCAAGCTTGTGTTTTTACTGGCATTTTCAATAACCGACTGTTCTCAGGTTTTCTCAATTACAGATGTATGCTTGTTTGCTACCTTTTGGTATAAATAAAATAAAAACATATAACTAGTAAAGAAATATAGATACGTATTGAACTACCTCATTAGTCTAGTGGTTTTTAGCGCGAATGCTATCTGCACTAGAGTGTAGTCGAGCAAAGTGTTATTGGAGTTTTCCATGAAATTCTCAGTATCAGCTCGGAATTAAATGGTTAAATGGTAATAGGCTGGCTCTCTATTACATAGGACCTGTAAATACTGGCAAATTGTGGGTGTAAATTGGTACACCTTTGCCTAACCCTTCGGAGAATATAGGCGTGATGGTATTTATTAGTTATTAAAGCTTAGTTGGTCAGTACGAGTCTTATGCATACCGCTTGCCCTGATGGTGGACGACCCACGAGGATCTGTGGAAATACAGAATAAAAAAGACACATGGCTTTGTGTGGCGGTAGGTAGGTAAGTATAGGTAGTACATAATATCCTTTTTGGGGTTTATTTCAAACATAATAAATTGTTTCTGACACGTCGGTGGATGTTGTCCAGGAAATATTTACACATAAAATGACCCAAAAAGTGCACAGTATGGTCATTTTTATATGCCAGAAATAAACGTAGGTACAAGTATATTCTCTGCGATTGTGCCCATTTAAAACGCGGACAACCCCAGCAATCACGAATAACAAATTATTCGCAATTATACCACGTCGCATTGGAAAATATGCGCATAAATTTAAAATTCCCTGTAGGAACGCGATACGACATGGAGGGGGGGGGGAAACCACGTGACTCATCCCACACAAGCATTAATACCCCTCATTTGTCAACGTGCTCCCTTTAATATGAGCAAGCAATTTTCCAAGAGGATTGTGACCTTTGCAATTCCCAGCTAAGCGCACAACTTGTTTTATCTATCGAGAAACACCCTTATTGTTGTTGAGTTAAGGTTGATTGCGGTTTGTTAAGATGTCAGGGTGAACTAGCGTTTCACGGCCACTGCACTGGCCTAGGCGGTCAGCGTGCTGATCAATATCCAACTAACAGATGCTTTGGCTTATAAATTATACGTGGATTATCACAAGATATCGTTTGCCGCTCGATTAACCTCGGTTTATTTCTAGATTGTGTAGCGAACAATATGGCGGTGATTCTATATATTGATACATTTTAATATAATTCAAGTTTGATTTCAAAAGTTTGCTCTAACGTTTTACGGGAATTTACTGCATTTATGAAATGTTATGACGACGTCTGTGGTCTAGTGGTTCGAATGTCTGACTGTTGATCACGGGTTTGATTCCACAAGACACAAATATTTAAATGATGAACATAAGTGTTTGTTTTTGTGGGTATTTCTTATATGGATTATAAGTATGTATTTACAAAAAAAGTACTTATATAAGTATTATATCCATTGTCCCATGTTCATAGTACCCATAGTACAAGCTCTGCTTAGTTTGGGACTAGATCGTGCTGTGTGAAATGTCCCAAATATTTTTATATTTATTCTTTTTTATATGAAACTAGACTCATATGCGCGGTGAAAAAAAGTTGTACCTTTTAAGAGATTCCGGCAAGTAACTCGATGTAATATTTGCGTAAGACTACTAGAGATCTAATTACAAGTAGGAACACAGAAAAAAGAAACGGAAATATTGAATAAGATACAACGTTCTTAGAAAATAATATTTCAACAATTCCACGCAACGCTTCTAGCTCGCCACTCCTCTTTCCGTGTGCGCTCAGAAGCATTTAATTGCTCGTGAAAGTGTGATATCATCTCCATACGCGACCCATGATAGTGACCTATTTTCTCCTATATGCATGTAAATCTTATATTAATGATACGCTCGTGTTCAGGCATTAATTATGGGGACTGAGACGTATGACATAATCTCCATAGCGCAAAACTTCCTTCCCTAGACAACTAAAACATGACGTACAGAGGCCAACACATCCAGCTACCACAATCTGTCAAATTTATTTAATTGATTTTCAAATTTAAAGCAAAATGATAAGGTTCATATTCAATTGGGAAATTTTGACAGTTTTGGATAGCTTTACCTGCTGGCGTCTGTACCATTACGATTCACGCTTATTCCGCGAAGGTTTAGGCAGAGGTGTACTGATATACATATTGTTTCTTTATCTGTACGTCTTAAGTAATAGGGGCCATTAATAGGGGGGTTAAACGGCCACTTTTGATGGATCACTTTAAAAATATTGTTAAAGAATTTTACGGGTTCGAAATATGAATCGATTTAGAAGAAGTACTGAATGCATTTTAGCCCCCAGAGCATATTAAGAAATCCTTTAAATTAATTCATATTTAGAAGTAAGAAATTCATGAAAATTAGAAATTCGTATTTAGAAATATGGTTCATCAAAAGTGGTAAAGTATCAGTAATTAAACATTAAAATAAATAATTAATATAATATTATTCTTGTATTTACGTATTTTCTTATTAACATTCTAATTTCATAATATGAAATTACTTCAATAAAACATTCAATAATATAAAAAAGTCAGCATAGAAATATTAACATTATTATTGGATATATTTGTGATGACTAAATTAGATTAAAAACCACTAAGTTGATGACATACTCCCGCTGATATTATAATCCACTTTGGCCCACCTCTATTTGGACCGAACTACCTATCGATTTTGTAATTGAGCAGTATATTCTAACTATGTACGCATAAATACCAATAATTGTATTTAATTTAAAATCATTACTAACATAACATAAAAAATAGCGTATGTTCATTTATTTAGTTGATATTATTAATGTAAACTTTAAGAAAACTTCAAATCAGAAACAAATAAAATAATGGCATTAACAATTGAATAAATGATTTTGACTAGAATATGTACCATTCTACTATAACATTATCTAATATTATTATTATTCAGCTGTTTTCATTCCACTGCAGGGCATGGGCCTCCCTACCCTTCTTCCATTCCTCACGGTTCAAGGCTATTTTGGCCCAATCCTTCCAGAAGAAGTCAAGCTCATCCCGCCGCTCGCCGAAAAAGGAAATAAAATAAGAAATAAAAATTTTCTTTATATTACCTAGCCCGATCTAGACTAGACCTAGAGAGACCTATGGATGTTGCGAAATATAAGGATAGAATAATATTTTTTTTCGATACTTAGCACATTATTTAAACCAAAATTTATATTTTAAACCAATTAACAAAAAACACATTCTTTTTTTCATACAAAATACCTACGATATGTCCCCAGTCTAAAACTGCAAGCTAATATTTAAAAAACAAATTAACAAATAAAATAACCCGAAGTTAAAACTATTGTAGAAAAACAAAACAGCAATTTGTTTTCATTTCACGTATACAAAAATATTTTGTCGGAAAAGTTTTGTAGAGAAAATATCTGTACCAAATGGAGGCAAGATATTTCCGTAAAATATTTATCCCGGGTTGAGGTAATTTAGGTAGTGGACGGCCATTTAATTAGCGTTTCTACAATTTGTTAAGGGACCAGACATGAAATTGTAGCAGCAGTATAAATAATTGTCGTTGCACGGAAATAGTAAAGATCCAATGATATTTTCAAGTAAGATACGTAAATTGCGTTTATGCTACCGAGAGTGAGCATATATCCGTATGTAGATTATAGATAAGTGAGAATTAAAAATTAATAAGAAACGTTTATAATTTTTTGCTTTTCAGTTTTCCGGCGGTTTATTTTTTTGTTAATAAGTTTTTATTTTATAATTTTTTGTGGCTATAATCTACTAATTACTACATGCTTAATTTGTGATTACTTTTAATTTAATTGTAATACACAACTCAGCATTAAAATCTGTGACCGAGCAATAAATCGCCCCTACTTCCCACCCTTAGGGTAGGAATATTTTTCAAAATGTATATCGGACCAACTTCGAGGTATAAAATAAGAATTATCAAAATCGGACTACTCTGTATAGTTATGCGTGGTCATACATAAAAATAAATATACGCGTCGACTTGAGAACCTCCTTCGTTTTTTGTTTCGTTGGTTGAAAACAAGATGTGTTTACACGAAAAACTGAGTAAATTTCATTACAACAGGCGCCATTCTACCTTCCAAAATTTAAAACTTAATAAAACAGATACTACTCGTATGTTCATTAGATTTTACATGGTGATAACAAATTGCCACTATTTTATTTATTGTTTAGTTTGAACGGCTAAGGAACTTTGTACTTGAACTACTGAACGAGACCTTGAGAAATATTACTCGGCGGTAACAGCGGTAGCCTTGTATAGTAAATTACACTTGAAATTTCTAACAGTCACCTTGATATTCCCGGTCACGGCTGAATATTGGTATTGGAAGTCACTGCCATCTGACCTCCGCAACCCAATTAATGGACAATATCGATATCTTGAGGTGGACATACTTTCAAGGTTCTAAATAACAACTGTTGTGGTGTCGAGACTAGATTGACCGATGTGATGATTTACTGTTTAGGATTTTATTTAAAATAATACATACCACCCCTTTGCGAAAGATAATTCAATATTGTGAAAAATAATTAATTAGGAAGCTGGTCTAGTAAATTCAATAGCATGTGAAAAATCTATCAGAGTCACGAAAGATGAAATTTTTATTTATCATGGCATAGATTAGTTACAAGTTTGGGGGTAGCAGTGTGTACTTGTGTAAGATACAGTATTCAGTCTGACATACCTTGTACAGAACATCAAGCTACCACAATCTGTCAAATTTCTTTGATTGAATTTCAACTTTAATTCCAAACAATAAGGTTCAATTATTCAATTGGGAGAAATTGACAGTTTTGTATAGCTTGACCTGCTGGCCTCTGTACGTCGTCGGGATCCATGAGCTTTTATTCAGATCTTAAAAAACGTCCTCCTTTATTTAAAATTACGATCATAAATCTGAATTAATATGGAGATATTAACGTGTATAAAAAATAGTAATTCTTACCATCAGGCGATCCGTCTGCTCGATTGCCCCCTATCCCATAAAAAAAAAAACCGACCATGGCAAGCAATTTTAGCAAAATAATCCATCGTTACGCGTACCCTGGGAATACTCGTTATTCAAATCAACATTTATTTAAATAAGTTTACCATCCGCGAAAATGCTGCAATAACAGTAACGGATTAAAACCGAAAAGGTACTTCTCGATTGAAAAATGCGAATGGTAGCAGCAATTTATTATAGCATTAAAATTAATCTCCATTGAAAACACTTCCCTTCGAGGTCTATACTACTAAATTTGAGGATTAAATGAATTTAAGTCATTAAGTAGAATACGAATTTTCGCGCAAAATTAACAACTGAAGGTAATAATCATAAATGTCATGGAGGGTAATTCACGGTTTATTTTATTTGGTGGAGGGTGTAAGACGGTTTTCATGGGCGAGCTTCTTAGCAGTCAGTTTTCTTTATAACTGCAATAAGGATCCTAAGTATTTCTCGGACAATAGACTTTAAAACGACTTCTAGACCGACCCACCATTTTTTCAAATGTTCCTGTCCATCCAAAGCTTAGATAAGACCGACATTGTACCCTTAGTTTTATAAATTCCAGAATGTTTGCTTCTTGTCTTGGTATACAATAAAGTTTTATTCTATTCTATTCTATTCTAGTGATAATGAACTAAGTATATAACCTTTGACCTTAACTAATAGTAGGTAGGTACTGACCAAAAGAACTTGCAAAAAGTTACAATGACAATAGCAATAATGATTCTGATAATCATGACAAGCCCAGTGATATACATGGTCGTGACTTGACAACAATGGTCATGATGTGATGACGTCTACAATAATGACCACTATTCTGTTTATGATGATTAAGATAATGACGATGATGAAATGAATGATGGAGAAGAAAATTATTATGGTAATTGACATGATGACGATGTCAGTGAAGGCGACTATACCGATAATGACTGGCTCGTATTTGGTTATTCACTAATATAAAAAGGTTCGCTATACTTTTTGTATATTCATTTTCACGAGAGTTTAAACCAACTCAATTGGCCAGCATTTTAATGGATAAGCGTAGTCTTTCAATTAAATTACAAACTTTCTTATTTGGTCGATGCAAATTGAATTATAGGGAAAACGGCATAACTTTTTCCTGAATGGTGAAGTTAGTTCAATTGTTTTTTTGGAGAGAAAAATCTTGTTTTTTTCTGAACAGCCTGTTGATTCGAAGTGAAACAATATTATTATAACTTTGCAGACTCTTTATAAATACTTTCGCCACTCTTTAAGTTATTTTCTTCTTACGTATTGGTTATTTTGTTATCGTTATTCGTCCTTGTAATTGTTTTCCCTGTTGGGTAAATAAATTCCTATTTTTGAGAATCTATGGAAAATATTAATATTTTTTTGTTTTTTAGATACATGTGAACACGGAACAACAATTTATAGTAAGTAGGTCTTATCTTATGTGTGTTAAGGAATGTTCTGTTACTTTGTTAATGGGTCGTAGCGTAAATATAAATAGAATGGTATAGTATGCCTATTTTGTTTAATACAAGTTAGTAGTATATACTACTATTGTCTTTTTATTTGTTATTCGGTCTGCAATCAAAGATTGAAACGAAGCCACTGACCCAAATAAGCAACAACATGTTTAAAAATATTCTACCCATGTTATTCTTGTTTGATTGAAATACTTATGTCAAGAATTTGAAGTAAGTCTATAAGAGCCTTAAGGGTTTTTAAGATCGAGGAAAGTAAATGATTTCACTCTCTACGTACAGTATAGTAAGTATGTATTCGTCAGTTACAAGGACCTACGATGGTTTAGTAAAGAAATCTGAAGGAAACTGTTCCTCAAAGATCTTGAAAGATTTCTGTGACGGCTTTGAGGAAATCCGGCTATGAACAATATAGTACATGATATGTATTATGTACAAAATATAAAGTAAGCAAATCTGACTCTTGAATTTCTACGTCACAGGTTGTATCTATGCCCACAGTCTTCTACAAAATCTGTCTAGTGCCATTGAACGACAATTGGCTGGCTATGGTTGCGTAAATTTTACTTATTTTTACTTCCAAGTTGCCTGAATCGCCTTGTAGGTCCTAGTACCTATGCATAGTTTTATCATTGCTTATGTGCGCCATTTCTAGGCTGGTTACTCTATAATGATGCTTGCGTATTAACTTCGATGCAAAAACATGTGCAATGGCTGACATATAGCAATAAAAAAGTAAATGTAAGCAACATAAATTTTTGTTTTATATAATTTAACGCTAGTACGAAAGTAAATTACAAGACAGAAATGTGTTGCTGGGGAGTTTGTTGCGCCGCTTCTTCTTCCCAGCTAAAACTCTAGGAATCGGTGAGAGGCGGGTGTTTAAGGGGCTGTCTTAAATGTAAAAATGACGTTCAAAAAGTACTACCTAGTTGTCTATCTTGAATAAATTATTTTGACTTTGACTTTGAATTCCGATACAATCGAAATAGAATACTTGAACTCTGGTTTTCCAGCATTTTATTGTAGAAATTATACCGTCATCGCCAGTTATAGAAAAAAAATACTGTGACTATCTATCGGATTTATATAGTCTATATTTATATCCTCCATTCAGTGGTATAAAGCAATGGGAAAATATACCGGATTGTCAAGCACAGAATTAACGCAGGGTGGATGAAATGAGGGCAGGTTACGGGAACAACGTGCGACCCGAGTCCCCCTTAAACTTAAAGGGAAAATATACAAGAGCATTGTAAGACCTACCATCCCTTATGGGTTAGAGTGTGAGACTACCAAATGAGTGCATGAAAGGCAATTGCAATTCGTTGAGATGAGAATGCAAAGCATATGAGGAGCATATTACCATGAAGGTTTTGATCATGAATTTGAATGGATATAAAGGGAAGATGGATGGACTGTGTGAGAGATGATTTAAATAGATACATAAGAGATGTATGAAAGAGAAATACACACACCGACACCAAGTTATTTGGGATAAGGGTAGGAGGATTATGATATTTAGATAAACACAATACTGTATTTTCTATTTTATAAATGAAAAAGAAAATTTGTATTGTTTTTTTTATGAATACAGAGAAAACGCTTACGAGAAATTGTTGCTTTTATAGAAAAAAAAACAACTCCACATCAAACCAACAAATAATTTCTATTTGAAATACCTTTTGTTTTACAAAGCCCGTGTTATTGTTTACCAAGCCCATTAATATACTTTTAACACACATTACGTAAAGTTTACATCGAAATACGAATCGTAGTGACGCGATTAAGTTATTATACTAGCCATTGTGGCTGGTTATGACTGTTATTAAGCGAGTTATTTCATAAATAAATGACAAGCCTTTTAATACGTTTATGTTCCCATTTTGGAACAATGATGTAATAAACGATGCTATTAAGGGAATGAGTTTTACCTGAGAAGTTATGTGGGTGAAATTTTTAATTTGTATCTAAGCTGGCTTAAAGGGAGAAAAAGAAGCAGAGAACTAGAGTATTTAAATCATTGAAGAAACCCTAACTCCCCGTGGTTCGAAACAATTATTTTTCTATTGTGTCTGCTAATGGATCCTTGATGTATACACAATTTTGGTAGCTACATTCTTATTGTGTTGTACGGTAGGTAATACTGTCAGTATAGCGGCGTCTCTCCACCTCTCTCCCAATCATACCTATTATTAGTATGTTTATACGCATTGGGTGCCGGAGGGTGCCGACAGATTTCCGGCCTTCATGAGCTGTGGATTGTGGGCGGCAGAATTAGGGATTCCGCCACCCGACCAGATAGTGACCCCAGCAGCAAATCGAAGTCAAGCCTCGCCAATTAAAAGGGACACAGCCTGTCATGGTCATGGCGAATTTCATGGATCCCACGGCCATAACTATACGGCAAGTACGGTTTTTAGTCGGTACAGTCCGATAAACCCTGCCGCTTCCCGAGGTGGCAAATAATCCAGAAGATTTGCCCTAGTATAAAAAAGCCTTTCAACTCATAATGCCAACTTCTCAAAATGCCAACCGCTCGCAAAAGGACAACTTCTCAGAATGCCAACTTCTCAGAATGCCAACTTCTCAGAATGCTAACTTCTCAGAATACCAACTTCTCATAATGACAACTTAAAATTATAATGAAATGCAGGGGCGGTGAAAAGGCACTGCAGTCAGTTAAATGACCTACCTAGCAAATTAGATTTTAAAACGAATATTTCAGTTGTACCGTAATGATTACCAAGATTAAATTTTATGAATTTCCTAAATAAATTCGGAGCATATTACTGGTTTCTGTAAAAGCCTAGGGTTCAAAAAGGCCACATTCAGGCTATCCTGACAATTTTCTAAAGAGTATCGTATTCATCAAAAACGGCCTTTTTAACCCAGCAGATTGGCCGTATTGTACAATTATTTTTGGCTAAATAATTATAGCTCTTAACAACAACGTCACATGGTTTTTGTTTCAATTAGTGCGACACATCGGCGGCTAACGACAGGGAATGAGTTTAATCCGGACAAATTAAAGCACTTGATGTAATGTCATGTAATTAAGCTTTATGTTTTGTTTACGTAAATAAAAGTACGGAATGTATGTTATTTAATTAAAAACGAATTGAATTTAACATGTGCATTACTTTTCATCGTCATCATCATCATCAACCTATATACTGTCTCACTGCTGGGTACTTATCTCAGAATGAAAGGGGCTTGGCTTTAGTCCGTATACACTATATACAGAACTCTACTACTTTTATTTAAACTTATACAGCGTGTGTTTCAAATTTAGAACAGTCCTTAATAACCCCTACTAGACTGCAAGCGCCCTAAGATGGACTCAAAGTATTGTGTTTGACTGTATGACCTTTTAAGTTCAATAAACAATTATTATTATATTATATTATTGGCCGCATTACCAATTTATGTTAGACTAGCGGACCGCCTAAAATTCGCACGGGTGCTTAGGTGAATTTTCTAAAAATCATTCCGTAGTGGATTGTTATAACATAAACAACCAAAAAGTCAAGTTTGTAGCCCCAGCGGCTTAGGCTCTACGTTGACGAATCAGTGAAGTACGACAAGTAATCATATATGTTAGGAACTACAGAATAGACCAAAAGTCCAAATTTAGGAAGTCGAAATGACGTCGACATAGGGTTACGGAGTTGAAAGTATGTAGAGAGCAGTCAATCTAATAAAGCATACCTATATACCGATATTCAACTGCAGACGTTTGGATTACGAACGGACTAACATAGTTGAGGCTCTTCATTATGATGAATCAAATTATACTCTTACTCTTATTATATTATATTTAACTACTTACTCTTAATTGTTAAAGTTATTTTTTAAGAAATTTGCAGCTGTATTTTCAGTACCGTTTGGTCAGGCACCAATCAAATTGTAATGGGATCAACTAGAAAGTACTAGGAACTCTTACATTCTGCGAGATAATAAAGAACCAGCAAAATCAATTCACGATCGGTGAAGATATTGCATAACACACACATAAAACAAAGTTGAATTGAGAACCTCCTCTTTAATTGAAGTTGGTTGGCCAAAAGTTGAAAAATGAATTCCAAATCCAAATCTTACACGAAAATCTTTCAAGGTTTATCGAATAACCAAACCAATATTTACTTCTTCGCTGGCACGTTTATAAGCATATATTTACATGCCAAGTGAAACAATTTGAAAAATTACGGGTACTAGATTAGATTTGTGTACCTACGAGTAGCTTGCGACTGAATATTATGATTGATACGAAGTAGGCGTTACCTAGAATTCTAAATGTAGTCTAGAACGTAAAGTATCCCATCAATCAAGTGCGACATTCATCTTGAGTGGAAACATTCATTCTAGTGTCAAATATTTACCATAGAGATTGACCGTCGGTTTATGTTCTTATTCTTCTACAGTAAAATAATTAACTACATAAAACATTAATGGACACCTTCACGTCTGCCTTTCCAGCCGGATTAGGTAAAGGTGTACTGAATGTGCAGCCACAGTTGTAGTATGTTTAGGCCCCATTTAAAAGGGGAACTCATTACCAATAACTGGGCACAATTTCCAATTAGAAGGTTTCACACAAAAACCCGATTGACTACATTATATCTTTTTTTATTTTAACGTAGGTACCCGTAGAATCAACCAATCAAACCAATTAATCAAAGTCAAGCTTGAGAGAGGTAGGGCATAGTGGGAGTAATTCCACTCAAATTGGAGCTGCCCGACTTGGGAAGTACTTCCGCCTTGCAGAAAATTGAAGTGAAATATCACTGATTTGAGGTGTGTTGTGTTTCTTACGGTGAGCAAGGTTGCCAGTGCTCCGTGAGGAAACGATGTGTTGGCAGTGGGGGGACTTTGACCCTCATACTGCCAACCCAACTATTGCTCATTCGTTTTACAGGATCGGCAACGTGCAACTGATACCTCTGGTGTTGCAAGCGTCTATAGGCTACGGTAACTGATTACTATCAGGTGAGCCGTGTGCTTGTTTGCCACCTTAGTAGTAAAAAAAAAGTGATATAGTGGCATTCCACTTTCGAATCTGCTCCGCAGAAAACTCAAGTTAATCGCTAAAACACATAATTACATAGTATACACACCTTGCCTTGCCAAAGATTTCACTTGTATCGCAAAAAGTCTTTTTAAGATAGCCTTTGTTCTCTCTGAGGATGCAGCCCTGCCTATATTTTTCGAAATCTACTTAGCAGCTTAAGCGTGAAAACGTAACAGCATAAAAAGACAGAATTACTTTCGCATTTAATGTATTAATATATTATAGCATAAAAGTTGTAAAATAAAGGTTCATTTTATTCAACAGCACTAACACCTCTTCGGATTGCTTAACCTTTCCTTTATCCTTGTATATGTCGGCATGTTTCAGCAAGTATATTTCATCGAGATAAAGCTTCGTCGGGAGTCACGCGTGTCGACTTGCGTGAGTGAATACGTAACCCCTGACAAAGCCTTTCAAACTTGACCGTTTATCAAAGTGAAAATGCTTTACTGGCAAAAGAAAGATTTTTTCTTTTTTAAGGCACATCCGATATCTACCGTAATTGGTCTAGTGATCGTAAGCGCAGCTTTTGACCCTGAGATTGCTTGTATTATTGGGTTTTTAGATAAGATAATTTTCATTAGCCACTCATATGTTGAGCCCCTATATGGAGGTCCAAATTATGGATTTGTACACAAAACGTGCCGGCGAAATGTGGTTGTACTGTACATACTGATTTTGTGATACCGACTTATCTGTGTCAGCACATAATTCAGCAATAATAAACCTACTTTTACAAAACTTATTTGTGATTTTACGTTGTTAATGTAATTTTTAAAAACATTACCTTTCCTATATCCCAGGAAGGTATTTACAAATTCTACGTACACAATCTTGGTTTTGTATTGTGGTAAGCCCAATAGCAACCTGTGTTACACAAGCATATTTATTTGAATACAATAAATATGAATGCTGATTTAAAATTACTTGATTTTTCTAAAAATCCGAACCTTTTAAATAATTAATTACCCCTACACTTGTCCCTTTCCATTTTTAATCTCGTTATCGTTAAATTTATAGAAAAATAAATAAAATGTCGTATTTGCAGCAACGTTATCGTTCATGTCTCTCAGGAAATCAGTTGAAAGTTCTTCCACAATACTAGTTTCAACCGCCATCTTTATAGACTAGGAGATGTAGGTACTTAAACAGAGTGTTGATAGTGCGATCATAAATCTTCGCTGAAGGACCCGGCTCATTTACTATGTGACTTCATAGACCAGTTGTAATAGATCTTCCTTTGTTAAACCTTATCAAAGTTGGAAGGGTTTTTATAGAAAACTGGCCTTGGGCTGAGATAACAGAACTGAGAGTCGACTTTGTTGAATTTTTGAATAACCTATTTTATTTATATTTTAATACATGACGTGGTTTAATATCGTGTTCTTTTAGTAATTAAGTGGCTGTTTTGTAAAAAAATATTGTAATTATAAATGATAATTATCATGAAGATAATCAGAGACATTAATTACGAGTACTTGCTGTCCGAGTAATTCTAAACTCGGTTTAGCTTAAAAACTTGATAGTAGGAATTTCAATATTTATTTTGCCTTTTTTATTAAATGGTTCTTTGCTCGGTAAGCGACGTTCCAATTTCAACTTAATACTATTTACTTTTTCATTAATAAAAAATATTTTAATGTTCGAAATAGGTTTTAAAATGTTTTAATTTGAATTTATTGATGTCTTTGAAGGTTCAGTGCCCGTGAAAGGATTGAATTTAAATTTGGAATTATTTTCGTAACGTTCTTTTCGGAGAAACTTATTGCTCTATTTCAATTACCTCTAGATTGCCATTAGAGAAAGCTTAGCACTATCAGTCAGTGAATTTTATTTAAATGTTCGACGCCGAGTCTATTGAGTTTGATTCTCATCCAAGGCACATACTTGTATGAGCCATAGATATTTGTTTCGAGTCTAGGTGTATTTTGTGTCCGTGTGTAGGGTTCGATCCTGGGAGCGCGTAGAGCTGTCTTTAAAAAAAAAAACAAAATAAAGAATATTTTTTGACATATTTAAAGGTATACATTATACAAATTGGAAAAAGACAAAACGTAAATAGACGATAATCCTAATTGTGAGCTTTATTAAATGTCTATAGGTATAGTAGCTATCATTTGGTAACTACCTAAGCATTTACATGAAAATACCACGTCGCCTATAAGATGTAGAATGTGGAAGAAAAATTTGACATCACAGGCAGTGGTCTCGATGTAGTGGCTAAAGTACTTAACCGGAAGGACGCAGATTTGAATCCTGCCTGTGATCGAATTTTTTTTCGCAAAATTGTATATCCATCAATATACCAAATTGCCTTTTCATATACCTAAGCATTAAGTAGATTGGTTGTAGAACAACGTTATGCTATTTCTAGAAAGGATAAGCGGTGTCTTATCGCATAACATCATCTTTATTATCATATTGGATTTACAACGCGTCTTAATTTTTGGAGGTCGAATATCGCTACATAAAATATATAATATGTAAGAGGGGATAATAAATTCTGTTGCTTTTCTGGAGCTGGGTTAGATAATTTTCCTATAAATTGGACTAGGCTCAAACTTCAGAGCTCAGAAGTCTACTGAATCATGAGCGCCATTTTCCGGGCACACACAAATTTCGGGATATTACCGACAAGAGGTGACGCTATAAAAGAAATATTAATCCGAGTGACGTAGGTAACCCTGCCAATCGAATTTTTCTTTCTCAAGAATGTATATCCTTGAAAATTTTTGTTTGTTGTTTTGTTTGACGTTAATGCCAAAAATAATAAAAAAAATACTAGTATTGCTGAAGTTTTTCTAACAGATTTTTTTTAGCTGCCATAGAATAGAACTCAAGACTTTAGGCCAGTGAACGAATGAGTACCTAGCAACCGCTTTGCCTGTTATTTTTTTAATTTATCGCATAGTAACAGCGTGCCCTTTCATTATTCCGTATGAAGTCGTCTTTTGTTTTGCGTTATTAGAATAGCATACCGGTGTGAGTGACAGACCCCATTATTTATTATCATCAGTGCTCGGTTTTAATTACACCTTTTGTCTGTTTGCGAAAATCAATACCGTTTGTATGGGCTTTAGAACTGTAAACTGTTGGTTGAGTTTGTTTAAAAAAAACGGGAGTAAATTTGGTTTGTAAATTGGTAGTCCGAAAATATAAACATACGTAGGTACATAAAATTACGCCTGTATTCCCTGAAGGGTGGTTAGAGGTGTACTAATGTACACCCACAGTTCGTCAGTTTGTCTTGTTTTAGGTGAGGTCAATCATCTTGAAGATACACCACAAAATACTGGAAACCGATTTTCTTTTCATAAGAAACTATTTTTTTAATACAGCATTTTTAGGAGTATTGCCCACTCGAAGATATCTCATTAGTATATAAAGTCAAAATCAAAATTATTGATTCAAGATATACTACTATAGTCCTTCCAATATTTTATTTTACCTTTGACGACCGCTTAAGAACGTAACTGTTCTATGATTCGTAGAAGTAAAATTTAAAATGCGAGGTAATTACAAATCATATTTATCTATACTATTTATTTAGGTAAGTATGTATATTTTGTAAATATGTAAGTATTATTTTGGTTAGTCTATTGTGAATAATGAATTAATAAGTAAATGTTTTTAATAAATAATTTATTTATTACTCAATAAAAACATTAAAATGCTAAACTTGCGACCCGCCTCCGCTTCGCACGGGTGCAATGTACTAATAAAATACATGTATTATACACATAAATCTTCTTCTTCAATCACTCTATCTATTAAAAACCGCATCAAAATCCGTTGCGTAGTTTTAAAGATTAATAAAATAAAATAATGTGTTACATTGATTAATATTACATACCATCATCACCACATTTCGCCGGTATGTTTAGGTCCCATGTAATAGGGGGCGAACCTATTGCCATTAACCGGGCACAAATCCAGACTCCGAGCTGCTACTGAGAATTTCATAGAAAAACCCAATAACACTTTGCTCGACCTGGGGATCGAACCCAGGACCTCTAGCGTAGCAGTCGCGCTTAGGACCACTAGACTAATGAGGCAGTCGATTTATTAATACTTCTTCATAAATAAAGTTGATTTCTATTAGAAAACGAATCGGTACGTATCGCATTAGGACAAAAACGCCCGCCCTTCGCCGCCTCCAATTATTTTAGTTGAGAAGAAGAAGCGACGCAACAAACAGCCTAAGTACAGCAACTCTCTAATAAATTCGTATTTACCATATGAACCCTCGACACTACTAAATAAATAGTTCGTCTTTCCCCGCACACAAAGCTGAGGTCGTAATACCACTTGCAAAGGACGCAAAGAAAATAGAGCTGTCATTTTGCGGTCTCTTGCGTAATTGTTGTTTCTTGAAAAGAAAATAATTTGGTGAGATTTTATGTTTAAATCTGATTCTAAGTAGTTTTCATTAAACATAAGTATTAAAACCTACTAAACACTTTTCTTGTTAACCGTATTTGGAGTTAAAAACTCGTTTCAGGCGAATGCTGATCACAATATGATTTTGTTTTGAATTTTGAGTGTTTCTTTCATAATTATATTTTCTAAGATAGTTCAATACCTACCTTGTTGCACTCCTTGAACAATGATAGAAGAAATATTTGAAGAACGCTGTATGCGTACCATCAGTGATGACAAAGCTGCTTTAGAACTAAAAAACAGTATTTCCAGGCGTTGCCCTACTTTGTTAGGCTCAGAAAATAAATAAATATCTACAAAATGCGGCTTGCCGGATTGCTTGCTCTTTCATTGTTATTTTTTGCTTCTTCCACGTTCACACATCTTTTCAACAAACGCTAACCTAACTGACGAGACGCGTCAGAAAAAAAAACCAACAACACTGCTCGACTCGGGAATTGAACTTAGGAGTTCTAAAGTCACGCTTACGACAGCTAAGCTAATGAGGCTATTCAGGGAAACCCAAACCTGCCTAATATTAACCTTAATTACAACGAAAATTATAAATTTCGTTAAAACTTTACTTTAATCTTTACGTAACGATGTTTTAGGTAAGAAAACTTTGAGTTCAAACTTTCTTTAAGATATGTAATTACCCACGAAGTTTATATATTAGCTGGAAGTTTTGAACTTACCAACCGCGATATGAGAACGCTTAAATATAAATTATGATAAGTATACATTAGTCAGGTAAGATCCCTTGTATAATGTAAAATGGTTGAAAACAGGTATCTTGTAATTTTTGTTTACTAAGCAGGTGCTCAGTCACACGTGGTGTAGGTACCTATAATTTTATTGTTCATTTAGCTTTTTTACGACAATAGTGTCACAGAATAACACAAAGACTGTCTTAAAAAAATCAAAAGACAATATTTTGTTACGTTCAAGGTTATTTTCCGTGTAAGAGTTGCCACTAGGGGTCCGATGTAATCCTTTACTACTCTGTATGACGGTTATCCATGAGAATGTTTTCTTCACTGTCAAAAAATTATGATTTGTGTCTCTGAGCGTGCCTGCGCATGAGATTCTCAGATCGAGCAGTTTTATTTTATTTTTATTAAGGAATGACCAACAGTTACATATTACATATTGATTACAAAGTAGTGTAGGAGGTAAATATTAACAAATGAGTATACAACAACATCATTCACAGTTCACTGAATTATATATTTTATTTTTAATTAACCGATCGCTGAGCTGCGCATGGAATTGAGTGAAGTTATGGGTTATTAATTAATCTTTTGAATTTTTAAGAACAAACTTTTTATTACAGGCTTCTTATACGTTTACATCGATAAAACTGGTATTGTATGTGTTCGTCATCCTGTGCAAAAGTGACCTTTTATCAGCATTTGTACGAGATGGAGATGTAGCAAACAGGAGACGAGCACACACTGCGCGGCGACGGTAGGTACGAGGGACAGCGTAGCAAAGTCGATTCAGTTAGATCGGTGCAGTCGAATCTATTCTGGCATAGTTTATAATAGAAACATAATTTCTGGAAGTGTATATCTAGCTTTCAAAGAAGGTAATCTATATTTATCTAGTATATCTTCCTTTGTAAGAATTCGTAGGTTGCATCTAAATCTAAGATAGTTTTAGTAGGCTTTTATCCAGATTGTTCAATACCAGGCCACAACGCTTACTACTTAATACATCGATACTCTCTATCCCTTATGAGATATATACGTGATGGTATGTCATAAAGAAAATTGTTTTAAACGGGTACCAAAAAGTATTTATTCAATGTTACCCGATAAGACACGAGTGATGTCTTTAATTTTGTGCAGCAGTGCAGAATGCCTTTGTCCCTCATCTATTACGCCCACAGACAACAGAACAGTTGGATTGGTACTTCATACACATCGAAAATTTTATTAAAACCAACAACTTTTGTTTTGTTATTTTTATGTGCGCTTTGCAAGTGATAATTCTAATAGATACGTACATAGTTTAGAATTATTATGTGTATGACGACCTCTGTGGTCTAGCGGTTCGAGTACCGGACTGCTGATCATGGGTTCGATTCCCACAGGACACAAATATTTGTGTGGATAAAACATGAGTATTTGTGTTTATCTGGGTGTTTCTTATGTATTATAAGTATTAATTACAAAAAAGAAAGTATATAAGTGTTATATCCACTGTCTAGTACCCATAGTACAAGCTCTGCTTTGTTTGGGACTAGATGGTGTTGTGTAAAATGTATCAAAAATATTATTATATTATATTAATTATAATTATATTAGTATGAGAACAGACGGTTCATTTACAAAAGGTTTTCATTTACATAATATTAGAAATACAAAAGTAACTCTGTTTGTCCGTCAGTCTCTCTGTCTGTTTTTTACGTTTTTATCGCCTAAACCGCTGTGCTGGTCTAATTATTGTTGAAAATATAGATATAGAAAAAGTACAAAAAGTTATTTGGAGTGCAAGTAAAACCGCCGATAATAACCGAAAACGGTTACACCATAAATACAATAACATTCCTTACACGATTAATACACGCTCCTTAAAATTAAAAAAATCAATTTCATTCACTGTAGTGGTCTTCCTTTCATAATTAGTGTCACTAGAGTTGTATATTGAGAAATAAGAATTGGGTATTACAAAACAAGGACTGACAAGTCAAAGGTCTGGAGTTCGAATCCAAGGCCTGACCTCCTCTGAATTTTCGAATTCATTTGCGTATTAATAATTAATTATCACTCGCTTAAAACTGTGAAGGAAAACATCGTGAGGAAACCTGCATGCCTTAGAGATTTTTCTCGACGGTGTGTGAAGTCTACCCGCACTATCGCAGCGTAGTGGACTATAGCCTAATCCCTTTCATTATGAGAGAAGACTCGTGCCCAGCAGTGGGACAGTATATGGGTTGATGATGAAGATTACAAGTGTTAGTAATGCAAAGATAAATCTTTACTTGGAGTGTCTGCAAATATCAAAATCATAAAAATAATTGGGTATTACTTAAATGTTCTAGTTGACACTCAAATGTGACACCTGGCGCCATTTCTATGCATACAGCAAAACTAGTTTTCAAATGCCAAAGATAAAATAGTCTGCCTGCTTGAAATTCTAATCCAATTCCGTTATTTTATATTCCCAAGGCTTGAATCATAGCTAAATGGCATAGTTCCACCTAGAACCATTTTCCCTGAATATTTAGGTCCCTTCTATTTCCTACGAGAGTTGTATCGGAAATGAAACCATCGATATTTGCGCCAAACAGTTTGTTGTGTCGCTCAACATTATTACCAACAAGGATTGTGTCTGGTGATAGCGCAAATGGATTCTGTATTCATTTATGTTACAGTTGTGCTTGTTCTTGTGTTATTTGGTAATATCTCTGGATATTGAGAACTGTAAATTCCAGTTTTTTCCTGTTTTATGTTAGATACGTCCTTGTTTAAAAATCGAACCTTTTTCTTCTATTCACCAGCTTGCCTAGTGACGAAAATTGAGTAAGAAAATTTTCTTTAATTACTTTTATTTTCTTTAATTTATAAGCAGCGATAGCCTATGACCATTGCGGTATATCAGTATAACCATTGGACTGACAAGTCGAAGGACTTGAGTTCGAATCTCTCTGATTTTTCGAATTGTGTGATCACTCGCTTAAACGGTGAAGGAAAACATCGTGGGGAAACCTGCATACCTTAGAGATTTTTCTCGACGGTTTGTGAAGTCTGCCAACCCGCACTAGGCTAGTGTGATGGACTATAGCCTAATCCCTCTCAATACAATATGAGAGGAGACCCGTGCCCAGTAGTGGGACAGTATATGGGTTGATGATGGAAATTATTTTTATTAGGATCGGATATATACCGCCTGCATCCTTGGACTCCCAGCCACCTTTACCAGGTCGTCTGTCCATCTCGTTGGAGACCTACGCTGAGACGCTGTGTGGCTGATATGATAATGATGACTTTATTAGTAAATTCGACAAAAGTAATAAGTATTAAAACGTAGTAAGTAATATTCTGTAATGTTGTTTATCCTACTATTGATTACTATATAGTGGTTGTATGGCAAATAGGTGTTGCTTGTAACAACAATTTGTGACCTCTGGAATCCAAATGCCCTTTAATTCCTCTAGGTCTTCATTTATACACTATTCAGAACAGTATTCTCAGTCACAATGTAAATTAACAGGAAATTCTGAAGCCTAAGGCCTGCTATACATTTAAGTAGGCACATTCAATTTGGTAGTATTTGAATAACAAAACCGACCCGAGAGATTCTGCTCGTGCCGATCGGATAATCTGAGGTCAGAGCCTGGCTGGCATTCTTCAGGTACGCCGTATCTGAATGACGTTTTTCCTGAACTAGTATCTATATAATATCTCTTCTTTTAATTACCTGAAATAATAGAGGGTGTTCTTGAACCTGTTATTCTAAACGAAAAATTTGCTGTTTAAAAATCAGCAGGCATACATTTTTTATGTTCATTCAACTCTATGAAATACATCAAAATTCACTTTACAATACATTTTTTTGTATTTTGTGAAAACTTAACAAACAGACAGACAGAGTTATTTCTGTATTTACAATATTAGTGTGGCAGTATGGATTTTACCCGGTTAATTCAATAACAAAATTGGTTCAGCGAATTAGGTTTCAAAACTTAACAAACATACAGTTGGACAGAGTTATTTCTGTATTTACAACATTAGTGTGGCAGTATGGATTTTACCCGGTTATTTCAATAAATGCCGACCCATCCAAGTGTATAGTGCGCCTAACATATAACATATTGCAGTCATTTTGCGTATCTGTTAAAGGTTTCCATTTCCGTGTCATGACGGCGGTTGCCAGTAATGACTGAACCGTTTATATTATGACAAGTCAAATGGTTTGGTGTCAGGACGCATGACTGGGAGGGGGAGGGGGTGAATGGTATCCCAACTGATAATTGTACATGTAATGTTCATCCGGAAGAATTGTGAAGATTATTTAGTACTAAAATGTGTTATTACAGTATTTCAAATTATCTGACAGAATAGGCTAAATAATTTAATTTTAAAGTACCTATTAATTGTGATACTTTTTAAGGAATGTATTTTTGGTTAACTTTGACTTTTTCAAAATAATTGTAATTTATTTAGTGGACTCTAATTTTTATATTTTGTCAACCTTATAATATTCATGCAAATAAATGTTCATATAACTATAGTTTTGAATTCTTCAATAATTTGTTTAATATAACAATTTTATCAAGCTTTTTAAAGTTATTAAGCAAAGGAAAAATTCGACCGCGGGCAGGATTCGAACCTGCGTCTTCTGGTTAGGTACACCAGACGCTATGACCACTAAGCCACCGCGATAGCTACCCGCCATGTCGAATTTTGCCTTCGCTTTCTGAATTGACGTCTTTTTTTTCCTTTGCTTAATAACTTTAGAATCTTAGCATGGAAAATGCCAAAAAATACAAAGAGAAAGCTTTTTAAACTTTTTAAGGAAGAAAAGCTTGATCAGTGCTTTAATATCAACATCGATTTCAAAATAACATCCTACAGAGCTGGTATCGTCTGAAGTACTTTATTTTGTTAACTGCAGCTTCACTTGCGTTGCGAATTTTGAATAATATAGACATACAAACACAACATTCGCGTTGTCTTTATAATATTTTACTGTCAATGGTAATCGCTTTAATTATTATTATTATTTTTCTGTTTAGTAGACTAGATTAATTCAATAGTACGCATCAAGCTGCATTGCTCTCTTGTTTGTCTGACATAACAATGATTTATATTAATTTGATATCAGCAGACATTACTGAAATTATTACTGTGATTATATTTTTTTTTCTTACTATTTAATAATGTTCAACTGTAACTGACTAACTGTAAATGTGAGTACTTTGTAGGCTAAATTTACATACTCAGCTTTGAACAGTCTGGTGGCTTTGAGCCTTTTTTTATGTGGCCTACGCAAATGTGCCTCTGATCTGGTATCGTCGTGCGACGGGTTGTTGAGCTCCCTAAATTATGGTTGAGCTACACAATGACTGATGCATGCGTGCCGTCAGTTGGGACTGGTCTACTCAAAGCCGCTATGGCTCTTTCTTCAAAAGGCCATTTCAGACTTTGCCCTACATTGTACACATATTTGTTACTGTTCTATGTCTGGACTTTAAAAGAGACTATGATTCTCTGAGTTTGTTTCGGCGTTTCTTCTCAGAGGTCGTCAGCTAGGAAATGCCGGAGCCATCTAGCTTAAAAAAAAAGTGTAAAATATTGACTTGTAAAAGTGTCTTTAAAAGATCTATTTACAGAAATAAATATCATTTCATTTCATCATCATTTCATTTCATTTCAATATTAATTAAGATTAAGATAATACTTTTTTAATACTTTATCACATGCGGGTGTCACTGACACACACTTGAGATATTGCTACACCTGTTTATTAAATACCGTTTCGTACAATAATATTGGCCCTGGAGAATGACCCAGTTTTAGTGGGTTGAAAAATATTGAAAAGTGAGTAAAATGTACCTACCTAAAAATGACTTACTATGTTGAGCAGTATTTTCGTGTACTGGTTTTAAAAGATTTTTAATAGCAATCATAAAAAAAAACACATTTAAAAATAAAAAGAACTAAATAAAGTCTTAAAAGTTTCCAGCCGAATCACAAACAAGCATCTTTTAAAAATACTTTTGGAAACAAAGTTCTTTAAATTAAGAATTCAAGAAAAACAAAAAAAACTTTTTCGACCACTTTTTATAGGCACGTCTCGTGAAAAATTTAAAAATAAATTAGAATTTGAAAGACAAAGGGATGCGTGATAATGGATAAACGAAGCGTATATACTCGTAAATAATGATATCGCTCTATCTCTTTCTCTACCTTCTCGAACAATACAATTTACAATCGGTCCTTATCGTATAAAGCCGATACACGGTCAAATTGATAACGACGACAAAAGCGGTTTACACGTCACCCCTCCATACGAAATAATATTTTTCAAACGTCAGCTCAATTAAAGTAATGAACTGTTTCATTTCCGAAGGATTTAGCAGATAATACTAATGTACACCTATTTTTCGTCGGTATGTTTTTAGGTAATTGAGATACTTTTTTTTGTATATATGCTACTTATAATTAACAATAGTTGCCTGTGAAGGGCCACGATTTATCTATGTTGCTATCCACGTTCCATATTAAAACTAAATAAATATTTGTTCTGTAATAATTCCGGAATCATTCATTCATAATAACCATTATATGGACCATAATTAACATAATTCAATTCTTTGCAATAAAACATCAATTGAGTCTTAGTAATTACATATACCTATATTTTTTTAAATAAATTGTGCGGTTAATAATTTTTCGCAAATTCTTCTTCAAAATCTTAACCAAGTTATTTTTTATGAAGCGGCGACGTATTGTATCTAAAACCTTTCCTAGAAACACGTTAGGGATCCCTTAGAGGGCGATGCTGATCCCACTAGCCCTTAGAGGCTTACTCTAATGATTTACACCGATATAAAGGACGTTTTCAGTCTGCCTTAATTTATGATCAGTCCGCTAAGCCTATGACCGGTTTGTTCGCACCTGAACGGTTTTTGGTAGCCTCGTTACAAAGGCTTCTAATAGTTTGCGGATTGCTAGTGAATTCATTGTCAGTTGTAAATTTATTGAATTTGGAATTTTATTTGAGAAAGTAAGCATCAAACTTTCTTAAAAACAATTCCAAATTCAATTCTACTGAGAGTAATCTTGTACAAAAAATTATAAAATTTTATTGCGCTTTTGAACTTACCCGCTTTTGCCTTGCGTGTATTATTTATAAACGTTAAATATATTTGTTTTTTTTTTCTATTATTTTCATGTTCGTGTAGAGCCCTGAACATAAAGCTGCCCAACTAGCAACAAACTTAAGTGGATTCAGTTTATTTATTTATTTATTTATTTGGCTCACCAACAATTGAGTACACTAAAACAGTTATGGAATAACATTCAATCAATCTAGTCTAGTGTAACAATCCCTTACACACCTTACATACCTGTAGGTAAGCACATCATGCATTATATATTATTTTAATTAACTCAAATTTTAATAAACTAAATTAAATTAAAGAAAATAAATTCAAAATAGTAATTAAAATTAAACATATCAAAATCAAAAGTAACATTCAACATCACTTAATCAAATTAAATTAAATTAAACAGAATCATAATTCATAATTACAACAAAAATAAAAATAACGGGCAACATAATCGAACCAAATTAAATTAAAAACACAATCAAAAATATATAGTTTATAATGTATAGCGTAGTATTCGGTTGCTACGGCGTAGTTAGCGTAGCACATAATAATCGTTACGGCTACGGCGTAGTAGAATTTTAACGTAGTGACAATGTAGGTATTTATAGTAAAATTAATATCTTAGAGGAATAATAATAAATCTTTATTTCTCTTCACAAAAACAAGAAATGTAGATATAATGAAAAGAGTAGGTTTACCTGAGGAAATAATTTGCAGTTAAGTGTATTTATGTGAGGAGCTGGTGTCTATGGTAGGCATGTAGGACCTGGTGATCTATAATACAGGCCATGATAGATCACCAGGACCTCACCCCACGGTATCGGTTTAACATTATCTCTGTTATAATTGCCATAATAAAACTAGGTATACAAAATGATAGGTAATATAATAATGCTAACAGACATTGATATATCCATTATAATATCTGATCTAAGAAATCTTTAAATTATTTTTGTATCCGTACCACCTAATTGTCTTATTATATATTGAATAAAATTATTGTAATTTAGTGATGTAAGTTTAAGGTTAACTGTTGTTGCAATGCCCTTACTGGGTTTCATGTTGGAACTTTTTTTAATATTGACACCTACATTATGTACACATGAAGGCAATAAAGATTTGAGTTTGAGTTTGAGTTTATTGTATATTATAGAGATCAACATTATCCAAGCATTTTCTGACTTATATGTACACAAACCAGATTATCTAGTTTGTGTATAAAACACAAATTTTACACAAAGCGACTGCCATTAGATCTTCCGAATCAATTTCTAGGTAATACCGATTTTTGATAGATAAGAGTTTTAGGGCTTCTTACTACCAGTAATGATTGACATAGTTTACATGTTTTATAACACCTGGGACCTCAGCTTAATGTGCTCTCCGAGATATAGAGGGGTCCGATGTGTTAAACTGTATATTATTTACACAGCAATGTATACGGAATGAGTTTTATTGCTCATATAACGAACATTGATTGATATAGAATTGTACTGCTTCATCAGCCTCGTGGCCGTATGCGCGACAGCTGCACTAGAAGTCCTGTGGCCGTACCACAACTGGTTATTGCGATCGTTTTCCGAATGAGAGAGAGGGATGTCGCTCTATAAATTAAATAGCACCATCCCTTTCTCACAACCTAAAAATTATCGCGTTAGCACGTTGTGGTATGGCCTCTGGTTTCTATTCCCGGGTCCAGCAAATTGTTGTTGGATTTTTGTAGTAGCAGCTCGGTATTGGTTGTGTGTCCAGTTAATGTAGTAATAGGCTTACTGGGACCTAACACATAGCCCGAATCTACCCACTGCCGAGTATAGGCCCATCTTTGCTTATGCCAAGTTCTTCGATCCTGTGCTGATCTTATACATATGTGACCAATAAATTTCTTTATGTCATCGACCCATCTTGCTACCGGACGCTCCACACTCCTTTTGCCAGTCATTAGTCTCCAATTCAATATAGTTCCGCACCACCTACCATCACCAGGTCTAGCCATGTGTCCCACCCAACTCCACTTGAGTCTCATGATCAGGTCTACCCTCTGCCTTACCTTTCGGAGAATACTGATGTGATGGAATGTTATGTGTATGTTATATGTAAAAATAAAGTTGTAGTGAATATAACAACAGCTCTATATCGAAACAGAAAATCCATAGTAATTTGTATTCCTCTGAAATAAGTAATTGAAAAGCAATTGGTGTCGACTGAATCCCGAACGATGTCGGTGAGGGGTTGTTGACATTGCTGAAAGCACATACCGTATTTTTTATTGTTTACACTCTCTGACATCTAGATCAGTTTAATTTTGAAAGACGGCTAAAATTTGATAGGAATTACATAAACAGAAATCTGGTAGATAAATCTATCTGCAAGGTTAAGCGGTGCTAGTCGCGGTCAGTCTATGGATGGGTGACCATTCTTAGCACATCGAGACTCCTCCGTGCCTCGGACAGGATGTAAAACCGTCGATCCTGGTTGTCAAATGTATGACAATCGTCAGTGGTAGTCAGAAGTCTTAAAAGAGCCTGACAACCAGTCTATCCTCAGCATATCGGTGTTACCCAGAAATTGAGTTTCGGAGGTTTGATGTAAAATACTGATATGCAGACGCATTTGGTAATACTGGGAGTGATACACCACTCCGGGGAGAGCGATGGGGTGTGTCGGACTCCGCTCTGAAAAGAGCGATCTACCGACTAAAACCAACCTCGGCGTTTCGCGTCACCACTTTAATGCCGGGACTACGGGAGCGCTGTAGCATTCGTCCGCAGACCCGGAATACTGGGAGCCTACTCCAACATAGTTGGGAAAAAGCTCGGTAGGTGTTTGGGTCCTACGAAATAGCGGGCGAACGTATTGCCATTAACCGGGCACAAATTCAAACTGCTATTAAGAAATTCATAGAAAACCCCAAAAAGACTTTGCAGGGAATTGAACCCAGAACCTCAAGCGTAGCAGTCGCATTTATGGATAAAGAGGTTAGTTACAAGGCTAAAATAATAATAATGTTGAAATAAAACTACTTTTTACGGATTTTATCGCGTATATTGATATTATTAATCCCGACGTTTCGGACCCTTTACATCGTCCATGGTCACGACTGGGCGATAAAATCTGTAAAAAGTAGTTTTATTTCAATGTATAATATTCGCGTAAATGTCAGAAATCAATACAATAATAATATATTCGAAATTTGATATCGTTCAATCAAAATGCAGATATTTTCCAAGGCGAAAGCGATTTAGCTGTAAATGTTTAAGGAAAATAAATTCGTAGGATTTTTTTAGAATTAATTTAATTGTCAGGCCGTTGACTGCTCTTGTTAGTTCAGTGAAATGAAAAAAGGAAACGGAATTGTTTGCTTGTGTTATTGAATTTAATATATTTTAATGGAATGTAACTTTCTGTTAGGGCTATTTGCTGACAATAAGTGCTGATAGGTAATTTGAATAATACATAACAATACTATTAGTGATGATTAAAATTTAACAAAAAGACACGAAAACAAGTATGGAATGATCTCACAACAAGCAGCGTCGAAACCAACCACCTTACCGAACGGCGACTAAGCAGCGAATCAATCGGTGTACGACTGAGCGCTTGCTTTTATAGGCGGTGGTGGGGATCGATGTTGCCTGTTGTAAGTTCGGCTAATACGGCCTCTCCTGATCGTGCGTCGTCCTCGGCCGCACTGGAGTTGGCCTCTTCAAAAGCACTGGCTCTACTACGGTGGGACTTTGCTCGCAGTCTTCACCTGTGAGTGAGTCGCTTGTTCTTAGAGTGCCAGCGAGATCTGTAGGAGTACCGGAGGGTTCATCAACGTCAGAGTTGTCATCTGCATGAGAGAAGTGTTGTTAATTAATCATGGTAACATACACAGTTGCCTATTCTGTCATTCATCGCGCATACAAGGCCCTCATACAAAGACACTTTCATAACAGATTAAAGCACTTCGCTTTCAAAAGTATGCATACATCTTCACTCGTAATAACTCTGTCATACTCATACTTGAACTTGCAAGTTCCCACGCTAAGCGTGAACCAGGACTGCGCCTGCCAGGACAGAGCCTGATGCGTGTTTAGAGAACACGACTTCTAGGGATTGAACCCTCCAGGACAGAGCCTGATGCGCATTCAAAGAACACGACTTCCAGGGATTGAACCCTCCAGGACAGAGCCTGATGCGCATTCAAAGAACACGACTTCCAGGGATTGAACCCTCCAGGACAGAGCCTGATGCGCATTCAAAGAACACGACTTCCAGGGATTGAACCCTCCAGGACAGAGCCTGATGCGCATTCAAAGAACACGACTTCTTGGAACTGAGCCCGCCCTGCGTACGAAAGCGCTTGTCTCTCGAAGCCGGGTACTCCAGGTCATCAGCCTCGGGAGCTACCACTGGACCGCATCGGCAACTCGTTCCAACTAGCAAAGCAGATACTCGTCATCCACTCGCACGCATACCTCGCACACACACTGGGTGTGTGTACTGTAAACAGAATAACATTAAAAGGTTCGGTTGGAACTTAGTATCAAAAAATGCAGAACAACTCTCAGGACACCATTCGCCTTTCCAGGGTACCATATATAGAGCTGCGGCCTGAGTGGTCTTGCCTCTAGCCCCACTTAGCAGTCTCATCTCATAGCGATCACTTGGTAATACTTTAGTGACGCGGTATGGACCCCCTCATGCCGGAATCAAGTTTTCCAACGGACTGAGAGTATTTTATTACAAATACTTGGTCGCCGGCCTGGAACTTCTTTGGCGGGTGTCTTTGACGGTTGACCCGTGCTCTTGCCCAACTCTGTTTTTGTCGAGCGATGATTTAGCGGTGCTCCTACAGAGTTCTCTTGTGGCTTCGCGGTTGCTGCTAGAGTTCTCGATGGCGACATTTCGGACCAGCGCACGAATAACAGGAGTGGTCGCGTTACTACCGATTAGTAGGTACAGAGGCGAATACTGCGTAGTCGCATAACGCTCGGCCTGACCTGACCGTGCATGTAACGTCCGTAGCATTTTTCTTTTTTTTTAATTAACGGCCGTCTGCTTTTTACAAGGCTGATTGTGAGCGAAATCCTGTCCCACTTTTGATATTAGTGATGATTAAAATTTAACAAAAAGACACGAAAACAAGTATGGAATGATCTCACAACAAGCAGCGTCGAAACCAACCACCTTACCGAACGGCGACTAAGCAGCGAATCAATCGGTGTACGACTGAGCGCTTGCTTTTATAGGCGGTGGTGGGGATCGATGTTGCCTGTTGTAAGTTCGGCTAATAATACAATAAACCAATTATTTTAAAACATAACATTACATTCTCCGAAGGATTAGGCAGAAGTGTTCTGCAATAATATTAAATATTAAGCAATATGTTGTTAAGTAATGAACCGCCGGGGACGCCCTAGAAAATCTTACGTTCTTCATGTAGTTCTTCATAAAGATCAGGTGTGTAGTCGCAGCCGGCATGTGTGTATGACAAGGTGTATGAAATAAAAAAAAAATTGACAATTTTACACAGCACCATCTAGTCCCAAACTAAGCAGAGTTTGTACTATGGGTACTAAAAAATGAATGTAATACTTATATACTTTTTTTGGAACGAAGTTCCTTATCGCGCGTTGTGAAAGGGGGCTAGACGGAAAAAATTCTTACGAAAAGTTGTCACGACACTTTTTTCGAAATTCAAATATTGTTGACAAGCATTCAAATATTATCAGTGAATGACAATATTTGAATTTCGCGCGTTGTGAATTGTTGAGTGTATACAGGTTTTTTTATTTTTTATTATTACATTTTAATGAAAGGAACTTCGTTCCATCCGGGTGTCCCTTGACACCTCTCAAGTTTTTTTATTAATACATACTTATTATACACAAACACAAATAAGACAAACCTTGGTTAATCGGTGGTAGTTAGGTTTATTGAGAATATAATATTACCTATCGAATCAATCGTATAATGTACCAAATTACTATAAGACGACAAGCAACTATCGCCGAATAACTTCATGCTCCCGATTAGCCAAGTGCCCTACTTATGTACATCACAGAAATATTTGTGCCCTGTAAGACTTGAACCCACCCCGCTAGACCATAGACGTCGTCAAATATTATTATTAACTATGCCAAATCTGAAACTCCTCCGTGCGTGCAATATTTTTAATAATAGGGGGTGAAAAGTATTCACGAATATTGTAATACGTTGTATATTATATAGATGACATATTGCTATTAATTCAAAGTCGCTGTGTGGAAAGCTCATCAGTAGGTAATATCGTGATTATATGTTTTAATCATCGCATTCCCACGCTAACGAGTACGATCAATCTCTTACTTTCATTTACTAATGACAATGTGTGCCGGGACAACACATGCGTAGATATGTATACGTCTTTGTTTCTGTGCTTGTTACTCTTTATCGATTTATATAGATATTCATATTAAGAGAGTTAGGGCATAATAGTAGTAATTTAAGTCGCTTATAACGTAATGCGGTTAAAAGGTGATATATTGTGTATCATATGCCTATATGATACACGAAAACTTCAGTAGCTCCGAAACATACATAAAACAGTATAAAATATGTTGTTTGTGAACTTTGTGAAATGTGGGGAGCGTCCAAAGTGGAAAATTGCTTGCACACAGGTGTGATATGTAAAATATACTTACTGAATTTTGACTGTGTTAAGGTATATTTTCCTGCTTTACTATTTTCAATGTAATATTAATTGGAAAAGTATGAAATAAATTATTTTGCCTGACTGCCATGACTTTTGTTTATAAGCCTCATTTAGTTTTTTAAATTAGTTTTTTATTATAGGTAATTAAAAAGATGTCCCACACTAGGATTTCCTCCTGTATCGATGCGTTTACGAACACACATTTTCAGATACCAGAAACCGGGTGGTTTCGGTAGGTATCAAATATTTGTTTGATCTATGGGTATAGATCAAACAAATATATGTTATGTGCGGGAATCGAACCCGTGACACATCGTGAAGAACCCGATCGCTCCGCCACTACGACAAAAGTGTCGTCGAATAAATAAGATCGAATTGAGGCATGTATTGTATAGTATGATTTATTTTAATCTGTTGCCAGTGCCCCACGAGGAAATGTGGTGTTGGCAGTGGTGGGACTTTGACCCTTAAACTGCCAACCCAACTATTTCTCTTTCGTTTTACAGGATCGGCAACGCACAAGTACTGGTGTTGCAGTATATCAATACGCAGTATATCAGTATATCAAAATAGTATAAAAAAAAATCTCTGATTTTCGATATAAAATTCATACCTACATCAAACAGAAAATGTATGTATGTATGTTTACGTATCTACTCACACATTCCCATATCTTTTCCTATTAAAGTTAGCAAAAACTTTCTAAATTCAAAAATACGGTCGTCGAAGGTCGCCTTACGTCTCCAATACTCATTTTTATACTCATATACCCAACTTTAATATAAAGTTATTGCCATAAATCAAAAAGTCATTCAACGGACTCCGATCCACGAGATAGGCACTTAAAGTTAGTTTAATGTAGTATTCAGTGCAAGTTTAGCTAAGTTGGTTCCGAGTTCCGAGTTCCCAGTTCCGAGATTTAACGAGATAAGGGTGGCAGTATAGTAAACCAATGGGACTTTAGTATAGATACCGGGTGCATGTATGCTTAAAGATAAGAAAGTTAAACAAAATTAGTTAAGTGCAAGTATATGCCATCTATATCCATATATCCATTGTCTAGTACCCATAGTACAAGCTCTGCTTAGTTTGGGACTAGATGGTGCTGTGTAAAAAATGTCCCAAAAAATATTTATTACCTATCTAAACTGAACTGTCGCGCTGATCCACTCTTTTGGTACATATTATATAATCCTGACGTTTCGAACCCATTCTACCCGTGATCATGGACGTTATAGCTTATGTCCATGGTCAATATCAATATAACGCGATAAAATCCGTACAAAGTAGTTTTATTTCAAAGTCTAATATTCGCATAAGACGTGTCAGAAATCAATATACTACTATCAATATACTTAATTTCGGAGTTTGTGTAATTTTTATGCAGTGCAGTGTTCCCGAAACCTTTATTTTCGTTCTTTCGCTTATATATAATATATTTTTTAATGTTTAACAAGTGTTTATTCCAAATATAACACTAAAAAATTACTACTAATACCTGTTCCCTATATAATAAATCGATGTTTTATCTTTCTTTGTAAGAAAGGTAAGTACATTGCAGTACATAGGTAAGTACATAAGCAGTACATAGGCAAGTATATAAACAGTACATAAGTAGTGCACAGGTTAAGGGACATAGCTTAGTGCAAAATCAGTACATTATGTTAGTACATACGTAAATACATAAGCAGTACATAAGTAGTATATAGGTAAATACATAAACAGTACATAGGTAAGTACATAAGCAGTACATAGGTAAGTACATAAGCAGTACATAAGCAAGTACATAAGCAGTTAGTACATAGGTAAGTACATGAGTAGTAAATAGCCAAGTACATGAGCATTACACGGGTAAGTACATAAGCAGTACTGAGGTTAGAACATAAATAGTACATAGGTAAGTACATAAGCAGTAAATAGGCAAGTACATAAGCAGAGCATAGGTAAGTACATAAGTAGTACATAGGCAAGTACATAATCAATACATAGGCAAGTACATAAGCAGTACTTAGGTTAGTGCATAAGTTACACAGGTTAGGGGACATAGCTAAGTGCAAAATCAATACATATGTTAGTACATACGTAAATACATAAGCAGTACATACGTAAATACATAAGCAGTACATAGGCAAGTACATACGCCGTACATAGGTTAGTACATAAGAAGTACATACGTAAATACATAAGCGGTAAATAGGCAACTACATAAGCAGTACATAGGTAAATACATAAGCAGTACATAGGTAAGTACATGAGCAGTAAATAGCCAAGTACATGAGCATTACATGGGTAAGTTCATAAGCAGTACTTAGGTTAGAACATAAATAGTACAGTCGACAAGAGAGTTAAGTATACAGACAGCTAATTAAACATCGTATTTTTTTAAAGATTATGTAATGATGTATCTCGCAATATGTGTCAAAACGCAGGTATTGAAAGCAGCTACACATCAAACCCTTTGACGGATAATTATTTAAATCACAATCTGTGTAAAGATGCAGATTTCGTTTGCTACCTGTATAACAAACTTTTGTTGGCTGTACATAAGCAGTACATAGGTTAGTACACAGGTAAGTACATAAGCAGTACATGGGTAAGTACATAAGCAGTACATAGGTTATTATATAGGTAAGTACATAGCCAAGCACTGTGCAGTATGTATACGAGTATCGTAATTTTTCTATGACAACATTTCTGAGATAGCCCATATCACACCAGCCTCCCAAAGCGGTCGGCAGTGGTATAATGGTTTATCACCCACAGGTTGCCGGTATGTTTAAATCCCTTTTATTAAGTTGCAACCCCATTTCCAAACTAAACCGCTACTGAGAATTTGATAAAAAAACGCAATAAAACTTTTGCTAACACAAGACCATTATTCGGCAGTTAAGCCCACCAGATTATTATGAGGCAGTGTATGTAGAAGCACCCTAACCACACCGCGGAATGCTGAGAGTAGTTCAGAATTTGATAGTTTTCGGACTTAGCAGTTCACTTTAATAGCTGTTGTGACTACATTGTAAGATACTCTTTAGTTCGTGGTAATTTTAAGTTTTCATACTTGAAGTACCTTGGGAGCGTTTAGCACAAGAATTTATTCATTACAGTTGAGGGTTAACGGTCCAAGTTTGGTTTTATACAGGCGGCCGAGAAATGTTTGGAAATGTCGTGTTAATTTCATGTCCCATATTATGTCAGCAAGTATGTATTTGTGAATATAATCTTTACTTTGAAGTTATTTGAAGTTTTGTCAATTTTCACCAGATAGGTACCCAAGTACCTGGTATTGACTAATCAATCGAAGATCCTAACATTATATTTTGTCGACAATTGTTGATAAAATGCAAGATTCAATAACATTCTTGACATTACATTTTGACGACGTCTGGTCTAGTGGTTCGCCTGTCGGACTGCTGATCACGAGGTCGTGGGTTCGATTCCCACAGAACACAAATATTTATGTGATGAACATAAGTGTTTGTATTTGTCTGGGTGTTTCTTATGTATTATAAGTATGTATTTACAAAAAAAAAGTATTTAAGTATTTTATCCATTGTCTAGTACCCATAGTACAAGCTCTGCTTAGTTTGGGACTAGATGGTGCTGTGTAAAATTGTCCAAGAATATATATGTATTTTTATTCTAAAGAATTGATGACGATGATTGTTCTTATCCTAAGTATAATGTCGATGTTATGTTCAATTGAGAAAGTCCAAGTTTAAAAAAAAATACGTTGCGCCCCACTAAGATTTTGTCCTGTATCGTAGGTGCGTTTACATACTAATAATAAATATAATTTCAGGTATACAAACACCCAGAACCGACAACTACTTGTAGATCATATAAATATTAGTTGCGTACGTCCGGGGGGCCTACTCCGAAAAACGAATTACGAAGTTTCGAATGATGTATCGTAAGTTTTGTGTGTTTCCGATACGACAATAGATTCGATTTTCGCGTAGTGATTTCTATTTTTGCTTTATATTCGTTGTTATATATTTATACGGTTGTTTAACAATACAAATACTTACTTTTAGCAAAATTGTAAGATTTTTGAGCGTCATTATTTCGTTTCTAAGCATCGACATTGGATCTGACGACGTCTGTGATATTATAGTGGTTCGAGTGTCGGACCGGATCACGAGGTCGTGATGTGATGAAGATAAATGTTTGTGGGTGTTTCTTATGTAGGTATTATAAGTCTGTACTGCGTCCACCCAATATGGTGTCACAACGGATTGACTGTTTCAATTGTACTTTGAGTAAATTCACGCGGGCCGCATTTTGCTTTGTAACTACTTGCTTGGAATAATAATATATACTTATAACTACAACTACCACCTACGCTATTGTATTAGGTTAAGCCTGATGATAGCTGTATGTGTTTAAAATAAATAAATAAATGTATTTACATAAAAAATATTTAGGCATTATATCCATTGTCTAGTACCCATCATAGTACAAGCTCTGCTCAGTTAGGTACATATTATTATTTTCGCCTAGGGATTGTACCCAGGCTTGCGACCGCTAGGCTAAAGAAGCTAGGCGTATAACGAAGAAACTATGGTAAGAAACAATAGCACCAATATTGGTATGAGATTGAATTTTACACACAAGGTATCATCATCATCAACCCATGTACTGTCCCTCTGCTGGGCACGGGTCTCCTTACAGAAAGAGAGAGCTACTTGCGCTAATGCAGATTTCCTAACAATGTTTTCCTTCACCATTTAAGCGAGTAATAATTTAATAATAATATTTTGGGATATATTTTTTTATACCATTAACTATTAATACGCACATCATTTCGAAAAGTCAGAGGTGCGTCGGATTCGAACTCAAAGGTCTCGACTTGGTAATCGAAAGGTCGTATTACTAAGCTCTCACTGCTTTTTAGACACACAAGGTTATACCACAAACATTTTAAATCTTTTCTAATAAACGCTAGAATATATGAATTAGGTAGGTTACGGTATATGATAAAAAATATATGAACAGTTTTTTTTTGTGAAAAACGGACTAAAAGGTTTGTAATAAACGTCTCTTTGGGACGTGAAATTGGTGTTTATAAAAGTGAAAATACCAATATTGGAAATAGCACTTTATCGTCATGATAGTAGACTATTTTTCTAATTACAGAGTATTTATTGATAGTAAGAAATGAAATGAAAACAAAATCCACTCTTTCCTTTGATGGTTTAGAACATAACTTTGAAATAATTATCAAAAAAAAAGTTTTAATTCATGATTCGCTAGACAAAATTCATTTAATTATTATAAATTATCTCGGTACAATGGCTATAACTACTTTAGTACGCCTAGATCACTAACGGTACTAAAATGAAAAAATCATTTATATAAGTTTTCTCCCAACGTAAATTTCTGGAGACCTCCAACTTTACACAATTTATCTCACTTTTTTGTCACTTGACGTTACCTGACCTTGGCTATTAAAAGGAAAACGGTACCAACGGCAAGGTGACTTAAGTTCTGCAAAACTTTATAAAAGGCATGAAGTGGAAACGTTTTGCAAAAGGCATGAAACTAGAATCTATTCAAACAAAATATGCTCAACACTCCGAATGGCACACAATTCTCCTAAGTTTTAGTAATACTTTAAAGCACATTTAAGCATGAAATAAAACAGGATTTTCTACATTTTCCAAAACATTACGAAGGCGGAATACGGCACATCGTCTACTTTTCGTGTCAATAGTAAATTACATTATTTGAGCCCAGCCCAGTAGGTGGACCAATCCATGGCTTGGAGCCGTTAAGCCGTCGGCCCTGGTTGTCATATGAACATTCATGACAGAAGCTCAAAAAGCCTGACAACCAGGCTACTATAATACTTATAATCTGACTCTGGATATTGATTATGGACAATACCGATATCCAGAGTATATATATCTAAGCCATGAGGCTTACAAAGGTCTGATGGCATCTGGTTAGACTGGAACTTGACCCCAGAAGATGATGATTTGAGTCTAGTAGGTGGCCATTTTAATTGCGGCATAATACGTCATTAGAAAAGGTTGTGTTTTCAGCCCGCAAAGATTTTGCAATACTTTTAAATATAAAAGGCTCTGCTCATGCTGCAGAGTTAGTCTGGGGTAGTACCCTTTTACCGCCTTGCCAAATATTTTGCCGCTAAGCGATAATGTGCTGACATTATTATGTTTGAAGGGAAATGTAGCAATTGAAATGAATGGGCATATGGGATCTAACTTCTGAGGTCTCAAGATGACAATGAGCGAGTGATACCGCTAGTTTTGTTGGCGACAATGAGCTGTGGTTGCCGGTGACCATCAGCCATTCGTCATACACAATCAAAAAAAAAATATCTTTAACCCAAAATTCACTACATCTTAAATATGATACACTCGAAAAACATTTTCTAATTCCACTGGGTTTAAAAGGCCGCAAAATTTTCTGCAATGCTAATCTTATTTATCATCAAATCAATCAATCCAATTTCCACCAAATTCCAATCTTAATCACTGTTTTTTTATTAGCCGCTAAAAATATGAATTGAACAGAAATTGCTCAATGTGGGCAATTTATGTATTATTTCCTCCCAAATTTACAATTTACCTTAGAAATGTTGTCATCTGTCGTTCATCAAATGTCAAAAGGTACAATTTCTTAAATTCTGTGAAAGGTTTCAAAGGCGTAAACGAGACACTAGGAACGATTCACAGTGAGTGGGTCTAATGAGGACCCCTTGGGCCACGGCGTCCGCGCCATTAGTCGCGCCGCTTCCTTTTGACGCTCCAGTAAATATTTGCCAAGATATCGCAGGAAAGTCATTGTTTCACAAAATGGACATTAAAAAAACATTTGGTGAACTAGTTTTTTACCTGTTATTACTCGAGGTACAGTTTTTAAATCTAGGTATGTACCTGATATATTATTTCAATACTTTCCTTAATTTTTATTTTTAAACTGAAATGTAGAAGATATGTAATGTAATAAGAAAGTACTGTAATTTATTTATTTGGGTAAATAAGGGCTTATTATAGTTTAAAAAAATGGATTGCAAAAAAGAAGAAGAAGATTATTTATATTTATTCAAGAAACACCACAGGGAAGAACTTACCGCAATAATATTTTAATATATAATAGCCTATATTATTTTTTGCTTTGGTGTAACAAGAATTAAATTAATATCTCTCGCCGAAATAGGCCAGCTGGTGGGTTACAAACACCGGACAGTTTTAAAACAAAATGCAGATTTATTACGAGTCAGAAAAGTTTCATTCAAAAAGGGACATTTGTTTTCAAAATGGCTGCCATACGTATCAACTGACGTAAAATCTACATTATTAATTGAGCTTAGTATCTACTAAGAAGTCACTTTATATAAAAAAATAGTTTTACTTCATTTGATTCATGCTGGGTGCATTTATCTCTCCGGTTTTATTCAATTTACGGTGGATACTACTCTGACTCTTGAATTTAATAACAATAAATCCTTTTTGCTAGGTTATAAATAATTCTCAGATGAGTTTCGTGTGTCAACGGCTGGCTGTGAACTTTCGGAGGTCATTTAACAGGTATAGAGGACAGAGTATCTTTTAATGTAATTAATATATTCTTACAATTCCTAGGGAAATTTTAATATGGAGGTTCTTGCTGGGTCATTTGGCATTTTCTCCATAAGACCCACTTTTTGGAACCGTGCAACTAGTTTTGACATTACAAAAGTACTGTTTTAATGGTCTAATTGAAAAAAAATGGATTTGACTTTAAGAAAAGTTTTTAAACATTGTTTAAGGTATATTTTCACGAGTTGTTGATGGTTTTGTAGGAAAATTTATTAAATCTTGATCCATTATCGCAAGACCAACATCCGATGTATTACCGAAACTCTATGAGGATTTTCTGCATTCCAAAAAAAGGTACAGTCATTCACAGTACAGTCAAAAAAAGGTACATCAAGTTACCACAAACTGTTATCTCATTCGATTTTGAACTTAACCAACAACATTTTAAGGTTTAAAATAATTGCGAGAAATTTGATAGTTTTGTATAACCTGATGTGCTGTTGACTGTTTTTTTTCTTCGAATTTTCCCAATTGAATATGAACCTTAAGATTTTGTGTTAAAGTTGAAAATTGATCAAAGAAATTTGACGATTGTGGTAGCTTGATGTGCTGGCGTCTGTACAGTCAGTCAAGTCATCCATACAATTGTATGGATAAATAAGAAAATGTATCTGCGGACGAGTATATCTGGATTTCACACAAACTATCGCAAAAGCGTGTTATATCGCATCATTAACATTTCAATCCCTTTTAGGAAGCAAAAGTTAATATACTGTCATTTAAATTGGATTAAACTATGATTCAAAATATTCCCAGTTCAGGAACCACTGCGTTACAAACTCATAGTTAATTAATTTAAAATTTCATTAACTACGCGACTGCGGTGCAATCCAGTTGAAATGCGACTCAAATCCCACTTTAAATCACGTGCTCTCATATTTAGCCGACGCGACGCACTAATGAATACATTTTCAGTTTATTCCCAGACTTACCGAATTCAACGTCATTAGCTAAAGGGCGTATGTGCATCTGTAGGTACATACGACTTTTTATTTTCCGTACAATTTGGGATAATAAATAATTGAACGTTGTAGGTTTACCTGAAATCAACCTACCGATGTATTCCCCTTCAATATTTATTTAATAGCAATAGATGTCATGTCATGTAGATGTCAAAGTTTTTTGGTGAATGACTACTGACGTTATTGAAAGAATTTTAAACAGCGTGGGAAATTTCTAAAATTAGTTTAAGCTGTGCGTTGTCTGTCACGCAGTCTGTGTTTTATTTTACAGTGTTGCTGATAATGAAACTGTAAAAGACACTTAACATATTATAACATACCGCCAAGACTGTTTTCTCTCAAGGGTTATGTAGAGGCGTGCTAATGTACATCCACTGTTAGCTGTATTGTAATAGGAGGTAAGCGTATTGCCATTAACCAGGCAAAAATCCAAACTCCGAGCTGCTACTGAGAATCGCATAAAATCAGCCAATAATACTGCTCCTGCTAGGAATAAAACCCAGGTTCTCTAGCGTAACAGTCGCTTACGATGACGATCGCTAGAGTAATGAAATTGTGGAAGAGGATAAAAAATGTAAATTTTCTTTTTATAGATACAAATAACTATGAAAGTTTTATAAAAGCTTAGAGAGTTTTAGAACTTACTCTTTCTTGAGTAAGCACAACAGCAATTACTTATAAAGTTCCTCGTAATAAACGAGTTTTTAAGCGAAAAAAGTCACAGATTGCCCAAGCTGAATTATTGATGACTTTCGTCCAGAACTGAATAATTCTCATAGCTATTAATTGAGCAAGTTAAATAACTGGTCTTTTATTAAAAAAGTCACTATTCTAAAATTAAAAAAAAAACAAACAGTTTCAACATTCAATTTATTAGACGTTTATAATCAGTGTTGTATCGTAACGTATTTTCATCATGTCTATACAGCGTTTAACTTATGGGTGGTTTTTAACACCCATTAAAAAGTACCTTTTCTATTTATTTACAAGCATTAAAACAAGCTTCAGCATCTATAAATATACATTTATATTATGTTTATATACAAAATATTTTTAAAACTAATGTTATATTGTATTTACAAATTATTTTAGATCAATTGAGTTTGATCGAACAAAGGCTTTACAAATTTCTACAGTGTTTATAAAACCACGATGGTATTAAAAAGTTTATGTTTGATCACTCGGTTAACAAAAGAACATTTTGTTACCACTTTACTGATTTCGTTTGTATGTTTTGTAACAAGCTTTATTAGGATTTTAGTTTCATTTTCATGTTATAAATTGTTGATTTCATCATTATTATTGAATTACATTTTCAATTCATTGAATCTGAACTAAAAGTGAGTTGGAAATTGCAACTGTATAAAAAATTCAACTCTCTATTAATCTACTAAAATCATTTCAGTGTATAGAAAAACCGGGTGAAAATATAATATTTGACATCTCAATCTAGAAATAACAAAATTGCTTTAATGTAAGGTATAAAATAAAAATCTATGTCTGTCTCATATCTATATCTTTGTACGTCTCATTTCATAGAAAGAGATTTCAAAAATTATACAAATTTAGTAGAAAATGTAATATAAATTTTTCATCAGAACCTAAAACATTTTGAGTCTTCTAAAAGCAAATTGATTTTATATGGAAATAATCGGAGCTAAGTACTTTTTTCAATAACTCCTAACTGTACACTGATACTTTATACTTTAAATTGATACGATATTTCTTATTGTACTCTCAATAACATGGAAGATTGAACCGCTAGATGACACGTCTTTCAAACAAAAAGTTTCCTTATCATCTTTTTGTCCTTATCCGTTGATAGAGACCGAAATAAAGAAATTTGACGACAGCTGGAAAGTATTATATATCCTTTGACAAATCAGGAAAAAAAATATCGATATTTGTCCTAATGTTGGTGCCCCATTCGGTTAAATGTTTTTTGTCGAACCATTTGTTTTCTGTTGAATTATTAATCTGAATATCACTACTATCAGTTTTGTTTATCGAAGTCTAGACCATAGTTCATAATGCTAAACCTAATGAGGGTTGCTGAAGTGGTCCATGGGCTGATTCCTGTTAATCTAAAAAGACACGTGGGTCTAATAAAAATATATCGTGTCTCTAAAACAGGTTCACTTATTTAAATAGCTTATTTTCTCGAGTTTAGCCCAATTAACAAGGCATGTTCAGTAACTGTCTGGTGTCTATACCCTGAAAATAATTATGAATATTCAATAGTATTCAAATTATATTAACACTTGTAATGCAAAGTTTACTCTTTGTGATGTAATCATTACAACATTGTCCTTTTGTATGCTAAAAGGCCACTACAAAATACAATAATAATAAAAACTCTCCAGTAAATATTTGCCAAGATATCGCAGGAAAGTCATTGTTTCACAAAATGGACATTAAAAAAACATTTGGTGAACTAGTTTTTTACCTGTTATTACTCGAGGTACAGTTTTTAAATCTAGGTATGTACCTGATATATTATTTCAATACTTTCCTTAATTTTTATTTTTAAACTGAAATGTAGAAGATATGTAATGTAATAAGAAAGTACTGTAATTTATTTATTTGGGTAAATAAGGGCTTATTATAGTTTAAAAAAATGGATTGCAAAAAAGAAGAAGAAGATTATTTATATTTATTCAAGAAACACCACAGGGAAGAACTTACCGCAATAATATTTTAATATATAATAGCCTATATTATTTTTTGCTTTGGTGTAACAAGAATTAAATTAATATCTCTCGCCGAAATAGGCCAGCTGGTGGGTTACAAACACCGGACAGTTTTAAAACAAAATGCAGATTTATTACGAGTCAGAAAAGTTTCATTCAAAAAGGGACATTTGTTTTCAAAATGGCTGCCATACGTATCAACTGACGTAAAATCTACATTATTAATTGAGCTTAGTATCTACTAAGAAGTCACTTTATATAAAAAAATAGTTTTACTTCATTTGATTCATGCTGGGTGCATTTATCTCTCCGGTTTTATTCAATTTACGGTGGATACTACTCTGACTCTTGAATTTAATAACAATAAATCCTTTTTGCTAGGTTATAAATAATTCTCAGATGAGTTTCGTGTGTCAACGGCTGGCTGTGAACTTTCGGAGGTCATTTAACAGGTATAGAGGACAGAGTATCTTTTAATGTAATTAATATATTCTTACAATTCCTAGGGAAATTTTAATATGGAGGTTCTTGCTGGGTCATTTGGCATTTTCTCCATAAGACCCACTTTTTGGAACCGTGCAACTAGTTTTGACATTACAAAAGTACTGTTTTAATGGTCTAATTGAAAAAAAATGGATTTGACTTTAAGAAAAGTTTTTAAACATTGTTTAAGGTATATTTTCACGAGTTGTTGATGGTTTTGTAGGAAAATTTATTAAATCTTGATCCATTATCGCAAGACCAACATCCGATGTATTACCGAAACTCTATGAGGATTTTCTGCATTCCAAAAAAAGGTACAGTCATTCACAGTACAGTCAAAAAAAGGTACATCAAGTTACCACAAACTGTTATCTCATTCGATTTTGAACTTAACCAACAACATTTTAAGGTTTAAAATAATTGCGAGAAATTTGATAGTTTTGTATAACCTGATGTGCTGTTGACTGTTTTTTTTCTTCGAATTTTCCCAATTGAATATGAACCTTAAGATTTTGTGTTAAAGTTGAAAATTGATCAAAGAAATTTGACGATTGTGGTAGCTTGATGTGCTGGCGTCTGTACAGTCAGTCAAGTCATCCATACAATTGTATGGATAAATAAGAAAATGTATCTGCGGACGAGTATATCTGGATTTCACACAAACTATCGCAAAAGCGTGTTATATCGCATCATTAACATTTCAATCCCTTTTAGGAAGCAAAAGTTAATATACTGTCATTTAAATTGGATTAAACTATGATTCAAAATATTCCCAGTTCAGGAACCACTGCGTTACAAACTCATAGTTAATTAATTTAAAATTTCATTAACTACGCGACTGCGGTGCAATCCAGTTGAAATGCGACTCAAATCCCACTTTAAATCACGTGCTCTCATATTTAGCCGACGCGACGCACTAATGAATACATTTTCAGTTTATTCCCAGACTTACCGAATTCAACGTCATTAGCTAAAGGGCGTATGTGCATCTGTAGGTACATACGACTTTTTATTTTCCGTACAATTTGGGATAATAAATAATTGAACGTTGTAGGTTTACCTGAAATCAACCTACCGATGTATTCCCCTTCAATATTTATTTAATAGCAATAGATGTCATGTCATGTAGATGTCAAAGTTTTTTGGTGAATGACTACTGACGTTATTGAAAGAATTTTAAACAGCGTGGGAAATTTCTAAAATTAGTTTAAGCTGTGCGTTGTCTGTCACGCAGTCTGTGTTTTATTTTACAGTGTTGCTGATAATGAAACTGTAAAAGACACTTAACATATTATAACATACCGCCAAGACTGTTTTCTCTCAAGGGTTATGTAGAGGCGTGCTAATGTACATCCACTGTTAGCTGTATTGTAATAGGAGGTAAGCGTATTGCCATTAACCAGGCAAAAATCCAAACTCCGAGCTGCTACTGAGAATCGCATAAAATCAGCCAATAATACTGCTCCTGCTAGGAATAAAACCCAGGTTCTCTAGCGTAACAGTCGCTTACGATGACGATCGCTAGAGTAATGAAATTGTGGAAGAGGATAAAAAATGTAAATTTTCTTTTTATAGATACAAATAACTATGAAAGTTTTATAAAAGCTTAGAGAGTTTTAGAACTTACTCTTTCTTGAGTAAGCACAACAGCAATTACTTATAAAGTTCCTCGTAATAAACGAGTTTTTAAGCGAAAAAAGTCACAGATTGCCCAAGCTGAATTATTGATGACTTTCGTCCAGAACTGAATAATTCTCATAGCTATTAATTGAGCAAGTTAAATAACTGGTCTTTTATTAAAAAAGTCACTATTCTAAAATTAAAAAAAAAACAAACAGTTTCAACATTCAATTTATTAGACGTTTATAATCAGTGTTGTATCGTAACGTATTTTCATCATGTCTATACAGCGTTTAACTTATGGGTGGTTTTTAACACCCATTAAAAAGTACCTTTTCTATTTATTTACAAGCATTAAAACAAGCTTCAGCATCTATAAATATACATTTATATTATGTTTATATACAAAATATTTTTAAAACTAATGTTATATTGTATTTACAAATTATTTTAGATCAATTGAGTTTGATCGAACAAAGGCTTTACAAATTTCTACAGTGTTTATAAAACCACGATGGTATTAAAAAGTTTATGTTTGATCACTCGGTTAACAAAAGAACATTTTGTTACCACTTTACTGATTTCGTTTGTATGTTTTGTAACAAGCTTTATTAGGATTTTAGTTTCATTTTCATGTTATAAATTGTTGATTTCATCATTATTATTGAATTACATTTTCAATTCATTGAATCTGAACTAAAAGTGAGTTGGAAATTGCAACTGTATAAAAAATTCAACTCTCTATTAATCTACTAAAATCATTTCAGTGTATAGAAAAACCGGGTGAAAATATAATATTTGACATCTCAATCTAGAAATAACAAAATTGCTTTAATGTAAGGTATAAAATAAAAATCTATGTCTGTCTCATATCTATATCTTTGTACGTCTCATTTCATAGAAAGAGATTTCAAAAATTATACAAATTTAGTAGAAAATGTAATATAAATTTTTCATCAGAACCTAAAACATTTTGAGTCTTCTAAAAGCAAATTGATTTTATATGGAAATAATCGGAGCTAAGTACTTTTTTCAATAACTCCTAACTGTACACTGATACTTTATACTTTAAATTGATACGATATTTCTTATTGTACTCTCAATAACATGGAAGATTGAACCGCTAGATGACACGTCTTTCAAACAAAAAGTTTCCTTATCATCTTTTTGTCCTTATCCGTTGATAGAGACCGAAATAAAGAAATTTGACGACAGCTGGAAAGTATTATATATCCTTTGACAAATCAGGAAAAAAAATATCGATATTTGTCCTAATGTTGGTGCCCCATTCGGTTAAATGTTTTTTGTCGAACCATTTGTTTTCTGTTGAATTATTAATCTGAATATCACTACTATCAGTTTTGTTTATCGAAGTCTAGACCATAGTTCATAATGCTAAACCTAATGAGGGTTGCTGAAGTGGTCCATGGGCTGATTCCTGTTAATCTAAAAAGACACGTGGGTCTAATAAAAATATATCGTGTCTCTAAAACAGGTTCACTTATTTAAATAGCTTATTTTCTCGAGTTTAGCCCAATTAACAAGGCATGTTCAGTAACTGTCTGGTGTCTATACCCTGAAAATAATTATGAATATTCAATAGTATTCAAATTATATTAACACTTGTAATGCAAAGTTTACTCTTTGTGATGTAATCATTACAACATTGTCCTTTTGTATGCTAAAAGGCCACTACAAAATACAATAATAATAAAAACTCTCCAGTAAATATTTGCCAAGATATCGCAGGAAAGTCATTGTTTCACAAAATGGACATTAAAAAAACATTTGGTGAACTAGTTTTTTACCTGTTATTACTCGAGGTACAGTTTTTAAATCTAGGTATGTACCTGATATATTATTTCAATACTTTCCTTAATTTTTATTTTTAAACTGAAATGTAGAAGATATGTAATGTAATAAGAAAGTACTGTAATTTATTTATTTGGGTAAATAAGGGCTTATTATAGTTTAAAAAAATGGATTGCAAAAAAGAAGAAGAAGATTATTTATATTTATTCAAGAAACACCACAGGGAAGAACTTACCGCAATAATATTTTAATATATAATAGCCTATATTATTTTTTGCTTTGGTGTAACAAGAATTAAATTAATATCTCTCGCCGAAATAGGCCAGCTGGTGGGTTACAAACACCGGACAGTTTTAAAACAAAATGCAGATTTATTACGAGTCAGAAAAGTTTCATTCAAAAAGGGACATTTGTTTTCAAAATGGCTGCCATACGTATCAACTGACGTAAAATCTACATTATTAATTGAGCTTAGTATCTACTAAGAAGTCACTTTATATAAAAAAATAGTTTTACTTCATTTGATTCATGCTGGGTGCATTTATCTCTCCGGTTTTATTCAATTTACGGTGGATACTACTCTGACTCTTGAATTTAATAACAATAAATCCTTTTTGCTAGGTTATAAATAATTCTCAGATGAGTTTCGTGTGTCAACGGCTGGCTGTGAACTTTCGGAGGTCATTTAACAGGTATAGAGGACAGAGTATCTTTTAATGTAATTAATATATTCTTACAATTCCTAGGGAAATTTTAATATGGAGGTTCTTGCTGGGTCATTTGGCATTTTCTCCATAAGACCCACTTTTTGGAACCGTGCAACTAGTTTTGACATTACAAAAGTACTGTTTTAATGGTCTAATTGAAAAAAAATGGATTTGACTTTAAGAAAAGTTTTTAAACATTGTTTAAGGTATATTTTCACGAGTTGTTGATGGTTTTGTAGGAAAATTTATTAAATCTTGATCCATTATCGCAAGACCAACATCCGATGTATTACCGAAACTCTATGAGGATTTTCTGCATTCCAAAAAAAGGTACAGTCATTCACAGTACAGTCAAAAAAAGGTACATCAAGTTACCACAAACTGTTATCTCATTCGATTTTGAACTTAACCAACAACATTTTAAGGTTTAAAATAATTGCGAGAAATTTGATAGTTTTGTATAACCTGATGTGCTGTTGACTGTTTTTTTTCTTCGAATTTTCCCAATTGAATATGAACCTTAAGATTTTGTGTTAAAGTTGAAAATTGATCAAAGAAATTTGACGATTGTGGTAGCTTGATGTGCTGGCGTCTGTACAGTCAGTCAAGTCATCCATACAATTGTATGGATAAATAAGAAAATGTATCTGCGGACGAGTATATCTGGATTTCACACAAACTATCGCAAAAGCGTGTTATATCGCATCATTAACATTTCAATCCCTTTTAGGAAGCAAAAGTTAATATACTGTCATTTAAATTGGATTAAACTATGATTCAAAATATTCCCAGTTCAGGAACCACTGCGTTACAAACTCATAGTTAATTAATTTAAAATTTCATTAACTACGCGACTGCGGTGCAATCCAGTTGAAATGCGACTCAAATCCCACTTTAAATCACGTGCTCTCATATTTAGCCGACGCGACGCACTAATGAATACATTTTCAGTTTATTCCCAGACTTACCGAATTCAACGTCATTAGCTAAAGGGCGTATGTGCATCTGTAGGTACATACGACTTTTTATTTTCCGTACAATTTGGGATAATAAATAATTGAACGTTGTAGGTTTACCTGAAATCAACCTACCGATGTATTCCCCTTCAATATTTATTTAATAGCAATAGATGTCATGTCATGTAGATGTCAAAGTTTTTTGGTGAATGACTACTGACGTTATTGAAAGAATTTTAAACAGCGTGGGAAATTTCTAAAATTAGTTTAAGCTGTGCGTTGTCTGTCACGCAGTCTGTGTTTTATTTTACAGTGTTGCTGATAATGAAACTGTAAAAGACACTTAACATATTATAACATACCGCCAAGACTGTTTTCTCTCAAGGGTTATGTAGAGGCGTGCTAATGTACATCCACTGTTAGCTGTATTGTAATAGGAGGTAAGCGTATTGCCATTAACCAGGCAAAAATCCAAACTCCGAGCTGCTACTGAGAATCGCATAAAATCAGCCAATAATACTGCTCCTGCTAGGAATAAAACCCAGGTTCTCTAGCGTAACAGTCGCTTACGATGACGATCGCTAGAGTAATGAAATTGTGGAAGAGGATAAAAAATGTAAATTTTCTTTTTATAGATACAAATAACTATGAAAGTTTTATAAAAGCTTAGAGAGTTTTAGAACTTACTCTTTCTTGAGTAAGCACAACAGCAATTACTTATAAAGTTCCTCGTAATAAACGAGTTTTTAAGCGAAAAAAGTCACAGATTGCCCAAGCTGAATTATTGATGACTTTCGTCCAGAACTGAATAATTCTCATAGCTATTAATTGAGCAAGTTAAATAACTGGTCTTTTATTAAAAAAGTCACTATTCTAAAATTAAAAAAAAAACAAACAGTTTCAACATTCAATTTATTAGACGTTTATAATCAGTGTTGTATCGTAACGTATTTTCATCATGTCTATACAGCGTTTAACTTATGGGTGGTTTTTAACACCCATTAAAAAGTACCTTTTCTATTTATTTACAAGCATTAAAACAAGCTTCAGCATCTATAAATATACATTTATATTATGTTTATATACAAAATATTTTTAAAACTAATGTTATATTGTATTTACAAATTATTTTAGATCAATTGAGTTTGATCGAACAAAGGCTTTACAAATTTCTACAGTGTTTATAAAACCACGATGGTATTAAAAAGTTTATGTTTGATCACTCGGTTAACAAAAGAACATTTTGTTACCACTTTACTGATTTCGTTTGTATGTTTTGTAACAAGCTTTATTAGGATTTTAGTTTCATTTTCATGTTATAAATTGTTGATTTCATCATTATTATTGAATTACATTTTCAATTCATTGAATCTGAACTAAAAGTGAGTTGGAAATTGCAACTGTATAAAAAATTCAACTCTCTATTAATCTACTAAAATCATTTCAGTGTATAGAAAAACCGGGTGAAAATATAATATTTGACATCTCAATCTAGAAATAACAAAATTGCTTTAATGTAAGGTATAAAATAAAAATCTATGTCTGTCTCATATCTATATCTTTGTACGTCTCATTTCATAGAAAGAGATTTCAAAAATTATACAAATTTAGTAGAAAATGTAATATAAATTTTTCATCAGAACCTAAAACATTTTGAGTCTTCTAAAAGCAAATTGATTTTATATGGAAATAATCGGAGCTAAGTACTTTTTTCAATAACTCCTAACTGTACACTGATACTTTATACTTTAAATTGATACGATATTTCTTATTGTACTCTCAATAACATGGAAGATTGAACCGCTAGATGACACGTCTTTCAAACAAAAAGTTTCCTTATCATCTTTTTGTCCTTATCCGTTGATAGAGACCGAAATAAAGAAATTTGACGACAGCTGGAAAGTATTATATATCCTTTGACAAATCAGGAAAAAAAATATCGATATTTGTCCTAATGTTGGTGCCCCATTCGGTTAAATGTTTTTTGTCGAACCATTTGTTTTCTGTTGAATTATTAATCTGAATATCACTACTATCAGTTTTGTTTATCGAAGTCTAGACCATAGTTCATAATGCTAAACCTAATGAGGGTTGCTGAAGTGGTCCATGGGCTGATTCCTGTTAATCTAAAAAGACACGTGGGTCTAATAAAAATATATCGTGTCTCTAAAACAGGTTCACTTATTTAAATAGCTTATTTTCTCGAGTTTAGCCCAATTAACAAGGCATGTTCAGTAACTGTCTGGTGTCTATACCCTGAAAATAATTATGAATATTCAATAGTATTCAAATTATATTAACACTTGTAATGCAAAGTTTACTCTTTGTGATGTAATCATTACAACATTGTCCTTTTGTATGCTAAAAGGCCACTACAAAATACAATAATAATAAAAACTCAATGTTATTTCAGCAAAAGAATTCGCTCTGTTAATTTTTGTCTCATTAAACTTGAAGCATGCAATGCAACAGGGTTCCCTTGTTGCTCTTTTATTATCACCGAGCTGCAAGCCTTCATTTGCATAATTACCTTTTTTAATAATAACAGTAACTACATACAATGTACATTTTTGCATTGCATTTTTCAAATGGGGCGTTATAAAATAATGGCAGTGCTTAACCAGCACTATTCTAGAATGGTAACCAAACGGACTAATTAATATTATTTAAAGATCTCTTTATCGTTTGTTTCCGACACCAATATGGTGCTTCGTGGTCTTGTCTTTACTTAAAAGAAATAGTGTACTTTATATAATTTGTATCTGTAATAGATCTTAAAACAATAGAAGATAAAGAATAATATAGTGTCTATTTCTATTTATATCATATTTCGGTGCTGGTTCACTTTGTCTTTATTTCAAGATTATGTATGTACATAGGGACCAAAAACTCACACAAGAACGTCCCAGACCCTTGGGCCGAACCTTTCGGTTGGTACTATCAGGTGACCCGATCTTCTAGGCGACATTAGTGATTTCTCCATTATCCTAAAATACTAGCAATCTGATATGTTCAGTGGTTTACATCATAATGGGAAATAGATCAAAGATAATTCTGTGCTTCCAAAGACCGGATCGATGTACAGTGTCCCTAGAACAAAGGTGATTATGAGTGGATCGGAATCGAAGGAACATTGTTAGTTATTGTACTCTGCCGAAATACTTAGGCATTGTTCGCTTGTATAGAGCTTGGTAGCTCATAAGACATCTTTAATATTCATAGTCTTAAAACGGCACTAAATTCATGTCCCGCAGCATTTTCAGGGTACAAAAAGGCGCTGCCGTCAAGCTGAAATATTTATCATCCTTTTATGCCACGTCGAAAAAGTTACTGGAGGCAGCAAGTGACGTAAAGCCATGCAACAAGGACTTTGTTGGAAAATAGGGATGGAGTTAGTTCAAACATATCTAGTTAAAAAAAATAAGTTTCTGTAACAGTTATTTCAACTAAAAGTAAAGCTTTTGAACAGATTGAATACATACATATGGCATTTTGGCATCTCCTAAAAATTAAAATGGTTTGACTGACGTGTCAAAAAGCTTTCATAGTAACATAAACAAGATTTGTAAACTTAGATTATATAGCAAGTTAAAAGACGAGAAATGACGTCGTCAGAGTTCATGAAGGCTTGCATCGGTGTCACTTTCCGCCCCTCCTAAGAGAAGCGTGGACTCGCAGGGCTGCGAGTGTCGAGGCTGTGGCTCCGAGGGTTGGAGGGGCGGCAGTAGTCACAGCTCGATGGGTGCCGCACCTTTCCATGTCACGCCGGCACGGAGGAGGTGGTACAATCGCAGAACGCACCATATACATAGGCACTGTGGAGGGAAATATTTATGTGAGGTTTTGTGTAGATATAACTAAAGTTACGGGCTTAAGTTAGCAACTGTAATGGACAGTTGTCATTGATAGTATTTTCGTTTGTACTTCAATATCTTTTATTTTTTTATACTACTAAGGTGGCAAACAAGTATACGGCCCACCTGATGGTAAGCGGTTACCATAGCCTATAGATGCTTGCAACACCAGGGGTATCACTTGTGCATTGCCGATCCTGTAAAACGAAAGAGGAATAGTTGGGTTGGCAGTATAAGGGCCAAAGTCCCCCCAACTGCCAATACAACGTTTCCTCGTGGAGCACTGGCAACAACAACATGTTTCTACATGGTTAAGTACACCTTTAGAAAAATAGGCGTCATGTAGACGTTACGTTTTTTTTAGATAAGTATATAAATCTTCGGTAGTTTTAAAAACACGTTCAATACGTAGGAACTTTATCGATTAAGTTTATTACCACTGTAAAGTTTGTCAACGAATTTCTGCAGATACATAGTAGAGGCTAGAGGCAGATCGCTAAGTACAACATGACCCATTTCTGTGCACTATCAAAACTTCTCAATTACCAAAGTTATGAACTTAAATGGACCAATAGCGCTTTGTAGAAGTGGCCATCTCATATTTTAGTTTCGGAATATTATTAAAGATATTTAATACTTGACTAGGTATAATTTTGCTCTAGTGTACTTAATTTTATAATACCTTGGTTAATTCATACAATCAGTCGCTTCGTGTTTATTACTGATATGAGAAGTTTTTCTATTTGAATAAAGCTGTTAGATTTATTCAGTAATTAGTGCTTAAGTATTTATAAATTGTCTTCGTGTCGATGTGTTTGGCCAACTTTATTAACGCCTAATGTTTACAATTAATTAAAAAGAAAATTATTGTTTAACTTTTTTACTATACGACTTGTATGATTTAGTAAAGAATTTTAACAAGACTTAATTTCCCATTTTATAATCGACCAATGTTGAATATAACCGAATGAATAGCGCGACTGCTACGCTAGTGGTTTTGGATTCGATTCCCAAGTAGAGAAAGTGTTATTGTGTTTTCTATGAAATTCTCGGTACACTCATATAGGAACCTTGAAGTCTGGATTTGTGCCCGCTTAATGACAATAGGCTCGCCCCCTATTATATAGGACCTAAACATACCGGCGAACTGTGGGTATACATTGGTACACCTCTGCCTAACCCTTCGGGCAATACAGGCGCGATGGTATGTATGTATGCTTGTATGTACTCCGTTGTTCCGGGTTAAAAAGGAAATACATCACGCGAGTCATAAATGTTTTAAACTTCCGTATAAAATATGAAACCTCGTACTATCTCTAAAAGATTCATTGTTGTTAAGAAAGTTCAAACAAAGCCCGCTGGTCTTGTTAAAAATTTCGCAGAGGTTTCATTCACAAAATGTCACAATATTTATAAAAATAGGTTGATATTGCAGTCGTAAAGCCAACGTCAGGTTAAAAGAACAAAAATAAGCTGGAACATTTAAAAAGCATGTTTTCCGCCAAGAGAAGTTTTGTTCAAACACACAATGGTTCTCGTTATTTTAGGGTCACGTTGCGCGTTGACTTCTGACATACGTCATAACTTCGAAAAGAAGAATTGAAAAGACTTGGATAAAACCTAACCTTACTGCACGGCTTAGTACGATCTTGTTTTTGAATAATGATAGTTATTACTAGCACTGAAGGTATGAATTCAATTGTATTACACAGTATATACGTCATACGTTAAGTAAGCTTGAGGAGTTGGAAGCTAAGATATATTGCATTGTAACAAAACTTTTTAATATCAAATTAAATCATGTCAATTACGTCGCGAAGATTGGGATTTGTGGCGTTTACTAGAATATGCCTACGTCTAACAGTGGACGAGTGATTGATGATGCAAGGATTTCAAATCTACTTCACATGGCCATATGACATAACATATCAACACGCCTGTATTTCCCGAAGGGTTAGGCAGAGGTGTATCGAGGTTGCATGGCAACTAAACATACCGTCAACGTTAACGGGCACATATCCAAACTCCGAACTGCTACTGGGAATTTCATAGAAAACCAATAACAATTTGCTCGACCTGAGAATCGAACCCAGGACGTCTAACGTAGCAGTCGCGCTTAGGACCCCTAGACTAATGAACCATTACGTTATTATACGATGTTTTATTTTGAGTAGCACACTAGTATTTTAATTATTTTTTTATACTTACATTTAATAGTAGCCGTGGTATTAGGAATGATATTTCAGCTTTGCACATTGAGTCGAATTGCTGAAACAAAAGAAAGAGTTTTGTTAGAAATTAATTGCACAAAAGTTTCTAAGCGACTGATTACTGAGGCAATTTTAGCAACAAATGCTTATTGATATCTGTAAATTTCGCGTATGTTATAATATTGATATTATAATAATGATGTATAAGTAAAAGTAGTTTTATTATGAACAAATGCTAAGTTTGTGACTCAATTCTCTTGTGTATTAACAATGTTACGCTTGGTTAATAAACATATACGTATTATTCATTTGTGGTACCTAAAGTTTAATTTTAGATTCATAACGATGGTAATTGTAAAGTAGTTTGTTTTTTTTGTTCTTGGTATTTTCGATACCTGTCACCAATATCGTATGAATTGTGTGTAATTCGCAAAATTATTTTTAATATAAAATATATATTATCTTTTTTTTGTATATTTTTGGCATTTACCATGCTAAGATTTTAAAGTTATTTAGAAAAGGAAAAATTGGACCGCGGTCCAATTTTTCCTTTTCTAAATAACTTTAAAATATATATTGTTTTCTTGTCAAGAATGCTTTCAAAGGTTCATCGAACTTTTCGGGGGTAAAGTTTAATAAAGTTTAAATACATACACTCATGCCTTTTTTCTTTCGCTTCATCCGCATTCACACATCTTGTCAAACACACATGCCGGTTGCGAGTACTAGGCATCTAACCTTTTTGAAGAACCTTACTAATAAGGTTGGTGTAAGTCTCTAGGGCATCCCCTCCCTGGCAGTTCCATTGACATTCGCTATTCTAACCCCTAATAATAATAGTTTGCACACTATGAGGTCAACTGAGAATCACACGCAGAACCTACCTAATGGTTTTTATAATTCACGACATGCGTCTTGCGTCAAAATTTTGTCATTTCTACACGCGATATGTACCTACCTAACCGCAAAAATATTACGTGTCGTGCATATAAACCGAGCAGGACGCGTTTAATTCTTTCACAAACGAAAGAAGGTCAATGACAGCCGGCTTATATCCTCATTTGTTCACTTGTTGAATCCTCGGGTACATTTTCGTACAACCGCTGAATATAAAACATTATAATTACATCCCCTGAGGGATTAAGCAGTGTTTACGTTAAGAGCTTCAGGGCAAATAATGAGTTACTCATAAGGTGGTGTTGGTTGTTGAATAAAGGCTACTTTGTAAAGTTTAATAAACATTTTGTTCTTTTACAAATGTGTGTATTTCCTGCAAGCTCGGATGTTAAGCGTGAGGTCCTAGATCCAATTTCCAGGTTATGTTATCAGGTTTTCCTGTTACGAAATTCTCAGTGATAGATTCGAGTTTAGTCTCTATCACATGGAATCTAAGAATTGTATTACAAAAATGTTATTTTGTGCTTTAGATACAATATAACATGGGACACATTTAATCAGTATTTATTAACCGGGCCCAAATGGAAATAACATTTTACTCCACCTGAGAATCAAATACAGGATCAGGAAATCAGTCTCGGAAGACATGCTAGCAACAAATGAGGTAGTTGCGATGAGAGAAAATTGGAAAAATGTTTTAGAAAATAAATTCCGCAAATTACCATAGATATTAGTACTGCGTAACTGCTTCTATAGCTATCTATATATCGACGCCCCCATGCAATAATTCAGTATTCGCAAAAGTCAAATTTTACAGAAAAAAACATTTTCTGAGTTGTAGTCATATCTTGCAAACAAATCATTATTATGGCTTGTTTAATGACATGATCAAATGAAAGTTAAGTTTTAATAATCGGTATCGTCCAGAAATTGGGTTGCGGAGGTCTTAGTCATAGTCATTTATGTGCTTTATTATGTGTATACAGATGGTAAAATATAATATTTAGTTAGGTGACAATTATGGACCCTGTTAAAGGGCACAACAAAAAATCTTAATTCTATTTATATTATAATGATATTGATTAATTTTTAACTTATATCATATACATTATTATTTATATTAATAATACAATTATACATTACTATGCTTTATTATTTTATTACAATTAAATTATTATTTATATTTATTATATATTTTATCTATTTGACGGTATTGCATGTATATGTGTGTGTTCTAATAGTAAATAATTATGTATGTATGTTAGTTAGTCTAACATTCTAATTCTGTATTGTATCAGGTAGTTTATTATACATTTTTACACACATTACAAGCGGTCCAGAGTCGGTCCAGTTATGGCAGGCGATTCGTGTTAAATACTGATTCGCTGAAGCATCTGGTTAGACCAGAACTCGACCCCAACATAGTTGGGAAAAAAGCTCTGAGAACGATGACGATTGTGAATTGAACAGTAATATAAGCCCTTAGTAATATACAATTAATAGTTACTGTCACCCGAGGAAACAATTTATAGTTCCCATTATGTTATAAATTTAATTACTCTGCAATTAATTATTTAGGCTTTGAATATAATTTCTTGTCAAGTACAAAATGGTGTAAAAAACTGATAGTACGGTCAACAACGAAAGTTAACAGCAAAATTTTTAAAACATCACAGCTCCAACAATGGTCTTTCTGATTTATAATATTAGTAGGATAGGATTAGTAGGATAGGATTATAGTGGGATAGGACCTACTTGCTACTAAGCAAGTAGGATAGGATAATGTCTAATGCATATGCATATGCAGTATATACTGTCTCGCTAGGAGGTCTTGGGTTTGATTCCCAGGTCGAGCGAAGTGTTATTGGGTTTTTCAATGAAATTCTCAAGAGCAGGTCGAAGTTTGGATTTGTGCCCGGTTTATGGCAATAGGCTCGCCCCGGCGAACTGTGGGTGTGCATTGGTAAATCTCTGCCTAACCCTTCGGGGAATACAGGAGCTATGGTATATGCTATGTATAATAGGTACTCACGTTAGTGTTAGAAATGAATATGAAAATGATACATTATTGATAAAATTTAATAAATTTATCAATTGATGAAAACCTTCGCTAAAATAACTTTAAAATTTTAGCATGGAAAATGTGAAAATATACAAAGGTGGCAACGTTCAACATCGAACTAACTGTAAAGTAAGTCATGTCGTTTGAGAAGCAAAAACTTGCTTTACAATTAGGTGTTCCTGACATCACCATAAAGACGTAAATTCAGAATGTGAAGGCAAAATTCGCCCTGGCGTGTAGGAGTCGCGGTGGCTTATAGGTCAGCGTCTGGTGTACCTAACCAGAAGACGCAGGTTCAAATCCTGCCCGCGGTCGAATTTCCCCTTCGCTAAAATAACTTTAAAATCAATTTAGTTTTCCGTAAAAGATCATGTTCCAATACATTAATTAACCTATGCTAATAGCAAACCATTAACGAAAGCATAAATTGTTTGAGAAAAATACAGGTTTTAACTGAGCCTACCTCTTTTCTCGTGGGTCCAACTCTTGAGCCTAACTCGCGTCACAAAGTAAGCTACTGAAATCTAGGACGCGTTAATGGCTTTTTTACTATCGAAAGACACTGAAGAGCATGATTCCCTACAGCCTTTCGTGCTGTAAATAAGGCTAAGTGAACTTGCTTTGCTAATGCCTACACTATTCAGTTGTTTTTTCTTTTACCATCGACATTTGAGACGGTGTTATAAAATAATCGTTAGCGGCTGACCGCATTTAATTACAGAATTTGAACAAATTTGAGTAGGTACGTCGCATAAGTTTATAGTATGAGTATTTGTGTTTGTAAAAGCACTCAAGGGCGATACAGGAGAAACTTCTAGTGTTTTTTTTTTAAGAAAATTAAGAAAGAGAATTTGTTTCTGTTTGTAACTTTGTAGGTACGAACGCCAGCAGGTCAAGCTATCCAAAACTGACAATTGTTTCCAATTGAAAATGTACCCTATAATGTTGTCTTTTATTATTGTGGTAGCTTGATAAGCAGTGATAGCCTAGTGGTATGACCATTGGACTGACAAGTCGAAGGTCTCAAGTTCGAACCCAAGGCACGCACCTCTGACTTTTAAAATTCATGTGCGTATTAATAATTAATTATCACTCGCTTAAACGGTGAAGGAAAACATCGTGAGGAAACCTGCATACCTTAGAGATTTTCTCGACGGTTTGTGAAGTCTGCCAACCTGCACTAGGCCAGCGTGGTGGACTATAGCCTAATCCCTCTCAATATGAGAGGAGACCCGTTCCCAGCAGTGGGACAGTATATGGGTTGATGATGATTGATGTACTGGCTTCGGTACAATATAGTCCTATTTTTTTTTGTTAGTGTGTATCACTAAAAGTTACAAAAGTTTTAATTAATATAACTAAAATCAAATATAATTAACAGTAAAGCAGCTAGAGAATATAATTACATAATATACTCGTAGAAGAACCCTTTACATGATTAGGATAATATTATCAAGCTGTAGACTTGAATTAATAATAACTTTATAAACATATTTATACCTACTACATAAATTAGCTCACGTCAAACCAACACCTGTACCTAAAACTAGCGGGATGGTGTGTTATAAATTATCTATTTAACCAGGAACAAATTTGCTGCAATTTCTGTACAACACAAATAACTTCTGTACACAGTTTGTGATAAATTACTGTGCATTAGTTAAGGTAACTAACAAAGGACAGTGCCAGGGGAAATTATAGTGTTATTTTAAACTACCGTTCGTCAGTTGGACTGCTAATGGAACCAAACATTAACGAATTTAGGTTACTACATTCGTTAATGTTTTTGTGTAATACATCTCCGTAGACTAGTGGTTCGAATGCTAATCATAAGGTCGTGGGTTCGATTCCCACAAGACACAAATATTTATATGATGAACATAAGTGTTTGTTTGTCTGGGTATTTCTTATATGTATTATAAGTATGTATTTATAAAAAAGTGCTTATATAAGTATTATATCCATTGTCCCATGTTCATAGTACCCATAGTACAAGCTCTCCTTAGTTTGGGACTAGATGGTGCTGTGTAAAATGTATCAAAATATTTATTTATTTATTTACTAGCGACCCGTCCCCGCTTCGCACGGGTGCAATGTACTAATAACGTACATGTATTATACATATAAACATTCCTCTTAAATCACTCTAAAAAAAAACAGCATCAAAATCCGTTGCGTAGTTTTAAAGATTTAAGCATACATAGGGATATAGGGACAGAGAAAGCGACTTTGTTTTATACTATGTAGTGATAGTAATCTGCTTCACTTTTTTGTCAAATAGGTATATTTTCTTCCCTTCTTTTTCTGAGCCTTTTCTCAACTATATTGGGGTTAACTTCCAGTCTAACTCCCTAGTTTGTCGTAGTCCACGATTGTCAAATTGCAACTTGTGTAGACCCCCTGGTCTACACAAGTTGCAATTTGACAATCGTATCGACGAACGAATACTGACATGAAACATCATTTCTACAGACCGCCATTTACAAACTCTTGATACCAACGTACTTTTATGTACATATATATTTGTAATTAATATTTGTGTATGTAAACTGTTAAGATTACCATAAGGCACCGTAGACGAAGTTGCGAAAATTTAACTAATGAAGGTACATACGCCAGCTGGTCAACCTATCCAAAACTGACAAATTTTTCCAATTGAATATGAACCTTATTGTTTCGTATTAAAGTTGAAAATCAATCAAAGAAATTTGACAGAATGTGGTAGCTTGATGTGCTGGTCTCTATACAATATATTTTGGAAAATACCATGTTTACTGTATAATTACCTGCTTGTTACCTAATGAAAAAAACCTTTACTATCAATTTATTAAAACTTGATTTGAATATTAATGTTATACATATAATATTATAATAAGTGTAATAAAATGTAAGGACGAAGTTATGCAGGAGAGAAAAGATACCAGTGAATTCTCAGATTTAGTAACAGTATACGTTGCCTAATTGGACTGCGTTATTACCCCAGTGGTTAAAAGCACGAGCGCTACGTATGAGGTACTGGGATCGATTCCCAGATCAAGCAAAGTATTACTGGGTTTTTCTATGAAATTCTCAGTAGCAGTTCGGAGATATCGAGATTATTAAAGTCAATATAACGCTGAAATAAAACTACTTTTTACGGATTTTATCGCGTATATTGATATTATTAATCCCGATTATTAATATCAATATACGCGATAAAATCCGTAAAAAGTAATTTTATTTCAATGTATAATATTCTCGTAAATGTCAGAAATCAATATAACGCGATAAAAATCCATAAAATGTAGTTTTATTTCAACGTCTGATATCCGCGTAAGGGTCAGAAATCAATAACTATGTTATACATTGTTACCTTCAAATAAACATTATCATTATAAGTAGGATTCTTTTTATACCTATATCTCATTCCGAGAGGAAACCCGTGTCCAGCAATGACACAGTGATGATGATTATAAAATCCACTATATTTATAATTCACTTCGATTATTCCTAATAAACCCCAGCAAAGAAATAACTATGCAAATAACCACAGAATATAGAAACCGATCAAACTGAGATTGCTTGTCGACTACACGTTTCTTTGCGGCTTTTTCGTATTGACTCTCGTATATTACTGGAAAGCTAAAACTTTCGAGACTTTTCTATTTCCTCTGGTGAAATAGGAAAGCTGTTTTTATAATACTTATACTTTTAGGTGGTTATAAGGTATTAAAATATTATATTGTAATATATTTTGATGACGATACGGGATACGATACGGATATACTGCAGTCAGTATATCCGTATCGTATCCCGTATCGTCATAGAAAAAAAAACATTATTTTTTCTACGTCATCACCTTAAAGGTAAAAGCACTTCCGTCTCTCCGTTGAAAAAAAGAAGACTTCGGAGCCGAAAAGAATTGAAACCGCGGATGAAACGGTTTCACCCGCGGGTTCGTTTCATAACCCGCGTAAATTATAAATAAAAAAATAAATTATAATTATAAATCCTTAGGTACTCCTAAGGATACTATATGCGGACTACGAGTATGTGATCACGAACAATTGCTTATTTCATGAACATACACGTTTGTATCCCCGAAGGTTAAGGCAGAGTTGTATTAATGTACCTACACCGAGAATTCGATGTGTTGTCTCAAGAGGCTAGTGTATTGCATTACATTGGCACAAACCCAAATTCCGGACTATGCACTACTGCAAATTGCCTAATATAAAATGTACTAGCAGTATAATAGACGTATGAATCGCTCACAAGACCTATCATAGCCATGGTGAATGCCATGGGTGGCTATGACTATATAGGCAAGTGAAGGCAAGTGCGGTTTTAGTCGGTACAGACGCGAGCAGGTCAACCTATCCAAAACTGTCAAATTTTCCCAATTGAATATGAACCTTATTCTATTGTAATAAAGTTGAAAATCTATCAAAGAAATTTGACAGATTGTGGTAGCTTGATGTGCTGGATTCTGTACAAATCCGTCATACCCTGAGACCACCCCAGGTGGCAGAAGATGATGGTTTTATGCAGTTCTCATATTTGCGACGAGATCTAATGAACCTAAGAGAGTAAGAAAACGTGGTTCGTCTATCATGGTCATGGAGGTACCATTAAAATAAATAATAATAATAATACTGCCTCATTAGTCTAGTGGTCCTAAGCGCGACTGCTACGCTAGAGGTCCTGGGTTCGATCCCAAGGTCCAGCAAAGTGTTATTGGGTTTTTCTATGAAATTCTCAGTAGCAGCTCGGAGTCTGGATTTGTGCCCGGTTAATGGCAATAAGCTCGCCCCCTATTACATGGGATCTAAACATACCGGCGAAATGTGGGTGTACATTAGTACACCTCTGCCTAACCCTTCGGGGAATACAGGCGTGATGGTATGTATAATAATAATATTTCCTTAACTATTGATTATAACAACATTAGATATTTTTCCTTACGTTTCGTATCAAATACCTTTATTATTATTTTTTAAATAATATAAGGTATTATTTAATATTACTTGTGCTTATATTACACATTTTCTTCAACTAAATTTGGCTTTGGCTCCCAAGGCACCTTTGATCCGTAACGAACCCATACTAAATATCTCTTGTAACTACAATCCCTAAGGAGCTTCAGTCTACTTAACAATAGGTAGTTTTCCGTAGTAATTTACTGAAACAACGGTTGCAACGATTACCCAGCGATGCAACAAGGTCCATTAACGCTAGTGCGAGCAACGTGTTGCTGCAACAAAGTTTATAGTTAACAAGTTGCTATTTTTTACGAATTTAATCGCGTTATATTGATATTATTAATCGCGACGTTTCGGACGCTTTACAGCGTCCGTGTTCTTGTAATGTTGTCTAAAATATGAGATCACCCATCCATTTACTGACCCCGGCAGGTGGATCTTAACTTTACAAATCGACTGCTCAGCTGAGATCAGATCCATTTATTATCATGACTCATTATAGAAGAAGTTGTACCTCCATAGCCCCGTTTGAAACTAGACTGAGAACTATTTAAACTCGGATCGCTAAGTTGAAGATCGAAACCATTATAGTCGTTAATTAAAGGAAGATCCACGGCGCGTGCACTTTGACTCTAAGTAAACTGAAGGCTGGAACTAAAAACTGTGCTTGCTGAGCACAGTTTTTAGTTCTCTTGTCGCCAACTTCGTGTGCTACCGAAGTTTTTACTGTTTTTAGATAATTAAGTTATTAGAAGGAAATATTCTGGCTTGAGACACATGAAAAGGAAATTCTCCTATCTTGTATTATATGACCATTATTTAATCTGTGACCTACAAATCAATGGTACTTGAAATTTAGCAGATATTTATAAGATATAGGCATCCGCTAAGGAAGGTATTTGGGAAGTTCCCATAGGTTAGGGAATAACTAGATGAATGCGGGTATCAGCGTAGGTCATAGCTACTTATTACATAATATACGTAACTATGGTGATAATGTCAGTATACTATGTCTATATGATGTGTTAATGTCAGTATAATGTTATTATTGAGGAAGTATCCTCAATTGTGGCTTCCTATAATTGAGGGAGTGTACTTACATTATTACCATTGTATTTTGTGAAAAAAATCACGTGTTGTATACATCCCTTGTTGGAGGACCTTAATAAATAAATAAACTACTTAGACGGGATATCGGGAAATTCCCGCAGAATTGGGAAAAAAAATATAATTGCGGGTAGCATCAAGTTTCTTTGTCAAAGGCTATAAAAATGTTCATCGAAATTTGTAATCGCACAAGGTCCAAAATCGAATTCTATAAGGAAAAATACCGGAACAATATACCACGTGCTGGCAAACATACCTCAAAGTAAAATGTGACACAAACTGGCGTACCTATTCAAAAGTAGAAAAAAACATGGATCAGAATAAAATACAAAAGAATTCGTCATCTTATGCACTCCACTACTGAATAAAGGCATCCCTCATAGACTTCTACAAGGCCCGGTTATATGCCGGTTACATCCAAATGAAATGAAACGCAAATGAAGAATAATTCCACGTAGCGGGCAAACATAATATGACTATTAATATAATCGACGATTTTTGCAAAACAATGTGCTGACTTTAGTGCAATGCTAGCCTAGCGATATGACACTTGGAGCGACAAGTCAAATGTCTCAAGTTCGAATCCAAGGCTCTGACTTTTCGAAACCATGTGCGTATTAATATTATTGTTTCACTCGCTTAAACGGTGAATCACAACATCGTGATGAAACATTTGCGAGGAGTGGGTATACTGTCTTTAAATCATAATAAAACACGGTAAAAATACGTAACGCTGTGAAAACAAAGATTAAAAGGTAAAAGGAACCAACGCTCGTGTAACCATTGCTCGAAACTGAACACTGGCCATGGAAACAAAGGATATTTGGAACAAGCTTTATGTATGAATAATTCGCGCCAATACTGAATAGATTTGTGACATCTCTCTCTTGTACAGCACAGAACTGTATACTGTGTGAGAGAGATAAAACTATATCATTAAGTGCACACCTTAGTGACTTAAGGTGGTCCTTCCTGATTCTCAGCAAAATTAGGTTTCTCTGTAGGTATCCAAGATTCCTTAATTGTCGATAAAAAAAATCTGGCTCTTTCTTCAAAAGGCCATTTCAGACATTGTCCTACATTGTAACACTCACATAATTGTTACTATTCTATGTCTGGACTTTAAAAGAGCCTATGATTCTCTGAGTTTGTTCCGTGTTTCTTCGAAGAGGTCGTCAGTTAGGAAATACCGGAGCCATCTAGTTTAAAAAAAAGTAAAACATTGACTTGTAAATTTAAGTGTCTTTAAAAGATCTACTTAGTGCTTAGAGAAATAAATATCATTTATAATTTTTTTCTAGTAAATTCCCAAGATTTCGGAGCTTAGATTTATGCCCCGTTACTCTCCCTATATATAGACTACAGTACACCTCTGCCTAACCCTTTGGGGAATACAGGCTTTATCGTATGCGACCGTCTATCTAAAAATAGGTAGTATATTCAAAAGGTATTAATTTTCAATTTAATTTTCAAAAGGTTTTTGAACAGTTATGAATCACATTAATTTCTTGTAAGGCCCCCAAAACATACAATACTATCTTAATTAAGACGCATAGTTTGTAACAGCTTCATTTATAACTTCAAGAATCTAATTAAACCGATATTTTACTCTTAATTAAATATCTGTTCTAACAGCGAATAAATTGGCAATTAAAAAACAATGCGTGTAGTTTGATATTTTATAAATTCAAAATTAAAATATACATATTCATGATCAAGCATGGTAACAGCACTTGAAACAACTGTCTTTGAGCAGACCAGCTTATTTCATATTGCTATTTCTTGGAGTGCGCAAAGTCCTCGTGGTTCTGCTGCCACTTGAGGAGGCAGCAGGGTGTGTCGTAGTCGCACTGACCCAAATTACCAAAAACGGCACTATGTGTTCTGTGCGCACCTTCCTATGTTTAAGCTAAGCTCCAAACTGTAGTTACAGTTAAACAACATACTATACAGAGTACAGTACCGCCTTCTACCTTTTTCGCGGTTATAACACACTAGGCAGGTAGGTTGCGCTAGGAGAATACCCCTTTAAGATACGCGGTATAGAAACGACCATAAATACCAAGTAACTTGGCACTCTTGCCAGCAAATGTCGCGGACCTTATTTAGTGCGGCAGCAAACAAAGGACAAATTATATGTATTTGCATTAACCGACCGTTTACTTAGGTGGATTGGACGGAGCTCACGGCTTCTGTTACTATGCGGCACAAGGAATTAATTAATTTAAATGGCAAGTTTATTTCCCTTGCTTGAGTTAGTGGGGCTTGTCGCTAAGCAACTTCGAAAAACAATCGATCCAAGAGCTTGTTAGGCTAAGCGTGGACGCAGAGGTTTGTTAAAACTTTTAAATATAATCAGGGCACATTTAACCATGGAATAAATAATCGACGTACAGAACAGAACGACCCTAGAGATGCCATATTTAAATATTGCACCATTTAAGGGTGACAAAGCAAAACACACAAATACATATAAAATATTGATCCCGAATAATGTGAAATATGTCTGGTATTCCGGGATCCTGAATCTCGGGAAATTTCATATACTCGAGGCGAGGAAAAATCAACCCTGTACACAAAACAATGGTGGCACCACGATCAACAAATTGTTACACTGCCGTCTCTTTGTTCTCCTGTTTGTACGACGGTTGCCTGGAACACTGGATACATTACCTACATTCACGTAAAAGAAACCGTAGGTACAGTTTGAAGAAATTGTTTGGAAATGTGCTTGTCGATTATAAAATAATATTAAAACTACACAAATGTTAATTTATGGGATCCATAGAATTTTTTTTCAAGTATGTGTGTAAGATTTTTGTAATTGAATGTTGGGAAGATCTCCCCCAACATCATAGTCTATCATCATCATCCTCAGTCTTATTTCACCCACTGTTGAGCTGGTCTGTTGTTGCAATCTCCACGCTCCTGTACCAGACTCATCCATTTTCGGTCTCTGTTGGTAACACTTTTTCACTGTCCACAAACGATATCCCTTCTTCAAGTCTTTAACCCTAATATAGGTATACTTAAGGGTCCTACCGCTAAAATCGATCTTTTAACCTCATATTTATTGCTCACATTGTGAGATTTGTGTTTGGACGCGCCCTATTTATAAAATGCTACTCCCGGGAATATTACTATTCGATTCAAATTTTATTCAATGTTGATATGACTATTGCACGTAATAAAAACGTTATACATATATTGCATAGCGCAAAGGCTGCAATATTGCGCGCCGGATTCCGTCCGAACCACCGCCCGTCGAGTTGCAAATGTAGTAGGGAAGAATTTTATGAAAACGCAACGCACGCAACTCTCAACTTTTAATATAAGTCCGCAACGTGATAAAAGTGACTTCTTACATATAGCAAACTGTAAGAAATTCTCGTTTGCATATAGATTCACATAGTAAACAAAATAATATTTACCTTGTTAACATGATCTCTAAGAATATTAGAGTAAACCATGGCCATGGCCTCGAGCGCCATGAAGGTCATGCAACCGACGACCCACGGCACCAGAAACGCCACATTTTCCTGCCGAGGAAACAGATTAATCACTAATTACAATATTAACAGAAAATAGTCCAATGTCCTTGGTTAAGCTAATGAGCATAAAAGAACTTAGGCTGCATTTGACGTATTGCTGGCTGTTATGTCAGCACGGGCGTATTTAGGAATTTGGCGCCCCGGGCCAATAAGTTTCGCCGCCCCAGAATTCTAGGAAAAAAATGATATAAATGTTTTTTTTTCTATTATTTTAATTTGAATTATAAGGAGTACATAAGGAGTACATAAGGAGTACATAAGGAGTACATAAGGAGTACATAAGGAGTACATAAGGAGTACATAAGGAGTACATAAGGAGTACATAAGGAGTATATAAGGAGTACATAAGGAGTACATAAGGAGTACATAAGGAGTACATAAGGAGTACATAAGGAGTACATAAGGAGTATATAAGGAGTACATAAGGAGTACATAAGGAGTACATAAGGAGTACATAAGGAGTACATAAGGAGTACATAAGGAGTACATAAGGAGTACATAAGGAGTACATAAGGAGTACATAAGGAGTACATAAGGAGTACATAAGGAGTACATAAGGAGTACATAAGGAGTACATAAGGAGTACATAAGGAGTACATAAGGAGTACATAAGGAGTACATAAGGAGTACATAAGGAGTTAAAATCTCAAAATCAAAAATCTCAAAATTACATACATTTTTGAGAGTCTGGCTACACTATAAATACTTAATTTTATTTATTCTCCACAATCTGGTTGTTGAACTGCGTCGATATACATGTCATGCTAGTAAACGGGCGCTGTTTGTCGGGATTGATCAGCTCTTACTTTATATTTCCTACTATGGCAATCTTTTTCTGTTAATTTTTAAGATTATATTATTCTTGAAAACTATTCGGAACAAACTCCTTTAAAAAACACTATCACAATATAGTGAACTTTCTGGCCGATTTTACTCCCTATGGAACCGTGCAACAGTTTTTAGTCTTGATAAGTATTTTAATTATCTGTAGTGACATCTATTACGCTACATGGAATTACGAACACAATCTTGAATCGCGCAATCAACATTCGCAACGCAAGTTGCATATATACAGACACCCGACATCAACCTTTGGGCCGTGGCTCGCCAGGCAAAACCCCCGCCTGGTTGGAGAATACTGCCTTTTGTTAGAGGGGCAACACACCTCATTTTTCCACACTGGTGACCCCGACGTTATCCCGGTGTTTCCACAGATCTACCTAATTGAAATAAAACATTTGACTTGGACTTTTTACTCATGACGGAACGGAGCAAGTGAGGAGAATAAAATTCGTCGGGAGCTGCGTGCATTCTACGAGACGCAGAATTTTGGATTTTCTTGTGTTTGTTTGTATAGACTTTTCATCTGTTTTTCAATAATTTTATTTAATCCTGTTTTCCTTTAAGTAAGTAATAAATAATAAATAAATCTCCGCATTTCAAATAAACTCTGTTCAAGCACATAGCATTTCCTAAGAACATAATAACAGTTGTACTACTTACAATAAAATGACTGATGGACGCGTGTGGGTATTATCCTTGCTTGTGGGTATTTATGGTAATAGCTTGGGTCTAGTAAACAGCTTGTGATGCTATATATTCTGTAGGTACTCTTGTGCGATAAAGGGACGAGGAAGTCCGCCCCATATTGAGACTAGCACTCTCTAAACACACTACTGAAGAAACTTCGGTCGATTTACCATCTGGGACGGCAATCCGGCTTGCGCCGATCCTGTATTTTAAAATTCGTCTATAAATAATTTAAATCATGATTCTAGCGTTCTTAGTAGCTCCCGCCCCTAGTAACATTCTAGCTGAGATCCGAGTCTCGTTACGGACACCCTTAGTTAGGGTTGCTTATTTTGTAGTTTTGGTCTCGGCTGGACGAGAGTATTAAAAAATCCCACATATTATGATGTAAGAAAAATCTGACACTAGCTTTGGAAAAAAAACCGTTGCTGCTAAACCATTAAGTTAAACCATTAATTTCAAAAGAAGTATTTTATTAAAACGAACTAATGGATTTATTTCGTTATATTCCAATGTGTATAACCCTAGATTTCGAAATACGACCTAAAACAACCACTTTACTTTGTATTCATTATACAACTGAAACAAAATTTCACTTAAGAAAACAAAACGCAGAATTAATTGTTAATTTTCTTTGGTTGCGTTTGTTTATTTCTTCAAGATTGAAGATTATAAATGTTGTCATTGTTTAACAAAGAAATTTCATCAAAAGATTTAAGCTATTTTACCATTAGAAATGTTCATTATATGTATTTACAGGGTTATGTAATAATAATACCTTAAATAGAAATAGAATAGAAAAACAATACCAAAAATAAAACATATGCAGAATTATAGTATTCATTGGATTTTTTATAATAATGCATAGTCTTTGAATTATTTGGCTATGTATCGCCGCTTCTAATCGACTGCTCAGTGCTGCAAGAAAAGTCGGCGTAATGGCAACCTGGCGCGCTAAAAAATCGGCCCCAATACACGTGCGAGTATACATGTTACTTTTTAGTTTCTTAGAAAAAAATTGGTTATTGCGCACGCATTGATTGTAAACCTTTTTGCACTGTGTCACAGATTTTCGATTGCGCAAAAGCTTTTTAAGAAGAGTTATTAGTTCGAGAGGACTTCGACTTGGTAGCGAGGCACCGTACGCCTCTCGCATGTGGTGTTGACTGGCTACATACGCTGCATTAATTAAAGAATAAATAGTTGTGTGAAATATTCGATGACGTGTTGGTAAAGATGGGCGGTCGCTAGATGGCACTGGGTTCACTAGAGGAGGGCAATACTAAGCACAACTTGATTAGGTATCTTTTATTATATATCCTTTTACATATTTTATATTATTTTATTAACTGCCTCGTTAGGCTAGCGATCTCCCCCAATTACATGGGACCTAAACTTACAGGGGAACCGTGGGTGTACATCGGTGTTTCTCTGCCTAACCCTTCTGCTATGTTATGCTTTTATTGGTACTTGTAAATCAATACACTCTTTGGGAATTCTTATATCCCAGTTTTATATTGACTTCCACCTGTATCGGTGTTGGAAGTTGCCACAATAATTTAACTAATAATATAATATTAATCTTATTAATCCTAATATCTACTTAGCCGTTTAAAGAATCAATGAGTCTAATTATGCAAGCAAATAAACATACGGCCCGTCTAATCGTAAGTGATAACTAGCCTATGGTTAGTAGCAAGACTAGCGAGATTCCTTTAAAAATGTCAGTGTCTCAGTTGTCTAATGTTTTTCCAACATAATGAAAAACAGAATCCTAAAACCCTAAAGAGTTATTGGGCCGCCGATATCTTTTGTCACGAATGGAATGAAATTTGTTTTGATAGCATTTTTTTTTCATTTTACTTTCACAAAAACTATAAATAACATTGAAAATATTCAATTTAATTTGTCGCAATTTTATTAAAATCCTACTCTACCCTCACTAAAGTGTTGCTAGATTCAAAAATACATTTATCTTTCTTTTTACGAGTGCCTGCGTCTTGAAACTGGTATTTTAGGGTCGCATAAAATAATGTAAAATGCTGTCGCGTAGGTCGAGGTAGAACTGGTTTGATTATACTTGTTTTCGTAGGCTTCGATTTTTTTTGTGGAAATTAATATAAAGAGATTTAATTATTTCAGATCTTATTACTTTGACAGATAACTCAAATTATACTTCGAAAATATCTCCGAATATGTTCGGTGTCCGTTCCACATTATTTATCAGGGCTTTTATGGGAATTGGTTTATATCAAATAACATTCTCTTAGTATGGGTCGCTGGGATAAATGCAAGGTAACGTCTGTCCCCTGGGTCTAGTCACTGAATTTAGGGGCCAGAGGAATCACATGTGGTCTTTTTAAATCAATAAATATTTAATGATATTTTCCTTTATAAACACATTGATAACAAACTTTTTGATAGTGGACAGGGAGCTTTTGCTTTTTTCATCAGACTCCTGATCCAACTGCCGAATAAGATCTTCTATCATTATTGATGTCGCATTTCTATCAAGTCATTTTCATTGCAGTCGTCCTGCATGGATCAAATTACCATATTTAAAGTTTTAAGCCAGCTTGCGGCGACTGGTGTGAATTTGTGTACTTCCGAAATTCCACCACATGAAACAGGCATTCATTTACCACATGTGACAAGGTTTTTCTATTTATTTATTTATTTATTTAGTGCATGGAGAACTTACAGCTAACAAAAGTATACTAATACAAAGGAAAACCATAGTCTTCAGAAAGCCAATTACAAATCCTCACGTATAGACTTAGAATAATGACTTTAAGGTGTGAGTACAAAAATAAACAAACAAAAAACATCACATCACCTTAATTAAAGTAAAACGCAGTACCTAGATGCTTGACATACAATTATATGGCTGAAATAGGGAAAAATAATAAAAGCAAATACAAGTAATATAACCAAGTAAACCATAAGTTATTGGTCCCAACAATAGACCCTATCCCAACAAGTCCACCTTGTTTTGTCATCCTAACATAACATCCCTTAGGACTAATGAAGAGATTAGAATATCATTGGATTACGAGTGCGACTTGTGTGTGTACAACGATATAGTAAGAATTGGTTGTGTACTTATAGTAGAAAGCTCATCATGCATCGTCACCATCAACATCTTGAATAGGCCATTCATATATTCCTACAGTCACTAAGGATCGACCTAAGGGCGTCCGCAGCTGGGGAACTGTGAGGTCAGTAAAATGATAAAAATATGATACCCTAAGCTGTTTACTTACATTCCTTTTAATAAAAAAACACTACTAATTAAAAAAAGTAATACAAATCAATACTCACTTTATAAATGCCATAAAAGAGGAATATGCTGAGTACAATCATAAACATCTGTGTTCCTATTATTGCAAAATATGCTATCTGTACACCTGAAACAAACAAAAATTTTGTTTTAATATAAGGCTCCTGAAAACAAATAGTAAGTATGACAAATTAAGTAATGTAAGGCAAAAAAAATCTAAAGCTCGTCTGTTTTGACGTGCCTTAGTTTATTTCAGGGCTATTTTTGGATTCTCTTACCGACCAGTCTGTTTTATGACTTTGTTGTTGAAGTTTGTAGTTGAAGTTAAATTAATCTAAACTTAATTAAAGTTTTCTTGACAAAAATATTTCGTAAAAGTGGGGCTAGAAGTCCGAAGGCAAAATCTACCGATCATTTCAGGTTAACTACTACTAGTACTTAGCTGTAGACTAGATACCTACCTATGCTAGATACCTATTCTATGGTACCTACCTATGCTATTAACTTAATATTATTTATTTTAATTTTTTGTTTCGAGTATATCTTAATATACTTTGTGTCCCTTAATTATATATTTGTAAAGACCCCGCGAATTCGCGATACAGGGCATGAGGGAATAGACAACACGTGGGCCTAATGCGCCAGACTCCACACGCTGCCGTGCCGTCGAGAAAATCTCTCAAGCATGTAGGTTTCTTCTCTATGTTATACGCAAGTAATTATTAATACGCACAATACATGATTTCGAAAAGTTTGCTTTAATTTCTTAAATTTTAATAATAAATATTAATCATATTTTAAAACGCTTCTTTGAACTTATTTGGATTGGGGTTGGCAGATATTAAACATCTATCTATCAGCCACGGACGTCCACTGCTGAACATAGGCCTCCTCTAATTATCGCCACCTAAATCGGTCTTGCGCAGACCGCATCCACCGACTCCCTGCAACCTTTACGAGGTCGTCCTTCCACCTAGTTGGAGGCCTTCCTACACTGCGCTTTCCTATGCGTGGTCGCCACTCCAGGACTTTATTTCCCCAATTCACTGACACTGTGACACTAAACATCATATTAATAGAATACTCCTTTCTTCTAAATTGCCGTGCCCTGCAGGATCCATAATGTGTTTTTTGTGATATTGTAACATCTAACATGATAATTGACAACAATAAAGGTGTTGAGACTTGTAGGTATAGGTTGTGTTTCCATTCTCCACTTGTCAAAAGTCTTTCTACTGACCTACACGGTCATCAAATATACAACATTATAATGATACGGATAAATATCCAAGCGGTTTCGTATAAACCGTCTACATTTACGCAATCCTTGTCACTTTGCCTTGCGAAAATGAGACATGTCGTTAGACGACTCATGCCATTTTATGATATACGTCATTTGTGATGCGGGAAAGAGAAAAGAAATGTGAGAGAGTACTTAATACGTAGCTTGGTGTTCTTTATGGTTATTTAATGTGTTAATGTACTACCTCAGACGAACTCAGCAGCATGGCCAGAGTCTACCGTCTACTTCTTATAACTTTATGTCATTTTTTTTTCCTCTGTGGATATCCTCTTGGACTGTCACCGTCCGGGGAGACGATAGGGTGTGTCGGACTCCACCCAAAGTCGGCGACCTACCGACTAAAACCACAGGAGGTGTTCGCCTCACCAGCAATGGTCGGGAAAACCTAACCTAATCTAACATAATTCTCTCGCCTACACGACTCGAAGTCCTTGAAGAAAGTTAAGTGTATAAAAATAAGGATCAACTTATTCAATTTATACATCAGTTACGTAGAAAAGGTTCACGCCTAAAAATAGTGACAACACTACGAACATACATAGATGGATGGCAGCCCTAAACATGATGGATGTTGAGTTTTATTTCGTCCCAAACCTGAAGGGGACAAACGAATTGACGCATGAGCTGGTACAGAAGGGCGACGATATGACCCTTTGTGTCGTTCCAAAGATGAATTGATGAAACTCAAAAAGGTACATTGTATGTATATAAAATTGGTAAAAGTGATAGATATGGGCTGTTGTTTAAATTATAATCATAATGTTATTACGTCATCATCTTTCTACCCTTATTACTTGGGATCCGCACAGAAAATCTCTATGAACCGTCATCACATAATTCATCGATAAATGTACAGAGGCCAGCACGTCAAGCTATCCAAAACTGTGTTATTTTCCCAATTGAAAATAAACCTTGTCCCGTTGTATTAAAGTCGAATATCAATCAAAGAAATTTGACAGATTGTGATAGTTTGATGTGCTGGCGTCTGTACTTCTATAACTATAATCGAGAAAATACAAAGCAAAAGTTATAGAATATTTGAATACCAAAAGTAAAATTGTGATAAAAATTCAGTGCATGCTTGAGAAACGTATTGCTTGGTTAGTTTGCCAGAAATATCTCGAATATTACATGCCGGGCGTAATTTGCATAATCAGAGTTGTTTGCGCGCTATCAGCTGGCTATTGCATCGCTGACGTGGCAAGTGCCTTGGAAGCTTTACCAAATTTATATAGTGCTTCTGTTGTAAAAAAAAAATATAACCAAAGAAGTTTTTCATTTTAAAAGTTTGTTGATACATACTCCATTTTATTACGCGTATGGATTGGTTTTCACAGTATGCGTTTATTCAACTTGCAATATTCTTATGTAAGTTGTCCGTTTGAACAAAAATTACCATCCGATTGAGATGAAATTTGGCATATTTATGTAATTAATTCAAGGACAATGCAATATACTACCAAAAACACAAAACAAAATTCCATTTAGTCTTCTGAAACGAGCAAACTCCCCCGATCGTCAAAACGTACCAAATAGATTCTAATAAACATTCTAGGAACAGGCACTTATAGGCTATAGCTTCGAAAGAGCCCCTAGAGTTCAAAGCAATCGCGTAGGCAACAATCGTCACGTAATCGATTGAAGTGAACAAACAAATCTGACCAAAATCGATTACATCGATATTCCCGAGGGTAGTTTCTCGATACGAGTAGGATCCTCCATCGTGAATTGTAATCCAATTCTAGTTCTCTATAACTTAATAGGAATAATGGGGCCATGCCAAGTAAAGCATTGGCGATGCTTTGCATTGTCATGCTGAAAGCAGTCCTAAGCTCCATTCTGTGAAAAGCTTTCTGAGATACGGAGAAATAAATTGCATCAAAAACTTTTAATTGAATGCATATAAGTACCAGCTATCGAATCGAATTACAAGTCTTAAAAGCCTGACTTATTGTAAAATTTAATGTAAACCCTAATAACGTACTGCAGTATATCGCGATGGTCAGTAGCTTGGATATTTGAGGAAATAGAAGCATTCTTTTTACATGCGTTTTTATAATATCTGATAGAAAACTAAGTGCCTCTAATTTTTGAACATGACGGATGCACCAAAGAAATAAATTAGTAATTCTGGAGCTGATACTTAGACTTTGGCATATCAGCAATTACAAAATGTGATCATGTTAATTTGTGGTTTCACACTCACGTCACTTGCTACGATTATTGCAAAGGTACTTCTTTCCTCACCAATAAGATCAACGTACAATCTAGGGCATTCTCTGCGAATTCTGCTGCTGATATTGGCTTATAAATTCCTTTTGTTAAACATCTCTTATTAATTCTCAATTAGCTAAGTCTCATAGCTTTAGTCTTTGTAATTATTACTAAGTAATAAAACACTTTCATTAAGAACGTTTCTTAAAGCTTGTTATTTATCAATATATCATTCTAGTCTTGAATTGCTATGTTTCCTAAAATAATGTTATTCTCATTCGCCAATGTTTTCCAATTCATCTTGGCATCCAATCCCCTCCAATGTTCGTAAAGGACTCAATCATCCGGATTGATACGTCACTTCATCTCGCCTTATATTTTTATTATTTTCTGTTCACATTCCACTGATAGACTGCCAATCACACATTAATCACAGTTTGTTATTTTTCAAGATTTTTTCTTTAGAAGTAAATGATGAGCAATATCTAGTCTCATTTTCGAAGTCTAATCAATCTCAATCCACGAGAAGACCTGTGCCCAATAGTTGGACTGTACTGGGGCAATATTCGGAAAAGAAATACCCAATAAATACTCCAATATTGGAGTGTCTTGCAATATCAAAATTGAGATCAAAATCTTTATTTCTGTTTCAGTTGACACCTTTCAAATGTATTAACTGAGGTGTCTCAGTTAGTTAGTTAGGTACCTAGGTGCTATGTTTTCAGAAGGCATCAATTAGGAAATCTCAATGCCATCTCGCACTAAAAATTTTAGCTTGTAAAAGTATAATTGAAAGATCTATTTATAGAAATAATAATAACTGTGTACCCGTGGTGTTCCTTGCGATTTTCTCGTTTTCCCTATCTCTTAATTCTCCAAAATCTCGTCTTGTTAAGAAGGTCTTGTTACTAGAGCCATCGGCTTAAGCTTTGCATTGTATGTCAGATGGTGGTGTCAGATTTTAAGTAGGTATAACATAATCACTTATTCTCAAACAAGTAAAGTATATTTTAGCTCAGAACTCCGTGCCATAATACCTATGCTTGCTGCTGCCAACTGAGTGTCTTCTTATAATTTCATATTCTAAGACTGCTAGGTGTTACGCAAACTTGCTTTAATTTTAATATCTTCTGGAAAGAACTTACTTTATTAAACTTTTATGTCATAACTTTGTGGTCATTTTGCCGTACGGAGTAAGTGGATTATGTAAAATATTTTGGGGAAATAGAGACTATGAGGAGTTGTAGCCTGATCAGTATAGACATTGATGCTAGCGTCTTTAAAATTTTTATAGTATGTCAGTTCAGTTTCTCATGTGACCGCTCGAGAGCTCCATTATTGCAAAATGCCAGAGCCACTAGAGCACTAACAAGGGCTATCCTTTGTTAAAAATTACTTTCAAATAAATATTGTGGGTTTTTTTTCAGATTGGTAGGTTTATTATTTTTTTAATATGGGTAGATACTCAAATCAATAATTGTTTTATTTATTATTATTATTGAGGTTGTAGTCATATCTGATACATTGAGGCAATTTGACGCAGTTGCATCTTCCTAGAAACACATTAAGGAAGCGGAAACTACGAAATCATGCGTTTTTATTTTAAATGTCCATGTTTAAAATCATGCTTGAATACATTTTATGAACGGATGGTGCATACCATATTTGATCCAAATACCTACTTAATAATCGAATACGAGGATAATAATAAGAATATAATGACATGGAACCAATATGCACCCAAAACACGTTAACCCTTCTGTTTCTGGAGCAACATGGCAGGCATTTGACACGCGTCCTCCATTACAACAATTGTTCGCGTTCCTGCAAGACACGCTTGATAATGAGAATTCTTTACCTTTCAGACACCACAGGTGACGTCGAGTCACTTTATTATTAGTATTCCATTATTGTTTACTGAATTTAATTTATTTTTGTGTATGGATATCTCTGAAGTGGTCTATTAATTGAGGAAAAATTATGGGTAGAAGAAAGACGATTATTGAATAACTTATCCGGGAGTAATAAAAGTTATACCATGGAGTTTCTTGCCGGTTCTTCTCCATAGGAAACGACTACTTTGGAACCGTGCACCTAGACTCGACATTTCATAAGTACCTGTATATGGTTTATATGAAAATAAAACTATTTTGATTTGATTTTGATTGATATAATAATGTAACGGTTTTAGTACTATTGATAATTGAGTAATATTAATTTCTGACACTGCGAATATTTTAAATGTAGACATTGTCTTGAAACTACTATTTACGAATTATATTATTATAATTTTAGCAACGGTTTGGTATTGTAGAGATTTATATAACCTTAACAGATAGAATGATAGACTATATATCTTTTTGTATTTTTTGGCATTTTCCATGCTAAGATTTTAAAGTTATTAAGCAAAATTCGACATGGCGGGTAGGTATCGCGGTGGCTTAGTGGTCAAAGCGTCGTCTGGTGTACCTATCCAGAAGACGCAGGTTCGAATCCTGCCCGCGGTTGAATTTTTCCTTTGCTTAATAACTTTAAAATAGAATATATATTTAATTGTTTTTGCCCCACGTATACGTCACTGACATGAGTTTAATTAAAAATAATGCAAAGTAAATTAAAAAATTTACAAATTCATCTACCACTAAAAATATTACAATGATTGCAATATTTGTTTGCGCTTCCAAAAATATAAGTCGCGTTTCTAAAAAAAAACAACGAAGGTTGCTATAAAATAACATTTTATTCATTTCACGTTCACAACGAGCTTACTGAGTGCACTATATAAAATTTTCTATATTTTACAGAAAAATATTGTGTAAAATATTTTGAGGAGTAAAAAGGTTTCACTGCGGTGAATTTTTGAAAGTTTTTTCTAAGAACCGTGGCACAGCTTGCAAGATAGACAAAATTGCGTTTAGAAACGAATGATTCTCCATTGTGTGGCCCATCGTGTTGGCCATTTAGGCGACCATTGGTAGGATTGTTTCTCTCCAAATGCTTAATAGTGTTATTTAGGGGACTCTAACATCCTTTCGGCTTTTTACGGACACTATTTTAGGTTTATGGCGGCCTTTCTGTGTTTGCAAACATAAGAGCAACTTTATTTCTGTTGTTACTTGCATATTCCTCAATATAGTATTTTTAATCTTCTCATTAATCAATCTCTCTCCTCAAATTCAACCCTAACGTAGATGATAATAATAATCTACTTTGGGATTGGTAGTAATAATTTAAGATTGGCCATACATGCCTATTTGCCTCAGCAAGGGATAAAGTTTACATTCATCCTATATTGCGTACGGAATAATTATTACTCATCTTTAATAATTCATTCTTTGATGAGCTGAATTTTATTAACGACAGAAACTTTAGTTCGTTTGGCGCAATCATTCAATGACTTGGCCCCTGCAAACATTTATTTGTAAAAAGCCTATGACATAGGGGATTAAAATTCCTGGTGTAGTGCAACGTTTATTTTAAAAAAAACTTTTACAAAAGATACGACAGCAAAAATTTTCATTAAACCAGCCCAGTGATTTACAAGATTAGCACGTATAATAGACATAAATACCTCATTTTTATGTACTGGAATACCCCTCTTAGTACGGGAAGTTTAGGCGGTAATGTAATACAAGATGAATAAGAAATTCTCACTGAAAAGGTTCCTTTGTATAATTCATTTGCGGGTACATAAGTACACGGCGTTGCATAAGTAGGGTCAAAGTCTTTTTGCTCGAAATGGTTTCATCTAACGGGATATTAAGGCTTGTGTTGGTCGCTTATAGTAAAGTATTTCATTATGGTGTGGTACTTGAGGTTATGTGAGAAGGAATTTGAGATGTATTTCGGGAGGAATTAAGTTGAAATTAGTGTGGTAGTAAAAAGAGACAAGTACCTACTTAAGATTTTAAAAGAAATAGTGAGAAGTTTATAAAAATCTACTGGATATGATATAGTTATTGTATATACTGTTGTTGTTTGTAAGGACTATGGCGCCGTCAAACCGATGACGAAGCAACTTCCAACTCAAACATATTAAGCTTCGTTGGAGAGATTATGCAAATTCTTAAACCTCTCAACTATGACCTCTATTAAGTAAGAAGTATCTAAATATATAGGGACCATATGCTGAACTGGAGCACACAATATACATTATATTATTAACTGCTTCAATTTTATTTTACTTCATCTTACTTTGCACCTTTCGCATTATGGAAAAAGATAATATACGATCACCCTGTATCCCCGAAAAGTTTGATTAGGTTAGGTTAGTAACGGGGCAATCCAAACTTCGAGTTATTGAGAATTACTTAATTTAGGAATCGCACCCAGTCTAGCTAAATCATAGTATTATAGTATATGTTACGGGTCTCCTCTCAAAATGAGAGAGATTAGGTTACAATCCACCATGTTGGCCTAATACGGGTTGGCAGATTATTATACACGCGTCGGAAAATCTCTAAGCTCAATCGTTGAAGGAAAAGATAGTGAGGAAACCTGCAATTCCTCACTATCTTTTCCTTCAACGATTGAGCGAGTGATAATTATTATTAATAGATACGCATATAATTTTGAAAATTGAGAGGTGCCTTGGATACGAACTGGAGGATTTGACTTGGTAGTCCAATGTTCATATCACTAGGCTATTACGGCTTGGCAATAATATACTTACCCTCTATTATATGAGACCAGAAAAAAAAATGCGAGTAGACTGTGTATGTATTTACATCATTCCACACCTACCTAAACTCTTTATGATTGATGTATTATGTTAGCTACTCCAGAATGTTCGATACTAACTTATTGCATATACATAAAGCAAACAACACTGAAACCTGAGCTAGGCAAAAAGCAAACCACAATTTTGAACGTGAAATATTGCTACAATTTCTGCTGTGAAAATATCTAACTTTATCTATTGGCGAAATTTGCACCGTATGTTTTAGAGGAGACATCCCCCGGGGGAGTAAAGAGGAACGACCGGCGAAGTCTAGAATTTCTGAAATTTAAAGAAATGTGTATCAATCAACTCGTAAATATCTAGTACTGTACATTCACTTTAAAGAATCAATTCTTATTACTCTGATGTGGTGATGGTAAACGGATGTGAAAAACGTGTTACATGTAAATATGTATGTATTCGATAGCAACATTCACTGGTTATGCTGAAGAAACATAACATCATCATTTGTGAAAGGTCTTTTGTTACAAACATCATCAAGTATACCATCACGCCTGTACTCCCCGAAGGGTAAGGCAGAGGTGTACTAAATGTACAACAACACCGATATGTTTAGGTCCCATGTAATAGGGAGCGGGCCTATTGCCATTAAACGGGCACAAATCCAAACTGCAAAATATTAAACTTAAAAACTAGCAAAGACATTGAGTGCCTCCTGGACATAAATCTATGTGGATTCATTACGTAATAAGGAAACTTCTGTTTTGAAAGGAGAATTCTGTTTAGTAATATAATTTTGTTTATTGGTATTAACACAGAACATAGCATACCATCACGCCTGAATTCTCTGAAGGGTTAGGCAGAGGTACTAATGTGCACCCACAGTTCGCCAGTTAGGTCACATGTAATAGGGGGCGAACCTATTGCCATTAACCGGGTGCAAACTGCTTGCCTGTTTGCTGCTTGCTTAATTTAACTGCATATGTTAGTCTAGTGGTCCAAAGCGCGACTGCTGAATTTCCTTACGACAAACTCAATATATATATAGTGTGACCCAGGAATCGAACCTAACCAATGAACCAGAAACCAAACTGTTTTCTACTCGAAAAAAGTGGAGTATTTTACTGTTTCTTGTTATTTCGGCTATTTGGCAGGATTGCAATAAATTTTTATTCCTAGACGCCATCCTCGTCAGGGGTCAGCTTCCTGTCTAACCAGATGTGGCTGAATATTAGCATTTTACACGAAGCGAGGGCCTCACTGCCTCTGCAATTTATAGTCAATATCGATGTCTTGAGCTCAGGTTTACGTACTCTCCGAGGCACGAACATGTTTTAAGGATGGTTACCCACCCACGGTCTGACCGCGCCTAGATCCAGACCCTACACGTGTAGTTATTACTTAGCCAAGGGCCCGCCATATAAAAAATAAAACCCATGACATGTAAGCAATGCTTACACTTGTTTACCTGACTAACCCACGTCACATACATGACATTCTTGCTTATTAGCACTTCCTAATGCTTTAATTTATATTCTAAGTTAGCTCCAAAATCTGCAAACCACCCAAACAAACAAAGGGAGCAAAATTGACTGCCAAACCTTGGTATAATTTGCCTATTACTAAAACTAAAGCGACACATTGCGCCTAGAATCCTTGTAGTATTAGAATAGCCGATATTCTAAAACAATGTTCTGTCAAATTTAAGTCAAGATTCAGAGGTCTTGGCTAGAGTTGTGTATTTTTTGTCTGGAGCAGTATCCAACCAGAATAACAAATAACTAGGTATGGGTTAGTTTAGGTTTTTTTTTTTATAACACTAAGGTGGCAAACAAGCTTACGGCACACCTGATGGTAAAAGGTTACAGTAGCCTATAATAAACGCTACACCAGACGTATCACTTACGCTTTGCCGACCCTATAATACTAAAGATAAATAGTTGAGTTGGCAGTATAAGGGTCAAAGTCCCCCTACTGCCAACACAACGTTTCCTCGCGGAGCACTAGCAGCCTAGCTCACGCTCAAGGCAGTGTTACTTCACTTCGATTTTCTACAATGCCGAGGTACTTACCCAGTCTGGTAGCGCCAATTTGAGTGGAATTACTCCCACTAAGCCCTACCTCTGCTACAAAAACATATTAAAATACCCGTAAAAGAACAACAAAGATCAACGTACATATTTTCACGTATATTCTTCATTACTTTTAAATAAACAAGGCTTTATTTTATCTTGACCCTCTCGCTATTCATTCTACGAGAGAAAGAATGGGAGTGGCGTTATTCATTAAAGAATTCCCTTAACGGTGATATTAGATACCGGCAGCCACCTGAGCTGGCTCTTACATGTTTATATTGCATTTTCGTATATGCTACGTCTTTATTAGAAAAATATTTCAACCATCCTCTTTTAACAGGTATTGAAGAAAGTTGCTACGTTGAAAATTTAATTTAATAATAACCTGTTTTCTGGAGGGTTAAGTAAATGACTTTTTTTTTAATATTCTTTCTGAAAAATGAGATAGACAATACATTTGTATATTCTATGCCAGGATAATTATATTTCTTAGAAGTACCTATTTCATAATTTTCTAACCACTGTTGGTTAATCTAGGTACCTCGTCCATCATAAATGGCAAGCCAGTGTTGTGGAAATGCTGTTCTTTATTTATTTAATGGTTTCTCTAACTTCTTAGTATCGATCTTATTTTAAGTTATTTTGCCCCCGAAAGTATTCTTCGGTGACGTTTTTTTTTTCACTTTATCTTTATGTAGGTACATTTTTCCTCACGATGTTTTCCTTCACCGTTTAAGCGAGTGATAATTAATTATTAATACGCACATGAATTCGAAAAGTCAGAGGTGCGTGCCTTGGGTTCGAACTCGAAACCTTCAACTTGGCAGTCCAATGATCATACCACTAGGCTATCACTGCTTTTTATGACTGGCTATGCTGCATACCTTAGAGATTTTTCTCGACGGTTTGTGAAGTCTGCCAACCCGCACTAGGCCAGCGTGGTGGACTATAGCCTAATCCCTCTTAATATGAGAGGAGACCCGTGCCCAGCAGTGGGACAGTATATGGGTTGATGATGATGTAGGAACATTAAAGAATACTCTATATGTATATCTATCCATCTTGGCAAATTCAAACTAACTTATTATACAGTACTAAAGTATATCGCTGAATTTTGGAAATAAGTTTTTTTTTTGTGCGCATGATCTACTAATATACTGATTTATGGTTTTATTACAAGGAAATTGACAATGACAGACCGTTATAGCCGTTTATGGATAGTAAATTTTACCAATAAAAGGAGTTAGTGTGTTGAAGGTCGTAAAGATGATCGATTAAGTGGTATAGTTGACTGAAAGGAGCTTCTTTAGCGTTTTGTCTGTGTAATAAAAATCGTCATGAATTTAATCGCGATTTTATAGCTGTATTTTTAGCTTTGGACTATTCCAATCTATTTTGCGGTATGACTATTCTTCTGGTAGATTTTTTAGGTTTTCACAACTTAACATTGTCTAATATATTTAAAAAAGATTTTGTCCTCAATGCAGGTTTATTGGGCGTCCTGTTAGGGTTGCACGGTTGTACGAATTTCACGAATCCCATGGCCGTGGCATGTAAGGCAAGTGCGGTTTATAGTCCGCCATACCCTGGCACCTCCCTGTATGCCAGACGATTCATGAGGATTTTCCGTACCAAAAAAAGGTTGCAGAGTGCGGGTTCGCGATGCAGTCTGATATAAAAAAAAACATCCGATTGTGATGAAAATTTCTGATAAAGTACAGATGCCAGCAGGTCGACCTATCCATAACTGTCAAATTTTCCCAATTGAAAGAAGAAAATAAAGAAAGAAAACATATTTATTCCCTAGTCCAAAAGTCGAAACTATCATAACTATGCTTCAAATACAATATTACATACTAAAATTATATTTCCACCACTAATTCGGCATGCTTAATTAATACTGTAAATTAGTTTAACACGTTCGAGTGCTTCTCATTAACGTATAGTAAATAGAAAATTATTGCTGTGTTGTTTCTGAAATACATACATTTATGTTATTTTGCCACATTACCTAGATATTGTTTGCGGCTCGCATTCGATTACCCACCGAGTGCGGTTTCAGACCGAATGTAATTAAATCAGAAACCTTTAAAATTAATTAATGCTACTTATTTATGCAATTATTATAAATAACAAAGTGTTATTTAAAACCACAACACTTTAGAGAATTGTTTGTTACTTTAAAAATAATATATACTACTACCTACTTTACGTGTTCCTCATCAAATTATATTATATGTATAATTTGCTGTTTATAATATAGTCCACCATGCCTGCTTACTGCCTGTTAAGATTCACACGCCGTGCAGAAATTTGCAGAAATCTAGTAACAAGCTAAGCAAAGTTTGTACTATGGGTATTAGACAATGGATATAATACTTGTAGTTACTTTTTTTATTTTGTAAATATATGCTTAAGACAGAAGAAGGTAGAAGGTAGAAGCTGGATGCGAAAAGCCGAAGACAGGGTGAAATGGCGCACATTAGGGGAGGCCTACGTCCAGCAGTGGACTAGTATAGGCTGATGATGATGATGATGATGATGAATACATAAGAAATACCCAAACAAACACAAGCATCTATGTTCATCACATAAATATATGTGTCAAAACTAATTGTATAATTTTTATTGTTTTTGGCTTTAATAAATGTAATGAAATGTAATTTATCTATCTGCTCTTTAATAAATAAAATTTCGAAATTGTATAAAATGTAAATTGTAATACGTTCAAAATAGCAAGTGGTGTTTACCTGTAAAGATTGTGCATTTAGCATTTAATAATTATTTCATTAAGTTTTAGAGATAAGTAACACTGTAACAATAGTTGGTAAACCTAAATAAATAAATAAAAAAAAAAAATGTGGAAGTGTCAGGCATGCATGTTTCTTTACAATTTTTAAACGATTTCAAAAAGGAGGTGGTTATATGTTCGACTGTATGTATTTTTTTATAATGATTTTGGTAAGCTCAGGTTATCTGCGTGAAATTTATACCTATCTATGGTGCTCTATAGGCATTTGTGTATAGCGCAATGGCTGAGCAATTAACTTCTGCATCACTGACCCCCGGGTCGATTTTCGCACGGAAAAAATTATATCTGAGTGTTTTTGGGTGTGAGAATTTTACAAATAAAAATCCTGGTGTGTTTTTTTAAGCCGTTTTTATAAAGTATATTAGAGTTGGTAAATCAACGGAGCATTTTCAAAGCTGGCTACTCACTATCTTCAAGACGCGGCTTCCGCTTAGTTAACCTCAACGCCCACGGACGCTTATGATAGCAGGCCACTTCACCTACCGCCCTCAGACGTGAGATATTACAGAAAAGATTTTCATCATCATGTTTTATGTGTGTAATTTTTTATTTTACTTTTGGAGTTTTTAGTATCTTTTTTGTTGAGGAAAAGTAAATTTTGTCATAAGGAACACTAACTTTAAATGGAATTTACATCAGACCAATCCGAATGATTGGAATAGGTTGAGATTGAGAAACGTCGATAGTATTGGGAAAATGACATCATCTACTTGATTCCTAGAAATACTGAATTAAATAATAAACAATTTTTTTAAGAATAATTATTGATTACTTGATAATTAGCACATAGCAGTATGTACCTAAATTAAATTCGTATATTTTATATGAAATTGAAATTTGGAGCAAACTCATACTATCTAAGATCAAGCTTTCTAATAAACCTTACATCACAACTCACAGGCAGCCAACATTCGAGTCATAAAAAATACTTGTCATAAAAATCAGGACCCCAGAAATCAATGTCGTCCAATAAAACCTGAATAGTCCTATTTACTATTTTATCCGCAACACACTCGTAAGTTATTCGAAGTCACGACGAGAGCGAAATGTCGAAAAGGAAACTACACCGAACTTCCTCAGCCAGGTAACGCAAAGAAATATGACGGCATTCATCATCCGGTTAGCATACATTGCTCGTTCGAATCGCAATAAGCGGCAACAGTAACACTTGTATGTATAAATGTATAAGGTACCGAATTGTAGCATGAATAATACAGCAATATTTCTTCGTTATAACGACCTTGGGATCAATGTTTACATGGTTGGTTTTTGTATTGATATATGCGGACGACTAGGGTGCTTTTTCATACAGAAATGTGCGATTTTTATTAATATTTTAAATAATAGTAATTATTTTGAAATAAAACTATACGTCCTTGGTCACAGGTAGACTACCCGTGACCATGAACACTGTAAAGGGTCCGAAACGTCGGGATTAATCTCAGAACATAAATAACAGGATTAATAATATTATCAATATAACGTGATAAAAAGTTGTTTTATTTCAATGTATATTCGCGTAAATGTCAGAAATCAATAATGTTAATAATTTTTATTTTTACTCTACCAACACATAGTAGTGGGAGTAATAAAATTGAGCGAGTGCCTTCACCAGCCCCTCCACTGAAGTGGATTGCATTGAGAGTACCAACAATCCTCAACCCTAGTCCGCTTCTCTCGGTGCCTGTTCCTGTATGTGCAATTGTACCTCTCTCAACGGCTGCACTAATTTTATGGTAAAATCAATAAAGCGTATGCGCAGGGAGCGCGGTCGTTGCATTCTATCTCACTCTCCTTCCATCAATCAAGGCATGTCATGTTTTTCTGCATTCATGATTATATTCTTAACAAACTTCGATTATTTTGCCCAATTACAGTTTTATAAGCGAATGTACCTGCGCGACAGTTCGGAAATACTTACTTCAGAAGGAGAACAGTAACATTTATTGGAACTGTATCCTAAGCAATCCCAGGCGACATGTTTAGGGTTACTGTTTATGTAAAGGATGAGATTATGGAGTAGGTCCCTTTTGGTGTATCCTTTATTGAAAATAATTGAGGTATCTGGTCTCTTTTTTATCATATTAAGTAAACTAACGGTATAAGTATAAAATCGATAATGTATGTAATAAAGTCGTACCAAATAAACAAAACCGTTCAATATAATCAGCAATAAAAAGAGAAAGAAAGACAAAACTTCTCACAAACAAAATATTATGACAATATTTATGCCTATATTTTTATATCTCTAGAATTCCACAAGTGTTTCAAAATTGGATTGTAATAACGTCCAATATTCTCAAGATCGAAATCTCAGGAACGTTAATGAATAATTCCCAACAATTAATATCCCCGATGAACGAGAGGCAATCGTTCATAATTGAGTCATTCAGTAATTTCGCCTTCACTCATTTTTATTCGAACGAAATTGTTTCCTTTTGTGTTCGATGCTTCGGGTGTCCCGAATATTGCTGAAAGAAATCTTCGACACTTTCAGCGTCATTTGAATATTCATGAATCGATATTGATAAAGGTTCCAGTGACGGCTATGAATTTGAAGCTTTTTTTTAGGTAAAGGTGGGGTTTATTGGGCTGTTATATGAAGAGATTGGGGTTTGAAACAGAAGGTTATATACAGCCTTTGTGAAGACTGAGAACCTTTAGATATTGAATTGGCAGTTACGCTACTATATTGCATTACCTGTGTAGAATAACATTATTATATTCATTTGGGTCTTATGGGATATTTATGGTACAGTTTTTCCACTCAGACGTCATGAGACACTTATTGGCCGAAAATTTCTTTAGTGTTATGGAGATAATATGAGAATTAGACTCGATTGCATTATCGATTATCGATCCCAAAGATACTTATATATCCTTATCTATAAATCTGTACTAACATTTTGAAAATTGTTTTACTAATAGAAAGCCACATTATTTGTGAGTATCATAGGCTATATTTATTTATAATATATGCATGTTATAAGTACATTGCACCCGTGCGAAGTAGTTTTCGCTAGTATATAATAAACAGCAGTTTTTTTTGAACTGGTACTCTACTATGTGACCTTGACAATCTTACCTGAACATAAAAAGTCGCATAATTATGACCTTGTCAAAAGATGTATTTGGAATTTTTACCTAAAAGTTTTTGTTGAACATTTACTTAAGAATACATAATATATTGGCTTCGTTATTCATAGCTAACACACTTATGACTTTATTGTAGATTTTCCAGTTCATTCACTTGAAAAATAAGGGTAAGTACAAATGGCAAGACAGGTATGTTTACCAAGTTTTTTTTTATTCAGTAATCTGAAGACAAACTTGTCGGAGATTTAAGATAGAATGTTTTTCCGATGATATAAACTTATTCAAGCATGTATTTCTTTTTACAAAGCTCGTCTGCAGGAAATATTGTTGAAAGTAAGTTAGAATAAATGTATAAAATAGATATTAGTTTACAAATATAAAGAAGAATTGACAAATACCTACATTAAATTAAATATAAGAAAACATCAAGTTCAATGTCAAATGCAGTAGGTATATTAATTATGTCAATTGCTTTTTAAATATGGTTTAGCCAAGCTAAACTTTATTTGTCCTAACCTCAATAATAATAACGTTCATACTCTATTTAACACTACACTCTGTCAACTCGATTATTCACTTTTTGATAGATTAGCCTTAGAACATAACTGTTTCAGATTACGTAAAAACTAACTTTAAAATGCGTAATAAAAAAATCCGTAACGTCCCCTTATTTAATCATCTTGCTTATGACAAACTGTTTGACAGACATTATAAAACCTTGCATGAACTCAAATACCGATAAAAAGAAAAGAATTTTAAAAAGAAGCCAGACTTTATGTTGTGGTCGTATATATCGAAAATTAAACAACTAAATAAATCGATACATACCAATTAAAGTGCCAATCATCGAATCGATAATCGCAATATTATGTTGCGGCAATCACTAATTCTATCTGTGAAAAAGAATATACGAGTGGACAGAATACTTATAGGGGACCAGTGACTACCTAGTGAGATTCGATAAAAGATTTACTCAATGTAGTCTTTTATCCCCACTGGGGCCTGTACATTAAAGCTACACAAATGGCGTTATGAGATGTCTTCTCACACAATGGAATGAATTACAGTAAAGATCCTATATAAATATATATTGTTTCTTGCCAGTGTTTAGGTACTCAAACTCAAATAAATAGCAAACAGGTTCTTGAGCGGATACAAAAAGATGTCTAGACTATTGTCTGTCGGTAGTCCAGACTCCAGTGGCCTTAATATTTACAATGGCCTATTATACTGTGTTTCAACAAATAAGGGGACGAGCTTTATTTAAGTAGAATATTAATTAAATAGAAATTAATAGAGGTTAACAATTAGTTAGGTTTAAGTTAAAATTAACGATTGTATTAACTTATTTGCTGTTGTCCTCGGCTTCTGATGTGAATGTAGAATTAATATAAGAATCCAAAATTTAAGAAGAAGAAAGAATCACATAAACTGACTTTTACAGTTTCATTTAGCACCTAGCCTTTTCGCAACTATGTAGGAAACGATTTCTAGTATTAACTTATACGATACGATTGGTAGTTGAGCAGTCGGCATATTCGATACGGGTTGTGGGTACGACTCCTGTACGGAACAAATACATACATCTTTTTCTTATAGATAATTATAATATATTAGAAAAATATAACAGACCATCACCCACAGTTCGCCGGTATGTTTAGGTGCCAAGTAACAAGGCAGGAGCTTGCCATTTTTCTCCACGAGGAAACGTTGTTGGCAGTGGGGGGACTTTGAGCCTTATACTGCCAAACCATTCCATTCCCCTTTCGTTTTACAGGGTCGGCCACGCGCAAGTGATACACGTGGTATTACAAGCGTCTATAGGCTACGATAACCGCTTACCATCAGATGGACCGTATGCTTGTTTGCCACCTTAGTAGTATAAAAAACAATATTATCCGGTCGCAAATCCAAACGCAGAGCTGTTACTGATAATTTCATAGGAAAACACAATAGAAAGGTGTCATTGGGTTTTTTTATCGGTCTGCTAGACCTAGAAATCGGACCCAGGATCTCCAGGTTAGCAGTGGCGCTTACAACAACCAGACAAATGAGGAAATTATTTAGTTATTTATTAGAAAACGATATAGGACGAAAAAATCATAGGTCTATCGAATAAATAACATATTTTAGCTAATTATAATAACTATATCTGCGTCGTTAGTCTAGTGGTAGGACCACTCAGCGGGACTGCTATGCTAGAGGTCTTGCGTTCGATTCCGAGGTCAAGCAGTGTTTCTATGAAATTCATAGTAGCAGCTCGGAGTTTGGATTTCGGCACGGTTAACAGCAATAGTCGTTGGACGCAGGTGGCATATAACCGGTCCTTGTGGAATTCTATGGAGGAGGCCTTTTTTTTCAGCAGTGAAATCACCAAATTGTGGCTGATAATCATGATGATGATGATTAATGGCAATATGCTCACCCCTGGGACCTAAACATACATATTTTGGGTGTACATTAGTGCACCTCTGCCTAACTTTACAGGGAATACAAGCTTGGTGGCCTGTATGTTGGTATGTAAGTTAATTAAAGATAGCAAATATCCAGAACCAATTACTTACATCTTTAATTATCTTTACATCAATGTTACCATTTTCTTTCAGTTCTAACGATGCGAATGTGATATCTCACTAATTAGGTGGCATATGTTTTTCTAATACGCAAAACTAATAGATGATTTATGTCGGCCAATATTGAGAGGGGCTCATGACTACATAGCCTTATAATAATAAGTGTCCTATCCCCAGACTCCTACCGAGTCGAAATAAATATGACGACCAAATAGATCTTCGGCCCTAGCTTAGCAAAGTTCAAGCACCAAGTCCAAGCTCGAAAGGAAAACTAAAATATATTATAAAATAAAATATTTAAACACAGTGCCTTAATAACATGTAATCAGATTTCATCTGAACAAAGCAATTTCATAAACAAAATAATAATAAATGTAATATGTATCAATCAATCATCATCAATCAATTTTCACTTAATTTTGTTTGTTTAAACTGTAAATGTAACTTAATATTATAATATTGTACCTAACTGTAACTAAAAAAGCTATTTTACTGTAATATTGAATGTGGTGTTTATCTCATCGAATTGTGTACGCTGGTTTGTATATTGTTTCTGTGGAAGGGTGAGCAATCGTTAAACATCGAAACCCCTCCGTGCCGTCCGTCCCGGTTGTCATGTGAATATCTATCACAATCGTTAGTAGTAGTCGGAAGGATTTTTGGGCTTCCGACTATTGGCGACCATAAATTGGGTGACGGGGGTTTGATGGCAGTCGCTTTATGTGAAATACTGATATTCAGCCGCATCTGGTTAGACTGGAAGTCGAACCCAACATTCTTGTGAAAGGGTTTGGAGCATGATGATTACTATTATTATTAATCATAAACTGTCTCAATGGTCTTGCAGTTGCAACTTGCAATCAAATCTAGAACCTCAAGCGTAGCAACCATTCAAGTTCTAGATTCGATTCACAGTTTGAGCTAAGTGTTATTCAGACTTTCTTTACATTTGTTGTTGCAGCTTGGAGTTTGTATTTATGTTCACTTAAAGGCAATAGGGTTGCTCCCTAAATATGGGAACTAAAACATACATTTATAGGTATATTAAATCTCTATTAGCTGACTTATAACCAGTCTGATATTGTTAATAGGTAAAAATAGTAGGTTTCCAAAAACAAAATGGCGTCGTACAACCGCCATTAATTATATTTGTTTACGGTCGGGCTTTTAATTAATGTTATTGTTTGATTCATCTTTTTTTGTAAATCAATAAAAGAGATTATATTATTAATTGTGTTTTCGACCCTTTCCAATGTTGTGGGTTTTACTGGAACAATACATTCCGTTCTATAGCTGCCATTAATCATATTTGTTTGGTCAATAATTGGACTCTGTTGATAGCGAAGGGTAAAACAGCCCATATATTAAGCTTTTTGTAGAGATTGTTTTTGATAAATTTGGTTTTTTTTAATGCAGATTATGAATAGTCATTCAAAAGCTAGTCAGCTTTGTTTGTTACCTGTCATCATTCCTGATTTTCTTAAAGGAGAGAGAGGAGAGGTATTATATTACCCTTAGAAGAGAGACCTTAAAAAGTAGAGATGTTATGGATTTTAAATTTCCGATCTGGATACGGATAATTATTTCGGAGTATCCGATAGTTTTGGATAGTTTCAGTAACGGATATTATATTTTTTATTAGTTCCTATGGCTAATACCGATCATAACGTTTCTCATTTAGATTCCGCCCCTGTCCGAAATGTTAAATTAATAATAAATAAATTGGAATCGTTTATATTTCGCATTACTGATAGTTTCGGTTACCGTACGGCGTTCCATATCATACCTGCTTAAAACATACCAGCTAACTGTAGGTGGACATCAGTTGGTACAAGTATCAAGAAGAGGTGTACAATGTACAGAGGCCAGCATATCAAGCTACCACAATCTGTCAAATTTCTTTGATTGATTTTCAACTTTAATGCAAAGCAATAAGGTTCATATACAATTGGGAAACTTTGACTTTTTCTGTACAATAAATCTAAGAGGTGTACACCTCTTTCTAACCCTTCAGGGAACCCTCCTCATGTAAATGTGGAGGTACGTATTAAAGTTGTTCTAGTTTACTTCTACGACAAAATGTTCTTTTAATCTGTTTAGAAGAGGTTCTTGTATCTCACAAAACGATCGAATATTTACTATTAAAGGAACTAGTTGAGCGCAAGTAATTGACTCTCGTTGGGCAGTAATTGGGTATCTCACCCTACAAAAATGTTCTTAGAAAGTATTTTGTTGCTTAAGAAACTTTTGTCGAAGTTTTTTCACTTATCTAATAGGTTTTCTTTGATAGTTAGACCGTTGTTAGTTCAAAGTAAAAAAGTTTTTGACGAGATTTTTTATGCTTTTCGTTCATTATTTTTAATTGGTTACGTTGTTAGTTCAATTGACATTTGTTTGTTGAAGGGTAAATACATTGGTATCGCACTATTGCATATTTTTTGCAGTGACTTGATGTGGATCGTTAGGTTTGAATGGTTTTTTTTTTAATGATTCGTGTGTTTTTAAGTATGTATAGCCGCTTAAATACTGGTTTTATATATGTCCAGGATAGTTCTTTATAATAAAGGGATTATTAAAAAGAATAGTAAGTACTTTTTGTAAATAATATTTGGTACCTACTCACCATAATAAACGTCATCAAGTTCCTTATACCTCTTGGCATTGACGCCGATCCTCCAACTGTACAACAGCACCACTAGTATTGATATATTCTGAAACAAAAAAAAACGTAATGTACCTAGTCCTAATAATTTCCGCCTTATTTTAGACGAGTTGTAATTGATGATTTTTATGCACAATTTGTTACAAAAATCACTAATAACAATCAACATTGTATTAAATAAATATGTTATGATTAAATAAGGAATATAATAAACCGCGTATCAAAAATACTGATTGAGCGTCAAAATTACTGATTGAGCAGCAAAATACAGATATCGGTTAGGTTAGGTTAGAACTGTGACCACACAACGAATGTGGCCAGAACCAAATCTGAATGTTTTGAGTGTATATAACAATATTGAGTGTATATAACAATATTTTGAGTTGACTATTTTACTGCTCAATCAGTATTTTTGCTGTGCATGTTTTATATACAAAATGTCATTTTTTGATTGGCAGTTAAATACTAGCCATTAAATAATAGTAAATAGCTAGAATTTCATTCACCTACATATTTATTTCTGACTACTCAGTTGTAATAATTTTTTTGGCGTTTCCGAACGCACTCATTCGCGATAGTTTGCGGGTAGTTTTAGATATTTGTTGATCTACCAATTACAATAAATCCAGCGAGTTTACGATTCATTATCGCGTGCCACCGCGGGTGAGTGCCCATTCGCGTTATGTCCGCGTTTATAGACACATTGAAAGAAGGAATCTCGCTATCCGGTGTCTTGGTTTCAAATTATACTATCGAACTTGTTTGTGATTCGGTTTGGAACATTGTGATGTTTATGGAGTCGTCAGTACCTCAGCACTAACAAAAAATTCGAAACGATCTTCTTCCTGTGAGTAATGCGACTTTTTCTGATCTTATTGTCTTAACGCATCCTGTCTTTGTGTCAATTTATTTGGCGTCGGCGCAATTCGTCGTGTTCAGCCGTCACCTTATCTTTGACGTCATATTATTGGCCTTAATACAATCCATCCATATTTTATCTGGTCTTTCTATATTTCATCCACCCTCCATTCATTCTTCCATCACATTCATGTTTTTTCGACGACTTATTCGTTTTAAATCATATAATCAGCATCACTAGGGTTTTCGTACAATTAGGTACAGGTCAGCTTATACTGGAAATGTATGGCTTGTTATGTATTTGTTTGTCCATGAATCTTATTTGTTAGAGGTACTCTTGGCGTGGCGATTTTAGCTTCACTGTACATATGAACAAAAGTGATATTGCTTTAATAATTTTCAATTTCAAAAGAAGATTCTATGAAGTTGCTGGTGTATTTGCGTTGGTCATAAGTACCTACTTTACTGTTCAAGACCAAGAGCTTCAAAATAAGTAAGTAAATAAACTCCTTTCTCAAATGGATGGAGGTAATAAAACCAGTAGAGAGATAAGTACCTACATTATTTTATCTCCCATTTCAGGAGGGAATAGGCAGTAATAACGAGATTTAGTAGTGCTATCACTGTGGATACAATAGAATAGTTTATGATCACAAATTAAATTAGAATAAGCCTGTTTCAGTGGCAATGAAATCGTTCAAAAGTTCTTTGTTACTTTTGATTATGATAAACTTTGGTAGTATTATTATTCTGTGACTTTGGCAACATTATTAGATACCTTTTTGGTGTTGTGTTCTGATTCATTGTTATTACGTTAGGTACTGTGAATAAAATAGAAGCATTAGATTAATAAAATAATTAATTGTATTATTCAGCTTAGTTATAGTATATCATAATTTAATAGTTAGAAGAACTATGTATGTGAAGAAGAACTTTGTATGTTATGAAGAATTGTTATGTTATATCATAACATAATAGTTCTTCTCGATTGAACGGATAAAGCCATTACCACTACTGTAAACTTTATTGTAACCAAATAATCGTAAAATGTAAAGTGGCTGGTTTTATTTTTGTTTTTCTTAGACTTTATTTAAAGATTTCTTTAAATAAATATTTAAAACTTTGTTCTCTAAATTGTCTCACTTGCTAAGTTGTCTTTGCCCAATCTTGGCTGCTGAATGAAGTCGAGTTTCAGTTTCATATACATCAATCATTTTTTTTTAATTCGCCATTAGGGAATTCTATGAAACTGCCTGTTGCATATTATATTTTATTTATTTGTGTACTCCTTCAATTAGTGGAGACCACAGCATGCACAATAACATTAATATATGTTACATTTTTTTTAAGTTGTAAACAATTTAATAATATTGTGGAATTAAAAATAACGTGGAATGAACGTAATGAAGTTAGGTTGTCAAATATTTGTGCACCATCATGAAAACGCTGGCCGAAGACAATGAAGTATGTAAATTACAGGGCAATAGAGACTTAACTGCTTATGTCTCATGGTGTCGATCGCAGTGTAGTGCCCCGCAGCACTTTGATATAATTAAACTATAATAATTTCCCATAATGATTGTAGTGCCACCAAGGACTGCAATTATTATGCAGGCAGGCGTTAAACCTTAACATCGGGTGTGTCTTACTTGTCTCGACATTACAGTCATTACATATTAAATAAAAAAATAAGAGTCGTTGCAAGCAGTACTGTTTTGGCTTTTTTTTACTTCTCCTATAGCAAAATTGATATTTTACGCCATTATTTTTTAAGTTAAGCGAGCTACGTTTCACGCGACGTCACTCCAATTAAAACGTTAATACCGTTTATTATTAACGTTCAAAATGACGTTCACTTTATAATAACAAACTGTATTCAGCGGTGGTTGGAAACAGCCTTGATATTAAACTAGCTGATTCAGCGACATTATTCCGATATCATTAGTAGTGAACACACTGTAAGCGCGGCCTTAAAATGGTTGTTTTGTATCAATATGCAATTAACTTTCAATGGATACACCGCAAGATTGTTATCAGCGTGGAGTGGATATAGGGTTAGCCCGTATAAAATAAATATTATAGTGATGTTATTTATCATAGTAGAGTCTTAGTGACTACCAGACCAGACGTTTTTGTAAGATAAACAGAAAAAGGTCTTCCTGACTTTCAAAAGGCGAACAGCACAAGACCGGGGAGTATAGGATTCTTACCTACTAAAACCTCCCCAGTGGACACCAAATGGAACCCCGGAACTGCCTCTGCGGAACTGCGGAAGTCCTCTTAAAAATACCCCGAACCGCCTTTTGCAACGCCTGTTAAGGCACATCCCTGGGGAGACTGCAAAGCTGTATCCAGATCTAACAGTCGGCCGATCTTTTTCCTAAAACGTTTTTCACTAAGTATGTATGGGGGAAGTAAAGGAATAAGGGGAAACATAAGAAAATTCAAGAAGTATGCAGAACATTTCCTTTCTCTCTCTCACTCTATAAACGAACGATAAAGTACGATAAACTTGTAGGTATACCGCCGTATATTGATGGGTAGCTTTTATTTCGATATATTATGTTTATTTGAATAAGTGATCTAGATAAAAGATCACCCATATATACATACAAAGATATACTCATCCCTTTTTCCCATAAAGGTAGGTAGAGACTACTGATTGCCTTCCTACCTTTACATTTTTTTTCGTCCACGTGCATACAACCACCACCGTTTGCTGTTTCAAGGACAACAGTAGGTAATGAGTTCGTTGTATGGCTTTGAGTTAAAGAATTATGCAGGGGTGTACTCATGTACACCGATAGCTTGCGGGTAGGATTAGGTCACATGTAATAGGAGGCGATCTGAATACTAGAAGTATAAATGATTAAATGATATTTATTTTTGTAAATAGATCTTTTAAAGACACTTTTAGAAGTCAATATTTTACTTTTTTTTTAAGCTAGATGCCTCCGGCATTTCCTAGCTGACGACCTCTGAGAAGACGCCGAAACAAACTCAGAGAATCATAGTCTCTTTTAAAGTCCAGACAATGTATAGTAACAAATATGTGTCTTACAATGTAGGGCAAAGTCTGAAATGGCCTTTTGAAGAAAGAGACATAGCGGCTTTGAGTAGACCAGTATACCAACTGACGGCATGCATGCATCAGTCATTGTGTATAATTTACTAATTGCACTAAAATTCTCCCAACTAGTGAGCTAGTTCGTGTAATGCTGACGTCACTTGCTCCGAAGTTTTAGGTGACATCCGTTGAAACTTTGCCAATAGCCACAAGTTGTGTATAGGAAAACTTGGTACGTGTAGATGGAAGATTCACAGCTTAGTAGATATTATTATATTTTAATTGAAAGTGTTATTATTTTCATTATTGCCTCATTGGTGTTAGTAAACCCTACTGCAGACCTTGAGGTGATGGAATTGATATAATAAAACATACAAAAATTCATACAATCATCATTATAGTGCAATCATGATGATGATGCCCTATCATATGAGACTTACCTCTGTCTTTAACGAAATGTACATGAGGATAATACTTTCAACGGATTATTTGTCTTATTGATGTGCTGATGATGATCAATGTAAATCAATTAATAATTATTATAAATAATTGGGACTAACTATGCAGAGCTTGTACCTACTAGTAGGTCCCATACTAGATGAGGAGAAGACGCCAAGGAGGCAGCCGCCTAGGCGCCTAACACGCCGAAACCCCGCCTGCACCATCTAATGCAGGTGTGCCTTTGGGCTCGCGGGCGTTCAGAGAGGGGATTCTGTTCGCCTATCATCGTGCGACCCCAGAAAAGACGGTGGTCACGTGCTGCCGTGCACAGAGACAGATTCAGGGGAGACCCGTTACAGTCTCTCCAGGGATGTACCTTAATAGGCATGGCACTGGGGTGGTCTAATTTATGAGGATACAGTGTCCCCCCCCATGTGGTGATTGTGGCCACCGGGATAATTTTAGTGGGTAAGAATTACACTCCCCGGTCTAACCCCCGTAGACCGGCAGCCTCTAGAAGGTTACCCCCGTAAACAAAAAAAATATCCCATACTAGATAATGGATAATTATAATACTTACATAAATATGCAAATATTTATGGAATCAAACAAACGTACCCTACTCGACGACAGTCGATCAAATAGATCACAGAATGCCGTCATAATGATAATCATAAGTGACCACGCGTAATAATATTGAAGTGGAAGGCCACTTCAATATAAGGATATTGCCTGAAAATTGTTTAAACATTGACAGATATGAAGAAGAAGAATTACATAATAATCAAATCCATCTCCATTACAGTAATATCAAATTCTTGCGCATAATAAACTTATTATCTTGTTTACAAATCTGAAGAACAATTGAATCACATGAAATTGTATTGCATATTAGATTAGGTTTATTTTCCCAAAGAGAACAGACAAGTAGGTCAAAAATATAATTAAAGACAGACTATTTTAAATGCAAAACAGGACTTTTAGTATAACAACAATAGTATGGCGGCAAATTTATTCAGATTGTGAGATAAGAACTAATTTTCTATGAGAGAAATGCAAACGCTTACAAAAAGCGCTAATTAAAAAGAAATAATATTACTAATTCATAAGAAACACACAGATTAAAGGGATAAAGTTAAAAGTTAGGGTAGGTTATTTATGTTTGCATGAGGGTACAAAATTCTGCCCAGAGACAATTGGCCGAAACGGCTTTCAAAGAAATGTTGTGAAATTCTAAATTTGAAATATATTGAGATATATTCTGATCCGGTGGTAGAACTTTTCTGGAAGTTTCCCTGTACTAAGTAGATAGTTTATCAAAATCCACATACAGACATTTGGAGGAAAACCTGCATGTCTTTTTTTTATAGTAAGGAAAATCCTCATGGATCCTCCGCCACCCGGAGATATTTTTCGACAGCGTCTGCGAACCTAACCCCTCTTATTCTGATAGGAGATCCGTTCCCATATGTAATGATTCCTAAGGATACCTTTATATAGGAATTTAATATTTAATGATAACTTACTTTTATCGCAGAATTCAAACGAAAAAACCTTTTTTACTCAGCGAATATTTACCGAATACAAAAATTATTTCTTAGATAAAAAACTATAATATAGACTAATCAAGAAAGTTAATAACTAACCGAAATAATTATTCACCATAGTGATTCAATCACAAGTCTGGACTAAGACAAATTGCTTTTCCAGCTTAAACTTACCCTAATAAGTTATTCGCGTGAACTTCCAGAACAAAATTAATGACTCGAAATAAGTCTAGGTTGAAACTTCCGACTGAAATAAGCCGAAAATTGTGACTAGGTATTTTAAGACGAATATTCGTCTCAATAAAAATTAAGTTCAAACTTTTACTACAAGTGCTAACGATATAGAGTAAAGTAATATACTACATCAAGGTTAAGTACCTATCTACTTATTCATTTTGTAAATTATGCCGAAGTTTTTGTATTTTTTTGGCATATTCTATGCTAAGATTTAAAGCTATTTTGGCGAAGGAAAAATTCGACCGCGGGCAGGATTCGAACCTGCGTCTTCTGACACCAGACGCTATGACCATGCAACACGCAGTTACTTTTTACCCACTTAATATTATTTTTTCGGCCCAATGTAAAACTCTGTTTTATTTATTATATTGTATTTCCTCTCTAAGTGATTTTTTTGTAAGTCTTTTGAGAAAATAAATGTCTTAAACCATACTTGGAAGCCAATGGTTACATCACTAGGCTATCACTGCTTGATAGCCTAGTGCTACTCTGAATTAAATTTCTTTCATAATTTTTCCATTTCATAGTATGCATGTTTAAATTTTTTATTCAAAAGGGTCCGAGCTATAAATAAACAACCTTGACATTACCCCTGAGTACCGCGTAGGGATTGGGAGGGCCATTCACCGGTGCCCCAATAATATCTCTGTTATATAAACACCTTACAATGTGTGGAAAAGCCAATATTCTGTGTAGGACATTATTACCGGCTATTCAATATGTCATAAGGATATTAAATAAAATAACTTCTATTGATATTAAACCATAAGCGTAATGGTATCTAATAGAAGGTGTTAAGAATAGGACAACCATAAGGATCGCCTGTTGATAAACATTAACCATAGACACCAGCAACACCAGTGGTATCACTCACAGGTTGTTGTCTTGAATCCTTCTTCCTTCGTTTTCGAGGCGAGGTCGTTGTCCTGCTATAACTGTAGCTGTAGGTTTTTAATAGATAATAATATCCGTTTTAGAAAATGGTGGATGTATAATATGGTAATGTAATGGACAAGGGAAGAGGGAGACCAAAGAAAAGATGGATGGACTGTGTGAGAGATGATATGGAAGAAAAACACATACTCCACCGACCCCAAGTAATTTGGGATAAGGTCTACCCTTATCCCATGGATGATAATGATGATGATCAGTTATCGAAAATTTTTCGACTAGTAAGATCTCATACAGCTTAGCGCACAATCTTTATGCCATAGTCACTCTTTTATGAGATAGATGCTTGTCAAAAATATATTAATCGTCAATGGAATATCACTAGGCTAGACACAAATGATTCAGTTTGCGAGACACCGAGAGCAGCTCACATTGTAGGCATACTTGTGCGGCAAACCGCAATTCTAGCTGAAGATAACTGTAACCTCTCTTGTGGTTACCCGCTTTGCGCGAACACTGTACTGTGTGTAGGCAGCCTTAAATGTGTTTTTATTTTGTCGGCAGATTTATTTATCTTCAGTAAAACTCGGGTGTTGCTTCCTGATGAATCGGTATTTTTTTTAAATAACCTCATGCAAAATTAGGTCATTTTAACTAAACGTTACGATCAAACTATTTGTCGCATTTCCCTATCCGTTTTTTCTAAATAGTAAACGTAAACTACGAGTAAGTTGATATTCTGTATTAATTCTGAAATAATATGACTACGGGAGATTTAGGTTTTCAAAAAATTTTTCTGGATATATTTCAAGGTTATAGCGGCCGCGAAAATAAGCACATGTCTCAATATCGTTAATATTATTGAACATTGCACTATACGTGTAAATCGGAAAAGAATTACGTTAAAAAAGGTTGAACACTGTATGTTCTTCTTATTTCTGTTAGTAGTATTAATATTTCAACAAAACTTTGATAAACAATTATGTTTGCTACAAACAACCGCATGTTAAGTTACATTCATACATTTGTTTGTAATACAAACAATAATTATAGCGACTCTACTAACAATCTCTAATATCTAGCCTTACATTTGGCAGAGTCAATACAAATTCACCATTTCTGGCCCAATTCCAACGAAATTTTGCTTCAAACACATTTCATATGTGATTAATGTTGTTCAAATACGTATGTATATTAATTCATCTGCATAGTTATAATTGAGTTATTTAGAGCATCAAAACCACTACAATTAACGTCCAGGAATATCTCATGTTCAAAATTTAAATGAAATCATTATTTTGCCATATGTGCCACATGCTGGAGGAGCTGTGGGTTTTTATAATAATATACAAAAATGGATCCCAAGGCAACGGAGAAGTTAACCCTGAAGATAGCCCTGTCATGTTTGTGGTGCATTTTATGGATCCCAAAGCCTACAAAATAGGGCAGTTGAAGGCAAGTGCGGTGTTTAGTCGGTACAAATCTGAAATACCCTACCTCCTCCCCGGGTGGCGGATAGTTCATAAGATTTTCCTTACTATAAAAAAGACGTGGTGGCATGACCTGGATGATCTTCTGAGAAGTGAGTGAGAAGAAAAGTAAAAAGATGAAATGGGGGAGGATATGGGAAACTTAGGGCTAGACAATTGAGGCAGTATTCATTGAGAATTTTTGGACTAACACCTTGGTCAAACTTTATCAGTAGGTACCTATAGCTATTTTAACTAAGCAAATTCAGTTTTAATCTTCACATAATTACTGCTGTACAAATATCGTTTATCAAATTCAATTTACTGATATTTTCAACAGCTCGTTATCTGTAACATATCGGACAATTTACGTCCAGTGTAAGTACAATAATAATAATTTATGGATATACTGTTGAACGTGCCACGAAAATGACGATTACTCGCGTAATGTGTTTTCAGTGTGGATTAATTCCGTGTTTTAATTTACTTATGGGCTCGTATGGTAATGAATTGTTTTTGGAGAATATTTTATGGGAACGGAGCCTAACACGTTGAGTCATGATATTAATTATAACTATTTAATTGTGTGGGAAATTTCGTTTTTAGTTTGTTGGAACTTTTATCTGTATGTTATTGATACCTAAACGGTATGTACTCCTGGAAAGCATTTTTAGCGCCATTCCACGTTATTTTCACACGTATTTTCTCGTACATCATAGGTGCGTTTAGTAACAATTTCTGGTACTTATACTTGGGTACTTCTATTGGTAGTTTAAGTATATCGTAGTAATAAAACATTTTCTTTTTTTCACAAACACTCAGACCCGTCTAATAAGCTCCGATATTTTACGATAAATAGAAAGAAATGTACATAAATATAAACTACAAAATACAGTAATTTCAACAATATTAGGGACACGGTAACTTTCATTATTTGACCGTTATTTTTTATTTTGTAAATGTAGTATTAGTATAGGCTAGGATGTGATATCACTAAGAAGCTGTAGTGTAGATCATAAATTACTATCATGTAACATCAATAGTGTACCAACTTATCCGGAAATATATTATACAACATTTTTATTTTTTTAATTTGGCTGCACAAATTAATATTAGTTTCGTGCAGAAATCGAACTCGTAATCCATGTTCTACAGGCCGATCGCTGAACTATCAATTAGCAGATACAACAGAATAACAATTTTTTCGAGTTTCTTTGATGGATTCATCATTATATAAAGAAAGAAAGACAAAGATTTAATAATATTAAAAGCGTAATGAAAGTAAACAAGCTTCGCCAAATATGCCTCAGTTCAGCTAAATGAATTAAACCCAGCTGTCACAATGCTAGCCGAAGGTCTGTCTATCATCACGTACAAAAATCTTTACTTTAACAATTACAGGAAATTACATTTTTACAGGAAATTACAGATTTACAGGAAAGAAATTGGATATACCTACCAACGTTGTCGGAATATTTTAGTCTGAATATCGAGTGTCGAGTATCCAAGTATTTATTTGACTCTCGATACATCCGAGCCGCGTCGCTACTCACGGCTAAGGTGGCACGTGAACACCTGCTGCTGTGAAGATATTTTGCATACTTGGAAGAAAACATCGTCAAGAATGTGAAGTGTATGTTGCATTACAGAAATTTAGCTTTAAATATTACCTAGATTTTTTATATTGAAAACAAAATGTTGGTCTTGGTGCCTGCTTTACAATTAATTGTTTGTGAAAGATGTTGCCCCGGGTTTCACCCGCATGTCAAAGGGCTTTTAGAGACAAAAGGTATCTTAATCCTTCTCCAAGGTCCTATGTATCTCTATAGGAAATTTCATCAAAATCGGTCGAGTGGTTTAGGCGTGAAAGTGTAACAGAAAGACGGAATTACTTTTGCATTTATAATATTAGAAGTTATTTACCAATTGCGGCACGCGTGCATTACACGTGTGCCTTCAGATAGGATGCAGGGCAAGGCCTCGCTAATTGATGAGGTCCAGCGAGTGCTGGACCACAGCCTGTCATGGTCGTGACGAAGTTCACGGTTCCCATGGCCATGACATGGCGAGTGAAGGAAAGCACAGTTTTGGTCGGTACGACTCCGACATACCTCACCGCCTCCCCGGGTGGTGGACGATCCATGGAATTTAGGTATTATATAAAAAAAGAAAAAGTGTGAGCCTGTTTTGATAATTTTAATTTTATTCCTTTGCTATCGACAGGCTAAGAAGAATCGCTTTATAAAAAATTAGCTGTGCAGGTGCACAGGTGTAATTATTTTATTAAATTATTCAATTTTAGTATTTAGGTAAGTTCTTATTGATTTATTTTAAACCTGTATATTATAATTTACAGACTTATATTTTTACACGGAAAAATATTACCTCACATTAAACACACATGCGATGTCTAATGGTGATTGTATGTTAATGCGCTTGACTGACTAATTAATCTGAACACGAAAGTTTCGTGCGAATTACAAATCGGTTTAATAGCCCAGATTTTTTCGTTTAAGAGTGTAGAAAGTATTAATTTGTATGTAGGTCAGCATGAAAGAGGCCTTCGTGCATTTTTTATGCATACGGTATATCAAACAGAATGTATGTAATTTAAACAAAAAAAAAATCGCGAAACCCTGATGAGTAGAAGAATGAATATCCTTTCGGCTGTAAGACAACAAAAAAAAAACGCGGTGTAATATTTAAACCTACAATAAGCTTTACAGGAAATACAATTTTAAGGAATATAATAAACTACGCATCAAAAATACTGATTGAGCGACAAAATTACTGATTGAGCAGCAAAATACAGACTGATATCGGTTAGGTTAGGTTAGAACTGTGACCACACAACGCACGAGCCGAGCGAGCGAAGCGAGCGGTGCCGTGGCAGCGGTCGGCGAGTGCCAGAACAAAATCTGCGCCTGTAGACAAGTGGCAATCTGACAATCGAATCGACGAACGTATAGAAACAAAAAGTATGGAAATGACATAAGCTTTCGACAAATCGGGCGATCATATATGTCATTCCCATACATTTTGTTTCTATTCGTTCGTCGATTCGATTGTCAGATTGCCACTTGTCTAAGCCCCCTGAATGTTTTGAGTGTATTAACAATATTTTGAGGTGACTATATTTCTGTGCAAATAAGTATTTTTGCTGTGCATTAAGTATTTTTTTGCTTAGGATTGGGAATTGTTTTGTTATAAAACGAAATTTTTTGATTTGCAGTTAAATACTAGCCCAATTTTAATGTCAGTAGTGAGTCGTGAGTGTGTTTGTGCGTATTTATATTCTATTGTCATACATATACTTAATTACCCTATTCGTCTTTTCCACCAAACAGGATTAGGGTTAATCGCAATTAAAATAACGTTAAAGAATCCAATCCCGAGAATACCTACTTAGATTCGCAGTATAAAAAACCTTTATAATCCAGCATTTACATTCAAATAAATGTTTACCCGTGTTAAATGATCTAACATCAATTCTCAATGCAGTACGATTCATATCGTTATCTTTCACCGTCGCGTAATTATGTCCTCATCCATTACGCGCTAACGTCTATGTTAATGATGAGCAAGTTCAGCCAGCGAGCAATGGATTGCAAGCATTAATCAAAGATCGCACTCGATTTAACAGATACCAATTAGGCAGGAATCGAACTGAGTTTGAACTGAATTGGTAGTTAGTTGCAGATTTTCTTTACAGCAAAAGAAAGAGTTGGTTTTCTTGGAGTTCCATAAAATTTTTCGTTTGTAAAATTTAATTGGCATTTTTCTAATTCTCTCTTAAAACTTCCTCATTAGTCTAGTGGTCTGCGACTTTTACATTAATCATCTTAGGGTTCTTATTCCAGGCCGAGTGTTATTGGATTTTCTATGAAAGAAAAAAAGGAAATTTATTCGGACAATCACAACACAAGACAAAATATCGAACAACAAAACAATAGATTCAAGACTTAAACTAAGTAATCAAGTACTACATTATACTGTGCGATGTCAGAATAGGTCCCTTTCTCAACACTATGCTATGAAATTCTTAGTAACAACTCGGAGCTAGGATTTGTGCCCGGTTTATAGGGCAATAGGCTCGCCTCCTAATACATGGGACTTAAAAAAACCAGGGAACACTAGTGTTCACTGTATAATCTCTGCCTAATCCTTCGGGGAATACACGTGTGATGATAATTATGTTATATTTTTCCATTCCAAAGGTTGTGATGCACTTCGGCAGCCTATATTATTGATGACTTAACTTTTTTAATATCATCATCATAGTTATTTTTCCAATGATAAGCATTCATCATCACCATCATCAACCCATATACTGTCCCACTGCTGGGCACGGGCTCCTCACAGGATGAGAGGGATTAGGCTATAGTCCACCACGCTGGCCTAATGCGGGTTGACAGACTTTCACACACCTTCGAGAAAATCTTTCAGGCATGCAGGTTTGTTCACTCACGTTGTTTTCCTTCACTAATTAATTATTAATACGCACTTGATTTCGAAAAGTCAAAGGTGCGTGCCTTGGATTCGAACTCAAGACCTATGACTTGCCAGTCCAATGGTATAGCACTAGGCTAATAAGCATTGTTTCCAATCTAATCGGATACGGCTGAATATCAGTATTAAAACAATTTATAACATTTATTGCTACTCGCATTATACCTTCAATGAATTTAACTGCCGTCTGTAATTAATTCTGAACTTGCTAACACACAACAGAGCTGCCTATTAAGTTATTAGCATGTAAGTCTTACTTGTGATGATTTGTCTTGTCGTGAGTTCTAATCTGGGCCGAGATACGATTAGACTAAACTGAGAACAATCTGGTGAGTTACGAGTTGCTTAAACTTGTCATAGCTTAAACTTGTACTTAATTGAAAACTATGTTAAAACGTAATGTTTAACTGTTTTTTTGTTAAATTTGCTATTCGTGTTCTTCCTACGTGTTGTGTATTATATGATATATCTATTTTTAAGAGAGGTAGGGCATAGTGGGAGTAATTTCATTCAAATTGCAGCTGCTGGACTTGGGAAGTACCGCCGCCTTGTAGAAAATTTAAGTGAAATAACACTGCTTTGAGCTTTGTTGTGTTCCTAACGGTGAGCAAGGTTGCCAGTGCTCCACGAAGAACGTTGTGTTGGTAGTGGGAGGACTTTGACCTTTTTACTGGCAATCTAACTATTCTTCTTTCATTTTACAAGGTCATCAATAGTCTGCAGGCTATAGTGGCCAGACGGGCTGCTTGTTGCTTGTATTAAAATCATCATATCAATAAACAAAATAAGAAAATTTAGGATTGTAGTTGACACATACTCGTACTATCACACTTACATTAGAAGGAAGGATTAGGCAGAGGTGTATACCCATAGTGCGCTGGTATGTTTAGGTCTCATGTAATGGGGGTGAACCTATCCAAACTCCGAGCTGCTACTAAGAATTTCATAGAAAAATCTAATAACACTCTTAGCTCTACGTAAAAATCGCATAGCAGTCTAATGAGGCAGTCAAATATATTTATGATTGTAATTTTCAAGAATATTTTCACTCTCCCAAATTCTCCCGAGCCGTAGTCTTCGGAATTTAAACTAGTGAACACAAGAGATGAGAAGTAGGTCAACAAATAAAACTAACAAAAATATCATCCGCTCGTGTAGTGTGTTTGGTAATCAATCTTCTTTCTGGCTTCATACCGAAACACAAAGTTAGTAATGTGTTGGCCTCATATTCGGGGTGATTTTTTCGATAATCTATCGCTAAAGTTTTGTATGGCACGTGTATGAACGATAGAATAGTTGAATTGATTCATTTCACCAGCAATTCGGTCTGTTCATATACATTTTCAACGTAATAGGTTGTGTTCCAGTGTTGGGCACGACTTGATTCCCGTATGAAACTTATTTGTATGGCCTTTTATTATAATATTATTACTATTATATTATTATAGCTTATTTATACTATCGCCATAGTTTCAGCAGGTCTGTATATGTATGAATTTGTGTTTGTAAATGCAGTAACGTTAAAGGTGAAAATGATAGTGAATTTTAAAGTCAACAGGAAATCGCCCCTTCCTAAGGCTATTTAAAACTCAAATTACATAATTAAGAGAAAATCTCATGTCACACATGGTTGTTTTTAGACGTCTCCTTTATAAATAGCCGGCACGTATTCGCCCGTAGGCCAAAGTAAAAGCAACAGGCTGATTACGTCGTCACGTACGTCAAATGGAGATATCAATGAATAAGAGACCACACCGCGAATCAAGATTTTGCTTCTGAGTTGTGGAGTAAGGTCTACAACTCATTGAATTCATTCTATTTAATTTAATACGAGAAAAAATAGCTAAACTAAAAAAAAACATTTCAATACTATTTTTTTTCAAAGGCGCATTGTTGTTGTACTTTTGTATAACGTGAATGTTCTAAAAACTACTCTATGCTTGAAAATTAACTCATTCGTACGTTCGTTAGTTCTGAAATCAAATCTTATTCAGCGAACTTATGTAAATTTTCTCAGATAACGTAGTTCACAAAGTTTTACTAATGTTAGGCACTTCTCTTGTATACATATATAGAAATCATTTGTAGGTACACTTTATGATACTCGAAAAAAATATTTGTACCAAGTAGTGGTGAAACAGGGTAAAGAATACTCAATGTTTACCCGCGTTAAGTAGTTCTAAAACAGGGTAAATATTAAAAAAAAATACTATTACGTAGTATCTCAATGGATAAGCATATATTGCTCTAAGGAATATGATATTAGGTCGTCTGCGTAGTACGATACTCAGAGCCAAATTGTTTTAGCATATACATGGACTAAAATTATTGTTGAATCAGCATTTGGATTGAGATTGTGGAAGTAAAGCTTCAGTCTAGTTTTGTTTAAATAGGTTGTTTGGTTTTCATTGCTAGCGTAGTTATTTTAATGTTAGTTTAGTAAGTATCTATACTCTTTACAGTCAGGTAAATAAGTGTACCGTTCTCAGTTTATGCCAACCACTATATAGAAAAGACGTGAATGTGTATGCACAATATTACATATTTTTTAATGTTTTTGCGAGTGGTTAAACTAGCGTAATGACTGCCCTAGTCTTTCATTTGCTTATTTAAGGCGTAGGTATTCTACATATTAGAAACAACAATGATAAGGTAGTCTCCAGCTGATTGATCACACGTACATTCTAAAAATACATTTGATGGATGCCAAAGAATTCAATTATATAAACTCAACACAGAACTGAACATCGATCAAGCGACACAAAATGGCTGACAAAGACCTCCGTATGCGTAAAAACGATTACGACAAAGCAGATGAACCGTCGGGTACACGGAAAAGGAGGAAGTGGGCGGAAAAGTAAAGAAAATGTCAGGCGTGTCTTTTGTTTTGTACATAATTACCTCACCGGGGAAATGATCACGTGGGCAGATTGCATGCCAGACCGAGATATTTTTTATTTTATTCCATGAAGATTGTTATTAAAACATATGTTTATATTAAACTATGTAGTGGGTAAACAAACAGGTAACTTTTCAACCGCTTTTATGACAATAGTTTCACATATTCTCTCCATTTCATATGAGACTAAATACCAGCGAATTATAGGCGTATTCAGCAGTACACTTCTGCCTAACTCTTCGGAAAACACAGTCGTGATGGTTAATAATAATTATATACATAATCTAATCATGTTTAGAAGTATCTCCGTTTTTCCCTTGTGTGTCGTGAAATCCTTTCGCCACAAGAGACTTAACGACTGAAAATGAAGAGAGTAGGTACTTTATCTTTTTTTATTAACACATGAGAGACTGAATAGAAAGCACTTTTAGTTTCTTTTCAGTGTGTTTTATAGCTGTAGACTGTAAGACAATATTGCTGGTAGCAATGTTAATAGACTTTTAATGTTAGATTTCTCAGCGTATTCCCATTCCCAGGCTTTAAGAATACTATTACAAAATGTGATAGTACTTAAAGGAAAAAGTTTAAGGATTAAAGAAAAAGAAGGATAAGAAGCGCTCAAAGATTTGGGATTTTAAACTGCAAGCTTCTCGGGGGAGCTTAAAAATTTACTTAATTTAAAATCTGCCGTTGACACGAAATAGTGGATTTCCTATTGAGTATTTAATTAGTTACTTGACAGTTTACGGACCATTTCGACGGTTAATTTTTTAACGTCGGAAAAAAGAGGAGAAATTCTTTACATTGATATGTAATGTACTTACATTGTAATAATATTTGTGTTTTCTATAGTCAAATTTACGTTTGGTTGTTTGTCTATTTTGTGAAGCAAACAACACGAAATATTTATTTAACTAACCATGTTTTTATATTATTATATTTTTGAATATAATACAATTACCGTAACAAGTTGTTTTTCATTGCAAGTTTTGTCGTGTGAAAAACATGTTATTTATAAGGATATTAATTGGATAGCTTGTAGCATTGAGGTAGGATATTGATCGCTTTAATAATAGTTATTATTTTTTTTATAACTTGATGATATTAAGACTAAAGCCCAGTTCCTAATGTAGAACATTAGGAACTGGGTTTTTTTTATAAAACAGGTGGCTAACAAGCATATCGCCCACTTGATGGTAAGCGGTTACCGTAGCCTATAGACGCTTGCAATACCAGGAGTATCACTTGCGCGTCGCCGACCCTTTAAAACGAAAGAGTAATGGTTATATACTATATAGTACCTACTGCCATCCCAACTATTCCTCTTTCGAATGCTTAAATGTTGTGTTCGCAGTGGGGGGCCACTGCGAATACAACGTTTCCTCGCGGAGCACTGGCAACCTTGCTCACCGTTAGGAACACAACACAGCTCACAGCAGTATTATTTCATTTTCATTTTATTTTTCATTGAAGTCGCACTTCGTCGCATTTTGAGTACCTAAGTATATACTTACCTAAGTATATTCTGTATTTTTTTGTTTGTCAGTAAAAGTGAAAAAGTCTAAATAATTTATTCAAAATAGACTACTAGTAGTAGTACTTCTTGAAAGTAATTTTTATATTTAAGACAGCCCCCAAAACGCCCGCCCTACAGTGTTTTATTATACTGGGGTAACGTGAAATTTATCGTCCCTGTCAACCAATTCTTGAATTCTAACATATGTCTCTGAAACTAAAAGTCAATTAACACAATAATAAGTAGGTATCATAATTATCATAATTTGATCAATAATAATTATCATGATTGGCCAAGTTCACATACTACTACTACGTAATTTATTTAGGAAATCAGGACCCATCCAATAAATATGTCGGCACGAAAATATGCTACATGAGTCTAAAATACACAATCAGTTATGTCATTCGTTATTTTAGCGAAGCGTGTACTTAACCAGAAGACGCAGGTTTGAATCCTGCCCGCAGGCGTATTTATCCTTCATTAAAATAACTTTAAAATCTTAGCACGGAAAATGCCCAAAAAATACAAAATGATAGTATAAGTAATATGGCAGTGTTTTGTATGGTAGCATACTTTGATTTATACCAAAGTAATAGAAAACCGCCGAAGAAGAGAAATAAATTAATCTGTCAAGGATCAATCAGCAGACACAATAAAGAAAGAATTATTCCGGTTCTCTGGGTCATGTTTCATAAATGTAATAAAAATAAAAATATATTAACAAAATGTACCTGTGGCCGTACCACAACCTGTTATTGCGATCGTTTTCTGATTGAGAGAGAGGGATGTCGCTCTGTAAAATAAATATCGCCATCCCTTTCTCACAACCTTAAAATGATCGCTTTAACACATTGTGGTATGGCCACTGTTCTGTTTTCATTGTTTCTATTTTAGTGTACTTACCAAAGTATAGAGGGCACTAGCGTAGGCAGCGTGTTTGACGTGCAGCGTCCGACAGCATGACAACGAAGTGTCCTGCTCATGAGCACTCCACGCTTTCATCTGCAGGCAAATATTAATTTTATAAATATTGTATCAGAATCAAAAAATATAATGAGAAATCTCCTCACCGACTGATTCATTAGGATATAAGAACATTATTTACTTATATTAACTAAGAAGATTTCTTCTGCTTCTAATGTTGTTGTTGTGTGTTGTTATGTATAAAACCGTTATTTTTATGTTTGGAAATAAGAAACAAGTGTTGTAAGATACTGAAATTCAACCGCTGAAGGCATAAACTAAACTACAAAACAAGGAACACAATCATCTCAGTCATGTTTAAGGATTTATTGTTTTTAAGGGAAAATTTCCAATTCATTTACATTTTATTTTTTAAACCCATTTCCGACAAGCCAAAACCCGGAAACATCATTTGAGTGTCAATCAAACGAGGAACATTAAGCAATTGACAAATGGGGAAGGACAGAATGCCGATAAAAACAATTCCTTTCCCGCTCACAGCTTTTATTGGGCATTGTAAAATATTATTGGGCAATGTAAAATACGTTGCCTTAAACTAATCTCCTGAATTGCGACTGTATTAAATAATGGTTGAGCTACACGATGACTGACGTATGTGTGCCGTCAGTAAGGACTGGTCAACTCAAAGATGCTATGGCTCTTTTTCAGTTCAGATTTGCCTACATTGTAAAACACATACTCGTTTATGATAAGCACTGAATACTGTTACTGTTCTAGATTTAACAAAATACTCGTACCATGATTCTCCGAGTTTGTTTCGGCGTTTCTTCTCAGAGGAGGAGCGAGGAAATACCAGCGCCATCTAGTACCTATTACATACATACCATCACGCCTGTATTCCCCGAAGGGTTAGGCAGAGGTGTACTAATGTACTTCCACATTTCGCCGGTATGTTTAGGTCCCATGTAATAGGGGGCGAGCCTATTGCCATTAACCGGGCACAAATCCAGACTCCGAGCTGCTACTGAGAATTTCATAGAAAAACCCAATAACACTTTGCTCGACCTGGGGATCGAACCCAGGACCTCTAGCGTTGCAGTCGCGAGCGCGTAACGCGGTAGCGTAGTACCTATTATTAATTAAATTTTAACTTGTAAAAGTGTCTTTAAAATATCTTTTTATCAAAATAAATATCATTTGTTAAATCTGGAAAAACTAGGGTGTTGGCTAAATGTATAATACTAAATATATTCGGTGCGGGAATCGAACCCACAACCCATCACACACAAGCTGATATCTTAGGCACTGCTCTTATCTTTCCCTCAGAATAGATATAGTATGATATCATCATCAACCCATATACTGTCCCACTGCTGGGCACGGGTCTCCTCTCATATTGAGAGGGATTAGGCTATAGTCCACCACGCTGGCCTAGTGCGGATTGGCAGACTTCACAAACCGTCGAGAAAAATCTCTAAGGTATGCAGGTTTCCTCACGATGTTTTCCTTCACCGTTTAAGCGAGTGATAATTAATTATTAATACGCACATGAATTCGAAAAGTCAGAGGTGCGTGCCTTGGGTTCGAACTCGAGACCTTCGACTTGGCAGTCCAATGGTCATACCACTAGGCTATCACTGCTTCACCCATAGTTTGATATGATCATACCTATTTGTGGTTTATCTAACATTTCCATCCTATCCTATAATTGAATACGAGCATAAATCTACTTTAAAAAAATATTTTTTCCTCTTTTATTACGTTTTTGCTGAAAGCGCGTCAAGGCTTTGCATGAGTTTGATAACAATGCTACTTTTAGCACTTTTTCGCTCGCTGTTCAAGCCTTTGACGCTTTCATATGCAAATTTATACTGTATACCACATCGATAAAGTTATGATTACGTAACCTAGGGCTAATTATGTTGTTATAAAGCTCATAATAACATACGACATTGTTAAGCGGAAAATTTTGATATATTTTTTTCATGGCTTTAGGATGGAAAGCTTTTTGAATAGTTTCACTTCAAAGAGTCTCTCCCCCTCGCCTCTCTCTCTCTCACACATACATACTACAGAGATAGACAGACATAAAGCTATAAGGCTATGGCGGTAACCGCTTAACATTCAGGTAGGTCATATGCTTGCTTGCCACCTTTTTGGTATAAAAAAAAAGAATGTCAAGAATGACTACAGGGCATGAGAATGCGTGCAGTTTTAAATCGGTTGTTCTCACAATAATTTATAGTATGCCGCCACTTTTGGAATAATTTTTAATCAAAATACATAGTCTTTAACAAAACAGAGATACGTAAAGTCGAGGAAAACGCTGGATTGCGAAAATGAAGGCCCACAAAATGCTTCTGCGCGTTGGAATGTGTGCGAATGTAGCTGGAATTCGTATGGTACATCCGATAAGCCTAAATGTTTCAGCCTATTTGCACAAATGACGTGTCGTTACATTCGTATGGTCCCGGAGAGTATCATAGTACGTGACGTCATACATCCAATATGGCGGCGGTAATTTTATTTCACTTCACAACGAAATGTTCCACATTGAGTTGAGTGTCAAATGAACCACTTTCGCATATTAATTAATAGTAGGCAGTTCTCTACTTCTATAATATCAGATTTAGCAGAATGTCTTCACGAGAAACGATTAATCCGGCTCATGTGATTTCTTTTTTGTACCCATATTTCGACGCAAGTGTGTGCGCTTGTATAGAAAGCCCCATTGCATTTTTTGCGTTTATTTAACCACTCGTGGTTCACCAAACTGTATGCTACTTAAGTTTTCTATCAAATTTTCAAAATAATTAAGTTTTATCTTTTTGTATTGCATTTTCATATGGCATTTTCCATGCTAAGATTTTAAAGTTATTTAGCAGACGCAGGATTCGAACCTGCGTCTTCTGGTTAGGTACACCAGACGCTATGACCGCTAAGCCACCGCGAGTCCCACCCGCCATGTGAAGGCAAAATTCGTCATGGCGTCGGTCATAGCGTCTGGTGTACCTAACCAGAAGACGCAGGTTCGAATCCTGTCCGCGGTCGAATTTTTCCTTCGCTAAATAACTTTAATTAAGTTTTATATCTCATTTCACCGACTATAAAGACCTGTATCAAACATTTTATCTATCTTGTTACACTGAATGAAACACAAAATTAAAGAATTCGGCAGTTGATTGCTGTGAAGTTGTCCTATTATGAGATAACACGATGAAACGTCTTTTATTTAAGTTTTTAAGATATTTCAGTTGAAATTAAAATACGTTTTTGGGCGCCCCTGTTTTTTTTTTTTGCAATTTTGTTTTGTTATAAAATAATTGAAAATAAATAGCCCTGAAGGTATGTACTTCTGTAGAAATGTTTTTTTCTTTGTTTAAATTCTTTCATCAGTAAAAAAGCAGATTACGTGGAAATTATAATTGAAAACCGATTCTTTTTTTTTGCGTTGGTTTTTACATCTGATGATTTGGAATTTTAAATAGGCTTATAGAATTAAATTATGATAAAACATACCCCTGATAATCCCTGAAGGATTGGGACCATTGGGCACTGGGCAGAGGTGACCCTCACAGTTTGCCGTTTGTTAAGGTCCCATGTAATACGACCTATTGCCATTAACTCAAGAACACTGCTTTACCTGGGAATCGATCCCACGACCTCAAGCGTAACAGTAGCGCGGCCACTGGGCTAATGAGGTCGTATTTCGAAAACAAAAAATACAAATAAAAAATACCTAGGTACTGCTGGTCGACGTGGATGTAGCCAAAATAATTTCAATCAATCGATTTAGAATTCAAATTCGACAGCCTATTTGCAATTTAACGACAAACTTCGCCTGTTGACGAATTTGTAAGCAATTAGTGTTTCGAATAAATTATTGTTGGAGCCTAGTCGTTTGTAATTAGTAAAGGAACGTAGTAAATAACTTATAAATCACTCTTTACAATGTAAATGAGATAATTATTTATTGACATACAGTTCGCTGGTATGTTTTAGGTCTCATGAAATTGGGAGGACAATATTTGCTTAACCTAGGATTCGTATATTGGATCTGCTAAGCAGCCGTGTGTGTAACCGCTGGATATGCAATTAAAAAGTAAGTAAAATTAAAAGAATCATAATTGGGCATGTCGAGAGAATGGATGAAAGGCGACTAACAAAAAGGATTTATATGGTGAATGTCAGTGGAACCGCCGAGAGGGGACGCCCTAGAAAAACTTATACCGACCTTATTGGTGAGGTTCTTCAAAAAGGTCAGGTGCGTAGTACTCGCAACCGGCGTGTATGTATGACAAGATGTATGAATGTGGTCGAAGCGAAAGAAGTATGCAAGAATCGTAGCAAGTGGCGTTCTTTAGTTTCTGCCTACCCCTATGGGAAAAAGGCGTGAGTGTATGTATGTTTTAAAAGAATATTTATTGATTTCTGACATTTACGCGAATATTATACATTGAAATAAAACTACCTTACCTACCTACCTTTTACAGTGTCCATGGTCACGTCGGTATTAATAATATCAATATACGCGATAAAATCCGTAAAAAGTAGTTTTAAAATAATATTTTTATTTAATCCAGACAGACTGTGATAACAATTTTAAGAATAATAAATATCAATAAAATTTCTACTTGGCTTACATTAATATTTTACTAAGTATGCAAATAGTCACTTCAGACGCTACATTTCAAAGCGAATAAATGTATTATGTTTTATTTAAATCAAATGTGCGTACTTTGTAATATTTTTGCGCCTTAAAAACTTTCAGAGGATACAAATTCAATGGAATCCGGACACTTTGTGTTACAATTCAGAAAACTAATAAGAAATTTACTAAGCATCACATCATCAGCATCAACCCATTTAAGTGGGGTTCCACTGAGCACGGATCTCTTAAAAAAAAGTAAAACATTGACTGGTAAAAGTGTCTTTAAAATATTTATTTACTTTATTTATTATACTCTTTATTGTACACCAGAAAAATAAACCAAACAAAAAACAAATTATATCTATCAACAAATGTACAATGGGCGGCCTTATCACTTAAAGTGATTTCTTCCAGGCAACTAAAGCGACATGAATACACTGGATTTACCTACAGAAATAAATATCATTTATCTTCTCAGAGTCTAACCCCTCTTGGTTCTAGGCTATCGGTAATCCACGCTGGCGTAGTGCGGGTTGGCAGACATAACACGCCGTCGAGAGAATCTCTCAGGCATACAGATGTCCATACGATGTTTTCCCTTCATCGTTTAAGGGAGTGATAATTAACTTATCATTATTACTGTGGCTATACTTCATTATCATTTTATATTCTTTATTTGTTTAACAGGCACCGATTAGATTTAGTGCTAATTATTTTCCTCATCAAGTTTTAATTAAGCATTATTATATAGCTAAAAAATACCTATTTAATTTTAACAGACGAACGGTGATCCGTTTGCCTAGTAATACATACTACATCGTCCATACATTACGACCTAAAAAAATATTACCACCCAAAATAAAAAATAAGAATTTATTTTTCCAATATCATAAAATATACGGCGTTGTTCTTTGATATATATTATTACCGGTTGAAGGGAACGCCTTTCGCTAATTAACATCCTGTATTATATATAACTCTACATATATATTTAAGCAGTAATAACCTAGTGATATGACCATTGAACTGCCAAATCTAAGGTCTCGAGTTCGAATCCAAGGCACACACTCCTTTCTTATCGATATCATGTGCGTATTAAAAATTAATTTATTGATATTCACGCAATATTTTTCACGCAATATTTGTATTTATTTATCCAATAACAATTTACATTGTGTCTGAATTACAATATTTGATACATTTAAAATTATTAAGTAAATACAATTAAATTAATTAATAATACAAATAATAAAAGCCAACCAAATATACATTATCATGTGAGTATTAATCATATCACAATATCAAATTAAAAACTAAGTAAGTATTTTTAAATAATTACGACATGGACTCATATTTGCTTATAATGTTTTTCAATAATTTCAATTTACAATTCATCAACAGAATAGATACACTTATCCAACAAGAACAGCCTAAGTTTAGCGAGAAAACCTCTTGTATAAACCAAGATTTTTATTTCTATAGGCATTTTATTAAAAAAAAATACCGACTTGTAGTGGGCATTATGCTTTACAATATCCAGATGAGGCAAATGTTCCGTTTGGAGGTCTTTCCTTCTCGTGCTTTCCCGCTTTTGTCTTTCTTCTTCAGTCTCATAGTTATAGATGTATAGATACGCACATGATTACGCTTAAACGGTGAAGGAAAATGTTTTGAGGGCACCTGTATGCCTGAGAGATTTTCTCGACGGAGTGTGAAATGTGCCAACTCGCACTAGGCCAGCGTGGTAATCCCTCTCATTCTGAGAGGAGACCCATACCCAACAGTGGGGACATTATACAACCTGTTACAAAATACCCCGTAAAAATATAATAATTATCAAAGCCAAATTTTGTCATGTCAGGGAACCAGATTATTTAACAGAAAGGCTACGTACCTATTTTACCTAATAATTGTCTACTTTAATAGTTTTTCTATTTTTCATTCATAAATGTTGTTGTTTTCCTTTTTTTGAAGTATGTTATACAGCGTTACTACGGTTCTTAAATATTGTGAATGGACTCGTTATAAGGCCCCATTTAACCTCCTCTCGGATTTACGGGTATTATTGTAACATTCTGTATATAATTATATGATGATGATAATAACTAGCTTTTGCCCACGTCCACTCGCATTGGCCTAAAGGCCTCTTTGAGATAAAACGTACTGTATGTTCCTCTCCAAGGTCCAACCAATTTTATTCCAAAATTCATGAAAATTAATTCAGTGCTTTACGTAAAGCGCAACAAAAAAACTTCGTTGTTTATTTTTTAATAATTTACTCTAGACATAACTCAATTAACATCATAATAAATATTAAAATCTCATACGTGATATCGTTACAATCTAAAGCATTGTTACGATATTTTCTTGGCTGTGAGTCAAGGTCTGTTATAGTAAGTTAGGTAAACCATCTAAGTATCCCTACTAATATTATAAATGCGAAAGTAACTCTGTCTGTCTGTCTGTTACGCTTTCACGTCTAAATCACTGAACTGATTTTAATGAAAATTGGTACAGAGATAGAGTTGACCTTAAGAAAGAACATAGGATAGTTTTTATCTCGGACTTTTGAAGAGTTCTCTTGGAAACGCGATATAACCGAACTCGACGCGGGCGAAGCCGCGGGCGGAAAACTAGTTATTCTATAAGAGCTTAGTTATAGTGCAGTATATTTTTTATTCTTCTTTTTAGCGTGTCTATATCATAATATATAAATTATAATATTATTATCATTTTGTATTATTTTTTTTTGGCATTTTCCATGCTAAGATTTTAAAGTTATTTTAGCGAAGCGCTAAAGTCTAATAGGTCCCCTATTATATGTAAGGGGCCTTAGCGCCTTAGTTTCGGTCCCATGGGACCTAAACATACCGGCGAACTGTGGTTGTACATTGGTATACCTCTGCCTAACCCTTCGGGAATACAAACATGATGTTTGTCAATTAATAAGGATTTGTCAGTATTTTGTGAAAATTAGTCAGAGGTTGGATACCTTGTCATCAAGGCAGAAAAGCAGTGATAGCCTAGTGGTATGACCATTGGACTGCCAAGTCGAAGGTCTCGAGTTCGAACCCAAGGCACGCACCTCTGACTTTTCGATTTAATGTGCGTATTAATAATTAATTATCACTCGCTTAAACGGTGAAGGAAAACATCGTAAGGAAACCTGCATACCTTTGAGATTTTTCTCGACGGTTTGTGAAGTCTGCCAACCCGCACTAGGCCAGCGTGGTGGACTATAGCCTAATCCCTCTCAATAAGAGAGGAGACCCGTGCCCAGCAGTGGGACACTATATGGGTTGATGATGATGAAGGCAGAACAAAATATTGAGTTCTAGTACTAGTAATAATATAATTACATATTTATGTGGACGGGTTGACATGGTAATTAGGAATGTTATAATGCTTTCAAGTTGTCCCTGTAATATATATGTATTAAAAAATATTATATTTTAATGTATTTAATTTATTCTTCACGTTTTTTGTACAGAGGCCAGCACATCAAGCTACCACAATCTGTCAGATTTCTTTGATAGATTTTCAACTTTAACGCAAAATAATAAGGTTCATATTCAACAGCGAAAATTTGACAGTTTTGGATAGCTTGATCTGCTGGCGTCTGTACCTATGCATGTGTTTTAATTGTCTATGGTATTCTAATTACAACTACTAACATTTAAAGTGGTCCTCCGAGTTATGAACGACAGCTTGTCATGGTTGTGGATTTTCGAATTCGAATTTTACGGATCCCATGATAAGTGGCAAGTGAAGGCAAGTACGGTTTTTAGTCGGTAAAAGTCCGATAAACCGTGCCACCTCCCCGAGTAGCGGACGAGTTATGAGGTGGCGGACGAGTTATGAGGATTTTTCGTACTATAAAAAAAATACTCTAATATCAATGAGGATTTTCGTACTCCAGTTATTAATTTTTATTCGATTATTCAACAAATCTACGAGTACCTATGTAGGTTCTTCTGAAATTTAGATTTACTAGGTTGTCGTTTATGCACAATTTTTAAAAATATGATTTCCGACAAATAATTATTGTTCCTACATGTATAGTTCCAATTTTAAGCTTAAACTATTATGTATATTAAATCTTTTGTATAATTAGCATACTCGATTTTGTGTTTCTAATGTGATTGAATAAGTGAATAGTGATTAAATTGTTTGAGAATCGACCTCAAACAATTTAAATTATAACATAAAAATTATGTTTCCAACATAATTTTGGAGTAATCAAATTACGTTAGAACAATAAAAAGTTTACCTTTAACTGTGTGATTATATCTTCACTAGTTGTCGATCACATAATAAATCATGTTATAGCAAAGTTTATATTCACATTTTATTTTGTTTACTTTCGTATATAATGTTCGTTCGGGGCCGCGACGCGACGTGCTCCCAGGAGCGTCGACACGGGCAGACTGTTGGCTCTTCGCCGTAGCCTTAGGCCCGTAGACACCGCTACGAAACTGCTACGCCGCTACGCTCGTAGAACATAAAGTTTTCCTTTTTACTTTTTCTACATTTCGTTTTGCGTGTCGTCTTGTTTGCGATTCCGATTTATTTTTAAAAATTTATACCACTTTTGTTTGTGTTTTTTATTATTCTACTAAGGCAAACGAGCATACAGCCCACCTGATGGTAATCGGTTACCGTAATCTATAGACGCTTGCAAAACCAGGAGTATCACTTGCGCGTTGTCGACCCTGTATTGAAAGAGAAATAGTTGGGTTGGCAGTATAAGGGTCAAAATCCCCCCACTGCCAACACAAAGTTTCCTCGTGGAGCACTGGCAACCTTGCTCACCGTAAGAAACGCAACACAGCTCAAAGCAGTGTTATTTTACTTCGATTTTCTGCAAGGCGGAGGTACTTCCTCAGTCAGGCAGCTCCAATTTGAGTGGAATTACTCCCACTTAGCCCTACCTCTCTTAAAAATCTTGGATATCTTTTATTTGTTTTAGTACTGAACTTTCATAACTAATGTTCTTGGTAACGTCGGCGAAATTAATTAAAATCTTATTTGTAATAAAACAAAGTTCATGGATGAAAGTTGTTAATTTTTTTTTGTTCTGGGTATGCAACAGTTCTTATTACATAAGTTAAGGGGTCAGGTAAAAAATTCTATAGTAATAAATGTTTTCTTAAATTGTCCTGAATTATAAAATAAAAAAATATTTCAGTATGTAGCAAGTCCAACTACGGAACAAAATTTCCAAGAAAATCATTTCTTTATGTAATCTTTCTTTATGTTATTTGGCATTTTAAGAAATCATAAAGCTTATTTTTTTATACCTATTTTCTAAACGGTGTCACATAATTAGTAACCTCTCCGCCCCTCTCTGACTGTAGATATCCCACAACTTGATCTTATTAGTAATTGGGTAACATGATGTACATTCAAGAAATTCATAATAACATTTTATATTTTCAAGGAACCAAAAATAGCTGAAGTACAGAGCCTAGCACATCAAGCTGCCAAAATCTGTCAAATTTGTTAGATTAATTTTCAACTTTAATACAAAACAATAAGGTTCGTGTTCTATTGGGAAAATTTGACAGTTTTGGATAGATTGATCTACTGGGGTTTGCACATTAAATCCATAATATGCAATCGCATCTACATTTTGCATATAGGATACAACTCGTGGGAAGTATACTGAAATGCACTTACATTCATCATCAACCCATATACTGTCCCACTGCTGGGCACGGGTCTCCTCTCATATTGAGAGGGATTAGACTATAGTCCACCACGCTGGCCTAGTGCGGGTTGGCAGACTTCACAAACCGTCGAGAAAAATCTCTCAAGAAAAATCGCCGTTTAAGCGAGTGATAATTAATTATTAATACGCACATGAATTCGAAAAGTCAGAGGTGCGTGCCTTGGGTTCGAACTCGAGACTTTCGACTTGGTAGTCCAATGGTCATACCGCTAGGCTATCACTGCTTTTTATGCACTTACATTAAATCGATCGAGTTTTGTTAGAAATTCATCGGAAATCGTCGCTCAAATGGGATTACATTAACAAAATATGAGGACAAAATTAAAGGAAATTGTTAATGTTGCCACTGACAAGGAAGTCGTAAATATGGCGGATGTTTAGTCCCGAAAGCTGTTGAGGGTTAAATAGGGGAAATAGGCCTCTTTGATGTAGGGTTAGCAAACCATTTAAATACATTTATCATGGTTATTTATGGATATCATTATCTTTATTTTAGAACTTTCTTTTATGCCTAGCTGTATTTTATATAATTGTAATCTTCGAAATATTCCTAAATTGTTCTCTCATGTAAGTATCCAATCCAATTTATAATCCATCATTGTACAATACAAAACGATATTTTAAAAGAGTAACCATGGAGTTTCTTGCCGGTTCTTCTCCATAGGAAACGACTAATTTGGAACCGAGCACCTAGACTCGACATTTCATAAGTGCCTGTATATGGTTTATATGAAAATAAAACTATTTTGATTTTGATTGATTGATTTATATATAGAAAACATAAACGGGAATTTCCCGGATATCTCAAAAAACTGACATAGGGGGTACTTACGGGATTTGAATGAAATTTTGGTACAGTACAGTTTGTGACTAGCGCTGTCATATTGAATAACTTCCAATCCTGGAAAAAAACCGGGAAATTCTCGGAAACAATTTTGTAACCAGAGCTAACATTGAATAGGTACTTCGTATCCCATGAAATCACTCTGACAACAATTGTGTTACTAAGTCCACGTGTACGAAGTCGCGGCTAAAAGTTACTATTTGATAAAAAAGGTTTTGATCTTACATTATTTTTTTTATCTTTTTCGATTAGCCACAAAGATTGCTATCTTGATTACATTTTAAATCCTCTGACATTCTTCAAAACCTATATTCGTTTCGTGATGTGAATATGTATTGGAATAAAATCGGCTTTGGGATCTTATGTAAGATAAATTGTATATTTTACTCTTGTGATTAGATCGTTCTTGATGAGAAACTAAAAATATATAAAGAATAGATTAGAAAACTTACTAATATCGATAGAATTTACTTTCTAAATAATTTAAAAAAATGTGACGGTGGAACTTTTATGTTGTATTCGTCAAAGTTTTTGTTGACATGGTTGGTTATAGTTGGCATGCCAATTATTCGGAAACTAGGCAATAATGTGCTAACTGTTGTGTTCCGGTTCAAAAGGCAATCTACCCTATGAAATTACTGGGCAAATGAGACTTAACAACTGCTCTACACCCAATAACATTTAGCTCGACTTGGAAATCGAACCTAATTCTACAGCAGTCGCGTTTGTAGTTGCTTATTACTATTAATAATAAATATTAATCTATAACACACAGGAAATAAGTCAAGCTTTAAAATTGCACTATTAAAATGACCACTATTCTGACGTAAATTGGACCGTCCAAACGTAAACTTATTTTTATCATGGATTGGTTTGCACTTGACCACAATCTCACCTGATGGAGAGTAAATGTGATCTAAGATAGACCGCGCTTACCTACAAGATGCCTATTCACTCTGGCTTTGAAAATACCCACGTTGTCGATGACAGGGAACACAGTCGCCGGATGAATATTCCACAGCTTTGCCGTGCGCACAAGAAATGATGAAGCGAAACGCTTAGTGCGGCAACGTGAAACGTCCACGACGTAGCGGTGGAAGCCTAGTGGTCCGATGGAAGAATGGTGATGATGGAATGAGTTAATGGTGGAACCTGTAGCTTGGTGTGTTGTGTGGACAACCCTAACAGAATAATACCAAATAACACGACGCTCTTCAGACAAGTGAACATCCGACATTTTACTTCAATTCCATAGCTCAGTAAACTGAAAGCAAAAGTTAAACGAAATAAATTGCTCCAAGCAAACTCCAGATTTATTATATAAGGGGTAGATCACATTTTAATTTATCGTCCCAATAGGCATTTACAATCAACCGCATCCCCTACTTTTGCAGCCAAACTTTCATACCAAAACCACCTCTATATTTTGAACATAAGAGCCGATTTCCTGTGTACTTTTTTATCAATCAGTAAGGCTTAATATGTTGTGTAAACACATTGAGCAAACATACGCTCTAGAGTGAAATACAATTACTTGAGACAAGCAAAACCCTCTCAAGTTTCACGAAAATTAACCCAGACTCCTGTTGTAATATCATTTGCATATGGAAATAGGTAGATTGAAATAGGTGCCGCTGCTTCATTGATTTAGTAAAGGTAGAGAACCTTGAGACCTTTTAGGTCGGATATAATCTTAAACCCCTTATTACAAAAGATAGTACATGAAAGATGTTTTTTGGAACAAAAATCCTAAACACGACGTTCGGTTCCGTCCGGCGTGATTCGTATATTATCGTCAAGCGATTACCCTTAGTCCCACTACTGGGCACGGGTATCCTCTCAGGATGAGAGGAATTAGGCTATAGTCCACCACACCATGGCCTAATGCGGGTAGACAGACTTCACACACCCACCGTCGATAAAAATTCTCAGACATGCAGATTTCCTCACGATGTTTTCCTTCACTGTTTAAGCGAGTGATAATTAATTATAAATACGCACATGATTTCGAAAACTCAGAGGTGCGTGTCTTGTATTCGAACTCGAGACAAACTTTTGACTTGCCAGTCCAATGGTCATACCACTAGGCTGTCATTGCTTCTTTAAAGGTTTACGGCCATACTTGTTAATATTATTAATTGTTAGTTAAATGTTCCTTCTCTGATGGGCAGTGTATACTCCCGTTAGATATCAAGTGAATGAGTATGTGAAGCAGTAGTTCACTTGATATTCGGAGTTGAAGGAAAGGTGTGAGTAATTCCGTTCCTGACGTGGACTGATCGTAAGTGTGACTGCTATGCTAGAGGTCCTGAGTTCAATTCCCAGGTCAAGCAATGTTATTTTTTTTGAAATGCAAGCAAGGGGTTATTCTATGAAATTCTCAGTAACAGCTCGAAGTATGGATATAATATGTATTTTTTCCCGGCAGACATGGGTCTTAAATATACCGCACAGTGTGGGATTAAATTAGTACACCTCTGGCTTACCCTTAGGGGAATTCAAGTGATGGTATTTTATGTTACATAATAATCTTAGTTTCGTTGGATGCAGGTGGCATATAACCGATCTTTGTGGGAGTCTATGGGGGAGGTCTTTGTTCAATAAATAAACAAACAAAAAATTGGAACATTTTACACACACATACACCATCTAGTCTCAAACTAAACAGAGCATGTGCTTTGAGTACCTACTAGACCATGGGTAGGTATAATACTGATACTCTTGTTATTTGTAATTACTTATCTACTTATAATAGGTAAGAAGGTAAGAAAGAAAGAGAAATGCATAAGAAACAAACACTTATGTTCATCAAATAAATAAATATTTCCTGTGAGAAACGAACCGACTAACTCTTCCACCATTATCACCAGTAAAACAACGTAGAACGTTTCACATGTCAGGTTCAAGGTATAAAGTGCTTTGAACTTGACCTTTAACTGTAAAGTTGTAAATTCCCTCGAAACAGAAATGGCGGATAACTTTTCATAGTTTTGTTTTATTTCGTTTGAAAGTTTAACAAATAAGTTTTTGTTCTTTTTTTAAACGTTGCCCACGCTTTAGTTTTCTCTTGTATTGTGGGTGTGTTTATAAACACAAACGTACATACTAACAGAAACACCCAGAAACGGAAAGTAAAAAAAAATCGTGCAGGGGTCGATCATGTTTCCTCAAAGAATCAGTGAATTGAATCCGAAAAAGCCAGTGGTAGCCTGGTGATGGACATTGGACTGCCAAGTCGATGTTCTCGAATTCAAATTCAATCCACGCACCTCTGAGTTTTCAAAATCATGTGCGTAGTAATAATTAATTATCACTCGTTTAAAACGGTGAAGGAAAAAATCGCGAGGAAACCTGTACGCCTTAAAAACTTTTCTCGACGGTGTGTGAAATCTGTCAACCCGCACAAGGCCAGCGCGGTGGACTATAGCCTAATCCCTCTCGACATGAGAGGAGACCCGTGCCCAGCAGTGGGACAGTATGGGTTGATGATGATGATGATCGAACCTGCACACGCTTGCGACCCATCGCACTATGCCAAACGTGTCGTAAGATAAATAATGAAATACATTTACAAACGCTTAATGGGCAACAAACGCTTTAACGAATAAATATTAGTGGTTTCAATTACTTGTGGTTAATTAACCACGATAAGTTCAATATATTTCGTCTTGTATATCATGTGCTAGTATATAATTTGCAAAAGATACCTACCACTTAGCCAGTAACAAAAGCCATCATATATTATAACCAAGAACTGGTAAGTGGTCTGACCTTTGACCTTTTCGATCGCTTAATCGTCATCATTGCAACTCCCTACATACGTTACGTGGACATTCTGCTAACCTGCATTAGGCGAACTTGTTGATATGTACCCTTATATTACTTATTAATTTTTGCCTTCACTAGCATCTTTGTTGTTTTATTTTATTCAACACAGCCATTAACAACAAGAAAACTAACTTAGCTAAACTTATATTACACAGAACAAGGCATAATATAAACATATTATATTTAGGAACATCTGTCTCCCAAACTAGGTTTCAAGCCTGTATCTTGGGAGACAGATATTCTACAAATATCAATAGACAGCTCAATTGAATTTTGTACATTTAGTAACTTAATTTCAGCAGACATAATATTTTTGGTTGATAATTTAAATAAATACATAATATATGTAGCTAGATAGCTACATTATAGGATTTATATGGCGAATGTCAGTGGAACCGCCGAGAGGGGACGCCCTAGGAAAACTTATACAGACCTTATTGGTGAGGTTCTTCAAAAAGGTCAGGTGCGTAGTACTCGCAACCGGCGTGTATGTATGACAAGATGTATGAATGTGGTCGAAGCGAAAGAAGTATGCAAGAATTTGAGAAAAAGGTGTGAGTGTATGTTATTATGTATTTATTGAAATTATCAAAATAGGTATAAAGAATTCAAATTTATTAAAATCTCAAAAGACATAATGAGACAAAAGGTAACCTATGTCCTTCTGCAAGGTCTTATCTATGTACCAAATATCATCAAAATCAGTTCAAAGTGTAACGGACAACAGACAGAGAGAGTTACTTTCATATGCATAATATGAGTTGGGATTAATAGGGGCTAGTAAGATTGTTACCACTATAATGCCTATTATAAGAGTAGGTAACATCTCATTCTGAGCGGAGTGTCTCTAGCTGTTTTTGTGAAACATAACCCACAGTTCAGAAGCAGTGATAGCCTAGTGGTATGACCATTGGTCTACCAAGTCCAAGGTCTTGAGCTCGAACCTAGAGCACGCACCTCTGACTTTTCGAAATCATGTGCGTATCAATAATTAATTAACACTCGCTTAAACGGTGAAGGAAAACATCTTGAGGAAACCTGCACGCCTTAGAGATTTTCGCGACCGCGTGTGAAATCTGCCAACCCGCATTAGGCCAGCGTGGTGGACTATATCCTAATCCATCTTATTATCTGAGAAGAGAGCCATGCCCAGCTGTGGGACAGTATATGGGTTGATTATGAACCGCACAGTTCACCGGTATATGAATCTAGAGTTGTTAGCCGAGCACAAATCCAAATTTCGAGCTATCTATCGAGTATTTATCGAGAGAGAGCTATTTATCGAGCCACATATCAAATCGCGATAATAACTGTTTACACAAAGTGATTTTAGATCATACCCCGAATTTACGTTCCACATTCCCTAAGGCAACCATATAAAAAAGATTTGTACAATGTCCTTGTTTTATTTTTCCTAGTATGTAAAAGCAAATGCTTAATGTCGTTATAACCCCTAAAGCCTTTTTATGATGAAACCTTTTTTACCTCATAATAAAATAAATTTCATGTTTTTTTATGTACATTTGAGCTAAATAATGCGGGCTTGAGAAGATGGCCTTATTTGGCTTACACAGTCTTCGTAAATTGTCTTTTTGTAAAGGAACACTAACTAAACCAGTCAAGCCCAGTTAATGACAAGTCCCATATTACATTGTGCCTGAAACCGCCAGAACGAAGTGTGTCTGTAATACTTCTGCCCAACCCTTCGGGGAATACAGGCGGTATGCGATAAATATAAATTCGGATATTGAAGATATTGTTCCAGGCACAATTCAAAGAAATCTCTATTCAACTTGAGTACGCTTTTGTTCGTAAAAATCGAATAAACGGCTTATGAAATATTTATAGTGTGCGGTGAACCTATGTACGTTGGTTGTTGGAAATTTTCGTTCTTCCATATTACCTATTCGAGTTGGAATAGTGAATAGGATTGTAAAGTTTACAAACATATAAACTTTCTTCGCTTATCTGTTTGCTCAAAATTTGTGAACAAGAATTCTGTAGGTAAGTTATGTTTGTACTCACTAAACTTTTACTGTAAATTTATAAAATTTTGTCGCATTTTTTTTCAATGGCACATCAAACTGCATTGTTCTCATGAGATATTCAGAACAAATTTGTAAACCCAGGGGCTAATAACTTATGGTGACGTCGTGCCACTTTGTCACTTCAACTGTTCTTAAACCCTGAACTGTTTAGGTGTTGTTGATAACACTGCAATCATGTTTTTTTTTAAGAAATGGAGTTTCTTGCCGGTTCTTCTTCATAAGACCCACTTTTTGGAACCGTGCCGTGTTGAACTAGTTTTTACTTTTCTTATTGGTCTTCTTGAAATAAAATATTTGACTTTGACGTTGACTTTGATGTAAGATAACAATATTTAAAACAAAAAGAAAAACCACTGAAAAAGAGATTTCATTTAGTTATTAATTATTTTTCTGTCTGCCGGCGTCCACAGAGATTGTTTTAGTTAAGCAGAATTTAAATTGGTTGGTTTCTTATTTAATTAAAGGAGGACTTATAAATAAGCAAAAGAAATAAAACTCAGGGTAAATAATAAAATACTCCACAACTTAATAACGGCAAGTTTGACATTAATCAACGAAAGTTTTCTGAAATTATTGTTAACTAGTATTTTATAACATACCATCATGCCTGTATTCCCTGAAGGGCTAGGCAGAGGTATACTAATGTATACCCACAGTTCACCGGTATGTTTTAGTCCCATTTAAAAGGGACTCAACCTATTGCCTTTAACCGGGCACAAATCCAAATTTCAAGCTGCTACTATTTTCTTAAATAATTATTTGACATTAACGCATAGATACTAAATATTTTTATGAATTTAGAGACAGAAAAAAACAATTTTAGACAGTGGTCTCGGTAGCTTAGTTGGCTAAAGCGTCTGGTATACCGGAGGGACGCAGGTTCAACCCGAACCCTCCTCGAGGGCCAAGTGCAATATGGGCGACTGACGACCCAGATTCCGCCGCCCAAGGCCCTCTTTGCAGCGGGACTGATGTTCGTGGCCCGCCATCCACACTTCGGCCGCAGAGGGTAGAGAGAGCGGCGCATCGCATTACCGACGCTCCTCTCTCCCACGCAGGTTCAAACTCTGCCTAACATCGAATTGTTCTTTCTCTATATCCATGTTAAAATGTTAGTTAAATAATATAATTGTCTGATATACCTATATGTATAATATTTATAATTAACTCTTTTTTTTTCAGTTCGGAAAACCTTCAAGGATCGTAGCATATGTCGGACGTGTACCGACTGAAAGCCGCACTTCCTTTCCCTTACTCTATGATCGGGGCCATGGGGCCGGCTCACTCGCTACGACCCCGACACCTCAGGGTAAGTACAACAATTAATACGTATGGTCAAATTTGATTCGCGGACCGTGAACGTAAAAAAAGTTGTTGGTCGAAAAATTTAAGATATTTTGATAAAACTATAAACCTACTTAATAATATTAAGCTCAAAACTTTGGTAACAGTCATGAAATATCAAAAGAATTTAGGTAAAGAAAAAACTATTTTTCATTCCTTAAATGGGTCAAAATTGACCTGAAGACCAAATGAAGGAAGAAGAATTTCTTGTTGTTGCACTAATTCTCTCGAGTTCCTAAAGAATACATTCAGATTGTACCGCTATCGCCTCCGTGGCCTGCCGCGTCATCTGCCTCTGGGTTCCAGTTCTGTTTAATAAAAATCCATCCAAACAGTTTAGTGTACCCATTCTGAGAATTTCTTTCAGAATCAGAATTCAGGAAATTCTCAGGAGGTGCTTCAGATGCTACCAGACTTCTGCGGACGCTAAAACATGAATGATAATATGTTAAATCAATTCTCAAACTTTCTATTTAACCACCTATCTAACAACCTTTAAAATATAAAAAAAAAAAAAATGAAAATAAACGAAGCAGCGATTTATTATAAAGCTTCTCATAATATTAAACTGAGTGTTGAAAAAGATAAGTAAACGTATTACTGCAGTGAGATAAATACCTACTTATATTCTTTAATCTGTGCTGCGCCAAGTCGGCATTCGGCTGTCGGTGTACGACTTCTGACTTTCGGCTTTCAACCTCGGTGATATCAATTAAAACGCTAAAGGCACACCCGTATAACTTCTTATCGTTCGCCACCCGGCGTCTGCGAACAAAAGAAACGTTTTCTATCTACTATATCCCAACACTATTACTGTTGCAACTCGATCAAGCTTTAATGTGAGTGATTTAAAAATATAACACAGGTTAGAAGGATTTATACCATAGTTTACTGAGTATTATTTTATAAAATAGTAGAAAATCTTTGTAACATAATTATGTAAGCGACATATTTTCTTGCAAATTAATACACCAATTGAGTCCGATATTTCTATCCTCTGCGAATCTGCGATAGTTTTTTTTTATAATATCCGCACAACCTATATTAAGTATCAGGTATTTATTTTATTTTAATCTTTACATGAACGTGTAGTAAGGGTCTTCAGAATTTACGACACATAATGAAAGTCACTTAAAATTTGGAGCAATATAGCTTAAGAGGAACGAATCCGGAATGCCATAATTATACATAATTATATTGGAAAGAATATACGTTCTATTACATTAGGTACATACCATCAAGTCTGTATCTCTGAAGGCTTAGGCAGGGGTCGATCCAGCTGTATGTCCTAGGTACTCGCAAAGTGATAGGCCTATTGCGATTAACCAGTTTCAAATCCAAACGCAGAACTGTTATTACGAATTCGCTGATAGAAAAACCGAATAGGACTGTTAGATCTTGGCATTGAACCCAGGACGTTATGATCAGCAGCAGTGCCCGCGACCACTACATCAATGAAAGAAATATATTATCTCATTGAAATAAAATCTATTTGGCCGAGACTTGTTTCACACGAGTTCAGGTCCCTTGTTCCGGGATGAAATATGACCAGCTTTCGAAACTGGACACAGAATTAGCCGAGTTCAAAACTTTGTGAGAAATTGAAATGGATGTATTAAATGGATTTGTGGTGTAGTTTGGAAACTTAATTGATGGATTTTGATGTAATTCATAATTGGCTAACCAATTATTTAACACTAACAGCTAGAAAATTGGATTTAGTATTAAACATCGCGAGTTCAAACACACCTGTTGATGCGAACCTATTCTTAGCACAAGCATAAATAGGGCTTAGTTTGACAGGTTAAAGTTAAGCTTTGTGGTAATTTGTGGATAACGTCGCCAGTAAAAATAATCTTTATAAAAGAAAAACTTTATAAAGGCATGTATCGGTTGGTGTTTAAACAAAAAACGTAACTAAAGCAGCGGGGCTTAATTTCCAAAGAAAAAGTCACATGGACATCATAACTTTTTTTATTTTATTTATGGTTCCAAAATAATTATTATATCTATAGGTGGAATTCGGGACCGTGGTCCCGCTTCCAAAAGCCCCACGACCCTTAATTCTATGTAATCCAAACCACTTAGCGCCTATGATTCTCAAAATAATTGAAAGGAGGCCTTAAATAGAATTTGTTCACGGACAATAAATTTAATTAATACCTGAAGTAGAACTGTTGAAATTTTAATCCCTACTTAATATTATAAATGCGAAAGTAACTGTCTGTCTGTTATGCTATAAACTGCTGAACCGATTTTGATGAAATTTGTTATCTAATTATCAGACTAGACCTTCGAGAAGGACATAATATCTGTACAAAAACCGAAAACTGTGTAAATTCATCACTGTATTTGTTTTTTTTTCCATAAAACGTAAGTGACGTTTATATTTTTAAATGGGCTTAACATGAAGTGTTTGTTTGAGAGTGGATATACCTCTGTTGTCCATGGTAAAACCAGTTTAATGCCTGATAAACCAGTATTTATCAGGCATAGACTGACCTATACATTATAAACAGAACTGGTTTTAAATGCTACTATGGATTAACTGCCTAATAAGTATAAGGAAAGTTACACGGAAATATAAGGCAAACCTTTTCCAAAAAATAATAAATATTACAATAATAATTGTAGAAATTTTCCCTTAAAATTTATTACTCGCTATAAATATATCAAAATAAAGACAGGATTCTTAAGCGATCCGCCTTTGTAAGGGCAGGCTAATTCCAAAGAAAATACATTTTCATATTTACGTAAAATTTATTGCGAGCAGCCCAGTTTTTCTTGGGCTTTTCCCGTTTTCTAACAAGTGGCAACTACCAGTGGTGGCCTTCTGAATAAGCATCATATTTTCACCCACAAAAGAGCTTTGGAGCTTTGAATCCGTGAAAATACGGCTCGAATTTATTCTACATATCCCAAGAAAGAATGTTTGTTCCAAGATATGAAGTATTGAACGGTGAAGAAAATTTTACTATAAAATTTTTAGGCGAACCTCAAAAGTCGGCTTATATAATTAGTATTCTACTTACCTTTTTTTATATTTTTTGGGATTTTCCATGCAATTTTAAAGTTATTTAGCGAAGTAAAAATTCGACTGCGGCCAGGATTCGAACCTGCGCTGCGTCTTCTGGTTAGGTACACCAGACGCTATGACCGCTAAGCCACCGCGAGTCCCACCCGCCATGTCGATTTTTTCCTTCGCTAAATAAACTAGTATTCTAATTTTAAAAATAAATAATATCCGTCAAAATATACAATTCAGTAACTTTCTAGGCAATTGGTGTTAATTGATACGGAAACTGCCTTTACACCGTATAATACACTATGACTCACACTTAGAAAGCAAAATCTACCTAGACAAACTTCATAGTACTTGATATATATTATTATGGTATATTTGATTTTATAATATAAATATCTATATATAGTTTTAATTTATTCATTTATATCTATATAAATGTTTATAATTATATATTTTATTCAATTATATTTTCCACCAACTTTTGTGCACCTACTATCTTGCTTTGTCTCTGCATCACCCTAAGGTTGACTGGGAGAGAATGCCTAATGGCATTAAGTCCGCCTTTGTACAACAATTTTGTTTTGTGCATGAAGTAAAAATAAAAATATACATACCATCACGCCTATGTTCCCCGAAGCGTTAGGCAGAGGTGTACCAACGTACACCCACAATTCACCAGTATGTTTAGGTCCCATGTAATAGGGGGTGAGCCTATTGCCATTAACTGAGCACAAATCCAAACTATCTGCTACTAAGAATTTCATAAATAAACCCAAACTTAAAATAACATTTTTCTTAAAGCTTTTGCTTAAAGTTATAAAACTAAATCAAAATGTCGTAAACTGGCGCCGTCTGACGGTGCTTAAAAACTAAAACACTGGAAAACCTAAGTAAATAAAAGTTAAACTGTGCTTGTACCAACAAGCTCGTTCTCTCTAATTACCTGAGCTCTAAAAATTCAAATCTAGCTTCTTAGCTAAGTTTTGGTGCAAGAAAATCACACGCTCTATCTGCAAAGCTGCAGTTTTGTTAGATTTTCTATTTAAGCTTCAAAAGGGAGGAAGTTCTAAATACATCTATCTATATTGCTTATATTTTACGGATTTCATCGCGTTATATTGAACATACCATCTACCTAGCAGCATCTAACAGCGTCCATGGTCACTGTAAAGGGTCCGAAACGTCGGGATTAATAATATCAATATAACGCGATAAAATCCGTAAAAAGTTGATATTTCAAAAACTATAAAGCATTTAATAAACACAGCAACATAGGTTGCAATTTGTATACAACCTTAATTCTCCAGACCACACAATGTTCAAAAGCACTAGTTCTCTAACTGGTGCTTTTGCTTCTTTGTAGTTTTCCTCGTTCACTATCGTAGATTAGACTTTACGGCCCACTTGCAAGACAGATGTGGCTTCAACTTAGGTGCTATTAGCAACCGCAACACATTACGGGGTTTCTTGCTTCAACTATGTAAGATGAAGGAAATAAATTAGAGATTAGTTTCTAAGAAAATTATAATGAACAAATAAAAGGAAAATATGCTCTATTTATATTATTCTTCATGTGGAAAGTTCACGCATATCTTTGATGTTTATGGTACGATTTTTATAAACCTTTTTAATTTGATAGAGCATACTTCCGAGAAGGTTTCATATACATTTCGAGATAACGGACCATTTCTTTAATTTATTAGAGAACTTTGACCCTCCGTCATAAGAGTAGTTTTTCTAATAATCTAATAGTTCTTTAGCAGGTTAAACATTACATTTTTACATCTTTTTTTTAATGATTTCTGACAGTTACATGAATATTATAAATTGAAATAAAACTACTTTTTACGGTAATAACATCAATATAACGCGATCAAATCCGTAAAAAGTAGTTTTATTTCAATCATTTTTATTTTTCTTATTTCTCATTAAATACAGAAACAGGTACCCTATCTCCTTTGTGTTTATAGGCGGAAACTATAGGCTTAAGATTGATATTTTGTAACTTATTATTAAGATATTTACAAGTTCTTGCTTCCCTAACGTAAATAAATAAATAAATTACCTCACACAAGAATTTTCTTCTGTATCGTGGGCACGTGTGTAAACGAAAATTCTAGCATTCAATGTATAAACAAAAGTTAGTCATGTTACATGTTGATGTATTCAAGTTAAAAGTAAAAAAACGCACATCATAAAGTACTGTAAAGAAGAAAAATAAAACAAGCAAAGGCAGGTTCTCTAGTGAAGACATGAAACAAACTTAAAAGAAGCCGTTTCTTTGGAGTTTTTCCATTCTTCATTACGTTTGGGGAGTTGTTTGTGCTTATAATTACATTTTTTATTGTAAACAACAAAATTGCCAGGTAAAATGTCTTCAGTCTGTCGGCTTCCTATTGTTACAACTTTTCTTTTGTTTTTGTTTACAAACGAAAATGCTAATGAAAGTTTCTGTTTTAAATATTATCTTCGCGCTTTATTTACAGGAACAATGGTAACGTCATTTAGACCAGTGTTATGGAAAGACAATGTTGCCATGCATTAATGACGTGACGGGTATGTAAGGACTTTATTTGAGCAAAGCTAATAAAATATATTTTTTTGTGTGACGTAACTATGTTACCTATTAGTTAAGTTACTTAATTTATGTAGGTATATTATGTTTGTTGAGGAGTACAGGATAGCTCAAAAACTAAGGCAGAAGAGTAGATATCAGCAGGAGCTCGTCAGATCTTAAAGGCCAAAAGAGAAAAACAAACTGGTAGGTACATAAAACATGTAAATTTTTTTTTTATATATATAAAATATATGTCCGTATAATTATGAAACTTTTAACTGCTTCAGAACTAAGTGATAGTCGCCAGTGTCTCTGCTATTTTTTTATGTATAATTATTTAACCTTTAACCATATTATTTACATTTTCAAATGTTTTTATATAAAAACATTATTATTGTCAGCTTGTGGGCTGTTAGCTGTCCCGCTGCTGGGCAAAGGCCTGCCAACGTGCTATGGAGCACAGTATGTTAGGTGTTAAATTAACAGATCACGTTCGAAACACTACACTGCGCTCCAAAACACAAATTATTGACGTGGCTCAAAAGGCTGCCCAACTTAAATGGGACTGGGCAGGACATGTTTGTCGCATGTCCAACGAGCTGTGGGCCCAAAAATCTCAGGATTGGTGCCCTGAAACAGCGACACGGGGTCGCGGCAGACCACGAAGGAGTTGGCGGGGCGAAGGAGATGTATAATAATAATAATATATTTCACAAATATTTTGTACATGAAGAAAACAAACAAGAAACATAGCCATTGAGAAGATCACATGTATGATCTTCTAAGCTCTAGATCTAAGATCATATGTATGGAATACCCTTTAACCTAAAGGTACCCGAATAACTGAAGTCATCTTACAAAAAAAATGCCAGCTTACTAAACGGCTGGTCAGGCTACTGGGCGTGTGGTCCAAGGCTAGATAGTACCGCAAGCCAATCATTTAGCACCGCAAATTACAAAATAGATCAGATTTTTAGAAAAAGGCTAAAAATAACACTAAAAATAAAATTAATTTCTGTTTACGTTACCGACATTCTTAATTCAGTAAAAATACTCGTATTTACAATGACATTATTATGTATCTTCATGATGATGAAGACAATATTCAGAAAAAGTGTTGGAATAAACGGTGCTTCTGACACAATGAGATTGAGGTACATTTTAGACGAAAATGGATCATTTATTTTATAAACAGTTTCATATATACAAATATTTTAACCTTTGATAAGTAATAATGTGGGTAAAGCAGTGATAGCCTCATGATATGATATGAGTTCGATTCCAAGGTACTCACACGCACCTCTGACTTTTCTAATTCATGCGTGGATTAATACTGAACTATTACTCGCTTAAACGGTGAAAACAAAAAAACATCGTGAGAAAACCTGCACGCCTTAGAAATTTTTCACGACGGTGTGTGAAGTCTGCCAACCCGCACTAGGCCAGCGTTGTGAACTATCTAATCTAAGAGGAGACCCGTGCCCAGTAGTGGGACAGTATATGGGTTTATGATGAAGAAGTAATAAAGGTGGTTTGAAACTTTTGACGTCTGTCTTAGGGACCGTTACATATATTGTAGTCTTTGACCGTTACCTCTAAACATCCAAACTGCTTCTGTGTATTTCATAGAAAAGTCCAATAACACTTTGACCTGGGAATGGAACCCATAACCTGAAGCGAAGCAGTTGTGCTTATGACCTCCATGCTAATCCTACCACAACTTCAATTATTTAGGAATTCTCTTTTTTATACAAGAGAGTATCTATTTTAATGAGACGCTGGCCGTCTTATGATTAGGCTTTGTCATAGCTTAAATGTACATTTCATATTTAGAACGACTCGACAGTATCGTTCAAAAGCTTGCTACAATTTCAATACCCATTTATAGATGGAAACTTTGGTCTTTGGTCGGCCATTTTATTAAAACATTATATTTATAGCATAAATTTTGATGAACTTGTAATTTTATTATCTTTTCTATTAACTAAGTCGAGAAGATTTACATTATTCATTAGCTTTCAATGTTGAGTTTCCTTATTAAGATGTCATATTTGATTGAGTTCGATGAGCTCAAATAATTAAAGATATTGATTTTAGGTGAAATGTATTTTTCAAACTGTTTCATCGTATAAAGATTTTCATAACCTACATATTTGGCCGATATCTTTTATATTCCTTAGTAATCTCTTACTGATTATTATATAAGGTCAAAAGCTTAGTTTTTTTTTTCTTTACCTAGCAACTACAGGCAAGAATAATCATACACTTATTGTGATTTTGAATTTCATCCAGTCGTTTTTATTTATTTGTTTTAGGAAAAAATAAAATTATTTTTCTTTTACCTACCCAAGAAATTACATCATCAGTCTTTATCCCCATAAAAATCAGTTTCTACCTCACACGCTTGAAACAACATTTTGCCAAGAAGCTTACTTGTTTTATTTTTATTACAACGACCGGGACACGATAACATAATTTAAGACCTTTATCGAAAGGTGGATCGCTGTGCCCAAGAAAAATCTCTCTTTCTGCAATATAGAAAATATATTTATAAAAACCGTATTCCTTTTACCGTTCCCAAGAGAAAATGAACCAAAGATATGGTTTACGCTCATTGATTTGAAGACACTTCTAGAAAAATTGAGTGGAACATTCCCAAATACAAATTGATAGAAGGATTTCATTGATTAATATTCCCAATTACTACTCTTTTATTTAGATACATATATTTCACTACATCAAACCACAGTAAAAATATATATTGGCCGTGTATTCATTATAACTGATATTTGTGATCAACACTGTAGGAAAATGTATATATTCACAACTTAGACAAAAAGGTTTTGAGTTAGTTCCTTAAATATTTTGTAAAAGTGAAAGAGCTATAAAACATAAACAGCCAAACGGAAGTCATAATTATCACACAAAATGTTATTTTGATAATTTCTGTATCACAAGTTTATTCTTAACAATTATTATGCTATAAAAAAGGGCATACAATAACCTTATCACATTTGCTTGACTTATCGTGGAATGTCAAAAGACAGGTCAGCAATTATATAGGCAACTGCTGTCCAGAACGCAGCCCCAAGATCTAATTCCTCTGGACTTTCAACATTCATAGTATCGCCTTCAGTATGATGGAACCAGAAATATTTCTCATTATCATTGTGAAGACTAGCTCCCGGAATACCATTACCAGTAAATATTGCAATATCGGATCCAGGACTGTCTTCTTCCACTAGAGTTGAAGCATTGATAGATTGAAATAGTTTCAGAACTTCTCCAACAATACAACGGGCTTTTTGATTACCTCCAACAGCCAATCCAAGGGGTGCGAATGTTCCTTCATCAGATTCCATTATAAAATTAATATTGTTAAGTTCATTTTTATGCGCTTTTTCATAGGCGTATGCACCTATTAGACCAAGTTCTTCAGCTGTCCAAAATATAGCTCTAATTGTTCTCTTTGGAGTCAAGTTCAATCGCTTCAAGATAACTGGAGCTGCCCAGCTGATGAATAAGCCACCTCCATCATCCATAGCACCCTGGCCCACGTCCCAACTATCGATATGACCCGATACTATGACAAGTTTCTCTGGATTTTTGGATCCCTTCAAATCAATAATTGTATTTCTAGACAATTTAGTATCCAACGTTGAAAACATACGAATATTTAGAACTATTTTTTCACCTCTATCGTAAATTCTCGCGATCAAATCAGCATCTTCCAAAGTGATAGCTGCTGATGGGATTGGTACAACTCCATCACCGTACGTTTGAGAACCAGTATGTGGCGTATTTATAGAAAAAGGGGCAATGGATCTTACTAAAGATGCAACAGCTCCTTTAGCAGAGGCTCTAGTTGCTCCTTGCGTCCTGTATGTCACAGTTTCACCATAGGTCGTAAAAACAGGAATGTATAGAACAATTTTGCCCTTAACTTGTTCCTCAGGAGTATTATCCAAGGCCGTGAAATTTGATATTACTATTACTTCAGCTGTAATACCATCTGAAGGTGTGCTGACACTGCGACCGAGCCCTAAAACCGCAATATCTTTCAATCTCGGTTCCAACATAGTTATTTTTTCCTCACCTCGTTCCCAACGTGGCACCTGGAATGTAATAAAATGTTAATATTGTCACCTAAGATGAGAATAAAAAAAGAAATATTGGAGCAATTTATATAAATAATGGCGACATTATACTGGAAGTTTTTTTAAGTCTTTGAACTCATTTATCATATAAATAATAAAATATACATACAACAAATAATATATGCGACTAACCGGAATACAGTGTCTACCATATTCCGGTTAGTCGTATATATTTTTAGCCTATGCCCAGAATAAAATCATATAAAATGAATTACAATGTTTATATTCGAAATGTTCAAGTCAAATTTAACTGCAAATAAAAAAATCGTTCTGTATAAAAAATAATTCCCAATCCTAAGCAAAAATACTTATGGCACAGCAAAATCTTAGCCACTAGTTATTCTTTTGGTCTTAAAACATTCAGATTTGGTTCTGGCCATATGTCACAGTTCTAACCTAACATAACCGATATCTGTATTTAGAATTTTGTCGCTCAATCAGTATTTTTGATGCGCGGTTTATTATATACCAATTTATATTTACTGCAGAATCTTTTAAAAATAGGAAGAATGAGAACTTACCTCAACATCTTCAGTAACAATATCATTAAGACCTTCTTCACGAGTCAGATCAATCATATAATCAATGGATCGTTCAAGAACTTCTGTACCTGACGGTCGGGCTCCAAACTTGTCCACAAACTTTGCTAATCTGAAATTTAAAAACAAAGATTATACTTTTGTATTTTATAAATACCTATGTCGAGATTTTCCATTCAATTCGATCCTTAAATAACTAAATCACTCACTCATCATAAGTTTTCCGTTTAAAATCACCGTCCAAAACATAGTTCACTATCTCATTCTTAACAGTTTCATAAGTCCATATCTCTTCAATCAATTCATTCCCCAAAATCTCTTGGCATGTTTTTGAATTTTTATTCAGAGTCTTGGCGTTATTTGAAACAATAATAAAAAGGGTAACCAATACAATAGGAACAAGATTCATTTTTGTTCCAATTTCTTAGATATATTGAGATGCTTCGTTAAATTGTGAGCTCTTTTATAGTCTATCTTATCAAAATTCAAGGTCACTGAATAGAATATCTATCTATACATATAAAATTCTCGTGTCACAGTGTTAGTTGCCATACTCCTCGGAAACGGCTTGACCGATTTGTATGTATATCGGTAGGTCTGAGAATCGGTCGTAATCTATTTTTCATAACGCTTAGTAATAAGGGTAGTTCACCCCAAACATTTATTTTTTATTTTTTGGACAACATTTTTATTCCTATTTTTTTATGATGTGGTATTAAAAAATACTTACATACAACCCCAAATTTGCAGGGACAGCCAGACAGTCTGCCAGAACAGCTAGTAATTATATAAAATTGAATGTTTTTTTATTTGTCCCGCATGCGTTTCGATACTATTCAACCGATTGAAATGAAACTATGGTAGGTAGTAAGTTGAGTTTGGTAAGTGCACATCCCTAGGAGATATTTTTGTAAAAAATCATTTAAAAATAATTAGGTATTGCAACGACAGAGCTAGTTAATTTATAAGATGTTAACCACCTCAGTGACTTGAGTCTTTCATCTGGATAAGTTTATCTTATCAAATCGTGTGTGAAATTTCAATTGTAGGCATTCCACTTGATACTATCGTTTTTGATGATAGTCTCAAGTGTCCATGAGATATAGTGATAGTGAAAATTGAGTTATTTCATGTCATTGTTTATCATCTGTCGTCAAACTAACTCATTAGCCTAGTGGTTCTAAGCCCGACTACTACGATATAGGTCCGGGGTTCGATTCCTAGGTTGAGTAGTGTTATTGCATTTTTGTATGAAGTTTTAGTTTTGGATGTGTGCCCAGCTAGTGGAAATATTCCCGCCGCCTATTTATTACATAGGACCTAAACATATCGGTGAACTTACTGTGGGTGTATAATAAGTGCACCTCTGCCCCATTTCTGGGAAGCCAAGAATCTTACCTACCAATCCTTTCATTCATGCTCGTCGTAATAGAATTCCATAATCAAAACCTGTATTATGTACTGAAAATTGTAACTTATTAGTAAGTGTTATATAAGGTATTTGTATGTATTTCATGTAACTAACTAATTTATAGACGCTTTGGGTTTACCTGTTATGTTTATAATTAATATGAATAAATAAATATGGTATGTAATTTCATAGAATATCCCGATACTTTCCACTTTTTCAACTGGAAATCGAACCTAAGATCTCACGATCAGTAACCGCTCGCCACTAGGCAAATGAGGTAGTTGGAAACATAGTACAAAAACATGTATAAAAACCTGTGACAATGATGAGAAATAAATTTAAAACACACTAAAAAGAACAGTGACGTGGAGACAGAAACAGGACGTTAATTATAATAATTAATTAATGCCTTCATCTGTTACGACGAGAATGAAATAATAGCAAAATTTATGTACATACATACATACCATCACGCCTGTATTCCCCGAAAGGTTAGGGCAGAGGTGTACTAATGTACACCCACATTTCGCCGGTATGTTTTGAGGTCCCATGTAATAGGGGGCGAGCCTATTGCGAGCAAAATTTATGTCTAAAAAGATAACATAGCATTACGACTGTATTCCCCGAAGGGTGAAGCAGAGGTGTGCTGTATACCCACAGTTCGCCAGTATGTTTAGTTTCCATGTAATAGGGGCTTATTGCTATTAACCAGGCACAAATACTAACTCAAAGCTGCTACTGATAATTTCACAAAAAAAAACAATAACGCTTTGCTGAACCTGGGAATAGAAGCCAGGGTCTATAGCGTAGGAGTCGCGCTCAGAACCACTAGATCACCGAGGTAGTTTCAAATAGATCCAGAGGCAAAATAATGTATAACATTTTAACTAGTCAAAATACAATTAGCAGATTGTTATGTATAATAGTAAAGCAAGGTTGGATTACGCATTGCTTTTAGCTTTACGCATAGGTATGCGTAAAGACATAAGACAAAGAACCAACCAATGGCTGACACCAACTCTTTTCAATGAACTGCCAGAAGATATAGTTACGGCTATAGGATCTAAGAGTACAATAAAAAAAGATTTAAGAAATAAACATTATATATTGATTTCTGACATTTACGCGAATATTATACATTGAAATAAAACTACTTTTTTCGGATTTTATCGCGTTATATTGATATTATTAATCCCGACGTTTCGGACCCTTTACAACGTCCATGGTCACGGGTAGACTGAGGTGGTGGACGTCTTGATGATATCGAGACGTCAATATGTAGTCAATATAACGAAATGAAATGAAATGAAATTGGGAAATCACTAAATTAATTATTTAGTTCACACCTCAGGGTGTCCGAGACGAAAATAAATTGATTGTGTGGAACACGTGTGTAACCTTAACCTCTTTTTAATAATTACAAACTTGAACTAACAATAAAACTACACTATCATTATTCTGATATAATAGTTAAGTAGTAATAGTAAAGTGAAGTAGTGAGATACTAACAGACAACATTGTAAGTACATCGGTATTTTTTATTATTATTTTGTAGTACGGCTAATCCTCTTGGATTTTCAATGCGAAAGGCGATAGGTTGACATATTCCTAACTTCTAAAAATCAAACATGGCCGTCGTACCTACATTTATATAGATTTATATACATGGACATGTTAGTGTTATATACTCGTACGTGACCTTGACAAGTTGTGGTCATCGAACCCCATCATTGGACAACAACCAAATTTCATCATCATCAAATTCGGATCCAAGGCACTCACTTCATAAATATTAATAATCTTTCCGAATTCAAGTGCTTTTAATTTAATAATAATGATCACGGGCAAGGATTGCCTCATTAACCTAGTAGTCCTAAGCCACACTGCGACGCTTCGAGCGGTGTTATAGGGTTTTTCTATGAAATTCTCAGTAGCAGCTCGGACTGTTGGATTTGTGTCCGGTTAATAGCAATAGGCTCGCCCTCTATTACATGGGACCTAAACATACTGGTGAACTTAGACATTGGCACAACTCTGCCTAGCCCTTCGGAGAACACAGTCGTGATGGTATTATATGTTTTTTTTTATGGTATGTGAAATAATTTTGTGTTTTTGTTGACCCACACTAGGTCAGCGCGATGAACCTTAGCCTAACCTCTCTCATCTGAGAGCAGACCCGTGCCCAGCAATAGTACAGCAGTTAGGTTGATGATGAAGTATATATATAACTAAGTCGCTACAATTGTATGCATTGAAAAGACTTTGTCTAGAAGCTCATTAGTATGTTCATTATTATTTATGTAGGCCCATTAATTTCTGAAACCTTTAGTTTGTAATTTAATGGCCGAATGAAATATCAGGTGTGGGGTTGGACATGTATAAATAAATTCAATTGAACAATTTCAAATAAAATCTCTTATAAAGCAAATCTATTTTAAGCCAAGATGCACAAAGGACCACATTGTCAGTAGAGCCAATTTAATATGTGCAACAATACTCACTCGTCATAGGTCTTCCCTTTGAACGCACCCGAGACGGTATAGTCTATTATGTTCTTGACAACGGAATCATAAGTTGCAATTTCTTGTACCAAAGGACCAATATCACAAGACTTTAAATCAAACATTTTCTGTGATGCACACTTTGACTCGTAAAGAAGGACCAAAAATACGTACACCACTAGCTTTAAAAACATTGTTCGAGTGTACAAACGTCTGGTCGTAGTAACTGTCGTCAAACAAATAGTAGGTACACTGGAGTATGGGTTACAATTGGATGACAGTTTAAACAATGCGGTCAAGTATGAGTGTAGCGGTTTACATTGTTACCATGACATTACAAGATATTTTTATTTATAGGAATAGATTCTATAAAATATTTCACAATAGTAATGGAACTATAAAAAACGTTGTAACTGGTCCATATCCATACTACCTAATATTATATTTGCGAAAAAACTCTTCTTTGTCACGTTTTTTAGGCCCAAGCCGCTCAATCAATGTTGTCGAATTTTACTATAGAGGTAGATGGAATCTTGTAGAAGGACATAGTCTAACTTTTGTCTTAAAAAATCCTTTGGCGTGCAATGAGACCGCGAGTAACACCTAGTCTCTTAATATTTTAGTTATTAGGTATGCTATAATAAGTTCAGTTATAATAAGTTGGGCCGCTAAGCAGTATGCTAACATTTTTGTGTTATTTAAAGTAAATGTCCCAGTGAAATTAATGACGCTTAACTCTGGATAGGTTAAAGTTTAAACCTCATTACCGACTGACTAATTTATTTATTTATCAAAAACACATTTGTGATTCTAAATCTTGCTTTTAAATTATAATAAAAAATAAACAGTTTCGTTTTATTTTTATTTTTTTCGTTCTATTAAAAACATCAATTAAATTAAGCCTTGAATGGCTTGTAGTGGAACTAATTACCAGATACATTAGAATTAAAATCAACTCTACTCATAATTTAAACTAGTATCATACTAAAAATACACATACACACGAGCACACAACAGTACATACACGCACAGACACACATACACACACTTACACACATCTACGCAAACTAGGTTTACTAATTATAAATGTTATCTTTTATTATTTTTAACGTTTCTCTTTTTTTATTGAATTGTATTTTATTTATACCTGTGAAAAATTATTTTAATCGTTGTGTTAATAGTAGTCGTAAGCGCAGCTGCTGAGTAAGAGATCCTGAGTTGGAGTTGCGACTCGAACAAAGTATTATTCGGTTTTCTATAAAATTCCCAGTAGTAACGGAGTTTGGATTTGTGCTCGGTTAATGACAATAGACTCGCCCCTCGTGAGGTAGAAGTCTACTAATGTACAGACGCCAACAGGTCAAGGTATCCAAAATTGCCAATTTTTCCCTTATTGAATTTGAATCTCGACCTATAACATTTGGCGCAGCGGCTGAGCAATTTGCTTCTGTGCCACGGTTTGTGGGTTCGATCCCTGCACGGAACAAATATTTGTATGACCTACAGGTAGTTGTTCCGGGTCTGGGTTCGTTCGCTGGCCTCTGTACCTACATTAGTACACCTCTGCCTAAGTCTTTCAGTTATTCAGGCGTGGTGATATATATGTTACATAATTACATACATAAATCATCACGCCTACCTTACTTTATTTTCTACGTCCAACTCCGTAGGTACTTGGGGCGGCACCACTTGATGCTTGATCCTTAGAGTGGCATTCATATTTTCATTGGGTCATTGTCTATCCTACAATGGATGCTGCGGGCAACACCGAGAGAAAAGGGATTCATTCATTCAATATAACCCCTTATTTCTGGAAAAATGTTGTATTGTCCTGTAAAGAATAAATATACTCAGAGTAGGTACTCTGGTACAATTCGTTTACCACCGTGCGTTTCTCAAGAAACTTTTTACCGCGAAGGACTGCTCTGTGGAATCAATTACCAGCGGAGGTATTTCCAATCCGGACATGGCAACCTTTGAGCCTATTCCTATCTCAAAGGCCGGCAACGCACTTGCAACCTCTCGGGTGTTGTGGGTGACAATGGGCGGCGGTGATTACTTATCATCAAGTTCCAGAAAAAAAAATTGTTTGCAGAAGTTTGATGGCAGAATGGAACCCAACCCCAAGGGAAAAGTCTCGGAGGATGATGATGCAAAAAAAATTTTGTTGCAAAAATTTCAATTCCAATTTGAACCCAATCATTGTTCGACCCTCAGCAGCCGTGTTTGCAGCCACTAGACCAATGCGCAATAGTGTAAAAAAACTAACTCATATATTTTGAAAAGCAGTACAAAAACCAAGAACCAGTTTTTTTTTATGATACCTTAAGAATGTCCTGGCATATTGGGCGTGTCCCTATTGTAACTCCAACTTAGTTTTAGTACAATATCATGTCACAAGACGGAACGACCTTTTTCAAATGACCTTTATTTCATACATACCCAATTTCACCGCAACAGCGCAGCTAATACTGAATAATTTATCACAAATTATTCATAGAGCGAATCATTTAGACCGTTTCAAAATAGCTCATGGAATCCTTCACTAGCAATACAATAGCAATTTTTGCGCTATTTGGAACACATTGTATGGAATAAGTATGAATAGTGCACATCCGCTATACACCAATCAGAATCTATTCCATTCGAGCGCATTGTACTGGGCACCAACTACGATATATAAATTCACGCAATTTTCACGACTGTGTGAATAAAAAGCAATTCACGTTTGTGGGATTCGGATTGTGACTAGAATATGTTGCAAAATTGCACCGCAGACAATTTAAACCACCACTCGAACATCATCCTCTTTCCCAAGGGTCGGCTTACTATCTAACCTGATGCGGTTGAATATCAGTACACACGAAGCAACTCCCATTAGACCCCCGCAACTCTATTTCAGGGTAATATCGTTGTCAGGTGTTTTAGTCTTCGGACTACCAGTAATGATTCATAGGTGTTAGTATGAAAATAGCGGCTTTACGTGCTCTTCGAGGTATGGAGGGATCTGGGTGCGTTAACAATGCTCATCCATCCACAGACTGACCGCGGCTAGCGCAGCTTAACCTTGCAGATCGGTTGATCATGATGAGCCCCTCGCTCATGGTTATGTAATTACGCAGTTATTACTTAGCCACGAGCGAGGGGCTCATCAATTCGTGTTCAATTGTTAATAAATAATTAACTTGTATTATTTACGTGACCGTTGTGTGCATCAGTCCTCGAGTTAATGCACACCACAAATTGTCGCATATTAAATTATACGTCATTCTATCGTAATTCATTTGTCAATTATATAACGGAGCAAACGTATGCAAGCAAACGTGTGCAACATACATAGTTTTTAACATTGCTTGTGTGCGCCATTTCACCGATATAATTTAATTAAAGAGGTTTGCTAGTACTATAGTGATTGAGTTTTAACTTTGATGCCAAAACATAATGAGTGTGCACTGGCTGACTTATAGCAATGAAGATTTACTTAATCTAAGCAAAACATTTTTTTTTATATAACATTTACGTAACATAAATTAACAAACAGAAATGTGTTGCTGAGGAGTTAGTTGCGTCGCTTCTTCTTTCCGGCTAAACCACGGGGGCTGTCTTAAGGTAAAAATGGCGTTCAAAAAGTACTACCTAGAATTCTATCTTGAATACATTATTTTGACTTTGACTTAGGTAGAAGCTGTACCTGATAATAGAAAGGTTGTACCGTATAACCTTTTTATTTATCATCATCATCAACCCATATACTGTCCCACTGCTAGGCACGGGTCTCCTCTTCGCAGATTGAGAGGGATTAGGCCAATTAACATTTTTTTTAAATACGAAAAAAATTACGAACGAAAATTCTCATGGATCGTCTGCCACCTAGGGAAGTGCCAAGGTATATCGAACTCCTACCGATTTAAAACCACGCTTCCCTTCTCTCGCGCTATATGTCACGACTATGGAATTCGTGACATTTGCCTAGACTGTAACTACGTGTCGTCCAACCTTCAAATCTACTATTACTACAAACAAAACTGTGGAAGGAAAGAGGAACTCCTTCACAATTTTGTTAACTTGATTGAATGCTGTAATACGTTTAGTTATGCCTACATATTATTAGTCGCAATAAATCATGTCCGTAATCTCACACACGCTCCTACATGCCACCGACATGCCCTACATATATTTACTCAGTAATTAATACGAAGTACTACACTTGTGTTAATTGAGTATTACGAAATGGTGTGTTATTGAAACTTGCTATTATCAGCTTCATGAGTGTTTTGCAGTAATTTTGAAGAGCCGAAAAGAGATCTATTCTCAGTACTAAGTATAAATATCGATTTACTAAATCATCATCATCGTCAACCCATATACTGTCCCACTGCTGGGCACGGGTCTCCTATCATAGAATGAGAGGGATTAGGCTATAGACCCCTATCCCCTGATAGAATTCACACTCATCGAGAAAATCTCTAAGGCATGCAGGGAAACCTGCATGCCTTAGAGACACGCTGTTTTACACGCTGTTTTACTTCACTGTTTAAGCGATTTACTAAATAAATAACTTATATTTAGAACATTTTAAACAATACCATCTAGTGTACACCACCAAACTAAGTATTGTTTAAATTGTCTATCATGTACAGATGTCAGTTATCTAAAACTGACAAATTTTCTCAATTGAATATGAACCTTATACTTTTGTATTAAAGTTGAAAATTAATCAAAGAAATTTAACAGATTGTGGTAGCTTGATGTGCTGGCCTCTGTACTATACCCCTATGGGTATCAGCAGCTCCATTGTCTATATTGTACTATTACAATATAGACAATGGAGCTGATGTAATAATACTTATATATTTCTTTCTTTGTAAATACACACTTAAATACTTATAATACAGAAGAAACACCCAGCCAAAACACAAACACTTATATTCATCACATATGTACTTACATTGGTAAATACATAAGTAGTACATAGGTAAATACATAAGTAGTAAATAGGTAAGTACTTACATAAGCAGTCCACAGGTTAGTACATAAGCAGTAGATAGGTAAATACACAAGCAGTACATAGATTAGTACATAATCAGTACATAGGTAAGTACATAAGTAGTACATAGGTCAGTCTATAAGCAGTACATATTTTACTACATAAGCAGTACATAGGTAAGTACATAAGTACTATATAGGTTAGCACATAAGCAGTACATAGGTTAATACATAAGTAGTATATAGGTAAGTATATAAGTAGTACATAGGTCAGTCCATAAGCAGAACTTAGGTTAGTACATAAGTAGTTCAAAGACAAGTTTATAAGTAGTATATAGACAAGTTCATAAGTAGTACATAGGTAAGTACGTAAGTAGTACATATCTAAGAACATACGAAGTACATAGGTAACTTACGTAAGCAGTACATAGGTAAGAACATAAGTAGTACATAGGTTAGTACATAAGAAGTACATAGATAAATACATAAGTAAGACATTGGTAAGTACATAAGTCGTACATAGGTTAGTACATAATTAGTACATAGGAAAGGACATAAGTAGTACATAGTTAAATACATAAGTAGTACATAGGTCAGTCCATAAGCAGTACATAGGTTAGTGGATAGGTAAGTACATAGGTTAGTACAGAGGTAATTACATAAGCAGTACATAGGTAAATACATAAGTAGTACATAGGTAAGTACATAGGCAATACATAGGTAAGAACATAAGTAGTACATAGGTCAATACATAAGCAGTACTTAAATGATTGTGGTCTGAGAATATGAACCCTGAAAATGACCTCGTGATCAGTAATAGTCCGACATTCGAACAACTATTTATTTAAAAGGATTTTTTGATGGATGATGAGCATGCACAGTAATTTTATAGTATTGTCATTAGCATTGTTAATGTATGGATTTTCTTCGATATTATACGACTCTCTGATCTAGTGATAAAAAGTGGACTGATTAAAATAGGGCCGCCAAATGCATAGTAGTACGTCTAAATGTAGGGAAAGGTTACACGTTACTAAAGTTTGAGTAACTATGACAGTCTTCTTGTTAGTTTGCTTACAGCCACTTGTCGGCGAGTTGCACCTGTCTTATCCTTAACACGTGTACACTGTTAAGAGCCTATACTTTTAAGTTTGTTAATATTTCACCGGTTGCAAAAGCATGTCCGCTCTTTTTATTTGTAATTGAGTGACTGATGAATGATTTGACCAGAAAATATGTCAACTACGAGCGGATTGAAATGGATATGATTATGCTTTGCGACATTAAAGAGATAAAGAGTATCAAAATGAAAACTGTAACAAACTTAACGTAATGTAGGAACAACCTGCTAAGAAACAAGTCTATCAGTTTTAACCAAACTTATTAGTAGATGGTAATTCAAATGCTTTGCAATAAAAAAGTACCTACTTCCTTTAAAGAACTAAATACAATAAAACAGTAAATATACTCCACATAGCTATATACTTACTCATTAGTACCTTTGATTTTCATAAAATAAAAAACATAATTACATACCTATGTATTTTCACTCACATTGAAAATAATTACTCCTAATCAAGCAATTAAAGAAAAGTACGTATGCTATATTCAGTAGTGTGAATATGCTACTCAAACTCGGAAAACGCTTCTTCCTTTACTCCTTAACTTCTCGAGAATTCAAGTGCGTATATAAAGAAGTCTTCTAATTACCCCAACTTGATGAAACAAGCCTCATTACCCACAAACAAAGTTGTTATTCCAAGAAAAATAATCCTTAAACATAATGTTTCGGTAGATAAGTTTTTATTGCTCTGTTCTGTGAGGAAGGAGAAGGGATGAAAACAGGTTGTTTGAAAACTTTTAAAGGAGTTCTTTTAGGGGGTTTCCAACCTCAAGGGACTTCAAACGATACACGTTTGAGTTTATGAAATATTTGTACCGAAATTTTGATACCTATTTATTTTTCAGGGAAAGACTAAATTATGTTTTATTTCTAATACTTTGACATTGAAATAAAACAACTTTATGGATTTTAACATGATTTTTTTATTATTAATCATTTGAATGCGTTTGGCAGCACCTCACCTGGCGGTAAGTGACGATTCTGCCGAGGATGTAACACAACTCTCACCGGGAGAAAAGTAAATAGGCATTATTTGAAAAATAGAAAAGTGAATAGGCACGGGCAGGCCCCTTACAGTTAGACTGCCCGTGACCATGTTCAGACACCAGCAAGTCAAGCTATCCAATACTGACAAATTCAATTCGTTTACTGGGTTCCCTCATTACGAAGGATGGCGGTTGTACTTATGAGCTGGGCCATCGTATAGGAATGGCTAAAAGGGCGATGTCAAGCCTCGATAAAATTTGGAGGAATAAAGGTATACGTCGAGCTACCAAAATACATCTAGTGCATTCCTTAGTATTTTCTATTTTTCTGTACGGAGAGGAAACCTGGTCCCTCAAAAGTCGAGACATAATCAAAATAAGCGCTTTTGAAATGTGGTGCTGGAGACATATGCTAAAGATACCATGGACAGCCATGAGGGCAAACGAATCGATTCTAGAAGAGCTCCACATCAAACCTCTCCATGCCGAGAACGTCAACTAAGCTTCTTTGGACATATAATGCGATCACATAAGCATGAACTGGAGAAGCAGTTGATCGTGGGACAGATGCAGGAGAAGCGCTCCAGGGGCCGAATTCCAACACGATGATAAAAGTATTGTAGATGCAACAGGAGAAACTCTACAACGATCTATCGAACGGCACAGGACAGAAACAAATGGAGACAAATCATATATGGTCACCATCCTCATTAGTGAGGGAACGACAAGGAAGATGTGCTGGCCTCTGAACTAAGCGCATATCGAAATACAGTTTATATTGAAAGTAGTTTCAATAATATTGATGAGAACCCCAGCAACACAACTGAACCTTGACACTCAAACACTACGTGGACATTTATATCCATTATTTAGTAATTAATTTACCTAATTAACTTTCCAAAAAAACAAATTGTGAATAAAACCAAACATAATCAATAACAATTAACCAGCGTTAAAGTTAATTAAATGAATACGGTGAGAAACAGAGCTCATTCGCTTATTAGAATTAGGCGCAACCATATTTCACAACGGGAGTTTTCAGTAATTGCTTTGGATAATTATCTAGCTTTTGCCTCTGAGATAGCATCGCAAAATGGTGTCGGGGCTCGGAAATCATTGTACGAAAATATGGTGTTCTTTCGTTTTTTAGGTAAAATCTAAGTGATGCAATTCTAGCGCATTTTTATTTTTTAATTAAGTACCTATGATGCCTGAAATTTTAATTATCTTTTTCTAGATTTTGGTTGGTTGGCAGATTTGATATTCAAATGAAAAAATATATTGATTTTAAGAATAAAATTCGCTTGAAAATCTAGTCTCATTCTACTAGAGTACTGGAAGGGTAGAGAAATCCCTGTCAATAGCTGAAACCTGAAACCTTGAAAATCATAAATCATAATCTGCAAACTCACTGAAATGATCAATAAAATAATTGCGTTCCCGTTTGTAAATTACAACACTGACCAAAAATTAAATAAGTTCTGACTTGGGTTAACTGTTTATGGCCATCACCGCACAATTATTAAAATCATTTACTTCTTGGAGGTTCTTTTGCACCTCACCTACAAAGTTCCGTACCTCGGAGAGCACGTAAAGCCGTCGGGCCCTGTTGTCATACGAACACCTATGATAATCAGTTAGTCCAAAGTCCAAAAAGCCTGACAACTCAATGAATTATTTAATCCTTAATCCTGAGGATAAACTACCTCAGGATATCAGTATTTTCCAGAAATTGGGTTGCGGAGGTCTGATGGCAGTCGCTTCGTATTAAATACATCTGGTTAGATTGGAAGCCGACCCCAACATAGATGGGAATAAGCTCGGAGGATGCCTACAAAGTAATGATTCACCATTCCCATAAGCGGAAAAAACCTAGATATACTCCTACGTAAATCAACAAACCTTAATGCGTTGTAGTCAAGCGCCTTCCATTCGGTTTTATGTTCCAACGCGTACCACTAGTTTAGCCACTCCGACTAACCAAATATTTGCTCTCGTTCCATATATTCATGTAAGCGATTTGACACACCTGCCCTTAATGTACAGCGCTAGTTTACACATTCGTTACGTCTAAGCAGGTTTGTGTAGGAAGACCTACTGACGTCAAATTGTTTAAGGGGAAGGTGTATTTATATTTATGTTCGTTTTAACTACGTAAATACAAGTGGAATGAACGTAATAATTTTATGCTACTGATGTTGTTGATCACCCAAATAATAGGAAAGCTTATTCCGTGAAATAACAATCTTCTTTTGTATCACGTTTTCGTATTTGTATTGTTTCACACATTATATTGTTTTTGTATCAACAGACGTTTTGAATACTAGTGACCCGGCCCTGCTTCTATTATGGTCTATCTTACTCGCTGTAGGTTTCTATACAGGTGTAATATAGTTTAGTATCGGTTAAGTATTTTTTGAGTTTATCCATAAGACACAAACTTACAAAAAAACATTCTCTCTTTATAATATTATTTTAGAAATGGGAAAATATTCCTGGTACTTTTTTAATATCATAACATATCATCACGCCCATATAATAATAATAATAATCATTTTATTTCAGAATAGATTCCCATATTTAAAAACACATTACAAAGAAAAATAATAGGTTATAAAAATAGTTAGTTATAATAGGTAATAAGTTATAAAAATACATTAAAATCAAAATCATTAAAATTAATTACATTAAATACACATATTTTTTTTTTTTAATTTCAAATTCAAATATAATAATAAGTTATAAAAATGCATTAATATCAAAATCATCATATAACCTGAATGGTTGTAAAGAGGTAAACTGCTGTACACAGGTCGCCGGTATATTTAGGTCCCATGTAATAGGGGGCGAGCCTAAAGCCATTAACCAGGCACAAATACAAACTCCGAGCTACTAATGAGAATTTTATAAAAAACCCAATAAACACTACTTGACCTGGGAATCGAACCTAAGATCTCTTACAACCACTGGACTAATGAGGTAGTTATTATTAATATCAAATCTGAAAAAACTTCCACAAATCCCTACTATTCCGACTAATTTATAAATGCGAAAGTATCTTTGGCTGTCTGTTACGCTTTTACGCATAAACCGCTTAAATGATTTTGATGAATTTTGGTACAGAAACAGATTAGACCTTGGAGAAGGACGTAGGCTACCTTTTATCTCAAAACAACTTTTGGGATTTGGGCAAAACCAGCGGCAACAACTACCTATATATTAACTTCCATCTTGAGATATAATTATTATGTAAATTAACAGAGTAATCATCATTATTCTAATCTGCATCGGTTTTCCTGTATAATGTATAGGTAAGTGGTTTGAATTATGCCTGAGATACAGATAGCTCTAATGCACTTCCTCCATACTGTGTTAGATGTGTAAATTTAATACACTGATTGTTTGGCGAGCTCAGTCTCTCGGTACTTGAGACAAACATAAATCAACATTAATTAACGGAGTTGCAGGAACGAAAATGTATTGTTCGTTTTATTTATTTTTAAACCACTTTAAGAAAGGGATACATATCTGTCAGTGTTTTATGAGAATAAAACCTACTTTAATGTGGCTGGGAGAAGGCTTAGATGATACTAAGACATGAACACACCGTGCTTTAACTTTTAAAGTAGATACGAATGAAAACCTACATTAATAATATTAAACAGCAAACATTTGATTTAAAATATTCATCAAATTATTTAGTAATATAAAGCGATATTAATTGCACTTTTCAATGAATTTCAAATAAATTTCAAGGAAAATCTTTTAAGTTCTTATACATAGTCACGTAATTTTTAAGACACTTCTGAAAATAATCAGATTGAAAATGTAATTTGATAAATAAACGAAGGTACTTCAAGCGGGACGTGTCCTTATAACAGAATAGACCGGAGGAACGCTCGGATAAAGGTTTATCAAAGTTTATCAGGCGTATTTCATATTCTATTAAAGGCTCGGGCATAATTCTGAATAAACTTAAACAATCAGCAATATTCTTCACGGGTCGTCACCATGATAGGATCTATTAACCTTCCAACAATAGTAGTCATATTGTTATCATCTTTTGTACTAACGGTATCCTTAATTTAATAGCACAATTGGCCACCATATACACCGTAAAATACCATTTATTTTAAGAGTAGGAATATTTTTTTTGTATACATCTCGTACATTTCTTGTTATTTTTATGGTCCATCTCGAGGTGATCAGCAATATTCTTTGGCATATATACATTAATTTAGCCGTTGTTTAACCATCAGTTGTAAACATATACCAAAACATCCAAGTTAATTATATCGCGTGTGAAATTCTCAGCCTATAAGTGGAGGGTAAAAAAAAAATATAACTACCTAAAGTGGCAATGGCAGTGAGCTGGCTGAGCATATAGATTGTAAGATTGATGGCTGTTAGGGCAGAAAGGTCCTCGAGATAGACGGTCAATCCCATACATTTACAGCATTTTTGAGTCGTAGCATTTATAAAGAACGTGTACATGAGTAGGTTTATTCTACGGCGTCTGCAGAAATGCACACGAGCGGCAACCGACCAGATAGCTGTTAGTACTGACAATACGGATGTTCGTGTAACATAATGGAACGTTACGGTGTGTTAGACGGACACCATAATAGTCTCAATGTTTTGACCCAAGAGGTTGACGCTAACCTTAAATTTATTATACCGCAAATTCGTTTGAATAGAACCTTAATAAACGAAGGATTACGTTTCATCTGAATTTTCAAATAATTAAATATTCATTGGCTGGTTCGTATAAACCTTTGGGATTACATGACGCTTTAGTTACAGGTTTCAATTTAAAATGGAAAATGTGATACCTCAACCACGTATAGGATCAAGTAGGTACGTCGAATTAGAAAATTTGAAACTAAATAACCTGTGGGGTCCATTGTTGGGTATTGTTGAATACCTAAGATAATTATGTTTAGCAAATTAATGTTTTGTTTTGTGCGAAAAGATAAAGCATAGAAAGTTTATTTGAGAAACCTTCTATACCCAATTATGATTTTTATATAGCTGAACACAAGTAGGTGTAGGTGATTGATGCAAATTTAATTTGTTATAAAATTAGGCTGATCAATCAATGTAATTAATGGATTATACCGGGGTGCTGTAACGTAAACGCAATGTAAACTCGTCTAAAAGGGTGTATTATACTTACCTAATTAATTTCACCATTTCAGTCGCTAATGGATAAGCTTAATTATAAGCGCTGTCTTAACGAAAAACAATAAACTCTTAATAAATTCTTAACTCGGTTGCAAGTAATTTGTTAAGAAATCTTTGAAATATGAAAAACCCCAATTTTTTTTTACATAAAATGTAATGGTAGGTCCATTACATTTTATGTAATGGACCTACCATTACATTTTATGTAAAAACACAGAATAAACGTTTTTTTAATATTTCATACACATAGGTATCTAGTTAATTAATTGCAATATAATAAAATCAATTTTGTGATTATGTAGGTATACAATATTAGTACAAATATCAAAGACGAAGAGAATCACATTCGTTGCGATTATACGTAATACATTCTAAAGAAACTCACTATACAAGTTTATAGTTTTCATTCCTCGTTCCAAATTTAAACGCCATTTCCAAAAATAACAATGTTTGCCTGTGCTTTTCAAACAAATTGTTAGTAAAACAGTAAACCCTAAGTTGAGCTCTTTTGTTTCACGCGCAAATTCAATTCCACGCTATGACGTCACAAACAAACTGTCAGGACAGAAATGGCGGGACTTATTTTGTTTGATGTTTGCTCTAAGTTTGTAGACAAGGGTTATTTTGCTATGAAAACAGTAACTTGTAACTATTTACTAATAAACAGTTTATAAATTAACTTTTAGGAAAAACAAGCTACTCAAAACGCATCAATCGAACAAATAAATCTAACGCATTTTGTGGTGTATCTATCTTCAAAACAACGGTCAGAACCAACCAAAGGACGTTGTCATTTCATGCCCCCTACACTAAAAGCATCGGACATTCAATTTTTATAATATTGGTTGTTTACAATATCGATATCTATTAGACCATTACTATCTTTAGAACCAATAATCACAGTAATGAAAAATCATGACATACCTACATTCAAAAATTATAACCTCAAAATCTGATACTTTTTGGTAATACGTAATACGACTCTCAATCGGACTAGCCGCTATAAAATTATAATTGCATAGGAATTCTCTAATGGTTTATACAAAACAAACTTTCCTTTGCTGTTGATTTCGGTGCGAATGACGTATGGGAAGCAGAATAATGTCCTTTATTATGGAACTAACTAGGAAGTACCTATATTCTATAAAAAAAAGAAACATGGAACGTTCACGATCAGCGAAGATATGGCGTAACATAATTACGTAAAAATAAAAGAAAATACATTTAAAATTAGAACCTCCTCCTTTATTGAAATTAGTCGATGAAAAGAACAAACTGCATCAATAAAGGATTTTGCGTAAGCACCGCGAGGAAACGTTGCGTTTGCAGTGAGGGGACTTATACTGCCAACCCAACTATTCCTCATTCTTTTTACAGGCTCGGTATCGCGCAAGTGACACCCCTAATGTTGTAAGCGTCTATAGGTTACGGTAACCGCTTACCATCAGGTGAACCGTATGCTTGTTTGCCACCTTAGTAGTATAAATAAAAAAATATAAAAAAGTATTACTTAGGTTCTTTTTTCTCTTTGCATTGTCAAAGCAATCAATCATTTCAACGCACGCAATTCAATCCGACCTCGATTCTTGGAAACGCCGCGCACGTATCGCTCCCACCTTCACACAATCAATATGATAATGCACAGGGACAACCAACCACTGGTTGTCATATAGAACGAGAACTGTATTGACCCATTTCTTACCATTTGGTTATGCGTGTTATATTACGTTTGTGTGAATACTGCAATTTCTACCTAGTTTTGTTAAAACAAATGATTTACCTTTTCCCCAGATATGTTGGGGGTTGGATTCTAATCTAACCAGATGCGCCTCAATGTCAGTTTTTACATGAGGCGACTGCCATTAGACCTCCGCAACCCAATATCTAGGCAATAGGTACCTATATCCTGAGGATCGACTGGTTGTCTGGCTTTTTGGTCTTCTGACCACCACTAACATAGGTCTTTGCACGACAACTGGGACTGATGGATGGAGGAGCTCTCCGAGGCATGGAGGGTTCTCGATGTTTCAAGAATGACTACCCATCCTCAACGCTGGGAATGCGGGTTGGCAGACGCACATGATTTCGAAAAGTCAAAGATGCGTGCCTTTTGGATTTGGACCTTTGACAAGGTAGTCCAATGGTCATAGCTATCACTGCTCTCAGGCACTAGCAGGAATGAGGCTCACGACGGCCAACTACGAAGATATTTAAATAATGACAGCAGGAGCTTTATATCAAATGGTGCAAAGTAAGCGTGTCACTCCAATTTCATTTCCGTGCATTCTGGCATCCTTCGCTGCCATATACCTGTGGGCACTACGTATGCGAAGCCTCGTTAGTCACAGTTCGTTTACTCTTGAAAGGTTCTCCCAGATACAATCTCTTTATACACTGCGGTGTGTAATAAATAAGGAATCTGAAGTGGAAGCTCTTACGTACTGACCATGTGTAGCTCGCCTTGTATAATAAGGCGAGCTCACATGTTAGAAATTTTCGGAAAAACCCAGCCCGTGCCAAAAAGGATTGATGGATCAGTTCAGCAAAATTCTAGCAATGAGTAGTTTTGTCTAGTACAGGAGTATTGGTTTCTGACATTTACGCGAATATTATACATTGAAATAAAACTACTTTCTTCACGGATAGACTCTACCCGTGACCATGGACGCTGTAAAGGTTCCGTCGGGATTAATAATATCAATATACGCGATAAAATCCGTAAAAAGTAGTTTTATTTACAGAATAATACAGAAGTGCCAAAAGTCTGGTTAGCGTCAGAAATTTATGGAAGGACTTTTCTGACGCTCTGGGTCTCCAATCAACATGACATAATACAATATAACGGTTTAGTCTCACATGTGAGGCTAGTAGCTATTAGGGGGACCATTAGGTTCCGACGCGCTGGTTTTTAAACTTTTACAACACGTTTTTTTCCAGCATGAGGAAAAGAGGTTTTGCATTTAGCCGTTCTCCCTCAAACAATATTTGTATTTAAGAGATATTAATACCGGATACTCTATGCGGGTGGATCCCTACTTTAAAAAAAATCCCTTCTTAAACAAATGTAATTCAGATAAGCCGCACTTGCTAAAAGACAATATGGTTTAAAAAAATACGTGCGTCATTATATCTTCGGTTTCAATACAACGAAAATTGACCCTTCGCCCCTACAGCATACCTAGTCATTTCCTATTTTTTTAGAAAAGACCTAAAATCTAATACATAAATGAAATTGATCAACAAGTAGCGACGCTAGTTGACAAGCGAAGTCGCTCAATATATTTTTCCCAAGTGTGGTTATTTCCTTAGGTTACATTTAAAATTCTAGAAGCATATTCTTAGCTACCGTTGAACCAACTTAATCGATATTCACTCTGGTAAGAAGAGAAATTATTGTATGACTATACGAAATTGTCAAGCTTAGAAAATTATGACGATGAGAATTAACGGATACAAAGTACAGAGGCCACACATCAAGTTACCACAATCTGTCAAATTTCTTTGATTGATTTGCAACTTTAAACCAAAGAGATAAGGTTCATATTCAATTGGAAAAATTCGACAGTTTTGTATAGCTTGACCTGTGTTGGCGTCTGTACACTCAGATTCGAACCAAATATCTGTGGTTCACACAAAGATTTGTCTTCGGTGGAAATTAAGCCCCGGACACCCGGCACAACGGTAGTGGCGAGCTGATCACCCAAACGTGCATTAAGTATTTGTGTTTGATAGGAATTTGTGAATATGTGTTTCATACATATATGCTTTGATGAAAATTTGATGAAAATCAATCAAATAAATTTTACAGATTATGGTAGCTTGATGTGCTGGGCTCTGTACCTAGGGTATGTATTATTTTTTATTGTTTTTATAATACTGTAAAACCTCATCTGCCACCTGGAGATACGTCCAGATAATACTCCTACCAACTAAAAACTGCACTTAACCTCCATTCAGTCACGGCCATGGGATCCACAAAAAAAAAATCAATTTCTTACTGCCTAGCTAATGGAATCTCGTAACAAAAATAATCAAGTTTCATTTGACCTATATTTGAACCACAAATACATCATCTTGTGACATATTTCCACAGCGCTATGCGAGGAAGTTTTTTGCATAAGAAAATAAACAGCGGTGGAGTTAGTTTCCTTATTACGTCCCGTTTACTCACAAAAACGTCTGAGTATAAAAAAATATTTCTTTTTTTTTTTCTTCGCCTTTCTTATGGTTAAATACGAATACGTTATTCGTGATTAATTTTCCTGTTTTAGGAGAACAGTTTCTACGAAAATTATTAATATTAATAGCTGTTTGCTTAAATAAAACGGATTTACCAAACAAACACGGCTTTTATATGACTTTTCTCATGATATAAAAATATTAGTATCTACCTAAATGTTGACGGTTCGCAATTTTGACTGATTGCTATTTTGACGGATTGCAATTTTCATGAATTTGACCGATTGCGAATTTGACCATACGTGTCGAAACGAAATATTTTAGTTTTTGAACTCAGCTAGTATTGTTTAACTTTTGTATCTACTTCAGTGACCTATAAATAATATGAATAATCTATCTAATCTAATTAAATATAAAACTCAAAGGTGACTGACTGACTGACTGACATAGTGATCTATCAACGCACAGCCCAAACCACTGGAGGGATCGGGCTGAAATTTGGCATGCAGGTAGATGTTATGACATAGGCATCCGCTAAGAAAGGATTTTAATAAATTCTACCCCCAAGGGGATAAAATAGGGGATGAAAGTTTGTATAAAACTTTGTCAATTTTAAACCAAATCGGGCTGAGACTTTGCATGCATATAGCTACTATGACGTAGGCATCCCCTAAGAAAGATTTTTTAGGGGATGAAAGTTTGTATAAATCTTCTTAGATTTTTGACTGATTGAACTGAAATTAAAGATTGGAGCTACTATGATGAAGATGTCCGCTTAAATAGTATTTTGATAAATTCAACCCCCATGGGGATAAAATAAGGGATGATGGAGTTTTCGTAGACCAAACTGACAAATCATTGAATTACGATTTCGAAACAATAAAAATGTTGAGAAATTAAAAATGTTCCAAGCCTAACTAATAGCAAGTTATTCAAGCCACAGTGCCGCATAAAACAAAAAAATAAGTAGACCTACTTCACTAGAATTTAAATTTAGAACAGGGTACTTTGAACGTGATCGAAATATTGCTAGGGTTGTACAGTCGCAGGCCGTAAATTTAAGTTAATTACCACTGGGTAATTACCGTTGTCTGATGTATTCCGTCGCAAATTTTGTTCTGTTTGCTGTAGCTGCGGCTTCGTAGTTTCCATTGAAAATTTAGCTTTAAAAGAGTCAAGTTTGTATGATTTAATAAAGTTGAGTTGTATTTTATTGTTTTATATCGCTCCTGCTTTCCATAAAACAGTGAAATGTTGCTGTTTTTGAAGTCGATAACTACAAGTCGATTCCTGAAATATGAATATTGCAGGAATCGATTCAACGGCTAAAGTAATATAAACATCTGTTAGACGAAATAAAATGGAGTTTGACTTGTAATACTTGTAATAAACTAACAAAACAGAAACCTTATTGATGAAACGGTGTCAATTAAAATTATACGAGATCTTGAGATCCATAGAGAGAACATGACGCAATGTCTGCCTAAATAAATAACCTCAACCAAATATATATTCAAATATTTTGGAGATATACATAGCCATAAACGAATACAAACGAACTAAAAATCTCTTTCTACTGCGTATTTACAACTAACAATCATGCTTTATTTAAGGATCATTTTCAACCTTTTATACAAATCGAAAAACTACGACGATTCACCGATCTCATTAAAAAACTCAACGGAAAAATTCTAAGAACTTCTCGTCATTTTATTCCGCACCGGTGAGGCTTGCAATACAATAATGTCTGCCATAAAAACCGGGATTATCTTTCCTGTAATTTTCTCTAACCGAGCCGCAGCCGAGAGCAACAATAAAATAGTCGTTAGACCAAGCATAAAGTCACGGCCAAGCGATGCAGAACGGAAAAGTTGAGCGGGGAACTTAATGTATTAGCTGCAGTGAATATAGCTATGTATTTCTGATAATGTCACTTTAAGTAGCTGTGGTCTTGTTTTTGTGCAGAAAGATCTAACAGGTTTAAAGAGTTGGCATTGGGATTTTTTATACCAATATAAATAAATATCGCCAGACTTTTGAACAGACACAGTACTACAACAGCAAGCCATTTAGAATACCTTTTACTTAAAGTAATGCTTTTCCAAAGCGACAATACCATCATAGTATGGGGGAAACACCAACCAGGTCCCCCAACTGGCTTCCTGAGTATACACGGACACTTTATTCTGATTTGATTTATTTTTGTCAGGCTAACGTATAAGGAAAAATAGCAATTTGTTACCTACGGGTAACACGAAATCGAATTACGCTTGTGTTCGTGATATTCTGATATCGCTTGTAATGATGACCTGATGAACTTAAAACGGAAAAACAGATTTTCTTGAATCATACCTAAGGATACTCTTGATCAAATCACCTTTCAAACAAAAAAAATAAATTTAACCAAAATCTGTTCATCTATTTGGAAGCTGCGATGCCAATGAAAACCTCACAGGAGATACACAATATGTTAAACTTATAACAAAATCGATGAGAGTGATACTCATACAATGTGCGGTGAAGGTCGTTGATGATTGTCCTTATGCACTTAATAATAAGGGTGAAAAGAGATTAACTGTTAAGATTGCCGATTGTACCTCTAACTTCCATACATACATTATTTATTGATGAATACTGCGGAAAGTTGAAGCTAGTTTTTAATCCATCTATTTGATCGATATACTTATTCCGCTATTTTATGAAAGGAAACATTTGACTTTAAATACATACTTAGTAGGAACAAGTTACAAGACGGCAACTTAATAAGCGGGAACTTCAAGGAAACTTAGCAATACTTGTGTACGTTGCACATCACTACAAGATTGCAAAGTTGAAAATATCTATTGATTATTAGTTTCTTTTGAAAGGGACATAAACTAGAAGCATAATAATTAAAAACTGATTTTATAGTAACATTTAGTGCGAAATCGAGTGCGTCATAAAAAAATAAAAGGATTTTTTAGGAATAATTAAAATTGAACATTAGTGAAACAAAGCATATTAAATACCTATGTATTATATTCTATTTTAAAGTAAAAATATAATACAGACTCCGTAAATCGAATATGTATCAACCAACTTAGACATATGTTCTGAAACCGACCTATCTTGCGTCGTAAAATAACTGTTTGATGGTTCACGTTTTAAGATAGTTTGTTTTATGGAATATAAGTTTTTTTATTGTAAGTAGTTTCAAATAGATGAAATATCAAATACCATTGTAATATAAACTTTATATTAAATAGGAAAAAGTTGTATATTATAAAATTGCCTAAGACTTACGAGAGGTCGGGTGGTCGGGCTTATCTTGCTTGTGAAAATAGAAACGTACTTATGAACCAACAAGGGGCTGGTTATGAAATACTCTGTAAAAAATGTATGTATGTACAATAATAATGTATATTATAAAAATAATGCATAGAAAATAAAAAAAACACTCATGGTTGTCATGCTTGATTGGTTAAGAACTCCAACGTTGAATACATCGTATTCAACGTTGAAGTTAGAAAAAATAGGAAAGAAAAAGAACAATTAGTTACGATTTGGATGTGACTGTTGACTCGACGTTCGTTCTGGAGTGAATGGGCAAAGCATTAGTGTGTCTATATATAAAAGATTTAATACGCACTAATCTTAAACTGAAGTGTGTTGCCATCAACCGGAATAATAATGTAACATTCATATAATTGTGTACCAAAAAGATAAATTTTAAACTAAAAACTTTTATCAAAAAATTAATGAGAAACGTACTGATATTCAGCCGCATCTGGTTGGACTGGACACCAACACCAATATAATTGGAAAAAAAGACTAGGAGGATAAATATGAAAAAATAAGAAGAAGAAATCATTTTGACAATACAATTACTTTGGATTGGCATCCTTTTTCTTAGCTGAATAACAGGACACAATCTCAAGATAATGATATCGGATACTATTGCCTCCCAAATATTTTTAGAGAGAGAATCTGAAGGGAAGCGACAGCTGCCCGAGAATGGACGCTCTCGAGGGATCTCCAGTTACCCATTAATGTTTCCTAAGCCCCTGTCCACATAAAGATAGGATAGACGGATGTTTCAAATAAATGAAATGGGAGAAGTAAAAATATGAAAAATTATGAGAATAATATTATATAATATTCTGTTTCTGTGGTTTCGTGTCGAGATGATTTTATAGTTTCTTTATTCTGACAACTTTTAGAACCAATTTTTTTATGAATAGATAGGTAGGTACGGATATGACATGGTTGTGGTGAATTTCACGGATCTCATGGCCATGACTATAAGGCAAGTTAAGGAAAGTGCGGTTTTTAGTCGGTACGAGTCGGACATACCGCGCCGCCTTCCCGAGTGGCGGAGGATCCGTGACTATTTTCCGTGGTATAAAAAACAGGTACCGATATGAACATAAATTATGCATTAATTTAAAAAACAAAACAATAAGAACGAATAAAATTTGTTGTAAATTAAACGTGTGAAAACAATAGTCCATACTGATGAATTAATTTGCAAGGGCTGCGGTCAGACGATTGATGTGTGCATTCTTAACCCCATCAAGACTGCTCCGTACCTTAAAGACTTTAAGTAGTCGGTCTCGGTAATTGAGTTACATCCTAACAGTAAAATTCCGATGTTCAAATGAATGTACCCGGTTAGGTTTAAAAAAAATGAATTATGAAACGTACCAAATACAGAACAAAGATGTTTTAAAAAAGGTAGGGAGTAATACCACTCAATTTGGAGCTGCCTGAATGGGAAAGTACCTACCTCCACCTTGCAGAAAATCGAACTAAAATAACACTGCTTTGAGCTCTGTTGTGTTCCTAAAGGTGAGCAAGGTCGCCACTGCTCCGCGAGGAAGCGTTGAGTTGGCAATGGGACTTTGACCCTTATACCACCAACCAACTATTCCTCTTTCTTTTTACAGGGTCGGTAAAACGCAAGTGACGCAGGTTACTACTTACCATCATCAGGTGAGCCGTACGCTTGTTTGTCACCTTAGTGGTATATAAACAAAAATTACAAATAAGGCGCAGCATAGAAACATTATATATAGGATATATTTAAGCAGCCATTTCGATCCTTTTTATGATCCCTGAAGCAAATGCTTTGAAAAAGGATTAAACGTGTATCCATCACATGTGGCCCCTTTGTTACGGTTGAGCCTGCTGATCTATGGGATAAAAGAAAAAAAGGAGTTTTATGTATGATGTTTTGTGTTCAACAACACTGTGAACTTATTTCCAGTTTTCATTTTCACCTGAAAAATATTTGTGTTGAAAGGAAAGGAAAGAAAATCAAATATAGTAGGTAGTTGACTAGTGTTTGATTTATTAAAAATAACATGCATTATGTAAAATATAATCAATTATAAATTGTCAAAAAAAATATATATATATTATATATATAAGTAAATTGTGTGAAAAAATCAACTAAAAAAAGTTAAGATACAAGCATTTAAAGTTTTTGATGGGGATTGAGAGAGGATGCTTTGTCCTTCCGCAAAACAGGTGTCAGTTGTATATTTTTTATAGCGCACAGAACATTTTGACGTCACATGTTCGTATAGTATGCTCTCTTTCTATCATATTAAAATGCTTAATAACTTCTTCATTTGTAAGCCGATTTTAAACTTGGTTTTAAGAGGCCATCAAAGCTCTATTTATGGTCAAGTTTTTCATGAGGACATCAAAAGTAATATGTCAACTAACCTATTGAATTAAAGTAAATAGTATTCAAGATAAACATGAGTTTACTAGGTATATAGATTTTTTATGAGTTTTAAGATCATTTGTTTTTTTGTCTTAGTTACTAACAAAAATGACAACAATCTATCAAACAATAATAATAAAATAGATCTCGTGCCTAATACAGGATCATATTTTATTAATTTAAGCCGTCAAGTAACAATTATAGACGGTAAAAAACAATTGTTCCCGGGTGCCGTAACGACTCATGTAATTTACCTACTAGCACGACTACAAAAGTGTATGACATTATTTAATCGTATCTCTTTGTTACTGTAACAAAACAATACACTACAAACATTGTATTAAATGCAAAAACAATACCTTCACCGCGAGAACTCATTTCCCCGTGACACGAATCGGGAAGTGTCGGCAAATATTTACCTTTATTTAGGTTGTATGAAACTGCCACAAGAATGACGTAATCTACGTCGATGGAGACACCTAATATCCTGGCGGAGACACTTTGGGGATTTATGCTGCTTACAATGCTAGATTCGTTGCCATAATTTAGGTAGAATTGCAAAGGACCAAAACTGTAATATTTTAAGCTCACCTTTAAGACCCACTCGGGAAGTCCACCATGAATCGATCAATCAATCAATCATTCCCAGTTCAAAGTAAGTATGTTCAAATCTAAAAGCAATTGACTTTTTCTCCTTTTCCAAAGTTAAAATTCGGTTAATGGTTACAAAAGTTAACCAAAAAGTCCGGAATTCCACATTCCGACGATCCGCAGTGCGATCAGTGGAAAAGTCGAAAAAGCTCGCTTTGTGCACCCAATTGCAACGTGTGACGTAAGTGCCCTTACAAATGGATGTGGATGTGGTGTTTGTTTTTATCAGTTTACCTGAGTTTTATTTAAAACTGCTCTTTTCACATTTTTATTAATGGCTTTCTGCTCGCGGTCACACATTGCTATTACACATTGAAAGTATATAAAATATGCGCAAACACAGCATCTGAGAAGAAATTTCGGACATTTAAGTTTTTGGACAAATGTTTTATTTAAGTATATAAATTTAAAAGAAAAAAAACTGTAATGTAATTATGTAGCCTCACAGACTACAAAAGGTACGATCTCATAAAAAGTTAATCTAGCTTCCAAGCTAGGTATTTTCCTGTGAAGCATTCTAACCGGATTTCAATGTAATCTGCCTCTGACTCTCGTAATACAGGTTTTTCAAAGAGCCACAGTAGAATCTACATTCCTCCCTGCAACTGAATGCTATCGGCGTTCGATCATTTACTTTGAAACAAGGATTTAAACTCACGTTCTCTGATGGATAGTTTTAAACAAAGATAAAGCAAATGAGAATGGATATTCCTACGACCGTGATACATGGGTCATCTTCTCTTTGCATAGAATTTTGTAACCGGAACATAAAAATAATTATTATTTTATGCAAAAACTAGATAGCGGGGATATATTTACGGGTGGACATATTTATACAGAACATATTTCATGTAAGGGATTTAAAGGTATACAAAAACAACAAACAAACATACACCGTAAGTCTACTTCGTAGTGAGACCTGTCCAGATAGAATTTTGACCGTATTAAGACTGATATTAATCATCATCATTATCAACCCCTATAGGTACACCTCCACTGCTGAACACGGGTCTCCTCTCAAATATTTGCCTTTATTTATTAAGCGCTAATTGTATTCAAAATTCTTAAAAGGCTAATTGTCTAAGTATGTACACTAGCCATTTATTCAATTAATAAGCATTACATACCGCTAGGCTATCTCAGGTGACAGCCTAGCGGTGTGACCATTGAACTGCCAAGTCGCGAGTTCGAACCCAAGGCACGCACCTCTGACTTTTCGAATTCATGTGCTTATTAATAATTAATTATCACTGGCTTAAACGGTGAAGGAAAACATCGTGAGGAAACATGCATACCTTATAGAGATTTTTCTCCACGGTTTGTGAAGTCTGCCAACCCACACTAGACCAGCGTGGTGGACTACAGCCTAATCCCTCTCAATATGAGAGGAGACCCGTGCCCAGCAGTGGGACAGTATATGGGTTGATGATGATGATGATGACTTAACTACGATCAAATGAATATCGTTTTTTCGGAAGCTGCTTAGATAATTAATAAAAAATATAAAAGCTTAGTTACAATAATTGTAAAATTGGTCCTTTGAAACGTGATCAAACGTATCATACGTTTGATCCCGTTCATTTACCCAGTGCAAACAGAACAAAACATCTAATAACATGCCGCTGGTTATCATAAAGAAAACTTCACAGATAATTGAGAAGAGTTTATTGTTCAAAGCTGCGGAAACATTTCGTCCTTTTACAATTGGCGCCCCAAAGGCCTCGAACTTGAGATGTTTCACAAACATTTTGGATCCGTAACAATGTTACTTAGCAGTTGGCGTAGAAAACCCACACGTAGGTATTATGTGTGTCGACCACAATGAATGTCACGTCTCGTGCCTGTTACTCCAGTAAACTGCAAATTGGCCGGGCAGTTACATTAGGTGATCCTGTCACAGTTTCCCAGGAATTATGTAATAAGGATTAGGTAAAGTAAGATAGCTCAGAATTGGGTTTATTATTTTTATTTTTTCGTTAGTTATCACAATATACCTAATCATAATAATATATTTAGGATTTTAATAAAACTCGTATTGTTGTTGGTTTCACAAAAATATTATTAAAATCGTCTTACCGTTATCCCAAATTACTTGGAGTCGGCGCAGTACGTCTTTTAGCCGTTATCTCATCACACACTTCCTTTGTAGCCATATCAGCTCGCACACAGTCCATCTATATTTTCTTTGGTTTACCTCTTCCCTTATATCCATCTACATTCATGCTCAATAGTGTTAGTATTCATATGAAAAATAAACAATCCAACACCAGTACGCCCATTTACTCTCTACACATATACAGCGCGCAAGCATTAGGAAATCCCAGCACAAGTCCAAGTTTGCCGTTGGTCGTGCCGCATTCGTGTTAGGACGGAAACACAACGCTTACGCAGCGAAGTAGTATGATTATAGCGAAGCTATCTACATTTGCCTCGGTAACTTAAATATAAACAGCTGTTATTTAGCACTGAAAATGCGGCCATTTTCATAACACTACTATTGGCACTAATCGAACATGACATGACAACAATAGGATTAAGTTTGAGCATGTTTGTCGTCATCACAATGCACACCTCAAATACCACCAAACATTGATGTTTTCACAGCTACTATTGCTTATTCTATAAAATATATTTTTATCCCGGATATAACCTCTATGAAGGTCTAGCCATCTTCCTGAAATACCAACAATAACGAAGACCATTTTAGTAAGGTGAAGTTTATACTCACGACTCGTGCCAACCAGTTTGTATTGCGCACAGTGCCAACAACAAAGTTCTAGACTATTACCATGGGGAAATTCTTTTATATAAATAGATATAATATTTCTATATGCCATAGAAGATTAAAAACTTGTCGACTAAATACTATCAAGTAGACTACGTAGTACACAGAATATGAATGTCCTTGAACGTTTATATCTGGTCACTGGCTACTATGCTGGGTGTGGCCGTATTAAAACAGCACGGAGCATTTTAATAAACACATTTTATGAGAATAATAAGCAACGGAAGTGTCGATAAACTCATCGTTCAACATTGTCTATTGGCAATATCCTGTTTCCCACTAACGTCCTTCGAACATAAAATGAAGGTTTATGTGAAAAATAGGTAAAAATAGGTGCTGTTGCAATAGCATAAATACATTGCAACTCTTACATAAATAGGACATCAAAAATAAAACTTTTTAATAAATTTGACAATATTAACAGAAACTATATTATTATAATTCAAAATACGTATAGAAGAACTCAGAATACACATTAATACAAAGAAACAAGAATACTTAATCATTAGAATTAACAATTACTATTAGAAATGCACTTGAGTTTATGAGATATTTTTTTTATCATAAATACTTTACTAAAATAAGAATCGCAGAAAAATGTAAGTACATGTTGATACAAGCATTTAAAAACAATAAAACCTTTTTTCTAGCATCCAGTTTCTAAAGTGTAATAACCTGTAAAACATTGTACATGACAGGGATGACCCGGGGGGTTGCGTTTAAATACCATTATGATGAGAATGCTATTGACGGTTTGAGTGCTACGCCCACGACCTTCAGTATGATTGACTCAATTGCTGATAGGAAAATTATTGAGGTACTTGTTCACATTTTGAGAGGTAAAATTGGTAGACCTATTTCGATTTGGATTTCTGTATTGGGTATTCTATTCGGACCCGGTTAATGGCAATAGATTCGCCCCCTATTACATGAAACCTACACATACCGGCAAGCTGTGGGTACATACATTGGTACACCTCTGCCCAATCCTGCGAAGAATACAGGCGTTATTGTATGTTATTTCCTTTTTGTTACAAAATATATTACCGACCGTAGCAGGCTGTGGTCCAGCTTCCACAGGAGCCTTTTAAAGCTAACTACACTTACGCGATACATTAATACACAATCTTTGTCACAACACATAATATATTGTTAACTGCCACAATCGACAAAAGAATTGGGTATACACAAATACCTAACTCTTTTGTCGACTGTACACACGCGTATTCATAGCAATCTTACCAACATTCCTCATAAATATTCAGTTCTTTTAGATGAAAGCATAAAGACCTACAGCTGCCGGCTTGTTTTATTGTTCAGTACTTAGACTTCATCATTTGTATGCAAAAATTAAAATTCAACGTTCTTTATTATTTCGTAAGGTTAGGCTTTAATAAAACAATGGAAAGGGGCTGACGAGATTCGTTTGATAAAACAGAGTTTGTTGATTCTATTTTGTTTTTATATTAGATTTCTTGGGTAGGAAAAGCTTCTTACAGTTTATTTAAAAGTAGTAAAGTTATCGTTATCAACATTTTATTGTAAACTGGGTTAAGTCTAGATTTGTTCATACATATATATTTATCTAAGAACTAACTACTTCCAAAGTTTATGATATTACATCATATTAATAAATTAAACATTATTTTGATAAATAAATCAATATCTAGTCTTTTTATTGGATTAAACTAAGAGCCCTGGCTTTGTCCAACCAATCAGAGCGCGCCACGTAGCTGCCACAAAGAACTCGGCTGCCTGAGAAGCTTGTTCTACCGTGCAGTACTCTGAAGTTATCCATAACCATGACAGTACCTGCAAAATTAATAAAAAATAGGCTATTCTGTTCTTTGTAGATACACATCATACGCACCTGCTCTCTATCATCATCAACCCACATAATGTCCTTGTGCTGGGCACAGGTCTCCTCTCAGATTGTGAGGTAGTACGCTATAGTCCACCACGCTGGCCTAGTGTGGGCTGGCAGACTTAACACACCGTCGAGAAATCTCTAGGCTTGCAGGTTTCCTCGCGATGTTTTCCTTCACCGTTCAAACGAGTGATAATTTATTAATTTTTAATGCGCACATGAATTCGAAAAGTCTAAGGTGCGTGCCTTGGATTCGAACTCGAGACCTTTCACTTGGCAGTCATATCACTAGGCTATCACTGCTTCATCTGTCTATATCAGACTGAAATTTTCACACACTGGCACAGCTCTGACGCTATATTCTAACAATTTTTCTCGTACATAACATTAAAAAAGCTCAATCCTTGTCTGGTGAGCAAGAATTGCCTAGTGAATCTAAATTCCAAATTTGGATTCACTAGGCAATTCTCCAACTCATCACTATCATCATCATCAACAGCCTGACTTCACCCACTACTGGCTATTAGGCCTCCCTCAGTTGGCCATCCCTCTCGGTCCTGTGCTACTCCCATCCAAGTAGCAGCTTTACGACTTGAATTACTTCGTTGGCCCATCTCACTCCTGGAAGCCCGACATTCGCATTGCCATCCTTTGACCACTATTCAATCTTTGCCAGTCGATTATCATTCTTCCGATTAATTGAAAATAATTAAAGGAAATCGTAATGTGGATCGACTTTCTTTCATTATACACTAAATACACCGACCCTGTCACATTAAATTTCAAAGTCTTAGGTATAAATTGATGGGTATACTTTTGCCCACACTGAAAAGTAACAAACAGCATGTTTTACATTCAAAAATGTATACCTGGTTTCAGTTTAAACTTCCATTGATTGCTCGGATCTTGGTAATACTTCGCCAAATTTCTCAAGGAGCGGTAGTAAGACCTGCAATGTTGACTACTGCCAAAAGCCATTGCAGCACGATCGTATACGTTGAATCTAGAACCATGTGAGAGAAATTATGAACAAAACCTCATAGAATAGAAGAAAATCAAAAGAAACGTGACTTGAAATTATTGTTGCAACTGGATTCATATAAATTTTCTATCAAGTACCTATATAATATTTAAAGTATAATTCAAGATTGTTTTGAACAAAATGTTGGTTGGAACAAAGGTTTGGGGAGAGCAAACCTCATTTATTTTCTTCACGCTGTTGTGAGTAACATGGACTGATGTAGGTCCCTAATTTTTTAACTATTTATTTACAGCTACAGTATCACTGCGATCATAGTCAGTCTATTGTGAACGCCACGCTAAACTCGTTAGATCTCAACGCTAAACCTTGCCGCTTCTATAAACTGTAGGATTTGCTTAGGGGTGAGCTCCTTTATTTCGTCTAGGCTTAGGATATGTTTCCCTAAATGAGTACTGCACTTGTGTATTGGCGATTCGCATTCCTCCAGGAGGTGAAGTGGTGTTTCATCAGCCTCCTCACAATGTCGGCAAGTTCGCGTGCCACTTAGCCTTAAGTTGAACATGTGCTTGTTTAAGAAGTCTCGTCACAATGCGAAAGTTGTTCCTATTCAGCACTAGGAAAACGTTTGTGAGCCCATTATAGGTCCCTAAGTTTAATTGTCAGATTTAGAATCAATAGCTCACAATTAATTACAGTTCCCGTAAATGATTGTTATAACCATAACCTTTTTAGTACAGTAGCCTCCTAAATAAACCTTTTTGGGACAAGATACCCTGAGGCATAAGGAAAACGATTCTATAGACATAAAAATACCGCCGTTTATCAAATTAATGGTTCAAACCTGATTTGCACGAGTTCTTGCGTCTCATTATCAATTCTTATAACTGGTGCGGAGTAGGTATGATGATGTCCATCTTCTATATATTCTGCTTCCACATTAAAATGAGTAAGGAACTTGAAGTCTTCTGGGAAGTCTTTCTTTAGCTCTTGAGCACCATAAAATCCGTCTACTAATATTGTTTCACCTCCAGTTCCATTTGTATGCTCCAAACAGTGAAGGATTTGGAGGCTAGAAATAAAAAATAATTATACCTAATCATAGTTCTCCATGATACTTGAAGAAGAAGAGGATGGAGAATTTCTTTGGATCGTGTACCTCGAACTGAAAGTATAAAGATTAAACCTAAGCCTAACTAGGTAAGGTAGATCCGCACTTGTAAAATAGGTTAAATACCATTGAATGTTGATAGTGCAAAATGATAACTACATTTTTACGCCCCCTTATGCTAGCGTTAGCTTAAGTCATTTTGTGTATCAAAAGTGAAATAGAGTAGTTTCAAAATCTTGCAGAACCATTTATTCAGATGTAAATCTGCTGCTGCTCTCATTCGTCTCATTGCTACTGCGTTCGTATTCTAATATTTCATTTAGGTACTTTATTATCTTAACTGAAACAAGACATTACGTCTTCATAATACATTTTCAAAAGCAATTTAATAGAAATGAGAACAAGAAAAATCATTTTCCCCTCACTGACTAATTTAAAAATTACGAAAAGTAAATCCTAGTTTCTACCAACATACTACATATTTTGGTTGGCGAATTCTCAATTTTATTGTATAGCGGATGCTAAGAAACGTTTCAAGGAAAGTAACACAACACGACAATGGAAAAAAAAAACAAAACAAACGCTGGTACCACCCAGAGCAAAGCTAGTAATTAATAATCTCGCGCAAAAAATTGAAACATTGACATTCCGTGGAGCGTACTATCAAGGGTAAGGAAATTGTTCGTTGAACAGAAAAGATCTTTACAAATCAAACGATGTGTGCAGGGGTCGACGAATTTCAAGAGTTTCTTTAGCGAGACATTCACGATAGAGACACCGCCATTACTCCGGCTCAGAGTACTGTTACAGTGACGGAAGCTGAATGCTTGAGTAGCCGTAAACGAATTGCTAAACAGAATTTGAAAGCGACCAACAAACAGAAGCTTTTCGAATGGATCTTGAAATAATAATGACGGAAAGGATCCCGTTAAAGTAGAGGACAAACAAGCTCTTGCTTCATTTTTAATTTTAATGTTTTGTGAAACTGAACTTACATTCATAATTTAGTATTAATTTCGTTCAACATAGATAACTGTGAACACGTTATGTTTATGTCATTGGCATTTGCATGATCTTTTACTCTAGCAAAAGCTACTACTTATACTGATGATTTAGAAGTAAATTTTGCACACGAGTTCCTTATAAAGTAAGGTAAGTGAGCACTGAGATGGAATTTTGGAAGTTTCTTGGGAAGTTATATCGGGAAACAATATTACTTAATGAGATAATACAAATATGTATTGAAAGGTTAACAACCTGCCATTGTTATTGAATAACTTGTAGTCAGACAATCGCCATTTACAAGTAAGCACATGTATATACTTAAAAATAATATCTTATCACTCAGTTAAGCGTAAAAAGAGACATTGTAAGGAAACCTGCATGCCTATAGAGATTTTCTCGACGGAGTCTGAAGTCTGCCAAATCACAGTAGGCTAGCCTGGTGGACTACAGCACAAACCCTTCATTTTGAGAGGAGACTTGTGTCCGTGGGATAATAAATTAATGATGAGACCTACATAATTCGCACAGTAGGTCGGCCTCCAACGAGATGGACTGACGACCTGGTTAAAGGTTGCTTTATACCAATAAGGTGGCAAACAAGCATACGGCCGGCCTGGCCATGGTAAGCGGTTACCGTAAGCTATAGACGCTTGTAATACCAGGGGTATCACTTGCGCGTTGCCCTGTAAAAAGAAAGAGAAGAGTCCTCCTACTGCCAACACAACGTTTCCTAGCGGAGCACTGGTGATGATGAAGACATACTAGTAATACGTTAAGGTTTGAGTGATTTAGACAAGCTATCAGTGGCCTACGTACTTTGTGCCACCACGTTGTGAGCAAGACGGCAGTGTTCTCGCTTTTTATTTTTGGCACTATTATGATTTTTTTTGCTAAAAAGCCATATAATAAAATTCATTCCATTCTTCTTACAATCTCGATCGATATCAATTCATAACGTTTTCTTAGGGCTCTCTTTCTTTCGCAAATTGAAAACGAATTGTGTTTTATGCTTCAATTGATTGTCGTTGAGTTCAGTTGGTAAACACTCGGGTTGGGCACTTAGGGAAATTGATTCCCTTGTAATTGTTATAATACTTTATTCATGTTTTTTTTGTTATAAATCTTTTTTATTCGTCAATGATTTATATGGGATCTGAACAATCAATTACTGAAATCGTACGAAATACGACGACTTAAGAGGGAAATTTTCCTAGAGGGTTTCTTATTAATTGGTATACATAAAAATGGGAAGCATGTTTTTGTCCGATAAATTATAATGGTATTGAGGTCACACAAGTATAGGCGAGTATTTTTCAAAGAAAATCAAGAGGTCATAAAGTCACTATAGGATGTTGTTGGGTATTATGCGCTTCCATATCAAATTAATTATAGGTTGATGTTGTATGTATGTCTTCCGTTTCATTCTTTTTAATCTTGTCTTTTAATATTTACAAATTTACAAATAGTAATATTATTGAATTTCACGCACATTTGTCTAAAATGAATAATGCCTGTTTAGAATTCATAATAGTAAGTAAAGAGGCCAGCACATCAAGCTGCCACACTATATTAAATTTTAACACAAAGGTTTCATATTCAATTGGGAAATTTTACAGTTTGGGATAGCTTGACCTGCTCGCGTCTGGACCTAGTTCTGTAAAAATAATAATTATAAATATATATTACCCAGCGGCTTCAGTGAAGTACGTATTGTCATTATGGGCAGCTAAAGGCAGATTAGTGTACGCTGTATCGGCGTGGTCTGCCCTCGTAGTGAACTGCCACATTCCTCCAAAGATCGTGTGCTGCACGCCGCCGAGAGCCTTGCAGACAACCTCTGTATCCTCCAGTGATACACCTACCTGAAATCATTACTATTATTGAAAAACTGCATGTTTGTTTACAAAATCAATGCACATCTTGTATGTCCTAATCAATTGATATAACTATAAGAATGTCCTTTATCATTGTTTACCAGAATTCTTACTAAATCCGCCCTTAATTACCTATTAGGGACATTTTACACAACACCATCTATTCTAGAGCTTGTACTAGCAATAATAGTAATAATATTTTTGGGACATTTTACACAACACCATCTAGTCCCAAACTAAGCAGAGCTTGTACTATGGGTACAATGGATATAATACTGACACACTTTATTTTGTAAATACATACATATACATATGAAACACCCAGACAAACACAAACACGATAAATATTGTTAATGTTATTGTTATTCCTTTTTCTTTCAAAATAATTATCCTTAATAACAATTTCTGTTTCTGCCATCTATAATTTTATTTAAGTAGACCAACAATAACCGACAGTTGAATGACATTTCTAATTATGCTCAACGATACAATTATTTATCAAATCAGCAACATTAAATTGAAACGACTCATTACCCCTTCTATCAACGCGACGCCATAGTCGAGAAGTGACTGGAACACGCGCTTTGCGCCATCCACAGAGTTAAGAAACTCATCCACATGGATTTTAGTTATTTTATTATCTATTTTACCGCTCCACAGAATAGGTTTAAGTCTCCGGCTTTCTTTCCACGTTTTATAGTCAAAGTTCCATAAAAAATCGGCGGTGTACGTTGATCTGTGTTCGTCGCTCCCTGAAAGGAAAATGTTTTATTTAAATACATTGTTCTAAAAATGAAATCATTATTTCAAATCGTAAGAGCATAAAGAAAGCATTCTAAATTTTATTATATGGATAAAAGCGTACATTATAATTTGAACTCATTGTTTTCTTCAATATATCTATCGAATATTAAATTTATTTTCAGAACGCTAACAGGTTATTGTATTTTAATAAATTGTACATATTAATGTATACTGCCTCAGTATACAGTACAACAATGTGATTAGGCGAAAGTAATTAAGTATTTTCACATACATATAACCTCAATTCGTGATTTGTAACTTTCTACATTTAGAATAGTAGCATCAGGAATGTCTAAAATATGATGAGCTCTCTGGAATGTGTCGGCGTGGTAGCATGACGAACACCTGAAACAGTGTTCAGTTTAAATTGTAAAGTCGGGAACTGAATAAAGTAGAATAGTTACTTTATAAATCTTTTCGTAATACATAGGTAAATCAATTTCTTACAATTCTGTTTGAAACTCTTTTGGTATGTAATTATTATTATTATGTTGATATGAATTATTGTTATTCATTCAGATATTTAAAAAAGTCTTAAAGAGGATAGAATTAATGGTAATATAGTAATATACGTACGTGTACCTAGAAAATAGCTTAACCTGTCTCTAACGGTTTTGAACCTAAACCGCTGAACCGATTTTGTTGACATTAATTAGTGCCTACAGAGATAAATTAGGCCTTGGAAAGACTTCCTTTGGGATGCGAGTGAAACTGTAGGTAACAGCTTGTTAATAATATTTTGATAATTAAGAATCAAAATGAATTTTTTTGTGGTCTAGCGGTTCGAGTGCTGGACTGCTGATCACGGGGTCGTGGGTTCGATTCCCACAGGACACAAATATTTGTGTGGATCAAACATGAGTATTTGTGTTTGTCTGGGTGTTTCTTATGTATTATAAGTATGTTTTTACAAAAAAAAAGTATATAAGTATTATATCCATTCTTTAGTACCCATAGTACAAGCTCTGCTTAGTTTGGGACTAGATGGTGTTGTGTAAAATGTCCCAAAAATATTATTATTATTAAATATTAGTTAAATAAAAATACAGTTAATATATCGTATTGTTACCTGCAATGATCCCTGAGCCAACAGTCCTCAAACCTGATGGACTTTCCGTCTCCGAAGTGCACTTCGAGGGCTCTGTCCACTGCAATCACTCTCTCGATAGCTGTGCAAATAAAACTTGTTAATGAAATTGTATCTAGTTGTTGGTCAGAAAGATTTAGTTTGGTAAAAAACCAGTTTATTCGTTCAAACTGGTTTTTTAACAACCAACGTTTAAAATATTGTTGAAATCTTGGATCTAAGAAAATTAAAATATAAGGCATTATACTTATATTTTCATGAATATAAATAAATTATTCGTTTTGGGTTTGATAATTTAATTAAACCCAAAAAAAAAACTTTCTGATTGTAATTTATAACAATAAGAGATCGCTAGAGACTTTTCATATATAGAAGAAACCATGCGCCAATTAATCTTCACAATACTGATTTTATTAAAGAAATATTCTTCAAGATATCTTCAAGAATTATCTTGAAGATCTATCTATTAAGATAGGTTCTGGCTTGGGCGATTACCTATACCATTTATGTTTTATTTTATTAGGTTCACCAACAATTTTATAACTTAAATCAAGATGGTCTTATACTTAAATAGTTTAAAATTCAATCAAAAGTGTAACAATTACGTAAAGGTAAACACAGTATATGCAATAACTACAATTGAGAGGATTACTTACACTAATACACTTAATGTATAGATCTATTAGGCTAGAGAAGATTTATGTTTGCTGTGGGTATCTGAATGCAAGTCAATTTTATTACTAAAGCTATTTATTATTTTGCCAAACCTTGAACATCATCAATTCTTCTGAATTGACGCTTATACTCGTACATGTCCTCCGTATGTTGTCTCTAGACGACAATATTATGTTAAGATCAAATGATTTCTTCAGTGATCACGGTTGGCCGCATAGTTAAAGTTATTCTTATGCTCTAATTTAATAAAAAGTAAAGGGATATGTATACCTAATACCATTGAGAGCGTAATATAAATCGGATTAATTTTCATTGTAACAATTGAACTCGATCCAATCGTTTTGCACGACAATTGAATACGGCAACCGGGTCGATTGGTACTTTATCGATAACGTTCACTAAGGTAATTAATTATTTATTGATTGTCCTTCAACGACATTCAATATTACATTGATTTTAGATCTATGTTTATCTTATTTAAACTAAAAGTAGATAATTGTTAGGTCAATTTGTTAGTTAAAGAAGTGCACTACACTTAGATAAGATAGGGAAACTATGTATTATCAAACATCAAATTGAAAGGTTAAATTTTGACTTTATAATCTTTGAATTGAATTTTATTTAAAAAATAAAAAACACTATATTTAAAAAACATATTATTATTAAATGTACCATCTGAATTTTATATTATTATAGTCATAACTCTCATAAAGGTTAGAAATTCTTAGTTCCAATTTATGTCAAGTAGGAACATATAAAGAAATAAGAACGTCTAAATATATGATATGTTTATATAATATTATGTATAAATTATAAAATTTGTATCACTTGTATGTATATAGAGTAGATTATAATGTATTATATATGTAATTTCCTATGTAGATTTTATTTGTGTACCTAATTGGATAATTTCTTTAAACTCGAAGGTGTGCATTAAAGTATATATAAATAAATAAATACGTACTTTTGTTTGCCATATTGGAACACAAAACACAACTGTTCACTGACAAAAACTGACCACACCTAAGTTGGAAGCAAATATTTATACTGATCTGTGGTGGATTTTATCTGTAGGTACCCGTTAACCGGATGGTCAAAGTTGAATGACTACTATCACTACGATAACATTGCTACCAAAGACGTTTAAATAATTACGAGCGATACACGGGACATCACTACATCATACACAGACATTATTATAAGTAACAGGTCAATCGTTATCCTGACAAAGAAAGAAATCAAATAAAATCGGGTTTTTTTTTTTTTGTTTAAAATTATTCTTATGTTCGAGTGCTGGACGGGCGTTAACCTCTGAGATGGTGTACGTTTGTCGAAGAATGTCTAAATGTTTTTTAACACGGTATAGATAAATAAGGTTGGAAAGGCCCTCGCTACAGTTTTGTATTAACACGTTCGCTGCGTTATTAGGCCTACAGGCCTAACACGTCGACTTCCACTCGTTGCGGGAGCAAACTATGGTATACTCACGTTCGTGCGAAGCGTATATCTCGTAGATTGTTACGAGTACTAAAGAGACAAATATACCTTTGTGAATAGCTATTAAAGGGCTACGAGATCCAACAAGAAAAATTGTACTTTTAGACCTAATACCGCACTGAAAAAAAAGGCGTAGTTACATGCGAATATTAGGTCTTTAGACCTAATATAGAATAATAGGCAATTCAACATAACATCGCACTGATTTTAGTATTGTTTGTAGTTAGTGTTGTGCTGTGTTGTTGTTAGTTAAAAACGTAATTACGTGAAAAAATGAGGTGGGCCAGGAAGCGTTGCCGGAAAATGCTGGAACTATCTTTAAATGAACGAATCTTTAAATGAATTCAAGTGATGATGAAAGAGCCGTGTTATATAACAGTGCTAGAAAAAAAAATAGTACAAAAATACTTGAAAATATTACAATTCAACCCGGATCAAGTACCAGTGGACTCTCGAGACCAACAGACTCGGGCCACGTAAGTTTTAGCAATAATAATATTCTCCAAACAGCACTAACACCGGTGAAAAAAAAACAGAAGAACTACATTACATTACATTACAAATACATTTGCCGTGCCTGACAAGGCCCACACATGTTTCTATATTATTATTGTAACATCTATTTAACTTGTGGAGTGCAATAAATGTATTGAGTATTGAGTACATAATATCTTGGCGATATGTAAAAATATAATTGTGTATTTAGCAAGTATATTTTTTTGAAACCTGCAATAAACCAAACTTGATTCTTTTAGTTATCGACTACTTATTTCCCATCACTAAAATAAACCTTATATGTACCATTGATCTGGTGCGGTCGAACAACCTAATGTTTAATAAGACGTTTTTTTCAAAAATGACAGTTGTGAACCTCAGGCGAAGCCAGTGGGGCAAAAATATACTCTATTACAATAGCATAGATACAAAATTTGTGATTTCGTTTATTTTCCTATAGATAACACAGGTTGAATCAAGTTCGAACTTACGAGGTCTTTGAACCTGATGCCGCACCAGTGGAAAGTGTACGTCTTAGGCATTACGACCTAATAACGTACTGAGGGAAAAACTTTGTAGAATTATCACCGCAGTGAACGTGTTAAGACAAGTGTCGCCGCTCTACTCCCACTATTTCAATTTTCTAACACATATATTATCTACGCAATATTTACAAATATTTCGCACACAATCAAATCACACAGATTTGATTGTACGCGAAAATACTTGATATAAATCTCAGGGCAGCTATTCGTTTGCACACCAGTACGCGCTGTGCATCATGGCCAATCACGGCAGGCGACGAAACGTGCAATGGTTGCAGTGTAACGGACGCAATGCATGCAGTAAATTGCAAGCGGATTCGGTAATTGCGTTGATTTAGCGAGTCCACATCGAGCAATGCATTTTTTTTTTGCAATAATGTTATTGATGTTTGGAATTTCATAGATGAACAGTATTTTTTTTTTTTTACTAATAATAGATATAGACATTAAATGTTATTTTCGACTTACCGATGGAAAGATATACCTCCTCGGTCTATACTTGAGGTCTGAGTTTTTGTCTTACAAATAATATTTGCACAACACGGCATTTTAATGAACAGCTCTGTTCTCTGAAATAGTCCGAAGCACACAAAACGCGGTGAACGAATAAATCGGTCGAATTATGATTGTCGCATCATAATGGTGGCGCGCCGGCTATACCCACATTACCATTCCAATTCGTGTTTTTAAACCCGACAATAATTTAAATAGTAGTTGTTAGAGGTTTCAATATAGCTAACAAATTTATTTACTATTCCTATTGTAGTACATACAGAATTATAAGTCAACTGATTATAATTGCTTCCAAGTATTGTAGCGCCCTGGGGTAATATAACAGTGTACGGTGTTATTATATAATTGATTTTGATTCTAATTTGTTTGAAGCTCACAGTGATGATACGGGTATTTAGAATTACCGATACGACTCGGCGTCGTTCTTCGATTGCGGTACGATTACATCTGACGCGACGGGTCAATTCGAAGCTACTAAGTACCTTTAGCTCTTTCTTGAAAAGGCCATTCCAGATATAAGTATTTCACTATTCGTGACACTCACATAATAAAATTAATCCCTTTAATGTCTGAACTTGAAAACATGATTCTTTAGTTCATGAAGCTTTGGCTTTGTATTGGTGTTTCTTTTTCAGATATTTAAATATTACTAGCGTTACTCTATTTTTTTTTAGTTGGGAGCAAACTGTATGAGTGAAACAAGGGATAAAAATGGTTGACATAAAAGAAAGGAGGCTTCAAGACAAGAATGATTACTTTTTCCAATTGTAAACAAAACGCTCTGTCGAAGTCGCTCGGCCTCTGTGTCATAATATCAGCCTGTCAAATTGAGAAAAGAATAGCCCCAGGTAACGCCTCGCCGATTGAAAAGGTCCAGCGACGGCTGGACCATAGCCTGTCATTGTCGTGGTGAATTTCACGGATCCCATGGCCATGAGTGAGGGGCAAGTGAAGGCAAGTGCGATTTAAGTCAGTATGCGTCCGCCATACCCTACGGCCGGTGATCCTTGAAGATTTTCCGTACTATATAAAAAAAAGTTTAACGTTTACCTTTACATGAAATCTTTGACAAATACAATATCTATTTGTCATCATCGTCATCATCAGCCAGTCCACTGCTGGACGTAGGCCTCCCCTAATGTGCGCGATTTCACCTTTTCCTCGGCTTTTCGCATCCAGCTTCTACCAGCAGCCTTTCGCAAATCATCACTCCTTCTTGTCGGAGGGCGTCCTACACTACATTATAGCATAATACATACATACACTACATAGCTGATATAATATTCAGCTTTCAAAAATCTTTGATGTTAAGATAGAATGTAGTTCGTATTTTGATGATGTCATCAGTTATATTGGAAAAACAAAGACGAGTGGCATACCACCCTAAGATAATGCAAGATGTGCTTTTCAATGATTTCCTAAAAATCAATGTGCTGGTCGTGTTTTTGCTGATTTGCCTAAAAAGTTTTTATATGTTATCGTATGAACTAAAGGGTACTCTACACGACCGAACAAACAACCTACTCACTCAAATCCTTTCCTCAACACCTCGGGCGTTCGGAACTTCAATCGCTATTACATTATATAACTTAATTAGTTTCTATTCATCGCGCTTCTCTGTTAAGAGCTCAGCAAAGAGAATTTATTCCCTGCGTCCATTGACGCTGTTTTGCAACGTTCGAATTAATGAGAAGATGACCTTGGCCTACCTTGACAGGAAGTCTCCGCTGACAGGTATTAGTTTAGAGAGAAAATAAATGTACCCTTGTTAAAACTGATGTACCTATTATGGTTAAAGAATTTATTCCTCATAAGAACATTATTACATTCATTTGTCTGAGAAATACAGGACAGGATACTGTAACCTACCTACCTTACCTATTCGCTTTATTTACAAAAGAAATACCTATTGCAACGCATATCGTGCATACCTAATACTAAATATGATAATAAATAAAATATATAGATAAATAATAATATAAAAACAAAATTTAATAATAGTTTTAGTAAGTATTTTATTGTTAGTATTTCCGAACGTGGACATTAGCGGTAGTTTGCGGGAATTGCGGGTAGTTTCAATTCTTTTTGACGCTGAAAAATGAATCAAATTGACGGGTTTTGATTTTATTGTTGTCACTTTCGCAGGTCGAGTGTCCGTCGGCCCTGTGCGTGTGCGTGGTTTCGTCGGTGGAGGAACCTCACTCACAGTAATTGTTAACATTAACTTCTCTGTTGTAATTGATAGTGATTGTGCTTTGTGAATGTGTGTGTATGAAGACGTCTCCACCTAAGTGAACGCCTCACCAAACCGGCCTCCTGGAGGCCGCCCCTTGGTGAGTTGTTGCATGTATGTTTTTTTTTAACCTCCCAAGGAAACCTTCTTAACTGGACAAAAGGGAATAAACTGCGAAAACCCTACCATAAAAATTTGAAAAGTAGTCGATGAATTTACTTGAAATTTTTAATATTTTTATTGTAAAAAACATAATGAAGATAGGCTGAGCCACAACGAAACGGGGTCAAATTTAGCTAGTAACTTTATAAAAAAAATGCAGATTCTTCGGTCCTGATTAGAAGAAGTCTAATAAAATTATAAATAAATAACAAAAGAACGAAGGTTATCATTACTCACGAGAATTAATCCTAACTTTTAGCTCTCTGCCGAAAATTTTTAATGAATTGGCGGCCGCGTAGCCATTTGAATTGTAAATGTTATTATTTCCAAACAAGCCGCCCAAAGTACAAATACGCTAGCTCTCCAACTTGTCAGGGTCAATATCACGGCCTGAATAATTGGTAAACCCTTAAGCTATCTCAACATGTTGAAACTTAAAGCTATAAATAAACAATGCAAGCAAACCCATTTCTTATTTATTCTTTGCGCAAAATAATAATAATATTTTTGATGTTGATTTTTGAGAGTAAAACTTGACTTTAAAAATCCTGTTAAATTGGATAAATGATAAATTATGCTATATTTCTGTGAAAACATGTGGTGTTTTAAATACACTTGTAAAATATTTAATACAACATGGAACTGGCATTTCCTAACACTCAATCTCTGTGAAGACCGCCGAAATAAACTCGGAGAAACATGGTCACATTTAAAGTCCAGCCTAGCAGTATTCATCCTTATCATATATCTGAGTTTAATAAAGCAGGGAAAAATGAACTGTCCGTTTGAAGCTAAATAACATTCAGAAATTATAATTAACAACGATCAGAAAGTCCGTTTTATTCCATAAAGCTTATTGGCAATAGGGATATATACATATTATGGAGTTGTAACTATATCTATAGGGAACACTTATTCCAATAGTTATTTAGATAATCTTCATATTATACTACAATTCTTCTTAGAAAAGTCGACTAATACGCTGAGTTACCCTGAAACTGACGTATAACGTTCACCTCGCAAGGGTTAAAAGCGTAACCGATACATGATATTTGAACTGACTTAAAAGGGTACACTCCGTTGCCTCTCAATTTCCTTCAACAAACAATGTATTATTGTGTTTGGTTGGGACTCCAAATCACTCGATACTCGATACTGAGTGTAGTTGTTGTATTCGCGGGTCTAAGTTCCCGCTTTGAAATTCCTTACGTTACATAGATGTTTTTAAATGAATTTCACTATTTTAACCGACTTCTTTAAAGGAGGAGGTTTATAAATCGATTGTATATTTTTTTGTCTTGTTAGTAAACGATATTTTCGGTGATCGTAATCGTGACTTCTGTTCCTACTCGACCCTTAATTAATGTTCGACTGATCAGTTTTGGACATACACCATAAAACGTTTGCAGTTAATAATGTTTTTATTTTTATACGGGCAGTACCTATTTACTGTTTCATAAATAACGAATAAATAAACGCATGATCTATCTATTTTTTACGATATTATTTTAAAACACCATTTATTTATTCGGTCTGATCGGTATTCGCTCCCGTGTCCGTACCATAGAAACCGGTTCGAGCGTTCACTGTGCTCACCCTTTGCGCTATTGGAGACATCCTCAACGTGAGAAAGAAAAATCTAAATCGTGTCTACCTGTGTTAAAACTTACAAAGTATCAGCCTATAATATCTAAAAAATAGGCTAAGTTTTTGGCTTAGAATATACCCAGCCTTTTTTCTGTATTTGTGAACGAGAAATAACGAAAAAATTGTTACAATACTTGAAATAGGATAAGTTAGGTTGGCCATCTCCCAAAAGTCTCAGAACAAAAATAGTTTCTTTCAAAATTAGTCTCTGGAGCATCTGGCGAGTTTTACTTACAACTTACTGACTTTACATGTCTTTTGACTATTTTCAAAGGCTTTACAATTGTTTGGTTGATGGGCGAAGGAATTATTTATTGAAGGAATCGCGAGTTTTTATTAAAAAAATTGAAACAAAGTAAAATACGTTGTTTTTTTTTAATGTTAATATAAATTAGATAATGTTATTATAAATCATTGTAAAGGAACCAAGAAAAAATCCACCAATTTATCTATTTTTTATCGCGTCAATTAGGACCAAATTATTGATACTTTTGAAACAAATCAATAAAAACTAAAAATTATCTGTTCATATTCGTTCAAATTCGTACAGATCAGCACTTCACTAAAAAAAATGACATATTAATACAAATTTGATATTTTTTACATATTTTTGTTTAAATTGAAATAAAAAAGGAGTGTAATATAAAAGCGACAGTATTTTAGAGCTTGTTTTTCGCTTTGTAGTTTGTATATTCGTAACTCAGTTGGGTTTTAGTAGACTGGCATTTGAATAATTATTTATTAGAGTACAACACCACACTTTCTTATATAATCATTCCAATATTATACTCTCTCGCAATCTTCTAGCTCAAGTTTCTCATATGTAGGTACTGACAAGCCCTGTCACCTTCCCAGGTGACAGACAGTAATGAAAATATTCAGAACGCCAAAAACAACAAAAAAAACTTCATGGGCTAAAGTACAGTTAATATTCTAGGTGCATCACCTATCTGATGACCTTGGTTGATTTGATTGTTAAAGGGTTAAAGGGACGTTTAACCTTTTACATTAATCAATCAACGTGCAAACAATTAATCCTCCACCTTAATGATACCTTACAATCCCAACTATTTAATATAGTTAATTACAACAAACTAATCCTTAATTCTCATGGTATATTGGAGAATTTGACAGGATTGGAACGACGCCAAAGAGCTTTCCAATTAACACGATTTGAGTGAGTGAAATAGTGAAGAGTATGTTTTCCAAATGAACGAGTAGGTATATACTCAATCACTCAAGTAATATAATTAAGAGAGAAAAGGTTTTTTCTTTTCTTAAGTAATTTTGTCAGTAATTTGTTGATTAAACCCGATTCTATTTTACTATAATAATAGTGATATATTGGTTTCATTGCAATATTGTACCGTTATTAATGTTCATAATATATAATCAATTCGATTAGAGCTTGCCTCGGTGTCCTCTAAAGCAAACGATGAAATACTTGATCAATTTTTTGTAAGAAAAATACCTTAAATACCTACCTTTCGGTCGATGAGGTGCTGTCTGTCGGGGCTGATCGGCTCTTACTTGAACTAATTTGTACTTCTTCATGGCAATCTTTTCCTGTTTAATTATTATACAGGATTAATTATTATAGTTCACATCAAACTGCATTTTTTTTATACCAAGAATAATACTGTAATCATGTTTTTTTAAAGGAGTGTCTATGGAGTTTCTTGCCGGTTCTTCTCCGTAAGACCCACTTTTTGGAACCGCTGTTCCAAAAATTTGGTATTTAATGATATTGCCACTTCAATATTCGTGTGATGTATTTGATTTGACATCCCCATACGGGTAACACGCCATCTTTATTTTATTCATTCATTTAAGTTCACTCTGTTCTCTTGGCTACTCTTCTCGCTGTCGGCTTTGCTAGGAGTCGAAATCGCAGAAAATTCCAAATAAGTATTGAATTCATCATCATTATTTATCCCAATTTCTTGGGGTCAGCGTTCAGTCCAACCAAAAATGTTCCTGAGTTTCAGTATTTTCAACGCGGACTGCCATCAACCTTGTTGGGTAATACCATTATCCTAAAAATTCACTGGAAAGGTTTTTCAGGGTTAGGTTTTCTAACTTCCCCTAACAATTATCATATGTGCTCGTATAACCAGGACGTGCTCACCGAATGACGTGCGGGGCCCGTAGTGTAAAGAATGATCACCCATCTATTAACTAACCGCGGTTGCTTATTGATTGATCAGCGTAATTATTACTTAGCCACGAGGCCTCAGACAACGGAAAAGTCTTGAATTATGTACCTAAATTGAAAGAAAGAAAGAAAAAAAGTTTATTTAGGGTACCCATTGCGACATACAAATACATATAAAAAATAAAAACAGTACAAATAAACTTAAAGGTCATGGCTCCTCTAAAATAGGATAATAATACCTATATAATAAGAATATATAATTGTCACTTAAATATACAAATAACTACCTACCTGCTGTACTAGTTTTTGTAAGTTTTGTCCAATTAAGCAATATTACAATTCGCACACAGTTTTTACACCAAACTTGTGTAAAGGAAGGTTTACTAAACTTGCACATTTTTCACTTTTAGTATTCCTTTAAACGGACGTGAGTTTTTGCACGTCAGGCGTCGCGTAAAACTTATATGTTGTTTTTTTTTATTCAAACAAAAATATACTGGCAGCGCCTCGTTTAAAAATTGGTGCAACCAAAAGGTACTGTCGGATTTTCACCGCTAGTTTCATGGTTGACCCCATTTTAATGTGATTTAATGATACAGTGTACGTAGGTACATGAACATGTATATGTTCGACATCATCATCAACCCATATACTGTCCCACTGCTGGGCACGGGTCTCCTCTCATATTGAGAGGGATTCGGCTATAGTCCACCACGCTGGCCTAGTGCGGGTTGGCAGACTTCACAAACCGTCGAGAAAAATCTCCAAGGTGGATATGAAGGTTTCCTCACGATGTTTTCCTTCACCGTTTAAGCGAATGATAATTAATTACGCACATGAATTCGAAAAGTCAGAGGTGCGTGCCTTGGGTTCGAACTCGAGACCTTCGACTTGGCAGTCCAATGGTCATACCACTAGGCTATCACTGCTATAAATATATGTTCGACATATTACATTTTAAATAATTTCTTTTTTAATGCTTAGGTTCCGTCTGAATACTACTTTCAACTAATTTCTTTACAAACAAAATGTAGCTTATGTAATGTATCCTTCCTCAGTGTGCAATCTATCACCTTGCCAAATTTTATCAACATTTTTCGGCAGTTTATGAGTGAAAAATAAATAGCGATAATTTTGTATTTATAATATGTATTGCTTTAAGGCTTTCAAATCTCCTGTACATAATATGTAACTCTTAAATGTGTTTTATACAAAATCTAGATATTTCAATACATTTTAAACGTTTTGTTACCATACAATCCAGAAAGCTCGCACCGATCTCATAGAACGTTAAATAAAAAGGAATTCTTGTTACTCGACACAAGGACGTATTGTACCAAAACTATGTATTGGAAATATCTCGACAGAATTCCTGCTGAAATCCCTGGAATTTTGTATTATTGTTCAACGTTCGAGATAATAGAATATGGTGGAAATGTTATTCCGGATTGTTGGTGATCGAAACGAAATTTACACGTGCACGCATACTTCCATTAAACATCGGCATATAGGGGTTATTGAATGAAAACACTGGATAAAAAAAAACTAACTCTCACTGTGAAATTGTGGATAGTAAATGCGAAAAAAACAAAGCTTTAGGAGGATACCGAGTGATCCATATAATAACATCCATAAATTAAAAATGTGAAAAAAAACCGACACAGCACGGCCATATTGGATTTGAAATTTATCATATTGTATGGTATTCTACTAGTCAATCCCTTTGATGCCCATATTGAGGGAATTGTGAAAAAATATTATGTAATCCGCCATTTTGTAACGGCGGCCATCTTGGACCGATTTTCATCAAAGAGCTAAGAACACTCCCGACTAAACAAAATCAAAATCGGTTTATCCGTTAGGGAGCTACCATGCCACAGACAGACACGTCAAACTTATAACCTAATAAGTATTTGTAATAAGCATAAATGCATTTACGACGACGTCTGTGGTCTAGTGGTTCGCGTGTTGGACTGCTGAGCACGAGGTCGTGGGTTCGATTCCCAAAGAACGTAAATATTTATGTGATGAACATAAGGTTCAGATGTTGTTTTAATTTATTTGACTTTATAATAATCCGAATTAATGTTTGATGTATCATAGACATTATAAAATTTGGTTACACTCCTCATCATCATGAAGCCATATACTGTCCTTAATTTGAATTAAAAGAGCCATTATGAATCACTATTAAAATTCGACATAGCTACGTGTGTTACTATATCTCCAAAGCAGTGAATTTGTTTGTGTGTCTCTTTACCGAAGTATCTTGTATCTAATATGCAGTATATTCCATCCCATACAAGCTTCTAACAATCTAGCAATGTAAACCAATTTTTAAATCAGAAAACATCCATCCAGGCCTTGTCGTAATTTCTAGAAAAAATCTATACCATTAATGAACGTCCACGTCTACCCACTTTCCTCTGAAATCAGTAAGGAATGTTCCTTCATTAAGCCCGTCAGTCTTCCCGCGCAATGTTTTTTCACAGATGAAGATAGATGGTGGCCCTTAAACAGGATCCAAGGCAAAAACATAAGAATAAATTAGCAGGATTTCTCTTAGTTGGTTTTGCTTCCCGGCTTTGTTTGTGTTCGAGAATATCTTCTGAATACTTCAACAAAGTAAACAATAAATCAGACACAATAATCATTGCTATTTTGCACAAGGTGGATTCTCATTACCAGAATGCTAATTCTATTCTATTCTAAAGCAGTGATAGCCTAGTGGTGTGACCATTGGACTGCCAAGTCGGAGGTCTCGAGTTCGAACCCAAGGCACGCACCTTTGACTTTTCGAATTCATGTGCGTATTAATAATTAATTATCACTCGCTTAAACGGTGAAGGAAAACATCGTGAGGAAACCTGCATACCTTAGAGATTTTTCTCGACGGTTTGTGAAGTCTGCCAACCCGCACTAGGCCAGCGTGGTGGAGTATAGCCTAATCCCTCTCAATATGAGAGGAGACCCGTGCCCAGCAGTGGGACAGTATATGGGTTGATGATGATGATGAATTCTGGTAATTTGAAATGTCATAAATATATTTTTTCAGTATCGTTAAGGCTTAATGGATTTTTGTTAAAACAAACGTGGAACATCGGTAAACAAATTATATTGTATGTAGGTAATGAGACATATCACACACATACAACAATAACACTGCATTATCTAGAAACTTAAAATTTGGCACATATCCGTATCCTTAAGTTAGGCAGAGGTGAACTAATGTACGCCCACAGACACCTTAGATATGTTTTAGGTCCCATTTAATAGGGGCGAGACTATGGTCAATCCAAACTAAGATATTGAGCATATTCTATAAATAAAAAAATCACGCAATTACACATTGCTCGACGAAAGACTCAGATTCAGGATCTCATCTTCAGCAGCCAGGCTAGAATCCATTAGATCAATGAGCCATCATGGTCGCCAATGTTTAAGAGGTATGCTAAAGAAGTTTAACACATTTTACAGCTCTCTATTGAGACCTAATTATAGGACCTTCTGTTCACGCCACAACAATTTATCGGACGTGAATCAAAACGTATAAAATCTCTCGTCCAATCACCGAGTGGGACGGCGCGACGTCACAACCTTACTTAAAAAATCTTTCGTAACGCACGCAGAACACTATCTACTGTAATTTAATTTTCGTTAATACTATTAATATCGCAAGTAAATCGTTTTATTTTACAATCCGCAAACTGCCCCAACATATTGGACCTTCAGAGCCGAATATAGGAGCCGAATAACTGATTCGAAATACGCAAGAAACGCAATTCGCCCTGAAGACACGTTGTTGAATCTACATTGGAGAAGTGGATATAATACAACAAGCCTAAGCAGCCTAAAGCCAAGGAGAGGAGAAGGAGATTGTTAATTCGCAAAACAATCGCTAGTATAGAAGAAGGCGCACCGATATCTGTAAACGCGCAAAATAGGTACGGCCAGCCATCTTGTCTATTCCGCCTTCTACTCCAATTCCGCTGTGTAATGCTGTGTTTTTAAACTGATTTCAGTAGGAGTAATCGTGTGCTGTGTATGCTATCGTAGTTTGTGCCTACTACTCAGCGACGTAGGTAACCATCATCGCATTCAAACGTAAGTACTCCATCTTCACTAATACCCACCGAAATGAGTGTTGACGCTAGCCAAGATACTTTAGTTCCTACTAAATCTCGCGATAAATCTCCTTATAGGCAGAACGTTAGCGATAGTAGTAGTCTAGGTAAGGAACTTATTAAAAAACGTGGCATAGTCAAAGGTAGATTGACACGGTTTTCTAGTTATCTATCTAATATCGAAACTGATAGTTTTTCCAGTCAACAATGCATAGATTTAAAACTACGTATTCAAGGAGCTACCACACTATTCAGCGAGTTTAATGAAATTCAAACTAAACTCGAGGAATCAGCCTCTGACTTAGATGAACAACTCACACAAAGAGAGCTATTTGAGGATAGTTATTACAGTTTATTGTCGCGAGCTGAATTACTCATGGATCGGAATAAGGTCACTGATAGTTCAAGTAAAACATGTAATCATAAAAACCGATCCGTTAAGTTGCCAACTATTACAATGCCCACCTTTGACGGGTCATATGTGCAATGGTTAGAGTTCAGGGACAGTTTTTTATCATTAGTACACAATTCTAGTGCACTTAGTAATATAGAAAAGTATCACTACCTGAAATCGTCGCTCAAGGGAAGCGCAGAATTAGTCATTGATTCAGTGGAATTTTCAAGTGATAATTATTTTGTTGCCTGGGAGTTACTTCTCAACCGTTACAATAATCATAGATTATTAATACACAATCATGTAAAGTCATTGTTTACAATACAAAGTGTGAACAAGGAGTCATCAGTTATGATCAGGAGGTTAATAGATACGGTGTTAAAAAATCTACGCGCACTTAAACTTCTCGGCGAACCTACAAGCTTGTGGGATACATTAATAATTTATATAGTTGTTACCAAATTAGATCAAACTACTGAACGCGAGTGGGAACAACACAAAAGCACATTATTTTCTAGAAACGATGACTCCAAGACACAACTTAAACTAGATGACCTCATGAAGTTCCTTAAAGATCGGGCGGACATGCTGGAAACATTGCAAGTGTCACATACTAAATCTAATAACGAGATGAAAAAACACAATACGCAAAACCAGTCTAAAATTCACTGCAATGTTTCCACCAATAAGCCAAAACCGGAACGCAGTAACTCACACGATGTCACTCAGATCACTAGAAAGCTATGTTTACTGTGCAACGAAAACCATCCACTGTATTGTTGTCAAAAATTCATTGACTGTGATTTAGAATCTAAACTTCAATTTATCAACGATAAAAAACTATGTATTAATTGTTTACGTTATGGCCATTCACTAGAAGCTTGCAGGTTTGGACCATGTCGGTTGTGTAATAAAAGACACAATTCCTTAGTGCATCCAAATAATGATAATAGCTCAAGCAATGTTATCCACTCCGCAACATGTCATTCGATACAATGTACTAATAAGGAACCGGTTGATGCAGCCGTGGCAGGGCGACACACTTCCTCGGACCCCGCACCGCGCTCGTCATCGTCATCCTTGTCAGTGCAAAATCATACGATTCAAGCAAACAGTGCCCACGTGAACGTACAATGCAATCAATCAGCTGTAGTAAAACCGGTTCTATTGTCGACCGCTTTAGTTGAGATAGCAGACAATCGTAATGATTATCATTTAGTCCGTGCACTTCTTGACAGCGGAAGTCAACGATGTTTCATTAGCAAATCATTATGTAATTTACTTAAAGCGCCAGTTATACAGTCCACTCAAGAGATACGCGGTGTAGGTAATTCTATAACTAAGTCTACGCAAGTATGTGACGTTGAGATTAAAGCGCGCACCAGCCCATATACTATGCGTCTACAATGTATTGTTTTACCAAATATTACGTCGGCATTGCCTGCAATGCCAAATCAATGCGCACAATTAATTAATATTCCCGAACATATTGTCTTAGCAGATCCGCAATTTTATGAGTCCCAAACTATTGACATATTAATAGGCGCAGATAAGTTTTGGGACTTGATAAATACTGACAAAATAAGGTTACCTAACGGGCCTTTCTTGTTAGATACTAAATTAGGGTGGATTATTTCCGGCCCTGTGTGTTCTACTGAGCATCATGATGGGTACGTACAGTGTAACCTTTCCCAGTCAGTTGATACCCAGTTACGAATGTTTTGGGAGCTTGAAGAGACCTATGTGTCTCGGGACACGCGAACTGAGGAGGAACGTGCGTGTGAGCAACACTTTGTCGATACTTATACTCGCAATGGTGACGGCAGGTTCTGCGTACACATTCCTTTCAAACAATCGCCTGATATGTTAGGTGTAACTTATTCGCAATCAGAACGTCGATTTTATGCGCTTGAAAAGCGTTTGATGCGTAATCCTGAATATAGGCAGTTATATAGCGATTTTATTCATGAATACGTACGCTTAGGTCACATGAGTCGCATTGATAGTTATGGAACGCCCCACTATATTATGCCGCATCATGGAGTGTTTCGCGAGCACAGCACCACCACTAAGCTGCGTGTGGTGTTTGATGCCAGCGCTGCATCAAGTACTAACCTATCACTAAACGATTTACATATGGTAGGTCAACCAATACAGGGTGATCTCATGGCGATCTTATTACGATTTCGACAGCATAGATACACGGCTTGCGCGGACGTCGAAAAAATGTATCGTCAATGTTTTGTTCATGAAAGTCAACGTGACCTTCAACTGATCTTGTGGCGTGACGATCCAGCTGAACCTTTGGGCGTCTATCGGCTTAATACGGTCACTTATGGTACCGCGTCCGCGCCGTTTTTAAGCTGTAGGTGCCTAAAACAATTAGCGTTGGAATGCACGGATCCTGACGTCACGAGAATTATAAACGAGGACTTTTACGTAGACGATATGTTAACGGGTGATAACAATAAAGACAATTTAATAAGAATTTGCAAAAACGTAGCAAACGTATTAAATTCTGGTTGCTTTCCGCTTCGAAAATGGATGTTTAATTTTAACTTAGATAAGACGGAAAGTAATTCCTCTGATTTGTCTAAAGAATTAGCGTTAGGCAATAATATTAATTCAAAAACATTAGGGTTAAGCTGGCACAATCTCAGCGATGAATTTTATTTTATTTCGCATTTTAAAAATAAATGTAATACAATTACAAAGCGTTTTATTATGTCTAATGTATCGCAAATATTTGACCCTTTGGGTTTATTGAGTCCTATGATTATTGTTGCTAAAATCATGTTGCAAAAGTTGTGGTTGTTGAAGATTGGCTGGGATGAGGAACTTCCAGATGACGTCACACGCGCTTGGGAGTGCTTTGCTAGTTCTCTGCCTATCCTTAACAACATACGAGTGCCGCGACACGTCATAGGGTATGACTCAGCGCGTATTGAGATGCATATTTTTACAGATGCCTCCGAATCCGCATACGGAACTTGTATTTATATGCGGACTATTAATCGCGATTCGACTGTGACAGTTAAATTATTGTGTTCTAAAAGTAAAGTCGCACCTTTGAAGCCCGTAAGTATTCCGAGACTGGAACTCTGCGGTGCTTTGCTAGGAGCCAGGTTATATAATAAAGTACGCGAATCCCTCCATTGTACATATTGTGATAAGATAGTATTTTGGTGTGATTCCACGATTGACTAGGGTGGTTGCGCATGGCACCCAATTTATTAAAAACATTTGTGCAGAATAGGGCAGCTGAAATTCATGACATCACTAAAGAACTTCCGTGGTGTCATGTAGCTAGTAAAGAAAACCCAGCCGATTTAGTATCCCGTGGAGTCAAGTTGGAAGAACTCGAATCTTCCACTTTATGGTGGGAAGGGCCTTCCTTTCTTCACGATCCCAATTTTGAGTGTAACAGTTTAATTTCAAAACAAACTCACATGACAAACACAGACTTACCAGAAATTAAATCAAATGTACATTCATTCCATACGGCAACTGAAATTTCATTATTCCCATTTCATAGATTTTCTCAATTTAATCGTATGAAGCGTGCTTGTGCATATGTTTTGCGGTTTATCAATAACACAAAGAATAAGAATAGTATTCGTAGAGGGCCTCTTACTGTTGTGGAGTTGAGAAACGCTAACACGACCCTGATAAAGTTGTCTCAACAGGAGTCCTTTCCCGAAGAATATAAAATAATAATTAAAATTCATGATTTGAAAGGGAAACATAATCTAAGTAAACTTAATTTATTTGTAGACGATGATAAGGTTTTACGGGTTGGCGGAAGAATAAAAAATTCAACTGACTTTACCTTTGAAAAGAAACATCCTGCCTTAATATCATCAAAACATTGGTTTTCTGTGTTATTGTTTCGTTACGAGCACAAGCGCCTTCACCACGCAGCAGCGCAAGCCCTATTGTACAACATACGCGAGTCGCACTGGCCGGTAGGCGGCAGAAATCTTGCTCGGCGCACTGTGCATAGTTGTGTGGTGTGTACGAGATTAAGAGGTAAAATTTTAACTCCTATCATGGGTAACTTACCACAAGAAAGGATAACTCCAGGCTTTCCTTTTTTACGTTGTGGAGTCGATTACGCTGGTCCCGTGCATATATTAAACCGCAAAGGCAGGGGCTCAAAATTAGTGAAAGGTTATATTTGTTTATTTATTTGTTTTATTACTCGCGCAGTGCATATAGAACTTGTTAGTGACCTATCTTCCGATTCATACCTACTCGCATTAAAGAGGTTTATTTCTCGACGTGGAAAACCTGCTGAAATTATATCAGATAACGGACGGAATTTCGTAGGTGTCGCAAATGAATTTTCAAAATTTTTAACTAACTGAGTGACATAATTGACTATGCTACTAGTCATGATATAAAGTTTTCATTTATTCCTCCTTATGCGCCTCATTTTGGTGGATTGTGGGAGGCTGGAGTAAAATCGTGCAAGCATCACTTGCTACGAGTGGTAGGTAATGCGAATCTTACGTTTGAGGAATTTAGCACAGCATTATCACAGATTGAAGCCATATTGAACTCCCGTCCTATCAGTCCCATGTCTCCAGATCCCAACGACTTTCTTCCTCTCTGTCCTGCTCATTTCCTGGTTGGTCGTACCTTGACAGCGCCTGCAACTGATCAGCTGACTGATGTTCCAGTGCACCGGCTGACACGCTATCAAAGGCTGGAGCAAATTCGTCAACATTACTGGACACGCTGGAGCAAGGAGTACATCTCAGAGATGCAGACCAGAGGAAAATGGAAAGAGAACAAAATGGATCTCAAACCCAATACGATGGTCGTCATTAAAGAAGATCACACGCCGCCACTCAAATGGAGCTTGGGTCGCATCATATCCACAGTTCCTGGGAAAGATGGTATTTCTAGAGTGGCTAACATTCAAACATCGTCAGGTATCATCAGACGCGCATTTCCGCGTATATGTCCCTTATTTCCAGAAGACGAAGAGGAGATTTTGGAACCGCCAGTGCTTCCAAGGCCGGGGGCATGTTCACGCCACAACAATTTATCGGACGTGAATCAAAACGTATAAAATCTCTCGTCCAATCACCGAGTGGGACGGCGCGACGTCACAACCTTACTTAAAAAATCTTTCGTAACGCACGCAGAACACTATCTACTGTAATTTAATTTTCGTTAATACTATTAATATCGCAAGTAAATCGTTTTATTTTACAATCCGCAAACTGCCCCAACACCTTCTTTACGACCTTCACTTTCTCCTTAATTTGTATAATATAGCTCTGTCTCGGCCTATTCCTCCCGCTTATTCTCTCTGTTTCCTTCCATAATGTTTTACGAAAACAATCACTTCACATAAATCATCGGAAGTAAGCTCATTAAAAATGTACGCATCAGCCATTATCACCAAGGATGGCGAAGTACAAATATTCGTTACTAACAACAGTACACAGTGTTATTGACACCATAATTAAAGTGGGGGAACTCCGATGTGACTGAAACATTAAACACGTTAACTTCGTGGGAATCAACATGTGGAGATGTAAGGACTAGTTAGCACTATACTTGGAATTGAGTAGCAAGATGATTAACAAAAAATATTATCTCTTAAAAATGCAAGATTATATATTGTTTTTTGATGCCCTTTTCTAACTATTCTGAATTTTTTTTTTCTTACAGGTACCTATATATTGGAGTCTAGTATCAGTTTAAGTTTTAGTTTGTGACGTTACGTACGTTGTGTTTATAAACGTAGTTTTTCGAATTAAGATGTATAATAGTGTGTTTAAATAGTAAGTAATTGTAATTAGTTGGGCATAAAACATGAGAAAAGATGACCTTTGACGAAGTCTGTGGACTTTACCAATGAAACCACTGGGTATCATTGGTAAAATATCACGTTATGTTTCTCAATTTCAACTATCGGTCAGACATGGGTAGGTTTATGATATCAGTACAAGTCCGATACACCCTGATGCCTCCCCAAGTGAAAGAAGTAACGTATTAACTTCGATGCCAAGATATAATGAGTGTGCACTGGCTGACATATAGCAGCAATGCAGATTTATTTAATCTAAGCAAAATAAAGATTTTGTTTTATATAATATTTTTACCTATCCTAAATTAACAGACAGAAACGTGTTGCTGGGGAGTTTGTTGCTCCGTTTCTTCTTCCCAGCCAAAACACTAGGAAGCGGTGAAGGCCGGGCGTTTTGGGGGCTGTCTTAATGTAAAAATGACGTTCAAATAGTACCTAGTAGTCTATCTTAAATAAATTATTTTGACTTTGACTTGATTAAGCGTGTAATGGACGCTTTAGATGAGGGATGTCTGTGTGTTTGTGACCCCTCACACACTTCAAGTGTACTTGGGGGTGGTTATAGGGTTATACATAATATCCAATATGTCTTTATTTTCAAATGTAGCAACAAAATGAAAAAAATGCAAGATACTTTATGATCCATGAGGATTTTTCGTCGTTTCACGTCGGTTTCAGTGTTACGCGCAGAATTCAAACTAAATAATACAAAAATTGCTCCAAGTCTGTAGCTAATTTATTGTGATCAAGTTGAATTAATTCATTATTTCTACGTTGTAATAAATTCTCAGTATCCCCATATAGCCCAGGGATCAAGCATGTTCATTTTCCGGGAACCACGACTACGGTATTTTATTTACCTTTCTTTTTAAAGGTACAGTAAGTACAGATCCAGAGCAATTTTGGTTGTGATTTATTTTGGAACACAACAAAAAAATCTAATAGTAGTTCGAATGTGTATGTAATCTGAACGTAGCTCTACAGTTTCAAGTTTATATGCGGTTTGAATTACTTTCTCGCTTTCCTATTTTACGCGAAAATTGTATGTGTATTTATCCTGACCTGAAACACAGGTTTGTATAAACCTAGATCAGGCAGGACGCTTTTATAGTTTTATTTGAGTAGGTTTCTTTTTTCTTGTACCGCTAATTAATATATTTTAATTATATACAATTTCATTTAGGCCTTATTAACACCTTTCGAATTTCTACTACTAACCTACTACTGCAAATGTATGTATTTCATTGTTGTTTCCAAAGTATTTTGAAATTAATTTATTATTATTATATCTGTTTCTAGCCCATTTAGCCTAGTGTTCATAAGAGGGACTACTACGCTAGAGGTTCTGGGTTCGATTCCCGGATTGAGCAGTTATATTGGGTTTTCTGTGAAATATCCCGTAGCTGCGCAGAGTTTGAATTTGGGACCAGTTATTGGTAATAGACTCGCCCTCTATTTCATAGGACATACCGTTTTCATAGGAAAACTGTGGGTGCATATCAGTACATCTCTGCCTCACCCTTCTAAGAATATAGGCGCGTGATGATGATATCTGTTTATATGATGTTCGGCATTGTTGTATCAGAAGAACTGTAAGGATATTTTGTTTGTAAAACCTTTAGAAGTATCTTGTTTTTGGTAAATACTGCATTAAGCTTGGGACTTGTTTCGCAGAAACCAATAAAATAGATGATACAATAAAACTTTTTGAAAAAGGAATTAACATTTTATTAAAAACACGCAACCGTACTTACCGCGGCCATGTTTAGTAAAATGCCTTTGCTCTTTCAAACATTTTTTTAAGAATACTTACTTTTAAATTTGGAACATTTATATAGAGCATTTTCGAGCGTCTCGATCATTCGTTGGAAGAATTTCGGCAGCAGGTGTCTATAACTCGACAACTTTATGAATTATCGACCTACTTAAGTGTTTTGAAACATTTTTTATTATCAAAGAGCTACGGAATTACAAAAATTAAAGTTAAAACGACTTTATTTGTTCTTAAATTGATGCAAAAATAGCTTAAGTTTTTAAGATTTAATTTTAGAAATAAATATTTTATCAATCTCTGCACTTATTTTAAGGAATGTATAATAATTATTATATTGAATGTGTAGTTTTACATAGTATAGAGTTTTAGTACCATATAAAATCTACAGTACTCCACGAGGAAACGTTGTGTTGGCAGTGTTGGGACTTTGACCGTTATGCTACGGTAACCGCTTACCATCAGGTGGGTCATATGCTATTTTGCCACCTTAGTAGTAGGTATAAAAAAAACATTTCACCCCTTTTCACTACCTCCATTTACTGTCATAGTGCATGGATCTCCTTTCATATTAATAAGATTTTTTAGGCTATATTTTACCACACTGGCCCATTATTTGTAATGGCAAACTTTACTTCACTGAAAAATACAAAACAAACTCTACTGTTAGTTGTTACACTAATAAAAAAAAATACTAATAGTTACCATTATACTTAATGAGATTCTTTAGACCAGACACTATTAAGTACATACCTGACCTCGTTACCCCTTAAAAAACTAGGTTTCACTTAGTACACCAAACAAACCAAACCCAACTAAAATGTTCCCTCGAAAATCTGGAACAGCAAACAGTGTAGTGTTACAAAAAGGCACTAAAAGCCTGAGCTACCAACCCACTCATCACGTTTGCCCAAAAAACTGCCAGCTGACCAATTTGTCAAGATGTCGCGTTATCTGTGAGACTGTGATACAGGCAGACGGTTAAAGCCGCAGGTAAAAAGCTAGTGTTTTTGTCTTGATAAAATGTTAAACCGCTGAATTAATGTATTTTCAAAATGCTTAGATAAATGTCGGAAGATTAAAGAAATATAATTTCGGTTAATTTTTTATTTAGGCAAAATTGTACCTATTTCTTTTTGTCGCTATTTGAATTAGTTAGATACCTTATCTTCTGTAAAAAATCCCTCCTTAGCATAATTTTTATGCGTAATTTATTCGACTTTTTGAACTTAAATGGCTTAGTCATAAACTTACGGACTTAGGGTAATTATTATACGATAGAGATTTGCCTAAGGATAAAATCTCTTAAACAAGGAAAGGGGCGGATAGTAAAAATAAAATATAAAAGATTATTTTATAACGCAATTTATTAAGGTTGTTTGGCCCGTATAACCTTCATAACTTAAGGATATATTGTAATCGAAATTGCTTGTAAGGTTTTGTTTCAATTTTCGTAGAATAAGACAGTAGGATATCAAACCAATGCAATATCTCGATTTAAGTAATGCTACTTTTTCCTAAACAGTATTAAAAAAAAAATTACAACTTTATCTCTGATGATCTCACTCATTCAAAACTGTAATATTTACGAAAAAAATAATATTATATCCATTGTCTAGTAACCATGGTATAAACTCTACTCTACTTTTGGGATTAGATTGTCTGTGTGGCTTTGCTACTAGAGACAATGAGCAAGTTGTATGTCCGGATATTTAAGCTGATAAATTACAGGTAAGCCTATTGATTTCTGCCATTTACGCGAATATTATACATTGAAATAAAACTATTTTTTATGGATTTTATCGCGTTATATTGATATTATTAATCCTATCATTTAATAATATCAATATAACGCGATAAAATCCGTAAAAAGTAGTTTTATTTCAATGTATAGGTAAACCTTTTTTTTAAGTTGGGCTACGCTTCTTTTCTCTACAGTTTCTTCTCTCTATAGTTTTGCTGATATCTGTTGTTTTTTTATACTATGGCAGTGTCAACAACAAGAATTTATGTTCTTAAATAGTACTACATAGTTACAAAGTAACTAAATCCTTACGTAAGTAACAAATATTAATGCAAAAAGGATGGAAAACCGAAGTGCACTCTGCATTGAAATGCGTTGTAAAGTTTCCGCTCGGATTTTAATTTATTATGAATAAATAATGCAAGAGCAGCCAATCAGAAACTGAATAGTAATTAGTTTCAATAATTTATGCAATGCTTGTCTTGTTTGGAAGGGTAAATCTGTGTTTTCAAGAACTATAAGGATATAAATATAATTCTTATTTTTTATACCTCTAAGATGGTGAACAAGTATACGGCCCACCTGATGGTAAGCGGTTACCGTAGCCTATAAACGCTTGCAATACTTGCTTGCTATAAAACGAAAAAGATATACCTACTTGTATTGTCAAATTAGGGGTCAAAGTCCCCCCACGGCCAACACAATTTTTCCTCACGGAGCACTGGCAACCTTGCTCACCGATACGAACACAACATAGCTCATAGTTGGGCAGATCAAATTTCAGTGAAATTACTCCCATTATACTATTCCCTACTTCTCTTAAACTACCTCTGCCTCTCTCGACTGTCGGTCTGCTGATCGTGGGATCGATTCCCACAAGACACAAATATTTATACGATGAACATAAGTCATGTGTATGTCTGGGTGTTTATTATATATTATAGGTACAACATATTTACAAAATAAAAGTATAGCAGTTCGGCTTAGTTTGGATCTAGATGGTGAATTGGTGACGTGTAAAAATGTCCCAAGAATATGTATTTTTTTTTCTCTGGCGGGCGGCACACTCTGCCTCGCCACCATCGCTGAATATCAGTATTTTACACGAAGCGAGGCTTTCTGAGGACCGATATCCTGGGGATAGACTGGTTTCAGGCTTTTTGGGCGTCTGACTACCACTAACGATTGTCATAGGTGTTCAACCGGAACCGACGCTAAGACGTGCTCTCCGATGCGCGGGGGGATCTCAATCGGATCTCCGCTTTTTTATATTGTCTGTAAAATAATATCCAAGATATTGCATTTAATAGCCGATTCCATTTTCGTTCACCTAAACCTGTACAAAACTCCCATTACAAAAATAAAGCCCTTTGATGAGATAAAAGCGTTAAAAGTGACATCATTGTATCGTAAAAAGAAAATGGCGTCTAAGTGATTTTTATTCCTGTCAGTAATGGCGTCTGACGTACCTACGGGATAGGCTTTTAACTCATGAACATGTGAAATGCGGCATACACATTATTGTTTGAGCGGTTTTCCTTCAGAGATGTATATTATTTAAAAGAGAAATCCTTTGTATCGTTTGTTTTATTTCTTACTAGCGACCCGCCCCCGCTTCGCACGGGTGCAATGTACTAATAAAATACATGTATTATACATATAAACCTTCCTCTTCAATCACTCTATTTATTAAAAAAACCGCATCAAAATCCGTTGCGTACTTTTAAAGATTTAAGCTTACATAGGGATATAGGGACAGAGAAAGCGAGTTTGTTTTATACTATGTAGTGAAGGATTTTGTTTGCTCTTAGTTGAGTAGGTACCTACTTACATTACCTCACCATTTAATCCAAATTTAGTTAACTCAGTACTTTTTGTAAAGCCAACTGATTTAAAAAAATGCTGGTTCGATTAGAAAAATCGGCTCAGCATTTATTTAAATGACTGACGGTGAAAAGTACCTGTAGCATAGTATAAAGGTTTTTAATAAATTACAGTTTAAAGAGCTGCTGAAAAAAAAACAGATTGTAGAAAACACATTTATTATATTAGATATTTTGTACTTAGAGTACTAAAAATATTTACAAACGAAAGTCTATAATATCCATGGGCAATTGAAACTATACATACAGCCAACTATTTAATTATAGTTATCATGTCTGGATTTACTGTTTTACATAAATAGGTACTTACTTGCATATCTACATAATATCCACTGAAAACCCTGTTTCATACAATAGTATGTAAAGTAATATTAATAAACATTGGCAACTTTAAGTAACTTCTCAATACTCAAAATACTTCAGTTAAAATTATTTACATGACTCATAAAATATTTTTTATTTATTTTAATTATCTATTTAATTTAAATTATTGCGCTAGAAGACAGGTAACTGTGTAATTATTTAATAATTAATAAAAACATTATTTTTGTATAATCATGACGTTTTAAAATCGTCTCATAATTATGACGTTTTAAAATTCTTATTAGTGACGGTAAACTTTTAAGAGTAATTTATTGGGGATAAATTGAAAATAGAAAATAAGGTTTCCATAATGTTAAAGTTTTGTTCATAGCTTTTAATTAAGGTGGTATTGTTATTGGCAAAACGCAATCCTGAAATACCAATACATAATATTTTATATACAGTAAATTTAAAGACTCTTCGCATACTGCAGTTTATTTCGCGAAGTCCATTTAATGTCGCTAAGAAAAACACCTATTAAACTGTTTAAATAAGTAAACCAGTGTAAACGCTTTGCACAATATTGCACAATATTGCACAATATGCATTATCTTTATTTTTATTTTTTTATATAGATACCCTCTACTTAGTTAAAATTTTAAAATCCACTTTGAATCAATACTGTTCCTATATTTTTCTATTTTCTGCGTTATTAATTTTAATACAAAAGAGGATAGTTTACATGATAGAGGTTGTATAACTGAGCAAAGAGTTAATATTATTTGGAATGTTTCATGTAGTTTTACAACATGTGCTCTTGTAGGAACTTCTCCAACGCGTGATACAGATGCGGCCTCACGCCGATCAAGCCATGGTCTTCGTCTGTGTAGCTCTGGAAATAAGACACAATATTCAAATAATATTTACATAGAATCTACTGGTACATAGGCCAGAGCATCAAGCTACCACAATCTGCCAAATTTCTTTGATTAATTTTCAACTTTAATACAAAACGATAAGGTTCATATTCAATTGGATAAATTTGACAGTTTTGGATAGCTTGACCTGGCATCTGTACATAATATTAATTTCTATATACAGATATTTTAAAGACAATTCAATGTTCACATTGTATAAAACTAGATGATGATGGCATTTCTTGAAAGTGTCTGAAAAGAAACGCTGTTACAAACTGAGCGAATCACGATCCCTTATTATTATCTTTCTTAGGCTGAAACGTTGCGGTTTAAAATACGATGAGATTTGAGAAGAATATGCTGAGGTGGTTTGAGCATGTCGAAAGAATGGATGAGAGGCGACTAACTGAACGACTGAACGACTGATTTAAATGGCGAATGTCAGTGGAACTGCCGAAAGGGGACGCCCTAGAAAAACTTACACCGACCTTATTGGTGGGGTTCTTCAAAAAGGTCAGGTGCGTAGTACTATCAACCGGCGTGTGTGTATGATAAGACGTATGAATGTGATCGAAGCAAAAGAAGTATGCAAGAATCGTAGCTAGTGGCGTTCTTTAGTTTCTGCCTACCCCCATGGAAAAAAGTCGTGAGTATGTATGTCTTTTTTAAGTCGGTTAATAATATTTCTTTGAGCAAAATATATCTAAAAATTATCTTTTTGTATATTTTTGGCATTTTCCATGCTAAGATTTTAAAGTTATTTAGAAAAGGAAAAATTGGACCGCGGGCAGGATTCGAACCTGCGTCTTCTGGTTAGGTACACCAGACGCTATGACCACTAAGCCACCGCGATACCTACCCGTCATGTCGAATTTTTCCTTCACATACAGAATTTACGTCTTTATGGTGACGTCAGTAACACCTATTGAAATGCAAGTTTTTGCTTTTTCAACCGACACAACTTACTTTACAGTTAGTTAAGTGTCGAACGATGCCACCTTACCTTGTAACTATCTTTTTGTATATTTTTGGCATTTTCCATGCTAAGATTTTAAAGTTATTTAGAAAAGGAAAAATTGGACCGCGGGCAGGATTCGAACCTGCGTCTTCTGGTTAGGTACACCAGACGCTATGACCACTAAGCCACCGCGATACCTACCCGTCATGTCGAATTTTTCCTTCACATACAGAATTTACGTCTTTATGGTGACGTCAGTAACACCTATTGAAATGCAAGTTTTTGCTTTTTCAACCGACACAACTTACTTTACAGTTAGTTAAGTGTCGAACGATGCCACCTTACCTTGTAACTATCTTTTTGTATATTTTTGGCATTTTCCATGCTAAGATTTTAAAGTTATTTAGAAAAGGAAAAATTGGACCGCGGGCAGGATTCGAACCTGCGTCTTCTGGTTAGGTACACCAGACGCTATGACCACTAAGCCACCGCGATACCTACCCGTCATGTCGAATTTTTCCTTCACATACAGAATTTACGTCTTTATGGTGACGTCAGTAACACCTATTGAAATGCAAGTTTTTGCTTTTTCAACCGACACAACTTACTTTACAGTTAGTTAAGTGTCGAACGATGCCACCTTACCTTGTAACTATCTTTTTGTATATTTTTGGCATTTTCCATGCTAAGATTTTAAAGTTATTTAGAAAAGGAAAAATTGGACCGCGGAATTTTTTTTTTTTTGAAGGAAAAATTCGACATGACGGGTAGGTATCGCGGTGGCTTAGTGGTCATAGCGTCTGGTGTACCTAACCAGAAGACGCAGGTTCGAATCCTGCCCGCGGTCCAATTTTTCCTTTTCTAAATAACTTTAAAATCTTAGCATGGAAAATGCCAAAAATATACAAAAAGATAGTTACAAGGTAAGGTGGCATCGTTCGACACTTAACTAACTGTAAAGTAAGTTGTGTCGGTTGAAAAAGCAAAAACTTGCATTTCAATAGGTGTTACTGACGTCACCATAAAGACGTAAATTCTGTATGTGAAGGAAAAATTCGACATGACGGGTAGGTATCGCGGTGGCTTAGTGGTCATAGCGTCTGGTGTACCTAACCAGAAGACGCAGGTTCGAATCCTGCCCGCGGTCCAATTTTTCCTTTTCTAAATAACTTTAAAATCTTAGCATGGAAAATGCCAAAAATATACAAAAAGATAGTTACAAGGTAAGGTGGCATCGTTCGACACTTAACTAACTGTAAAGTAAGTTGTGTCGGTTGAAAAAGCAAAAACTTGCATTTCAATAGGTGTTACTGACGTCACCATAAAGACGTAAATTCTGTATGTGAAGGAAAAATTCGACATGACGGGTAGGTATCGCGGTGGCTTAGTGGTCATAGCGTCTGGTGTACCTAACCAGAAGACGCAGGTTCGAATCCTGCCCGCGGTCCAATTTTTCCTTTTCTAAATAACTTTAAAATCTTAGCATGGAAAATGCCAAAAATATACAAAAAGATAGTTACAAGGTAAGGTGGCATCGTTCGACACTTAACTAACTGTAAAGTAAGTTGTGTCGGTTGAAAAAGCAAAAACTTGCATTTCAATAGGTGTTACTGACGTCACCATAAAGACGTAAATTCTGTATGTGAAGGAAAAATTCGACATGACGGGTAGGTATCGCGGTGGCTTAGTGGTCATAGCGTCTGGTGTACCTAACCAGAAGACGCAGGTTCGAATCCTGCCCGCGGTCCAATTTTTCCTTTTCTAAATAACTTTAAAATCTTAGCATGGAAAATGCCAAAAATATACAAAAAGATAGTTACAAGGTAAGGTGGCATCGTTCGACACTTAACTAACTGTAAAGTAAGTTGTGTCGGTTGAAAAAGCAAAAACTTGCATTTCAATAGGTGTTACTGACGTCACCATAAAGACGTAAATTCTGTATGTGAAGGAAAAATTCGACATGACGGGTAGGTATCGCGGTGGCTTAGTGGTCATAGCGTCTGGTGTACCTAACCAGAAGACGCAGGTTCGAATCCTGCCCGCGGTCCAATTTTTCCTTTTCTAAATAACTTTAAAATCTTAGCATGGAAAATGCCAAAAATATACAAAAAGATAGTTACAAGGTAAGGTGGCATCGTTCGACACTTAACTAACTGTAAAGTAAGTTGTGTCGGTTGAAAAAGCAAAAACTTGCATTTCAATAGGTGTTACTGACGTCACCATAAAGACGTAAATTCTGTATGTGAAGGAAAAATTCGACATGACGGGTAGGTATCGCGGTGGCTTAGTGGTCATAGCGTCTGGTGTACCTAACCAGAAGACGCAGGTTCGAATCCTGCCCGCGGTCCAATTTTTCCTTTTCTAAATAACTTTAAAATCTTAGCATGGAAAATGCCAAAAATATACAAAAAGATAGTTACAAGGTAAGGTGGCATCGTTCGACACTTAACTAACTGTAAAGTAAGTTGTGTCGGTTGAAAAAGCAAAAACTTGCATTTCAATAGGTGTTACTGACGTCACCATAAAGACGTAAATTCTGTATGTGAAGGAAAAATTCGACATGACGGGTAGGTATCGCGGTGGCTTAGTGGTCATAGCGTCTGGTGTACCTAACCAGAAGACGCAGGTTCGAATCCTGCCCGCGGTCCAATTTTTCCTTTTCTAAATAACTTTAAAATCTTAGCATGGAAAATGCCAAAAATATACAAAAAGATAGTTACAAGGTAAGGTGGCATCGTTCGACACTTAACTAACTGTAAAGTAAGTTGTGTCGGTTGAAAAAGCAAAAACTTGCATTTCAATAGGTGTTACTGACGTCACCATAAAGACGTAAATTCTGTATGTGAAGGAAAAATTCGACATGACGGGTAGGTATCGCGGTGGCTTAGTGGTCATAGCGTCTGGTGTACCTAACCAGAAGACGCAGGTTCGAATCCTGCCCGCGGTCCAATTTTTCCTTTTCTAAATAACTTTAATATCTAAAAATTGTTTTTTCCTCCCGCTCCCAAAATTGACTCGAATTAAAGATAACAATATCTCGTCAGCACTTCTGAAGACCTCTCACCTACCAATACCTGCAGTATATCAAGCCAAGCGACCGTCCCGAGGGCGTGATCTGCTGTGCCAGCGAATGTTCTAGAGTCCATTAGTTATATAAACGAGCGGATATTTCCTCGCACATTACTTCTCGACGTTCGAGAGGGCTAACTTCGGAGAATTGCCTTCAAGGTTTGTGCGTGTATTCTTTTAATGTTATAAGGCGAGGGTTAAACGGGTTGGCAATTTATTACACCGAACGTCCATTTTGCACAGTACGTATTCATATATACATATATTTGCATTATGATGTATCTTTCTCGCTATTTACTTTAAGTATCGGAACAACCGTACAATAGTTATAGTATAAATATTTATCTAAAACAATCGAACATAGGACAACCAATAAATTAGCAGTAATAGAACCGGACGCATAAGAAGCTTCATTAAATAGACTGGCGGCTATTGCTTCAACAAAAATGTATACCGAATAAACAAAAATTAATTCTTGATGCAATAGGACTACTCTGTACTCTGTGCTATATCCCCGAACGATAAAAAATGCTTAGCGATCACGGTCCGTTTTTGTGGTAAAAAGATAACCTAAGGATTGAAACAAACGGGACCAGAATGGGTAGCATAATTAGCTAAAGAAAATCTGCATAGATTTCCACAAGGACGGGTTATATACCACTTGCGTCATGTCATCTGTCAGACTCATTAAATGGTCTTTACTCAAGAAGATTTTTGGCTCAGTGTACATCAATTCTATGACCTTTGTGCCCTACTTCCATTTTTAAGCTAGCTAAGCATAAACTATGTGGCGACTTTTGTTCTTCTATGAATCTCCTCATTTCTACGCGTAGAAAAATACCAAGCATTGCTACAAACTCACCATTTGTGTGAAGTAAACATCGCTCCTCTGCAGTAGTCGCGACAGCAACATGGCGTGCTGGTAGTGCACGTTGTCGTCTGCTGTGCCGTGGATCAAGAAGTAGCTCTTATCGCGAAGTGACTCCACCTAAAAAAATCAAGAGAAGCTTCTAACCGAAATCTAGATTATAATAGCACTATGATAAATCTTCCTTTGAGATATCGTTGTTAGGTGGAAAGTACAACAACATTTAACCGACAATATTTTTTTTTGTAACAAGATGAAAAGCAAACAATCGCCTGATGTTAAGCGGCGATCGTATCGGATTATCTTCGATATTACAAATCAATGATAAGTATTGAAATAGTCCTCATTTCAATATTTTTTACTACAGTTGCTAAAGTATTAGACATACCACTTGGTCAGTGAGGAGCGATGATATTGCGTAACCCTCCGCATTCGCGGTTGGCAGACCCAAGTATCGTTCCGTGTAGATTGAGTCTGAAAATAAAGATTCCAAGTGAGTGCTGACCATACTATATTATTACTGCTCTTTAAGATAATATGGTCCAAAGAGTTTTCGTGGCTTATATTTTTTCCTGTATCTTGAGTGCGTTTACGAACTCAAATTTTAATATACACATGCAACCAGACCCAGCAAAACTATAGGTCATACAAATATTTGTTTCGTGCGGATTTCGAAACAACAACTAGAGGCACAGACGCCAATTAATCAACCACTACGAAAAACGTGCCGTTGTGCGCTGGCGCAGCTAGCCCAGGAGGATGATGACTGCTCTTAAAGATAATTATGTCTTACCATAGAACCTCCAGTCTACAACAGGAGCGATGGCAGCCGCACACCTGTAGACCGAGCCCCCTTCAGCTAAAGCTTTGGTGGAAGCATAACCTCCATAGGACCAGCCCCAGATACAAGTGCGGTTGGAGTCGACCCACGGTAAGTTGTCTTGCAAGTATCTAGAAGAAAAGAACAGAGAATCAAAAACTGACATGTTTAAAAAAGAAGTGTGCAATGATAAAGCGATTATGACTGAAAGATACTTATTATTTCAGACAAAAATACTTATAGGTATTAAGTTATCGAATCTTTATCAAAAAATCTTTTAAAATTTAGATCTGTGACTAACCATGGAAGTGCCACAGGCCAAATTCAATTAGTTTGTCACTGAAACCCTAGATTTCTTTGTATTCCAACTAAGCTTCAATCTAATATTCCACACTAACACACTCTAATACTACACCAAAAGTAACTTTCATTTACCGAGGCTTTGGACTTGAGAATCTTCTAAGTTGTCCTTCGATTCGCCTCAACACCATTCCTGCTTATATTGATTTGTGTCTATCAAACTTACTTAGTAACACTGATTTGGTCTTCCACCTCCACGGTTCCCAACCTCCTGTTCACAGCAAACATGTTGGTAACTCCTCTGAGTCCAGAGCCTCGTCCATCGATGATCGCGACAGCAATACCCCAGCGACTGACGAGAGAGCTGCTCCAATCGAGGCTCCATTGCTTAGTAACAAGCGCTGTATCGGGTCCACCGTACCTTGAATTAAGAAATAGCTATGAAAACTTTGGATTAAGAATCCTTTCTTAGTATAGAAATATGCCGTTAGAAACACGGCTCCAATGAAATGGAAGAAAAATAACTGTACGAAGAAAACTTAAGCCTTGGTTATATTAAACTTATTTCTCTGTATAGATATGTTAGCATGAATAAGTGACCATTCTTCTAATATCTAGGTCATAGAATAATATATGCAAGATCGAAACTTCCAATAAAATGTGGATGGTGAAAAGATCAGTATTCTAGCATAGTTTGATTTTTAACAAAGAGTTTATTAGTAAACTTCTTGATCAGAATCGTCGAAGAAGCAGAGTTTATGTGTTTAAACACACCTGCGATACAGGACAAAAATTCTAAATGATTAACTTCCAAGTGTGGGGCAAACATTTTTTTACATAAATAAAGAAAACTTACACATAAACCAAGAGTGGTATATTGGTGCGGTTGGTGTAGTCAGGCGGGACCTGCACGTGCACGTCGGCGGGTGGCAGCCCCACGCCCAGCGGCACCGACAGCCGCACGCTGGTCGGCAGCACGCGCTGGCTCGTGATGGCCGACAGCTCCGCGCTGTCGTCCCACACGCGGACGAGACTGCCATTCTGGATATAAAGACCAAAATCTCATTCCCTTATTACAACAAGTACTCCCAAAAAACCCAGGTTTTAACATATCTCAATATTGTTAGTCTACGGCACCTCCCTGGTGGAAAGTAATACTGTTAAATAATATTATTTTGGGTTTACCTTAGACACAGCTTAAGCCTGTGTAGTATACCTTAAGCTTATGCTCGGGTTTAGACGCTAGTCACCTGTTGAAACCCAAATGCTGTAGGACTTTATCCAACAAAAAGAAACTGGTGCGGTATGTTCATTAATACAACACCACGAGTCTCATGACCAACCCAAAAAGTAGGTGGCATTCAAGCAAATGCAATCAATTTAAGTGGGCACCATATACTTTAGTCCAACAATAACTTCACAAAATGATATTACTTATTCAGCACATTACGCAATTGAAAATGACAAGCTGTATGAGATACGGCCTCATCAACTGTTAAAGGATAATTATAATATCCTTCTCATCAGATCTCTGACCTCTAATGCTTTAGCATTTACCGTGTTATAGATAAAGATTTGCGGCACGCTAGGGCCGGCGCAGTTGATGGTGATTCTTTCGGCAGAAGAGCTGATGGTGGCTTCGTTGTAGAGACACTCGCTACCGTCCTCGCGACGGATGCCGCAAGTGAAGCAGGAGATGACGCCAGTGGAGTTCACTGTGTAGATGTGTTGTTCAGCTGAATCTTCTACACTGGTGGCTTTGTACCAGCTGGAAGAGATGTTGTTAAATTGGAATGGATTTGATTTATGTTGTTATCGAATCAATTAACTTTACATTTGGACCGTCAGCTCCTATCAATAGTTTTGCAGGTAATCTAGGTAAAAAGTTAGTGTTTAGTAAAAATAATCTATTTTATTATCGACTAAAATTACAAACCCATTACATTTTGGAAGAATCTACAAACTAGAATTTCGGCGAGGAAAAGCTCTAGTATTTTTTTTATTTTTGCTCAATACGTTATTTTACACCAATATATACAAAGTTATACTGACATGACATCATCGTTGGTCCACAACAGGATCTCGAGCACGGTTTGAGCAGAATTTACGGCATTCTGACCGGACCATAAGGCAGTACCGGTGCCTTGTGTCGCTTGAACAATTTGCTTGTACCGGACACCATCTACCGACTGAAAGTAATAAAAATAAACATCATTAATAGCTAACTAAATTAACCTAACGTTATGAGGAGAGCTGTGATCAATAGTGATACAGTATATGGGTTGATGTCTTTCACCAAACAAGAAATGACAAAAATAACGTTTCTGCCATGTCATTTTTCCTAGGAAGATTTAAACACGTTAATACTTTTAAAATTTTCTGGTCCTTGGTTACAGAAAGAAAGTTTTCCAAGTTTTTGCAATGGAATATTCATAATTATTATTTGAATACAAATAGACCTATTAAAATTTCTTTGGACAGGATATAATAATTTTAATATTTGGTGAAACAGGAAGTAAGTATTACGCCATCTATTAGCCAGAGCGTGCAATGACACCACGCCAAGAAAATAATTTAAAGCATTAGAGATGCATAAGATGGCGCTAGTAGTGCCTTATTTAAGTTATTTTTTAAAATACAATTGCTTACCTGAGGCAAAATGGTGATGAAGGAAGTACCTTCCTCGTTGAAGATTAGTGGAATGTTATCAATCCAACCATCATTCTCTGTGTAAGAGTAGATCTGAAAAAATTAATAGGTTAAATAAAATATGTACAAAAATTTTCAAAAAAATCATACCATCACGCCTGTACTCCCCGAAGGGTTAGGCAGAAGTGTACTGATTGTACACCCACAGGAATTCGCCGGTATGTTTAGGTTTCATGTAATAGGGTGCGAGCGTATTGCCATTAACCGGGCACAAATCCGAACTCCGAGCTGCTACTGAGATTTCATAGAAAAACCCAATAACACTTTGCTCGACCTAGGAATCGAACCCAGGATCCCTATCGTAACAGTCGTGCTTAGGACCACTAGGCTAATGAAGCAAAGGCAGCAAAAAATCTGTCCTTTTCAATCAATTTTTACTTTATCGATTGTCTAATTAATTTGTTATGCCTACCAGCGTGCAAGTGGCTTGTCCAATGGTGCACTGTTGCACTATGAGGGTAGTTTGCACTCGGTTGGTCCACATAAGCGCAATGGACTCATTTGTCACGAATTTCACAACCTTCAAGATGGGCCTGAAATAAGTCAAGTTAAATGAGTATATTAGTAGTTATAGTATTTTAACATTTTTTTTTCTAATTGGTACGCATCATATGGGATAGGTAACAAAGGAGGAGGCGGTGTTTGATGAAACTAGCTACATACTACACCATAGACTAGTTGACTTTTATATTATAAAAGTTGACTTTAGTTGAAGTTACTATCAAACAAAGGAATGTAAATAAACTACATTCCTTTGTCTGTAGTAAATGACAGAGAGTGACAGAGATTATAGACTATAACGGACTATAACGATAGAATCATAAGGTAATTTGTCTAATGTTAATTAATATAAATGGTGTAAGTATACGTGCTTGGTATTTAAACTATAAAGAACTATTTAGTATACCTACGGCAGAAAAACAATTGTTTCGATTCTAGTGGGTTTTTTTTTTATGTGATAGGGTGGGCAAACGAGCAGACGGATCACCTGATGGTAAGCGATTACCGCCGCCCATGGACACCCGCAACACCAGAGGAGTTTCAGGTGCGTTGCCGCCCTTTTAAGGGGTTTGGGCGTCCGGTATCCTCACTCACTCGACGAAACACATTTCACGCCGGTTTTCTGTGAGGCCGTGGTATCAAGTCCGGTCGAGCCGGCCCATTCGTGCCGAAGCATGGCTCTCCCACGGTAAAAACTACTACTACTTGGTACTTTATTAAAGTAAATAAAGACTTACTGTTCGAGGTCGCTGGGAGCTTGGTAGACTGTGTTCACGTTAGTGTTCAAATCGAGCAGGGTTACCGACACCGTTGGGTTGGCGGTACCAGGCTGGAACGAGACGATTAAACTTAATTATTTTTAATTTTTTTGTTAACTAAGTATGTTATGATTAAACTTAATTATTACATGTAAGTGATTTTAGACAAATATTATACATTTAAGTACGTACAGAGCCCAGAACATCAAGCTACCACAATTTGTCAAAATTCTTTTATTGATTTTGAACTTTAAAACAAAACTGGTTCATAATTATACAATTGGGAAAAAAATACAGTTTTGGATAGCTTGACCTGCTGGCGTCTGTGCAACTACTTTGTACGTATTTAATCACGATATTTTTTGAATGCCGAAGTTTTAATTCAATAATTACATGTACATTATGATTTTTAATAATTGATTACTAGAGCTCCTGGGTTCGAACCCGGGTTGAGCAAAGTGTCATTGGATTTTCTGTGAAATTCCCAGCAGCTAGGGAGTTTGGATGGCAAAAGGCTAACCCCTATTACATGGAACCTAAACATACCCACGAATTACGAACAGTGGATATATTTAGTACACCTCTACCTAACCCTTAAGGGAACACAATCGTGACGGTATGTAATATGTGTGTATGTTTTGATATCGAATTTACAAAAATAAAATGAGGATTTTCTGTGTATGTTTTGTTGTTATGTACATACGAATATTTCCCATTAAATGGAACAGAATCAATAACTAATTCCGCTCAGCTATCATTCGTCACGTTCTGAACAATAGACCATATTCTATCCATGCTTTGTGTCTTTATGTATGGCATTATTGAGACCAGCTTTGGAAAAATAATTGAAAACATCCGTGAATAATAGCTTGATATTAATTTATTTGTATTCCACATAAAATTGAAATGAAAATCAAGAAGGCTATTGTTATAAGTAAATTGACAAAAAATTATCAATTATTTTGATATTCAAATGTATTTTTATATTAGATTAAAATCTTGAGGTATTGAGTCGCTTACGTACGGAAACACGTTGTGAAATAATAATGAAAATATACAATATTTCATCAATAAATATTGCTCGCATTATCTAATAATGAAATATAGGTAAATATTATCTTTTTATTTATACTTCTATATAAAACATGAGCACATAAGGCAGACTTAATGCCATCAGTGTGACTTAGTGCCAGTCAACCAGTATATAGGTATCTTTACATCTAACCTACATTTTTACATCTCTTCAATGTCAAAATTTTATTGCCTTATCCTGATACGGTTTTAAAATACCCGCATTGTGACGAACGTGTCGTATCTCACGTGGATCTCGAGATCATCGGTGGTAGGGGGCTGCCCGAGTGACTGTCCGAGTGGACGCCAAACAAGTCTGATACAAACTTTCACTGGAATCGTATAAATCATAATTTATTTATGTAACCCCACACTCCTTAGTACGCGATAAACTTCGTAATGTTCTATGTATTTTTAATTATTTCTAACTAGATACCTACAGACTCGCCTCATTCTGGCGCGCAACCAAAATAAAAAAATAGAAGCCGAATCTTTATATTCGTTCAAAGGGTTGGGTCTTGCCTAAATATTTAATGTAATTAGTGTAGTACCTATATAAGGTGTTTAAATTTAATTTGCAGGAGATTATAGTGGATATGAAACCACAAATTCGCATAGGATAACTAAGTATAGTTAGTTAACACTGTTGTGGTGGCCTTATATTACTCGAAAATGTTTCATAGAAATCTTATGAAGAAGTTTAGTATATACTCAGAATGAGAATGTAAAGTTAAAATCTATTGAAGTTCTCTTATAAAGCAATATTATTATTCAAGCAATTGCAATGCACAATTTGATCGATTTATTTGATTATGTCATTAGTTCTTTGTGGTAAGCAATTTATAATAACCATTCTAAACTAAATGTTATCTTTAGTACGAGGCCCCAATCTGTATTGTTCGCCCTAGAGTGGGCACTGTGCCAAACCAGTCGCGTGCCCTTTCACTCAGATGGCAAACTTAAATGTGAGTTAGGTGGCATTTTATTCGGTTTTGTGAAATTATTTTGATTTATACGTGATAAGACATGACGGGCGAAACGTACCTACGAAATGTCATTTTCTCACAATAGTTATGACACCCTGTATACAAAGTATCGAGGGGCTCGTGGCTAGGTAACGGATCTGCAAGGTTAAGGTGCTCTAGACGCGGTAAGTCTGTGGATGGGTGACCTATCATTCCATTCAACACACGGCGATCCCTCCGTAACTCGAAGAGCACGATTACGTGCTTACGTACTTCGGTCCCGGTTGTCATTCGAACACCTATGACAATCGGTACCTACTTGTAGTATGAACCTCAAAATGATTTAGGATAGACTGGTTGTCAGGCAAGAACTTTGCCCAGAAATTAGGTCGAGGAGGTCTGATGGCAGTCGCATACATTTATATTCAGCCATATCTGGTTAACCTGGAAAACCGACCCCAACGTGGGTGAGAGGAGGCAAGTAGGATGATGAACCTGTATATAGAGTTATAGAATGTTATTGAGTACTATGGTCAAGAAATTTGCCACTTGCACGTGCTCCACGAGGAAACGTTGTTTTGGCAGTGGGGGGACTTAGACCCTTATACTGCCAACCCAACTATTCCTCTTTCATTTTACAGGGTTGGCAACGCGCAAGTGATACTCCTGGTGTTGTAAACCTATATAGGCACCGGTAACCGCTTCCCATCATAATAATAATAGTATAAACAAAAAACTAACAGAAAACTCTTATTGTTGTATGCTGTGTACACAAATATGTGATTTTATTATTTTTTATTTCTTGATATTTCCAAAAGTAATATTATTATGGTAACAACCAAAAGCTTGTTGGTTTATTTTTCCAATAACTTAAGCGTGATTGCTTCCGTCAATCCATCTTTTTCAATTTATCCCTTCCTTTCAAAGCTGCTCTCCCGGAAATCAAATATTAAAATACAATTTCCCCGAACAGAGACACAATTAACCGAAGGAATTGAGTTTCCCAAGATTGTATGCAGCTGAACTACTGGCAACACTTGATTACAACTTGCGCCGTTCGTTGAAGTTTCCAATTATTTTAATAGGTATATAGTAGTTTGGGAAACTTGGTTGGGGATTGTTCTCTGAAGCGTTGATAAATCTTTGGTTTGTTTCGTAAGTTTAATGTCATTTAGATTAAGATCATTACATACCATAACGCCTGTATTATACAGATTTGTACTAAAATGCACCCACAACTCTCCTAGGGGGTAAGCGCCATTAACCGGGCACACAACCTAACTCCGAGTTGTTTCTTTGTATTTCATAAAAAAATCCTACTAACACTTTGCTTGACCTGGGAAACAAACCCGGGAACTCAAGTGAAGCAGTCATGCTTACGACACCTAGGGATAGAGTCAGATTATGATCATAGTCAAAGATTATTAAAACGATTTTTGAAGACTTTCCGAGTATGGAACAAACAACTAAGAAATTGATTTTGTAGCTGAAATTGAACACTTCTATGAGAATTACTGGACTTAGATGCCTTTCATAAGTTTTTCCCGATACGTGAAAAAATTTAACGAAGTTAAAACATACCTTCTAACTAAAAATATAAAACCCTTCCTTGGCAGTTGGGTAAAAAGCGAAGAACAAGTTCTATGAAAATGCTAACTTGAATATTGGAAAAGGAAATAATAATATATTTTTTTGCAAATTTAAACGTTTCCACGAAGACCACCAATTTTCTTATCCACCTGCAATACATCTTCCAACATTCGAATTTTATACTTAGAGCTTGTATTTCGCTTTTTAGTTAGAGTCGAATCTAATGACGCCTCATATGTTAAAATCCTTCAAATCTGAAATCCTTCCTTTAGGCATAGGCTGTAGAGCGTGCCAAAAATTTAGACATGATACATACATACTACATACGCTCGAAATACATTGCCCTCCTTCGGCAGTCGACTGAAAATTTATATACTTAATGGTTTCGAATTTAACACATTAACACGCGGCCCAATATCTTAAACTAATCTAACAATTACACAGTTTCGTCTATAAATTTCCCTATTCATTTTGTAACTTTCTGTTTCCTCTACGTAATTTTCATATCAAATTAATAATCATCTTAGCACGTGTCTACACTAAAGCAATAAAAAACAGTACTATCGCTCTTTCAATGTAATCAATCTAGGCTAAGCTGATAACTATGTATTGAATCTTATATACTAATTAGGTATGTTTGTGTGTTCTATCTAAATACATTAATTATTATTACCAACATTGTACCTAGAACAACGTTTTATGTCAATTTAGACGGTTTAACCTTGTTTGGTACAACGTTTGATGTAATGTTACTAATTCGAACAACGTTTAAGAAAATAATCACTTTGTATAATATCGATTAACATAATTTTCATTTCATCGAATATTTATAAACGATAACAACATTTGCGCTATTATTATAAACGTACTTAAAAGGCTAAAAAAAATACCTAACAACCTAACCTAGCCTAAGTAAATTCGTTGCATTTTGAAGCTCAGCTAATTTAAATGTGCTGAATAAAATTCTACCAATCAATTATTCGGTCAAATGAATAATTATGCGGAATGACTTTATTGTAACTAAAATTAGCCGGCGCGATTTTCGACTAAACGTTGTTATACCAAACAAGGGTTTAGACAAAATGTTATGTTAGTATAGGAAACAACCAAAAGTATTAATAGTGTCATAGTGTGGTCGATTTTTTGTCCACTCGCAGATTCTTGTAACTAGCGTGTAACTAGGTGCATCAAATATGTATGTTGGCATGAATCGCGTACCCGTCTAGGTGTCGTAAGAGCGCCCTACATGCGACTGACAGACACACAGATAACCTAGTGATGCGATGCAATGCATAACTTAAAGAACACCTGTGATTGCGATCGTTTTCCGATTGACAGAGAGGGATGTCTCTCTATAAATTAAATAGCGCCATCCCTTTCTCACAACCTACAAATGATCGCATTAACACGTTGTGGTATGGCCTCTGTCCGCGCCTACGATGTCTGCCAAACAATTCTGTCATAACGAGAACCTTATTTATTTATATACGCTTTATTGCACACCAATTACACAATTTCAAAAGAAATGAAAACTTATATAGGTAGGTACAATGGGCGGTCTTATCGAACAAGGCGATCTCTTCCAGACAACCTTTGGATGGACTGGAAGAAGGAAACACAGTGGCTAGTGTAGCGTACTATAACACTACGTATGGATGCATATAAATAAGTACATAATAATAATTATTATAATATGTAAATAAATATGTAGTGTGTATAAATATAGATATATATTATATAGCAAGTGATTAGGGATTCACCAGCTTTTTGAAGATATGCAGCGATTGAGTACCTCTAATACTAATTGTACTTATGTACGGTGAAGTACGTTTCCGATTGACTTACAGTCTTAATAATAAAGGTGAAAAGCGATCAACCTCCACCGATCCCCAGCTAAAATGATAAGAGGTCTTACCTTGGGGTATCGGATCTCGTGGTGCTGCGTGTACTGGTAGTTGAGTGACCCTGGGACACCGTAGTGAGGAACCCTCATCACTCGCACTCCAGAGTCGTCAAACGTCACGTACGCAATCTTGCTGTTGTCACCGGAGAACCAGATCGCGTTGCTTGAGCCGAACACTTCCTCTGTGGAAATATACAACTTGAATAATTGTAATAGAGGGTTATTTTTGAGGACAGTAGGCACTTACTTAAAAAGATTAATATCCATGGTAACTGTAAATTTCCGCACAATATTTTTCTAAGATAATTTCCTTATAACTTACACATGTCGATAACACAAGTAAATGTTGAACAGAAAGAGAAAATATATTATAAGTATTAGGAATGCATGCTCCTTAATTCCTTTTACCCAAATATAATGGAAATAACTGTTGAAATTTCCAGTAGTGGGTATTATAGGTATGAAAACCTACGAAACAGATTTGGGGATTTTTTAACCTTTAAAACTAGGCATATCTATGTCCATGTGCTGATCTCGTTTTTTCCAAACCTGTGAGAATTTCCGATAATCCCAACGATAGGTATAAAAAAAACTTGTGCAATACATATATCATGCTTCCAGACCCACCGATTTAAGCTATGCGTTGTCTATTAGTAGCTAAGTCATTGTTAGATATATTTATTTTTATATTTGGGAGAAGACACAAAACAATATTAAAATGTATTCCAATTTTAAACCAACCTTCATACACCCAATCTGGGATACCATGATAAATGACATTCAATTGTCCTGTGGTTGTAATCTGGCGGGGAGCACTAGTCAGACTCTCTTGGTAGTAAATGTTGTTCAGATAGACGAATGCCAGAGAAGTTCCTGATGGGCCCCAGACAAAGTTCTGGAGGAAGGCCTCGTCGGATGCAATACCCGTGGGAAGAATGTCCACTGAGGTGCCAGTTACGATGTTCACAGCTGCATAGCGAGCAAGGAAACTGTACCTGTACACCTGCAAGAAAAAGAAAAACCTTAAAATATTGTGCTGAGTCTACTAATTCCAAAGGTTTCTTTTTTTATAGTAGGTTCCTTTTTTTATAGTACGGAAAGTCATGATGAATAATCTGCTACCTGGAAAGGCATCTAAAAAAAGGCGGATATTTCGGAGTCATTCCGGCTCAAAACCGCACTTGCCTTAGAGTCATGGCCATGAGGTGATAGAATACTTATTTTTCCAATCGAAGTTTTGGTTGATAGTAATAATTTAATAAAAATTAGGTATACTACCAGTTTTTTTTTGTATTTGCCATATTCTAAACATTTTTTATTATTATACTAGCTACTACATTATTAATATACATTTTATTTTTGTTATTGAATTAAAAGTTGGTTTTCATAATAATATATTATAACGCCTTACATTTTATATGAATACTTACTTATACATAAACATACACAAAATGTTACTGAAGTTATAAAAGACGTCAATGGGTTTTCCCAGGTACAAGTGCATTTAGACTAGTGGAACAAAAGTGGAGTGGAGTGCTTTTTATTTTACTTATTTTTATAAATGGTTCCAATGAATTTAAATGTTTACCGTTTCAAGTACCCATCGAAGCCTGAAAATGTTGTATAGTGCACCTAAGTATGTATATTATTGTAAATGCCACTCGAATAAAATTGATTTACTTGTACGTTAATGTACTACCACTGAATTAGGTTTACTCCAGTATAATGTGCTATTATGGTATGTTCAAGCAGGTATGCTTATTTATTTTTTTGGTAAAAGACTTGACTTTTATACAAATTGGACTCATTTTAACACATCCTTATGTAGTATTCTACATTAAAAAGCTAGCACTCCAGTAAAGTTGGAGAATTCCAGACATTCAATTGTCTATTTGGGTCAATTTGTAAAACTGGGTCACTGCAGTGTCCGTTGTCCAGTGTCCTGCTAAAACTTCAACTAGTTCTTTACTTCACTTTAGGTTTTTGAACTTGTTACTACATAAATGATAAATGATATATATTTATTTCTGTAAATAGATCTTTTAAAGACACTTTTACAAATTACTATAAAACATTTTTCTTAAATCTAGATGGCTCCGGCATTTCCTAACTGATTCCCTACTTAGTTTTATACTTCGTTCTCCCGAGGTGACGTAAGTACTTGATGCGCTAAAATCGCATTAACTTAGACAACTTAGAAGTGGTCCCGTGTTTGTACCGTACCATAGCCTGTCATGATCGTGATGAATACCATGGCTCGGACGATAGGGAAAGTGAAGATCAGTGCGGTTTTTAGTCCGTACGATTTCGACATACTCTACCTCCCAAGCTATCTTATATTTTAGTGTGTGGCATTTTCTACACACTAAAATATAAGATATCTTTGAAGGAAGTTATCGTTGATAAAGAAAAGTAAATTATTATAAGTCACTGACTTGCTATTTTGGGATGCAAATTAAGATCAATGACGTTTTTAACGCAACCGAAATTCATGATTTATTTAGGCTTTCGAGTTTTTTCACAAAATAACATTTTGTTACATATCTAGGCATTTCCAATAACCCCAGAGCTTGCACGTTGCACAGGAGAGTTTTCGGGTGGTCTATTAGGAGGACCAATGCCTCCATGTGCTGATTGGGCTACCGGACTGGTTTTAAAGGGTAAGAAGCCTATACTCTTTGGTCGAAGCCCTGTAGACCGGTAGCCTTTTGAAGGTTTTCCCCCGTAAACAAAAAAAAAAGGTATTTTCAATAAAAGTTCTTTGAAGTAGTATTTACCTAATAAGTACTAAGCATCTGTTAACTTACTAATATCCCAATATTTTTAAAATACTAAACAAAGAAATTTAAAACATATTCTTAGACACTTTACCCTCTATTTTTATTAAGAGCTTTGTTGTTGAAAACTTGATACCTTGTAATTTATATCTACTTAAAGTATATTATCTCATGAAATAAACTGATAAATGCTGATTTTTGCCCTTGGGAGCTAAGTGTCGTCTTGTGAACGAAATTCAATTTGTTAAGTCCCGTTCGCTATCGCTTATTGTATTACTCAGGGTACTCATTCACGTTTTGTAGCATAAATGTTGTTAATAAAAACATTTATTTACTTACACAATATAGCAAATAAAGAACTGTAGTTAACATAAAATTAGTTGCCAAAGAATACCAAAATCAAAAAGGAGTTATTTTTAGGACTTAACTATGCATGATAGGTAGGTACTAACCCCCTTTGGGAAATACAAAAAAAAATATTCACAACTCGTTCGATGAATTTGTATGGGTGGAATGACTTTCTTTTTAATGCAACCCTAATTTTGTCTGATGAAAAGCAGAAACAGGGTCATTACAACAGCTAATTCAAGTACCCTGGCTTTCAAATAGATACTTACGACGGAATACAGTAAAATTGGTGGATCACTAGATCCTAGTACCTGTAACCTGTAGTACCTTTACAACATGTATTTCTGTCCAGCGAAACATTTTTTTAATCAAATTTGAAGAACAATTGTTCTTTGTTTTCATGGGTAAATTTCCATGGGTTTTAGCCTTTCTAAATAATCTGTAGTAGACATAAAAAGTACGACGCAAACCCTGAATCGCGCTATCAACATTCGAAAGGCTAGTTACATATATACAGGACGTGTTACAAAACTACCCGTAAATCCGAAAGGAGGTTAAATGGGGCGTTACAACGAGTCCATTCACAATATTTAAGAACCGTAGTAACGATGTATAACATACCCCAAAAACATTTATAAATGAAAAATAGAAAAACTATTAAAGTAGACAGTTATTAGGTAAAATAGGTACAGAGGCCAGCACATCAAGCTACCACAATCTGTCAAATTTCTTTGATTGATTTTCAACTTTAATGCAAAACCGCAAGGTTCATATTCAATTGAGAAAATTTGACAGTTTTGGATAGGTTGAACTGCTGGCGTCTGTAAGTAGGCCTTTCTGTTAAATAATGTTGTTCCCTGACATGACAGCTTACTAGGGTTTATAGCTTTGATAAATAATTAAACTTTTACGGGGTACTTTGTAACACGTTGTATACAGACGCCCAACATCCAGGCAAAACACCCGCCTGGTTAGAGGATCCTCCGTTTGGATGGAGGGGCGACACACCTAGTCCCTCCAGAGATGCAGCAATTCAAAATAGGTATATAAAATAAGAGGGTGAAATTAAATAATAATTATTATCAATAACAGATAAAGTTCCAATTACGAACGTCGAAAGTGAAAGGTTCCAGCGATCTATTTACTGAACGTGCTTATGTTTAAAATCAGGTATTACGGTATTTCTGACGACATTGCTTAATGTTTGCGTTTTTATATGACTGTTTGCACAACATGAAAAGCAATTTGCGATGTGTATAGTAGTTTTAGCCGCATTCGGTAAAAAACATTATAAAAGTTTTAAACATAGGTGTTCACGCTTCCAACGCATGAACTAGGAACAGACAACATAGTGGGGATACAGCTAACCGCGACTCGCCGCTCACTTGCGCGCACGACAACTCACGAACGACTACGTACGTTTAGCGTTAAAACGTTCATTGTAATTTAGCAATATATTTTTTTTTATTACGACTGTTTGGAGTGCGTTATTATTTCTCTCCACACACTGGTCCCCAACATTGGACCTTCGTCGCCGGATCATCAAGATTCATCAGCAACTAAGGAGGTTTTCGTTCCAATCGTTTAAATTGTAACGAACATCCACCACCCACACACTACGTGCTACGCTGTCCAAGAGGATATCCAGGAGACAGAGGCTAGCCCGGGTGGATAAAGGATCGGTTTCGAAGTGTATTAATACCGTGTTAATTACATTACAGTGCTCGTGAGTCGGCCGACATACATCCGTCGGTTTCATCATTCTCAGTGATACTTGTAAGTACCTCTTTTTTGTTTCTGCATAGCCACCACAATGAGTTTAGAGTCAGGAAAAAGACCTAAGTCCCCTTGTACATTATCTCCTAGTGACGATTTCAATTTACGCGATTTAAATAAAAAAAGGGGTAATTTACGGGGTAGAATCACATTATTTGGAAAATATATTAATTCGTTAGAAGAAATAACATTAGAAGAACAACAAATTTTAGAACTGGAGCTACGCATGGCTAATAATGTGCAGACTTTTAGTGAATTTCAAGACATTCAGTCTAAAATCGAGGATATTCTTAGCGAGTCAGAATTGATTCAACAGTTAGAAATTAGAGAATTGATCGAATCTCAATATTATTCACTCATGTCATTGGCCAAGTGTATTTCTAACAAATATAATAATGTGCAAAAAAGTGCTCCGCCTAAGTGTTCTCATAATACGAATAACGTTATAAAATTACCCACTATATCGTTACCTTCCTTTGACGGCTCATTTGAAAACTGGCTAGAGTATCGTGATACATTTATTTCGCTAATCCATAATGCAACAGAAATAAATCAAATACAAAAATTTCATTATTTACGTTCTTCATTGAAAGGGAATGCTTTACAAGTTATTAAGTCGTTAGAATTTAGTTCAGAAAATTATCAGGTAGCTTGGGATTTGTTGACGAATAGATTCAATAACAATAGGTTATTAATAAATAATCACATTAAATCTTTATTTTCATTGCATACGATTACAAAGGAGTCACCAATTCATCTTAGAAAATTAATTGATACAGTGCTAAAGAATTTAAGATCGTTAAAGATTATGGGTGAACCCACTGAGTACTGGGATACGTTAGTTATTTATTTAATTGTTACAAAATTGGATCCTATTACTAACAAAGAGTGGGAAAATAGAAAAAGTATCATTTGTAAAGAATCCGTTAAAGTAAAATTAGATGACTTGTTGCAATTTTTAAAAGACCGTTCTGATGTACTGGATATGGTTCAAGCACAAGGTCATAAAAACGATAAAAATGAATCTTTAAAAAAGTCAACAATTAATACATCTCAATCTTCCCAACAATTACGTTCTTTTGTATCAAATAAACAACCGTCACGTTCAGGTTCATCATTAGCGAAGCCTACGCGCATTCTTAAGTGCGTTATGTGCGATGCTAATCACGCGTTATACTCGTGCATTCGTTTTCTTAACCTACCTGTAGAAGATAGGCAAAAATTCGTTTCGGAAAAGGACATATGCCCTAATTGTCTACGATCTGGTCATTCTATGGATGAATGTCAGTACGGGCCATGTAAGCAATGTTCTCAAAAGCATAATAGCCTTATTCATATAGATAACAATGCAAGTTGTAATTATATTCGTTATATTCCTGCGCTCACGCACACTGACGCGGCCGCAACTAGTAGCGCGACGGACATTGCATGTGCGAACGCATCGTCATTGTTCACGCCTACTAATGAGTCGGAGCAAGCCGTGCAGTCTATCACATTAGAACAGGTTTTGCTTTCGACGGCACTCGTTGAAGTTTGTAATAATAACATAAATACAGTTGCGCGCGCCCTTCTCGATAGCGGCAGCCAACGATGCTTTATTACAGATTCACTTTGTAAAAAGTTACATTTATCTCCTTTACAGTCCACACTCACTATCACTGGAGTAGGAAACACTGTTATGCGTTCACAACAGTCTTGTGACCTACTCATGCGATCGAAGATTAGTAATTTTAGTACTCGTTTAAATTGTTCCGTTTTACCTAAAATTACGTTTCATTTACCGAACACGTACATAGATGTTCAATCGTTACAAATTCCACAAAACGTTACACTTGCGGATCCAGACTATCACATACCAGCAGAGATTGATTTGTTGCTTGGTGCTGATGTGTTCTGGAGTTTATTACAAGAAGGTCTTATACGTTTACCCAATGGGCCTTACTTACAAAATACTCATTTAGGATGGATTATTTCAGGCACGTTATCCCGTAATAATCATTTTAAAAATAAATGCAGTAGTAGAAGTATGATTTGTTGTACACTAACAAATTCCTTAGATGACCAATTAAAACGTTTTTGGGAAATAGAGGAAGTAAACAACAACAAATCGTCAAATAATCTTCTCACAGAAGATGAAAAGGTGTGTGAGGAACTTTTCACTTCCACCACTACTCGTGATAATGAAGGTAGGTTTGCGGTACGAATACCATTACGCGAATCAGTTGAGTTGCTCGGAGATTCCTACGAAATGGCGAAAAAAAGGTTTCTGTCTTTAGAACGAAAGTTAGATCGTTCTCCGGAATTGAAAAGTATGTATTCAGATTTTCTGAAGGAATATTTGGCTTTAGGGCACATGACGCGCATTGATACGTACACATCACCGTATTACTTCCTACCGCATCATTGCGTACAACGAGAAAGCACTACCACAAAATTACGCGTTGTATTTGACGCGGGCGCACAAACTTCCTCAGGTAAATCATTGAATGACTTGCAGTTTATCGGTCCTCCGTTATTAAACGATTTAGTAGGTATACTTCTACGATTTAGACAGTTCGCATTTGTAGCCTGTGCTGATGTAGCAAAAATGTACCGACAGGTTCTTATACAGCCCGATCAACGTCAATTACAACAGATTTTGTGGCGTGAAAACAAACAAGACCCGTTAAGTTTTTATCAATTAAACACTGTGACGTACGGCACTGCGTCAGCGCCTTACCTCGCTATGAGATGTTTGCGGCAATTAGCACTAGATTGCAATGACGAACAAGTTTCACGTTTAATATTAAATTCATTTTATGTCGATGATTTGATATTTTCCCATAATAACAAACAAGAGCTTTTGTTATTGTGTGAAAGTATTAAAAATGTTTTAAATTCAGGATGTTTTCCGTTACGTAAGTGGGCATTTAATTTTGATATAAGTCCATTAGACAATTTCACTAAGTCGTTATTACTTGATAAGAAAACGCAATGTAAAACACTTGGTTTAGGTTGGTGTAACAGTAGTGACGAATTACATTTTAAGTCAAATTTAACTACTGATATTGACGTTACACAAATAACTAAACGAAAAATTCTTTCCATTATATCACAAGTGTATGACCCACTGGGGTTATTAGCGCCTACCATTATCATAACAAAAATACTTATGCAAAAACTTTGGCTTCATAAGGTCGACTGGGATGAGTCAATTCCCACTGAATTGGCAAGTTTTTTCGGTAAAATCTTAAGTTCTCTTCAGCACCTGCACGAGGTCCGCGTCCCACGGCATGTTACCACACAGTACGCACAATATTTACAATTGCACATATTCACAGATGCATCACAGGACGCTTACGGCGCTTGTGTTTACATACGTAGTATTTGTCAACATTCTGGTGACGTTACGGTAAAATTATTGTGCGCAAAAAGTAAAGTTGCTCCTTTAAAACCGGTTAGCATACCTCGGCTTGAATTGTGTGGTGCATTAGTGGGCGCGCGTCTTTACAAAAAAATAATAGATTCAATTAACTTAACGTTTGATAAAATAACATTTTGGACTGACTCAACCATTGTTCTTGGTTGGTTGCGTAGTCATCCAACTTTATTAAAAACTTTCGTTCAAAATAGAATAGTTGAAATTAATGACTTAACAACTGGATGTATTTGGTCACATGTACAGGGCATAAATAACCCAGCTGATTTGTTATCGCGCGGAGTGAACTTACCTGAGCTCATTCATAACGACTTATGGTGGACAGGTCCAAAGTTCATTCTCGACGCTAATCACGTTGATTGCAATCCAGAAATGCCATCAAACGTTTTACCAGAATTAAAATCACATACTGTTGTATCAGATTCATTATGCAGCGTCTTTCCTTTTAATAGGTTTTCATCCTTTCAAAAAATGATCATAACAGCTGCGTATTTGTTGCGCTTCAATCACAATATTCGTTATAAAACAAATCGTAAAGTTGGACCGTTATCCGTACATGAATTACGTGAATCAACAATTTTACTTGCGCGGTTGTCTCAAATTAATTCGTTTCCACAGGAATACGATTCTTTATATAAGAAATCGTCAAACATTAAATATTCACGCAACATGTCTGGACTTAATTTATTTTTTAGTAATGATTTTTTAATAAGAGTAGGAGGTAGATTAAGTAACTCTAATGAGTTTACTTATGATAAGAAGTACCCTATTTTACTCTGTAGTAAGCACATATTTACAAATCTTTTATTTCAACACAAGCATAAATACTTGTGTCACGCTGGCCCTCAATTATTACTTTCAACCATTCGCGAGGAATGGTGGCCACTAGGTGGTCGAAACTTGGCACGTTCAGTGGTTCACAAATGCGTCAAATGTGTTAGGTTGACTGGGAAAACGTTTAGCCCAATTATGGGCAACCTACCATCGGAGCGTATGATTCCAGGGTTTCCGTTTCTTCGTACTGGTACTGACTACTGTGGTCCGGTCTATATTTTGAGCCGTCAAGGAAGAGGGTCCAGGTTAATGAAATGCTACATTTGTTTATTTATTTGTTTTGCCACTCGGGCGGTTCACTTTGAGTTGGTCACTAATTTGTCGACAGAAGGATATCTCCTATGTCTTAAAAGGTTTATATCACGGAGGGGTAAACCATCCGAGATATATTCTGATAATGGGAAAAATTACGTTGGAGCGGCTAACGAATTAAGTAATTTTTTTGCAAATCATTCTAACGCAATCATTGAAAAGGTCGCTTTAGATAATATTTCATTTAAATTTATTCCCCCATATTCCCCTCATTTTGGTGGCTTGTGGGAGGCAGGAGTGAGGTCTTGCAAGTACCACTTGAGACGCGTAGTAGGGAATTCTAATCTCACATTTGAAGAGTTTAGCACGGTATTGGTACAAATCGAGGCCGTCCTGAACTCCCGTCCGCTAACACCTCTGTCTGCAGATCCGAACGACCTTCAAGCCCTGACACCTGCGCATTTCCTGATTGGGCGTCCACTCACAGCACCAGTCTGCGATGACATCAGCGATGTAGCTACCAATCGTCTACCACGTTACGACCGTATAGAACAGATGCGTCAGCACTTTTGGACTCGTTGGTCAAAAGAGTACATCAGCGAGCTGCAGACTAGAACGAAGTGGAAAACCAATAAGAGCGACATCACTGTTAATAGGCTTGTTCTCATTAAAGAAGATAACGTGCCTCCGTTAAAGTGGCGCCTTGGCCGAATAGAACAAGTCTATACTGGAAGGGATGGAGTCTCACGTGTTGCGAGAATCCGTACAGCCGCCGGAGAGGTGCAGCGTTCATTCTCAAAGATATGTCCTCTACCTATTGAGACGTCTTCACCAGCTAATGGTACTGGAACCGAGAGCTTCCAGGGCGGGGAGTATGTTCACGCTTCCAACGCATGAACTAGGAACAGACAACATAGTGGGGATACAGCTAACCGCGACTCGCCGCTCACTTGCGCGCACGACAACTCACGAACGACTACGTACGTTTAGCGTTAAAACGTTCATTGTAATTTAGCAATATATTTTTTTTTATTACGACTGTTTGGAGTGCGTTATTATTTCTCTCCACACACTGGTCCCCAACAATAGGACTAAATATAAGAGTGAATGCTGTTATGTTTTATGCTGTTTTACGTTTGAAGGATTCGTTACATTTTATCTATTATGCATCACTGTTTATTACTTACACGTATACTTCGAAAAAGGATAAATCGATTCCGATAGATTTTATATGATTTCCTAAAAAAATTGTGTATTATGTTATAAAAGCTGTAAAATAAAATTATGGTAATTAGAATAAATATTCGTAGATAAACGTGTTGTCGATATGTTGTCTAAACGTGTCGTTCGTCGTACCAACAAATTAAATATGCTTACACGTGTAACATGACAATAATTCTTACTTACATGAACGATTTCAAACATGTAGGTACTGTAGAGGTCGCTACCAGGAGTCAGCATAAGACTGGCTGGTTAAAGAAGAAGTAATCATTTGAAATTATTGTAGAATGTTTAGTCGAAGTGATTAATGGTTGTCACATAGAGAATTCCCTTGACCTTTGAAGAATAAAGTCCTAAAGTATCTTTTAACCGAGTTTCTTTGAATAGCCTCCTAGGTCCTATAGTACCTATATGTTGTACCAATTTTGTTGGATTGAGTTCGAAAATGCTTTTTGATGCTCTGATTTGGTACTTACCGGTGCAACACTGTATGCCAAAATGACTTCAGTGCCATCCGGAGAAAGCTGCATCACCCTCGATGATTGTTGAAGAATCTGCAAGAACATCGCACATGTTAGATACTGTAGAGATCGCTACGAGATTCATTATCGCATGAATGGCTGGTTTTATTAAGAACAGACAAGCATTTGAATTTGTTAGTTTGTTGGTTGTGTCAGAATTACTTTTTTTATAGAAGAGGGAGGCAAGCGAGCAAGTGCGTCACCTGATGGTAGGTAAGTGATCACAACACTGGAGGGGTTGCAAGTGCGTTGCTGGCATTTGAGAAAAGAATATAGGCTCGGTTCTTTAAGGTTATCATATCGTCCTAGATCGGAAATACCTCCGTTGGTAATAGAATCCACAGAACAGACGTGCGCCGTAAAAAGTTCGTTGAGAAATGCACGGTGGTGGACACCCATTCATCCAGGTGAAATGGATAACTATATCTGAGGTGGAACGTAACACTCTCCGTGATAAATACGGTAGAGGATACATAGAGACGCCACGTCTCTACGCAGAAATTATTTACTACTTAATATTACTTTTGCTTTTGGACAATACAGTCGCTGATAAAATAGTATAAACCGAGTATTTCTGTTCCTTCCTCAGAACAGAACCTCATAATATTACCTATACTCATATAGTCGTCGATCAACAGCACCTTTTAGCACCATACTAAGCGGAGCTTGTGCTATGGCTAAAATAATAATTATATACCTAGGTACATAAAATAAATAAGATAAATACAAACAGTTATGTTCATCACATAAATACGTGTATCATGTGGGATTTAACCTATGACCTCATGATCAGCCGTCAACAACAAACGGCATCCAAAAAGGTGATCTTTACGGGGTATATCACCAAAATTTAACAATGAATTATAACATTTTCTCGCGTAGTAATTACATACCTAGATAGAGAGAAACTAATCTTCTTACCTTAACTATTTAATTAGATATTAGATAACAGATATTAAGAAACTTTCCAGTGTCTATAAAACCTAGCATTTTCGTGGTCATTTCCTGCAAGGCAAACGTACCGTATTGCAAGTGTTTTTAAAATTTAATTTATGTGACTCAATTATTGGTCCGGGTTTCTGCACTTAGTGGAAATCCTGTCCATTGCTGGTTAATATATGTTACGGCTAAAAGTCTAAATGCGGTTCGGTTCGCTTAGTTTCAGCCGGCTAGAGCTAGGTAAAACCGGTCACAGGTGGTTAAACTTAGATCTATCACTATTGATATAGGGTCGAGGTCGATGCGTTAATTGACCCAATTGTTTCATATTATGTATTATAAGTATTTATTTAAAAAAAGTATATATTATAGACATCATAACCATAACCTGTCTAGTACCATTAATACCAGCTTTACTTAATTTGGTGCTGTGTATATATATTTTCCAAATATTTAATATATCTAATCATTAATTTCTGCTTCCATCGTTCGAGCGAATCAACAATAGTTCATGCTATGGAAAAAATATTAGACATTTAACAGGTTGATAGTGTAGCCCAGAGTGTACTGATCTAGGAACATCTCATACACAAACATACATACATATTCCGTAGCGTTATGCCGAAGTTTACGTATATAATCCCAATTTCGCCGGTATGTATTGTTCCCATGTAATAGTGGGCGAGCCTATTGCCATTAATCGAATTACAACCTCCTCCGTTTTTTCGTCGGTTAAAAAACTCAATAACATCTCGACTTGGGTACCGATTCGAGGACCTTTAGCGCAGCAGTCGGGCTTACGACCACTAGTCTAATGAGGCAGTTATAACAACAATTGTTCTTATTATAGTAGTTAACTAGTGTCCTACATCTAGAGGAACTCAGTACAGATGTGAGCAGTATCTTTAACACATTTAATACTTCGTAGCAAGAGCATGGTAATTCGATTGACCAATGCAGAATTAACAGCGCAAACATTTAGGTATACAATCAACGTCATTTATTACATCAATCATTTTTAACAATGCCCTAAAACATAGTAGGGGAGAGTAGGTACAAAAGTAATGACGGGTCGGAAGAAACAAATGGATCTGTAAGTTTTCCACTGGCTGAAATGTCGCCTCGCTACCGTCAGGAGATAGCTGGTGACGTCTCCTCCCTCTTGCATTCCGTCGTAAACCATTGGATAAACCTACAAAGCCGTTTGTTACTTTCGAACCCAGGTACCTGCTCTACAAACCCCTACTACATAATTTAAAAATTGTTTTGTTATACAATAACTGAACAATAATTAACAATTTGGATGTTTTTTAATTTCAATAGCCTCACGAATCATCCTGGGTAGGTATCGACTTTCCTTCGCAAGTATTTGTGGTGTATAAGTGTGTGTGTATGATTCGTGAGGCTATTGAAATTAAAAAACATCCAAATTTCAATAGAGAAGATGGCTGGGTCTTACCACCTGCTTGGAATCCTGTTATAGATTCTATTAAACCAAAATCCAGGCCTACAACTGCAAGACCAAAGGATACTGTGAGCTCGTTCTGCGTGAATCGGATTGCCAATAATAATTAACAACTAAAACATGATCATTGAATATTGTTACTTTAAAAGAGACCATGATTCTCTGAGTTTGTTTCGGCGTTTCTTCTCAGAGGTCGCCAGCTAGGAAATGCCGGCTCCATCTAGTTTTAATTAATAATTAGTAATAAATGTCATTGATCATGTAACAATAAAAAATGTAGGGTACCTAGCTGTCAGTAATTATATTATCAAGACGCCCACCACCTCAGTCTACCCGTGACCATGGACGCTGTAAAGGGTCCGAAACGTCGGGATTAATAATATCAATATACGCGATAAAATCCGTAAAAAGTAGTTTTATTTCAATGTCCTAATATCTTCATCTAATTATTTATCTATTAACTGTCTTCGTCTACTAACATCGTGCCTTGACTACCTATGTAGGTACCTATTTATCAAAAGTGTAGCGACATCAGTAGTTAGTTTAACTAGTAATTAATGTAAAATAATTAAACACTAGTACTCATTACAACTAAATAACAGATGGTAATAAATATTCTTCTTTATTTCTTTCAACTTTTCCAAAGACACGATTCTTTTTTTTAATCAATTTTAAAATGTTTAAAGTAATAATAGTATTCTTTTTTTTTAATAACAAATCTTTCTTTGCGATCATTGTTAGCTCTCACATTATTTTGTTTAAATATTTTACACTAATTACCAGGCACCCCATATTATTTTATTTTATTATCTCAGGGACAAGATCCTACTGTCGAAGCGCCTTTGCTTTCTTGCTTGTTTGCGCGTATGTAGTTGAGTGCTTTATGCGCGCATTGCCGCAAATAAAGCCAAGGCGCGAATAATGCTCAAGGTTATGGAAGAAAATGATAACTTAAATAATGGATCGTTCCTGTGACAAATGTTACCTTTGCTTTATATCCTAAGTAACGACTTTTCCTCCCAATTTTGGGAGATTGAAGTAATCTCTTAAGAAATCACAACGATTTGTGAACTTTTTTGTCAAAAACAGACTGAAGCCTGGTTTTGTTCGCTATTTTAAGAGATTGAAGTTATTTTTGAAAAATGTTTGGCTAACAATTAGGCTTGCTCGTATTTAAATCAGTATCTTCTACAACATTATTTAAGACTAAAAGTACATATCATAATTATAGCTCTATGTTAACTTTTTTAGGGAAGGAAGTTTTTATTTTGATTTGATTGACATTGTGATGAGGTAATTGTTCATATTTAATATTGTAATGCCAAAATTAAGTTTCAAATATATGTATTATAATTTCTAATTAAGACCAAACTTTCTATCAAATCATCAACGTCATAAAACAATACGGATGTGTGTGTGAGTGTGTGTATAAGTGTGTGTGAGTGTGTGTGTGTGGGGGGATGCGTGTGTGTGTGTGTGTGTGTGATTAATAGAATTACTGTTCAATTTTTAATAAATGTTCCAATTTTAAATAAATATGGAATGAACTGAACGAACGTTGAGGCAATAGATACGCTGTCTAGTTTCATTGAAACTAGATTCACTAATCAATGTGACATTATAAGGGAAATCTCTTTTGGTTTCCTTAAAAAAAGAATAGAATACACGTAATACGTAGAATTACAAGTTTTATTAAGTATAAGTATTGTGTTTATCATGTTGTTCTCATGGTCATTCATGGTTTTAGTATAACTTTGACATGAATAAAAAACAATAAACCACCACGCTTCTATTTCCCGAAGGGTTAGATAGCGCTGTAGATTGTACACCCACAGTTCACTGGTAAGTCTAGTTCCCATGTAATAGAGAGCAGGCCTATTACCATTAACCGAGTGAAAATCTAAACTTCGAGCTACTACTAAGAATTTCATAGAAAAAACCAATAATACTTTGACTTTGACTATACTGACTCAGTGATAGAACCCAAGACTTTTCACTCAGCGGCCGAACTTGTACAGTCAACAGAACTTGAAGTAACCATAAACTGTCAAATTTCCTCATTCGTTTTTGAACTTAACCATCAACATTTTAAGGTTTAAAATCATTTGGAGACATTTGACAGTTTTTAACTGACTATTTTTAAATATAAATTAATGTTTTATCTTACCTGTGAGGAATTGAGAATGAGGGGAGTGGTTCCATCAGTGTCCACGTCATAAAGCACCAAGTCACCATTACTGTTGCGATAGAACACTTCGCTTCCTGCAATTAAACGATAGAAATTAATATATTGAATAGATTTTACGCGATAGTTCAAATTCCTGATGTAGGAAAGTGTTGATTGCAATCAAATCGGTGCAACTCACGGTATGTACACACCACAATAAGTTGAACTCTCATTGTTCCGAATATATATGCAATGGGAGATCACCTTATAATGGAATTAAATAGCTTGATAATGTTGTTCATTAATAATTGTGTTGATCAATAAATCGGATTGTATTGGAATTTAGGTGAAATGTGTAGTGCCTAACAAACACTAAAAATTTTTTAGTTCTAAGTATTTCTGGAACATTCCTCTTCAGTACTTTCATAAATCTATGAAACGCGAAACATGAATACTGGCCACTTTAAAAAAAATAGGCCATCCCATTCACTGGGACCACACAGAAGCCGAACGGAATTTAGAAAACACTTTTGCTCTTTAAAAATAAAACGTAATCCCGCTTCGTTTCCTTTTATGTCTGTCATGATTGTCTGTATGAACGCTCAGTCGTTTAGTTAGCGAAAGTATCTAAGTCAATGGTAGAACCAGTTCTTGGCTATTCATTCCTCTTTTGAGTACATAGTAATATATATAAAAGAGCCATATCTATCAGCTTTGAGTTGACCAGTTCTTAATGACGGCACGCATACATCAGTCATCGTGTAGCTCAACAAATAAAATACAAAATGCAATAAGTATTTACCAGATGAAATGGCTATGTCTTTTCGATATTTCACCCCCTTAACGGTGAAGCAAAAATCACAGTGTAGGTACAGTAGGTAATATCTTAAATGATTTACGTTCGGAGAGGATACAGCAGCCGGTGTGCTAATATCACACTGCAAGCGCCAATCAACCTAATCTAGTTGGCAAGCGTAGTGAATATTGCATTATCCAGTGATATAGGTACTCGTGCAGTGCTAATGCAGTTTCATAACTCTCGCTTTTCCTCTTCTGAAAGTAATTTACTTACTTGGAATATCTACAAAATTTCTAGCAGATTTTCTCACTTAATTAGTTACGAAATATAATTGACGATATTATTATTATCTTTTTGTATATTTTTGGCATTTTCCATGCTAAGATTTTAAAGTTATTTAGAAAAGGAAAAATTCGACCGCGGGCAGGATTCGATTCAATAGGTGTTACTGACGGCACCATAAAGACGTAAATTCAGTATGTGAAGGAAAAATTCGACATGACGGGTAGGTATCACGGTGGCTTAGTGGTCATAGCGTCTGGTGTACCTAACCAGAAGACGCAAGTTCGAATCCTCTCCGCGGTCGAATTTTTCCTTTTCTAAATAACTTTAAGATATTATTATTCTTTTTCTTCTTTTGGTGTCAATGGTATTTATATTATTTGTTGATACCAATGGATGGCCACATTAATTGCGGCATTGCCAATTACCTAAAACGAGTCATTTATATAATGCATAAAGCAGTAGCTTTATTTGTCATAGTCATAAGCGGGACTGCTACGATAGAGGTCCTGAATTCGATTTCCAGGTCGATTAAAGTGTTACTAGATTGTTTACTGACACTTAAACGAATCTTAGACATTGAGATAAAGCTACTTTTTACATATTTTATCAGTCTTCCCGTGACCATGGACGCTCCGGTCCGAAACACGATAAAATCCGTAAAAAGTAGTTTTATTTCAATGTGATAACATTACCTATAGATTTTTTTAAATGATTTAGTGTGGGAATTGTTAATTAAGTAAGTATTTACAAAAATAGTAAACCTTTGTGTAAACTCAGAAACCACATTTTTGATGAAATAACAAAAAAACACCACAGCTACTTAACTAACAAGCTACGAGTTACTTAGAGTCAAGTGTCGCGGCCCCACCGCTTAACTTTTAACAAAGGAAACTGTTCTACTCAAATCCGTGTTTTTGTTACGTATCGCACTTGTGACCACTTTTTGTTACTCTACGACATAAATACTAAATAAGTTCGCTCCCTACAGTGCTTTTGTACGTTTCTTGCCTATAGGATCCTGTAAAAAGTTTTATCTTTAAATAAAACAACTTTTAAAACAACTTTTACTTGTGCTATACTTAGGTGAAGTTGCGAACGAAAGCTTGTAAAAGCTTGCTACTAAATAAGTTCGATCCCATGAGTCGTTTGATGCGTTTCCTTAAGTATCTACCTACTACCGACGTTCATGTAATTTTTTATATAAAAAACGTTTTAAAAATGAAGTTTTCTTTGTTATGCCTCTTTATTTTCGCCCATAAATTCATCAGAATAATGATTAATATATTAATAGTACCTATCAATATTCATGTATAATAAATTTCTTTTTTTTTGTTGTTAAAAGATGACAAACAAACATTCGAGCCTGATGGTAAGCAGCAACACCAGTGGTATCATTCGCGCGTTGTGATCTTGAGACTTCAGTTGTTAAATATCATGTGCCCAATAAACCTTCCAAACCGGAACAATAATGTTAGCACATTTGACAGGTACAGTCAGCAACAAACGCCGCGGAACATACTGCAATCTTCAATACGATTTGTAATATGAAGTTACTGATCTGTGAAAGTTGTGCGAAATCATTGTATATATGACCATTAAATATTTATCTTACCTTCATAATAAAACAATCTTTTGACAAGTTTTGTTTCTGTCATGTTTTCAAAATTAAGCTGTGTTCAGCGACTTTCGGTGCTAACCGTACTATCCCAGACGAATAATATGAGCAGTTATACTAGGCTGTTTGATTATGATTTTTTTGGGTCAAACATACGAATGTTACGTAGAAAACGAATAAATGTTGTGTTTACTAAATTACCATACCAATTTAAATACATCGCTATGTTACTTAACCAGACGTAAGAATCATTCTTAAGAATGTAATCATCCTACTTTTTGGTTACCGGATTTACATAACAATGTATAAGGTAATATTTTTTCTTCCAAATTCGATTTGTTCAAACTTCGTAAAAAAAAAATTTTTGTTTGTATTCAAGACATATAGTGCATTGCATCACAAGGCAAACTTGTCGTTTATATAATACAATACAAAACTGCACGCAATCTTTACGCAGTCCGGTCGTTGTGCAGAATTACTATAATATTGTAATCCAACCGGTTTTGAAACCGTTGAGTTAAAATGGTGAATTTGCGAGGAAAGTGAGAATGGGATATAGTATATGTATACATTTTTTAAACTTTCACATACAAAAATCTAAGGATTATAAATTCTTTAACACTAGTGTCTCATTATTTTTCAAATAGTTGATTCTCTGATTTCATTCTATTCTCTTTTTCTTGTTGACTGTCTCTTTTTTGCCATTCCGCATATTTTGCGTGTAGGTACCTATTCACTACTAACTTTTAATTTTAACCTTATTAATAATTATGTTTTTTATTATACAAAATCGAAGATCATATTTATTTCGCTCAGTAAAAATAATTCATCACACACATATAAGTTAATCATCAACATTACCCTTAGTACCTACCCTTTTGCGTTAACCCTTCATTTGCATGGGACCATGCAACAATATACTAATATTATGCTAGGACACTACCCTGGAGAATCATAAAGATGATAATATATCCAATATGGATAATATTATGGTCACTAAAATATTGGACCAAGAATTTGCTTTTACATTAGATCTCACAACTTTTTGTGGTAGAAGAACTGCTTAGTGAGACTCACCTTTTTGTACCTACCTAGGTACGTGTTGTTTTAGAGAGGATTCATATTTGTCGAGTCATGCCTATAACTTTAGCGCCAAGTACCTTATTTATTTTATTATGTAGTTCCCAAAAGGGTAGAATATATTGAGGTAAACTTATTTGGAACTGTTAAATATTTCTTAACATCACTAAATGAATTTACATCTTCAGTTTTACATAATGTATTTCCTTTTGCCTTTACCTACTTATTAACGGTTATATTATTGATGATTACTGCCTCATTCGCCTAATGGTCTCCTGTGCGCGACTGCTTCGTGGAGGTCCTGAGTTCAATTCCCAGGTCGAGCAACATTTAGAGTTTTGGTCCAGACGAATTGTTTTTCAATTGTGTCTGACAATTAGATACTATTGATTAGAAACTACAATATCGTGTATAAAAGTTCGGCCTTATGTCTTTCGTCATTCGGTGTAGCGTAGTGAACTCGGTATATAGGTCTGTACAGATGAGTTATTCCATCAATCAAGGTTGTTAAACAATTAAATACAATTAATGATAATATTGAAGAAGCAGTGACAGCGTAGTGACATGACCATTGAACTGCCAAGTCGACGGTCTCGAGTTCGAATGCACGGCACGCACCTCCGACTTTGAAATCATGTGCATATTTAAAAAATATCACTCGCTTAAACGATGAAGGCGACAAAGTGTGAAGTCTGCCAATCCACACTAGGCCAGCGTGCTCTTATTCTAAGGGAAGACCTGTGCCCAGCAGTGGGACAGTATATGGATTGATAATGAATGATATTCAGCCGCATCGGGACCCTATTATGTATACTAACGTTTTCAAAAAACCAAATCTGTTATACTTAATACAAATCTAAATCAGCGCAGAAATGATAAACTACAAAATAGTGAAGGTAAAGGTACCTGTAGCCCATGTGGCGTTAAAGGAAGGCGGTGAATATATCCCTTCAACGATCTCTTCCAATTCTATTGGACCAGGCGGCGTTTCCGTAACTGGCGGTTCTGTCGTTGACCCAGCCTCAGTAGTCGTTGACGAAGTCGTGGTGGTCGTTGACGTAGGAAGTACACTCGTGGGCCCTTCAGTCGTAGATATAATAGGCGATGCCTCGCCCCCTTCGTTGCCTGACAGCAGAACGACTAGGGTGATAACCACACCCACTGCCACCAACATCGCGACGAATCCGATTAGGTAACTTAATTTCTTCTTGCGTTTGGTAGCAACCAAAACCTGAAATATATACTTTTGGTTATTAAACTTATTCAAATAGAAAGTCGAAGTCACAGTAGGAAATAATTAATTTTCTATGACTAGGCAACCAACTAGGCGACCAACGCTTGTCATAGTTATGGCGAATGACATAGCTGAATCCCATGACTGTAACTACAGGCAAGGCAAAGCAAGCGCTGTTTTTAATCCTTTCTTCTTCTTTTCGTGTCGACGGTAAATACATTGTTCATATAACTTGAGCCCAGTAGGTAACGTTAAAGAATGTACATTATCAGTGGTGTTCTTTAGGTCCTCAAAGGTGCAGGTGCGTGGGCAATTTGGGCACGCCAGTGATAGAAGACCAGAGGCAGACCTCTGCATTAGTATGCAGAGGTCTGCCTCTGGTCTTCTATGCACTACTATCTTCGTACTCATTTTTTGGATGAGAAAATTTTCGTGGGTTGTCTGCCACTGAGGGTGACGGCTGGGTATTTTGGACTCCTACTGTTGTTATTTTTTTCCAATACTCTTACTACTTCGTACTCATTTTTTGGATGTCCGAAGACAGTAGTGCAATAGTGTAAGCTTACTTAACACTTTAAAGTAGTGATAGAAAACCCGAAGCAGACCTCTGCATACTAATGCGAGTAAAACCATGACATTACGTTTAAGTAAGGAAAATGTGTTTTACGTGCACGCAATTTGACAAAGTATTTCTAATTACTTCCTGTAATTTGTTCATTAATTAGTATGCCAGGACTGCGCACGAAAATATCAGCATTTACAAATTTCACTTCCGGGAAGTGATTTTGTTGAATTACGAGTTACGTGTTTTATTTTAGTATTGTAAAAAAATATCTACTAGGTACGTAGAATTCGAATTGAAGAGAAGAGAATTTAGTTGTTTATCTGATAGAAATGTTAATTACTTTGTTTTTTATGAGTATCAATGTCATTAATGACAATCATATCGACGGTAGTTTTCTTCTCTGCATGCCTTGAGATTTTCTCGACGGCGTGTGAGTGTACCAACCCGCATTAGGCCAGCGTGGTGGACTATAGCTTAATCCCTCTCACGTGGTGACGAGACCTGTGCCCATCAGTTGGACAGTTGATGATGATGAAATACAATTCCCATTAATAAAGAAATGTATGTGATTCTGAGTCGAATAAAGACTTGACTACAAAAGATTTTAATTATTCACGTACCTAGAAAGCTAGAGATATACATAATATAATTATTAACAAACCTACGACAGTAAGTAATCGAAGGCAAACCAGGGCGCCGACGCATTGAGCACTAGGTTGTCGCATAACATTATCAGTAGAACTTAAGAAATACTAACAATTTAATCTCTTCAAGTACAGTCCTGTAGTGAAATACCATACGTCATGACATTCAAGTGTCATGAATTTCAAATTGAAACAATGACTCATGTCTCACTCACTTAATAATAATAAATATATCTACTTTATCTCATTCTATCATTTATTCTATGTTCTCTATGTTCATAAGATAATAATGATGATTCTCCACTTGATATTTAAGTATTTGAGACAATTCAGGAAGGCAAAGTTGAAGGAAAGTGAGAAAGAAGAAGACCTAAATAGAACCTAGACAAAGTGAAGGGAAGTCGTGTCAAGAAGTATAACAGAAGGCTGAAGATAGAACAATGGCAATTGCTTCACTGATAAGAGCTAAAGAATATTATCCACCCTTTATCAATTGGAGTTTTTAAATGCCAGACGACGGCTAGCAATTGATAATATTTGCTATATAACTTAACATGCCAACAACCACTTGACACTAAGTTAAACGAAGTTCTACAGGTGTTTGTTAATGAAGGAGAATATCTTGTGCAAATAATTTGTTTCAATCGTAAAATAATAACAAGTTTTGCAAATGTTTTAACAAACTGTGCAAACAGTGTACTTATAAATACAGGTTGTATCAAAGCAAATGCAATCAATGCAAGGTGCGATAAGTACCCATATGAAACTGGAATGATACTCGACTGAAACTCCTCAAGCTAATCGGTAATTTTGTAAGAGAAGATAATATGTATATTAGGACACCTCTGTATACCCACTGGAATGGATAAGGTAAAGAATGAGTATATAAGAGGCAAATTGGAAGTAAATAAGAAGGCAGAAAAGCTGTGCAGTAATCGCTTGTCGCGGTATGGACATGTGGTGCGTAAGAGTGAAGAGCATGTTACCAGAAAGATTTTAGTAGATGGATATAAGGGAAGAAGGAAAACCAAAGAAAAGTTGGATGGACTATGTGACAGATGATATGGCTACAAAGGAAGTGAATGATGAGATGAAGGCTAAAAGAGATGTATGGAAGAAAAAGACATACTGCGCTGACCCCAAGTAATTTGTGATAAGGGTACTCCTACCCTTTATACACTGTACAATACATAATATAATATTACCCTCCGGTAATATCATATTATGTACAGTACAGTGTACACCCAGTAAACTATAGTGGATAAAGTACCAGTAAATTGACAGATACTTTATTTTTTGTGTATTTTTATTGCCAAGCTTTGTAGATATTCACATGTTATTTAAATCAATAGGTCAATATTCATATTGTAATGGTATTTTCCTTAACATGTACATACACAAATTAATGTTCATCATAATTATTCCAATTCCAGTTACGACATATTTAATATTTAAAAAACCCATGAATAACATTTACCATATTATAATCAGCAAGATAAATTAAGTACCTAAATAAAGTTTGGGCGAAAGATCTTTATTAAAGCAACACTAAAGTTTAAGAATAATTCGAATGATAAAATTAATAAATAATTAAAATACACACATAACTTTTCTCCCACGACACTTCACTGCATTCCAAAATCACAGATTTTTTATATTATTTACGCACTGCAAATCACTCAAACCCATATTTATTCGAAACTGTTATTAAAACACTTGTAATTAAATGGTTATTTGTAAAATCGCGGCCATTCCGTTCACTGAACAGAAGTGGAATGGACTCAACCGCGAATGTGGACCTTGATTAGGTTTTTTACAAGTTACTACTCCACCGGGGGTTATCGAAGGCTATCCACTATGTTTGTTGAACGTTTAGCATTAATTACGTATAGGTTACGCTTTGTTGTATGTAAATAATATCTGCAATTAGTTTACGTTCATTCAACTGTTCTTTTTATTTGCCAGTAATAGTTATGTTTGCATTGTTTACGCGTTATAATAATATTAAATAATAAATTATAATTTTTATTGCTGCTTGCAAAATTAATTGTTAAATGGGTTTTATTCATCTGCGAGTAGATAATTATAAATCCGGTATCCGGTTGCGATAAAGCAGTACAGCTGTAATTAGTTATTCGTTTTGTATCTACTAAGTGCAACTATATATAATTATAGTTTGTATGAGACTCTTCTTACAATCACTTGGAAGGTAACAGAATTGAGGGCCTGAAGACAATATAGGCTAATGCGTCTACTGCAGATAAGTACAAGGTTTCTGATCTAGTCGCATTGCGTACGATTAGTTCAACAACGTATGCGACTATACTAATTATAATACGATACGATAAAGTGGGAATCCTGGAAGTGACAATTAAGTATATGGAAAAAATAACAGGATGATGCGATGTCCTTAACAGATAGAAAACTACTTATGACTTTTTACTAAGATTACTTTACTATTACTTATGATTTATTAAACCTTTTTGGCATAAATGAATAGGGATACCTACAGGGGCGAATCGGTATAAACTTTTAAAAGCGGTTTCAGCTCTAATTATTAGATATAGTTTATGGGAAAAAAGGACTCTAATATTGTTCCTAGACGTCCTTGTTAGCATCGAACTATAATAAACCTGAAAATCCCTTTTAAAGTTTTTTCCCGATTCCCTATTCACCTCATTTGACAGTACATAATTATGTAAAAGTTATCGAGACATTAAATGGTAATAAACATGGGTATAGGTATTTTAGTTTCGAATAGAACTTTACAAAATATTTTCGGAAAAGAGTATTCTCTAAGATATGATACGTACACTAATTGAATTTTACTTTTTAGTAATAAAAAGTGACCGTCATGTTAATCAAATATGTAGGTATCCCTAGAATACTTTTAAGATGTACTCATAATCATTTCACTCTTCATATTGTTATTAAAAAGACATTACTGTGGGGCATAGATATTAATAGTCTTAATGACATGGTAATGACTTTTGATATCGGTAGGTATTGCCCAAAACTTGGGTTAAGGAGGTTTAATAGAAAGAAAGAAAGAAAGAAACATATTTATTTTATCCTCACAACAATAAGTAAAACAAAGATAAAATACGTAAAAACTAAATAAAAAATATATATAAATCTAAAACTAACTTCGTGAGGACAAAAAAGGACCCTAACTCAGCATTTTAAATGATGCGGTGCTAGTATTCTGCTAGGACTTCGAGTGACTTCACAGACATCGGCCAGCTGCAAAAAGCTGCAGGCCGAGACTTGATTTGTTTATTTATATTTATTTATAATTGTATATTCTATCATCCTTCTTTCCAATCATTCATCAGTCACTATCATTGAATCAAAAAAATAAAACGTAAAATAAGAATTAAAATTAATGTTTTGCTCAAAGGCCCATGCCTGAGCTTACAAAAACTAAAACTGTCCACTGCAAACAAGATTTGACACATGAAATTTTTTGAATGACAAATGGATTAAAGGACTTAGTGTCCAAACCAAAACCACTAATCATATTTTTTTTTAATCACAGTCGCTTCTTTGTAAACCGATATTCAGCTACATCTGGAGAGACTGGAAGCCGATCCCAATATAGGAAGGAAAAGCCTCGGAGGATGATGTCGATGATGATGTTAAATTGACAATTAACGCCGACTCAGCTTTTTTGTCAAGTTATTTGTTTTTGTAACAAAAAAGGAATATCCCAAAGGTAAAGGTAGGTACAGAGGCCAGCACATCAAGCTACCACAATCTGACAAATTTTGTGATTTATTTTCAACTTTAACACATTGTAATAAGGTTCATATTCAATTGGGAAAATTTGACAGTTTTGGACCTTGGTTTTGGCTTGGCTTGACCTGCTGGCGTCTGTACTGCTACTGCTAATGTGAAACATCTAATCGGCATTATTGAAATAAGGAAACAGCATTAATCATTAAAATCTTCTCAGTGAATAATAGAAGTACATCTTGATAGAAACAAAAACTAAGAATAGGAAGATTAAAACATTATCACTTAATAAAGAGAATCCAAATTATACCTACTAAGTTCAAATGTTATCTTTTCCAGCCAGTTCTCCTCTATAAATGATAATTAATTTACATTTTATTAGACGTGAATTTTTGTTATCTAATATAATGCATGATTGTGCTCATTTAAACGTTACATTTTGTAACTGGGTTGATATCGTCTTGTAAGGGTGATGTGGATTAGCAAAATTTCTAGAATAAATAGGTGCCTTCTTTATCTAAACCTCCTTAGTACCTAATGTCCTCATTAAAAGGATCGTCGGTCGGCTTCCCTTGCATTTTAATCACGGTTATTGTAATCGTGATATTCACCACAACCCTGGCTGACAGTCGTCTAAAATCCCTGGACGTCTACAAGAGGCCAGGCTTTACACCGCATCATAATCGAAGACGTGGTAAAGATACGTGCCACCTTCTGGAGTCATTGTCTGGGAGGACGACCAACTCCCTAAATCAGACATCAGGAGGCCACACGACACGACCTTACAGTTAAGTATCTCAATGACCTGACCTTATTGTCATATAATTCACTAGGCCCTTTATCCCTTTCATAATGAAGTTATCGACGATATTCTCACCTGGTCACTGGTTCCCATCTCCATGGTGGAGTTGCTGTTGTCCTGGGCCATGATGTTTAGGGTAAAACTGTGAACAATTATCATTATATTAATTATAAGTAGGTAACACTTTTTACGGTCGCAGGTAAGACATGGATGAGACTGGCACAAGCGTGGAAATTGGAACTACAAAAGAAAGGCCATTCCTTCCCACTGTTGGATATACAACAGTGGGTAATGTCGGGTTATTGATGATGGTGATGATCACATTGTACACAAAAATAAACTTTGCTTGTAATATAAAAATAAATGTATTTGGGCAACGGACGTAACATACCCAACGAACCTACTTAGGTGAAGTCTTAAATTAATGCTTTTGTTTGTTATTAACTGTCAGAATAAACTTTCTTTATTTCTTCTTCACTTCAAAATAAAAAAATATGATCAAACAACAGTAAACCTACCGATGAACTCACGGTACTCATTATCTCCTTTTAATGGCGGTTAATTATTTAATAGAGCTCAGAAATTTAATTATAATAATAATACGAATTATTTCTACGAGTAAGTAGGTATCTCAATCTCGTGAACCGGCGATGATGATTTGTATAATAAATAAAGTAAAACTTGTTTCTGGAGCAGGCTTTGATGGATTAGCGGCCGATTAATTGAATTGGATTTAAGGGCTTTAGGGGTTAATTGTATTAAAAGAGGGACAGTTGGTACATTGAATGTGGGTCAGTGGATACTTTTTCGTAAGCAAATATACACTTTTATGATTAAATGTTGAAGGTGGTAACAAAACGCATGCGGCACTGCTTTGGCCTTTATTTTAAAATAAAGGCCATAAGCAATTCAACACCTTGTCTTTATTCCTTAAACATAATTATAGGCAATGAATTGTACGTATATGATTCTTTTATTTTTTAAGTTCCACTAAATAAGCGCGGATCCACCGTTATCGTCACAGGAGGCATACCCACAACCCTAATTATTAAGGGCGATACGTACTTGATGTTGCATCCAATGCCTTAATAAATTTAAAAAAAAAAATTGTTATATAACTCGTGAGCAAACAGACTAACAATTTACGGTTTATCAATTTATTAGTTTTCGCCCCGCGGCTTTTCCCGCGTGGACCTGTAGCAGTTACAGACAGTGTACAAGGTCTTGGTTGGAGCGTCATACATTTTGTAAACGTTTCGTTTGTAAGCATGCAGTGTATCGATCGGGAGCGAATCCGTACTCCGACTCGAATTTGGCCGACCACAACCTTTTTCGAGAACTGGATCCGCGTCTACCTCGTAATAGTTTGCGAGCAAGCGTCCATAAAATGCGCGAGAGAATATATGCATCTTAACAATTGGTGTCTCAAGATGACAACGTCCGATACCACTGATTTTGCTGGCGTCTATAGGCTGCGGTTGCACTTATCATCAGGCAGCCGTGTATGTTTTGATTGTCATATTATTACGATAAAAACAAATTGGCCCGAAACTCAAACTCTACACTTCTAAAGATATAATTCCCTTCCACGAATCGTACCCGCAACTGTGCTGGTAACCAATAAATTATGTTGTGTATTACATTTTGTAAAAAGGCCCAAGGTATTCCATACCATTGTCATAAAGAAATAAAATTAATATTACACATAAACGCCAAGATTGACATTCAAACTGAATGACTAAACAGTTACGGAAGATGTCAGCTTAGAATAATTAAATTAAAAGATTTACTGCTTACAATGAGAGCACGTAAAGCCGTCGGTCCCGGTTGTCATAGGAACACCTATGACAATCGTTGGTGCTAATCAGAAGCTCAAAAAGCCAGACAACTAGTCTATCCTCAGGATAGCGGTATGTTTTTTAGGTGTATAGATTTTTTTTAGGTGTTATATGTTGTTGTTATTGTATTTTCTTTTCTTTATGACAGTTTATATGTTAATTGCATGTTAATTAACATATCACAGATCAAAAGACCCTCTAGAAGGTCACGGTTTCTATAATGAATTAGGATAGCTAGGCACTTACGCCATCCACTGCTAAACGGTCGTTTACCGTTTGCGTTTATGGGACGTTAACAAGACCAATCTCATTTGCTCAATGATTTTTCTTGGAAATACCCGTAACCATCGGGATACGCACAGTTCAACGGTGAGTTTTAGGGACCTACAATAGGGGCAGGTCTATTCTTATCTCCGTCATGCGGTCGTGGTGTCACGAATCCCATGGCCATGACTACAAGGAAAGGCAAGTGCGGTTTTTAATCGATACAAGTCCGACATTACCTTTCGCCTCCTCAGATGGCAGACGATTCATGAGGATTTTCCGTACTATAAACGAAAGGCTTATTCTCATTAGCCACCCCAAACTCAAACTCCGAGCTGTTACTTAGACTTTTTTAATAGAAACACCTGAGAATCGAGAAAAGAACTGTCCGACTGGGAATGTACCTCCGCCTTGCAGAAAATCGAAGTGAAATAACACCGCTTTGAGCACTGTTGTGTTCCTTACGGTGAGCACGGTTGCCAGTGGTCCGCGAGAAAACGTTGTGTTTGCAGTCTCAGTGACTTTGACAGAGGAATTGGCAGTTGGTATAAACTGCCAATTCCTCTTTCGTTTTACAGGGACGGCAACGCGCAAGTGATAAGTACCCCTAGTGTCACAAGCGTCTATAGGCTACAGTACCCGCTTACCATAAGGTGGGCCGTATACTTGTTTGCCACCTTAATGTTATAATTTACATAGGCATAGAGCAGATACATATGGTAAATGAAATAGAAAACATAAGTCTCTAAGAAAAAAATGCGGTCAGTTACGTATATGATTGGATATATCTGATATTACAGACTACACTTATCTTAATCTGAGTAATCATTATTGTTTGTCTTATCAGTCAGTTCGAAAGATAAAGATATGTAAAATGTTGCTATAAAATAATTAACTAATCTACGCATAAATATATGTAGATATGCATGTGTCTAAGAATTTATACGTCTTCATAGAACTGATTAAAGAAATTGTTCTCTGCTTCTCACTCAATCAGTCACATATACACGTCTATGGCTCATGGGAGTATGCAGATTGTATAAAAATCCACGTGCTATGTATGACAAAATACATTTTGTCATACATGCTCTTCATTTACGAGTACCATACACCTTAACCTTTTGAAATATTTCACCAATAGCGTTGAATGTCTTTCGGTACTTAATAAAAATTAAAATATTTATGTACCTACAGCAATTGCAGATAAGTTAAATACTTAAGGTTTTCCCAATTCCACACAATTTGTGTCGTGCTAATAATTCACTCGTATAAACACTTTAGTGTAACACTTTATCACTGTAACGCTAATCTTTAACACTAATTGTTACATTGTAACACTAATGTCAGAAACAAACGCACAGGTAAACGTTTGTGATGTAAAGACATTCTTTATTGTTTTTCGTAACCTTCAAATAACGAAACATTAAAAAATAACCCCAATAGACCGTAGAGGTTTACCTACAACAAAAGAATTATAAGTGAGTATAATAGTAGATACTTTGTTAAAATTATAAAGTATTTTTGTATACAATGAAGACTTATTCGAGCCATGTTTATTTCTGAACATCATATCTGTTAAAATTATTTTATAGAGGACCAAAAGTGTTGTTTGGTTTGTCAGGATCTTACTTATTATCTGGGGCAAGCCAAGATCTTATTTAGAGTATTTATTACGATTAATAATGAAAAATGAATAAGCATATTCGGCGATACATTTATTCACATTGCATTTCCTAAACAGAAAATTTCTATATATACCAACATAAAATACATAACATAAAATCACACTTGTAGACCCTGAAGTAGACTCATGTAAAAACAGCCGAGCCTATAGCCTATTGCTAATGGCAATAGGCAAAAATCCAAACTCCGAGCTGCTACTAAAAATTTCTGGTATTCGAACCCAGGACTTCTAACGTAGCACTCGCGCTTACGTGGTGTAAGCGCGAGTGCTAGACCAATGAGGTAGTTATAATACAATTTCTATATATCTTATAATAAGTATGTAGTTATTAAGCAAAGGAAACATTCGACCGCGGGCAGGATTCGAACCTGCGTTTTCTGGTTAGGTACACCAGACGCTATGACCACTAAGCCACCGCGATTCCTACCCGTCATGTCGAATTTTGCCTTCGCATTGTGAATTTACGTCTTTATGCTGACGTCCAGAAGACGCAGGTTCGAATCCTGCCCGCGGTCGAATTTTTCCTTTGCTTAATAACTTTAAAATCTTAGCATGGAAAATGCCAAAAATATACAAAAAGATAATAAGTATGTATTTTATAAGATAAGCCGTGGACGAGGTCGGCCGAGGAGGCGTTGGCGAGATGATTTTGATCGCTTTTTGCTTATGGTGGTATGAAGAACCCCAGGAAAGAAAGGATGAGATAATGCAGAAAGCAAAGAAAAACCGTGGTTGTAAGTTAGATTCTTATCCACCCCTTAACATTCCCTACAACTTTCCCAATACTCTATCAAATTCCAATATTTTCTACAAATCTTGAAACACAATTTTCTCTCCCCTTAAATTCGATATTGCGTTCTCGCATCAGCGAATGGTGAGATATGATATTTATGACCGATCCGCGCCTCCCGACGTTAAATTGGTTCAGAAAGCCATCTAAAGTTTAAAAAGTAACTTCTTGGTGTTCCATTGGGATTTGTCTTTGAATTGGTTCCCTATCTCCGAAGATTAATGATCAGGACGTTGATGAACTTAATAATGCTTTAACTATCTCATTACCATTAGTCTAGTTGTCGCAAGCGCAGTAGTGGAGTTTAAGGTAGAAAGTGTTTTTTTTTAAGTACATCTATATTTGAAATAAAACTACTTTTTACGGATTTTATCACGTTATATATTTAATCAAAACGTCGGGATTAATAATATCAATATAACGCGATAAAATCCCTAAAAAGTAGTTTTATTTTAATGTATAATATTCGCGTAAGTGTCATCTATATTTATTTAGCAAATTTTCATTACTACCTTGAAGTTCTGATGTAGTAATAATAGTTTATTATACACAATCTATTTACAAAATAAATACATGGAGGTTTAATATAAGGCAATTTTGTGGACAAAAACTAGGTCTATAACCTGTACTTTGGCATGCAGCGCTCTGACCTCGGATTAGGGTTTACATATTTTATCTAAGCTAACAGATAACAAGATACAGTTTGAATTATTAACATGTGCTCTAATTAAATAAACTAGTGTGAATTTCCAGTCCTCTGGGTGAGTATAGTGAAGGGTGTGTGTATGTTTGTAAGAGAGTAGAGTCTCAATTATTATAGCTTTTGGATTCATAAAGTGATCATAAGGTAAATGTATGTCCGATTAGTCAATAGGCTCACTCCTCTAGCTCAAAACATATCGGCGAATTGTAGATGTAGGTACATAGTAAACATCTGCATAAACCTTCCGAAAATACTGGCATGATGGTATGTTATAGAAAGAAGAAAGAAAGATTTGTGTATTGCGAACTTCATAAACCATAGACCTTCATAGTCTATACTAAATGCACATCCAGGCTGACAATTGTAGGTACAGAGGCCAACACATCAAGCTACCACAATCTGTAAATTTTTTTTGATAGATTTTAATACAACGTTAACGTAAGGTTCATTTTCAATAAGGAAAATTTGACAGGTTTGGATAGCGTGACCTGCTGATATCTGTACATTGTTCAATTTTACACATACCTAAGTATTAAAAAACACAGCTGTCAATTTACCTATCTAGTCCATCTACCTGATACATTTAACTGATATCCGCGTTATCAATAATACCTACACATTACTGTACGCTCAAATTCCACATAATTAATGATTTACCAATTATGCTGGACAAACCCTCCAACGACCTACATTTTCTCTTTTATAAATATTCAATTAATTCACTTACCCCGTTGCAGGTAAACAAAATTAAAATTAATTACGGACCGGCCTTAGGCCGACTCCCCGCCACACTGAATATTTTGCTGGACTAAACGAGATTATGATTATCTATCAATTCATAAAGATAATAGTAGCATTAATTCCTAATCAACACAGATAGAGAAACATTATGCAGATAACAATTTTATAACAAGATTTTAAAGAATAGTCACAAAAAAATAACTAGGTAGAGAGCTAAATTATTGAGATAACATAAATTTTAATAATTATCTCAGTAATTCCCGCCATTCTATATTCAAATATATTTATTTTTCACAATCTTAGGGAGTACCTTCACTGACAGTAATTAGTATTGAGCAACTACATAAATACTCTTTGCTTGTATTTTTTATTGGATTTTCAAAAGAAAGGAAATAATTGTGAATGCTATAATATTTTACATACTGTCTTGATCCGAAAACATTCCTGTATATATTTTAGTCCTCTAATTGACCGCTCAAACTACTATTTCTAGAAACTGGAGGCAGGTAGGACGTAGGCACATACTAAGCTGGACATCAGAAAATTACCACAGGTTTGTCTAGAACAGATCAAGCACTGAATTTTTTTTTAAACCTTGCCCTACTAGTATTTTCTCCTGTATCTTATCTTTACAAATATTTGTTCTGTGCGTGGATCGAACCCGCGACATATGGCACAGCACCCGGTAGCCCAGCCACTACGTCAAACGTGTCGCCAAACAAAATATTAAATATCAATCAACTCCGACTAAGTCATGCAATGCTACTAACCAATTTCCTAATTCAAAATAGGTTCATTATACGACAGTCGAACCACCTTCGTTCAAACAAATTTGAAAAACCCATGATCGAATTTCTAAATTCAAATTCATTCTGAAACCTCTCTGCCACAATATCATAAACCCTCCAACCAGTATTTTTATTGAAATTCAAATTGCGAATTTCGATTCACCCCAGCGGTATTTATTGAATATTCAGATTTCCATCTTGAACATCGAGTGTTGCTAGCTATTTTTACTGGTTCCGATTTTCCTATCATAAAATCGATTCCATCTCATTTTAACTGTGAATTGCGAGCAGTAATATATCGGGACCTACATTTTTCCAATAAACCAAAATTCTATACCATTAGCTCGACATAATTGGCCTGTCATTTGCTCTTCACTCACGAGCGCTTTCATCACGATTCGTTCGAGCTGACTAGAATTAATAATTTAATGTGCTCATATAACGTAACACGAATACGTACACTTTCTATTACGCCTATTACGTTGTACATAAGAAACGATGACAACGAGTGTTGTTTTAATTCAGAAGCAGCTGTCATTGTTTTGTTTTGTGAACCGTTGTAAACAAAAACTAAATGTTATTTTTTTAATTGCTGACGAGATATGCTATTTAAAGTAGTATTGTATCAATCCCTATAAAATGTATAGCTATAAAAAGAAAGAAAAGAAAGCTATAGCTATAGCTGATCAACATGCTTTCATTAACTTCACATAACTAATTATGCAAAAAAGTCTTGGATGTAAAATTTGACCCAGTTCTCGGTTTTCAATTGAGCTGAAATTTTGCATACACGTTAAATTTGGATGACAATGCATTAGCTAAGTGAAGTCATTCTAAATCCAATATAGTGGACTGCTAGAGAGGGTGGACTAGTTATTTTTTATATACTACCATGATGGGTATCAATTAAAAGGGTTATCTTAGAAGAATACGAAATATAAAATTAAAGTAACATCGCAGTAAATTCAATATGGCTGAAACCCAAAGATAGCTGTTTTTTTTTCTTATCTACGTCATGAACAATGAAAGGGTTTGCTAAAAGAATACGGAAAATAAAACTCGTCAATCGACGTCACTCTTAACTCAATAGTGCCGACTCCCAAAGAAGGTGGACAAGTATTTTTTTTTATGCACTCTCATGATATGGAGTTTGCTGAGAAGAATACAGAAAATAAAATGACGTCACTCTTAATTCAAAGTTACTTTTGTTTTTTAAATACTTATACTGTTTTCTTCATTTTCGCGATTTTTGGGTTTTTCCCCTACGAAAAGTTGTTAAAAATTATAAGAAGGAAAGAAAGAAATATATTGACACAGTCATGGACAATGCACACAATAATATTATAATAATAATGAAAGAAAATAAATGAAAAAATAAAATGAGTAGAATGGCCTTTTAAATTGTTTATGGTAGGTAGTAGTTGCGGTTTTTCTATGATATTATCACTATTAGCTCGGTTTGGAGTTGTGGTCGCTTAATCACAGGGGGAGGCCGTATTACATGGGACTTAAGCATACCAGTGAAGTGTGGGCAAATTAGTACACCTCTGGCTAACCCTTCGGGGCATACAAGCGTAATTATATGCTCTGTATAATATCTAAGCATCAAGAAACCACATGCCAACCCACACTAGGCCAGCGTGGTGGACTATAGTCTAATCCCTCTCAATATGAGAGGAGACTCGTGCCCAGCAGTGGGACAGTATATGGATTGATGATTGAAGAAACCACATGTTAGGTAAGATCATAAATGCTCTGATTCTAAAAACCACAATAACACACCTTGACATCGATATTGTGAAGTGTTGAGGACAAACAAGGAAGGTTGTCACTTTTTGCATTCATTGTTATCGATTAGATAATTGAGAGAGGTACGGGGAGTAATGCCACTCAAATTGGAGCTGCCTGACTGGGGCAATATCTCCACCTTGCAGAAAATCGAAGTGAAATAACACTGCTTTGAGCAGTGTTGTGTTCCTTACAGTGAGCAAGGTTGCCTGTGCTCCGCGAGGAAACGTTGTGTTGGCAGTGGGGGGACTTTGACCCTTATACTGCCAAGGCAACTATTTCTCTTTCGTGTTACAGGGTCGGCAACGCGCAAGTGATACCCCTGGTGTTACAAGCGTCTATAGGCTAAGGTAAACGCTACCATCAGGTGGGCCTTTTGCTCGTTTGCCACCTTAGTGGTATAAAAAAAAGCAAATTGTTGCTCCGTGAGTTACGGAGAAAGCACCATAAGACGTAAATACTAAATCACGACAACGTGAATACGTTTTCGTGAGCCATTAGATATTTACGGCCGTTGTCGGATATCAAGGCATCTTCTTTAACGTGATTTAAGAAACTTCTCAGAGTATATTTTTTTGTAATATCTATTGTTTAGAAACATAATTATTTTTCATTGAAATAAAACTACTTTTTACGGATTTTATCGCGTTAAATTGATATTATTAATCCCAACGTTTCGGACTCTTTACAGCTTTAAAAAGTAGTTTTATTTCAATGTGTAATATTCGCGTAAATGTCAGAAATTAAAAAATATTTTTCTTTATTTGGTATATTAAACAAGTTAATTAATGTTTTATTAGCTACTTGTCTTTGTTGAGCAATTTTACTACAATATAATAAGCATTAATTTATTTAATTTCATGATGTCGATATGGTTCAAAACAATTTGTTGTAATCACTTACCACTAAAATTCTGGACTCCATCATTGAAAATAATTTGAGACGATTATCACTAAAAACCAGCCATGTAATTAAGGCCTATGTTACTTTGCCTTTCAGATCTTAATTTTATGTTTTTGGGTTTGTTTTTCTACGTTGATTGCACTACTTGAAGTTCATTTATTTATCTGTTATACTGAAAATAAATTCAACTTTATTGTTTAAATAATTTCATCCTTGTATTGTTACTGTGTCTGATACGATCTCCCTGAGAACTGTTTGAACTGACAATGACTTTATCTCAACATCATGCTTAATCTTCTTGACAAGTGCTGCTTATCTCAAAGGTAATCGTATATATAGAATCATTGTTGTTAGAAACGAGTTTCAGTATAGTATGTATTCATGTAAGTAAATTATTATTATTTTATTACAAGTCTGTAGTGTTCCACTGCATGGCACAGGCTTCTCCACTATTCTTCCACTTCCCTCTGTGCGTTGCTCACAAGGACCAGGATCAGGCCTCGTGCGAGAAAGTACGAGGCCACTAAATTAATAAAGACTAGCTACTGCCCGCGACTTCGTTCTCGTGGAAAAGTTACTTTTAATTATCGTTGCAATTTGGCTAAAATTGTTTCTGAAGTATAAATAATAATATTGTACATTTTCGCGTAAAAGAAATCCATCCATCCATCCCACAAACTTTCACATTTATACATAATAATAATAATAACATTAGTAGGATAGGATTATATCAGAATCTTGCAGTAGTCAAGAACTAATTTATTTTCACCCTATAATAATTAAAAAACTGAAGAGGTGGAGCTAGTTAGGTACCTACTTAAACATTGTTGCCGATATTAAAATATAATGTTTCTCTATTTAGAAGAAACATTTATCTTACGTAATGTTGCCAACATCCCGAGTGCAGAAACATGAAAAGTTACCAGACGTAAAAGTGCCCTGCATTTATTGACTGCTCTTACTGCCAAAATTTGCCTTGTAATCATCCTAATCCTCATTTTTATAGCTCTATAAACGAAAGAGCATCGCTTTTAGTGTCTACTATTTGATAACCAATTTCGTATATCAACTTATGATATTTTTTCATTGTTTTTTTACGTAGAGGCCAGCACATCAAGCTACCACAATCTGTCAAATTTCTTTGATTGATTTTCAACTTTAACACAAAACCATAATGTTTATATTCAATTGGGAAATTTTAACAGTTTTGGATAGCTTGACCAGCCAGACCTTGATAGCTGGCCTCTGTACATTGAAATTACATACGTAACATATCACGCCTGAATTCCCCTGAAATGAAGTCAAGAGTTATCCAAAGACTATCACTAGACTATCTACAGCATAAACATGTTACAAGTTGTAAAATCAGTGTTCATGTTCTTCTCCTCTTCGCTGGAACCTTGTGCTCAATTCATTGCCGTTGACCTACGCCGGAGAAATCTAATTGTGTCGTTTTTATTCGATTGATACGATCCTTTGTTGAGTTATTCGATTACATAATGTACTTTAGCTCGATGCGATTGAGGACGACTTGCATTTCCTTGTACGAAATGGAATTTAAAAAAATCTCAGAGTTGCATGGTCTCTACCATCACAAATTAGGCTTGTAGCTTGGCTTTTGTTTTCTGATACTTACGCAAATATTAGACATTGAAATAAAACTACTTTTAAACCGACGAAACAAAAAACGGAGGAAATCTCAAGTCGACGCGTATATTTTTTATGTATACCTACGCATAACTTTTTTCAGTGTAGTCCGATTTTGATAATTCTTTTTTTATTGGAAAGGTTATTTACGGATTTTATTGCATTATATGGATATTATTAATCCCGATTTTACAGACCCTTTACAGCATCCATTATTGGGTAGAAGTATTAAAGACATCAAGATATTATAGACCTCCCCTATAGATATTATAAATTTAAATAAGTCTAACCAATTATTTTATAAGAGGGCATTCATTATGCTTTCGCACGAACTAAATTACCAAATCGTTATCGTTGGTGTAGCTGTAGCATAACAAGCTCCCCTTGATCGTTACAGAGATATATTTAGAAGGAGGTAACGAAAATATTATTCGTTCAGTCCTTCAAAATATCAGAATATATAATATAAGAGAATATAAGCGGGCCACGGCCCGACGGTTGATGTCACGCGGTTGGATATATGCAACTTTCGTTGCTAATGTTGCTTGCGCGATTCAGGAGTTCGAAGTTTCGTGTAGCAAGGTAAATGTCGCTACAAGTTATTATTAGAATACAAAAAACTTCAAGAAGCGAGCCTATTCTTATCTCAAAGGCCGACAACGCACTTGCAACCTCTCTGGTGTTGGGGGTGTCAATGGGCGGCGGTGATCACTTACCATCAGGTGTCACGCTTGCTCGCTTGCCTCCCTCTTCCGTAAAAAAAACACCTTTGTTTCCGGTTACGTGCAACGTGGAAGTCTTCAAGTCACAGTTCATAATCAAATATAAACAATATTTTTACTTCAAATTTGCTTCCAAAAATATCTTTAAAAATCTCATAATATCAACTGAAGGAATAAATTCAATCGTATCAAGAGGTAAAAAGAAGGCAGAGGATAAAGAGCAAAAGCGATTACTCCATCGACAAAAGCAGAGAGAACTTTTGAATTAAAAAAGATCAATAACATCGAGTTGGTAAATGAATACCAACGAATTTCCCAAAAAAAAATGCATCAAAATAAGAAGTAAACAAACAAATTAACGGCGAAAATAAATCACTTTTATAAGTAGTTATTTTTTCGAACCGTTTAGGGTTAAAACGCTGGGGCCATGGGGTGCGAGTGCTCCTTTACTTTTTAAAGAAACGCTGGCTTCTACTTTGGCCATTGCATACAACGTGGCAATGCAGCAGCCTCTAGGGTACGCTGCCAGACGATGGCGATGCGGAGGATTTTTTTTATGATTGTAATTAGTGTAGTTTTAGTTTAGTTTTCTTTGTAGTTTGTTTTTTAGTAGTGTAGATAGGTCTACATTTAAATAATATTGTTAATAAAGTATATTGTATTGTAATATAACAAATTAACAGTAAACTATAGTTACATAGTCAACTCTACTTATAATTAAGTTTCCACAAACACCTCTGGTTCTCTTAACTGAATTAGGTCAGTTCCCACTAGATATAATGAGTTAACACGATGAACACGTTTCATAAGGATTGCTCTATGCATACTCTATGTTATTTGTTTTCTCTCTGGATAACAATAAAGTTTTACACTGTGAGGTTTTAATGCTACAAGATTATCATAATATTAGATTATTTTAAACATCTTATTATACGATGTGGGTTTGTATATTTTTCAGTTTCCCATAAAACTTTTTTTTATTTGCTTTGGGAACTAAACCCACACTCTCTCCATTGCATATTACGACAAAGTAACCGTGTGACACTCATGGTCGGTCCCAATAATAAATCTATAGATTTAGCTTACTAGATTGACGACGTCCGTGGTCTAGTGGTTCGAGTGCCGGACTGCTGATCATGGGGTCGTGGGTTCGATTCCCACAGGACACAAATATTTGTGTGGTTAAAACATGAGTATTTGTGTTTATCTGGGTGTTTCTTATGTATTATAAGTATGTCTTTACAAAAAAAAAAGTATACCTATAAGTATTATATCCATTGTCTAGTACCCATAGTACAAGCTCAGCTTAGTTTGGGACTAGATGGTGTTGTGTAAAAATGTCCCAAAATATTTATTATTTAGAGATAAGATTTTGATATTTTAGGATTTTTCTTGCATGGACACCATTACATAATATTGTAGTAAAATGAATAGTCTCAATATTAAAAGGCAAACAAGCATACGGTCTACCTGATGGTAAGCGGTTACCGTAGCCTATAAACACTTATAACACCAGAGTATCACTTGTGCGTTACCACCCCTGTAAAATGAAAGAGGAATAGTTGGGTTGGCAGTAAAAAAGTCAAAGTCACCCTTTACTACTGCCACACACCGTTCACAAACACAGAATATTTCGCACAGATTAAGGGAATGCACCTTCAACTGCACATCAGCTTCTGAGTCAAGTATTGCGGGTTCGATCCCCACACGGATCAAATATTTGTATGACCTACAAATATTTGTTCCGGGTCTGGGTGTTAGTCCAGTATGTGAAAATGTATGTTTCTGACCGAAAATCATAGTGTGGAGCAATGTTTTCTAGGAAACGTATAACAAGCCTGAAGTTGTCACGTTTTCGGTAACTTATTTGTCTCCTTGGTGACCCCGGGGAGCTGGTTCGCATGAATCTTACATTCTCACTAGCGTGAAAGTGACTTGGCGCGGAACAGATGAATAACGAAACCTTCCTCGAAAGTCGCCCGTCGTGGAGTTACTATTGATTTGGTACTCTTATTTGGTGTGTACTCAATGAATAAGGAACTTGTATGGAAAACTACAATTTTATTATTTATTATTATTTGTCTTATAAATCTTAAAATACTCTTCTTTCTCCGAGCCTTTTTCCAACTATTTTTGGATTGGCTTCCAGTCTATCCAGATGCGGCTGAATATCAGTATTTTACACGAAGCGTCAGACCATCGGAATCCAATTTCTGGACAATACCGATATCCTGAGACGATATACTAGTTGTCAAGCTTCTTGGGCTTCTGACTAAAACTCACGATTGTCATTGGTGTTGTATATGCAGTATGTGACAAGCTTTACGTGCTCTTCGAGACACGGAGCCGTTATTGTAATCATAATAATTATAAATAGCATACCATCACGCCTATTTAATTTACGTAACTGCTGATATACACGATTGCGTACTATCTCTAATAAGCAAATATTGATTTGTTATTGGGAATACCCGTTAATAGTATAATAGATGGTGGCATATTATCTGAACACATTAATTTATTTATTTATTACTAATAAGGCACCTCAACGACTTATTCACTACAACAACCTTAAACAAACAGCTTTTGACATGGGGAATTTGTCAATTACAAAAGTTTCCAGCGCTAACATACTTACGTCTTTCTTTCCCATATATTCTATGTATATGAGAAATAGAGCATGAAAGCAAAATATATGTCATTTCCTTTATTAGGACAAGTGTAAGGAATGAAACAAGCCAAAACAAACCGTAACTAACTGAAGGAGATGAATACAGACACGCACTTCTTTAGGCTTTGTTCTCACTAGACGAAATCTAAATCGAAAAATAAATGGCATGTCGGTCGAGTTGCTTTTGAATTGGGAAAAGCGTTGTAAGTAGGTACAGACGCCAGCAGGTCAAGCTATCCAAAACTGTCAAATTTTCCCGATTGAACATGAACCTTATTATTTTGTATAAAAGTTGAAAGTCTATCAAAGAAATTGGACAGATTGCGGTAGCTTGATGTACTAGTCTCTGAGGTACATTCACAGAGTAACACTTATGTAGGAGTGGTAGAGGCACTCACACCTCCGGCCTCCATGAGCTAACGAGTATAGTTTATGTAAGAATAATTATATTATCTAGTCTTAAAATAATACTAATTAACTATTGCCCAAAGTTTCACTCGCATATTAATGGACTTTTTGAGACAAAAGATAGCCTATGTCGTTTTCCAAGGGCCAATCTACCTTTATACCAAAATTCATAAAATTTGGTTTAGCATTCGATATTAAAACGTAACAAAAGACAGAGTTACTGTAACATTTCTACAAAAGAAGTCACTCAGTTGATTGAGATTGAGTCTAGTACGATCGTCCTAGGAAAGAAATTATTATTATGAAAGAAATTATTACACCTGGGTGAACTGGAATGTACAGACCATGCCAGCAGGTCAAGCTATCCGAAACTGTCAAATTTTCCCAATTGAACATGAACCTATAATATTTTGTATTAAAGTTGAAAAACTATCAAAGAAATTTGACAGATTGGGGTAGCTTGATGGCCTCTGTACTTATTATGTCTTCCATGTGATGCCATAAACATTGACTAAAACTTTGCCGCAATATAAGTCGCCTTGTGTATCCATAGCCTTATTTTCCCCGTCGGCATCGCGTCGCTGTCGCCTTGACAAAGTAATATTAATTTCGAGGGAAAGAAGATTAATTTCATTGTAATCTTTTTCTCGCGTTGACAAATAAAGCACTTTGTTCGGTCGATTTAATCTATTTTGCATGTCATGTGTAAAATTGTGTGTGTAAAAGAGCGAGCTACTTGGAACGTTACATATGTAGCGTTTTAATAGTTACTTAGAAGTTTGATACAAAGCGGGATATTTATATGAATAAAAGGTAAATTTTCACATAAATTCATGCAGGACTAACGCTGGTGTGCGCGTGCCTCTTCGTCATCTCGTTGATGCATACAACACTCATTTTATGGAGCTTGACATATTTGCTCTCTCCCAACATCGATTCAAGATGAGAGCAATAGAGTTGTTAACCTCTTGAGTATAGTTTATATCTTTGTAATAGTATCTTATGATACACACAGCATGTCTGTTTTCTTTTAACTTCTATTTTGTAAATTCGTGGACAATGGTGTGGGTTACATGTTTATTAATATAAATATGGAATAGACTATGTATAACTGTACTTCTAAGTATTATCCTTAATTTAAGAATATTTAGCTAAGCTTGGCATGTAACTGTTTTTTGTCCCTAAGAAATAAAAAAAAAAAAAAAAAATCCTTTATCGGAACAAAAACATGAAACATACAAATTATGTGTACGTTAATTACCGCATTAGTTAAAAACTGTGTCCCAGTCACTAGCACCCACCTCTAGAGAATTGATCTATAGAACTAAAAACCGCACTGACCTTCCCTTGCCTTTATATCACAGCCATGGGATTCAAGAGAACACCACTCCCTGCGGACAAAAGTCCTCTATCATTAGGGAGTGCAAATATAATATAAGTACTTTGACCAATCAGAACTTTTGAACACCAGTATAGATAGAAAGTTGTCCGGAAAAGGAACACGAAAATACACTCCAACTGTTTCTATAAAGGAAGCTTATCCACGGAAACCATTCTGGGTTTCATTTGGCAACATTATAACAACAAGGTCGACATTCGTCTGAATGTTATTGAATTATCAACACCGGATATTATTCGTCCCAAATGGAACCCGGGGTCTAGGGGATAACCCCGGTACAGGGGGCAAATACAGCTTTGTTAATTAACATACATAAACATATCATCACGCCTGTATCTCCTGAAGGATTCGACAGAGGTGTACCACTGTACACCCGCAGTTCACCGGTACGTTTAGGTCCTATCCTATACCTTTCTTCTTACAAAATCTTTACGAAAAGAAAAAACCTTCAATCAAACTCGTTTCCTTACCTCATTATTACTGATGACGAACAAACGTAGCTGGTTGTAATTAGGAAAATTCAATTCATTCAATTTACACAGAGCCCATCTGTAAGGCACGCAATTTAGTAGAAATTCTGTAATTAGGTTCCCTCATCAGTGTAGTCGGTGGAGCACAAAATTAGTTTGGGTGCCTTTAATTGGTATAATTTTATCTGATTGTAAAACCTGAGCTATTACAGTGTTGTGTCGTTTGTCGAACATTTCACTCGCAGGCCTTCGATCTTGATTAGAACGGATTACTCTTGTGAATCTGAATGAACGCTGAAGATTTTGCCGTCTGAGTTTTTTAACGAACCAATTAATCACGACTCACACTGCTGTTTCAATTGTTAGCAATTTATTAAATTGAAACAGTTATAGTACCATTACTAAATCGTTCACGTTATTACACCGAAGTCTGGTGTGTGAAGTCAAGAATATGACACAGGTTATAATTTATCATCTTATCTGTATTCACCGAAGGTACCGTCAAACGGGGTGAATAGGAACGCAGGGGTGAATCGAGACAAAACTTTGAAAGGGATTTTCAGCTTTAATTATTATATTTTGATGACAAAATGGTTTATTATAACTTAGGAACAATATTAGAGTCCCTTTTTCCAACAAACTATAATAATTAAAGCTAAAAATCCCTTTCAAAGTTTTGTCTCGATTCACCCCTGCATCTCTATTCACCCCGTTTGACTGTAGTTGTGGAAGGTACAGAGGCCAGCACATCAAGCTACCACAATATTATGTCAAATTTCTTTGATAGATTTTCAACTTTAAAACAACATGATAAGGTTCATATTCAATTGGGAAAATTTGACAGTTTTGGATAGGTTGACCTGTTGGCGTCTGTACTTGTAAACCCACAATATGAGAATTTCTGGGAATTTAACCCAGGACCTCGAACTTAGCTGTGCTTGCAACTTCTAGACAAATCTAGCCGACTTTATAATGATGACTTGAAACTGTGTAGTGTGGGGGAAACTGTATTAAGCAAACATTTTTTGTAAGGATTATTAGTTTGCCTATGAAAAGCTTCATTAGCCTAGTGGTTGAAAACGCGACTGCTTCGCTTCAAGTCGTAGGTTTGATTCTCAGGTCGAGCAAAGCGTTATTGGATTTTTTTATGAAATTTCTAACATCTCGGGTTTGCAATTGTGCCCAGTTAATGGCAATAGGCTCGCCTCCTATTACGTGTGTACAGTACACCTCTGCCTAACCTCATTAACAAGTCCGAGCTGCTACTGTCAATTTCATAGAAAAACCCAAAATACACTGATCTATCTGGGAGTTGAACCCAGAACCTCTAGTGTTGCAGGCGCGCTGTTCCTCACAAGAGTTATTTCATAAACCTATACTATATAGTTAGCAAGTTAATGACTTTAATAGTCATTAACTTGCTCGTAATTTTTTTGTACCTATGGAAAATAATTATAAATAATCCATTGCCTAAGGAGGCAGGGTATGTCGGTCTCGTACGGACTATGAACCGCACTTTCCATCACTTGCCTTACATTGTCTAGTCTAGATAAAAATAATATAATATAAATTTAAATGCCTTAGAGATTTTTATATATATTTCTTTTTTTTTTTTTGTGACATTTTACACAACACCATCTAGTCCCAAACTAAGCAGAGCTTGTACTATGGGTACTAGACATTGGATATAATACTTATATACTTTTTTTTTGTAAATACATACGTATAATACATAAGAAACACCCAGACAAACACAAATACTCATGTTTTATCCACACAAATATTTGTGTCCTGTGGGAATCGAACCCACGACCCCATGATCAGCAGTCCGGCACTCGAACCGCTAGACCACAGAGGTCGTCAAATTTTCTCAACGGCGTGTGAAGTCTGCCAACCAGCACTAGGCCAGCGTTGTGGACTACGGCCTAATCCATCTCAATCGTGCCCAGCGGTGGGACAGTATATGGGTTGATGATGTTGATGATAAATTTAAATAGACTTTCTTTAACCATAACAATAAAAAAAAAAACAAATTATATAACATTATCATTTTCTGATTACTTTTCCCAACTATATTTTGGTCGGCTTCCAGTCTAACCAGATGCGGCTGAACATCAGTATTTTACACGAAGCGACTGCCATCAGCCTCCGCAACCCAAAATCTGGGTAATACCGATATCCTGAGGTTAGACTTGTTGTGGGGGTTTTTGGGCTTCTGACTACCACTAACGATTGTCATAGGGGTTGGCATGACCTGCGTCCATTGCGTAGAGGACACGGTGCTGCATACGCTCGCAGAGTGTGCGGCTTGGGAGGAGCCGCGCCGTGCCCTCGTCGCTGCGGTGGGAGACGACCTGTCGCTGTCGGCCGTCGTCAGCTCGATGGTCGACAGCGCGGCGTCTTGGGACGCGGTGATCTCCTTCTGCGAGGATGTCATCTCGCAGAAGGAAGCTGCGGAGCGGGAGCGCGAGAGTGCAAGCGCTGACCCGATCCGCAGAAGGCGCACCGGGCGACGTCGTCGCCGGGAGAGGGCGGACAACGCCCTCTTCCAGCCTCCCTAAGCGGTCCAGGGGCGACAGACGCGGGGAACGTCTGTCGCTCCCCCTCAAGGACCCGAGACGGTGGCGCGTTGTGTTCCACGCGCGCCTCTCCATGACGGCGGGGGGGAGTCTACGCCTCACTCCCCCCCTACCAACTCAAAGACGGGGCCCGCTGCGGCGGGCCATCACCAGTCGGGGGCCGCGGAAGAATGCTCTGTTCCCGTAGCCCCCGACGCAGCAGGTGCGAGAAGGAACACCGTGTGGTTTTTAGTCGGTAGGTCACCCACTCTGGGTGGAGTCCGACACGCCCCGCCGCCTCCCCGGGCGGCGGAAGTCCATGATGGATTTTCCACACGCTAAGAAAAAAAAAAAAAAAAGGGGTTGGCATGAGAACCGGGGCCGACGGCTTTACGTGGACTCCGAGGCACAGAGAAGTCTCAATGTGTTCAGAATGGTCGCCCATCCACAGAATGACCGCAGCTAGCGCAGATTAACCTTGTAGATCGGTTGATCAGCAACAACAAAGTATACATGCTTTAACGAGTTCACGCTTAACCAATTTAGCTCGCCTCATTGGTCATGGCTGATTATCGGTTTCATTCATTAGTCAAGACGAGCATAAAGCTGTCAATCCATTGCGGCGCATGAGCACATACTACATAATATTTTGTTTGTATACGAGTTAATTTCCACACACACATTCATTCATTTTTGAAGACGTCTGGGGTCGAGTGTCGGACTTTTGATCACGAAGTCTTAGGTTCGATTCTCACAGGATACAAATATTTATTATTTATGTGATGAACATAAGTGTTTGTGTTTGTCTCGGTGTCTTGGTGTTGGTGGCGCTACTGGACTCCACGATAGAGATGATGAAATAGGCCCTAATTACATTTTAATTACTAACACTGTCGTAATCGCAACCGTATACAACACGATATTCGTTCGAGACTATTAAAATAGTCAATCACTACCGCAATCGGAGGTGGTGAAATGGGCCCTTATAGATTATCCGAATATTCGATTAAGCATTTGATCCGGATAATCGGGATTCTACTGTAGTTTTCTATACAAGTTTTTTTTTATTGAGACATTTTTGACATAGCACCATCTAGGCCCATACTAAGCAGAGCATGTGCTATGGGTACGAGACAATGAATATAATACTTATATACTTTTTTTCTAAATACATACGTAAAATACATAAGAAACACCCAGACAAACATAAATACTCATGTTTTACCCACACAAATATTTGTGTCCTATGGGAATCGAACCCACGACATGATTAGTAGTCCGACACTCGAACCACTAGACCACAGACGTCGTATTCGTCGACGTCAATTGTATAAAAATTCTACGGTCTTACAATAATTATATTGTAAATACTACTTATCATAATAATCAGTCTTTTCATCAATCATGAATCTTCCTTGCGTACATTCGAAGGAGGATTGCCCAGTGATTTACATCACACTAATATTATAAAAGCGAAAGTTTGTGAGTGTGTATGTTTGTTACTCTTTCACGCTAAAACTACTGAACGGATTTTGATGAAACTTTACCGTATTATTATTCATACATCCAAATAACATATAACACTTTCACACTAATATTATAAAGGCAAAGGTTTGTGAGTGTGTATATTTGTTACTCTTTCACGCTAAAACTACTGAACGGATTTTGATGAAACTTTACCGTATTATTATTTATACATCAGAATAACGTATAGGCTAATTAAAAGTAACTTTTCCACGCGGACGAAGTCGCAGGCAGAAGCTATAAACCATCGTGTAAAAAAAACCGTCCTCTAAAGTATGTCTAGCTTTGTATGTACTGCACATAAACCACAAATAAAAAGCCAACCTTCACACGTAACTCTTAAGTAACAACAGACGTCTGTAATCTGCATGCGAATAATCAACTCTATACACCGATCAAACGATTTCGAACTTTGTAACGAAAATATACAGTTGGTATTGCATTGTATTACGGTATTCAATGAGTAATTTAGTGCACTTCACTGCTAACCTGTTAGCTATTAAAGGCATTCGTTTGGAATGCCTTAACTAGAGCACAAAGGGTTTGTGAAGTATTTGGGCTTCGTGGGGATTTCCTAATACTGTTTAATACAAACAGACGTCTTTGCGAACTCGCTGTGAATATTAATGGTGTGTTTCATTGTGGTAGGTACCGGATTTTTTTGTGATTATGATAATAGTATTTTTACAATCTGTGTTCTGTAAATTTCTATCCTTATAAGGTATTGGCTATTCATATTACAGAGGCCAGTACCTCAAGCTACCCCATCTGTCTGAAATTGATTTGATAGATTTTCAACTTTAACACAAAACAAGAGAGAGGTAGGGCATAGTGGAAGTAATTCAACTCAAATTGGAGCTGCCCGACTGGGGAAGTAGGTAGCTCTGCCTTGCAGAAAATCGAAGTAAAATAACACTGCTTTGAATTGTGTTATGTTCCTGTCGGTGAGCAAGGTCGTCACTGCTCCACGAGGAAACGTTGTGTTGACTTAAACCCTTATACTGCTAACCCAACTCTCCCTCTTTCGATTTACAGGGTCGGCAACGCGCAAGTGATAGGTACCTCTGGTGTTGCAAGCGTCTATTTCCACATACCATCGAGAAAAATCTCTAAGGCATACAGGTTTTCTCACGATGATTTCTTTTAAGCAGGTGATAGTTGATTATTAAGACCTACATAAATTTGAAAAGTCAGAGGTGCGTGCCTTGGATTCAAACTCGAGACCTTTAACTCGGAAGCCCAATGGTCACATCACTAGGCTATCACTGCTGTTCCAGAGATAACTTCATACAAACAACTTTACCTCTTTATTAATAACATAGAATCAATAGACATGGATAGTATATGAGTGTTCCCATATAATGCACTGAAGAAAGGAGATGCTATGATCGTCATGGTTCATGCATGTACAATGAAAAGAAATTCTATGACGTCATAATGCTAGACGTGATTGTTTGTTCCGATGTCGTAAGTGTTATTGGTATGCATGGCCGGCATGACAGGCGGTTCAGTTTTGTCTAGTGTATGTAGTATGCACGACTTCAAACGAAAGCAAAATTTTGTCGAAGTGTTAAGGGCCCAAAAAGTATATATTTATAAAAATAAAGCATTATATAAAAAGCATATAGCAGGTCGTATGACCATTGGACTGTCAAGTTAAAGGTCTCGAGTTCGAATACAAGGCACGCACCTCTGACTCTTCGAAATCATGTGGATAGCTTGAGTTGCTGACGTCTGTACATCCACAGTTCTCAGTATGTTTCGCAATTAATAAGGGGCGAGCTTATTGCCCCTAACCGGGCACAAATCCAAACTCTATAGGTCATCGTGAGTTTGGATTTGTGCCCGGTTAGGTTAGGTTAATATTAATAATTAATTATCACTCGCTTAAACGATGAAGGAAAACATCGTGAGGAAATCCGCATGCCTTAGAGATTTTTCTCGACGGTTTGTGAAGTCTGTCAACCCGCATTAGGCCAGCGTGGTGGAATATAGCCTAATCCCTCTCAATCTGATAGGAGACCCGGACCCAGCAGTGGGACAATATATGGGTTGATGATGATGATGATGAATATAATTATATATTTATATAGTAATAATAAACCTAACCCAAAAAGAGATGATAATTATATTTTTTATTTCCTAAAGTTGTGAAATGTGAGTACATAAGGAGTACATAAGGAGTACGTAAGGAGTACATAAGGAGTACATAAGGAGTACATAAGGAGTACATAAGGAGTACATAAGGAGTACATAAGGAGTACATAAGGAGTACATAAGGAGTACATAAGGAGTACATAAGGAGTACATAAGGAGTACATAAGGAGTACATAAGGAGTACATAAGGAGTACATAAGGAGTACATAAGGAGTACATAAGGAGTACATAAGGAGTACATAAGGAGTACATAAGGAGTACATAAGGAGTACATAAGGAGTACATAAGGAGTACATAAGGAGTACATAAGGAGTACATAAGGAGTACATAAGGAGTACATAAGGAGTACATAAGGAGTACATAAGGAGTACATAAGGAGTACATAAGGAGTACATAAGGAGTACATAAGGAGTACATAAGGAGTACATAAGGAGTACACATACATGAGGAGTTCATAATATTAAAAGTAATATTCATCTTTGATAGTGGTATCGTCGACGAATCTGGAACCCGATGCTCTCAAGATAAGTACCTTAGAATTGCACGAAATAACGTTCACCTAAAAGCTATCGTGATAGTTCTAACTTACTGAACACGAATCGTACAATTGTCATTCATTCTTTCACGTTAATCACGACGACCGTGTTCTCATCTTTTTTAGGTTTCCGTACCTCAAAAGGAAAAAACGGAACCCTTATAGGATAAATTTGTTGTCCGTCCGTCCGTCTGTCAAGACTCTTTTTCTCAGGAACGCGTGGAGGTGTCAAGCTAAAATTTACATCAAATACTCAAGTCTACTGTCTCTTGGAGCTGTGAAAAAATCAAACTTCTAAACCAATGCAATCAAAAGATACAGCCCCCTAGCCGTTTTGTTGTCGCCGTGTAACTTTTAGTTACATCATAAAATAAAAATATTTTTAATAATGTATATATGTTACTACCCCTTCCCTCATGATCGAGTAGAGGTATTAAATTGAAATTCATATCAAATACTCAGGTCTATAATACTGTAACAAAATCAAACTTCTATATCAACGCAATCAAAAGTTTGATACGTACAGGTTTGAACGGAACCCTCGGTGCGCGAGTCCGACTCGCACTTGGCCGGTTTTTTGTTTGTTAATTTTGTAGGTACTTACCTACAAACTTAACAAAAAACAAGGAATTCTTGACACTTGCGCGAATATTAGACATTGAAATAAAACTACTTTTGACGGATTTTATCGCGTTATAGTGATATTATTAATCCTGACGTTTTGGACACAAAAGAAACCATGGTTATGTATGGACACTGTTAAAGGTCTGAAATGTGATTAATGACATCAATTTAACGTGATAACATCTTAGGTGAAAAGAAAATTTTAGGGGCGGAACAACTTTTTGATCCGTGTGGGCATCCAACCTGTAATCAGAAGAACAAATACCGATCGCTCACCACTGCAGCATTCGTGTTGTCAAATTTAATTTAATATGTTGTTTCAGACTTCAATAACAACATAAAATAATGTACAGCCGCCAGCGCTTTAGGATAAACAAAATTGTTAAATTTCTCTAAATGATTTTAAAACTTAAAAAGTTAAAGATTTTCGCGGTGGCTTAGCGGTCATAGCGTCTGGTGTACCTAACCAGAAGACACAGGTTCGAATCCTGCCCGCGATCGAATTTTTCCTTCGCTAAATAACTTTAAAATCTTAGCATGGAAAATGCCAAAAAAAAAAACAAAAAGATAGTTAAAGATTAAGTTCAAAATCGACTGAGAAAATTTTACAGTGTGTGGTAACCCTATGTGCTGGCGACCGTACATTCTGCTGATAACGTGTGTCGTGTCATACTTTGTGACTAATGTCCACTGGTAACGTCATGACGTCACCACGCAGGAATCCCCAGATTCAGTTATGATGACGTCCTATTTTAAAAAGTACCTAGAGATGGGATATAATCCATTGAATGGTAATTGTTGGAATTATTCATCCGTGGTAATTTACAATTAGCGTTTGTTATTGGTTTACGTAAGATTTATTTGATAAAAACAAATGGTCGTCACTTTAGTAACCAAACTTATATAAATAGCTGTAACTACAGACGTTGTCTTGCAATTTTTTTTTTATTTATTTTATTTAATTTTTTGATGCCATATCATTAAATAAAATAAAAATTAAATGTTTGGGGTTCACCACCTTTATCACTTAGGCGTATGAAAAATAATTTACGACAGAATACTTATATAAAATTTCATAAAAATCGGTCAATCTGTTTCCGAGGAGTATGGTAACTAACACTGTGACACAAAAATTTTATATAAATATATAGTCAATATAATTAATTATATAGTCAACTGTTATTAGTTATAAAATGTACACTACGGAACCCTACATCATTCGTACTAGAGGCGGACTTGGCTAGTTATCCGTTATTTTAAGAGACCATGTGCATAGTCTCTTAAAATGATGATGAGCAAAATTCTTTCAGTCAGTAAATAATGATGTCAGTGTTTTTCTTTCAAATCAATGAAGTGTCAACATCGTGTTGACATCTAGACAAAAATAGGCTCCATTCAGACTATGATAAACAAGGTTTGAATAGCTTCAGTAGCTCCTATTGACGTCACACAGTAGCGGGTTGTCAACATAGACTATATTGAACTAGACCCATTCATTCATAGGTAGGTATCTTTCTTTAATGTATATGCAGCGTTGTCTCCCATTTCTTGTTCAGTTTTGTAAAATCTTCAAGGTGGGTTACCTTAAGTTAAGAAACATTTGGTGTGAGTTTATCCACTATAAAAAAATATAAATAAATAAAACTGTTGTTATGTTAAAACTGTTGTATGTAATCTACTTTATACATGGTATTACAAAACTACCCGTAAAGCCGAAAGGAGGTTAAATGGGGCCTTATAACGAGTCCAATCACAATATTTAAGAACCGTAGTAACGCTGTATAACATACCCCAGGAAAACAACAACATTTATCAATGAAAAATAGAAAACTATTAAAGTAGACAATTATTAGGTAAAATGGGAAAAAATCGACATGACGGGTAGGAATCGCGGTGGCTTAGTGGTCATAGCGTCTGGTGTACCTAACCAGAAGACGCAGGTTTGAATCCTGCCCGCGGTCGCATTTGTCCTTTTCTAAATAACTTTAAAACTCGAATAACGTTGTTTTATTTTAAACAATTAAGAATAAACAACAATAGAAAAGACGACTTTATAATGTTCTAAGTTAAATTGTATCTTATTTAAAAGAACAGCTCATGTCGGTGAACCGCATCGGTTCTCTATCCTCTGCCTTCTTCTGAATCAGAAAACAAAACAAAAGAAGCAAAACAGAAAAAGAGGGATCGTATCAAGAGATGACTCCCTATTTTCCCTTTTCCTTCATTTGTTCTATACATATTGAATAGTTATTGGTTCAAAAATTCGATGCCCGAATTGGGTGAAATACGGAATAGTGATGACAATAGTGAAATAACTATGGTGACAACTATTCCTCATTTCGCCTTTTACAAAACAACGTGAAGGTAAGTGTCTTTAGTGTTAAGCAACATTGTGCTACATTAAAATGTCCCTTGTTGCCCTTGGCTTTTGCGTTCATACATAAAATACTCCAAGCAATACTAAAATACAATGACATACAATCATGTAAATGTAATTAACGCCTACCAATTTTATGATCCTAACTAATTTTCTAAATACCTGAGGGCGAACAAGGCCACATTCAGCGATTCCTCTAAATGAGAATTCGAAAATGGCTTTTTAAGGCCAGCAGATTGTTGTGTTGCTATAAATAATATATATAATTTAACAGAGTAACTGAATTCGAGAACTGAAATATCTTAAATCAAAGCAATTTTTTGTTTTATTTCATGCATAGGTATAAAATAGTAATTTTCTAGGTCAAAGTTTAATTATTTTTTGCTGAATAAGCGTGTTCCACTATAGACCGCACTGTTGTGTGCCAAAGCAAATAAGAAAAATCAAATGCGGCCCTATTGAGAATTAAAAATATGTATGTTAATAATTACTTACTCGAAATAAATAAGAGCTAACTCTTTAAAGTATTATACTATATAAGTAATAAAGAATAATAATATACATATAAGTACTAACATAACACTCGTACAAGAACATGACCACAGTCAGCGACGAATATAGCAACGGAAACTGGGTTTATAAGTAATTAACGTTATCAGTTGAATCTAAGACGGGTATACTTCAATTAGAATAGGTTGTCCCACTTAATCTGCATGTAGTCGTTTGAAATAGACAAGCATAGTGCTTATTACCTTCTAATGAAGTAAAATCTACGGATATACTGTACCTACCTACTGCAATTGTATAACAAGTAGGTAAAATAGAAATAAAAGAACCTGTGCGGTCACTGGACTCCTGTCAGGATCGAAGTTCCTCAATTACGTATTAATCAGACAGTGAAACTTAAAATAATTCATCATCTTCACCCATATACTGTCCCACTGCTGGGCACGGGTCTCCTCTCAGAATGAGAAGGATTAGGCTATAGTTCACCACGCTGGCCTAGTGCGGGTTGGCAGACTTCACACACCGCCGAGAAAATCTCTCAGGCATGCAGGTTTCCTCACGATGTTTTCCTTCACCGTTTATGCGAGTGATAATGAATTATTAATACGCACATGAATTCGAAAAGTCACAGGTGCGTGCCTTGGGTTTGAACTCGAGATATTTGACTTGGCAGTGCAATGGTAATACCACTAGGCTATCTCTGCTTTTTAAAATAATTCACTTGATATGAATTATTTAAAAGTTCTAATATATTTAATTCTAATTATTGAAAAACAGTTATTTAACGGGAATAATATAATCTATCAGACAAATAAGATGTAAACAAACGACGCCAGACAGCACCGAACACAGACGAACGTTTCAAGAAGATAACAAGCAACTTCTACGTAAGCCACGTTAAGGAAGTTCGTTCCAAAAAATGCTGTCATCCCATTTACTATCCCACTGCTGGGCATGGGTTACCTCTACATACGAAATGGGTTAGGTTAGATCCACTACACTAGTTCATGTGTGTTAATAGACTTGAAACGCGCCCGAGAAATGTATAGTTTCGAAAAGTCAGAAGAAACTGCCTTGTATTCGAACTTGGCAGTTAGTTCATGATATATGGCTCTGATTCTGTACATAATTTTAATCAAGAATTACTCCTCCTTAGTATAAGTAATCCAAAAATATGAATATCGGAGGCGTTTTCCCAAAGGTTTCTCAAAAACACGTACCTTTTTCGTATAGGAACAAATCTCTCGAGAAAAACCTTTCTTGTAAACGTATAGACAAGTGTAACTGTTATACCTAAACAGAATACGGCGCGCAACGTATCCGTGTCTGCAGTTATCAATCCACGTTATCAAGCGGACTGTGCACGGCAATTGCCTAGTGCATCGTGCGTTGTTCAACTTAATTTGCAACTGCTTCTTATCGTCCTTCGCTCATTTTAAAGTGAGAGAAATATAGCAATCTACTAAAGTCAAACAGCCACACTTGGATGTAGTAAAAAAGAACATCTTTTTAATACTTACCAGGGTTCTAAGTGTAGGGTTATGTAAGACTATAACAAATAAGACTGAGGTTGTTAATTGACGTTATACATTTACATTGAACTTCGGAAAACGTACTGCAATCCACCCTAAACCAAGGAGGTCAAAGAATGTAGGTACCTACCTATATGATGCGAAAATGGTGTACCAGAATTTGTGGCATGTTGAATAATCTCTAAGTAGTCTCTGCCTACCCTAATTGGAGACTGGCTTGAAATTATGTATGAATGAGATTTTATTTATTTATTTATTTATATTTATAAACTCTTTATTGCACACCAGAACACAATTACAAAAATAAAAATGTTACAGAAAGAGTAGGTACAATGGGCGGTCTTATCGCACAAGGCGATCTCTTCCAGACGACCTTTGGATGGACTAGACGAAAGGAAACACATTGGGTAGTGTCGGCGTACTAAAATTGTAAAATAATAATTATTTTATGTAATATGTAAGAACAAGGGATAAATAAATATATACTCACAAATATATACATATTAAATAAATATTATGGGTGGGTAGCAGATGACCCCAACTAACCACCATTTTCGTATGTTCAACGTTCTACCAAACACCCTGTATATATATATTTACCTCTATTCATGCAGCTATCCCAAAATATCCACCACCTTTGCACACTGTTGCTGGCCGAATCGGGAGAATAAAAGCAAGACAGTTGAGAAACATCAAACTTATTACCTCGTAGCTATGACAGTAAGCGGCATTTACCACGTTTTAAAGTTTGCTAGCTCTACGGTCACCAACCCACTTTACAGGCCAGACTTACATTATCACATCTTCGATAACTGTTTTTTTTTTCAATACCGCTCACAAATTTTACTCTTATTTAGTGTATCTTGCCCCAAATACCCCTATAAGGTTATTAAATCAATAGAATAAATAATTAAAAACAAAATAGTAGGTACTAAAGATATTATAGGTCTAAGGCCGGTTCATAAGTGCTGTCAATTGAATAGTGAGTTGTTTTTGTTTGCTTTCATAACATTCTCTTGCTCTCGTAGGTATAGTAGACAGGCGTCAGAGAAAACCCCCATGATTATATTATTATGTTCCCACTAACGATTATTTAATTTTATGCTAGTTAATTAATGCATTTCACCTAATTATTACTTAAAGACACTTTAAAGTTTCTCCACAGGAGACGCAAACTTGAAAATAAAACAGAAAAAGAACCACTCACGCGATAAAAACGGGAAAAAGCGGTAGATAAACAAATTAATGTATATTATTAATCAGTACTTACTGAGTTACGCATTCGAAAACTGTTTAATATTTACATATAGAATTTCGAGGTAGTTATTATTGTTATCATACTTGTGCAGGTATTTTGTCACTGGAAATGCCTAGAATTTTGCCGTGTAGATAGCGAAAATTTGAGTAATTGCAAAAGAAGCCGTGATAGCCTAGTGAAAAAAGCAGAGATAGCCGAATGATATGAATATTGGATTGCAAATTCAAAGGTCTCGGAGTTCTAATTCAAGGCAGGCACCACTGACTTTTCTAATTCTTGTGCGTATTAATTATAATTAATTAACACTCGCTTAAACGGTGAAGGAAAAATCGTGAGGACACCTACATAGCTTAGAGATTTTTCTCGACTGTGTGTAAAGTCTTCCAACCCGAACTAAGCCAGCGTGGTGGACTATAGACATATATCCCTATCTGAGTGGAGACCCGTGCCAAGCCGTGGGATAGTATATGGGTTGATGATGAAAAGAGGCGGTGGGGAGTGCAGACAGGCCTCCAGCCTCCATGAGCTGTGGCCTGCGGGCGGCTAAAAACAATGGCCCTAGTATACAGCGCTCATGGTTGTCACACGTGTGCCTTCAATTAAGATGCGACTAGCCATTTGATGGGGTCCAGTGATTGCTGGATCACACCCCTGTCATGGTCGTGGCAAATTTCACAGATCCCATGGAGTGGTTTTGGATCTATCATTAGGTATTCACGGTTTCTTCACAACGTTTGCAGGGGAAGATTGTATAATTTCCTGAGTCAGACCAGATCGATTAATATTCGAGGTTAAGCAACGCAACCGCAGTTAAGTTTTGATTGGCCTTTTATCGAAGTTTCGAGTATTGATAAGTTTTTTTTTGTTAGTCACCCTCTTTGAAAACTTCAAGCTGTGTGAAATAACCAGACTAATTATAAAGTGTAATGAAAATTCAGTAAAAAAAGCATTTCTTGCAGCAATATGAAATAATAAAGTAGAGATTGGTTTTGAAATGTGTTCAGACAGGAGTATCTACTTCATCCGAAGATGTATTAAAAACTAACATTAAAGCTTTTTGATCAAAAGTGCAGCTGTTTCAACAAAATCTTTAGTAGACAAGTACTTTCATCGTAGAAAATTCAAGGGTAGATAATGTAAAACCGATAGAAGCAGCTGTTCTGAATAGGTCTCAAGGACCTGCACCCGCTCAAGAGGAAAGGACCTTGGAGTAAGGTTAGCAGGATTACCTTGTATCCGTCCTTTACACTAGAAGTTTTAGAACAAAATAGTAATTCGAGATTTTAGTATTTTAATTAGGTATTCTTTGAATTTTCTTTTTAAAATCTTTGCCGCATCAGGGTTTGTTATTTCACCCACGATATATGATTTCATTTAAATAAAAATACTAAATGAAAGTATTGAGATTGCAACATTCTTAATTTCAATTAAGGGCAAGTTAACATTCAACCGAGCCCATAATTGAGTGTGATAATTTAATCAATCGCGTAATTCACATATATTAGCATACTTTCACGCCTGTATTCCCCGAAGTGTTAGGCAGATGTGTACCTACTAATATCAGGCACAGTTCGCCGGTATCTTTAGATCCTATGTTATATGAGGCGACCCTATTACATGGGACCTAAACGTACTGGTGTAATTGATAGGCACAAATCCAAACTCCGAGCTGCTACTGAGAATTTCATAGAAAAGCCCAATAATACTGCTCGCCCTGGGAATCGAACCCAGGACCCCGAGTGTAGAAGTCGCATTTTACGGCCACTAGACTAATGACATGCACATATTACAAATTTATTATCACCTGAAACATCGTAATGAAACTTGCACATAAGAGAACTTCCACACATAGGAGGACCTGCTTGTTTTAAGTCAAAGGAAAATATTTTATTTAAATATGACCATTATCATTTACCAACTAAACTAACTTCTCTGGAACATGAAGTAATCATAATAATCATCAACCCATATACTGTCCCACTGCTGGGCACGGGAAAGTGATGTAAAGATGAGAAAAAATATATAAAGAGGGAACGAACAGATTCATATTAATCATCATCATCATCATCTGCCTATACTAGTCCACTACTGGACGTAGGCCTCCCCTAATGTGCGCCATTTCACCCTCGACTTTACGCATCCAGCTTCTGCCAGCAACTAGGCTCGCCCCCTTTGTTGTTTTTTTCCGGGTGGGGAAATGCTCCTTATCCCCGCTCGGGGATGCGGGACGGTTATGTCGGGCGACTAAAACTACCACCACTACCACCTTCCGCATAGCGGTGGGATCACGGGAATCGCTCTCGCATGATCCGTGATCCCACCGCAGACGTCCATTGATGGACCCTCACGGAGGGCCAAGTGTAATGGGCGACTTACGACACGCCCCCGAGGATATTCAGAGAGTACTCCAATGTTCAGTCTACTCAGTGGTTGCGGACAATTTATTTTATTCCTGAACAGTCTTACACCTTAAACTTTCGATAGTAGTTAGTACTACTATCGGAATGTTTCAGTAGTAGTCCTCTCAGTTAGGCAGAACTACAGGCATGATGATATATCCTTTTGTTTTCCTTTATTTATTGTTTTACAAAATAATCCACAATACTTAAATAATAATAACACTAAAAACCACTGAGCTTTAAATCTGTGCTATCATGAGTCTGTCTAATATCTAATTTTAAAATGTATCAAAATATTATTAAATACTACATAGGTACATAAAAAGTGTTGTTTTAATGAGTGTATGTTTTATATGAGTGTATGTTTTTGTTATAAAGACAACTTACCGTACTAGGCCAGCGTTGTAGGCTAGTGTGGACTCTCTACTAGTGACTCATTTAAGTATAACACTAGAACAATAGTGGACTAAACCATTATTGTATTTCAAATTTAGGTGTTTCTAAACTCTTTGTATCGTGGATGCACGAGCTACACAATAACAGTTCACGCTGTCAAAATATCAAACGGTATGCAAGGATGACCCAAATGCGCCGGACGATAATTCATAGATTGTATTCAAAGGTAATTAATATGAGGAGCGAACAGAAAAACTACGAGTCCCGTTATCAACTGATAAAGAAAGAGGAGCAAAGAGTTTGGCAAAGAGTGAGGAGCAAAGACATAGGCTACCTTTTATTTAAAAGATTCGTTAGTTAAGCAAGTGAAATGAAACCGCAGGCAACGACCAGTTAAGAAATAAACAGGCTCGTCCTTTCCTATATGATGTATTTTTAAGTCTAAACAAATTAGTTTCTTTTCAACCACTGACGTTGCAAACACGCATACGGCCCACCTGATGGTAAGCAGTTACCATAGCCTATAGACGTTGCAACACCAGGGGGCTATAGACTTGTCATGGTCGTGGTGAATTTCGCGGATCTCATGGCCATGACTATAGGGTAGGTGAAGGCAAGTGGGGTTTTTAGTCGGTATGAGTCCGACATACCGTGCCACCTCCCCGGGTGGCGGAGGACACATGAGGATTTCCCGTACTATAAAAAAGGAGCTATAGACGCTTGCAACACCCGATCACTTGCACGTTGCCACCTCAGTAAAATGAAAGAGGAATTGTTGGGTTGGCAGTATACGAGTCAGTCTGCCGACACAACGTTTCCTCGCGGAGCACTGGCAAGTGGCAACCTTGCTCACCGTAAGGAACACAGCTCAAATAAGTGTTATTTCACTTCGATTTGCTGCAAGGTACTTCCCCAGTCATCATCATCATCATCAACCCATATACAGTCCCACTGCTGGGCACGGGTTGAGAGAGATTAGGCTATATAGTCACCACGCTGGCCTAGTGCGGGTTCAGACTTCACACAACGTCGAGAAAAATCTCTAAGGCATGCAGGTTTCCTTTTCTTTCACGATTAATACGCACATCAATTCGAAAAGTCAGACGTGCATGCCTTGGATTTGAACTCAAGACCGTTGACTTTGCAGTCCAATGGGACTGGGCAGCTCCAATTTGAATATAATTACTCTTACTATTCCCTACCTCTCGAATTTTAGGAAAGCTTTTTTACAAAAAATGTTAAACATGTTTTCGCCCTGATTACCTACGTGTTCAAAGGTAAAAAAAATATTTATTCTGATATTTTTCTTATTTTGTTTCTTATTTGAATTATCTTTCTTCCTATCTTTTTGTATATTTTTGACATTTTCCATGCTAAGATTTCAAAGCTATTAAGCAAAGGAAAAATTCGACCGCGGGCAGGATTCGAACCATAAAGACGTAAATTCAATGCGAAGGCAAAATTCGACATGACGGGTAGGAATCGCGGTGGCTTGGTGGTCATAGCGTCTGGTGTACCTAACCAGAAGACGCAGGTTCGAATCCTGCCCGCGGTCGAATTTTTCCTTTGCTTAATAGCTTATCTTTCTTCCTTTAACGATGCCACTTTTTTTCTGTGATGCAGTAAATCTTCATAAATCGAATACGCATGATATGTCTATTAGGCAAGTGTAGGCAAGTGCAGTTTTGCTATACTGTAGATTTGATTAGGTATAGCGAGTGCATCTACAGGCATAAAATTCTCACACATAATACAAACAATTTAGGCCATGCAAATCTTCGCTCAGTCAGACAATACGCCATTACTTCAGATTTATTTGTGGATTAGGTACATATAAAAAAACAATTGAAATAAAACTACTGTTCGTTCATGGTCACGGGTAGACTACCCATGACCATGGACGCTGTAAGGGGTCCGAAACTTCGAGATTAATAATATCAATTTAACACGATAAAATCCGTAAAAAGTAGTTTTTATAGATCAATATTCGCGTATATGTCAGAAATCAATATAAAAAAAACTCAATATTCGTTGAAATTTCAGCAGTGGCTGCGCTTAAGCGACTGCTATATACTTGATCTCCTGCAGGGTTTCTTCTGAGGTCGAGCAAAATCTGTTTTTTTTTATGTTTTGATTTGTATCTACCCCGTTAATGGCAATAAGCTCGCCCCCGATTACAGGGGATCTAAACATTCCGTTGTAAATTAGTATACCTCTGTTTAACTCTTTGGAGAATTCGAAGCGTGATGGTTTATATTACAACTACAGCTTCTATAGATAAAGAAACACGTGCATCGGAAACGACAACCAGCTGAACTTTGTAAAGTTCTGCCTGATTTGCATAGAGCATTGACGACCAAGTTTAAGGCCTTGTGCATAAAATAGAACGTACAGTCAGCAACGAAAGTCGCTGAACATAACAAAATTTTGAAAACATCACAGCTCCAAAACTAGTCCAGAGGTTTTTTCTATTAAGGTAACCTGAATATTGAATGGTCTTCCATGCAATTATTTCGCATAACCTTCACAGGTCAGTAACTTCACACTTATTAAAAATCATATTGAAAATTGCAACATGTTCAGCGACTTTCGTTGCTGACTGTACTAAAATTGCTGGTTTATTTTTCTTAGGTACATACACCAGCAGGTCAAGCTATCCAAAACTGTCAAATTTTCCCAAATCAAACCTTATTGGTTTTTGTTAGAGTAGAAAATCAATCAAATATATTTGGCAGATTGGGGAAGCTTGTTGTGCTGGCGTCTGTACCTACCTACATTCATACTCACTATACCTAAGTCCTTATTATATACCCTGTGTGTAAACAAAAGAAATAAATAAATATAATAAATTGAGAATAAATCGTACATCACAAACATAATTCGTAAATAATCACGTCTATATTCCCCGAAGGGTTAGACAGAGTTGTACTAATGAACACCCAGTTTTCCGGTCTGTTTAAGTCCTATGTAATAAGGAGCGAGCCTATATAAAACCATTAACCAGGCACAAATCCTAACTCCAAGCTGCTATTAAGAATTTCTTAGAAAATCTCACAATATTCACTCGACCTGGGAATCGAAGCCAGGCCCTCTAGTGTTGCAGTTGCGCTTACAACCACTAGGCACACGTTCGTGGCAAATGTCACGAATCCCATGACCATGCTGGCATAGGGCTAGAGAATGTGGAGTTTGCGTAGGTACAATAAAAAAAAACGAACGAGGAAGTATAACTTACTAAAATTACGGTTCATACTCGCTAAGTCTTTAATCTAAATCCTACATGTAAACATAAATATTCAAATATTAAGAAAATAGTATGTATTTTAATTATTTTTTTTAATAATACCAAAATGGAATCATCATTTCAAAAAATCTTTACCATCTCCAACCGAGAACTTCCAAAGTCGTCTCATTAAAATCAACATTAAATCTTAACATTAAAGTGTGTAACTAAGCTCAACAAGCGTTAACACGCCTCGAGGCTGGAACTTTCCAACTATGCGGTGTGCTTTAATGATGTCTGTTAAATTTATGACACTGAGTTATTAACCTGTAGTCTAACCAGGGGGGCCTATACAGTTGCAATTTAAAAATCGAATTGATAAACGAATCCGTTGTTCGGATTTCAAAAATTCAAATCAACATTATAATAAAATTATTATTATGAATGCTCGGTTTGTAGAAAGCTCTAGTCATTTCGATACATTTTGGTACGATTAACTCATCGATTCGAGCGGTAGATTACAACTTGTATACTAGCCCAGGACTTTAGTGATCGATCGAAGCTTGCGTCTCTAGCATTTTTTATGGAAAACACAAATTCTCATACACAACACCGAGTCCCGCAAAAACTTTCTCTAGGCCATACAAATTTGTAATCAAACCTGCGACCACAGTTTCATAAGCCGATTACTTAGCCACTGTACCAATCGTACCATCATTCCTATGTATGTAGATACTTCGTAATTGGAAAATGCACGCGAAATATGACTGATATTTTTAATTGCAGAAATGACGGAATTTAAAAGTAAACTTAGCTCATAAATATGTCTGTTTATTTAGCTGGCATGTGGATTTACAGTCATGAATGTCATTATTGCTAATAAAGATTGCTATAACATAATTATAAATACTTAAGAAAACTGTTTTAAAAACTCACCTTCGTTTGTGAATTGAATGTGACACTACGAGATTCGGATCCTTTATAATTCACTCACTCACATTAAACATTTTTTTCTAATACAATTTGTATTTAATAACACTTATAAATAATTATACATAATTTACACTCCACTCAATATTATCTCGTCACCAATAAATTCAAATTTTCACTGTGAAAACTCCGAAAAGAAAAGTTGTTTAAGAGCAGTCAGCGAAACCTAATTTCCATCGCGTTCTGACTAATCATTAATTTATCAATAGTTTACAGTTGCGGCCCAACGAATGGGCACAGTGCAAATGGGCCCATATTTGTAAATATAAACAGTTGAGTTGTTTATGAAGTAGACGCACGCCAGTGTACAGAACTAAACATTTGGCTGAGAGTGTAGCGCGGTCGGCGAGTGGCGGCAAGCGACTGCCGCGCACGCTATGGTGATGGTCGAGTACAGACGCAAGTTCACTTGCACTGTGTTATGGTGAAGAAATTATATAATACAAACAAATTATAATATTTATGTAATGATCCGTTAACCGTATGCTGCGTAAATATACCCTGAAGTTCTAATCATAAAACCCCATCACTTGAAACTTTCACAGAATTTTCATTTTTTTTTTTTAAACATGTGCCCGAATTAGATGATACTGTCATACTATAAAATTCGATAGTTGAACATGCTTTCTGAGTCAAATAGAGGTTTCAGTCAAGTATTTTAAGTCATCAGGGACTGACCGCGTCTAACGTATATATCAATTGAACTATGTGTGAAAAGTACTCATGATAGTGGCGAATAAGTATTAATTTTTGACGTCGTATAAAATACCCAACACAACAATCCTAGTCCAGAAATATTATTTGGAAATTCTGAATAATAATAATAATAAAACTTTTTATTTCGTTATAATAATGTCGAAGTACAAAACAAGCAAATTTGCCACACAAATTAAGTTCTTCACAATGAGAGCACAGATTAAATGATGACGATGTAAACGCGCGACCTTCGCGTGACCTTGATACGAAATAATGAACCTATTCTTGACAATAATGGGTTAATTGACGATTATATTTATTTATTACAAATTGTGCCACATCTGGTTTCATCTTTTGCATCCATGCAAACATGCTACAAATGCATGCAACAAATAATTATGTGGTCACTTATACACTCGGAGGGCCAATTTTCCTTAAGATATCATGCATAATTACGTAAGTAATAAATAACATAGGTACCATATCATCACGCCTGTATTCCCCGAAGGGTTAGGCAGAAGTGTAGGTACTGTTGTACACCCACAGTGCGCCCATGGAATAGGGGGTCTATTGCCTAGCCTATTGCCATTAACCGCGCACAAACCCAAATTCCAAGCTGCTACTGAGAATTTCATAGAAAAACCCAATAACACTTTGCTCGAGATAAGAATTGAACCTAGGACCTCTAGCGTCTACGTGCTGGCTAACGAGATCGACTAATAAATAAATATTGACCTAAAATTGGGTTGAAGAGGTCTGACCACGATGGCAGACGCTTCGTGTAAAATTCTAATATTCAGCCGCATTTTGTTCGCCTGGAAACTGATCCCCCATATAGTTGAGACAATACTGACTGAAAATTAAATAATATAGCGTGTAATACCTTACAGGGATAGTTTCTTGTTGAGTGTTGTAAGTGGCCATAGTTGAGCACTATTCACGAATTTTACGAGCTAGTAAAAGCGAGTGAGAGTAATAAAAGCAAGTAACTTTCCTGTACCGCGATACTAAACGCGGCACATTCGTGGTGGAATATTCATATTATGCTAACGAACGTAGAACGGTTACTTTACGGATATATGGTATTAAGTGCCATCGAAGGTGATCTTGGTTAAACCATCAATGGGGAACAAAGACCATGCCATCACGCGTGTATCTACTCGCTGAAGAGATAGACAGAGCTGCACTGTTGATACTTACTGACATCTCCTGTTCGCCGATGATGCATTCTTACATGAAATGTGCCATAAAGGCGTGAGGCAGGACGAATTTCTGGAGAATAACATAGTTCTTGAATCCCCCCTTGTATTGTGCCAAAGATGAACTCCAAGGTATTTAAACATCTCCACATAGAACTGGACTGAACTGTGTACTGACTATTTTATAAATAAAATTGTATTTTATTTTAACCCTAGCAGACCCGACAGACATCCTGTCCAAATTTTAATAAATCATACAATAATCCTACAGAAAAAAGTACTCAGTTTTCCCTCAGACTTATCAAATTTTCTGAAAACTGTTCTAAATTTTTCTTTATTTTTCTTTATCTATACTACTATAAATCTGTAAAAAAGCTGTGTCTGTACATTGAAGATATTTAAAAAAAAACGAGTGGGATAGACTATATAAAAGTCACTGAACCCAAAAATTATATGTAATCAACCGGGTACGAATCTAAACCCCGAGTTACTACTACTAGGAATGTCATAGAGAAACACAATAATACTGTTTGACCTGGGAATCGAACCCACCACCTAGACTAATGAGGCAGTAAAATACTACTTATTCCTTCACTATTAGGTATGATTCCTAAAAACAAGCAGTAAAACACTAAGATAGCATTTTAAAATTTCTGTCTGGTTGTTTGGTATTGGGGGAGAATTGTCGCCGACACTAATGTAGGTATAGAAGTGAAAATGTGTCACATGTCCCAGTGTGGCAGACAATCATGACATGCCGTAGAGATGAGGGGTATGTGTGTATTAACTTTGAAAGATAGAGTGAGTGAGGGACAGCGTGAGAAGAGAGCTTTGTGGAGTGAAAGAAGAATAGATGTAGTAACAAGAATTGAGAAACTTGTGTTAAAGTGGTTTGGGCATGTAGAGACTCGTTTCGTCGATCTCCGAAAAGATCGAAGATCGACGTAACGAGTACACGTGGCGAGTATGGATCGAAGAGTTCGAAGGACTGACCTCGGCGAACGTACCACATTCAAATTGCGGACGTTCTCAATAAGTGACAGGTTAAGATTACTCTAAGCCAAAACAAAAATTCAATAAAAGCCAAAAATAGCTAAGAGTACTCTAAACCAACGATTACCTATGCATGTGGAGGTTAATGAACGTAGATGTAACGAAAGTTTTGTGCCAGAATCGTGGGAAGTTGAAATGTGTCTGTAGTCTCTGCCTACCCCAACAGCAAACAGGCGTGATGTATGTATAATATGTACCTTTGTATGTTTTTTAGCTCAAGTGATGTTTAGTGGATGAATTTTGATAGGAATTACACTTTCTGTTACGGTAGCTTGCTTATTCTGAGCTCTCCATACTCTGGGCTCATCCACAAAAACTGCCCTTCTTGATAACTTCCTTTTATTTTACAATATTGGACTTTCCAGTACTAATTATTCAATACTAAACCGTGGCAAATAAATAATAACGCTGATCAAAAGATCTACGAGGTTAAGCTGTGCTTGCCGTGGCCTGTCTACGGATAACACATTAAGATTCCTCTGTGCTTCGGAGACCACGTAAAGTTATCGGTCCCGGTTTTCATACGAACACCTATTGACAATCGTTCGAGGTAGTCAGAAACCCAAAAATCCTCAGTTTATCTGTCAGTTATCAGTATTAATAACCAGATAATGAGTGAGGAGGTCTGATGGTAGTCGCTTCATGTAAAATACTGATTAGGCTAGAAATCGGTTCCAACATATATGGGATGAGGCCGGGAGCTAAATGAAACTGTGAACGTGAGTTTGTGTGTCTTTTCTTCTTCTTTAATTTCTGATTCTTATATTGATTCTACATCCACGTGAGCGAAGCCGCGGGCAAAAGCTAGTAATTATATATAAATTAATAAAAATGAAATTCTCTTGCGACGAAACGTTGTTCGTTGGTAAGCGCATATCTTGAGGTTGGCCCGGTTTGGCTATTTGTTTTAATATATTTGTAGGTAAATAATATTTCGAATAAGGTTTTCAGAGAAACAAAAATTTAAAAAATAAATGTTAGCCCGAAAAAACTTGAAAATTCGAGAAAAAATGAATGAGGTTATTGCATGATTATATTTGTATCACTTATTGAAATATTGACAGGATATCTAATCTCTGTCGGTCTATCGGATAACTTAGTATACAATATAAAATCCATTGGTTCTTTAAGTCCAGTTCCAGCTGAATCATACTATGATTATATGTATCTACCGGATCAGCGTAAAAGCAAACAACATAACTCAACAAAATCCGTTCCACGTTCGTATTGTCACGAGTTTATAAACAAAAATTCCTTCGTATCTAAATACTGATGAGTAATGTGCAATCGTTAACAATGTTTTCATACAAAAAAAATAATTAAAAAGTCGATCTATTTTATTATTCGCTTTTCAGGTTTCGGTTTCGTCGGAACCCAATTTGGCGAATGGCGGTTTAGACATTTGAAAAACATTAAAAAGATGATTTTTGAAATTGTTTTATACAATTTATATTATTTACATATTTTTTTTGTATGAAAATTAATAGTAAAAAGTCGATCTATTTTATTATTCGCTTTTCAGTTTTCGGTTTCGTCGGTTCCCTTTTTTGCTAAAAAAGTTTTTTTTTTTGCGGTTAAAATCTACTTGAAATTAAAATTTATTTGCGAAACTGCCTCATTAGTATAGTAGTCGAAAGCGTGACTGCTACGCTTGAGGTCCTGGGTTCGATACCCAGATCGACCAAAGTGTTATTGGGTTTTCCTATGAAATATTCTGTGTGCTCAGAGTTTGGATTGATGCCATCATAGCCAGGTTAATGGCAGAGTCTCGCTTCCTATTAGCTGGAAACATATAGGTGAAATGTGGGTGTACTTCTGCTGCTGTATACAAGTACACATTACATTCAGTTAAAATAAAAAAATAGGTATTTCAGTAAAACGTACAATATGATTATTAAACAATGTATTTAACAAATATTGTTGCGTAGGTGACGCGACGATCTCGACATGTTTGCAGGGCAAGCATGGCTGGATGTTGCGCAAGAGAGGTTTGGAAGGAGAAAGGGGAGGCCTATGACCAGCAGTGGGAAACTAAATAGGCTTCAGTCATAGTTCAGTGTTCAGGTCTCTACTATATTATTCGATAGACAAAACCTAATCGAAAGGAGTACTCGGAACAAGTTTCATTGCAAGTGACCAAAAATACCATACATACTCATTGGTAGCGAAATAATTTGGTTGGCAAATTCCATGCATGTTTGTCCAATGGTTTTGAGTAGAAATCAGTGATTTTTAGTCTATACAAGACTGTTCCCAAAAAAAAAAGACTGGACTGCCAAGTCGAAGGTCTCGAGTTCGAACCCAAGGCACGCACCTCTGACTTTTCGAATTCATGTGCGTATTAATAATTAATTATCACTCGCTTAAACGGTGAAGGAAAACATCGTGAGGAAACCTGCATACCTTAGAGATTTTTCTCGACGGTTTGTGAAGTCTGCCAACCCGCACTAGGCCAGCGTGGTGGACTATAGCCTAATCCCTCTCAATATGAGAGGAGACCCGTGCCCAGCAGTGGGACAGTATATGGGTTGATGATACAAGACTGTTCCCAACTGTTTGCTTAAAAAAAAACATGAGCATTTTTAACTTTTTGGAAGCCTTTTTAGCAGCTTTTAATTTTGTGTGAACTTCATGTACCATTCATACATTATTTTAATTTAATAGGGTATTATACCCTTTTATGAAAACTGTTTCAAACTAATCTCGAGGTCGTAATGAATCAGTAGATGTTTTATTTCAATTTTATAAAACCGAAAAATGCCTTAATTACTTTTTTATTTATAATTTTTGTATTTTGACGCGGAAACGCTAACCGCCATGCTTTTTCTGTTCGTGACGTCACTCCGTTAGTAAAAATTATCACAGAGCACGACAAAAATCTAACTTGTGTTCCTACTATCGGAGTGACGTCACGTCGGAACCCAATATGGCGAATGGCGGTTTAGACATTTGGAAAACAGATTAAAAAGATGATTTTTGAAATTGAATTATACAATTTACATTGCATTTTTATAAATAAATAACGTTTCTCGTTTACTTTTTGCGAAATCTATCATAAACATAATTTTTTATGGTTTTTCTTAAATGTTGTAAAATACCTTATTCAACTCATCAAATTCAGAATCCAATCTCTAGATTAATCTATGGTAGCTAATGAAACAATAGAAACCAATTTTCATATTGTTTTTCATAACTAAAGAGCATGATTTCTCATTAGAACAATGTATATTTAATAGTCGTTCATAAAATACTGGCCTACTTCGCTTACCCTATTATGTTAAGTTAATGAACAGTCACTACGTTCGACTTACTGGAAATTTTCTTTCAAAAGCTTTATTGTTTTGCATGGTTTTCAAATTCTCTGTTGTATTGTTTGCACGAAATATTTTTTTAAATTTTACTTTAGAAGAAGTTTTATTCGAGTTATGTAGGTTTTGTTTTATCTAAGTAGGTATATATGTTTTCTTCTTTGCCACTCTCTTAAACTTGCAGACTCCATTTTATTTTGCTAACAATATGCCTCCTTAAGTGGCGATGCCATTTTCTGGAGCGCAACGCTAGAGCTAGTTCCGCCACTGTCTTGCTTCTCCATGTTATTTAGAGATTCACACGGAATAAAAAAAAAGTTACTCGGGCTTCTCCAAGCCTCAAATATCGCACTAATATAAACAGATTGAATATTATGGCAAGCTGCTATTTCAAAATTATGAGATAATAATCAAAAGTATAATTTATGCAAAGAGTATGATCAAAAATTTTGCATGTTTTCGCAATGGACTTCTGTGGTCTAGTGATTCGAGCGTCGGACTGCTGACACGTCGTGGGTTCGATTCCCACAGAATACAACAGTAATGTTGATACAGAGAACATTCTGTATGTGGTGTTTGCCTATAATTGGTTGTGCAGTTAGATTAAAGACACAAATACTTCTATGTTCCTGTTCTATGTTATCTGTAACAACTGTTGGTAAACCTTAATTAAATAAATGAAAATAAAACACAAATATGACTATTGACTATATTATACATAAAGTGTTTGTAGTAGTCTGGGTGTTTCTGTATTATAAGTATGTATTTACAAAAAACAAAGGGTATATAAGTATTATATCAATTGTTTAGTACCCATAGTAGGTACAAGCTCTGCTTAGTTGGGGGCTAGATAGTGCTGTATAAAATATCCCAAATTATTTATCGCGCAATATCGTCGCAATTCATGTAAATTGCAACCATTGCGTCTGTCACCAAGAGACTGTATTTTAATAGCATTAATCAATCTTGGCAATTATTTTCTTGGCGAGTTTGCCGCAAAATGCCTTCTAATATGATAATCTGACGATTGTCGTTCTTCTGCCCTTATTATAATTTTCTTGGGCTCGGAACAGGCCACCTAAGTATTGTTTTTCATACGTCTGTTAGCTGTCATCTCGTCACTTACTTTCTCATAATGTATTATGTTACATACAATACACAAGAGTAGGTAAGTAAAGAAAAGTATAGATAGGTACTCTTCCTTTATAGCACCTATTCCTTCACTGGTGGCATAAAACCTTTTTGGTAAAAGTCTTATTACTTAGTACAATATACCATAACATCAATCAAATCTTTTCCTCCACGCTTGGGAGGTTGATGTGTTCAACGTCTAAATAATTTCCTTGTTCATTTCCTCTGTGATTACGTATCTGACGAGATATTTATGAAGTTGTTTGTATTTTGATCATGGTAACCAATAATTTCGCAGACAAAGTGAAGGAAGGAATTTTTTGATATAATCTTTTCGGGATTAAATCTTGACGCTAATTGCGATAAATCATGGCCTACTAGAAATTAATTTATGAAAAAATGTACTTGTAAAAGAGGAAATTTTCTTCGTAAAACTCGAAACAATGTTCACACGCTAACACTTACACAACAATATATTTAAATTTTGGTATAGGTTTTAGTATTCTAATAATGTATTCGCCGTCTCGATTGTAACTTTGTAACCAAAGTTTACATCAATTTGGCTACAATCGAAATCACTTGATAGAATTATTTAGAAAAGGAAAAATTGGACCGCGGGCAGGATTCGAACCTGCGTCTCCTGGTTAGGTACACCAGACGCTATGACCACTAAGCCACCGCGACTCCTACCCGTCATGTCGAATTTTTCCTTCACATACTGAATTTACGTCACCATAAAGACGTAAATTCAGTATGTGAAGGAAAAATTCGACATGACGGGTAGGAGTCGCGGTGGCTTAGTGGTCATAGCGTCTGGTGTACCTAACCAGGAGACGCAGGTTCGAATCCTGCCCGCGGTCCAATTTTTCCTTTTCTAAATAACTTTAAAATCTTAGCATGGAAAATGCCAAAAATATACAAAAAGATAGTTACAAGGTAAGGTGGCATCGTTCGACATTTAACTAACTGTAAAGTAAGTTGTGTCGGTTGAAAAGCAAAAACTTGCATTTCAATAGGTGTTACTGACGTCACCATAAAGACGTAAATTCAGTATGTGAAGGAAAAATTCGACATGACGGGTAGGAGTCGCGGTGGCTTAGTGGTCATAGCGTCTGGTGTACCTAACCAGGAGACGCAGGTTCGAATCCTGCCCGCGGTCCAATTTTTCCTTTTCTAAATAACTTTAAAATCTTAGCATGGAAAATGCCAAAAATATACAAAAAGATAGTTACAAGGTAAGGTGGCATCGTTCGACATTTAACTAACTGTAAAGTAAGTTGTGTCGGTTGAAAAGCAAAAACTTGCATTTCAATAGGTGTTACTGACGTCACCATAAAGACGTAAATTCAGTATGTGAAGGAAAAATTCGACATGACGGGTAGGAGTCGCGGTGGCTTAGTGGTCATAGCGTCTGGTGTACCTAACCAGGAGACGCAGGTTCGAATCCTGCCCGCGGTCCAATTTTTCCTTTTCTAAATAACTTTAAAATCTTAGCATGGAAAATGCCAAAAATATACAAAAAGATAGTCACTTGATAGAATTTAATGAGGTACCTACTTCTAAATTGAACTACTTCATAACTTGTACTCCTTCCAAGTTCCTCTATCTATCTATCTATCAGCCACGGACGTCCACTGCTGAACATAGGCATCCCCTAATGATCGCCATAAGAATCTATGTTGCGCAGACCGCATCCATCGACTCCCTGCGACGCTCACGAGGTCTCCAAGGTCACCAAGTTTCTCATTCTCAATTATTTTCCAATCCTGGTCCTGGGAGACAGGCATCTTCTCTGAATAAGAAGAGAACCAAACATGAGCAACTAAGAAGTCGAAATTATGACACAACGTGCTTCCCTTATTTACCTAAACATTTCGAGACACCTTCATTATATAATAAGTACCTACTGTAAGTACTTGCACAGCAAGATTATCCCTATCTACATTACCACATGTAGGTAATATTGGTTTTATGTTATTTAATCATACAGAGTACCTACATAATATTCTCACCTCGTGGTAAGGTAAGAGATGAATTGGGTAGCAGTAAAGATAATTTAATTTTGCGATCCCACATCAGGTAGAACCAATTTGTTTTGCCTCCATTTGAATCATATGCTTTAATCTTATCATGAAACTCATTTATTAGGATTCTGATAAGTTCTTAGGTAAATCCTTGTTGAATTTAAAAAAAATATACATAAATAAAGTTAAGTTCGAAAACAAAACATAACATGACATACCATCACGCCCGTATTCGCCAAAGGGGTAGGCAGAGCAGAGCTGTACAGACGTCAGCAGGTAGGCAAGATATCCAAAACTGTCAAATTTTCCCAATTGAATATGAACTTTATTGTTTTGTATTAAAGTTGAAAATCTTTCAAAAAAATTTGACAGATTGGAGTAGCTTGATGTGCTGGCCTCTGTATGTCCTCCGTTCGTCGGTATGTTTAGGTCCCATGTAATGCGGGGTGAGCCTATTGCCACCAACTGGGTATGAATCCAAACTCCCAGCTCTTATTAAGAATTTCATAGATGAACCCAATTACACTCTGGTCGACCTGGGCATCGAACCCAAGACCTCTAGCGAAGCAGTCGCGCTTACGACTGCTAATTAAGCAGTTCAATTGGAGACACTAAAATTTATAAAATTGGTTTGTTTTTTTTTTGTTGTATTCAAACTGTCAAACTAAACTATGGTTCACCTGGAGATAACCTTACTCCTAAGGACATTATACTATATATACTATTGTATCACTTGTTACCTATGGACATCTACCCATATGTACCTATATGACCTTCAAACTTTCAAGAAAAGAGCGTACTCCCTTTTAAAGGCCCGCAACGCGCTTGTGACTCCTCTTGTTGCGCAAGCGGGTGTCCATGGGCGGCGGAAATCGCTTACCGTCAGGCGATCCGTCTGCTTGTTTGCCCCCTATCCAATAAAAAATATACATCCCTCTCAATATGAGAGGAGACCCGTGCCCAGCAGTGGAAACGTTTATGGGTTGATGATGATACAGAAGTGAATCGGGACTAACTTTTAAAATTGATTTTCAGCTGTAATTATTACACCTACATAGTATTTTGGAAACAGAGATTCTAATTTTGTTCCTAAATATTTTTTTTATTCTACTAAGTTGGCAAACAAGCATACGGCTGATGGTAAGCGGTTACCGTAGCCTATAGACGCTTGCAACACCTGTAGTATCACTTGCGCGTTGCCGATCCTGGATTGAAAGAGGAATAGTTGGGTTGGCAGTATAAGGTTCAAAGTTCCCCCCACTGCCAACACAACGTTTCCTCGTGGAGCACTGGCAACCTTGCTCACCGTAAGAAACACAACACAGCTCAAAGCAGTATTATTTTACTTCGATTTTCTGCAAGGAGTATAAACCATTAAAAGACCTTCTTGGTGTCAAACTATAATAATTAAACCTGAAAATCCCTTTCCAAGTTTTGTCCCGATTCACACTTACCTCCTATTCACTCCATTCGACGTTCCAGAAAAAGTTCCCATCAAACACAAACTTTTTACACATAGGTACCCACAAAAACTTTTGCCTGTCGTAGTCACATGATGGAATACTGCAGAAACTGTATGAAGTAAACACTGGGGGCCTAAAATCGCCACGTTTGGTAAATCACACACTAATACATGACGGGCCATAAATTCCAGTATAAGCTGACCTCACATTGTATAGGCTTTTCTTACACTTAGAGATCAGGTTATACTGGATGTAGTGTGATCCTTTGTGTAGGCGTGTCGGCGAATCATACTGTACTGTAATTAATCAAAAGTGCCCATTTTAACCGCCCTTTTTTTAAAATACGGATACCATTCCTCATAAGTTATCTATCGCCTGGAGAGGGGGCAGGGTATGTCGGACAAGTACCTACCGACTGAAAACCGCACATGTCTTCCCTTACCATACCCATATGTCACGACCATGGGATTTGTGACATTGGCCGCGACCGTGACAGGTTACGATCCAGCGCGCCATTTTAGCTCCCCTATAGTATTTCCTGTACTTCATACTTACATTTTACCAGTTGGTATACTCACGTCTAAGGTCCGCACCACACGCAACACAATCGAAACGCCTTTCACTCGAGGAAATAAGCTATACTTGGATTTAATTACGCTTGTAATTGATAGCGTAGTGGCTTAAGTGGCTTTGTTATAATTAATACGTACTAACTTTTACGTATTGGTAATGCTGCTTCCTATTGAAAGTGAAATTTCGGTTTCTCATTACCGAATGAGCAATAGCTAAGTAATTATGTAATACTTGCCTACGTAATACGTTAGATCGACACCTCGATTTTCCCTAAGGTTGGAGTCATGGGACGTATGATCATATCGGCACCAAATCCCCGAGAAGAAGGTATTTACAAGACGATCGACACAATTTTTTGTTCAAGTGTATAGTTTTATATGGCCGAAGACCATTGCCAGTCTTAAAAATTGTAAACATGGATTCCAAATCAATATTACATAATGACGATCTACTCAAGACATCTACCATAAATAAGTAGTTAATAGGAAATGTTTCAGCAGAAATTCATGATCTTGGTAACTACACAAAGAAGAGACTCCAAATAGGAAAAGGAAATTATTAAGAACCGGTAGAAGGATCAATTGTAACTGCTGGCCATTTGCCGGATGTCATTTGTTGTATAGGTACTTCCCTACTTCGTGTTGGCGAATTTGTCGGAACACTCATGACGTACATCCCATCGATGAGGATCCCAAAGGTAGTGAATATGCACCATCACTTAAAGACTGGAAACGGGCACACAATCATAAGAGCACTCAATAAAGTTCTTGAGGGTGTGGGAAAGTTTGTACTGGGCTTAAGTATAATATCAATCTGACATGAAGCCATAATGGGCTATAATTACTAACAGTTTGCATTCACGTGTGCCTGATCCTATATCTATTGGTCAAATTGGATTAGCTGTGAATTTGGTCAAATTGGATTAGCTGTGAATTAAGATAAAAAATAATTCATCTTTCTGCATGTTGAAACCAAAATCCCATCCTGTAGAATAGGTTTGGACAAATTTTTAGGGGCCTTGCCTCCTAGGAAATTACGCAATTTCTTACGCCTAGGAGGCAGTTCGTAGGGGTCATCACCAAACTCCAAGACCGTAGGTATACGTCAAACCTGTAAAAGCAGACATTTCGAAGCCTACTAATACTAAAAATATGATAATTTGTGACAACGACGGATGGATGGGTGTTTGTTACTCTTTCAAGCTAAAACTACACTACTTTAGAGTATTAATAATTAATTACATCAGACTAACATATATAGGTTATAATTTAGATGGATTTTGAAATTAAAAGTTTTCCAAATTACATTTTCACGCGGACGGTCGCAGAAGTGTTTAATAAATAATTAACCCCCTGCTTTCATCGTATAAACAAGGAAATAAGTAGGTAGGTAGGTAAAGAATCGCAACTTGATTTCTTTGACTTCTTTGCCAATGTTTGCGTCTCAAGGGCGCAATGAGGATCGAAATAAAACTTGCTTGATGTATTCGACCCTTATATATAAACGTTGCAAAAAAACTAGCAAATTATAGACATTGAATATTCTAGTAAAATGGTCAGTTAGAGCTAGTGACTCGACCTGCCGATCTGGTGGCAAAAAGCAATGTAAATTAGTAGTTTTTTGTTTTATTTCGGGTAAATCTAGGTATGACTGGTTGCACGATTTAGGCCAATCCGACTCGGGTTTTTTAAGAAAGCTAGATCCATGCCACCATAAGTCGGATTCGTGTATATGTTGAGGATCAACACCCCTGGAGATGAGGTCCGCGGGGTTTTGAGAAGTGGGCACGTAACGCCAACATGATGTGTCCGTCACATCACCAATTTCTGAACAACGATTAGCCACAAACGTTTTCAGAGTCCGTGGGTCGTTCCGAAGCCAACCCAAAACCACGTTTGAGTCGCACCAGTGAACACGACTGTGAACCGCAGGGGATCTAGCACTGACTTGCACAAACGAGCAGCAAACAGAGCTGCGCATAACTCGAGGCGTGGGATAGTCACGGGCTTTAGCGGAGCGACCTTAGACTTGGAGCATAACAATCTAACGGTGACGTCACCGGACACATCTTTGGATAACAAATAGGCACAGGCACAACGAGTACTCAAAAAACTAGCACTAGAAAATCCATAAGTGACTGTATTGAGACGTAGTATTTGGAGGGGCTGCGACTCATCCTCTCTCCATAGGATTAATTGAAAGTTGCGGTGATCTTCGTGGATTTCAATATATCTGTTCATTTTTCAATGTCCCCATTCAGAAGATATTTGTGTTGTCGCGCTCTAATGATAATGGAGAAGAGGGAGTCTTGCAAAGTAGGCCCCACTAACTGAAGGTCATTTATGGAAAACCCAGAGGAAGTACGAGCAGATCCATCAAACACCACGCGTACCTTGGTCGACTCGCTAATTTCTTTGAAGACAGCATGATGAGAAAGTTAATAATTAGGCTCTGGAACTGGCAGGGAACATTGAAAAAGATGTCCTAAACTAGCGTATTCCCTGATAAAATCAACATATTGAGATTTTAACTCTGGATGGCGCCTAAATCGATTTTCTAAATTTAAAAAACGTTTTCTATCCGCGTAGTAATTACCTAAGCAATTCGGTGAGTCAACTAGGGGCAACTTGACACAAAATCTACCCGACCCTGAACGCGTCGTATTTTTTACAAAATGTTGCTCTCATAACTTGTCATTGCTACTTAAAATAATACTCTGTGGCAATTCCTCCAACTCCCAAAATCGGCACATCTGGTCGTGAATATCGGAAAAATTATTCTGCGTGGTAGTTATGGTGCGAGTGGAATGATTGCACTGGGTATGGCTACGAGCAGTGTGTGCGAAGACAAATGCATGTAGGGGTTATGTTACCCTACCTACTCTTAATCCGACCCATCCCCGACCACGTCTATAATTATATCTGCTATGCATATGAGTAATTATTATTATAATAATACCTAATATTTCTTGGGACATTTTTACACAGCACCACCTATTCCCAAACTAAGAAAAACTCGATGTTTAATTAGCTACCTGTATACTTAACTCTTTTGTCGACTGTACTATGGGTACCAGACAATGGATAATATCCATAATAAATATATTTTTTTTGTAAAGACACACATATAATACCTACATACCTAAGAAACACCAAGACAAACAATTAACGTTTATCGAACCCACGACCTTGTGATCAGCAGTCCGGCACTCAAACCACTAGACCACAGACGTCGTCAAAGAAGTGTCACGTTCGCACTTGGTGAATTAATTGATTTCAAACTGAAACCACTGGGGGTTACAATGCGGTTTTACCCCACCTAAACAAACTATAGCGAGGTTGTAAAGAGGCTTCATAAAAGCTGTTCGAGGTTATTTCCTTACGAGAAGAAAACGAACGAACGTAAAATATACTGAGGTACCTACTTGAAATTTATACTCAACAAAATATAGTAGGTACCTAGTTACCAAGGGTACATAAAACCTAATAGGACTCTGAAAATGTGAAATTTATGTGTTGGAAACCGCGCGTTAAATATGCAGCAATGCATTATAAAGTTAATAAGTGGATGTAGTGCTAACGGCAACTCATTGTCTTGTCGCCCCTTGACCTACTTGCCAGTACACTAAAGACCACGCTATATTTTCGTTATTCACTACGAACAAAGTACCTACGAGTAAGTACCTAAACTCAGATTTATTACTTATTATACGTTTATGTTTAAGTTTGCATGGAACGCTTTTTTAAAGTGTACCTAATCTACTGCTTTATTCCCATCAGTAAGTAAGTCAATGAGTAAGTCAACGAGCAAAGTCAACCTTCTGCACTCAGTACTTCAAAAAGTACGCTGCTGCTATGTTTCCTTTCACTTATTTATTTCAAATTTTTTTTCTTTCTTAATTTGTGCTCCATTATCTAATAGTATCAATACAAAGGTATACTAAAAAAATAAGATTCGATAGGTAGCGCCACCCCAATTATGCTACGGAGATAAGGCGCACCAGTTTGTGGAGAAATAATTATTAATCATTATAAATCCTCCCAACATCTATTATTATTCTTATAATGAGTCAATTCATGTTTTTCTTGCTCAGTAATTATTACCAAGATAATACTTATTAAATTTCAGCGAAGGAAAATCCTGCCCGCAGTCGAATTGTATTGACTTTGTTACTGCTTAATATTCTGCATGAGCTGAAACGTACTGATAACTGACATCGAGTGTCAATAGTGTCAGTCAGACAATAACAATAGTGAATGCCAAACAAAAAAATTGCACAACTTTTTCACTTCAATAATTATTACATAAATAAAATACAGGTGATTTATCATAAACAATGACTGGTAAAGAGACTTCTCGTCCCCGTGACTGTCTGTCTTGCAGGATAGTGGGCGCCGTTGGCATGATCGGCATTGGAGGTTATCTTGCAAACATTGCCTGCAAAAACAAAAGTTTATCCGGAAAATACGCTTTATCAGTGCTGTCGTTCGGTAATAAGGATTAATAATACTTAGGTAGCATTTCTACTAACTATAATATATCTTTCCTATCATTCTATTTCATAACAATTTTTCAGGTTTCATCTGTATGGGAGTAGCAAGATACAGACAAACATTTCCCTTCAACAAGAACGAAGAATTCAAAGCAAGAGCATGATTATGTAGGTATAGAAATGTTAAATTAGTTCGTAAGTTGTACAAAATATGTAATAAAAAGTATAGTTTTAGTTATTTATAAACTTTAAATCATTTATTTACCTGTAATTTATGGGTATGTAAAACATGTTCTTAACTTGAAATGTAATTAAAGTTACAATACATAGTAAATTAATTTTAATGTTTTCCTATGACATCAAAAGAGCAACCTAATAAATGTTAACTTTTAGGTATCATAATATATGGAAATTAATTTAATCCTTCAATGTAGAAAGGGAACTGTGTATTGTGGTATGGGCAGATGATGAGGCGGAATGAAATACATAAATTAAAGAGTGATGAATAAGAATATGGAGGGTTGAGGAAAGCAGTAGAAATAATGGATGGATTGTGTTGAAAGGGATATGATAGAAAAAGGAGTGAATGATAAAGGAGAAAAGGACATCCTGTGCCAACCACATATATTGGGACGAGGGCAGGATAATGATGATTCTAGAAAACAGATAATATTTCTCAGAAACAATACTAAACTGCTGAAATGCTGAAACATTTTAATTTATTTTTATCAGTTCATATGATTATCTCACGTTTGGCTGGTTTTTATGTAGTGTTGAAAAGTATTTGATATATTCTGGAGAAGGTTTTGTAATACAACAAATGGATACCCCAAATTGTTTGCATGGATCCTTTGGAATGGTGGAACCTGGAATTGGTTGAGTTGAACTAATATATTGCTTAATAATTAAGCGATATGTTAGTTAAACTCTACCAATATTTTTACACACATTGTATGGAGTCGGTTTTCTTTTCCTAAAAAGTTATTTGTTTTAATAAATATCTGCAGGCGTAGCTTTACCTAAAAGAAAAGGGCTGGCTGTTGTAAGACCTTGACATCTTCAGTTGTATTTTTGTTTTATAATGCTTAATCACTTTTTAATCAAGATACCTCTTGTGTGGTGATCATCATACTGGTAGGTAGGAATTATTTTGTTTAATTAGTTTGAATGCAAATTTTCACAAAAAGAGGTAGGATGATAACTATTAAATAATGTAGTGTAATAATAACTACTGTTGTATATTTTTTTAAGTTCTTATATCAACACCATCTGTAGTTTCTTTGTTAACCTAAATACAATCTTACATTACTTCCGCCTTGTCTATAGTTAATATGGTATCTGACGCTAAACATAGATGGCGCTAACATCAAATATTATTTGCAGACTGATAGTTTAGTTGATATTGATACTCTTGTATAGCTTCTAGAATAGAAAATAGTAATTATTATATTCTATTCTTGACATAAAATCCCTTATAAATATTAAAACATTATTTAAACGGTGCTGATTTCCATATGTTTTGTGTTTTATAGTAAAATTTTAAAAAATCGTACTGATTAACATATTACCCGACCTCGAACCTAGGACTTTACGTTCTGCAAACGCGCAGGCCAACACGAGACCTAGGAGGCGACTGTTTTTTGGATTTAATTAAAGCATGGGATGGGAGCCATATGAATCTATGGAATAATGGCATATATGAATTTTTAGTTGCGCGAAAGTGTCGCTACGAACACTTCGGTTTTGTTACAAATATGATTTTTGCAAATAATCTGATTTATGGTCCCGTCCCAACTCTGACGCAATATCTATACGAAGAATACGCGTGTAATGATGACAGCACGACCTTTATTCAATTTTATTATAGAAATATTATTACCCTTCTTTGTGAACACTTACACGCAATAGGTACTGCTGAAATGTATTGTTACGGCTCAGTTTGCAAAAATCAAAATTTTGATGGATAGTTAAAGCTTGTAAACGATCGATAACAAGCAGGACTTTTCTTCAAGTACGGTAAGGATCGAACGCTATTTGTATTCATTTAAGTATCATTATGTATAAGCGGCCCGCACCGGCCTCGCACGGGTAGGTTCATTCCCTTAACGGTTAAGTTTCCAAATAAGCTTTTTTTAGTGGATGTTTACAACATAAAAAAGGCATCACCTGCCAACATTTCAAGTATTTAGCGCCAGCGGTTTAGGGTCTGCGTTATTGAATCAGTTAGTCAGGACAAGTAGGATTAATTATTGTAGTAGATATTTTGGACAGACAAGCACGGAGTAGGGCATTGATGATGTTGTGAAAAGGTCACCCCGCCAAAGTATAGGTATAACTTTATTTCGCTCACACCTATGTTTCTCCTTGAATTTAAAACTAAAACATCGATTTAAAAGTCTGCTTTTGCGAATCAAAAAACGTCTTTAAATACTTGGAACATGCAAAAGTAGGTAATTGAATGAAGGAAAATTGGAAGACTGGATTAAAAAAAATGGTGTAACGACTAAGCATTATACAAACACAATTTGTATCATGAAAGCTTTTTATCTTTGAGTTTTTTTAAAGTTGTCAAAACAATGCTAACAAGGTGGTCCATACGCAGGAGTAACTTTTCTAATCCTCTCAACTAAACTGTGAACAAATAAGTAACATACTTACTGTGTAGCTGAACGCAACACACACAGCCTCTCGGTGCGTGCATCGTGTCTATACATATAGTTAGTTTTGAATGATGGTTTTGGAACGAAGTTCCTTATCGCGCGTTGTGAAAGGGGGCTAGACGGAAAAAATTCTTACGAAAAGTTGTCACGACGTTGAATTCAAATATTGTTGACAAGCATTCAAATATTATTGAGTGAATGACAATATTTGAATTTCGCGCGTTGTGAATTGTTGAGTGTGTACAGGTTTTTTTATTTTTAATTATTAAATTTTAATGAAAGGAACTTCGTTCCATCCGGGTGTCCCTTGACACCTCTCAAGTTTTTTTTATTTTATTTTGGTATTTGAACTAATCATAAAAAGGTAATTATGAATAATTAATTATCACTCGCTTAAACGTGAGGAAACCTGCTTACTTTAGAATTTTTTTTCGATGATGTGTGAAGACTGCCAACCCGTAGATATTGGGCCAGCGTGCAGCGTGGTGGACTACCTATAGCCCTCCCTCTCAATCTGAGAAGAGACTCGTGCCCAGCTGTGGTAGGTACGATATATGGGTTGATGATGATAAGTAGGTTTTTTTTTATTCTACTAAGGTGGCAAACAAGCATGCGACCTCTGATGGTAAGCGGTTACCGTAGCCTATAGACGCTTGCAACACCAGGAGTATCACTTGCGCGTTGCCGACCCTGTATTGAAAGAGGAATAGTTGGGTTGGCAGTATAAGGGTCAAAGTCCCCCCACTGCCAACACAACGTTTCCTCGTGGTGCACTGGTAATAACATCTTGACAGTAAGTCAAATCGATGCTGCAATTATGTGATTAAATAATATTAGATAAATCTACAAACCTATAATAAACCATTTAATTTAAAACCACTCCACAAACAGATCGGTGATAGCGAGTGGTGCATTTTTAACCCAATTTCCTTCGGTAATTTTATTAAAATTCCATTACATGTATCAGAGATCGCCACTGGATGGTTAATTACTGGACGTCCCAAGCGTCCTTTACGAACGTTCACGATTCGAAGGCCTTTGATCTACTCAATAATTTGTATTTATATAGGTAATTATTTTTAGAAAATCTTACAGAATACGAACGTTCACGATTCGAAGGCCTTTGATCTAGGTACTCAATAATTTGTATTTATTCATTTATTTAGGTATTTATTTTTAGAAAATCTTACAGAATAATAACAATGAATGATAAATAATGTATTACCTACTTTATCTTGTTAGAACAAACACCATACCGACCTACTTTATTTACCCATTTACGTTAGGTATACTACCACCAAATATATTGGTACCTACCTCCAGAAGTTCAAAAGTTTAAGTATGCAGCTTAATTTTCTGTAAGTTTTTAGTACAGTCAGCGTCAAATACTTGTGACACTCAGGGTATTCAAATAAATAGACCCAACCAAAACGTCAATAATATCGGTACAAACAAAGTTTCCATATTGTTGTCAACAATATAGTCGCTCAAAAGGTCGAGACGTATAAAACGTCTTATAGATAGGTTCAGTCAAACCGCCATATATATGGTTACAGTCATCCCGCCAATGGTATCCAAGCTTTCTGAGTGTTCAAAAATATGGAACACACTAGAAAAATAAACTTTACTGCTACATGTTTTAAATATTATTTCTCACATCATGTGAAAAAATTTACACAAAAATGAAAGGAATAGAAACTACTGCTGTCCTTTTCATTTTAAGCATGACGTCATAGACATGTCTTTTGTTTTGTAAAGAATTTCGTGCATAGCCGTTTACGGTATTTGTAAGCAAAGAGCTGACTGAAAATCGATGTACCTAAACCTCATTGATAATGAGTAGGTATGACTATATATCTCATAGAGCAAGAGTGCATAATTAAAATATATGATTCAATATCATGTTCGTCACAATTCGAAAAAATTAAATATTTTATTTAACAATGAATGTCGACAAAATTAAAGACTCGATAGGTAGTACTTGCAAATAAGAGGTGCAAGCGATTTTCAACCTTATCGACCATTTTTTATAAAAAATCGCTATTATAAACATAAACAAGGTAATAGTGGATAAATAACTAAAAATAAGGTCGATAATCGCTTGCATCTATTTTAACAACTAAAATCATTTAAATAAAGAAATCCAACTTTTTTTAATTGATATTACTGATAGAGAAATATAATGACATGCAAACAACACTAGATTGCCTAAAGAGGTTTTCATCTTTGGGAAACCGTTTATTTCTATAACATGCTGGTTTATTTTTCTAATGTGTTCCATATTTTTGAATTCAAAAGAATGGATACCATTGGCGGGATGACTGTAACCATATATATGGCGGTTTGACTGAACCTATCTATAAGACGTTTTAAACGTCTCGACCTTTTGAGCGACTATAATGTTGACAACATTAAGGAAACTCTGTTTGTACCGATATTATTGACTTTTTGGTTGGGTCTATTTATTTGAATACCCTGAGTGTCACTATGTATTTGACGCTGACTGTACCTAGGTACCTTTTTTTATAGGTACGTAAAATCCTCATGGATCGTTCGCCACCCAGGGAGGTGGCACGGTATGACCTAATCTAAGAAAAAAATTATCATCTTAATCATGATTCTAGTTATTCCAATCACCGCTGTTTTTTTTTTTTGAAAGTTCGCTGTAGCTTCAACTTATTACAGTTTCGATAACCTGTGTTGATTTGCGAAAGGCCAGTAACATCCGCTTCCCAGAACCAATTATAGCCGAGGGGCGAGCTTAGTGGAAGGTAAACCAATATCCCTTTAAAAATTACGATACAAATTCCATGAATATTAACACCGACAACGTCAATTTTCATAGATATGCAAATTCTTTCACCAACTAAGCTTATTGCTGTCTCTACAAGTTGGTCGATGAACCACATACATTGGTCACTTGGTACAAAAATTATTCGTTACAGACTGTGTCGATCCAGTAATGGATGATGTAAAAAGTCTTGGCCCAATTTGTACGGTCAGCATTAGAATTCGGAACGCGAAGCCACTTTGATAAATAAAGATGACCTATCAGTCAACATTAAGGCTTGTTGATTTTATTCGAGACTTTAAGGATGTTAATTTGTTTTTTTGGCTCTGTTGGAAATGAGAAAATTAATTAAGTTCTTACAATACATCTTTCTTTGTTACCTCATCACTACCTCAGACCAAAGAATAAATGGGACCTTAACCATCTTTGAGCTTGTTCGGTCTCTTGGTAAAATATTTAATTTATTCGCCCTGGGAAATTGAAAAAGTCTCATATCTGCTGTTGTGTACCAGATTAAAATAAAATACCTATCAAGTTTTCCAAATTCATATAACGTACCGTACTTACCTACAACACCGCATTAAAAGTAATGGTAACTCATTGGCCTTCCATTCCAGGATTGAATAAAAGAAATCGCGTTATTACCGCCTTTATGTTATGAATGGGCACTCAGGCTATTCAGATTGAGGGGCAAGCTTACATAAGGATGTTTGTACCCTTTACCCTTCAAGTTGTTATATGGGTCCGTATAAACTGCGATACGAATATGTGGAATATGCGGAATGGGACCTATGGACCTAAACCTACGTATTTTTAGTTACGCAAACAAGGGATACCTCAACATCATCATCAGTCCTCTGCTGGACGTAGGCCTCCCCTAATGTGCGCCATTTCAACCTGTCCTCGGCTTGTCGCATCCAGCTTCTACCAGCAGCCTTTCGCAAATCATACTCCATGTCGGAGGGTGTCCTACACTACGTTTGCCGAGTCGCGGTCTCCACTCAAGAACACGTCTACCCCAGCAGTTTTCGGTTTTTCTGCAGATATGGCCAGCCCACTGCCACTTCAGCTTGCTAAGCCGGTGTGGTATGTCGGTTACTTTGGTTCTCTGTCGGATAGCCTCGTTGCTGATTTTATCCTGCAGAGAAACTCCAAGCATAGCACGCTCCATAGCACGCTGCGCGACTTTACAATGGTGGACTAACCGCAGTGAGTGATACCTAGTACTGGCTAGAGATGGTTAAAACCTGCTTAGTGTGACAACTTTGTTGGTTGCTTGTAACTTATTTATTTATAATAATTGACATTTATTTATTCTTTAACACAGATGGTACAAAGGCGCCATTAGGTTTTCTGCCAAACAACTTGACATTATACGTTACCGTTATTTTGTCCTATTTTGGCCTATTTTCTCCAAAGTAATATGCTCCTAGATCGCTACTTTGTACAGCTAATAGATAGTTTTTGCTTCTTGGCAATATTCTGATCTTGGAGAGGTAAATTAGTAGGATACTAAATTAAGATTTGAACAAAATATACCTATGTATACATACAATTGATTACTTTTGACATCTCAACATCGATGTTTATTAGATATATTTCCCTACAGAGTGGCAAATACCTATGACATCTCCACTCTGTAATGTATTCTATACCTAGACTATTTTTATAGAATCTATAGATACTAACCTGTAAATATTTATGTAGATTCATCCTACCGAGAGTGATATTCAATCTCTTTACTCTCATAAAATTTCATTTCGTTTTCCATCTTGTCGGTGAGTAGGTACCTACACTTATGTATATCTATAACAAATGAATGCAATAAAGTCTCGGCGACGGATATCTATCCTCTTTGGTTTTTTGCTATGTTTTCTACAGCGAGGTACTGGCATTATTTTCTGTATCTGGTAGGCATTCTTAAATAGGTTTTCGTTAAGATTAATCTGCCTCCTTCCTCCGAACCATTTTCCTAACTATAATATAATATTTTTTTGGGACATTTTACACAAAACCATCTAGTCCCAAACTAAGCTGAGCCTGTATTATGGATGACAATGGATATAATACTTATATACTTTTTTTTTGTAAATACATACTTATAATACATAAGAAACACCCAGACAAACACAAATACTCATGTTTTATCCACAAAAATATTTGTGTCCTGTGGGAATCGAACCCACGACCCCATGATAAGCAGTCCGGCACTCGAACCGCTAGACCACAGAGGTAACTATGTTGGGGTCGGCTTCTATTCGAACCAGACGCGGCTGAATTTCAATATTTTACACGAAGCTTCTGCCATCAGACCTCCGCAGCCCAATTTCTGGGCAATAGGTATCCGGTAGGTGATGAGAATAGACTGGTTACCAGGCTCTTTGGGCTTCTGACTAACGATTGTCATAGGTGTTCGTGTCACAAACGAGACCGACGGCTTTACGTGGTCTCCTAGGCACGATCTCGATATGTTTAAGAATGGTCACCCGTCCACAGACTCACCGCGGCTAGGGCACCTTAACCTTTCCGATCAGCGTAGTTATTACTTAGCCACGAGCCCCCCATTATACATGATGTTTTGTTAACATGGACGTAGGTAATAAACATTTTGAATTTGATAACCTTAATGTACCTACCTATTCCACGAATAAAAGGCGATATTGTAAGTATGGACAGGTACCTAGTTGAAATAAAGATATCGTTTCATTAACTTTTAGAATGATATGCCCAATCCACTAAGAGCATTTAGCATGACCACATCGCCCTTCATCGACTAGCAAACATAATAGGCTTTACAACTGTAATGAGGTTGTTGCTCTTAGTGGTTGGCGTTTTAATAATTAAACCTTCTTTCTCATTCTATAATTATGCCATACAGTTTGAGTGCTGTTTATTTTTTTGTTTTGGCTCGCACGGTTTGTGCATTTGCCATTACAAGTGTAAAAGGTAGGGAAACTATTATTTTGGGATAAATAGATTATGGAAACGGAATTTAGGGATTGAAATAGAATATAGGATCACGGTAGGTCAAGGAAAAAAACGTTATAAGGAATATATATTAATAAAGTAAATAATATTCAAGAGTGCTGTTTGATTATAGGTAACTAAGAACGAACGAATGAAGGTAGCTAGCACCCTGAGGGCGTACTTAAAGTACGGTGAAATGAAGTAGGTAATGGAATGAAAATGCATTAATTGTTTGCTGTACCTAAAGACCCAGAAGTTCTAATAAATTTCTTCGGCTGCGCAGTAAACAAGCCTGCGCAATTTTAGGTATACCTACACCATTACGATTCGACAGCCATTATAGAAAATAATTGTACAACGCCATCACTACGAAGAAATGTTGTGTTGACAGTGGAGAGACTTTGACCCTTATACTGCCAACCCAACTATTCCTCTTTCGTTTTACAGGGTCGCAACGCGCAAGTGATAACCCTGGTGTTGCGAACGTCTTTATACTACGGTAACCGCTTACTATCAGGAGGGCCGTATGCTTGTTTATTTATTTTTTTTTTATTTATTTATTTATTGACACACCAACGACTTATTCACTAATCATTACATTAAATATATTCAATTACAATAGTTTTGCGGTGAATTCGTCACTTACAGGTGTGCACAGCACTTGTATAATATCAATAATAAAATTCAAAAATAACTTTACAAAATTTACGTTGAAGTTAAAATGTCAAGTAGTTAAATTAAATTACAGTATGATTCAAAAGTTAAAAATATAAATTAAATTGGAATAATAATAGAAACACAATAATAAAAAATAAAACTGTTAAAATAACAAATAAATTAGGACCTATTACATTAGTCACAATAGAAATTAAAAGAGTAGATTATATTAAAATTTTACGTTCAACATTTAGATTAAATTAAATTGTACAATATTATTATTTAATACATTGAATGGAGTCATACAAATACACAAATTAACATTTGGAAACAGAATCAAGCAAGCAAATTGATTAAGAACTGAGGACATATCGTCTGAATTCATTCAAACTGTTCGAAAATATATCCAAGTTGTTAGTACGCGTGCTCAGCTTATTGTAGCTAGACAAAAACCGGTATAAAGGAGCTGAACGACCAAGATTAGTTCTATTTTTAGGCAATCGAAATGTTTCTGTTTTAAAATTGGATCTAAATGAGGTACGGCGGGGAACATTTAGACCGATCACCGAAACCAACTCCGGTACATTCACCAAATTATGAAGGGTCTTATATAGGAATATCAAGTCTGAGCAACTTCTTCGTTGCTCCAAGGAGCTCATCCTGAAATGACAGAGCCTTTGAGGATAATCGGCTTCGCGATCGCAAGTCTGTGATTTGTAGCGCAGGTATCTTGTAAACTTTTTTTGGATGCACTCTATTCTGTCGATATGGACGCGATACGCTGGATTCCATACAGGAGATGCATATTCCAGTATACTTCTCACCAGAGAGTTATAGAGAACCTTAAGGGTGCCAATTGACCGGAATTCCTTGCAAGTTCTTTTTACAAATCCGGACATTTTATTTGCTTTAGCAACAATAGTGTCAACGTGATTAATAAAGGATAGTTTACTATCAAGTTGTACTCCTAAATCACGAATGGTATCGACTTTCTTAAGAGTTATGCCGTTTAGGTGATATGCTGAAGGCTGAATCGACTTTTTCCGTGAAAATGTTATATGATAACACTTTACGGCATTGAGAGTCATCATGTTACTGTGACACCACTCATGAACTGCGTCCAAGTCCCTCTGAAGCAAAGCAATGTCGGTGCATGATTCAATTTCCTTGTATAGTTTTAGATCATCCGCAAACATAGAGCATTTTGAGTTTTTAATGGAGCGTATGATGTCGTTCACAAATACCAGGAAAAGAATAGGACCAAGATGCGATCCCTGTGGCACCCCAGAGGTTGAGTAATAAATTGGCGACTGATAACCCTTTATAATAACTCTCTGTTGTCGTTCTGAAAGATATGATTTAAACCAGCGCAGCAAATGACCATGCATACCATAATTCTTAAGTTTTTGAAGTAGGAGAACATGATTTACTTTGTCGAACGCGCTACTGAAGTCAGTGTAAATTGAGTCCACTTGCACACCAGAGTCCACGGATCTGCTGATATCATTAATGTAGTGAACTAAGTTGGTGGTAGTGGATTTATTAGTACAGAAACCGTGCTGGTGCGTAGCCAATTGAGTTTTAACGAGCGAAGTTAATACAGGACAAACTAATGATTCGAACAGTTTCGAGAATATTGAAAGAAGAGATATGGGCCGATAATTTTTAACATCATTTGGCTCCCCTTTTTTTAATATTGGAACTACGTGTGCGATTTTCCACTGCGTGGGGAACTTAGAAGACATTAAGGACTTATTAAAAATAAGTTTGAGCGGTAATGATAAATATTTGGCACATTGCCTTATGAAATGCGGCGGTAGGCCGTCAGGCCCTGGGCTCTTGCAGATATTTAGTTTTTTTAATTCTTTGAGTACGTCTCGCTCTGTGAAATAATGGCTTCCTAGCGCGAGCTGAGGGTACTGCTTTGACTTTGTTTGTACCGCGAGTGGACTAGCCGGAGAAGCAAAGGTGGCAGAAAAGTGTGAGGCAAACAGTTTACTCATATCGTCTCCAGAAGTTGCCACTTTCCCGCTCCAATGTAACTCAGATGGGATGTCATTAGACTTGGCTTTTTTGGCCCTAACGAATGACCAAAATGCCTTCGGGTTCAGTCTGATGTTATCTTCAGTGTTATTGACGTATCTACTGTAGCACTCTTTGATCATGTTTTTAGAACGTTCCTCCAATATACGGTATTCATATTTGTCCCTAGGATTTTTGTATTTCTTAAAACGAAGTCTTAATTTTTCCTTTTCGTTGAGGAGTCTGATCAAACATTTTGAAAACCATACAGGAAATTTGTTATTGCGTGAAGTATATCTAGGAACACATTCATCCACTATTCGATTCAATTGTTCGTAAAACGTGTCTATCATTAAGTCCACATCCGCCAGATCCGAAAACAAACGCGCCCAATCGATGCTCCTCAACCTCTCATTTACGAGTGCATAGTTGGCTTTCCAGAAGTTATATTTGAGAGAACTCTTACTTTTTAATATTGCGGGTACAATATTCTTGATGGTGATGTCAAGAGGAGGGTGATGAACATCAACCAGCGACATTGGATTTTTACATTCGCTGACAGATCCACCGCGGAAGTTACATAAAATGAGGTCTAAAGTTCTGTTGTGGCAGTTCCTAACAGTGTTAATTTGCTTAATGCTATTTGATGACATAAAGTCAACCAGTGAATAGCCTAACCTGTTCGCAAAGTTCCCAGCAGTTGTACACGGAGAGCTGGAGAGAGTAATGTCCTTGCTCCAGTCGATGAACCCCAGATTGAAGTCCCCAGCGATTATTACATCTCCTCCCGTTGATTCAATCACTGCATCCACGTTGTCCAGGATCAAGTTAAGTGGGGCATGTTGGACAGGTGGTGGCAGATAGGCCGCACAGATGTATAGGTTGCCCTTTCCGTTATTGGTTTTGAGCTTGACCCACAGATCTTCAGCATCTGATTCCCATTTCGTTACACGTGTTGAGTCTATCGCCCTAGAAACAGCGATCAGTACACCGCCGCCCTTTTTGCTGCCGAGAGGAGTAGAAGCTCTGTCTCTACGATAAATGATATATCGGGAGTCGAATAATTCGCCATCATTTACGCTGTCATCAAGCCATGTCTCTGTTCCAATTATCACATCATAGTTATTAAGTTGTGCGGCTAGCCTGAGATTAAGCAATTTGGTTTTAAGACCTCTGAAGTTCTGATAATAGATGGTGAATTCTGGCAGCAAGATCACGGTCATTATGCGTCCTTGGTACTTTTATAGTAAAGAGACAGCCTCCAGGCTTTTTATTTGTTTAGCTTGTTGGCCATCCTCCTTCCTTATCAATATTTTGCCATCTCGAACCCAAACATATTTGTACCCTTTTTCTCTTGCGAATTTTCTGGCGGCCGCATGAATTTTTTTGTTTAGGGGCGATAGGTGCTCCGATACGAAGACAGGCTTAGGTAAGTTGCCGTACCCAAGGTGTTGTGAGTTAAGTTTTTTGTCGGGGTGCGCTTTGTTATAATTCATCACTGAGGTTAGAACAGTATCCCTCAGCAGCATGCTGCGCAGTTTGACAACTATAGCTCTGGGGTTATTGCTTTCTGGGTCTAGTTTCCTTACCCGTACTACAGACAGGATGTCCTCCTCTTTGACGGAACAAGAGACTACATTTCCAATTTGCTGGACAGTCTTAACCAGATTTTCAGCTTTGCTTTCTGGTATGCCGTTGATTTCTAAATTCTGTTGACGAGCATGCTGTTCAATCAAGTTTACTCTTGATGAAAGTTCAGAGACGGTGTGCCTGAGAGAATCGTTCTCCTTGTGGAGGATTTTATTGTCGTTCCTACAGGTCTCAAGTTCGGCTTTCATCCGATCAAACTCTTCACTTATAAATTCGACTGACTGCTTGACTTCACGAAACAATGATTTTATATCACCTAGTTCATTAGTAAAACTTTTTTTGATGTTGGCTGATATTTCCGATGATAAGATACTCCGTATTTCTTGACGAATACAGCTGATCAGTTCACTTTTTGAGCATTGAAATTCTGGATCCGGTGGGCCATCAATGCGTGGACGTTTCTGTCTAACACATACATTTGACACTTCAGGTATACTGACAGTAGGTATGTTAGGTTCAGAGGATGCCTGAGTTATGTTACTCCCACTGGATTCTTTAGGCGGGGTACGCGCTAGTCGTGACATTTTATTACAATTACAATTTTATTATAATTAAGTTGTGTACTCTTCTCAGTCACAAAGCACGTTAGCTGGAGCGGTATCCTGGTGTGCAAAACAGAGTTAAATTTGGGACTAAAAACAATACGTTTTTGCCATGTATTGTTTGCCACCTTAGTGGAATAAAAAAACTTGAGAGGTGTCAAGGGACACCCGGATGGAACGAAGTTCCTTTCATTAAAATTTAATAATTAAAAATAAAAAAACCTGTCTACACTCAACAATTCACAACGCGCGAAGTTCAAATATTGTCATTCACTCGATAATTCGAAATTCAAATATTGTTGACAAGCAAAAAGTCACAACGCGCGATAAGGAACTTCGTTCCAATAATAATTATATCTATCTAACTCAAAAGGCCTTATTAATCTGATCGTTTACCAGTAACGTGAGTATTTACTGTTGATTAACCGCATCCATGGCATTTGTTGATCATCATTCATCGGTTCAGAAAACGGCTGAAACTTGGAAGCGAGAATTGGTGCTCTTCGTGGCTACGTATACACGTAGGGCATGGTAATCGGGAATATGCGCCTGCCCTTTTAAAGGCTACAACTCAACACTGCAATATGTACGTTTAACTCCACCCCGTTGACGCTAAGTGCACCGCTCTAGTAGTTTATTTCTGCCATTAAATGCGCTTAACCTCACTTTAAGTGAAAATAATGAACGCGCAAAGTATTACTTTTATGTACGCCTGACTTCGGTGACGTTAAATTATTGTAGAATTAAGTTTATAGTAATGTAAATATATTTGATACGCGTTATTGCCCTTCACATTGATCAACCGATTTAGAGTTTTAGGTATCTGATGAAAAACTATTAGGTATTCGTCTTCATTTTCCCAGTACCTACTCAAACAAACTCATTTAGGTATCAATGAGTAGGAGATACTCGAAGCATATTGGAACAAGTATTTTATAGTACCAGCTGTTAGTCCTCTTACCCTAGCTAACAATATAAAAGGACCAGCCAAATTTCGGAATTACAAGCGCACATATATAAAATTAAAACATAAAATAAAATTAATTGATACCTAGTTTACATTACTGGTCCATCATCATATTATGTAGTGCCACTGCGGGGCACGGGTCTCCTCTCACAGAATGAGAGGGATTAGGCTATAGTCCACCACGCTGGCCTTATGCGGGTTGGCAGACTAGACACACAGTCGAGAAAAATCTTTAAGGCATGCAGGTTTCCTCACGATGTTTTCCTTCACCGTTTAAGCGAGTGATGGTGAAAAGTCAGAGGTGCGTGCCTTGGATTCGAACTCGTGACCTTCGACTGCTATTACTGGTCCGATACACATTAAATTCAAACGGGTTTGTAGCTACATCATCGTTACATTGATGACACTAATCCTTCGAGCGTGTTTTTTTTGTTTTTCTGTAGTCTTTAGAGTACATGCGTAGGATATGTGTTTGTTTTTCCGATTTATACCCTCAATAAGTCTTCGTTTTCAAACATCGATTATATGAAGTCTTGTTGTATGTACAGAGGCCAGCACATTAAGCTACCACAATCTGTCAAAATTCTTTGATAGATTTTCAACTTTAATACAAAGTGATAAGGTTCATATTCGATTGGGAAAATTTTACAGTTTTGGATAGGTTGACCTGCTGGCGTCTGTACCTACGTATATTTTGTTATGGCGTTATAGTTGGAAAGCAATTTGGTAAATTATAATTTTAAATTATTTATTATTATTTAATTTAATTAATATCTTTTATTCTATCTATAATAATCTGATCCATCTTTAATATCTTCCATTATAATTTATATAAATTATAATATTTCCGTTAGTATTTATAACATAAGAACTTTGAGGATATAACCTAAGAAGTATTTAGATAGAATTATCATCAGTTATTTCTGATAAGCACCCGGTCACTAGGCTATAATAAAATGTTATTAGGCGACTAAATTAATTAATAATAATGATAGGACGTGACGTCATAATTGTATCAAACCTCAAACTCGACCTACATTCTTTCGGCGCTTATTACATCATGATAAGTTCTGACAGGTGTTAGAACACTACTGTAACTTAATTCCCAACTCAATATTCTGAAGGGACGTGCGTGGAAATTAATAAAAAACTGTAGGCCTATGTTTAGTTTTAGTTGCTTTATATTTTATTTCATTTCGTCAACGATATTTCAAAAATTCAAGAAGTAGTAATTTGGAAGGTGTTCGAATTTTAAATGTGTTTTTTATAATAATTCTTACATTAATATGGAAATATATTAGAAGTTCAACGATGTATGATTACTTCGAAGTAATAAAGTCAACATCGCGACACAGATCACGGCGTACCGTCGGGGTAAACAAGTCGGTTTAATGATAAGACGAGACCCGCCGCCAACCAGTCGCGCGAGCCCGCCCGCCCAACGCACGTGTAAAAAGTTGCAACAGATAACAACAAATAGTTTTATACAACCTTATGGGTGAGTCGTCTCTCGTTATAAAAAAATAAACATTAAATATTTCATTTTTAAATTGCGTACAATGTAGTAAGTGTAATAGGTTGTTCCAATTTTAAACATATTTTATGTTTTTTTTTTCTCCTACGTGCAAAATAGGCGGTTGTATAGGTACTATTCTTATTTTTACAAACTTTTATTTAACTTGCAATGTTTTACTCTGTTTTCAATTTGTAAAGTGTTACTCGACATGTGAAATTTTATAGCATTTTGTGCGTGAATGAATTTATGAGTGACGCGCCATATTAGTTCAGTGTCCATAATGTAATGGGATCATTCCACTTTAAGAAAATGTTCCAATTCGGTTTTTACTTACATTTATATTATTTTTTATTACATTAAATGTTGGTAAGTACCTAAAATGCACTGTAAAAAAATCCGAATCTCTATAAGTTTCTCTACAACAAATTTTAATCCCAGATTACCTTTATTATGTTAGGCATGTATTAGGCACTCAATTATTATTATTAAGATTGATATGTAGCTAAGTGCCTACTTTTTTTGATACTCGGAAATTTCATTGCCTTTACTTACGTAGTATCTACATATTTATGGTAATCCAATCTGAATAAGAAGTAGAGAAAATGCGTGGCAGATGACACATTTACATTGTTTACTAGCTTTTGTATTTACGGTATAGTGACAGAATACGCGTTATTTGATACTTAAATTATTAATAATAAAATATTATAATATTTATTATAAAATATATAAATATTATATAAGAAAGATTGTCCCATTGCAACCAAATGCTAGTTTTAATAAAATTTTGGTCCTTTCATCCGCCTTTACATATGTCCAACTAAAAAAAACAAAACGTAGTTTTCCACTGATACATAATCCGTGCACGGCATACACAACGGATCGATGTAACACTATTGTACGTAGCTAATTTCGTTATCTACAGATAAGCAGTGGGCTGAGAGGCGCGAGCATGAGACACCATGGGATTCAGACTACGTGTATAAAACCATGGAGAAAGAATTGACGACGAAGGCTGTAGAAACTTTATCTGAAGCTAGGGTCGGGGTTTCAACATGGGAGGTTCATGGGAACGTGTGGAGTGCGGCTGTTGGAGCTCTGATTGGTGCTGGGACTGTAATGCTAATTGCTGCTGTGATCCTGATGTGGAGGAAACCCCGAAGACAGGATCTGCCGCTCCTAGCGCCTATGGATGCTTCACATAGTGTGAGTTACTTCTTCTTTAATTCGTGAATTACTACAGTACACAGTTATTTGTGAAACTACTCAGCTCTAATAATTATTTCAATGTTCCGTTGAAATTATTAGTTCCCTTGAAACGACGTGTGAAAATGGCGTGTGGATAGTTCGTGGAACTCCTTTTGTGTAATGAAAATTAAAAAATATATGAGATTCAATAAATAGAATGTAGCCGTAGCTTTTCTGCGAAAACAGGGCACATGAACTTCGTTTCTTAACTGTAGATTGCAATAAAGTCTTTGCTTCTATTTGTTTGTGGAGAAAAAAAAACAAACAAAATCACCTGATTGTTAGTAACTAGAAACTATTGCAGTGCAGTTGTTGACTTCTTAAACAAACGACTGAGAAATCGATACCTAGGCGGAACTCAGTCCAATTAGAGAGGTGATACTATAGAAAATATTTTCAAAGGTATCTGGTCCTTAGGGATCCCGCATTGTTTTTATTTTTAAGGCTACTGAGCCCTTATGTCTTTAACAATTTCATAAATCTATCTACATAATTATATGTGCATTAAAGTGATATAATTATGTACTTATCATGAAATCTTAGAATCTATATACTTCATATTTAAGACCTAGTAGCCTTACATTATAATGTTATAGGGTAGGGAAATCCGCTAACAAACGATTTAGAGGAATTCCCTTGGGATTAAGAAAAAATAGATCAACACAGGTAGTACCGCGGGACACAGCTAGTATTATATAGTGCCCACGCAGATTATTGACTGTAAGCTCCTTGTGAGGTATATAAATATAGCCCGATAATTCTATAAAGATCTTTTGTATAAGAAAAACCAGGTGACGTGTGCGAGGTGAGTTTGTATTTGTATGATTTTGGGACACAATGTATAATGTTCTAGTTAGTCTGTATTATCAACCCATATACTGTCCTATTTGCTGAGCACGTGTCTCCTCTCAGATTGGCAGGTATAAGGCTATAGTCCATCTCGCTGGCCTAGTGCCTAGACTTCACACACTGTCGAAAAAATCTCTAACGAATGCAGGTTTCCTTATGATATTGATATTTCCTCTTGATATTTTCCATTCAAGCAAGTTATAATTAATTATTATTACACACAAGAATTCGAAAATTCAGAGGTACGTGCCTTTGAATCGAACTCGAGACCTTTGACTTGGCAGTCTTGTCAGTTAGCCTACGGTTTCTTGAAATTGTTTTCTGTTCGGTTAAAGCTGAAACATTTACTAAACCAATGTATATACCTGTTCAGTAAATATTGTTTTATTTGAATATTATTTATATGAGTTGACTATTTGTTTATATTGGTAATAGGATTGTATTTATATCTACATACAACTTCACTGCAAAGTATTATCAAATTGGGATGAATCACTGACCTACGTACTTATAGGAAACAAACTAGCCACCAAAATTTTCAAAAGTATACAAACATACTTACAACAATTTTAAGGCATAAGGCATAGGGTGTGTTTTTTTTAATAATAAAATTCTATTGATTAATGACATATAATAACTAATTATAATCGTGTTTACAGATTGATTTGAGAACATAGTGGCCTCTTAATCTTAAAACTAAATTTAAGCATACAATCTTAAATCTAAATTTCACATCTCTTGAGCTGTTACGCTATCAGACACACAATTTGTATGAGTTATGTTTCCATAACTAATTACTCACTTATCTGTAATAATTTGAAAAAAAAGGACCAGTTCTAAGAAACAAAACCTTCGTTACTTTATTTCTAATCTGATCCAATTTACGACGGGACGTGTTCTGTTGTACAAAGAGCCCGCGTGTCAACAAATGACCGCTACGTGCTGCTGCACTGTTTAGTTACTCTTTGATCACTTTGCGAACATCTTGAACGACCAAGTTCGCTGGACCCTAATTATATTTTGCCTCTTGCACTCTTAAAGCTTTCTCAGGCTCGCGAAGTCATACATTAGGTAAATAACATAAATAGATGGTATTTTGGCTGTTAAAATGCTGTGGGATTTAAAATAAACAAAATACATAACATACCATCATCACGCCTGTATTCCCCGAAGGGTTAGGCAGAGGTGTACTAATGTACACCCACATTTCGCCGGTAATAAAAAAATAAACAAAATAAACGTATTGATTTCTGACATTTACGCGAATATTATACATTGAAATAAAACTACTTTTTACGGATTTTATCGCGTATATTGCGAAACGTCGAGATTAATAATATCAATATACGCGATAAAATCCGTAAAAAGTAGTTTTATTTCAAAATAAACGTATTTTTCAATAATTATATTCAATAATAACTTGTTAACTAATAAATTATCAGACGTAATAGAAAAAGTATGAAATGAAAAGAAATATCTTAAGAAGATTTACCCCAATTCAAAAACGTTAATTTGGTTTAGGTGCATATTAACTGAAGTGAAGTATTATCTGTTGATGGTCAGATTGCAACGCCATGAAAATCACAAATACAGTATCTAAGCATAATTTTAAAGTATCATTAGCTCATCAGAGGTTCACTCAATGTTTTGAAATCAGACCCTTGGTCTCTCGACATTTACGATTATCCAGTCCTTATCAAAATAATGTACTGTCGTAAATTTGAAAAAAAAAATGTTCTTATTGTAATTCTATCGGAAACAAGGACCACTAAAATATTTTGTTGGTAATAATAACATCGTATGTGGTCGCCTGTCCCCCGCCACGCTTGTTAGTTATTAAGGCAATATCCCTTGGGCTTCCCGCGGACTCTCCGTAGCCTCCCAGTGCATTTAGATAAAGATCGTATTTTCAACCTCACTATCATCATAATTATATATAGACTAGGTATAATTCGTATATACCTTCGTAGTTCGTACAAATTGTAGTCGTACCTACGCAATAAAGGTCGTATTTTCAAGTTACACCCACCTTAAAAACCATACAACACTGCGACATAAAAATAATTAGTTTTTATTTTCCTAAACGTGCTGCCTCTTTCCGCCATCGTTCTACGCGACAGCAGCTCCATCCCCATCATTTAACTGGTTGGCTGTCCACTACTGTGCGTTTTTCTATTAACTTTCTGTCTCGCACAACAAAACTGTGGAATTTCCGCACCAATTTTCGAAAGACCTTCAAACCTTCAAGAAAAGAGAGTACTCCCTTTTATGGCCGGCGTCCATGGGCGGCGGTAATCAGTTATCATCAGGCGATCCGTCTATTCGTTTGCTATCCCAACCCATATAAAAAAGCATCATCGTTTTTAAATAACTTAATTAGGTATCGGAGTTGGTCTTTTCAGTTTACGGGCTTAATGGGAAAATAAAGGGAAGGACTTTAAGATTATATAATTTTAAAGGATCTTAGTTAATCAAAAATTTTAACTATACAATCAAATTTCAGAGATTCAAACACTTAGTTCGAAGTTTATTTCTGGCACAACAAAGCTTCGTATCCATATCACGCGTCACATAGGCAGTCAATCTTGCACACTTCCTTGATTAAACACCCAGTGTTATGACTCGCATATAACTGTCGCCATATAGGAGGAGCAACGGCGCCGTACATTATTGTGTTAGATACCGCATTTTGATACGCGCCCCTTTCAGAGAAGGAAAAGAGAAGAAAATACTATATAAAATATACGTATTTATTTGGTGTCAATTACACGAAAGATAATAGTCATTACTTATTGTTGGTGGGTGTCATTTTGTTTACATACAGGCTGGAAGGCTTACCATGACTTCAGTACATGATTCTGGACACCCCTGCGTTGGAATTTTACGTCGGCTTTTTCTTAAATTTTACAACTCGCAAGTGAACTCTAAGGAAACAGCTGACCAGAAGATCTTTCGAGTTTAATTTACAATGCTGTTTTTAGTGAAGAAAGTGAATTAATGACTTTTTAATTAAAATTCTTATTGGGTTAGATAGAAATAATGTTTTTATACAGTTTAAAGTTGAAGAAACTGCAAAAAAAAAACGTAAAATTTAAGAAAAAGCCGACGAAAAATTCCAACGCAGGGGGGTCCAGAATCATGTACTGAAGTCATGGTAAGTCGTTGCGCGTCGATGTCCCTTCCACCCTGTATTACGCTTTCCTCTTGTAGTCGTGTCGATGGTTATCTAAACTCCAATATTTATTTAGTCTAAAATAAAAACTGAAGTTGAGATTGAAATCAAGAACACGGGACCACGAGTGCGCATTTTCACTAGTAGGTTTTGGTCTACCAGAAAATTATGATAGTAGTAGATCAGGGTTAAAACTGGTCCTTTGATACGATTTTAGTGAGAATCTGATGGCACCTGTAGTTTATTATTATCACCCTATAAGACTACAATGTCAATGAAGTAAATGTATATTTTTATTAAGTTTTTAAGTATTGTAGGAACAAACACCCATAAGAACCTCTTAAATAAATATCAATTCAAAACAACTCACCAAACCTTGAAGCTCTTTAATTTAGGCTCACAAAATCCTTACACAAACATGAAAGTCATCCATTTCACGCTTAAACCTGGCATTTGACGTCAAAAGTCACGCCATAACTTTTATGAGTTTCTTCCTGTTAAATGTGTTTATAGGGTGTTCGTGTTTGATACTTGACATTTACGTTTAATTTCAGTTTTTTTGACAAAACAATTACGCGTAGGCTGGTACCTAAAGAACATACCTGCTGTACGAGTGAAGATATCGCTCGATATCAACCTGCTGAGTGGCTGCTAAGCTTTTATACCATCAGTTTATGGAAGGGTGAGATAGAGAGGTACATAAAATACCAAGACCGACAGTTCGCCGGTATGTTTTTTAACCATTTAATAGAGAGTAAGGCTATTGCTATGTACTAATATAAACCAAAACTCCGAAGTGTTACTGATAATTTCGTAATGGAAAATAAAAAATGTGGCCATAGACCAATTAGTTGTTTTCAATACTTACTGCATGAACTGTTTTTGTGAGTCCATTAAAATATATACACTATAGAACAAAAAGAAGACAAGTTTCAGAACCGCAAAAGTAAGTTCTTATCCAATGTATTTTTTTCAAACTAGGCTTCACACTAGTGAATAAGTAGAATAATAACAATAGACTACGTACTACAATTTGCTTCGACAATTGAAAAGAAATCGTAATACATTACTTCTAGTCTCAATCTCCTTGTCTAGGCCATACGTCAGCAGGCTCAGTCTGATAAAAAAATCAAATCAGGATCATTTTTTGTTTAAAATGTTTCCTATCCCTGATCTAAAATTCTGTTAAAAACTCTTTTCTTTAAAGTAAAATATTTTAAACCAGATAAAATATGTTTACTTGTCAGTTATCCTGTCAAGTACACAACCCGTTGGTAGACTTCTCTGTGCATTAAAAAACACGTGACTTGATTCCACTTCCATATTTAATCCAACATATGTACATATCTATTTTTTCTAATTTTAAATTGGTTTTGTTACCTCTGTAACGAAGAAAATCTAGAACTTTTTTTAAACATAAGTAAATTTCAAGTTTGAAGACACAGTTGAGGATTCAAATAACTAATTATACCTATCTGTTAATAACTTGTGTAAGATATTAAATAGCTAAAATATTTTTGTTAATAGCTATCGTTTAATTCATGTTCATAATCACCGATACTTAAAATACTTACAAAGATTAACACGGCCCTCCATAATTAACACAGTCGCGTTAAGAAAGTCAAAGTAGCCAAGAAACAATAACAACGCCATCTGTGTCATTTCGGTAAAACTTTAGATTGTTATTTTAAGCATACGAATGTAGTTCTTATATCACGTTTGTTCTGAAAAACCAGAATAAATTGTAATTCTCTACAGACATGATATCAATAACTCTAACAATGAACTTTCTAGAATAAAATGTACGTGAGAATCCTAAAAGCTCCATCTTTCGTTTCTACTCGTGAACTAAATGGGTACACACGCTTTCGGTATCCCATCATTACTGAAACAAGCTTAAACTTGAACCTTACAGTACAACGTTTCCGAGAAACGCAGTAGGTGGCGTTAGCAGTGCCAAATGATTTGAAACCTGTTTTCCGAAAGGGAAAAGTGACAAGTGTAGATTTTGAGTGGTCCTAAACTAGGTCAAAGAATTTGCCCCTGAGAATCAATTTTAAATTACTAAATATGTTCGAAAAGTATACCTGGGGGATTTTTGTGGAGCCTACCAAGCAGTACTAAGTCGTCTCCGTAAATAAGTCGTCTCCTTTTGCTGAAGACACATTTCCTAAGATGCAAAGCTCCAAAATATAAAATTAGTATATATATTGTTAGAGCTTTCTATAAAAGTCGCATTCCCCTTGATTATTCCAATATGTACATAATTATAATCTCATACATTTAACATCATTTAAATATTCTTAAGCTAAAAACTAATTATCTTAATAATAACATTACGACTCCATTTTCGTTGAAACCACTCTCAATTATGTTGGGACCCTTTTAATGGGGCATCCGCTACGAACGATAATAACTCACTACATCTGAAAATGTACCTATACCACAGAACTTCAATTAAAATTCAGCCTTAGCACATAGACGTAATATTCATAGTCGCTTGTGCTGTGAATTGATCGTTCTGCGTTGTACCTATTGGTTGGACCATATGTATCCCACTTGTGCACTTGACCTACAAAACGTTATCCCAACGATTTTTAATTAACTTTGCCAATATGGGAGAGAGTGTCTAGTGTTTTGCATAGTTCAATATGTGCAGTATATCTACTGCGGTTTACTGAAAGTGTAGACTAGTGTGGTCCTGTAATAAGAAAAATTACATAAGCATTTTCAAACAAACAATATGTTTCAAAAATAAACCATAATTTATTTTTAAAAGCTTAAATAAGGCGACTATATTATACAAAGAAACCTTAATTAGGAAAAGCAATTCACGCAACTGTCAAAGCCGCCACAAAGTGGTAATAAAAATTAACTTATTATGTTATATACATATTATATTAAAAGGCCATCATTTCCCACTGCAGGGCAAACATAATCATAGGCAGGCCTCAATTATCATGTACTATTTTAAAAAAATACATGGTTCTCGGAATTTAGAGCTTCGGCTAACTTATGGTTTTTAACGTTTCGTAGCTTCTACGCCGTAGCCCCAATACCAGCTTTACTATGCGACTCGGCTAGTAACTTATTGTAATATATGTAGGTACTTATATTTTTAAAAACAGAAATTGACTTTTAAATTAGAATTATACATATGTATGATCCAGATAATAAATAATTTATTAAGAAATTTAGAAAAAAAACGTAAATCATAATATTATGTAGGTACTTAAAGAATAATTTTGATCAAATGAAGTTTGATGAATTTGCCGTAGATAAACACTCGTAGATAATAGAACACATTATTTAATAATTATAAACTTTACAGCAACTCAATTTATATAAATAAAGCTGTAGAACTTCGATATTTTTTAGCTTTCTGTTAGCAAAACATTAACATATTTTTTTCTTTATATATGTTTCATTTAAACCTACCATCCGCGATAATACCTGTCCGGGGTAAATGTAATTTTACCCTTTTCCGGATTACGTTACCCTATTTTCATCCTATCAAGGCTGTAGTGAAAAGTGTGCCCCGTATATAAGGACCAGGTATCCGGACCTTAAGTGAAAATAATAAATGTAATATTTTGAATAATTATATTAAACCACTAAGCTTGTAAATTATAATTGTGGCACAAAATATTTACATTACTTTTAGACTTCTCACTTACAAATCTATCTCCTCTAGTTATTCTATTTCATTTTGTAATATCCTACTGTCAGTAAACATCACTGAATGTGAATTTGGATTCAATTGCATACCGATAAAAACACAATATAGGTACCATCCTGCCTGTATTCCCCTAAGGGTTTGTCGGAGGTTAACCAATGTACACCCATAGTTCGCCGGTATGTTTAGGTCTCATGTAGTAGAGGCAAGCTTTTAATGGCAATAGCCGTTAACTAGGCACAAATCCAAAATCCAAGCTGCTAATTTTATAGAAAAATTAATTAACACTGCACAACCCGGGAGTCAAACCCAAGACAAGCATATTAGTCATGCAGACCACTAGACTAATGGCCTCATTAGTCTAGTGGTGTGCTAGTTGCCTAGAATAGATTTCAATAGGAACTGCCTAGTTTCAGTGGAAATTTTGCAGAGGATTCAATTGGGAAGTAAGAAAGTCTTACAAATTTTTCATCATTTCTTTTCAATTGCAAATAAAATGTACTCAATTTGTAAGACTTCCAATAAAAACTGAGTCTATAACGTCTAAAAATATAACTTACAAGTAACTACGTAAGTTTGTTTTAATCATGGTTATGTCTATATAGTTATATTTACATAGGGTTTATATTCCATTATTATAGTAGGGGGCGAGCTTATCGCTATTAACCGAGCAAATTCTCAAACTCCGAGTTGCTACTGAGAATTTCATAGAAAATCTTGACTGGGAATCGAACATAGGGCGTAGCAGTCACGCTTTGGACGACTAACGAAGCAGCAGTACAATCTATCCTAGAGATGTGCAAATAATTTAAAAGCATACAATATTGTGTTAACATAAACAAAGCTCGTAGCAATCGTAGCGTAGCGTGCTACGTTTGCCGTAGCACGTAGTCAAATAAAACTGAAACTTGTTTTGTTATTGCTGTGTTGTGTTAATTGAACGTAAACTTAAAACCTTCGAACATTACGTCATATTCAAAAGGCTAACAGGTTTCTCAGTTTTGGATAATCGCAATACACGCATTTATTGGAGATCGTCCCGTAAATCAGTTTTGGGGCTCGTCGAGCGGGTCGGGGGCGGGGCACGGCGTAGCGGGGGAGAGGGACGGGGCGCTGCTTACGTCACACTGATCGATGCAGCACTTGTTGCCGCGTTCAACAGGCACCAAATATCTAAATACAATCGCAACAGGCTCACAAATCTTCACACTCTTATGCTTTCCTGGTACCTGAGATTCTTGTTTTTAGTTTTGTAAGAGGATAATAGAAGTTAGAAAAATATAGCGATGAAACAGCTATGTAAATATTTTATTTTGTATTCAGTCTCTGTTTTAAGGGAAAATTTTCGTTGTATATACTCGCAAACAAAGCACATTATGGAATACTGTGTAACATAGTGTAGTTTAAAAAATATACCAGTATTTCTATTTTTCTGGATACTATCATCTTTTCTATAATTTCATAAACCTGACCTTAATGATATTACAAGCCGTAACTTACTAATATTTTTTTTTAGATTTTGCTTATTCGTGTCAAATAAGAAGTAACCTTGTTTCCGGTTCATCATCAACCCATATACTGTCCCACTGCTGGGCACAGGTCTCCTCACAGAATGAGAGGGATTAGGCTATAGTCCACCACGCTGGCCTTATGCGGGTTGGCAGAATAGACACACAGTCGAGAAAAATCTCTAAGGCATGCAGGTTTCCTCACGATGTTTTCCTTCACCGTTTAAGCGAATGATGGTGAATAGTCAGAGGTGCGTGCCTTGGATTCGTACTCGAGACCTTCGACTTGGCAGTCCAATGGTCATACCACTAGGCTATTACTGTCTCCGGTTAATTTTTGAAATATATTGATGATAGAGTGGTATTGTAATTCAATACCATATTCTTACCGTTTTCTAGAATTTATGATGATGAATTGAATGATGACTACGATTCTGTTTCGGATAATAAATTGTGGAGATAGAAAGTGTAAACATATTGAGGTTTTAAGCGATTTCATTTCCTTGTAGATACGTAAGGACCAAAATAAGACTAAAGATTTAGACATTGCGAGAGCATGTCCCTTTTGAACATCAGAAACCCAACCATCATAATAGATATGTCAGTATTTAGACATTGCGACGACCTCTGTGGTCGAGTCTGCCGATCATGGGGTCGTGGGTTCGATTCCCACAGGACACAAATATTTGTGTGGATAAAAACATGAGTATTTGTGTTTGTCTGGGTGTTTCTTATGTATTATAAGTGTGTATTTACAAAAAAAAAAAAAAAAATTATATCCATTGTCTAGTACCCATAGTACAAGCTCTGCTTAGTTTGGGACTAGATGGTGTATAAAATATCCCAAAAATATTATGTTAAATATTATATTATCACAATCGCGTCAGAAATGGGTTATTGAAAGAAGTAATATACTGCTTTGCAAACTGTCCAAAAGGACCAATATGTTACCAATTCTATCGGAACAATCCTGTGTTAACTTCTACATCTTCACGCATTCACATACGAGTACTCGTAAAGCCTATTCATTACTAGAAACCACGGCAAATTTTATTGTAGGCACTTCAAGAGAACGATAACATAAATTTCGTATACCCACCCGCAGGTGCTCGCTCGCGCATTTGATAACTTAAGTAATACTCGAATTAATTAGGTGCTTTGTTACGAACGGAAATACTTGGCGAACCGCGGCTTGATTATATTGTTCCTGTAAATTGAAAGGTGCTAAGCTAAATTATTAAGCTTTGAGCATAAATAAATATACGTTGGGTTTTTCCTTTAAGAAATCCTAGTAGCGATAATTTGGAATTTTGTCAGTAGAAGCAAAATGCTCGTCTCATATTCCATCGGGTTGAATAGCGACATCCGAGAAAAATGTCCGCTGTAAAAAAAAACACAATGTTCGGAAATCACACCAGTAGTATTTTGGTAATGCTAAGTATATAATTATGTTCTTCCTAACTGATTCTTCAAAGCAGAACCTTAACTACCAATGTTAGAAACACAACAACATTAAAGGAGAGAAACCGCTTTTTGTATGGTAACGTAAAGGTTATTAGAGATTTTTTTCCTCAGCGCGCAAAATAGCGGATAAAAGTTTGTATAAAAATCCATCGTTTTTTAAATTGAATTCATATGAGTTGGTATTTGGCCTTTCGATTATAAATTCTTTAATTTACAAGTGATTCAGCATTTATTGGAATTCCACCCGGAGGAGATTAAATAGGAGATAGTGAAATCCATAATAGTATACTTCACTAGTACTTATTTGAAAATGAGATTTTAGCTAGAAAATAAGAAACCATTATTTCTAAATTTATTAAAATTAGGGTAAAAATATAACAATTTTAGAATAACTTGCATAATAAACAATGAACACGCAGTCTAAAGTTCTAGGTCTAGAACATGAAACATTTAATATAGCTTATGAGTGGGTTTAGGAGTTTTTCAAAAAGACATACCTACAATGCCACTTACACGATAATAGTATTAATTTATTCTAATGTCGCCGAACACTCAGTCTATAGTTCCAGTCTCAATTGGAAAGTGAACAATTTTCAATTATATATTTTGAAAGTTAAGACTTAAAACTGCTGAAAGAGGTACATAACACTCTTTACGTTAGAAGGCAATTTGTTAAATAGCTGTGCTCATTATAATAGAATAAATACAAAAACTACGCAATGTTTTACCTAATCCCACGAAATACAAGCCCCTCCCCTCCTGGTCTCCGTGGTTGATGACCATTTACATGTTGAGATGAAAAATTACGCTTACTTTATATAGCTTTGAATGTTCCCCTTGCGTGAAAACCTAATAGATTCAATTACTTATCGCCGATGCCATATAAGATATCAATCAGTGCAAGAGGCTATATCATTTTGTTTAGTAACTATCTGTATTCAAAACTAGCGCTACCATCATATAGAATAGGTGTATATATTTTGTCCATATAACCGACTTTACAGTCGTGCGTTGTCTAGTATATTATTATCCGAAATAATGACTTGTAGAAGTAGCTTTGGAGGATCAATTTCGAAGAAAAAATGACATTAGTTTCACAAAGATCTTGCATTTGCATAAAAAATTAGGAAGATCTCCATTAACAAGAGTCAATAAGTCACCGGTATGTACGGTGCACTAAATGCCTACTCGAATTCTACATTAAAACCTATTTCTACGACTAAAACACTGGCCAAACTAGGAAGTTTCAAGTGTGCCGTCTTAGGAGAGTGAATAGAATTCAAACAGTGGGCCGTAATGTGCTTGCCCAGGGACGCTCGTCAACAAAGGCTCGAGTGTAACATACACTAATAAACACTCGTTTGTGTGTTTGTGTACACTTATACTCAGCTGTACAGTTCATTAGTAGTACAACGCGTAGTAAGTTTAACAGTGTTTCTGTTGGAACAAATCCGACAATGTATCAGTCAGTTGTGAGCCTTGAATTACCTTATAGTTTGTAAGCATACGAGTACCTATTGTATAATAAATCATTTTATTTTTTGAAAATAAATCGAGATACTTATTAAATATTTTTTAAAGACTTTTACACTAAGACCCTTTACAGTTGTCTACCCTTGACCATGGACGCTGTAAAGGGTCTGAAACGTCGGGATTAATAATATCAATATACGCAATAAAATCCGTAAAAAGTAGTTTTATTTCAATGTATAATATTCGCGTAAATGTCAGAAATCAATATAATTTTTAAAAAGTTAATGTTTCAGATTTTTAGTTCTAGATGGCGCTGGCTTGTCATAACTGACGAAACATACACAGAATATCTCGATCCCTTTTAAAGTCCAGACATGATAGTATCGAATATGTGAGTGTTACAATGTAAGCCAATATCAAAATCACACGTCACACGTCAGGTTCGTAGTACTCGCGACCGGAGTGTATGTATGACAAGATGTATGAATGTGGACGAAGCGAAAGAAGTATGCAAGAATCGTAGCAAGTGGCGTTCTTTAGTTTTTGCCAACTAAAAATTCATGAGTATTTATATGTATATACGTATATGCCTACGTACTTGCATGTGCTTCTACAGCTAGTGTAACGTCATCAAAGCTCGTCCCAACTTGTCACTCAAAAAATCATAATTATATATAATACCCATGACATAGGTATTGTCCCGTATTGTACATAGCTTGCCAGCATCAAGCTACCCCAATCTGTCAAATTTCTTTGATAGATTTTCAACTTTAATTCCAAACGATAAGGCTCATATTCAATTGGGAAAATTTGACAGTTTTGGATAGCTTGTCCTGCTGGCGTTTGTATCTAAAATCGTTTTTGTACCTGACAGGGTTACAAAAACGAATCAATACATCACTCGCAAACCCCATTGAATGGTATTTCATAGTGAAATTTCAGTTTTCCTCGATATTCAAAGCCGTCCAAAATGACATCCAATTAAAATATCCTATTTGCCTGTCAGGCAAACTGGTTGTTATTTCAATTAATATATAATAATATCAATAAATATTCCATTCAAAAGATATCATATTATGAACATCTACTTTAATGTAAACCCAACAATTCACCGGTATGTTTAGGTCCCATATAAAGGTTAATGGGAACCGGGCAGGTATCCAAACTCCGAGCTGCTACTGAGAATTTTATAGAAAACCCAATAACACTGCTCGACCTGCTAATAACCCAGGATCTACAGCGTAGCAATCGTGATTACGACCTCTAGATTAATAAGGTAATTAAAGAATGAAAACAAATAAAATCATTAGCACAGGTCTTAAATCTTCACACGTTGACCCCTAAACTGCCAACCCAATTATTCCTCTTTCGTTTTAAATGGTCAGCAACGCGCAAGTGATACCCCTCGTATTGCAAGCGTCTATAGGCTACGGTAACCGCTAACCATCAGTTGGCCGTACGCTTGTTTGCCACCTTAATAGTATAAAAAAACACAACCTTTCCTCGCGAAGCACTGGCAACCTTGCTCACAATACGTTCTCTTATATTGAGTTACAAGCCAGACTAGGTACGTTTTTAATTTAATTTCCTCATTTGTTGTTAAACCATTTAACCTGTTAACACGTCTCATGTTTTTAATGCGCCTGTCGCACCCTCAACATTATTCAAACATGTTCCGTAACATCAACACTTTGAGCAGTTCAGAGAGCAAGTAATTTGTAAAGTTTGGACAAACGCCACTCGACTGCAAGTCAAACATACAAAGCACACAGCACAGGCTAGAGAAGCTACGTATACATAAACATAGTTGAACCCGACCTGACTGGTTCTAGTGTTTAAATGCATGTTTAGTGATCATCATCCTCCTTGCCTTCTCCCAACTATGTTGGGGTCGGCTTCCAATCTAACCAGATGCGGTGAATTACTTTTCTCTCCCGCTTCCCCTCCTTATCTAAATTCTCAATTTCAGTATTTATGTGCGAATCATACTAAATATACTTTCTTTGCCCAGTCAATCTTGTTATGGAATGCTCTTCCATCTGAAATCAGGATGGCAAACAGTCGGTTTTCCTTCAAATACAAGGTACGGAAATACCTCCAGGATAGTTCGTTGGCTGTTTCATCATCTCGACGTTGACCTATCTGGATATATATGTATACATATATGTATTTTTAAGTATTTATTAGATATATTATATAGCATGTAGTTTTTTTTTTTTTTTGTAATTGTGTATTTATAACCAATATTATATATTGAAATAAAACTACTTTTTACGGATTTTATCGCGTATATTGATATTATTAATCCCGACGTTTCGGACCCTTTACAGCGTCCATGGTCACGGGTAGACACGGGTAGTCTACCCGTGTCTCAATTTCAATGTATAATATTCGCGTAAATGTCAGAAATCAATATTATATATATTAAATTTAGTCAACAAAAATCTCATAATGTAAATAGTGCATCTACTGTGATCTTATTTTCTCTGCATCACCCTAAGGTTGTCTGGCAGAAAATGCCTAATGGCATTAAGACCGCCTTTGTACCATCAGTGCATAAAGATAAAATAAATAAATAAATAAATGCGGCTGTATGTCAGTATTTTACACGAAGCGACTGCCATCAGACCTCCGCAACCCAATTTCTGGGTAATACCGATATCCTGGGGATAGACTGTTGTCAGGTACTTTGGACTTATGACTACCATTAACGATTGTCATAGGTGTTCGTATGATAACCGGGACCGATGGCTTTACGTGCTCCCCCAGGCACGGAGGAGTCTCGGTGGGGTAAGAATGGTCACCCATCCGCAGACTGACCGCGACTAGCGTAGCTTAACCTTGCAGATTGGTTGATTGTTATCAGTTCGTTATCGTTATCAGTTATTACTTAGCCACGAGCCCCTCTCACGTGTTTATTGATATTAGCGATGAATATCTTTCACAACGGGGTCTTATTATTTTCTTGTACCTAAATATTTTTATTCTTTATATATCGGGAAGGCATGGGAGAGAATAGTTTAGCAGGTCGGGCCTTACCCGCTATGGTGCGTTAATATATATATTTACATAAATGGTCACTCGAGGTTCACCAAATATTTTACCAATAATTTAAAACATTTGTATCATTTTTTGTTACCCAACCTGGTTACATGCTAACCAGTATCTTATAAATGCTACATAAAACAAAATCAGGCAATAGCTTTCAATCCCTTAAAGAGAAGAAACGTACTAAGTTTCAGTCCCCTTTCAATATTCCTGCCACCAAATTTTGAAACGTCTACAAGTGACCCTACTATACTCCTTCCAACCATTTATTGTATTTTTGACAGTTCAAATTTTGATCAATTTGTGATGTCAGCATTCTAAAGCGCCTGTCAAATGTAAAATAAAATATAGGAAGGAGTATAGACGAGTTTGTACAGAGGCCAGCGCATCAAGCTACCACAATGTGTCAAATTTCTATGATTGATTTTCAAATTTAATGCAACGTAATAAGGTTTATTTTCAATTGAGAGAATTTGACAGTTTTGGATAGCTTGACCTGCTGGCGACTGTACCTCACCAGCATTTGACACTTGATTAATAACAAACCCAACATTCTGTATGCTATAGACAGTACATCAAGTATTCCGTTGGAACCAAGCCGATTAAACATTCTCTTCGACGCGGCACATTGGAGTAGGCTTACGCGCGGAAACAATCGGTATAATCTTCTAAGCAGATTGTTATAGAATCTCCTCTATATACAGATACTATGGCCGGGAATTATAATACAAACGCAAAATAGTACTTGTGCAATTTGCGTCTATTATAAAGTACCATGAAGCAATCAGTGCATATTTAACGCTACAGCTTGTCATATAACACAGAGAATATCATATTTCCCTGAATAATTTAACAGAACATACCATCACGCCTGTATTCCCCGATGGGTTAGGCAGTTGTACACCAAAGTACACCCACAGTTCGTCGGTACGTTTAGTTCCCATGTAATAGAGGGCGAGCCTATTGCCACTAACTGGACACAAGTCTAAATTCCGACTGCTGCTGCTGAGAATTTCATAGAATAACCCAATAACACTGCTTGACCTGGGAATAGAGTCCAAGACCTCTAGTGTAGCAGTCACGCTTAGAGCCACTAGACTAACGAGGCAGTTATAATTTTTAATTTGTCGAGTATAATTTTAGTTTTTTTTAGAAATTAGTCTTTTAATCAATTCTTAGGCTATGATACACTTAGTTTTCAATGTTGTTAAAAGTAATACCAGTATTATTTTTTATATTTGCCCTACACATTTTAAAAACAATACGATTTCTTATGATCACAACCTATCAACTGAATCCATTTGTCAACGAACAGGTAACAATACCCCAAACTGATACACCATTTTAGTATCCGACGACACTTAAATATAAAGACAGTCTCTCCAAAGGCATAACTTGGACGTTTCTTAATTAACCATTCACTTTAACGGGCACAACTGAATGAATTGAGAATTATTTATAAGAAAGGTGAATTAGATGCTATTGCTTTGGAAAGTACTTACAACGTTAAGCTGTTAATGTATTAGAAGAGGCTTGAGTACAAAGACACTGAAGACACACCACTCTTACATACCTACCTTTATTATTAAGGTTGCATAGAATTCCGACATACAATTTTCATGAAACTTCATACAATATAATGTTCTAACGGATTAATTTAGACGAAGTCTGTGGTTTCTAAAAGAAAAACAAATTTTATTTTATTTTTTCTACGTTCAGGTCTCAAAAAATATTGTCTGCATAGTGTCGAGAAATACAGAATAATGCAGTCAATATTTTTTTTAGGTAGATCGCAAATTCCGAGCTTAGAATTTCATATAAAAATCCCATTGAAACTGCTTGAACTGTGAATTGTACATACTCAGGATCTCACGTTAAGCAGTCGTGCTTGCGACTACTAGACCAATTAAGCTGGTAAATAATCTGCTATTGTATCGTTTATTAGGTTTTCGAGTATGCGTCTCTTTCAGTAGACTGTATGGTCTAGATGTAAGAAAAAATGTAGCTGTATTTCTCCGACTGCAGCTGTGTGTAGTGCAGAAGCAGCTATATATAGTAGTATCGTTGGGAATGTCAAGTAAACCATTTATTACCAACGACACCACTGGGGTGTCGTTCAGTGGTGTCGTTGGGAATAAACGTTTAATTTCATCGTATCAGATGTTCTCACTATTTTTTTAGCACTGTACAGAGGCTAGCACATTAAGCTACCACAATCTGTCAAATTTATTTGATTGATTTTCAACTTTAATACAAAGCAATAAGGTTCATATTCAATTGGGAAAATTTGACAGTTTTGGATAGGTTGACCTGCTGACGTATATAAATCTATCAGTTTTTTTTAATTTAATAGACGTACGGTGCTTATAAAATTATCATCCTAGCCTTTTCCTAACTATGTTGGATTCAGCTAGCCAGCAGTCCAACCAGGTGTGTCAGACTAGCTATCAGTATTTTGCATGAAATTACTACCATTGGGATACCACCACTGTAACCGAATTTAAGGAAAAGGACATGATTTTTAACCCCTCCAATACAAGAATCACCATTCTTTCTTAAGGATATCGGAATATGTGAATGAAGAATTCAAGTAGGACAAGAGTGAATTTATTATAGAAGACTTACGCTCTCCTCGCTGCTAACCATTTAACGTTCTGGATATTATATAATAAACAGTGGAATTTATTACATCCGGACATAAGTAGGTACACTTTAACTGTAATAATAGCTATAGATTTTCCGTAATGTAAATAGATAAGTATAGTAAACACAAACGGGAAATTAATCACATATCAAATTAATAAATAGGTAAGTGAACTATCCCGGGAGAGTTCACCACAAATCAATCTTAATCATTTGCTCCGCGCTTTTACGCCGCTATTTCACTTGTCCGAAGTTGGCCATTTGTATGAAAGCGTACAATAACACTTTCGGATCAATATTGTAAGTACTAAAACTAAACGTAAAAAGTATTCATTACAAAGTTATTTCAGCGAAGGAACAACCTATGTCTTCTGGTTCACACATACACCAGACGCTACGACTACTAAGCCACAGACAGTCCTACCTGCCAGGTCGAAATTTGCCTTCACATTCCGAATTTACCTCTATCCTGCCCGCAGTCGAATTTTTCCTTCGCTAAAAAACTTTATAATCGCATCGAAAATGCAAAAACATAAAAAATATAGTATTTATTAGGTCATTGTACTGTTTAAACGACCATATTTTACAACGGCCTTACAGAAATTCCAATTAATTTTATTGATTGATTTTGGCAACGTGATGTAACGGTCACGTGAAAATTTATAGAGCGGGAAAGTGTTATTTATTAAAGTGTAATAAAAATATGATGGGATGTTGCCAAATATAAAAAAAAAATATTGCTCTGTCCGTTCAAGGCACTATAACACAAAAAGTAAAGTTTCATAACGCTATCTTTATCTATCATTGAATCGGATCAAATTTCACTTATACTTTAATTAATACTCTGCGCTAATAGTATGTACTACAATAGTAAAAAGATAAGAGGGTTACTGATACATTTTTGAGCAGACAGGTAGCTAAATTTGGTACCGCGTTATTGTTCCAGTAAACGTTCTAAAAACAAAACTTGGAAAACGTCGAAAAGTTCGGAATATGAAACCATTAAAATTGTCAATAACTTTGAATAAGTCATGTGGTCACATGAATAAAGTAGGTAGATTCAAAAAGTTTCACTTACAATCAATACTACGTATCATTAACAATTTATGAGAGTGAAAATAAATTATTGGTTAATTATTGTGATATTCATGACTTCCCGAACATTATTGAATATACCTCGAATGCGGTTGGAATGGAAATGTCGACACATATTTTAGCGGGTATTGGTTTCAATCAACGGAAGAACATTCAATAGATACTCGTATATAAAACGTAAACATGCTTTATTTTTGCAGTAGGTTAAAAAATTGTACCTGCATCGTACCCGTTTTTTTTTCTTAGACACATTCCCTTCTTATAAGGAAAGTACTCTTTTGGTACCCACGTATCATCTTTGAAGATATCTAGAAGCAGCGTATATTAGGCTTCCATGGAAATGCGCAGGTCTTATAGCTAGGATCTGATTTGCCAAATTCATTACTTTTACTAATATTGATCTTCATAAATTATTGAACCTCTTTAAAAACTTTTTAAAAATTAGGTCCATGGCGGACATTACAAAAAAAATGGATTGAATATGATAATTAAGGAAGAGCTTTTATGATTAAACTTAAACTTAAATGTTTTTTTTCATACCGGCTACCGTCCAACTAACTATATTATAGTAATGTTACCTCCTTGCAGCGATGAAGATAACATTACTATAGACTGGTGTCCACCCTTCGCATTTATAAGCTGTTTGCCAAAATATTTTATTTGGGACCTTAAACAAAGTGGGCATTTCCCTCATTTGAACAAATATTACTTTTACGGCCAGTTGAGATCAAGTTAAACTTATTTACGGTTCTTATTATCTCAAAGTAGTTCCAGTTTCCTAAGGGTAAATGTTATTTCTTAGATCTCATTAGTTGTTTTCATTATGTCTCGTAATCACATCGCGCTGACTCTCAAATTGACATATTTTTTGTTTATATTATATATTATATATTTTGTTTATATAATATTATACAAAGTACGGCTTAATTTAAAGTAGTGCTACTGATTTGTATTTTCATTAACATTATAGCTAGAGACATTATAAACATCTACATACATCTTATAGACATATTACGGAATGTATTAACGGTAAAGACAAAACCTACGTCAATCATAATGTCGGTACATCTTCTGACCCCATATACACCAAACACCAAAGTTATGAGGGACTGCAAGTATAAAAAAGCATGGTTAAAATTAGTTCATAAACAACAAAGTTATGCACGATTCCTCAAAAAATAAGACCTTTTTTTTAGTCCATTTAAAAAATAATTATGATTTATGCATCACGAGAAATATACGTGACTTGTGATCGTCGCGACAAAAGTCTGAAGTCTGTCGTTCTACTCTTACCTGTTGCTCACGCCTCGAAAAAGTGACGCGGCTGAGGCGCCACCGCCCTGTGTTGCCAGAAAAAGAAAATTTCCCTAAATATGGGTGTTGCGATTAGGGATGGATTGTGTGTACTTTCCAATGTATATATCGTATGAGTAGCAGATAATAGAGAAGACCTATTAACAATACACAAGTTTTAATTGATTTAAATATCACCTACGATTACCTAATGAGATTTTATTAAAAACCAACAGCATATTTTTTTGCGGATAAATATTGAATCTCAGGTGGGACCAGAACCAAATCTTCCTCTTACTCCAAGGAACTAGGACTTTAATCCAAACTTAGATATTGTAACACCAATATCTAAGCTATTTATGCCGCATTTTTTTAAATTCAATGTAACCGTGTCCCTCAAAACGGCCATAACGCATATAATCATAAAAATAACGCTCTATGGATTTAGCCTCCATATTATTACCTAATAAATATCTTACGGTTTGGATGGCAAGCATGGCATCCCAGTGGCGCTTTTATTAAATATTACATTTATTTTCTTGAATAACGGAATTTGTAAAGGCATGTTTTTTATAAGTCCAAGAATTGGCTACCACGACATATTTTATTAATTATTCCGTAAGTAAATATTCTTAACACCAGTTTTGGATCAATAGCATATAAAGAAAGATAATAAGGCATTACCTAATTTCTTTATTTAATTTCTAGTTCAATTTTGTCCTGATTAGAACTCAGATTATCACTGTTTGAATACTAAATAATAATTTAACACATAATTCAAAATAAACCTTTTTATGTTCTATAAATTAATATTTGTATTAAGACAACTACTAGCAATAAGGTTTTACATCTTAAAATATTTATATAAATACACACACATAGAAATACCAACCTATGCGCATCGGAGTAATTCTATTCATTTACATCCGCCTAATGACTGACAATTAGTCTAAATCCTTGCACATCCGCGCTGACCCGAAGGCACCGATTACACGGGTGGGTACTTTCGTTACTGTTACCCGGCAATGTTTCTGCACTGATGTGAGTGAGTGCTGGCAATACTAGCCCGGGCGGAGGCAGTGTGCGCGAGCCTCCAGCCGCGCCGACCGCTCCCTGACAACCCTAGTAATAAGTGACAACAGACTGTATAGCGCATCTCTCATTAGTTATACGTGTTTATAAAAAAAGTCTGTTTTCTCAAACTCAGTTACATGTGCTCAAATCGGTTCGTAGGCATCGAAAGTGGTTTGATGTTTATTTGAGGCAGTTTATCAGGTGTGCTGCGTGTTTATGTTTTAAAAAATATATTCATTAAAGTACAAAGAAAACAGAAGGTTTAAAAAAAAATATCTTCGTCGTCATGTTTATTAATATAAATTCTAAAAGTAATTTGTATTTCGTAAGTTGTCTTCGTGTTTCGGTCGTGACACTGCGCTTATTTACATATTTATAGAAATTTACATATTTACTTAAAGTGTTAGTGCATGTTGCTCTGTTAACTAGGATCTTCTTTTATGACTAAAAACCTTTCTGTTGCTAAATAATACAGTATATAATTAAAAATTAGCTACACAATTCTATAATGAAAACACAAATATATTAGAGAAATCGGAACAAATTAAAATTCTAAAATAAAATAACTAAATCAGCGATTCGTATATCATTAAATGTATCTCTAACACCCGTTCCCGCAAGTTCATTCATACTTAAAACGTAATCACAGCATCGGCAACTCAAAAATTTAAATAAATACGCAATCGCCGGATGATATCCCTCGGGGGAATGTCAGAGGCGCAACAGTTAGTTCATAATCTTACCTCGACATTTACCACAGTCATCCACATTACCCATGTATGAACAAAGCCCCTTCACAACATTACACTTCGAAATTTTGAAATTTCGAAATGTTAGTAATTTTTTAATGTTATGATTCATCAAAAGCAGCATTTTAGGCCCACAGTTTTAACTTTATTTCATACGCAGCACTTTTAAAAGATAGTTACCAACTATCGTTAGGTACATACGTGATTCTCGAATTTACTGTAAAAGTAATTAAAATGCTGTCAAAGAATAATTGGATTTATGATGCTCCCTTGAAAATGTCTTTGCGTGTGCTGAGAGTCTCGCTTTTAATTACTTTGATAACGTTTGACGAACGATGAGTACCTAAATGTAAAACTCGTTAGTATGGGGATTCTATTTTTGGTGCCCAACGTGGGCCAAAGTGGTTTCACGTCCTTGGCTGAACGATGTACTAAATAAGTAAAGAAAAGCAATTACACAAGACAAGGCAATATAACGTTCACAAAATGTCAATGTGAAATCAATACAGTTCACGAGAATTTTATTGAATCGCGCCTGTCAGAAGTATTTTCGTATTAAATTACCAAACCGTACCCTGTTTTACTATGTAGATAAAAAATCAAATTACAAAATCCATTTCGCATTTCTAATTTACAAGCGGCACATCCAATCCATCAAAACTTGTGATTTGTTTTTAACTTGTGATATAATGTTTCGCGTGGATGTACGGTGGACAATTTATACAGGGCCATGAAATATGGATTTTCTGCGAAACGGTTCAGAGCGGAGCATTGATTGGAGGCGGGGAGTAAACAAACACCCACATTTAATGTCGTACAATTACTACGATACGTAGTAACTCTTACTACGAGCACAAAATAATATTATAAAGAAGATTCACTCTTACAAACGCTTGATATTACATTATAAAATTCAGTACAGTAATAATACATATTTTTGAACAATTATTATTTTATTCTATTCCGTATTTTAGACAAATTTTGATTCGTTTTCATGTTGAATATTAATTGGACCCTGTTAAGCAGAAAAGATCCAACAACTTTTTTTATAATTTTGAGTAAATGCAGTTTAAAGTTTTAAAAAGTTTATAAAAATTAATGATTTGAAGATGATAACTTTGACACAGTTAATATTTTCCTAAGCAAATGTGATCAAACTGCCAGGATCTTTTATGCATATATGAAACTTGATTAGGAGATTATGAATACGTATATACTCCATTTCACAAAAAGTGTGGACTGGATCTTTTCTGCTTAACAGGGTCCAATTGTGAGTTTGCTATCGCCCATTGTACAGTATTGACCTTTTATATGTATATGTTTGTCGTGTGACGAGAACGGTTGCCCGGCGCCCACGCAAGTCAAAGGCTGTCTGTGACCCCGCCAGCGCCGGCGGCCGACTGTCTGGCTGGAAACAAATTAAAAATAATCATTAAGACTGTACCTCTGACGTGGATGCCTTATGTTTTATTAATTGCGTTGCTAAATTCACAAACGAGGGCGTCAAGGAGACTTCGGTTTTTTTAATTGATTACAATTACTTATGTCAGTGACAGTATATTTAATTTTATCAATATGCTTTCAGTTTACCTACTTAAAGTAATTCACTGTCGAGTGTTACTCCTTACTTCTTCGTGTAAAATTTTAACCTAAAATTTTCTGACATCCAGCTAATAAGAATTCGTCAACTTAACAAGCTGTCAAACGTCAATCAACAAAAACTTATAATTGACTGGAGTTTTTCAAAACACAAAAGCCCTCTCCAATCTTAAAAGTGTATTTTAATTACTATGTATATTTTAAACACCTTCTACATAGGAATATAAGGTGTTAAAAAAATAACTCAGTAGGTAGTACAGTTTCTTGGTATTGAAAAACAAACATATTTGCAAATAATAATGCAGTTTTATTTTTGCACTGTAAGTTTATGTAAGGTATTTGGTAATTTATTTTTATGCACATTGCTCGCGGAGCTGTGCTCGAATTTCAGCGGCTTGTGCTGTGCTTAGCTTATCAGTTTACAACAACAAGCGAGTCGCCAGCGGTCTAAGTGTGATGTAGTATATTATAGAACATGGAAAATATTTCCATGTTCTTCGAAATGATAGTTGTTAGATATCTTTTCATTAGTGTTTTATTTTTTAATATCATTCTAAACAACTCTAGAAATTAAAAATCTTGGAAAAAGCATTATAGTTACTATCCTAGCATTTTTTTTATTATTTTATATTCTATACCTATTAAAGCTAGAACTGACTCAAATCTCAATTCGATAGCGAAGATATTAAATGTACTACGAAAATGTATATATACCTACTTATATTATATCGATGAGCATCTTTGATTATATGTATTGATTCTTAAGCACGTACTATTTGATGCGACTAGTAAATTTTTATTGAGAAACCAAACAACCTCAATACGCTATCGCAGGTTTAATATACCTGTTACTTTACCTGGAATAAAATAATAAAGAAATAATTAGGTACTATCAAAGCCACTAATAAAGAAATAATTACTATCAAATTCGGAACATCGTAGCGGGTAGTCGACTGCAAAGAGTCCCTCCGTAGAAAACATAGATTTTAATTAACGTAATGACCTTGGTTATACCAGTTTTGTAAGCTCGGGTTATCTGCGATATAAATCTATCCGTATTTAATTTTTCTTCGCAACTACAATTTTAACTTTATAATTGACTATCTGTTAGCCCGGTTTCACCCGCATCCCTAAAGGTTTTTTGGGACAAAAGCCTCCAAGGTCTAATCTATTGCTGTACCAAATTTTATGAAAGTCGGTTCAGCACTTAAAGGTTGAAAGACGTCGTAACGTCTGACATACATTACATAAAAATATTACGACGGTAACTTATAGAAAATATATTTAGTTGTGGCCTTAGCGAAACCAATATGGAGTTAGGATCGATTTGAGCACATTTTTTTCATCAATTTAATTCCCCAGCTAGCTTACTAAAACAATAACTGTTATTGAACAACGAAATAAACGAATATTATTCTAAGTAGATATAAGTTTGTAAGTGTGTAAACGGCCTACATAGTTGTAAGTGAATAGTGATGGTAATAGTGCCGTATCAATAGTCAAGATGAGTGGTTTAGGCCCCCCTGGAGTCTGGGCCGCACAGAAACGGTTGGAGTCATGGGCCCGGGCCGCGAGGGAGAGGACCTCCAGCGCGAGTAGCGGCCAAAGCCATAACTCCACTGACAGCTTTGGTGATGACAAATCACACGGCAGTCTTAATGTAAGTACCTACCTGGTATGGTAAACTGTATTAAGCTGCGGTAGTCTGTGGACGAGAGCAGGTTTTTTGTACCACTAGGTGGCAAACAAGCATACGGCCCTTCTGATAGTAAGCGGTTACCGTAGCCTATAGACGCTTGCAACACTGAGGGTATCACATGCGCGTTGCCGACCCTGTAAAATGAAAGAGGAATAGTTAGGTTGGCAGTATAAGGGTCAAAGTTTCCTCCAACACGTTTCCTCGTGGACCACTGGCAACCTTGCTCACCGTAAGGAACACAACATAGCTCAAAGCACCGATCACAATAGACCGACTACGGTAACAGTCATACTATAGCCGCAAATAACAATAAAAAAATAGCTCAAAGCATAACATAGGTATGCCTCGGAGAGCACCTAAAGCTGTCATACGAACACCTAGAAAACAATCGTTAGTGGTAGTCAGAATCGGTATTACCTAGGAATTGGTTTGCGGAAATCTGATGGCAGTAGCTCCGTGTAAAATACTATATTCAGCCGCATCTGGTTAGACTGGAAGTCGACCTCAACATATCGGAAAAAGGATCGGAGGATGATGAAAGTAGTAATATGATTAAAAGAAAGTATTAAAGTATTAATGCTTTTGCTTTACAGCAAAAGACGTATATACTTAAATGACGAAATATCACAAAAAATCGAGGACTTCAGATTTGTACATATTAAAGATTGATAGAAGAAAATTTTTTGAAGACGATCAGATTTGTGTCTATTTTTATTAATTAATTAATTTATTTATTTAGTGCATGGAAAACTTACAGCTAACAAAAGTATACAAAGGAAAACCATAGTCTTCAGAAAGCCAATTACAAATCCTCACGTATAGACTTAGAATAATGACTTTAAGGTGTGAGTACAAAAACAAACAAACAAAAAACATCACATCACCTTAATAACAGTAAAACGCATTACCTAGATGCTTGGCATACAATTATATGGCTGAAATAGGGAAAAATAATAAAAGCAAATACAAGTAATATAACCTACAACTAATTAAAAAATTAAAAACTAAAACTACTAAACCTTTTGGCCGAATTGACACTAATTTTGAATGGATCAAAATCATATTCCTTGCATATATTAAATTGTATATATAATATTACATACACAACGAATTGAAAATTATTTTGCAGATACTAATTTCTGATTGATATCACAATATTTTGTGTTGCTTAGACTTAAAAAAAATTAAGACCTTAATTTTGAGGACTGACCTGCTCCTAAGTGTTTCTTGCGTCACTAGCGCGTTGTCATCTTGAGACCTCAATGGTATGTCCAGTAATTTCACTGGCTACATTTTCCTTCAAAACCTTAGTAGCAGAATATTTAAGAACTCTGCAGAAGCTCTGCAGAAAAGAACTTTGAGCAGAAGATACCACCTTAGAATATTTATCTGACATATTACTGAACTGGGCCTATTTGCCACAGCAGTGAGGCACAGTAATGTACCCAGTAGTTTTCCTCAATTTTTCCTTTTGTTTTTTAGTAAATTTACCTTGACTGTGACAAATAAATCTTATTTCTTTCCTTTTTAGAAGTACAACATTATTTAAATGACATTTCAAATTATACTGTTATGCTATCTTTTTTTGTCGTTTTGGTCTCATAAAGTCACGAGTCACTAGTAATAATACAGACTTAGTTGTTTCTTAGCCGCAGGTAGGTATCATATTATTAATGCGGCGAATATCTTCATGTCTCATAGCAAGGTGGAGGAGAGAAAAATTCTTACGGATTCCTACCGTAAAAATGCATATATTTGTACTTACAACCTATACCTTACTATATGGCCGAACCATGGCTTTCAGAGTACAATATTCTACAACTCTGATAGATTTTGGTCTACCATAGACAGCAAACTCTTCAATGGGCAAAACAATTCGTCTTGTAGCACAAAAATAACCAAATATTACCTCTGAAACTGAAACTTTTTCATTGGAATTAAAAAAAAATACATTCGAATTTTCAACGAAAACTCATAGCGGTTACGAGTGCCTGTTAACGGTTTGTAGGACATGTTTTGACGGGCACAGCCGCGGGCAATCCACTAGTTGGAAAAACAAGTCGGCGTAGCTTATTATTTTTACAATTCAAGAGTTCGAAATAACGAGGTCTGCCAGTGAAACAAAAGATGAAATCTTTTATATAGCAATATATTATGTATGTACTAGTAACTGTAGTACTGTTGTGTTTATTTAGGTGATCTGTAAATATTGCTGCGTAGTTGGATTTAAGTAAGTTTGTGTCTACAATGTGTAACAAAAAGGTTAAGGGAAATGCTTAAGGGACTGGTATAACTCAACTTTCAATAACGATGAATTCGGAAATGTTTTTTGTTGGTTATACTCTTTTGTAATCATAGCAGTTGTTTTTTCTCCTAAATACGTTCACCCGTAGGTACGTAAAGCTATTGTTTTTGCAAATTGTTTCACAATAGTCGTTATATAAAGTTTTTGGACATAAACCACGTACAAATCCGATATTCCATTTTTTTTTTTCATAGTAGATACGGCAAATCTTCATGGCTCGCCACTTTGGGTACCGGTAATGTCGGACTGGTACCGACTAAAAACCGTACTTACCATCACTTGCCTTATAGCCATATGGCCAAAACACTCTGCGCCCTAGATCGCAGATAAGGATTTTCCGTACTATAAAAAAAGGTTATTTTACCTGCTTAGAGATTTAAATAATTATCTTAAAACAATTTACTCATGTATGTAATTATTTACAAATTAAATACAGAACTTCATATACTATAAGTTTACGTGGAGCAAGAAGACGAAATCACATTATTTCTAGGATACTTTTACTTTATATAATATTTTTTAGAATTTATGTTATGAAAACACAAACATACATACTATACATGTCTACAACACTATACAAGCATGCTACTATAGGAATACAATTTAAATTTTATAACAACTTAACCTCAGTACACAATATTTATAAACAATGTACAGCAAGAAATATACTAACCTTACATCATAAATTTATACAGTATCACATTCATCCCAAACACACTGAACCTTTCACTTCAATAAGAATCTGCTATAAACGTACACAATACTACTTACAGACTACCATACTCACAACGCGCAAGTTTAACAACAAACACGAAGTCAACAAGTATACAAGTATTGCCATCAAAATGCAGTTGCAAATAACACGATTAAATGCGGTCGTGACATGTCGCAAAAAGAGTGACAATATTGATATTATCACTAACTATATAAAATCGCCTTCGATACCCTGGATAACCTAGAAGTATATAAAAGCATTGACAAATCGCTTAGTATAGATTGTCACTTGATAGATAATCTCGAGCAGTGTAATAAATACTTAAATTGGGATTATAACTTTAAAATACTGACTCTAAATATAAGAAGTTTGCAACGCAATTTTGATAGCTTTAGAATAGGCCTGAAACGTTTAGATATAGAATATGATGTGATTGTGCTTACGGAGTGTTGGTTGCATGAGAACGCAAATATCAAGCAAATAGAAGGATACAATGTTTATTGTACTACTAACCATACAAACAGAGCAAGTGGAGTTACAATCTATGTACGGGACTGTTACACAGTCTCGGTAACAGAATCGGATGTAAACGAAGCAGACTGCCTAATGGTAAGCATTAACGGTTTTATCCAAATTCTAGGTATTTACCGCTCCCCTTCCATTGTAAATTTAAGCAATTTCCTTGCATCTCTGGATTTAAAGTTATGTAAGATAAAGAACTACTCAAGAATAGTATTGTTAGGAGATTTAAACATAGACCTGTTATCGTCTAACCCTAGTGCGGATAATTTAGCATACCAATGCTTGATGGCGGAGCATGGCTTACTTCCTGCAATCACAAAACCTACAAGAGGTGCCACTTGTTTGGATCATATATTTATCAAAAGCAGGGACTCAGTTCTAGGAGTAGTAGCAAAATGCGCGATAACTGACCACGATGTTGCTATGATAGGTTTGAATACACAAAAGATTAAACCTAATAGGAGAAATAGAATCATTATGAAGACTGATTTTGAGAGCGTGTATGCAGATCTACAGAAGACTGACTGGACGATTGTAACTAGTAAAAAAGACGTCAATGAAGCACTAAATCTTTTCAACCATCAAATCAGTTCGGCAGTAAATGCTCACACACAATTTATTAAAACTAGCCGCTCAAAATATAACCTAAAACCCTGGGTCACTCCTGGATTAATGAGATGTATGCGACATCGTGATAGCTTACATCGACAGGTCAAGCTCGAACCTAATAATGAATTTTTGAGACTTACTTATACTAGGTACAGAAATTTTTTCACAGAGTTGTTACGAAAAGTCAAGAGTAACTACGAAAGCAAAGCTTTAGATGACAATAAAAAAGACCCAAAAAAGCTGTGGAGCGTCATTAAAGATATTTGCGAAATAAAACAACAAAGGAACAACTCAGCTGATCTACTAAATTTAAAACCAACTACTAAAGATTCACTGAACTTCTGCAACCACTATTTTACAACAGTGGGCCAAAACTTGTCTGAACAAATTATACAGCGTTTAAATACTTTCGACGATTCTCAATATGCAAACACTCAAATTTCTCCCGCCGATTCGATATTCTTGTCTCCAACAGATGCAACAGAAGTAGATGCTATCATAAGGAATCTGAAGAATGATAGTGCGCCTGGCATAGATGGATTCAAACCAGCTCTTATCAAAGTAATAAGTGACCTAATTTTAGAACCATTTACTCACATATGCAATCTAAGTATTTCAACAGGAGTCTTCCCAGATTACTGGAAAATTGCACTAGTCTCTCCTATCCATAAAGCGGGACCCAAAAATTTAATAGAAAATTATAGACCTATAGCATTACTCAGCATATTCTCCAAGGTCCTGGAAAAGATAATAAATACTCGTGTTGTAAAATACTTAGACATAAACACCTTACTTTCGGAACGGCAATTTGGATTCAGAAGAGGTTTGTCGACCGTAGATGCTGTAGAACTCTTAACTAATAAAATATGTAACTATATAGATAATGGAGAACATAGCCTTGGAGTATTTTTGGACCTTGCGAAGGCTTTCGACACCATCTCGATTCCAATCTTACTCAGAAAGCTTGAGCGCATGGGAATAAGGGGTAAAGCATTGGATTGGTTCCAGAGTTACTTGAACAAGCGAAGGCAGTGCATTAAAGTTCAAAATATATTGAGTGACGAATTGGATATACACTATGGGGTTCCGCAGGGCAGTGTTCTTGGCCCGACGTTATTCACGGTTTATATGGATGACATATTAAAAATTACGATTCCAAACGCGGAATTGTTATGCTACGCTGATGATACTGTAGTATTATTTCACGGGAAAAATTGGGAAGATCTTTTTAGATTATCAGAATTGGGCATGAAGATGATCACAAACTGGCTGGACTCGAATTTATTGACTCTAAATGTTAAAAAAACAAAATACATAACATTTAGAAAAACTAAAGCTACTAAAATACCAATCTGGAATCTTAAAATTCACAATGCATGTTGCACCAACTCATTCATAACAAACCAGCAATGTCTATGTAGCAAAATTGACAGAGTTGATGAAATAAGATACCTTGGAGTTATTATAGACCAGCATTTATCATTCAAACCACAAATTAGGGAACTAGTAAAACGCGTTCGTAAACAAATCTACGTCATGAAAATGATTCGCGACAGTGCTTCGATACCTATAAAAAAACTCGTTTATACTGCACTATGTCAATCCCTGATAGAGTATTGCATTGTAGTTTGGGGAGGGGCAGCAAAAACCCACTTACTAGACCTAGAAAGGGCACAACGCGCTGTTCTTAAAACCATGTTATGCAAACCCTATAGATATCCGACAAACAGCTTATATGCAGAGTGCTCCCTATTGTCAGTAAGAAAAATATACATTATGAACGTAGCAATCAAGACCCACACAAGAACCGCGAAACGGAATGACCTAGCCAAACTACAATCAAAACGCAAACTCAGAATTCCAATTCCCGCCGCAAAATCAACATATGCACAAAGGCTACCAAACTTTCTTCATTCTCATGTTTACAATGCTATCATTAAACACTGCAACATCAATAACTGCTCCCACTATCAAATTAGAAAGACGCTACGAACTTGGTTACTGAAAATATCGTATTATGACACAGAAAATATATTAAACATCATTAAATAACACCACGCACACAAAGCAAGCAAAATTGTTTAACAACGAACGCACCCGCGCGCACGCACACACACACTAAAACACACACACACACACACATTATATTTTTATTATTCTTATTTTTTGTTAATTATAGATTTTCCCCCTATTTGTTTTAATTAGTCAGCATACACCGAAGTTTATGTTTATTGTAAATTTAAATTGGTACCCAAGATACAGGCTTGCCTAGTTTGGGGCCAATGGAAAAACTAAGTGTGCAAATGTATGTTTTGGTTAATAAATATTTTTTATCTTTATCTTTATCTTTTATTTAGGTGGTCAATTTTTAAAATACATTAGGTCTGAAATTTAGTAAACAATGGCCGTCTACAATATTTACATTTTAAATAATGTGGAACGCCCATAGCAATATGAAAGGTCAAACGCATATGAGAAACTGTAGCCATAACGCAGGAGTTGGTCGGTTTAATCACTATTTCGAGTTGACACTAAAATTTCAATATGGCTGACACAGGGACGCTCACAGCAGGCTGTCACTACATCGAACAAAAAGTACAGAAAGACAACTTTAATACAATTCTAAAAAGATAGTTGACGACACAAGACATTGCTGTGTAGCTACACTATTCACAATATATACTCCACTGAATATGATGTGTGCAACTAAGCTGCCCAAGTCTGCGACTCGTAATCCAATTCCTTTTCCACATTGTTCTTGGTTGATTTTTCATTAAAATAATGGCTAGAATTGCTTCACATGCATAAAAACGCGTGTTAAATAATAAAAAAGAAAAACAATATTGTGACAAATGACGAAGTATTACAGACTACTACTAGTTGTTACCCCGGGGTGTCCCTCGCATCCCAAAGAACTTTAAAAGGGTAGCCTACATCCTTTTCTAAGGTCTAAGCTATATCTGTGCCAAATTTCATCAAAATCGGTTTAGTGGTTTAGGCGTGACGGCCTAACAGAAATAGACAAACAGAGTTACTTTCGTATTTCTATCATTAGTAGGGTCTATGAACAAGACAAGTTAGTTTTTACGAACCATAGAAAACAGGAGAGGAAAGATGATTGGTCACTTGATGCGACATGACAAGGCAAAGTTGAAGGAAAGAGAGGAAGTGGAAAAAATAGACGAAGTTTTATAACAAGTGAAGGAAAAAGGGAATTGTATGATGAGGCCAAACAAAAGGCAGAAGATACAGAATAATAGCTATTACTCCACCAAAAAAAGCTGAGTTCTCAAATTAAAGATGTGATATTGTGGAGTGGACCTTCTAAACTTTCTTATACAGTGGTCCGTATAATTGAATATTGTTCGTGAATACGGCTCACAATTGTTTACTTTGTGTTTATATTCATACGTACGGGCGTGGATGTAAATAAAGCCTGTACTATATCATACTGGTATTACGAAAAGTTTTGTTTGTAGGGAATTTACGTAAAAACGGCTTATGAGATTGATATTTTAATATTCAACTGCGTCAAATCCTTGGGGACTAGAGGTCGCCCTTTTTAACTAACAACAAAAAATAAGTTCTTAGTTTGTAACTATACACTTTTTTGGGTAACTATGTTACCTCATCATCATCTATATAATTATTGTCCCACTGCTGGGTACGGGTCTCCTCTCTCTACATAGTCCACCTCGCTGGTCTAATGCAGGTTGGCAGACTTCACACGCCGTCAAGGAAATCTCTCAGGCATGCAGGTTTCCTCGTGATGTTTTCTTCACCGTTTAAGCGAGTGCTAATTAATTATTAATACGCACATGTTTTCGAAAAGTCAGAGGTGCGTGCCTTGAATTCGAACACTAGAAAATCTTTTTCGACCTTTGACCTGGTTCAAAGGTCTCGAGTTCGAATACTAAGTTCGAATGATAAGTCAGACATGCGTGACTTGGTTTCGAACTAGACGTGGACTACGAATAATTGGCAGTCTATGCTTGTATTGCAAGGCTGCTAAAGCTAAAACTATCTCTTTCTAACAAGCCTATATCACATATAACCTGTAAATAGCTGTTTAACTTATCTCTCTCTCCATTCGGTCATACAATACTTACATAACCACGCCAAGGGAAATTACTTTCCATCATTTATTATTTACAAGGGTGCGCACGCGTAAAACTAATAGTAGATATAATTTATTATTTAAATCGTCAAGCACATTATGATTATACATACAATAAAATTGAAATGAAACAATAAGAATGAAACTCTAGAAAAGGTAGGGAATAGTGGGAGTAATTCAAGTCAAACTGGAGCTGCCTGACTGGAGAAGTACCTCCGCCTTGCTGCAAATCGAAGTTAAATAACACTGCTTTGAGCGGTGTTGTGTTTCTTACGCTGAGCAAGGTTGCTAGTGCTCCACGAGAAAACGTTGTGTTGGTAGTGGCTGGACTTTGACCCTTGTACTGCCAATCAAACTTTCGTTGTACAGGGTCGGCAACGCCTAAGTGATACCCCTAGTGTTGCAATACGTCTATAGGCTACGGTAAACGCTTACCATCAGGTAGGCCGTAAGCTTGTTTGCTACCTTAATGGTATCAAAAAGGGGTTAGTTTATAGTCTACCCCTGTTGGCCTCCGAGTTGGCAGACTTCACCTAGTTGAAAAAAAAACTTGAGAGGTGTCAAGGGACACCCGGATGGAA